>JALAZF010000170.1:3787500-5137960 GCA_022829125.1 Lathyrus tuberosus
TTCTAGCCAATCCAGGAACTTACAATCTCCCCCTTTGGCTAATTTTGGCTAAAACAATCTCTGCATCTTCAGAGACTTCGGCAGCGGAATATCTTCAATATTTTGAAACATTAACTTGCAACAGTTTGACAATCTTCATATAGTCTTCATTACTTGATCTGCTGCAGCACCATCTTCATTATTGACAACAGCCAATTGGTGCTCCCCCTCAAAAACTTGAACCAGCATCACAGCTGTTCAGTAGCTCACAAAGTGCAGCACATCTCCCCCTTGATGTCTGCGTTGTTGCACTCTCCAATTGCTATGAATTCTTCATTAGCAGCTCCACAACTATGCTGTCTATACTCCCCCTCCACAGCTGCATCATTACTTTTCAACTAAACACCTTTTATTTTTATTTTTTTTAGCAGCAACTACTCTTCTCCTCATGGCAATTTTTAACTCTCCCCCTTTTTAGCCATAATTAGACAATTATCCTAATAAAGTTAGTCCTAAACTAGCCCTCATTGTTAGCCTCACAGTCAGCAAATAGGCAAAACAAATCATAGAACAAAAATAGGTGCATAAACCAGCACAATTACAAAGCAAGCACAAAACAACAAAACAAGAAAACTACCAAAAACAGCAAGGTAGTAAGCTAGTCTTCATCAGAGCTGAGCTCCTCACTTTCTCCTTTATCACCTGGTCCTTCATCATCCTTACTAGTGTTCACTGCTCCACCTTCCTTTGCTGCCATTTTCAGAGTCATGACAAGTCTTTCAAATTTTTGTTTCCTTTCAGTACTAACTTTGATGACTTCATCCAACTCCTTGCAAGCCTCTTCCAGTTCTGAAATTAACCCTGTCTTGGCTGGCTGCTGTTGTGATGTTGAAGCAGATGTCTTGACATTGTCAGAAACATGTTTCACTTCAAACAATTTAGAATGGACTGACAAGGCAGGCTTCCTTGTGCAAGCTATATCCCAATGCTGTAGAATTCCAGGCTGTTGAGATAAGATAATCCCACAAATGAGAGAGGGAAAAGCAATTGGTATCTTCATAGTAGCAGCATGCTTAACAGTGTAATCAAAGATGTAGGAGCCATAGTCAATTCTTTGCTTTATCCCTACAGCATAGATTATCTTCCCCAATTCAACCGAAATTGTGGTCTTGTGCTCAGTAGGAACCCAGTTGACAGCACCAATTCTGTGCAGAATGGCATATTTGACACTCAACAACCTGGTTTGCAGCTTTCCATCTTCTGGCCAAACTTTTACCTGACCAC
The DNA here is from genome assembly GCA_022829125.1 of Lathyrus tuberosus. Lineage (NCBI taxonomy): Eukaryota > Viridiplantae > Streptophyta > Magnoliopsida > Fabales > Fabaceae > Lathyrus > Lathyrus tuberosus. The sequence continues at coordinate 3,788,764 of JALAZF010000170.1, forward strand.
CAGTGATTTCTTTACATATCACATTGTTGGGGACTTCCAATTTTTCACATTCTTCCTCACTTCTTCCTAAGTAGCCATTGATCACTTTAGGAGAGAACCATACACATTTGCCTCTGATGGTAACTCTTCTGAAGGCTCGATTCTTGCTGTTGTTTATAGATTCAGAGATATTACCTATGAATTCTCTGACCAGCCCATCATAACAATTGGTCAACCTCGTCACAGTCCTTCGCAGACCAGCACACTCAATGAGGTCAGTAATTTCAGTGTCTTCTGCAGCTACCTCTCTTTCCAGTGCAATCTTTCTTTGAGGCACATAATTCCACATGGCTCCATAGTGATTTTGCACTTGATTATCAGTTGGGTCGATGTCTTGAGCATCGCTCTCAGACTCAGACTCTTTACTGATTCTCCTCTTTTTTTCCCTCCTTGTCAACTTTGCTCCACGATTTTGGAGAATCTTTACTTGAGGCCCTTTTCTTGTCCTTCCTTCTTCCAATTTTCTCATCACCAGATGAGTCCTCAATCTCAATGACCTCGACCTGATCCTTCTCTTTACCCTTGTGACTAGCTTCCCTAGGGGATGATGTTCTGACATTACCATTGACATCAGGATCTTTACCCTCATCCTTTTGAAGATCTTTGTCCTCTTGAGTGGCGACCTTCTCAGCAGCCATTTGCCTTAGAGGGACAGAAATCCCTTTTACGCGTATCCCCTTCTCCAGGATTTTGGTGGTAAGCTGTTCCAACTCCAAGTCTACATTAAACTTCTCTTCAACAGCTTGGGATGATGATGTCCTACCTTCAGTTTTATTCGTAGGGGAGGGTTTAGGGTTATCTGACTCAGAAGGAGCACCAGAACCGTGTTCATCATTGTCTAGGTCATTTTCGGAGGGAACCCTAGTTCGTGCCGGTTCAGAGTTCTTGGAAGACATCATTCCTTTGAAACAGACCAGATTTAGACCAAAACTCTCTATGTTGTTGAGATTTAGGAAGATGAGGCGTTGTGATGAGATGGTTTTGGAAGGTCTTGATGTGATATTAATATGGTAAGGCCCCTGATTTTGGTTCCAATTACTAAAGTTTTCCCTCCACGAAACCTTTCCTTTTAAAAATTTAAAATGATTCACCCTAGAGCTCATTAGCTCAGTTTGACCTTTCAGTATCCCTTCATACTTGATGTCACAACCTAATGTTAAAGCATCAGTCTTGTCATCCACAGTGGGGCTAACCTTTATGGGTATCCAAGAATAACAATTGTTTCTGGTTCTGACTCCTTTCATGACCACTTCATCCTTCTCACTTGTCACCAGACACTCATCCTTTGAGTAGCAGACTTTGTACCCTTCATCACATAGCTGACTTATGCTGATTAGATTAGCATCCAACCCTTGGACAAGCATCACACTATCAAGAGTGAGTCCATCAAGATTTTTCACTCTTCCAACTCCCTCTACAACTCCTTCTTCTCCATTACCAAAGGCAACCTTGTTAGCATGCCCAGACATGATCTCCACCAAATACTCCTTGGATCCAGTCATGTGCTTTGAACATCCACTGTCAAAGTACCAAGTTCCTTCTTCTGCCTCTTTGTCAGACAACTGAGCCAATAAGCACTTCCCTTTCTCCTTAGGTACCCATTGTTTAACAACTTTGGGCTTGTGCTTTCTCCGTCTGTTTTGAGGCTGAGGGTATCTATGCAGCTTGTAACAAGAGTACTGCATGTGTCCATACCTTCCACAATAGAAGCATCTCACCCTTTCTTCTCTGAATCTTCTGCCTTGATGAGACTGCATAGGTTGCCATCCATAATGTGGTCTTCTCCTAACATTGCTTGCCTGCCTTCTATTATGCTGGTATCCATAAGGAAGCTGAGAATGCTTTTTCCTGGATTGTCTCCCATGATGGTGGGACTTTCTCCTTCCATAATGAGACACAGCATTAGTGTAACCATACCCCTGATGTTGAGACACGTGCTGTTTGAACTGAGGATGCTGTCTTCTAGGCTGTCTTCCATGGTGATGAGGCTTCCTTCTTCCATAATTATACGGCACATCATTGTTAAATCTAAAGCCATGACTATACCCGTTGACCTGATGTTGAGACATCTGATGTGACATGCCCTGTTTGAACCTAGCAGCTTGCATGCTCTTATGGTATTGTGGGGGCATATACTGACTAGCTCTTTGTGGCAGCTTTCTCTTCTGATAAGGCCCAGTCTTCTTCTCAATCCTCTTAGGTTGTGAAACATCAGCTTTCTTAGGAGTAGGATCCTGCACCTTTGGCTGATGTTGAGACAATGGTTGAGACATCTCCACTTTGGTTCCTGAAGTGCTTGCTTCAGTAGATACTTTTCCCTCAACCACAAATCCTAATCCAGTCCTGTCTCCAGCTATCCTTTCCGTCTGAAGAATCTTGTCGAGAGTGTCTGTACCACTGTTCAGCATCTTAACAGACTTGGTCATTTGATCAAGATGAGCTCTTACTAGCACCACTTCATTTTCCAGATCAGCTTTTTCATTCTCAAGCTGAGCAATCTGTTCCTTGTGACACTTGTTCTCTTGACAAATCTCAGCACTTTTAAAACACAGCTCTCTGTAGGTTGAAGCTAGCTCATCATAGGTGACTTCTCCATCACTATCATCATCAGATTCAACAATTCCTGTCAAAGCTGTAACATGCTTTGCTGACTCACTTTCACTTTCACTGTCAGAGTCAGACCAGGAAATTGTCAAGCCTTTATTCTGCTTCTTCAAGAATGTGGGACACTCCTTTTTGACATGTCCATACCCTTCACATTCAAAGCACTGGACACCTTTATCTTGGGCAGTCTTCTCTTCACCTTTCTCTTTTGACTTACTGATGTCAGAGGAGATGTTCTTGACATTAGGCCTGTAGTTATAGTTCATCTTCTTGAACACTTTGTTGAATTGCCTTCCCAACATAACTATAGCCTGAGGCAGATCCTCCTGGGACTCATCATCTTTAGCTGCTGCAAGAGTGGAGACTAAGGCTATACTCTTGGGCTTCTTTTCTGGTTCTTCCTCATTCAGCCCAAGTTCAAATGTTTGAAGAGATCCAATAAGCTCATCAACTCTCATCTTGCTGATGTCTTGAGATTCTTCAATGGCTGTTACCTTCATCTTATACTTCTTAGGGAGGGACCTAAGAATCTTTCTTACCAGCTTCTCTTCTGTCATCTTCTCACCAAGAGCACTGGATGCATTTGACAGCTCAAGAACACTCATGTGGAAGTCATGAATAGTCTCATCTTCCTTCATCTTCAAGCTTTCAAACTTAGATGTTAGAAGCTGAAGTCTAGACATCTTAACTCTAGATGTGCCTTCATGAGTAGCCTTCAAAATATCCCAAGCAGCCTTAGCAGTTTCACATGAGTTGATCAGCCTGAATATGTTCTTGTCAACCCCATTGAAGATAGCATTTAGGGCTTTTGAATTCCCAAGGGCAAGCTCATCTTCTTCCTTGGTCCATTCTTCTTCAGGCTTAGGCTTTGAGGTGGCTTCTTTATCCTTGCCAGCCTCATCTTTCTCACATACCTTTGGAGCTTTCCACTCTTTAATGACAGCCTTCTAAGCTCTGCTGTCTAATGACTTTAAAAAAGTAGTCATTCTAGGCTTCCAATACTCATAGTTTGAGCCATCCAAGATAGGGGGTCTGTTGACGAATCCTCCAACCTCTTTGTCCATCTTTCACCAGAAAGTACCTTCCCTAGATCTCACCCAGAGACAGACAGGATGCCTGCTCTGATACCAATTGAAATTCTGGTACCAGACGTGTGATGTTAAGGTGCGATGTCACAACAACACACTCTGCAATAATGGACAGAATAAGCAACAGGAAAAACACAAGGAATTGTTCACCCAGTTCGGTCTAACTACCTACGTCTGGGGGCTACCAAGCCAGGGATGAAATTCACTACTTGTAGATATAATTTACAGACTCAACACACCAGTTGACAATCTCCTAAACTTATACTCTACTAGTGACTTTCTACCTAAGAAACCACTTAGATATGAGAACACTACTCAATCCCCTAAAACACTCAAAGAACAACCTCTTTGAGATCCCTTGATCTTGCTTCCTAGCTTCGATCAATCAACAACTCTCTATTGCTTCACAGCTTCTAGAGAGGACAGAAAATTCAACACCTATTCAAACTTAGAATAGTGTGATTACAAGTACTCTAAACAAACCCTAGACTCTAAGCCTCCAGCTCTTGATCTTCAATCTGTTTTCTGTACCTTCTTCCTTGGTCTTGTGCGCTTTATATAGCTCCTTGAATTTGGATTGGATTTGTCACAATATTTGATCAGATTTGTTAATTAAAAACTGAATCTTTTAAAACAGATTTTATCCCCAAAATCTTTTTAAATCTTCCACCTTTTAATTCTCCAACAAACCTGCAATCAAATCTCCCATGCAACAGAAAATATCTAGCCCAAGATATTCTCATCCAACGAGTCAACACTCTCCACAATTCCAGCTAATACGCGACCCTAATAACAACAAGCCCATGCTGTCATTAGCTTGAGTTCTGCAGGTCTGATGTTACAACATCACCTATGTGACATCAGACATCCACTTCAGCAACTAGCACCCTTAACACAACCCAGTGTTAAGTGCAATGTTATGACATCAAGCCCATGACATCAAACATAGTTAACCTTCACAACTTAGTACAGCCCAGTACTAAGACTCAATGCTGCAACATCAACACCATGACATCAGCATTGAACACCTTGTTATTTTACCAAAATTCCAGCCAATCCAGGAACTTACAGATAGATAGATAGATAGATAGATAGATAGATAGATAGATAGATAGATAGATAGATAGATAGATAGATAGATAGATAGATAGATAGATAGATAGATAGATAGATAGATAGATAGATAGATAGAAAGATAGATAGATAGATAGATAGATAGATAGATAGATAGGCAGACAGATAGATAGAAAGATAGATAGATAGATAGATAGATAGATAGACAGATAGACAGATAGATAGATAGATAGACAGACAGATAGATAGATAGATAGATAGATAGATAGATAGATAGATAGTTACATACATACACAGATAGATCGATAGATACATAGATAGATAGATAGATACATACATACACAAATAGATAGATAGATAAATAGAGCGAGGGGGAGAAAGAGAGAGAGAGAGAGAGAGAGAGAGAGAGAGAGAGAGAGAGAGAACACAAGGACTTGTTTAAGCAGTTCCCCAATTGTCCTAATTATGGGTACGTCTGCCCCCAATTACAAATGGAATTGAGATATTCAATTAACCTTTGTAAATGTTGTATTCAAGAGAGAAATAGAAACTCAAACCCTCAAATCCTAAATTTAATTTTGATTTTATCTTCTTCTCTTCCCTTAATCTTAAGCAAGATCAAGTGTCCTAATATTTCCAAGTCGATCCTCCGGTTCCGCTACTTCTTTAACAGAAACCCCTTTCATCAAAGCTTTCACTCGGTTGAATCCTCGTTGCGAAATCTTAACTGGTTTTATCAATGAAACACCCAAATAATTCTCAATCCAACTTGATTTACAAATTCTAAATTAGACCTTATCAATCTTGTATCTGAATGACACCCAACAAAAATAATTATGTTTAATTATTGTGTGTATGCATAAAAAAAGATTGAAGATGATTAGCAATGCTTTGTATATTCTTGGTTTCAATGTTTAGAAATGGATGCATGAATATATATATATATATATATATATATATATATATATATATATATATATATATATATATATATATATATTATTGTGCGTGCGTGCATGTGTGTGTGTAGGAAAATAAATAATTGAAAGATAGATTTTAGAAAAATTACAAGTTGGATTTTTCAAAACAGTATGTGTTGACCCATAGTATGAGTGTGTCGACCAATAGAGGCATTTTAGCTTCTATGTGTTGACCTAAGTTAGTCTATGTATCGACCTATAACAGGCAGGGACTTTGGTTTTGCCAAAGCTTAGTATGCATCGACCTCAAGCATGCATGATTCGACGTACACATGTTATGTGTCGACCTAAAGGCCTTGTGTGTCGACACAGAAGGCAACAACAACTTTAATTTTGAAAAGCCTTCAGTATGTGTCGACCTATGACTTGGATGTGTTGGCCTCTAACCTAGCTTTTCACATAAAAACTTAATTTTAACTTTTAAAGATGTTTCTAACCTGGTTTTAAGTATCCTAAGATGAAAATACACATCTAGACATAGAGGATAAGGTCCAATATACACAAATACTAAGTGTCCTAGTTGTGACATCATTCAAAACAATTCTAAGAGGATAATGCACTCACATACTCTCCCTTTTTATGATGGAAAAACGTATGAAGTATTTGATGTCTTGATCATAGCTCCCTCTGAATATGTGCACCTTAGAGACCTTGTTCTTGCATGAACTTCTCCCTCTTTAACAACATCAAAAAGAGACAAAGTCACAAAACATGAGAAGCATCATGTAAAATTTACAACAACATACATAACACTCAGAGGCGTTGTAAAGATAAATTGTTCAAAGATAACGTGCACTCACATATCATTAGAATGACATTAAAGTGAAGAATGCATAAACATAAATAAACATGCAATCCAGACAAAGTGATATGAAATTCATTACAAATCTATCATAACAATGTCAAAAGAGAAAAACATGAAGACAAAACATAAAAACAAGAAAATAGTATCCAAGACCTTGTCCAAGACATTGTGGACTTAAAAAAAATTCATGCAAAAATATCATTTTTCATGCAAGAGTAAATAAATAACATGCTCAAACATCAATAGCCTAAAAAAAGTTCAAATTTGAAGAAATAATAGCATGGAACACATATGTTGATGAAATAATAATATGAATTCACTATAAACATATTGATTAAAAATATGGTTCAACAATGAAATTTTTGGAAGTGAGCAGACATGAAATGTATCATTCATCAAATATATCACACATTTTTGAAACATAAACATGCAAACACATATAAGCGACATGTATAAGCAACACATGAAATAAAAACTTACGAACAAAGAGATAAGTGAAAAGATAGTACCTCATAGGATGATAGACAAAGGATGTACTCACATGAAATGGAGCTTTCTAACGAAAGTTGAAACAAACGTAAAAAGTGCATGCAACAAAATATTTAGGCAAGATTTGAGATATCTAGAATGCCCAATTCCTGTCTAATATTGAAAAATGGCTCTATCGCAATAGGTTTTGTGAAAATGTCAGCAAGTTGATTTTTGCTATCAACATGTTCAAAAATGGCATCGCCTTTTTCAACACGTGTCGCAACTACGAAAATTAACCGGCGGGAAGGACAGAAGAGTCGCCACCGAACGTTATTTATCCCGACGAAGGGAAAGGAAACGATCGAAGAAAACCTAAAGAAGGGAAAGACATGGTCATCACAACCATAGTCTGGGTTCACGAGTCAGTTACGCGGGAGGAAGGTATTAGCACCCCCTCACGTCCATCGTACTCGATGGGATCCACACTTGTTGTTCTGATTAAAGGGTGTAGGTACCTGAAGCTCCACTACTAACTGGAAAGGAAATGAATGAGAAACAAAGAAAAGAGGGAAAGGCACGAAAGGTGACTCGATATGACATCGTCGTCCTAGGCCTACGTATTCCCTCGGGAATGGGAAAGTCAGAGTCAACGTAGTTCGGAGGACTACGTGATTGTGGGGGAAGGTTGATCGCCAATACATCATCATCTTGTGCCTATGTATCCTCAATCGGACAAGAGAGAGGAAGTCAGAGCAGTCGTAGTTCGACCTACCGGGGGGTCGTTTGTTTGTATTTTTTAGGTGGACGAAGCTAACATTTGCGTTTTAGCAGTTTAGGTGTTGTCGCTCGTTGCATGGAGACTTAGGCGTTTATCTGTTTGCGGTAGAACGGAAATAGCGTGCCCTTATGATTAGAGTGAGGGAGATGAGAAAAGAATTCCGAAGGAAGACGATTGATTTGTTTATGTCTTTTAGAAGAAGTGTTTTGATTTGCTTCGTTTTCAATATGTATCGTGCTAAAGACTATGACATAGGAGCGAACACTTTACAAGGTCGCCCCCAACGGAACATTTGCAAAGCACCCTAGAAGAGTAAAGGAGACCTTCACTAATCATTCCCCATGTGCTTAAGGCTCGTGGCGCACTCCACATACAATATTTATTAAGTGTTTTTGCTTTTCTTTTGGAGAGAGAAGCGACTCAAATGGTTAAAAGAAAACTCTAAGGGAATCTCCATCCTAGAAGTTGTCATGCAATGATTGATCCTATAGTTGAGGTTAGGAAAAGGAATCTATACCTATGTTAGCATGCTTAGATTGGCAACCTAATGCCTTTCCTACTTTGAACCTAATCCAAAATTAGATTCAAGCTAGGAATCCTACGGGAACATGTGATCATACACAAGTAAACATTAGATGATTCAATCACAATTCAAAGAAGTAAAGAAGAAGAAGTGAGATGAAATGGAAGTACAAGTATTGATATCAATGTAAAATGATACAAGTGCTCACCAAATTCAAACCAAGCTCAACTATTGGATAGTTGAAAGAAATATGCAAAACTATGCCCTTATGCTCATGCAAATGTCCTAAAACTACATTAGGAGTAATGTCACTTATTAAACCAAATGAAATTATCTAAAATGAGGTGAGATCCAAGATAGGGCAGCAGCCAACTCCTATTATGTTCAACTCATGTTAATGTCCAAATAAGTGTCAAAAGAATTCAAGTCACGTTTCACATCTTAACTCAAACAAAAGTCAACACAATGTTCATGTAAAATGCACCTTAAAAGCTCACACATGAAAACATGAAGGAAGAAACCACATGGGGAAGTAGAATTACACATCATAATCAATGCAAATTTAAGTGTAAGAAGTCAAGAAATGATCATGAGATCCACACCAAATCATGTTCAAAAGATTAGACAATTCTACACAAAGATGTCACCTATATCATGCATCAATCACTTATGGTACAACAATGAACAAGTAAGAATGAAATTGACTTGTAAATGACCTAAGTCAGAAGTTAAAACATGTATTCAATGTTTAAAAATAACCTCAATTTTTCACAAAATTTTCATGGCAAAGCATTCTCAAAAGTTGGAACAAGCAAGGACCAAAATCAACCTTAATCATCCTCTAAGGGCATGTGAACTTTTAATCATATAAAAGAATGAACAAAGTCATTTCAATCAAGTGTATAAGCATACAAGTCAGTAGAAAATGACCTATAATATCTCTCATTCAAGTCTCACAAACATTGAGCAAAGATGGCATTCAAATGTTTCAAAGGAAGTTGACAAAGTTGATGCACAATCATGTTCAGGTTCATGCAAATATAACACCAATTAGAGGCATTCAAAATGACCTATAAAATTATATGAGATGAATTTACCTCATTCTATATCAAGGGAAAATCAATGAGAAACAAGACCTAGAATCATGGCACAATTACATCCTTAAACATCCTAAGAATCATCACCAGGGTTCAACTAGGAATCATGCATCTAGGGCTCAAAGTGAACTTATAGATCATGATCAAAGAACCAATGGCAAAACATCACAATGGTGTGCAAAGTGTCATTATGAATATGATTAAACATTTCAAAGAGATGGGCTTAAGAAATGCCACACACAAGAACCAAATTTAACCTACTTCTAAACATACATCCAAACACTAGGTGTGTAATGATCCACTCATGAGAAATATTTAGAAGCCTTGAAAAATCATGAAAATTTAACCCTAACATTATGAGGTCAGTGGCTAAACAAGTCCCCAAAATAGGCTCAAGATTATGCACAAAAGGTGTTCAAACAATGTCACATATATGGCAAAGTATCAAGCATTGATCACTCAAGACAAGTCATAAAAAGGCATTCAAAAATGAACCAAAATGATGGTACAAATTCAAAATTAACATCAAAGTGTTCCCTAATCAAGTGACTAAGTTCACACAAATTTTGGGATCAAAACTAGTTTGGGAAAATTAATTTCAAGGCATGGTAGGCAAGGCATGTCAATTTATACACATTCATATCCAGATTTCCAAACAATTAACAAAAATATTCCAAAATGAAACTAAAATCCATGGAAAATTAATTAAGACCTCCAAGATCATCCATGAATTTTTTCAGAATTTTTTGGCAAAAGAAACTATTTTTTAAAAATCAAATTTAAACGTGTATCAAAATGAAAATAATAAAGAAATGTAAATGCCCAGGGGGTGTGACATTAGCAAAATCCCAGTTCAAAATGCCATATAGGCCAAGATTGGGGGGTGGAGTTAGAAAGGATGCGCTGGGCCTAGATCAAAACACATTTATTCTGATTATTATTATTATTCAGAAAAGTAAAAAAGGGAGTGTGAATTGAGGCACGTGGTAATTCGCTGGCATCATTAATGCGTTGGATTAACTTTATTGGTGGGATTCAAAAAAATTCCACACGCGGGCAATGAAGTGTACATGCTGGATGAGAACAATTACCTAGACAAATCATGCTATGCCATTCACGCACGTTGACTAGTGTTGGAAATTTGCAGACGCCAGAGCTAGTCTCCGGTCGTCTTCTCCGGCGTATCACCGCCGTGGGTGAAGATGGAACTTCCCAGAAATGAAAAAGATGACCACCAACCCACTCGTTTTTTCATGTTGAGTCTAAATCTGGGCTTAGAATTCTCAAATAATTACTTAATCATGCAATACGAAGACAATAACATTATGCCCTAAAAATCAAAACTCCACGAAAAACCATAAACAACACCACAAATATTGCCTACAAGTTGTAGGGCTTCAGATGCCATCAATCACATGCTCCTAAACCTCCTAAATTTCTCCAACATGATGTAAAAAGTTCAAGAATTCTGACCTTAATAGAGCTTTAAACCACGTGAAAGAAAACCCTGAAAACTTCAATGCAATATCTTGAGATCACCACTGAGCAAAATAAATGCTCAAGTTCTCTTAATCCATCTTGAAATGGCAAGTTCTTGACGGAAGTTGGAGAAATTGTGGATGGTGGTGTAGCTCTCCCAGGTGGAAAATAATGCACACTAAGGTTTGTATGAAGTGTGAAGATGATAATGGAGAAAGAATCTTGGCCAAAGCTTCAATGTTGAGTGAGTTTCTAAGCTTTGAAGATGAAGGTTTCAATGGTGAAGTTTGAATCTGTTTGAGCAAAAAATGGAGTAACTGAATTGGTAAAGGGTTGTTAGAGTGTTATATATGGTTTGGTTAGAATGATGGTTAGGGTGTTAATCATAGTTAGAGTTCAGTTGAAGCTTGGTAAAGAAAAATGAGAAAATGAGAGTGAGCTGGTGAGTGGCACGGGTTTGGGGGTTTTGTGAGTGTGCGCATCATTGTTATGGTGGGCTATAAGATAATGATGATGATGTATGTTGATGGTAAGGCTAGTACAAGTCAGAATCAGCTCCTTGCATATTAAGTTTCTTTTTCTCTCTCTCATGTCCATATGAAGTAAAGGTTATGTAAGGCATGGTGTGTAAGGAAATGCATGGCTATATGGAGTAATTGTGAGTGACATTATGCGCATGGCATACTGCAGCATGAATTGGTTTACAATTTGAGGTGGAATGGCATGGCTTGTAAACTTGAGGGCACATATTCATGAGGGTGATTTTGAGGTTATGTAACTTGGTGAATAATGAACCAAATGGTGAGGTCTTGTTATCAAACTAAAGAGTGAGCTTGATACTACAAGTTTTATGTTGGAAACAAGTTAAATTGAAGCTTTAAACATTAAGAAAAATGGTCATGAACTTTCTATGTCATAAACTGGTTTTTGCACTTATAAAAAATTCTAAGTCCTTCATGTTTCACAACTATGAGATCATGATTTTGAGTGAGCATAACTCCGTGAATGTGGGATCAAATGGCATGGTTTTGGTACCAAATTAAAGGGTAGACTTGATATAACAACTTTGATGTTAGAAAGAAATGCATTAGAGGTCTAAAACATGATGAGAATTGTCATTGAAGTCATGGTCACCAAACTAAATATTGGGGCTTAGAAAAAACTAGGAGTTTCTCATGTTGAACAACTTGAATGTCATGACTTTGAATGATCACAACTTTTGATCCAAAAATCCAAACGACGCATTCTTTATATGGTTGGAAAACTTGGAATGCATACTACAACTTTCATGTTTGACAAAAATTGAAATGAAGCCTTGATCATGGAAAAAAATGGTCATGAAAGTGGCTGCATGGCATGAAGAACTTTCCAAAATGGAAAGTTTCTAAACCCTAATTTGCCCAAAATGGAAATCTTCCACAATTCTTAATTTTTCATGATTCCTTTGATGCTTCTTTATCAAATTTCATCTATTGGTCATATTTGGCATGCCAAACACAAAGTTGACCTTAAAAAGTCAGGAGTTGACTTTTTTCTTACATAGTTGACTTTGTTCCCAATTTGACTGATTCTCAATCATCTGATCAATTGAAACCCTTCTGAATGAAATTGATGGTCCATACTCCACTCCTAGATAATTGAGAACATATAGAAATCCATGAAATCAAGTCTTGCCCAAATAATCAGAAATAAACTGATTTTACACAAAACCCTAATTATGACCCCAACAGTCAAGAGATGTTGACCAATGATCAAAACCCTAATTCCTATGAAGAGCATTGAGAATCCCTTGAACAAAGATAATTTACATGATATGAGGATGTTGAGGCTTTAAAACCCTTGCCCATGAAGATGTCATATGCACAGATAATCAAAACCCTAATCTGAGGATCCTAAGGTAGGAGAGGGTGATCCTCTTCAAGTTTCTTGTAAATTTCAATCTTCTAAGGAAATGGTGAACCCAATAGGATGTCTTTGAGGCATAAATAATCCTTGTAGCTTGAGTGCTTGAGTATATCTCATTCTCTTTGCCTTGAACAACCAATACCATAGAAACCTCTTATCCCATGCCTTGGGAACCAATGATGCATGTATGATGTTTATGACCTAAGTGCACATGAATGTGAAGCATAAGCCACTTATTGATGGTAAAATAATGAGGGCAAATTTTGGGGTGTTACAACATGGTTGCGTAGGAAATAGTGATGTATCTCAATATGTTTAATACGAGAGTGTAACACCAGGTTTTTGGTTAGTTTAATAACACTAGTGTTATCGCACATTATCGGAATACATTGAAGTTTGATATCAAAGTCAAGTAGTTGTTGTTTGAGCCATACAATTTGAGAACAAAAACTACCGGTTGCGATGTATTTTTCTTTGGCAGTTGACAAAGTAATAGAGACTTGCTTCTTGCGATGTCAACTAACTAAGGAGTTTGAAAACAGGTGGCAAGTTCCACTAGTACTTTTCCTATCCGATTTGCAATCGGCAAAATCAGAATAGGAGTAACCAACCAAAGTACAATTCCTACCTTTGGAAAACAAAATCCCATACTTATATTTACCATGAAGTTATCTAAGGATGCACTTTACAGCTTTTAAATGTGATTCCTTAGAAGTGGATTGATACCGAGCGCACATGCACACATTAAACATAATGTCAGGTCTAGATGCAGTAAGAAATAGTAGAGGTCTGATCATACCTCTATACCTTTTGACATCAACATCCTTAACACTTTCATCTCTGTCTAAGTTCCCGTTAATGGGAATTGGAGTGTCAATTGACTTTGCATCTGCCATGCCAAAGTGTTTTAGCAACTCTTGGCAGTATTTTGTTAGACACACAAATGTCCCTCTTTGAGCTATTTAATTTGAAGTCTGAGAAAGTTGGTCAACTCTCCTATTAGACTCATTTCAAACTCGCCATGCATTGGCTTTGAGAACTCTTTGACTAATTGCATGTTAGTGGAACCAAATATAATATCATCAACATAAATTTGAACGAGTATAATATGTTTTCCTTGACGTTTGATGAAAAGTGTTGTGTCAACCTTCCCTCTAGAGTATCCTTGATCAAGAAATAACTTACTAAGTCACTCATACCAAGCACGAGGGGCTTGTTTGAGGTAATATATAGCTCATTTTAGTTTAAAAACATGGTTAGGATACTCATAATTTTTAAAACTGGGAGGTTGTGAAACATACACTTCTGCACTTATATAACCATTAAGGAAATAACTTTTCACTTCCATTTGAAATAATTTAAAATCTTTAGAGCATGCAAACGCTAGTAAAGGCGTATAGCCTCGAGTCGGGAAACCAGAGCATAAGTTTCCTCAAAATCTATGCCCTTCTCTTGGTTATATCCTTGGCCACTACTCGGACCTTATTCCTCGTTATCACTCCGTTTTTGTCCAATTTATTTCTAAAAACCCATTTGGTGCCTAAAAATTGATGATCTCGCGGAGGTGGGACAAGGTCCCACACATCATTTCTTTTAAATTTATTTGACTCATCTTGCATGGTCATAAGCCTATGGTCATTAATTAAGGCCTCTTTTGCGTTTTTAGGTTCAATTTGTGACACGGATGCAAATTATAACAAAAATTACTTATCTTAAAGTGTGTAGTTACACCTTTGGTGATGTATCCAAGAATGGTTTCTATTGGATAGTCTTTGGAAGTCCTCAACGTCAAGGGAAGATCATGCACTTTAGTTGGACTTCCCTCCTTCAACTTTTCAGGTTTCTTATCTTCCTCCTTCTCAGGTTTCACCGCCTCCAGTTGATCAATTCCTTCTTCGATGTCTTTGAGTATGTCATCTGAATATACACCTGCATCATGAAAAGAAATACCTTTCTCGGCATTTCTCGGATATGGTTCATCAAAAGTGACATGATGGACTCTTCAACAGTAAGTAATCTCTGAGAGTGCATCTTTCCATTTAGTTATGTTTTGAATTATGTCAAAACTAGGAGTAAATTTAGAGTTTTTGTACATTGGACAGTATCAACCCAATTCTAGATGTGCATTATTCATCTTGGCATTAGGGTGCATACAAATATGTTTGGAAATGATTGGAAATGTCTTAGACAAGATCCATGCATAAAAAATGGTGTTTTTAGTTTGAAAAATACTGAATAGGATGACACATAGGCGTGTAGGTCGACCTATAGAAGCTTTTTCTTCATTATAGGTCGACACACAGCTTGGTCAGGTCGACCTCCATGCCTCAATTAAGAAGGTTGTAGCCACTGTCCATAGGTCGCCTCAAATAGGTCGACCTAAGACCTTTGTAGGTCGACACACCCGCTTTAATAGGTCGACCTACAGAGTTTAAATCTTGAAAATTTGTTTTTCCTTTCAATTTCACATGCATGCCCTTTGCTTCATATTTCTCATACATATATATACTCATACATGCATCGTTTTCTAGTAAGGTTCTAGTGTAAAACCTATACGAAACCAGAATTTTAAAGCATACTCATCATCTTCAATCTCTCTTCTATGCATACACATAATCATTTTTTGATTGGGTGACCATCTAGATTAGGGTTGATATCCTTCAATTAGGCTGGTGTACCGAGAATATTGGGTTGAGTTCTTTGAGTGTTTCAAATAAGAAAATCAAGTTGGGTTTTTCCTTCAAGATCATTGAGGATTTGAAGGATTTGGACAAGATTACATAATTATGATCGAGTGAAGGCCTTGGGACAAGGATGTTTCCTTGCAAGGGAGTAGCGTGAGACGATGGATCATGTTCGTAAATCTTGGGTTCAACAAGTGCGCTTGGAATTAATTCAACCGAGTGAAAACTTTGAGACGAGAGGTCTTGCAAGGTAGTAACAAGAACTGGGGAATTGAAGCGACATTGTTGGTGACTTGATCAATCTTTGATCAAGGGTTTTAGAGATGGTATAATCAACAACAAACCATAGGGTTTGTAGGGTTAGATCCTTTCATCTATTGTATATACACTTTTTGCAAATTAAGGTTAATAGCAACTATCTCAATTTGAATTTGAATTAAGGGCAGACATACCCATAGCAAGGTCGATTAGGAAACTGCCTAAACAAACCTCTCTCTATCTCTGTCTCTGTCTCTGTCTCTGTCTCTGTCTCTGTCTCTAATTTTTTCGTGTTTGCAAATTATCGAGTTTGTTGTTGTTTTGATTAATTCATTTGGAAATCAATTTTTGATTACATTTTGAATTAAGATTTTTTTATATAATCATAATCACTTTGATTGGCTTTAACATCGATAAAATAAATTAAATTTCCAAACGTTTTCGATTGCACACAAAGTGTTCAATAAATTGCTTTTTGTGTTTCTATTTGGTTTTTGATCATTGGAAATAAGCTCTACATATAGCTTAACATTTGATTGTGTTGGAATTAATCGTTGTTGGACAATTTGTGTTTGTTATCATATAAATTGTGTAACTTTATACATATTTGAGCTTTTCAATAGTAGGTTCGGTTAGACAATTAAATTCGGTTTGTTTCCACTGTGCGTTAAAACTTTTCAAAAGTATTTTTTCCAAAAGTTTGAATTTTAAATTTGTGATAGATTCACCCCCTCTAGATCGAAGCCTATCGTCTAACAAATGGTATCATGAGCTCCTGTTAATTGCGTGCTTAAGACTACCTTTTAGAAGAATGGCTACCAAACCTAAGGTAGCGTACAATAGAGCACCAATTTTCACCGGCGAAAATTGTAACACCTGAGGCAGAAGAGGGCAGAGAGTGATTACATGTAACACTTGAGGGCGAGGGAGTGGTTGTCGATGCATAAGGAATGACAATGAAACACTCCTAGCAGCTTCTGGGGAAAACCGAATTCACATCGGAATGAGAGAGATCCCGAGGTTATGCAGGTATGGGACTGCATAGTTGAATGAAGGCTTATAAAGATTAATTTGTACTACCTATACCAACAAGATGCATCTTCTTTTCAGTAGCCCGTTCATAAGAACTCCATAGTTAAGCGTGCTTGACTTGGAGCAATTTTGGGATGGGTGACCTTTTGGGAAGTTTCTCGAAAAGTGTGTGAGTGAGGACAAAAACATGCTGAAAAGACCCGTGTTAGTTTGTGGGGCCAGTCGGTAATCCTTAAAGTATTTTGGGGCGTTACAAATGGTATCAGAGCTAAACCTCTCGCAGTACGATGTGGTTCAGGGACGAACCAAGCGGAAGCTGGTGGGCATGTAACACCTGAGGCTGAAGAGGGCAGAGAGTGATTACATGTAACACCTGAGGGCGAGGGAGTGGTTTTCGGTGCATGAGGCATGACAATGAGACACTCCTAGCAGCTTCTGGAGAAAACCGAATTCACATCAGAATGAGAGGGATCCTGAGGCTGTGCAGGTATGGGACTTCATGGTTGAATGAAGGCTTATAAAGATTAATTTGTACTACCTATACCAACAAGATGCATCTTCTTTTTGGTAGGCCGTTCATAAGAACTCCATAGTTAAGCGTGCTTGACTTGGAGCAATTTTGGGATGGGTGACCTTCTGGGAAGTTTCTCGGAAAGTGTGTGAGTGAGTACAAAAACATGTTGAAAAGACCTGTGTTCGTTTGTGGGGTCATTCGGTAATCCTAAAAGTAGTCTGGGGAGTTACAAAAATTATGGCTATTGGAAATCTTGTATACTTATTCATGTCAACTCCGTTTGACAAGGGTATATGGGGTGCCATTAAAAATGGTCCAAATGAAATAACCATGACCAATAATGAGGGTGTTACATTACCTAAACCGGAAGCATAATGGGATGCTAACGATTAGAAATTGTGGTCACATGATTGGAAGGCGAAAAATATTCTCACATCCGCTTTGGGTGTTGACGAGTATCATCATGTTTTTCATTTTGAGACCACCAAAGTTATGTGGGATGCATTAGAAGTTGCCCATGAGGGTACTAATGATGTCAAATAATCTAAGATCAACATATTAAATCAAGAGTTTGAGATATTTCGTATAGAGTATGGTGAAACCGTTGCGGACATGCAAAAATGGTTCACACATCTTATCGATCGATTAAATGCTCTAGGTAAGCCTGTTTCCAATGAGATTGCTACTAACAAGGTGTTGAGATGTTTAAATAGGAAATAGAAACCCAAGGTCACTGCTATCAAAGAGGCGAATGATCTCAAAATACTTGATCTCACGACTTCGTTTGGTGAATTGGAAGAGCATGAGAAATAACTCTTTTGCTTAGAAAAACATGAAAATAAAAGTATGAAAAGAAAGTGAAGAAGGAGAAAGGAAAAGACAAGGAAGAAGGGAAGAAGTCCATTGCTCTAAAGACTTCAAGCTTAAAGTCCTCACATTATGAGCAAAGTGATTGTGAAACTAAAGATGACAATGATTCCCATGAAGAAGATATGTGGTTATTTATAAAGAGGTTTAATATATACATGTAGAAACATGGAGACAAATACTCTAACAAGAACCATGGCAAATCTAGAAGGTTATCTAACTCCACAAAAGAAGATGAGAACAAAAAGAGTAAGTCTAGAAGTACATGCTACAATTGTGGCAAACCATGCCACTTTACGCCGGAGTGTCCTACAATCAATAAAGACAATGAAACAGGTCATGACAAGAGATCTAGCAAGTATAGAAGATCTTATGCCGCTTGGGAGAGCGAAAATGATTCTTCAAGTGATGATAGCTCCACTTCAGGTGTTGAATCGGCCAAGCTTTGCTATAAGGAAAACAAAGGAAAGAAAAAGGTTGTAAGTCACTCTAAACTTCAAACTTCTCATGACTTATCTTTTTCTCCATTACAAGAATCTTTTGAAAATCTACAAAGACAAGCCATAGATGCTTTTAAAAGATTAGCTTCAAACAAAAGAATTATTTCTTACTTAGAAGCTAAGATTTTGGAAAATGAAAAGAATGTGGAAGCTCTAAGGAAGTCCATGTTAGATATTCTAAAAGATCAAAATGAGGATACTAAACCTTCATGGTTTGGTTGTGAAACTTGTCACATTTGGCAAAAAAAATTTAAGGACTCTTAAAGCCAGGTTGGATAAGGATTTGCAACCTGGGGTTACTTTTGCTATAGACACTTTCAAATATGACTTGCCTTCTCATAATCCTTATAGAAAGTATAGTTACATTAAAAAGTAACCAAATAGCAAAAGGTTATCTTCTCTTAATTTTTATTGTCATTATTGTTGTAAAAAGAGTCATACCATTGCCAAGTGTAAGTTTAGGAAACTCTTTGTTCCTAAAGGTGCCTTTCAATGGTTGCCTAAATGCAACCAAGGTTTCAATAATCCCCAAGGACCCAATTAATATTGGTTACCTATCACTATTTGTTAATCATGCAGAAAAATGTCTAGGCTCTATGAAGAGAGTGTGGGATCTCGTTTATTGAAGCTCAAGGCATAATGAGGTGACATGTCCTTATTGTGTTAACTATGTGACTAGCAAGGCAGATTGTGTTGCCAAGAAGGTTAACATTTAGTGTTTTCTTAATTGGTAAAAGTGTGTAAATGATTACTAATGGTTATATTCGAGAAGTGTCAAAAAGGTATTATATTTAATGATGTAGATCTATCTTCAACAAGACATACTCTAGTCCATCAAATTATTATTGATCAACCTAATATGATGAAACATGAGGAGTAGCAAGATAATCATCATGGTTGAACAAGAATGAGAGTCCAACAACAAGGATGCTCATCAAGTCAATTGCCTCTTGGATACATTATTGGTCTCACTTTCAAATACTTGCACAAGAAGAAAAGTGGTAAGAGCATTTTGGTTTCATTTGTGTTTTGTGGCACGTTTTGCATTCATTTCAACTTTCGTTCGAGAGTTCCTCGTGGAATGCTAGTGCATCCTCCTTCATTTGTACGGTGAGGTAATATCGTTTTAATCCTTTTCTTGTTATTGTATGTAAGTATCTCTTTTGTTGTTTATTTCTTAAACTTATATGATGTATGATGTGTATGATGTGTGTGATATGTGTTCACTTCCAAAAATTTCTAATGTGACTATTGTGTGTTGCATTTTATATGTTTATAGTGACTATTCAAAATGTCTTCATATTTTGATCTATATCTTGAACCATTTCATGCTTGCATTTTCGTGGTTGCATGATTCTTGCAAACAAACCATGGTATACTATCATATGCATGAGTCTCTCATCAATTAAGCATCCATTAGTCAAGTTGTATCTCTCAAAATCATTACAAGTCAAATTGAGTCAAAATCTTAGAAGTTGGGATCCTATAGATTGACACATTGTTGTATAGGTCGACACACAACAACTTATTTTGGTGTTTTTCGAAAAAGCTACAGTATAGGTCGACGTATAATCAATTTTTTATCTTTCTGATTTGATTATAGTATGTGTCGACACATGGCTGTTATAGGTCGGCGCATACCATTGAAAGGTCAAATTATGATACATTGAACATAAGTTTTCATTTTCCTGCATTCTTTGTTGATACATAAACTCTTCTCTATTGCTTTCCAACTTCCATTCAATCTTGTAACTCTTTAAAAGGTCTTAAACTCTCCACTATTTTCATTAAACTCATCACATTAAATCATTCAACCTTACACTTTCCAAAGCCTCATTAAGATTCATCATTCTTCACTCTCTATAAATGGCTATCATCTTACATGCTTCAAATTACATCTTAATCTCAAAGAATTCGAATTTTTCTTCATTCTTAGTAGTCATTGGTGTTTGTGAGTATTGTAGAATCTTTATTCTTGAGTTTGGTTTATGGGTAATCAAATATTTCCCAAACCTTCTCTGTTTCTCATTTGCTCATTTATTCAAACACCTTGTGTGCGAAATCTATTTGAGCAATTATAAATGGCACCAAAAAATGCAAGAACTAAAAGTAATTCTAGAGACAAGGGTAAGGCTACCGCATCTTCAACTGCTCTAGAAACTATTTTCTCTTTGGTTTCGGCTGATCGCATTAAAGAATTCAAAGAAAAGCATCAACATCGCCTTGTAATGAAGCGACATGTGTGGAAACCAGTGTTTGTCGGATGCTTAGACATTCCAGAAGTTGTTTAACTTGTTGAGCGCCAGAAGATCAATTATTTTCTGCAGTTGTCACAGGATTATAATGAAGATCTTATTCGGGTGTTGTATTCTGGACTGCATGATCGGCAAGGATTTGCTTTCCAATTCTCAATTGGTAACAAAGTCTATGAGTTTACTAATGAACTACAGAAATTGTTGTTTGATATTACGATTATTGATGCTAATATGGATGAGGAAGTTGATCTGTTGGTAACAGATATCTACACTCATGAATTTTGAGTGAACCACACATTTGAACGAGATGCTTAAAACACCTAGATTAGAGGATTATCATGACACTTTTGATATTAGTTAATTGAAAATGATTCTCAGGATTCTGTTATGGTTGGTGTCGCACGTCTTGCGTCCGAAGAAATGGCGGATATTCAAGAATTGACAGCGCTGAGATTCATCTTGTGTACATTATCCTGCATAAGATTCGAATCAATTGGGCTCATTATTTTGTTTAACGGATGTTCATTATCAAAGAATGCAATAAAGGAACATCTTTTTGTGACATGTCCATGATCTCCAAGATTATCAACTACTTCAATATAGGCTTGCCAAATCTGTTGTTCATATTGCCTAGCCCAGTTTAAGAGTTCTCCAAACGTACCTCAACCAATATGGGGTATTTTTGAGATGAGGAACGACAAGTTTACTACTTTTAGATGGGTAAACAATGGAGGAAAGTATACAACTTTGATGACCCCTATAAATTTGTTGACTCCACTACTGAGCCACATGTTAACGGTGATGAACATATGCATGATGTAGATCGTGAATCCGATCTAATGAGTGATGAACATTGAGATCAATCCACCATCATAACCTTGCTTCAGGATATGCAAATCAAACAGGATGAGCGTTATGAAGAGGAATGTATGAGAAGAAAAGCGTTTGAAGCAACTCAAATGGAATAACTCTGTATTATGCAAAAACACATGAAGGCTCAAGATGCAAACTTTTAGGATTTTGCATCATTTGTGACTGAGAAGTTGGTTTCTTTAAAGGAAGAAATGGATGCAAGCACTACTGCAACTATAGAAAGGGTTAATCACATGATTGCTGCCCATAATGAAGACCACCATCATTTTACACAATTTTACCGAGAAATGTGTGATTTTTTAGATCACTAGTTCGGGAGTGATGGTCAGGGATGGTGTCATGGAGTAAGTCCTAGAGGTCGTGGGAGACATTGAAGTGCCTAGAGCTTAAGTCGTTTATGTTTGGTATCTTAGGATTTGTTTTGTTTCGGTCATGCATTTAGCTTTTCTTTTGTGTCATCATACATTTTTAGTTCTGTTTGGTTTGTTTTATGTTGTTTGATTTATGTATTAAAGAAATTATTGTACTATTGTTTGTTATGATCAATGAATATAAGTATTGTTGGTGTGTTTATTAAGCTTATGTGCTTACATATATTGTATGTGAGTGCACCACTTATCTTTGCAAATTGCCTTTGTGTATTATATTGTATATGTGTAATGTGCATCTATGTCATACTTCTAATGAATTGCTTGTCTGTTTTTTATGTTGTCAAAGGGGGAGAAGATTATGAAGGATATAATGCACACATTCAGGGGGAGTTATTCATTATATCAAAGAAAAATGTATAGTCTCAAATATCGAGTTTTGCCATCATAAAAAAGGGGAAGTATGTGAGTGCATCTTTCCATTTAGTTATGTTTTGAATGATGTCAAAACTAGGAGCAACTTTAGCGTTATTTTTTACATTGGACGGTATCAACCAAATTTTAGATGTGCATTATTCATATTAGCATTAGGGTGCATACAAATATGTTTGGAAATGATTTGAAATGTCTTAGGTAAGATTCATGCATCAAAAATGGTGTTTTTAGTGTGAAAAATATAGAATAGGCCAACAGATACGCGTGTAGACCGACCTATAGAAGCTTTTGCTTCAGTATAGGTCAACACACAACTTGTTCAGGTCGACCTCCATGCCTAAATAATGAAGGCTATAGCCACTGTTCATAGGTCGCCTCAAATAGGTCGACCTAAGACCTTTGTAGGTTGACACACCCATTTTCATAGGTCGACCTATAGAGTTTAAATCTTTAAATTTTGTTTCATGCCCTTTGCTTCATATCTCTCATACATATATATAATCACACATGCATCTTTTTCTAGTAAGGTTCTAGTGTAAAATCTATACGAAACCAGAATTTTAAAGCATACTCATCATCTCCAGCCTCTCTTCTATGCACGCACACAATCAAACTACACATAATCAGTTTTTCATTGGGTGACCATCTAGATTAGATTAGGGTTGATAACGTCCAATTAGGTTGGTGTACCGAGAATATTGGGTTGAGTTCTTTGAGTGTTTCAAATAAAATAACCAAGGTGTTTAAGTAAGGAATGGCAACCAAAAGTCACCACTATTAAAGAATCAAATGATCTTAAGTCGCTTGATCTTATGACTTTGTTTGGTAAGTTGGAAGAGCGTGAGGAAGAGCTTACTTGCTTGGAAAAATATGAGAAGGAATACGAAAAGCGATCTAAGAGTGAGAAAGGGAAAGACAAAGAAGAAGGGAAGAAGTTCATTGCTCTAAAGACTTCTAGCTCAAGGCCTTCTCAAGATGAGCAAAGGGATAATGAACTTAAAGATGACAACGAATCTGAATAAGAAGATATGGGATTGTTCATAAAGTGAGTTAATAGATACATTTTAAAACATGGCTCAAGAAGGTTATCAAGTTCCTCATAAGAAGAAGATGAAAGAAAAAAGGGAAAGTCATGAAGTACGTGTTACAACTGTGGTAAACTCGGCCACTTTAATCCAAAGTGTCCAAAAATCAAGAATGAAAAAGACCGTCACAAAACTTCTAGAAAAGGTAGACGAGCCTATGCGGCTTGGGAAAGCGAAAGTGATTCTTCAAGTAATGATAGCTCTACTTCAAGTGAGGAATCGAACAAGCCTTGCTATATGGCAAACAAAGGAAAGAAAAAGGTTGTACGTCACTCTAAACTTCAAGCTTCTCATGATTATGCCTTTTCTCAACTTCAAGAATCCTTTAAGAATCTACAAAGACAAGCTATATATGTTGTCAAGAGCATAGCTTCAAACAAGAGGATCATCTCTCATTTGGAAGCTAAGATTGCTGAAAATGAAAAATATGTAGAAACACTAAAGAAATCTATGTCAAATATTCTAGAAGGACAAGATGAGGATCCTAGATATTTGTGGAATTTTGGTTGTGAAACATGTCACATTTGGCAAAAGGAGTCAAGGACTCTTAAAGCTAAACTTGATAAGGATTTGCAACCCAAGATTACTTTTGCTATAGATACTTCCAAGTATGACTTACCAGCTCACAATCCATATCAGAGGTATAGTTAAGTTAAAAAGGAACCAAATAGCAAAAGGTTATCTTCTCTAAATTTGTATTGTCGCTACTGTTGCAAAAAGGGACACGCTATTGCAAAGTGCAGAGTTAGGAAATTTCATGTTTCTAATGATGTCTTTCAATGGACCCCTAAATGCAATCAAGATTTTACTAATCCCCAAGGAACCAATGAAGATTGGGTACCTAGTGTTGTAGTGAGAATCAAATATCAAGCTATTAACTAACTTGAATCACAAATCATGAAGTTCACCACCGAGCTTTGATTTATCCAAAGGAAAGGGTAAAGATCAAAGAAAACCCTAAGTGCGCTATGTAACAACAAAGCTAGAGATCTAAGGTTCGGGGGTTGGTTATACCTAGGGAAGGTGCTAGCATCCTAAGTATATGTAGTACTCTACAGTAACCTCTTATTTGTATTTGTGTTATGTTAATGTTTGCTTGCTAAGGGAACTGTGCTAAGGTAAAGACCTAGGGCATATACACTAAGTATGCTCGCCAAGACATCGCATCTCGTGCCTACATATCCTGACTAGGATGGAATCAGAGCATTCATAGTTCACCTAACTAGGGGTGGGGAACTCTTGACTGTGGTCAAGGTTCCAAGGGGGAGTAAGTGTTCATAACCATGACACTTACACGGAGTGCGGCGACTCCAATTCTAAAGCTAGGATAAAAGGGAAAGTAAGTGTTCATAACCATGACACTTACATGGAGTGCGGCGACTTCAATCCTAAGGCTAGGATGAAAGGGAATGAAGTGTCTATGGCAGAACACCTACATAGAGTGCAACAACTCTAATCCTAAGGCTAGGATAAAGGGTAAGGTAAACTAGTTTCGATCGCACGACGACGTGAGATAAGGGGAGATAGTTACTAGTTGTTAGTGGGCTCGCCAAGACATCGCGTCTCGTGCCTACGTATCCTGACTAGGAATGAGGAATCAGAGCCTCCGTAGTTCACCTCACTAGGGGTTAGGAACTATTGACTGTGGTCAAGGTTCCAAAGGGAAATAAGTGTTCATAACCATGACACTTACATGGAGTGCGGTGACTCCAAACCTAAGGCTAGGTTGAAAAGGGAAGTAGGTTGGTCTCGATCGCACGACGGCGAAAGATAAGGGAGTTAGTTATAAGTGAGTTAGTGGGTTAGTGGGCTCGCCGAGACATCGCGTCTCATGCCTACGTATCCTGACTAGGAATGAGAAATCAGAACCTCTGTAGTTCACCTCACTAGGGGTGAGGAACTCCTGACTGTGGTCAAGGTTCCAAAGGGAAATAAGTGTTCATAACCATGACACTTACATGGAGTGCGGCGACTCCAAGCCTAAGGCTATGATGAAAGGGAAAGTAAGTGTCCATGGCAAAACACCTACATAGAGACGACGACTCTAATCCTAAGGCTAGAATAAAGGGAAGGAAGGAGTAAGCTAGACTAAACTATCCTAAATATGACAAGGCAATCAACAAGAGGGACCCTTTCCTTTGGAATTAGGAGTAAGCAACAACAAGGAGCAGCGGATGAAGTTTTAAGCATAAAAACAACACCATGAATGGATGATAATGATCCCAAAATAAAGAGCAAAGACGGTTAGAACCAGAATAAAAAATTACTAGATTAAGCAAAAGGAACTAAATTAATGGTCTAAAAAGTTAGGAGTCGAGAAATTAGTGAAAATTACAATTAATGTGATCAAAAGTAGATCTTAAGTAATTATATTTCTAAAAGTCAAAATTTAAAAGATTAAATAAAGGAAAAAAAATATTTTCTTGAGTTTCCAAATAAGTTAAAAAGGAAAATACTCATAAAATAAATAAAAATATATTAATTAAAACCAAACATTAAAAATTAATTGTAACTAATTAATGTAAATATTAAATAACTAACCAAAATTTTAACAAAGATTTTTTTTCAAACAATATTAACAAAATAAATTAACAATAACAACAAAAAACTATAAAAAAAAAGGGCGTGTAGTGTGTTGTGAAGCAAAACGGGCTTCAAAGCCCAGTCATAGCCCGTTCGGAAAAAAAAAACAAGGAGTCCCAATCAAGTGAAACAAAAGGCATGGATCAACATACTGTTAAACCTAGAAGAGTAGAACCAAAATCAAAATATGCCCAGCAGTGGTCGTACAACTTCTCAACGGTTTCTTTTTAAGAAAACACAAGAGGCATAAATCATCAGAAGAGAAACGAATCAAGGTTATCGTCTTATGGAAGAAAAAAGTTTGCTCAAAATTTCGTTCGATTCATGTCTGGCTCTGTTCAGGTTTGTTTAGTGATTTTGGTTTTAGATCGATTATGTTTCAAACTCTCTTCTCTCTTACGGTTTCTGTTATGATTTTGAGTTGTTGGTGGATGTTGTTCTGTTGTTATGGAAGAAGATGAGGGTTTTGAAGGTGGAGGTTAGAAGAAGTGGGTCGAATGAGGGAAAGAATGGTGGAGTATGGTTGTTTGCGCGGTGTTTGTTGGTGGTCTAGCTCGCCGAAAAGAGAATGGCGATAGAGGGATGAGAGTGGATGTGGTTGTGAGTCAGCTGCTTCTCATGTTGTTTTAATGGTATGAGAAGGAAGTTTAGATGGCAGAAGAGATGGTGGAGGGTAAAGGTTGTTTGAGTGGAGATGGAGGGAAATAATGGATGTGCTGGGAGGAGAATATTGTGGTTGAAGGGGAAAGACAAAGAGGGATTCGCAGTTGTCTTGGTTTTCTCCCAGTTGGATGATGTTTTGTGTTGATTTTAAGTTGGAAGTTTTGAAACCAAACATGTTATGCCATCCGTTATTTTCATGAGCGGTGTCCTGAACTTGGTATGTGGTATACTGTCATTATCATGTGCAGGCTTTGGTTTTGGCGATTTGTGGCGTGGTCTTGTGGTGCACGTCAAGGTTTGTCTTGTTGTGGTTTCGCAAGTTGAAGTTTTATGGTGTACCAGAGGAGGATTTGGTTTGTAGTGGATGCAGTGTTTAGGATAGTGATGTAGTGATGTGCAAGCTATTTTGGAGCAGTGAGAGCAGGATGAGGTCGCAGGCTTTTAGTATGGCTTTACATGGTTTTGAGACAAGTCTTGGAGTTTAGTGTGGTTTTGATGCGCATGGTGGTACAGGGAGGTTTTGTTTGTGGTACAAATTTTTTTCTTCATGTATGTATGTATGTATAAGATAAAGGATTTAATAATAAACAATGGATTTGGCTTATGATACTGGCTTTGGTTTATCTTACACCAAAATGCCATACTTTCCCAAAGAAAATAAAGAACAAAACAATAATTTAAAAAAAAAAACTTATTAACTTTTTATTTCTTGAAATAAATGAAGAATAAAACATTAAATATTATGAAAAGGAAAAGTAAATTAAACCAAAACTAAAATACTCATATAATAAACTAAATAAATTAAATAAATATTAATCTAAAAAAAACAAACAAAATGATAAAACATTTTTTAACATTAAAATAATAAAATAAATTAAAATAAAATAAATCAAACCAATAAACTAAAAAGAATAAAACTCTAATTAAATAAAATATTATTTAACCAAAAATTAAAATGAAAATCGGTTAAAAACGATAAATAGGACCAATATCGAAATGCTAAAAAAATAAAATGAATATGGCAAAATGATCAGCGCGAAATATACGTATTGAAAAAATACAGCGTTTGGTCAAATTTCAAAATAAATTTACTCGGTTAAAAAGGCTTAAACTGATCAAAATGCGACCGAAAAGTAGTCGGAAAATTCAAACGAGCACGCCAGGTTAAATTATGCGAAACGTAGGTTAACATCACTGACGTTTACTGTAACACCCCAATTCCCATCGCGGATAAATAATACATAATTAAATCAGAGTGAATAAAATAAAAGTTTTTCGACAGAAATAAGGATGCCACATTTGAGAAAAACATAATCCACTTGCTCATAACTTTGATACATAACACAAAGTGGAATAAATAATAACAGGAAACTTTTTCCAACAAAAGGAAATTTCAATTATGGAATAAAGCGGAATGATCCATAATTGACTCGTTTTACAAAATAAGTTGTTTCATAACATCAAAATATACATACGAGTTATCAAAATATATACGTTCCCATATATAAACATAAATAACAAAAACGTCCCCCCGACTCCCGTGTTACGTATCAGAGCAGACACCCAAGATCTAAGCAAAATGAAGATCTAACTCTTCCACTTGCCTCCACAACGGCTAATCTGCATTATGCCATAAAAAGCATATTCCAGCAGAAGGGTGAGAAACACAATTATAATATAATTGCATACAAATATGTAATAACATGAAATACGCATGCAAAAACATTCTCACCACAACGTATACCATAATTCAAATACAAAACAAAACAATTCATAATTCATGCATTCATCACAAAGGCATATCAATCATGCTCAATACATTTTTCACCAATGTATATCAACTCATCAATCCCATTCACAAATTCCCACACATAATCAATTCATTCACAATTTCCCACACATAATCAATTCATTCACAATTTCCCACACATAATCAATCCATTCACAATTTCCCACACATAATCAATCCATTCATGATTTATGCAAATGCACAGAGACCGACACAACGACTTTATGCAATGCGGTACCATTCCATCCATCATTCTCATCATCATTAATTCACTCAGGAATGATTGGAATCATCGCTTGTTACTTAGTGTAACTCTCCGTCGGGAAAACGATGTTCCCCGTCGCTTTAGGTCCTCTTTGTATAAGGCTCACGATGTTTATGGATCGCTTTAGGTTCTCTTTGTATAAGGCACACGATCCGATCGCTTTAGGTCCTCTTTTTATAAGGCACACGATCGTCTATAACGTCGCTTTAGGTCCTCTTTGTATAAGGCACACGACCGTCACAGCAGATTCCCTCTGGAATCGTTTCGTCGCTCACACCCCACAAGGGCACACGACATCACATGGTGCATATTCATGATGCATGGCATACTAATGACTCATGACAATTAAATGCATATACATATATAACCATGTGAACCCTCTCAACATCAATAATCATGCATTGCAATCAAACCCAAAACAATGCATTTATTTGCCATAAGGCCACAAACCATCATCACAATATCTCATCACATGTATTCACATCATATAACAGCACACATGCTATACGTTATATATCAAAAGCATATCGTATGATAACACATCAATCGCACACAATTACGACGGTAAAAGTCGACAAAACGACACGTTTCCAAATTCCCGAAACAATTAAATCGGCCACTAATCTCAAAACCATTTTTATAAGAAAGAACATCTCATTAGCTTTCCAACGGTACTAAGAACGTCTCGATCCAAGTTACGGATCAAAAGTTATGAATTTTCAAAGAAAATAATTTATTGAAAAACTGCCAGATTCGCCTGGCGAATTAGAATTTTACCTGGCGAATCCCTCTTCCCCGGCACTTCGCCTGGCGAAGCTGCGGCGAAACGTCATTTTTGAAAATCCAAAAGTTCCAGTAGCTGAACCAAGTTCTGTCTCTTGAATTCCGCCTGGCGAATTAGAATTCCGCCTGGCGAATCCCTCTTCGCCAGCACTTCACCTGGCGAAGTTGCGACAAGACCTAATTCTCCTGGCGAATTCTGATTCGCCTGGCGAATCGTACCAGAACCAGAATTCTGCTTCTGCGCTCCTCATGGCTTCCAAACCCCAAAATTCAACTTTTCCCAACCAAAACGTTTTCAATCAATCAAAACAAGTATCAACAATGTTCATACATATAATACGATCATACTACGGGATTCATATCGATTTCCAACCGTGAAAACATCAATTTCTATTCATTTTTCTCATTTCAACCTAGAATTGAAAAACTATGAAAAACAAGTAAACATTCAAACACACACATACATATTCATACACAAGCATATAATAATCGAGTTTCACACCCTTACCCGATTAATCGTGCTTTGAAGTGTCGGTTGAATCGATTTCTTAAGCTTTAAGTTTTCATCTTTTTCTTCTTCTCACTCTCTTTCTCTCCTCTTCTTTCCCTTCCTTTCTCTTTCTCTTCTTTTTCTCTTTTTCTTTCCCCTCTATTTCTACTTATATAAAAATATTTATTTCTAAAAACATATCTAACCTCCAAAATGACCATTTTGCCCTTTCGCTCAAATATCTCCCAAACGCTCTCAAAATGCGATAAAACATAAACAGCGATGAAATATATTTCGGGAAATAAAAGTTGAAAAGAAATTATAATTTATTGTAAATGTTTTACCTATCAGGGAAATTAACCAATTAACTCAATTAGCAGGTAAAATACAATAAATTCACACATTTCACAAAATTCACATAAATGAAATAAATAAATACAATTAAACAAATCGGGGCATTACAACTCTCCCCCACTTAGACATTTTCGTCCTCGAAAATATACTTGGTGCGAACAACTCCGGATACGACTCTCGTATCCGACTAACCCACTCTCATGCCATTAAAGGCAACACCACGAATAACACAAACCGACAAAACACCTCGCTAACAGCAACTACTACAACGACACGACAACGGTAAGATGCAATGCCCATACAATGCACTTGACGACCAACTCACGACTCAAAGAATACCCAAGTTACGAACACACAGGTTCACTCTTGAACCGAAACACAACAAGATCATTACCCTCACCATAGGTAACACTCCCCTAATTCCCCACAAGGAATTAGCTACTCGCACTCGAACCATCACGATGGAAACGAGGCAACAACACAAACAAGAACATAAAGTTCCACGACCCAACATCGTTTCAACAACCTCTACATAACCACAATACCAACATCCTTGTCACACAACATTATTACAACAATGATACAATTCACCAATCGAACATATAACCAAAACATCCATCTACATAGTAGCCCATGAATAATATTTAAACCTTTCACCTACACTTCCATTCTGAAATGTCCAATGGTCTCATCATTCCTACATGTTTTCAATGTTCAACCTATGAACTCTTACAAGTCACACACGCATATACGAATTGTGCCACATCACGTTTCCGCTACGCACTCTGATGACTCATACCCCTCAAATCTACCAATTTCACATCCAAAGTCTAACTCTTTCTCATATTCACCAAAAATCACTGTTCACTTTTAATATACCCAACCTCACACTCTGCTGTGTTAGCTTATACACCAGACACAAGTCTCTGAACTGCTCAACCAACTCTAATTCTCTGACCATCACAAGATCTTCTTCAAATCTTTATACATTTTATTAGCTCCCGGATGTATACTCAAACTACTCCGGTGTCCTTCCTCTAAAATCATTTGTTTCAATTCTGAACCATTAGGAATACAAATTCTACCACGAAATCTCAAAACACCCTGATCATCCACTTTAAAGTCACCATTCACACCTTTATCTCCAACCGTCATCAAATCAACAAATTTCACATCCAGCCTCTATTTCTCGCTAACGGCCAACAGAAAATCATTAGTGACCTTTAACATATCAAGCCTCACGCTATCAGATGTCAATCACACACCAAACTCAAATCTCTAAATTTTTCCAAAAGTTCCCACTCTTTAACCATCAAAGCAGACATATGCAAAGATTTTTGGCTTAACTCATCAGGCACGACATTAACTTTACCAATAGGATAATTCGAGCCAAGGTCATAACTAATCAGGAATTCCAACCATCCTCGTTGTCTCCTACTTTATTCCTTCTGACCAAACAAGTACTCTAAACCTTTGTGATTACCAAACTCCTTGAACCTAAAACCCTCAAAATAATACCTCTAGATTCTTCAACACAAAAGTAACCGCATCCATCTTGAAATCATGAATCCTCAATTATTGTAAAGCATAAGAAATGACTTTACCCTCTCGAATTAACACACTAACTACGCTCATCAAGGACGTATCCCAATATTCCATAAACAGTTTATTAGGATCGGGCATAACCAAAATTTGAGCCGTAGTCAATCTTCTCTTCAGCTCACTAAAACTTACTCACAACGAACATCCAAAACAAACGACTCACCCTTTGCAAGTCAACTGAGATAACAGAAGCACTAACTTAGCAAAGTCTTCCATAACCTGTAGTAACAACCAACTAAGCCCAAAAGTTTCTAATCTCCTTAACCGACTTTGGAGTCTCTCAATGTAGAACTGCATCTATTTTGGATGGATACACAACAATACCATCATCGGAATTAACATAACCAAGAAAACTAACCTCTTTCAATCAAAATTCTCACTTCGATAATTTAGCAGAAAGATCCCTCTCTTTCAACCCTTGTAACTCAATCCTCAAATACTCTACATACTCATCCTTTGATTTAAAATAAATCAGAATATTATCCAATAAACATCACTATAAACTTATCCAAACAAGTATGGAAGATACGATTCATATACTCCACAACCATAACATATACCACCTTCAAAATTAATTCTGAGCTCGAAACAATTTATCCAAAATAGCTTAACAATCTCTGGTTACCACATTCCATATCAATTCTTCTTATGGGGTTCCAACTCACGCAAGGTTTCTGCTGATACGAGACCTCAACCCATAACAAAAGTAATACCATCAAGGAACTTCAAATCGTTCGCAATTCGTCACAATTCAAAACTCAAGCTATCCAGAACACAACCGCAAGTTTCCATACTACTCACTGATTAACACGCAACCTCGTGCTATCATCTTTTTCCTTACCACTATGTTGGACCTCTTCAAGTCGACACACTAATGTTTCATCCAAAAACACATCTGAAAACCATGCACAATTGACGGCCCATCACTGTGGCTTCCTACCAATTTCCAGAACACTATCATCACAAACATGACAAACATCTGAGTTTCACTTCCTAAAAGTTCTTCTACTTACTTAGCAGATCCAAACCTCAAATCCTCACCTTCGTCAAATTTGAGTTCACACTCTACTCTCTGAGAACTACCATTAACGATACCCAATCGTTCTCTCTCAATGACTTCCCAACTGGACCAACATACCAAAACCTCTAATCCGTCTCATCTTCCGCTATTAGAATCTTCATCGACTCAACAAAACAATCTGTACTCACTTGGCTTGGCTCCAAACGATTCACAAAACATACTATCAAAGCTGGAAAGACACGTATATTCCATCCAACATAATTCCGTCTACTATCAACAAGAGATTAAGGGTGATCAGTTCCTCAATTTGTCAATAGACAGTCGACAATCATGATGGGGCATAAACCGTCTTTACCAAACTATAATAGCATTTCTTACATCTTGTGCACAAAACTACCTAAGGCATAAATCCTTAGTTGACATAAACCTTACCTCCGTATTCTCTCGGGAACCGGGAACAACACTGTCCAAACAACACTTACAATCTTGCAATCTACAACACACTGAGCCAACGCTCCACACCTGAAGCAACTTGGAGAAGCACCAGCTTCTCCCCCACTTATCTCATTCTAAATCCTGCAGACAAGGGATTAGAAAAACCAGAAGGTACTGACGGTGTTTCACACACATATCACATACTAAGGAACAAACAACATCGACAGTATTCAACTGTCACACCAACTGACTCGACCGACCTGCTCTGATACCACTTGTAACACCCCAATTCCCATCGCGGATAAATAATACATAATTAAATCAGAGTGAATAAAATAAAAGTTTTTCGACAGAAATAAGGATGCCACATTTGAGAAAAACATAATCCACCTGCTCATAACTTTGATACATAACACAAAGCGGAATAAATAATAACAGGAAACTTTTTCCAACAAAAGGAAAGTTCAATTATGGAATAAAGCAGAATGATCCATAATTGACTCATTTTACAAAATAAGTTGTTTCATACCATCAAAATAATGATACGAGTTATCAAAATATATACGTTCACATATATAAACATAAATAACAAAAGTGTCCCCCCGACTCCCGTGTTACGTATCAGAGCAGACACCAAAGATCTAAGCAAAATGAATATCTAACTCTTCCACTTGCCTCCACAGCGGCTAATCTGCATTATGCCATAAAAAACATATTCCAGCAAAAGGGTGAGAAACACAATTATAATATAATTGCATACAAATATGTAATAACATGAAATACGCATGCAAAAACATTCTCACCACAACGTATACCATAATTCAAATACAAAACAAAACAATTCATAATTCATGCATCCATCACAAAGGCATATCAATCATGCTCAATACATTTATCACCAATGTATATCAACTCATCAATCCTATTCACAATTTCCCACACATAATCAATCCATTCACAATTTCCCACACATAATCAATCTATTCACAATTTCCCACACATAATCAATCCATTCGTGATTTATTCAAATGCACAGAGACCAACACAACGACTCTATGCAATGCGGTACCATTCTATCCATCATTAATTCACTCAGGAATTATTGGAATCATCGCTTGTTACTTAGTGTAACTCCCCGTCGGGCAAATGATGTTCCCCGTCGCTTTAGGTCCGTTTTGTATAAGGCTCACGACGTTTATGGATCGCTTTGGGTCCTCTTTATATAAGGCACATGATCCGATCGCTTTAGGTCCTCTTTGTATAAGGCACACGATCGTCTATAACGTCGCTTTAGGTCCTCTTTGTATAAGACACATGACCGCTACAGCAGATTCCCTCTGGAATCGTTTCGTCGCTCACACCCCACAAGGGCACGCGACATCACATGGTGCATATTCATGATGCATGGCATACTAATGACTCATGACAATCAAATGCATATACATATATAACCATGTGAACCCTCTCAACATCAATAATCATGCATTGCAATCAAACCCAAAACAATGCATTTATTTGACATAATGCCACAAACCATCATCACAACATCTCATCATATGCATTCACATCATATAACAGCACACAAGCTATACGTTATATATCAAAAGCATATCACATGATAACACATCAATCGCACACAATTACGACGGTAAAAGTCGACAAAACGACACGTTTCCAAATTCCAGACACAATTAAATCGGCCACTAATCTCAAAACCATTTTTATAAGAAAGAACATCTCATTAGCTTTCCAATGGTTCTAAGAACGTCTCGATCCGAGTTACGGATCAAAAGTTATGAATTTTCAAAGAAAACAATTTATTGAAAAACTGCCAGATTCGCCTGGCGAATTGGAATTTCGCCTGGCGAATCCCTCTTCGCCAGCACTTCGCCTGGCGAAGCTGCAGCGAACCGTCATTTTTGAAAATCCAAAAGTTCCAGTAGCTGAACCAAGTTTTGTCTCTTGAATTTTGCCTGGCGAATTAGAATTCCGCCTGGCGAATCCCTCTTCGCCAGCACTTCGCCTGGCGAAGCTGCGGAAAGACCTGATTCGCCTGGCGAATTCTAATTCGCCTGGTGAATCGTACCAGAACCAGAATTCTGTTTCTGCGCTCCTCATGGCTTCCAAACCCCAAAATTCAACTTTTCCCAACCAAAACGTTTTTAATCAATCAAAACAAGTATCAACAATGTTCATACATATAATACGATCATACTACGTGATTCATATCGATTTCGAACCGTAAAAACATCAAGTTCTATTCATTTTTCTCATTTCAACCTAGAATTGAAAAACTATGAAAAACAAGTAAACATTCAAACACACACATACATATTCATACACAAGCATATAATAACCGAGTTTCGCACCCTTACCCGATTAATCGTGCTTTGAAGTGTCGGTTGAATCGATTTCCTAAGCTTTAAGTTTTCCTCTTTTTCTTCTTCTCATTCTCTTTCTCTCCTCTTCTTTCCCTTCATTTCTCTTTCTCTTCTTTTTCTCTTTTTCTTTCCCCTCTATTTCTACTTATATAAAAATATCTATTTCTAAAAAAATATCTAACCTCCAAAATGACCATTTTGCCATTTTGCTCAAATATCTCCCAAACGCTCTCAAAATGCGATAAAACATAAACAGCGATGAAATATATTTCGGGAAATAAAAGTTGAAAAGAAATTATAATTTATTGCAAATATTTTACCTATCAGCGAAATTAACCAATTAACTCAATTAGCAGGTAAAATACAATAAATTTACACATTTCACAAAATTCACATAAATGAAATAAATAAATACAATTAAACAAATCGGGGCGTTACATTTACAGACTCAATTTTTAAATTCTCCATCCACTGATTTTACGCATAGTTGACTTTTGTTTTGACCGATTCAGGTGTAATTCCAACAAGTGCATTCTAGATGATAAATTGGGTATTATGCGAGGTGAGTGACCTAGAATGATATGCAAAATATCAAAGAATATAAGGGTAAAATTTGGGGTATGACACCTAGCGCAAGTTGTTAATCATGCATGAAAAATGTCTTGACTCTATGGAGAGAGTATGAGATCTTGTTCGTAGAGCATCAAGGAACAACACGGTAACATGTCCTTGTCATTTTGATCTTTGTGTTTTTCTTTTAAGTGGTAAAAGTATGTAAATGATTACTAATAAGCTATCTGAGAAGTGTCAAAAAGGTATTATGTTCAATTGTGTAGGATATCTTTGACTAAACTTGCTCAAGAACATTTAACTAGGAGTGATCAACCTAAATTGATGAAACATGAGAAGAAGCAAGATAAACATTGTTGCAGTGAGAATCAAATATCATGCTATTAATTAACTTGAATCACACATCTTTGAAATTCACCACCGAGCTTTGATTTATCCAAAGGAAAGGGTAAAGATCGAAGAAATCCCTAATTACGCTATGTGAAGACACAACTAAGAGATCTAAGGTTCGAGGGTTGGTTATACCTATGGAAGGTGTTAACATCCTAGATATCTGTAGTACTCTACAGGAACCTCTTGTTTGTATATGTGTTATGTTATGTTTGCTTGCTAAGGAATCTATGCTAAGGTAAAGACCTAAAGGTATATACACTAAGTATGTCTGCCAAGACGTCGCATCTCGTGCCTACGTATCCTAACTAGAATGGAATCAGAGCATTCGTAGTTTACCTCAACAAGGGTGAGGAACCATTGACTATGGTCAAAGTTCCAAAGGGAAATGAGTATAACACTCACATAGAGTTAAAGAACTCTCTAAGTCCAAGTTATAAGACAAGTCTAAGAGGTTGACTTTGAACAAAGTCAAAAGGGAAGTGAATACTCATTATGATGAGAATCACATAGAGTTTAAGAACTTTATCCTAATTCTAAGTTAAAGAGATCACCACTATGTTAGTGCTCACATAGAGTTGAAGAACTCTAGGTTAATTCTAGGTTGTAGGGTAAGTGGCTCTAATAAAGCCAAGGATGGAGTAAACATCTATGATGATAGTGTTTACAAGAGGAGGTAATGACCCTAACCTAAACTAGGTCAAAGAGGAAGTGGCTCTAATGAGGCTAAGGGATTGATCCTAATAAAGTCAAGGGAAAGGAATGGCTCTAATGAGGCCAAGAGGTAATGAGCTATCTATGACATTAAAGTCAATAGAGAGACTTTCCTTTGGAAGGGGGGAACAAAAATGGTTAAGGAGAAAAGCTAACTAGCTAGACTCACTCAAGGGGATAACTTAATAAAGTTGGGTAACAAAAAGATAACAAGTGATATTCACACATGAATTTAATGATGTTATAAATAAGATGACATGAATACTGCACATGGATTATGATGGTGAATGTGATGACATTCAAAGTAAGCACTTAAGAAAGTTGCAAGTATTAAGTTAATATGTTCAAGAACTATATATTAATTTGGACAAGGTAAATACCTAAAGGGAGTATGATGTAAGCCTAGACATGTCTTATAAATAGGTGATGACCTAACATGGGGCTATGGTTTTGACATAATCTTTGTATAAAAGGAAAGTATCACATAAGTTTGTGTTTGAAGTCCATTTTGAAGAAAGGGAGAAGTTTAAGTGTTTTAGGCACATATGTACATGGTGTGACCTAAGTTGATGGTTTGTATACATTAAGATGTTATAAACATGGGGAAAGAGTCCTAATTGGAGGTAAAGACCTTTCTAAGACCTCAAAGGGGATGACAAAAGTTTACATGCTTTTAACATATAAACAAATACACTTAAAAGTGCACCTAAAACAAACTCCACATATATGTACAAGCTCAAACATGAGTCAAGGTTCCAACAAGTTAAACAAGTTTGTATAAGTCCCAAAAATGCAAGGGAAATCAAGTGGTACATCCATAGAAGTAAAAACCTCTCCTAAGTAAACCCTAAAATCCCTATACTTTACACATGAATAACTAACCTGAAATTCAATATCTTTTGGAAAATATTTAATGCCATAAGAAAGTAGGCAGCAATATGAAAATAATGCAAAAAGAATGGGCTCAAAAGCATAACAATTGAGAGAGTTATGGCTTGGTGAAGTTGTGAAGAAAAATGACAAAACTAAGTGTCAAAATAAAGGGACATGGCCCTAGGAGGAGTTGAACTTGCTCCCTTGTGGTAAGTGTTAAAAGGCTTAACCAACTGAGCCATTTGTGTGGCTTGTATTACATATGCGTTTACTAGAATAAATATGAAACTTCCATCTAAATGCACATCAAGCCAAAACGCACTAAAAAAGAAACAAAATGGTTGATACCAGAATCGAACCCACGACACTACATATGCATAAGGCACGACAAGGCACAGTTGGGCCACTGGGGTGGCCAATACATCCATTTACCAAACTGAAACAAAAATATAATATTCAAAAACATTTCCTAAGATCAGAATAGCCATGGCGCCATCATCTTCTTCCTCATGTATTCAAAACTTTCAGAAAATCAAACTTCCTCATTTCTCAATGGATTTTAATAATGTAAACATGAAACTCACCCTATTTTTCACAAGGAATACAAATGTAACATCTAATTTCATTTTCATCAACCACACATCAAACAATCGTGACTGCAACAGAAAGAACCCTAATCCTAAAATCTATAATGAAACTCTATATAACATAGATTCTAATCAATTAGCATGGGGTAAACACTCCTTATATGATGACAAACAACATGGTATTTCAAATGAATGTAAATGATATCAGAATCATAGACTTAGGAATCAAGCTATGCTTACCTATTGAAGCTGGGTCCAATGCCTTCTTCAACTTGTTACAGTCACTGGTTGATGATCCAAAATGTCTCTATGAACTCCCAGAAAGCTTTAGCAATGGTTAGCTTGCACTAAACTAGCCCCAAATTTGGTACTCGAATCCTCTTGCAAGAATGAAAAACCAAAATTTGAACTCCAAGAAAATGGAGTTACAGTCACAGAATGGGACTTGGAATAGTTCAGGTGAGATTAATTGAAGGTGATGGAAGGTTTAGGTTGGGTTGAAAAGGTCAGAATGGAGATTTGGATGAGTTTGTGCAGAAAGTCAACACTTTCAAGGGTTGGGGGTTGACTTTCTGGTTTATGAGGTTTTGGGTGATTGTGAGGGTTTTAATAGGTTCAATGGATGTTTTATAGTTTGTGTGGATGGTTTGTTTGAAGGTTTGAGGACTGGAACTGAGTGTGGAAGTGTTTGTGCAAATGAGAGGTTTTTGGTTCACATGGGTGGATGAATGCAAGATGTTGGTTTCAATGCTTGTTCAAGTATTTTTCTCAGGTTTTGTTGTATGTTTTGCAGTGTAGAAAGGCCTGGTATTTACAGGCATAGGGTGAGAGAAATCAGATTGCAGAAATGCAACTGGTTTTGTTTGGTTTGGTTGAAGTTAAGTTGGAATGCAAATGGAGTTTCATGGATTTGGAAGTTCCAAAGCATAGTACCATCAGTTATAGGGTGGTTGAGCACTTTTGAGGCCTTGCTTCTGAGGTACAAAAGGTTGGAGTGCAAAAGAGACAAGTTGGTAGCTCAATGAGCTGACTTTATGTATAAAGTCATCTTTTCCAAAATGGAAGCCATGCCTTTATGCCATAAATGGAAAGAACACTTGGTTAATGCTCAAATTTGATGGACAAAGCTTCCAAATTCGTGTAATGTTCTGAGAAAATGAAGATTTGCAAGTAACCACATCTGAAATACAAAGATTATGCAGCCAATATTGGATTTGCTTCAAGCTTACCAAGTGCAAAACCTCAAAAACCAAGTTTCAACCCTCCAACTTTGAGGCTTCGAATCTCCTAGCTCACTTATTGGATTGGGCAGTTCTTGTACTTTCTAGAAATCCCCAAGTATGCTCTAAAATGCTCATGTTCACTCAAAGTTCTGAATCCAAAGGGATCATAGTGAAAAATTGGGTTGAAGTTGGCTGCAAATTAAGGAGAAAATGTGAAATTTCACTAAGTCCTAAACTTGTCCTAAACTTCCAAGTCTCATAACTCAAAATCTAAGCCCTTTTTGGGGTATAACCCTCTAAAACACTTTTAAAGTTCATGATGAGATCTTCAATTTGAGCTTTGGATCACAAAAATGGGATGTGTGGATTGAAAGTTATGACCTTTCAAAGTTTGTATAAAACTAGGTTTTTCTTCCACACTTAGAAAAATTTCACTTATCTAACTTTGCCCCTTTTGCAAGAAACCTCTTAAATCTTGATTTCCCATGCTCCAATTCAAATATTAAACATGTCTTGATGGAATATGGCTTGAACACTTCATCTTGGACCCAAAACCCTAAAAGTCAAAGGTTTGACTTTTCAGATGAAACCCTAATTTTTTCATGAATTCAACTATGTGATTGTTAAGTGTCAAATTGTGCATATTTTAGATAGTATTTTGTGGCCTTTTTCAATGGTTTCCTTGATACTTTAGTAGTGAATCTATTAGTTTTAGTGTAAATATGCAAGTTTCCGATGTTATTGTAAATATTGTGAATTTTGATCATATTGATCATTTTGATGTTCTTTGACAGGTCTTTTTGCTTATATTTGATGCTAGGAACAATCGGTGAAGGAAAGAAGGCCTAAAAGTTGATTTTCGAGAAGTTCGTGTCTGTAACTCGCACTAAGTAAGCTTTTCAGCGAGGTATCAGCGCGCATTTTCTGCCAGAGGCAGTAGCTAAGGTTCCTTGACCGCGCTTAGCGCGCTTTAAGGCGGTTTAGGTGTATTTTAGGTGAGATCGCGCTTAGCGCGATCTGAGCGCGCTTAGTGCAGTTATGACAAATTTTGTTTTTTATAATTTGAATTTATTTCATTTTTGTAGGTATTCAAGCAAGGATATTTTGTCATTGTTGTATAGAGCATTGAATAAGCTTTCCAACGCTTCCGACGGTTCGTCAATCGGAGTTACGGTTCGAAAGTTATGAAGAAAATAAGAATTGTGATTTTGCCGATGGCGCTAAGCGCCCTCATAGCGCGCTTAGCGCGGTTTGCGTCTTTTCAGCCCCTATTTAAGTCACTTTTCAGCATTTTTTAGGTTATGTTGTTGGGAACTTTTTACCCCAACTTCATCAAACACATTCTTGAGTAGATTTAGCTTAGAAACAACACATGGAGTGTATATCTTGACGATCCGGAGTCGAATCCACTTCAATCGGAGTTGAAAAACCATGAGATGTGTGTTCTTCTTCCTTCCTCTCTATGTATTTTTCATTTGTTGGGGTTTTGTATGTAAGTTTATCTTGATTGTATGTATATTTATGGATCTTTGTATAAAATCTCTTTTACAACTCTTAATCGATGTCATCTTTGATTTAATCTCTATCTTAATGGGTTTGATTTGCTATAGACATATACTTTTCGAACTCGACCTAAGATGAATGTTTATTGGCTGTGGGAAGCAGTCTAATATTCACATGTGTGTCGGATCTTAATGCTTTGTGTTGTTGAGTTGGGTGAGACATCCCCTCCGAGAGAATGCGGTTGATCTCACAACTTTTGCGTTAGACATAACCTCTTGTTATGAGCGATACATGGGGATTTTGACGAGTGATTTAGGTTGCGTGCATTTGATCCATATATTTTTTTAGTGCTTGATGGGTAGATTGAAATACAACTCCTGACGAGTTTTCTCGTGTCTTAAGAATGTATTTATTTTCATGTTTTATGTTTTTTCCTTTTGCACTTTTATCCCAAACCATTTAAACCCAAGCTTTGAGACATAGAGATTGTCGAACGACATTCTTTCCCTCGAACCGATCTCTGTGGACACGACATAAATCCCGGAGGGAATTCTTTCGAAAATAATATTTTTGCTTGTTGCTTTACCGCTTCATTAAATGGCGTCGTTGTCGGGGATTGGTTTTGATATTGAGTTGCATTGCGATAGTTTCGATGTTTTAGAGCTTTGTACATAATTGTTTATATTGTATATATGCTTGTATAGATACTTGTTTTGCTTTTATTTTCCATTGTGTTTGTTCAAGTGTTGTATACATTTTGTTCCCATAACGTTTGATCAAGTGTTTGGTTAGGACACTTGCTTTTGGTTTGCGCGGTGAGGCATCACCATGGCATGAAGTGAGGAAGTTAATAGCTAAGCACAGTAAAGGCGTCGAGCTTACGACGTAAAACAAGCATGTTTTATCTTTTTTTTGTTTCGTTATTACTTTTTCATTCTAGCTTAGGTAGTGTGGTGAACATTCATTAAACAAGTTGTACTTGGATTGTTCGTAAATTCTCAAATATTCACTTTACAACTTGTTTAATCCAAGTTCACCCGGTCTTTTAGTATGCTTATATTAATATTTCTTGAGTTTGTACAGTTTTATGTCTAGTAGTATATGAAATTATGGTATCAGACGTGTGATGTTAAGGTGCGATGTCACAACAACACACTCTGCACAATGGACAGCAATAACAGTAAATAAATCAACACAATGATTTGTTCACCCAGTTCGGTCTAACTACCTACGTCTGGGGGCTACCAAGCCAGGGATGAATTTCACTACTTGTAGAATTAAATTACAGACTCAACAACCCAGTTGACAATCTCCTAATCTTAATTCCTACTAGTGACTTTCTACCTAAGAAACCACTTAGATATGAGAACACTACTCAATCCCTAAAACCACTCAAAGAACAACCTCTTTGAGAACCCTTGATTCTGCTTCACAGCTTTGATCAAGTAATACAACTCTCTTTGCTTCACAGCTTTAGAGAGGACAGAATACGACACAGCAATTCACCCTAGAATTCTGGTTATACACCTTGTACAAAATACTCAAGACACTCAGCCTCTGCTCTTGATCTTCTCCCCGTATTTCTGTACCTTTTCCTTTGGTCTTGTGCGCTTTATATAGCTCCTGAATTGGGCTTGGACTTGTCACAATATTTGATCAGATTTGTTAATTAAAACTGAATCTTCAAAACAGATTTTATCCCCAAAATCTTTTTAAATCTTCAACCTTTTAATTCTCCAACAGACCTGCAATCAAATCTCCCATGTAACAGAAAATATCTATCCCAAGATATTCTCATCCAATGAGTCAACCACTCTCCACAATTCTAGCTAATACGCGTGCCCTAATAACATGTCCTGCTGTTATTAATTCTGCAGGTCTGCTGTTACAACATCACCTGTGTGACATCAGACATCCAACTTCAGCACTTAACTACTTAACACAGCCCAGTGTTAAGACTTCAATGTTACAACATCAGCACCTTGACATCAACATTGAATATCCTTTGTTTTACCAAAATTCCAGCCAATCCAGGAACTATCAGTATAGTTAATATAAAGTGACAATGGATGGAGTGAATGAGAGAAAGAACCAATTTTGAAAAACAAAATTTTCCTGCCCGGGCTTAGCGCGCGCAGAGGGCACTTAGCGCGCCTTGTTTTGCAAAGAAATATCTCTCATTTTCCATCCGCTTTCACCAATTTTGGTCTTTGTGTTTAGTTAGTTTTAATTCAATTTTGTTAGGTTGTTAGAATAAAATTTTGTGTTTGCTCTCAAGTTTGTTTTGATTAGCTTGAGGATGCATTTTGTGATTTTCCAAGTTTGATCGTTTCAACTTGCGAATGTATGGTGTTAAT
The DNA here is from genome assembly GCA_022829125.1 of Lathyrus tuberosus. Lineage (NCBI taxonomy): Eukaryota > Viridiplantae > Streptophyta > Magnoliopsida > Fabales > Fabaceae > Lathyrus > Lathyrus tuberosus. Next base: position 3,833,061 of record JALAZF010000170.1, read on the forward strand.
ATTGTTAAGTTTTGTACACGTCCAAAGTATGTGTTTATCGCTTTCTAGACTTTAGCATATTCATGATACTTAGGATTTTTACAAACTTCCATGTCGCTCATTCTTTTGTATACTTGTTCTTGATGTGAATCACTTTAGTTCCCACCCTTTTTGTGAGGTAGCTTTCCATTGTTCATATATGCGCAAAGTACCAACATTCTTGTTCTAACTGGATTTTATTATGCTTAATCTTTTGTTTGTGTTGATTATATGAAAGCATGAAAAGGATCAAAGCATTTTGTTTCATTTTGAGCACAACTACCTAGCCAAATAGTCATTCACCTTGTGAGTGTGTGATCATTTGTAACCCCTTTGTGCCTTTCTATCATTATCCAAGTTGTTTGAACTTAATGCTTGTCTATGAGTATTGAATTCACTTTTTGTATGGATTTTGATTGATTGTTTTTTCTTGAACCCTCAACTTTGTGTTGTTGTATGAATTTTTACCTTGCCTTAGAAAGTAGGGAGTATTCACATGATGATGTGGTTGAATTCAAGTTGAGGAGAGAATGATTGTTTTTTTTTTGAAAATCTTGGTATCCGGCCTTGCGACCGACTAATTGGTTGGTTTCTATGAGGTTGAAAAAAGAAAAGAAAAAAGAGAAAAATATGAAAAAGAAAAGAAAAAAAAAAGAAAATCCTTGAGAAAGGAAACAAAAAGAGTTCAAATAATTGTGCTAAATAAGTATTGTTTTTTGTGTAACACTTGGGATTTTGGAAAAGTTGATTGGAATTTTGTGTTTGAGTCTTTGTGAGTTGATCACTCCCTTAGGTTTAGGCAAGTTTTTGTTTCAATTACCTTTAGAAATTGCCCCTTGTTTGTTTACCCGACCACGCTACAACCTTGAAAGCCCTTGTGATTCTTGCTTTTATGTTTTCAATATGATTTTTGGATGATTGCATAATTTAGTCTTTTGTTTGCAAGATTGTTGTGTGAGTGAAAAATACCTCATTTTGTGTTTTTCATCTACCGATGATTGTTTTTGCTAGGTGTGATTCATGATTGAAATCATGTTGTTTTAGAATGTTTGGCATGATTTTTGTATGTAGCGTTTGTTTCGTGATTTTGTTATCGTTGTAGTTTAGTGGTAAGTTTTTCTTTGCATGTACATTTTTGTGTTGAACCATACATTTGTTTTTGTTTTTCGAAACTTGTTGAGTTGTAATTTCTTGGTTGTTACTTTTGTTTCTTTGAGTTGTTTGATTCTTGTTTGAGGACAAACAAGTTTAAGATGGGGATAGTTGTTAAGTGCCAAATTGTGCATATTTTAGATAGTATTTTGTGGCCCTTTTCAATGGTTTCCTTGATATTTTAGTAGTGAATCTATTAGTTTTAGTGTAAATATGCAAGTTTCCGATTTTATTGTAAATATTGTTTTTATCCGGTGAAGGAAAGAAGGCCTAATAGTTGATTTTCGAGAAGTTCGTGTCGGTAACTTGCGCTAAGCGAGCTTTTTAGCATGGTATCAGTGCGCATTTTCTGCCAGAGGCAGTAGCTAAGGTTCCTTGACCGCGCTTAGCACGGGCAGGACCGCGCTTAGCGCGCTTTAAGGCAGTTTAGGTGTATTTTAGGTGAGATCGCGCTTAGCGTGATCTGAGCGCGCTTAGCACGGTTGTAGCAAATTTTGTTTTTTCTAATTTTAATTTATTTCATTTTTGTAGGTACTCAAGCAAGGATGTTTTATCATTGTTGTATAGAGCATTGAATAAGCTTTCCAAGGCTTCCGACGGTGCGTCAATCGGAGTTACGGTTCGAAAGTTATGAAGAAAATAAGAATTGTGATTTTGCTGATGGCGCTAAGTGCCCTCATAGCGTGCTTAACGTGGTTTGCGTCTTTTCAGCCCCTATTTAAGTCACTTTTTAGCATTTTTTAGGTTATGTTGTTGGGAACTTTTTACCCCAACTTCATCAAACACATTCTTGAGTAGATTTAGCTTAGAAACAACACATGGAGTGTATATCTTGACGATCTGGAGTCGAATCCACTTCAATCGGAGTTGACAAACCGTGAGATTTGTGTTCTTCTTCCTTCCTCTCTATGTATTTTTCATTTGTTGGGGTTTTGTATGTAAGTTTATCTTGATTGTATGCATATTTATGGATCTTTGTATAGAATCTCTTTTACAACTCTTAATCGATGTCATCTTTGATTTAATCTCTATCTTAATGGGTTTGATTTGCTATAGACATATACTTTTCGAAGTCAACCTAAGATGAATGTCTATTGGCTATGGGAAGCAGTCTAATATTCACATGTGTGTCAGATCTTAATGCTCCGTGTTGTTGAGTTGCATGAGACATCACCTCTGAGAGAATGTGGTTGATCTCTCAACTTTTACGTTAGACATAACCTCTTGTTGTGAGCGATACGTGTGGATTTTGATGAGTGATTTAGGTTGCGTGCATTTGATCCATATATTTTTTAGTGCTTGATGGGTAGATTGAAATACAACTCCTGGCGAGTTTTCTCGTGTCTTAAAAATGTATTTATTTTCATGTTTTATGTTTTTTACTTTTGCACTTTTATCCCAAACCATTTAAACCCAAGCTTTGAGACATAGAGATTGTCGAATGACATTTTTTCCCTCGAACTGATCTCTGTGGACACGACATAAATCCCGGAGGGAATTCTTCCAAAAATAATATTTTTGCTTGCCGCTTTACCGCTTCAACAGTGATCCTTGATGATATTGCTTTCTAAAACTTCCCAAATATCATAGATGACTTCCAAGGATGTATATGAACATATGGAATCATGTCCCAAGACTTGGGATCATGCCTTGATCAAAAGTCAAAGGCATGGTTGACTTTTCCTGACAAAACCCTAATTTGGGGCCAGATGAACTTGAGGCTCATTGCACTTGTGATGGGAGCCAACTACTCTTGATTTCTTGATGAATAAGGTCTCTTGAATGTATGTAAGCTCAATTGGTTGATGAACCAATCAAGATATTGACTGATCACACCAAGATTCCCTTGTAATCCTTTAGGTCAGAACCCTAATTTTCACAACTCCTGATTTTATGGTTCCTTTTTTATTTCTCTTGATCCAATCACATGAGACCATGGAATATGACTTGAAAACCTCATGATTAGCCCTCAAGACCAAAAATTGAGCTTTTGGAGCCTCAGTTGACTTTCTTTGACCAGATAGGTTCCACCACCTCTCTTGATCACCTAGTGAGCACTTGGGATGGATATATTGAGCCAAGGACTATCTTAGGAAGCCTTGAAATGTATGAGAACTTGGCTTGTTACTCTTGCCCTCTTCTTTTGCAAAGACCCTAGCTTTCAATAGAAGAACAAACTAGCAAAATATGATGGTTAGTTTAACAATGCATAAATGATTGAACCCTAATGCAAATGCAAAGATGTCATGACATCTAAGGGGTAAAATTTGGGGTATAACAAACATCATAATTGAGCAAGATGAAAAGTCCAGCTGTAGCGAAAAATCACCTCTCAAGTTGAAAGAATATTCAATAATCATCAAGTGCACTTCTTGAATACATTTCTAATATCACATTCAAATACTTGTGCAAGAAGGAAAGTGGTAAGAGCGTTTTGGTCTTATTTGTGTTTCGTGGCACGTGTTGCATTCACTCCAACTTTCGTTCGAAAATTTTTCGTGGAATGCTAGTGCACCCTCCGTCTTGTGTACGGTGAGGTAGTATTGTTTCAACCCTATTTCTTGTTATGTAGATAAGTGTTTCTTTTACCTGTTTATTTCATAAGGATATGCGATGAACTATTTGTGATGCTTGTGAAATATCAATGTATTAATTAAACAACTAGTATTTTAAATTATTAAAATCAAATATTTGAATTTATTAACTGGAGGATTTAGAAACAAGTTTAGAGTGCACATCTGTATCTTCAATATCTGTTTCGTACCTATCTTTTGAATTCGGAAAACCTCTAAATCCAATCAAATTGGAGTTTTTTCGTTAAACTCGTAGCAAATATGGACATGTACCTTATAGGGATGGCAAAAAACTCGTACCCTCGAGTATCTGCGGATAAAATTCATCATAGATACGGAGTGGGTAGCTTAATGGAGATCCGCAGATAAAATAAATGGATATTTAAATACTAATTTATTAATGGATAGTGATGCGAGTTTAATGATACTCGTGTCCACATATATCAGTGTTCGTTAATAAATTATAAAAATTATTTAAAATCCTTAGTTTATTATATTGTGTTTTTTCATCTTCTAAAAAAAATTAATCTTCTCATATTTATTTTTCTTTTTAACATTTTCTTTGAAGAAAATCTTTCATATTCCATACAAATTCTATTTGGCAATTGTCGTACCTTGAAAAATACGATCCTTCATGATGGACGTGGAAAAAATTTAGTTCGAACAGAGTCGCCACCCAATGAAGGAATAGAAAAATATTGATAAAACCTTTAGAAAGGAAAATGGTCGTCGCAACCAAATTCGAGTTCGGGAGTCGATTATGTAAGGGGAAGGTATTAGCAACCCTCATGTCCCTTGCACTTAATGGGAACCTCTTAGTCAGATTTGCGATTGAATGTTAGCTCATGTTTATTTGCTTTCTCCGTGTGGTAAAAAGATTAAAGAGAAAGGAAAGGAAACCGGTAAAGGGGAAAATGGGAGGTGTTTTATTAGGGTGCTCGCCAAGGATTCGGGCCCTTGTGCCTACGTATCTTCATTATGAAATGAAGAATCACAACATCAGTAGTTTGAAGGACTACAGGGGAAAAAGGTTGAAAAGAAAAAAGGTAGCTCGCCAAGATCTCGTAATCCTGAGCCTAAGTACCCTCATGGTGCAATGAGGAAATCAGAGCTCCGTAGTTTGGAGGACTGCGGTTGGTTGGTTTGTGTTTTTTAATGAACGAGTTTTTAGATCGAATTCTAATGGCAAAACATTGGTTTGTCTGCTCGTGGGGGGAGGCTAAAGCACTAGTTTGTATGCGCATTAGAAAGGACTAAACAATGTTCTTTTACAAAAAAGTTGTTTGATCGCACGGGGATGAGTAATTATGTCTGATTGGTTTCAATCGCACGAGGGCGGGAAAAGATAGGTTTGATGTGTTAGGGTATTTTGAGTGATGAGAGAGCTCGAACGGTCGAGAACTACATCTCGTGTCCTCATTCTCGAGAGATCGTTTACCACAACCCGCTCCTTTTTCATCTTATTTGAGAAAGAGTTTAGATATTTTTAGATGTTTTAAAGTTTGATTGAGAAAGTGCCACTTGACATTGGATCAATGGTTTTATTGTTGCGAGATAATTATGAAAATGGTTTGAAATTGAAATGGGATAGGTTGATGGTGACGTATGAAGCAGTCGACTTACAAGTTGGGTATGGCTTGATGTATGGGTCAAGAATGCTTTGGATTTTGTTGACGGTGATGCACAAGGGGATCAACTTACAAGGGTTAAGAGAGAATACCACTTGATGTTGGATCAAGGGTTTGATAAAATGGTGAGGTCGGTCTTAGTCCCTAAAGAAATCTAGCAAGCAAAAACCACAACCAAAGAAAAGCGAGAAAGTAAAGAAAGTACACCAAAATGGGGATAGGGATACACGAAAAAATACAAGGGAAGTATGCAAGAAATAAAGGGTCTCATTGTCAGGTAGCCCAAGAGAAAGTCGTGTGTGTGCAAGGTGTCCTAAACTAAGACAATGAAATAAAGAATCCAAGTCCAAGTCTCCTTTGCTAGGGTTAAGTACAAAGTCCAAAAATCCATCTCAAGCTCAGGTCAAACATCAAGTCCAATTGTCCAGTTATATCTCACAAGTATTTTTTAGGTATTTTCCATTTTATCATGTTTTTGTGTTTTTTATAAGATAAGGAATAAAGATCAAAAGAAGGAAAGGACATAAAGTAAATGCATGAATGATAAAGGAGCAATAAAGCAAATTGTAGAAAGTAAATGACGAGAAGTAAATTGCATAAAAAATAAAGGGTAAGAAAGTAAAGTTAGATGTTAGAAGTTAGAGGTTAGTGATTGGATGATCGGTTTATCGAATCGGGACAAGTTTATCGCTATGTTAAGCAATTGTAAGTGGACTTATGTAGAAGTCGCACCTATCAGAGGCTGGTCATTAATAATTTATATGCTAAATACATGCTAGAGAAATGACACAAAGTCATTCTCCTAAAACATGCCACACAATGAAAAAAGAAGAAGAAATAGAAACAAGCTCAAGTCCTCACAATGGACTCATCTGTCATCAAAAGATTCAAAGTATGATCAACCTAGGGCAACCTATCAATACCTCAAAGTGTCAAGAATGATCTAATGATCATTCATCAACATGTTTGAAGTATTGAAGATTCAATCAACCTAGCGATCATTTCTCCATGATGTTGAAGATTTCATCAACCACATAATCACAAAAGGATAAGAATTAAAAGTAAACAAGAAATAATAAAGAATCAAAAATGATGAAATTAAAGAAAACATAATTAAAAACAAACAAAAACAATTAATCAAAATAAAAGAAAATAAAATTGCAAAAATGACAAATAAATTGGAAAGATAAAAAAAAATCAAAATCAAGAGATTTTAAAAGAAATTAAGAAAGCAAAATAAAAACAAATAGGTAGAAAAGAAAACAAAAAAGAAGTAAAAAAAATAATGAGAGAGGGACGTGTAGCCATGCGTGTGGGGTGCAAAACAAGAGGATTCAAATGGGCTGAGCCCAATGCATATGAGAAGGAAACAATATAGGGTTTAAAACAAGGTGAATTCTTATCTACCCTACTCAAAAAGTTGGGTAAAGTTACCTTCAGTGTAAAATGTTTTGAAAACAACAAACAATTGTACTATTTAATAAATAATTAAATGTGTTAAAATTAGATGGTATCATATGATTGGTTGAAGGTACATTACCCACCTTTTAGTGATGGATGTTTCAACACTCACGTGTTCTTCTTCTTCTTTTCGCCTCCTCGTCGCGCTCTCTCTCTCTCCTCTTCTATTACAGATCTCTCTCTTGGTTTCTCTCTCTGCTCAAACTCTCTCACGGGTTTCTCTCACACTCGTGCTCTCTGTTCAAATTCTTTCTCACGGATCTCGTTCATACTTTATCCTTCTCCAAAACAAATTCACATAACAAAAAGAAACAATGGTTTTAATGGTGGAGGTACGGTGTTGTTATGGATGATGTAGATTGTTGCATTGAGAAGGTAATGGAGTATAAGTTGAGCAGGGTGTGGTTGTGTGGTTCATGGATTGTTGTTGTTGTCATTTTGAAGGCAGTGAGAATGTGATTGTGACTGAGTTTATGGCTATGGGTTTGTTGGTGGTTGGAGCAAGGAAGGTGATGAGGTGAGTTGTGGTTGTTGAGAGCGAAATGAAGGTACGGATGGATGGTTGAAAGAATGTGTTACATGGAGGTTGTTTTGATTGGATGGTGTGTTGTGTGTTTACGTTTTCAATAGTGGAACATGGAGTTGTATGTTGGTGTAGTGAATTTGAAGAGGAATGGTTTGGAGAGTGTTTGTGTTTTTGAATTTGGAAGAGTGTGAGCAAGGTTGTCATTTATATGGAGAGGGTGAGTTAATGTAGCAGCAAGTTGAAGGTTTTAGTGTGTTGTTGTTGGTGGTTCACATGGTGATGGTGGAAGATTAAGAGTATATTAATGGTGTGTGTTTCATGAGTTTTATGATATGGGGTGTATTGAAGTGGTGGAAAGATTGTGAGTTGTCGAAATTGTGTACGTGGGGAGTATGGTGATGCAGAAAAGTGGTATATGCTGATAATTATATGTGAATGTATTGAAGTTGAGGATTTCTTATCACACCACCCTTATTTCTTAGGCACCATCTGAATTTCCGGTTTTGCCCCCTGATTCGGGATGTGCGCATCCGGACGCACCATTTTTTTTTAAAATGTTGATGCATTCAGGAAGTGCACATCCGGAAACATTCCTGATCTGCAGATCCGGAAAATAGCAGAACTTAATTTAAAAAAAAAAATCGGTTTTGTTGTTTGGTCGCATATGTTAATATATCGTCGCAACTTAATATACATTTGACAACATCAATATATAAAATAAAATGATATATATATATATATATATATATATATATATAATAAATCTCTGTTAAAATACAGTGCATGCATCTAATATAAATAGAATACATCAAACAAAAAACTACTGCGTATGGCAAAGGATGTCTCCTGGCTCCCCTGCTCCTCTGCCCCTACCCGCCATCCTAGATCGATGTCTGCGGTACTGAAGTTCCCCCCGAGCAATCGCAATAATCCTGTCCACGGCAAGTCTGGCACCAGAGCCCTCAGGGAGGTGACCTCCGCAATGGCCTGCTGCGCTATCTGCTCTATCTAACGACAACGTGGTAGGACATCCTGAGTGTGGTTCAGCTGAGACTGCCGCTCCTCTAATATCTCCTGATGAGCAGGTTTGGGTGGCGATCCCTCAGCAGTGGGCACCATGCATGGGTGGGAGACGGTGTAGAACCACACGATGTACCCGGAAGCAACGCTCCAGTCTCTCTCCGCTCTGGTCGCCCGAGCCTCTTCCGGTACCAAGTGAGACTGGAAGTCAGCATATTTGTCATCTATCTGCCTGCGGGTCAAGCCTAGAGGAGCAGACTCATGAGGCATCCTGGGGATCGTCTGCGTGTAACCGAACTGACGCAAGACGCGCTCCGGCAGGTATCGGGCAGTAACAGTCGAACTGCATGCCAGCCATCCTGAGAACAAACAAACCCCATCGAACGGGCGCGTCACACGGAGAGCGGCATAGGTGTCATACAAAACGTCCTCAGCAGCCATCCGATCAAGATACACTCTGTAGGGATCCGGCACCTGGTTCCCTCTGAGTAAGACAAATGTAGCAGCACGTGGCATATCCTCAGTGTACCTGTCGACACCCCCCCCAACTAGTAATGTTGGGAAAGTGCTGTAAAATCCACGCCTGAAATGAAAAATATAACATGGGTGTCAAACATTATAATGAATATAGAAAGAAAAGAAATGAAAAAATCACTTAGAATATTAGATTGTTACCACGTATAGCGTATAACTTCCTGCCACAGTCTTGGCTGCCCAGCGGCAACCATCAGAGAGCCTGGAATAGGTGTATGCCAGCGTAGCCGCCCCTAGTTGTACCTGTGGATCTCTGTCTGATCCGAAAGGTACCTGAGGTAGACGACATCAACATAATAGGCGCTAGTGTCCACAAACACATGCGTGCCGAGCAAAAACAAGTAGTAGCATCTCAGTGCACGCTGCCCGTGGATCGCCATCTCAACTGGATCACCTGATGCTTATCCTGCCTCTGCAAGCGCCATAGTAAATCTGCGTGTCAGAAAGGAGAACCGGACGTGTGCGCCTCTCAACTGCGTCACCTCCGCAAGTGCCTCCTTTGGGGTAGCCCCAAGCTCCTCAATCAGCATCTCCATCGCGTCCTCCTTCGACATCCTACCGTGACGGAGAAGGGTACCCGTGATCGGTAGATGTAAAAGGCACGAGATGTCATCGAGTGTGATCGTGATCTCGTCGTACGGTAGATGGAATGAGGATGTCTCAGGGTGCCATCTCTCAACAAAGGCCATCAGCATACCGTACATGATCTGGGGATACCCAATCCTAGACATACCTCCAAGACCAGAGGTAGCAAGTGCAGACGTGAACCACTCATCCCCTGGCAGCACCGCAAGCATGTCCATAACCTTGCCCCCATGGTTATAGAACTTCTGTGCATCCTTCTCCTGAAAATTTCCAAATAAAACAATGTTACAAATGAACATATTTTCAACGAATACAATTCTATAAATAAACCAAGAAAGGTTACCTGCCCTAGCCAGACATATTTGGCAGTATGCTCAGAGTACCCCACGAGTAGGGACATATCAGATGGTCCCCCGGGGTAACCGCCCACCTCATCGAAATCGTCATCAGCGTCAACACCCTCATGTGCTAGGTGATCACCCTCTGGAATAGGAACATGAACAGGGGAACGAGGAGGAGCAGCTGATGGAGCTGGAGTCTCCCGACGACGCCTGCGTGCAGGCTGGGACCCTGATGAACTAGCAGTAGAATCCCGACGCCTCCGAGATATAGAATCGGCGGCTGAAAGGGGAGTGGCCTGTACCTGAGACGTGGAAGTGGCCTAAACCTGTGATGTGGATGGTTGTGATGTAGGATGTGGTGTAGGATGTCCCTCAACTGTAGGGGCTACCCCAACTTCCTTTGCGTCGGAAGCCTCGGCTGTAGACTGCATCCGCTCATGTCGGACAGATGCGTGCTGAGCTGTCCGTCCATGTATGGTACGATCGTCTCTGCCAGCCATCTAATCTGCAAAGCATAATAAATAAATTAGATTTGTTTTTAAATAATTAAACAAAAACAAACAAACAAACAAAATAAAATAAAAATAATAGTCTTCCGGATGTGCAGATCCGAAAGGACACAAAATTTTTAACGTTGAGTACTTCCGGATGTGCACATCTGGAAACACCCAGAATAATAAACGTTACAATATTTCCGGATCTGCACATCCGGTACATTTTTTGAAGTTTAAAAATGGCAGTCATGGCCACTGTAACATGCAAAAGGGCATTATAATGCCCTGATTGTCCGTTTGAAGCAGTAAAAAAGACCTACATTGTCTTTTACCTATGTTATTCATACAACCTAACAATTTCTACACATAAATGTCTACTCTAAATCGATTACTCGAAAATAACTCTGAAACTCTAAAATTTGAAAACTTATCGATTAAAATGAGATATGGAGGATTTGGAGTGTCTTGATCGTTGTAGAAGTTGCTCTGCGCCGAACTCGAGTGGAAAAAATCGAGATTTGTGGGATTGAAATTTTGAGAGTTTGAGAGAGTTTGGAAAATGGAAAATTGAAGAATGAGGGGGAGGAAGAAGGTCTGACGCGAACTAATAAGAAATCCTTCCAGAAGTGCACATCAGAACTGTTTCCGGATATGCATATCCGGAACACTTCAGCGTTTTTTTAAAATTTGGTGCGTCGGATGTGCACATCCGAAATCAGGGGGCAAAAAAATAATTTCACGTGGTGCCTAAGAAACTTGAATGGTGCATTAAGAAACCCTCTTGAAGTTTTATATGTAGAAAAATGGATGTAGGAAGCCGAAAAAGTTATGCAAAGAGAGAGGTGAAAATGAAGAACAAAAGAAAGTCATTTCTTCTTTATTTTGAAAACCAAATCATGAAAGAGAGTTAGTGGGTGTTTTTGTGAGGTTTGGATGGAGGGAGTATTAATTGTGTAGAGCGTTGAAATTGAGAGAGCATGGATCGGTTGAGGCGCCGTTGGGAGTGTATTTGGTCTAGGTTTTTCCAACATTCAGAATCTCTCTATATTTGTATGGGATATTTTTAGGGTTTTAACTTCAAAAATTCAACAAATTCCCTTGCTTTTATTTTTTAGAGACAAGAATGAAATAAATCTATTAAAACTAAAACTAAAATAAACACTTAAAATAAATAAGATAAAATCAAAATAAAAAACATAAAAAATTCTAACTAATTATTTTGAATATATTGATGAAAAAAATAAAAATAAATGGACTCAAAATAAATAAAAGTTGGGTGCAAAAATGCTCGAAAAATTAAATGATTGCACTTAAATGATCAGCGCGAAATAAACCTCTTGAAAAAATACAGCGTTTGACCAATTTTTGAAATAAGATCTAACCGGTTATAAAGCTCAAATTGGTCAAAATGCGACCAAAACAGTAGTCAAAAATTAAAACGAGCACGTCAGGTTAAACTACGTGAAACGTAGATTAATATGAATGACGTCTGCAAGCTCAATTTTTAAACTTTTCGTCCACTAATTTTACGCACAATTGAGATTCAGTTTGACTGATCTGTCTCTAAAGTGAAATGCATGTTATGCTATGCAAATGATGCAAAGTGAAAATAATGTCAGATAAATGAAAATTTTAAAATGTCCAGACAAAATTGGGGTATGACAGCAATTTTATATTTAAGTTTTTTCTATACTCCACTCACCACTTCCACAATTGCATTTTTCAATCAACCAGTATCGTCCTTACTTCGTCCAACCAATGCTATCATTCCTATTTCTACGTTGTTCGATCTTCCACTATAACTCACAATCACAATATCATTTATTTGTTTTGGTTAAAAATAAAATGTATGGATATTATGTTTGGATGTAATTATCTTTTGGTGAAAAAAATAAAATTAATGCAATGAAAATATGCTGTTAAATTTGTTGTTGCACAAGGTAAAAAAGATGAAGATGGAGGAAGATAGAAGAGAGAGAGAGAGAGAGAGAGAGAGAGAGAGAGAGAGAGAGAGAGAGAGAGAGAGAAAGAGAGAGAGAGAGAATAACAAATTTCCACTAACGATTACACATAGTGAATGGTTACACCACTACTCTATCACACAATGCGTTTCTATTGCATTACTTAATGGCTAAGCACAATACTACTTATATACACAAACAGAAGTGGCACATAGGCTAAATACTAAAATACTTAATTAACCTTCAACAATATCCCTTAATTCAATATTTAACTAATCAAAACTAACAACACTAATTCCATCTCTCAAGTGGAGAAATTGATCAGTCTTGATTGCTTTCGTCAGAACATCTGCCAGCTGCTTCTGGGTAATACAATGCATAACTTCTAGCACTCAATTCTGGACTTGACTTATCAGGAAATGATACTTAGTCTCAATATGCTTGCTTCTCCCATGCAACATTGGGCTCTTGGTAAGATTAATTGCAGACTTATTATCAACCATCAGCTTCAGAGGCTTGTTTACCTTGATCTTCAGATCCTGTAGTAAATTCAGAAGCTAAATAGCTTGACATGCAGCCACAACACCTATAATGCGCTTAGCTTCACAGGTTGACAAGCAACAACAGGTTACTTCTTGGAACACCAAAAAATAGAACCTCCCATATACTTAAACAAATATCCATAAGTACTTCTTCTGTCAACTCTATCTCCACACCAATCAGAGTCTGAATAACACATCATCTCGGAATCATCCTTTTCTCCAGAAGGGAAAAAACTCCATACTTTAGAGTCCCCTTAATATACCTCAGAATCTTGATAGCAGCTTGGTAATGATACCACTTCAGTTTGCTCATGAACCTACTAACCATTCCAACTGCATAGCAAATGCCAGGTCTGGTATTACACAAATACCTCAGAGAGCCAACCAACTTCTTAAAAGTTGTAGCATCAACATCATCACCTTTAGGATCAGAATACAACTTGTGATTCATTTCAGCAGATGTGACAGCGGCCTTACAGTTCAGTAGCTCAAATCTCTTCATAAGCTCAAGTTTATACTTCTGATAATGCAAAATGATACCCTTCTCAGAGTACATAAACTCCATCCCTAAAAAATATGTCATATTTCCTAGATCAGTTATCTCAAACTCATTCATCAACACCTTCTTGAACTTAGCTATCTCATGTTCACAAATTCCTATTAGCAATATGTCATAAACATACAGACACACCAGAATCATATTGCCTTCAGAAGTATGCTGAACATAAACGAAATACTCAATCTCACACTTTCTGAATCCTTGACGCTTGAAAAATGAATCAATTTTCAGATTTCAAGCTCTAGAAGCTTGTTTTAGTCCATACAACGCTTTATGCAACTTGTACACCATCCCTTCCTGATTCTTTTTCTCAAATCCAAGAGGTTGTGACATGTATACCTCTTCTTCCATGGACCGTTCAGAAATGCATATTTCACATCTAAATGCATCAGAGGCCAATTCATGTTAGCTTCTATCGCAATCACTAGTATGATTATCTCATGTCTCGCTATATGAGCAAACACTTCAAAGTAATTTAACCCAAGTTTCTGTAGAAATCCTCTTGCTACTAACCTTGGTTTATGTTTTCCAATTGATCCATCTGGCTTTAGTTTCTCCTTGAAAACCCATCTGACGCTGATGGCTTTGTTGTCTTTTGGAAGCTTAGTCAACTTCCAAGTATTGTTTCTTTCTATAGCCTTAAGTTCTTCTTTCATGGCCTTCAGCCACACTTTCTTCTTGAGCGCTTCTTCAATACTGACTAGTTTAGAGTCTACTAACATGGCACACTAAATGACTCCCCCCCCCCTAGAGTCTACTTCAGTATCTTGCAACATGCCAAACTCTGCAAATCTCCTCGGTATGTTTCTGATTTTCTATGGCTTGTGAACTTGTTTGGAATCGTCTTCGGGTTTTAGAACAATATAAGATGCTAGAACCCTAAAAGTACTATATTCAGAGGCATGACCACCTTCAAAATCTGGAACATTCCAAGAGTCTGTATCACCACCAGAGTCTGAATCACCATCAGATTCACCTTCAGAGTCTTCTTCAGCTTTAGATTCACCTTTAGACTCTGGCTCATCTTCAGACTCACCTTCAGAAACAGCTTCTGATTCAAACTCATCTTCAAAATCTTCTGATTTTGAAGTATCTTCAGAAGTTAACTCAGGTGTTAACATCGCACCAGAGTTGGATTGAGATTCACTCAAATCCCACGCTTCTGATTCTTTCACAAAGACGTCTCTGCTAAATTCAACCTTGTTAGTGACAGGGAAGTAGAGCTTATAAGCACCTGTACCGTGGTACCATACAAGCAACATAACTCTGCTTTTTTCATCTAACTTCCTTCTCTTAGTATCTGTAACATATTTGTAACACACATAACCAAACATCTTCAGATGGCTCACACTTTGCTTATCTCCAGTCCACTTCTCTAAAGGAACATTTTCCTCCAGGCTCTTGGTTGGACACCTGTTGAGCATATATGTTGCAGTTGCAACAGTTTCTCCCCACAGTGTGTGAGAGAACGTCTTCTCCTTCAACATGCTCCTTGTCATTTTAAAAAAAGTTTGGTTTCTTCTTTCAACAAGACTATTGTGTTGAGGAGTGTATGGAGTAGTCACCTCATGCTCGATTCCATTCTTCTCAAAGAAATTTCTGAACTCGGTAGAGTTATACTCACCTCCACCATCAGTTATAAGAATATTCAGAATCTGACCACTATGATTCTCAGCTTTTATTCCGAATTTCTTAATTTTAGCAAACACCTCGTGTTTGAAATTTATAAGGGATGCCCACATCATCCTTGTGAACTCATCCACAAATGACACAAAGTATTTATTCCATCCAAGTGAAGGTATTGCTAATGCTTCACACGCATCAGAATGCACCACACCCAAAGCATGCTTTTCTCTTGGAGGCATTTCAAATGCAAATGGCAATCTTGGTTGCTTCCCTCACATGCACACATTACATGAATTTTATAGATGTACCAACTTCTTCGAATTCAGATGCCCTAAGCTTCTAAAGTTCGAATGACCAAATCTTTTGTGCCACAACTCACTCTCCTTCACAACACTTGTTGCACTAAGACATTCAGAGTCTGCAGTTTTACCATTCACCTTGAATGTTTTATTCCTCCCCTGTTCTGATTCATAATCAGCTACTGATTACAGTCATACAACTTCAAAAGATTGTCCTTCATGGTAACTGAAAAACCTTTCTCAATTAATTGGCCTACACTCATCAGATTGCTTTTCATGCTAGGTACATACCACGCATTCTGAATTAATGTTGTTTTACCATTATTCAGAACTACTCTAACATTTATCATACCTTTAGCATTGAGGTATTTATCATCAACACATTTGATCTTTGTCCTCTTTCTAAAGTCAAAATCAACCAGACATTTCTTATTTCCAGTAAGGTGATTTGAGCAGCCAATGTTTATATGCCACCAGTCTGTCAAATACGCATCATCAGATTTAGAAGCCATTAACAGCACATATTCATCATCAAAATTTCTTCTGACTACGTTTGCTTCTTCTGACTTCCTTTCCTTGTTTGACCAACAATCAGCAGCGAATTGGCCAAACTTCTTACAACAGTTGCATTGAACATTTCTCTTGTCATACTTCTCCTTCTCATTCTGAGCACTCTTCTGCCTTCCAGAAGTTGAGGTTTCTGACTTCTGAGACCTACCATATCTTTTATTGGCCTCTGACCAAGACTTATTCCAGTCCTTCTTGAAAAAAGAAGCTTTCAGAGCCTACTCTAACTCTCTCTCAGAGGTTCTTTCAGTCAAACACAACATTTATGCCTTTAGACTGCTTTTCAGCTCTTTTATTCTCACGGTGCTCAGATCCTTAGAATGTTCAATCGCTACAACAATGTAATCAAACTAAGGAGTAAGAGATCTAAGTACCATCTCAATGATCCTTTCATCAGAGAGAGTTTCTCCACACGACTTCATCTCATTTGTGATCAGAATCACTATATAGATTTAATCAAGTACCTTCTCATTGTTCTTCATGCTGACATTCTCATACTGCTTACATAGAGACTGAAGCTTCACCTTCTTCACAAATGGATTACTATCGTAGAACTGTACCAATGTATCCCATGCATCCTTCACCGTCATCGAAACAACGATCTTCTCAAACATGTTCGCATCCACACACTGATGGATGTAGAACAACGCTTTCTGATCTTTCTTCCTCATTTCTCTTTACGCGTTTCTCTGTGCTTCCGTCGCATCCGCAACAACTGGAGCATAACCGTCGTTGACGAGATCAAGAACATCTTGAGCGCCAAACAACACACGCATCTGAATTATCCAACCATTCCAATTTT
The DNA here is from genome assembly GCA_022829125.1 of Lathyrus tuberosus. NCBI lineage: Eukaryota > Viridiplantae > Streptophyta > Magnoliopsida > Fabales > Fabaceae > Lathyrus > Lathyrus tuberosus. Next base: position 3,849,749 of record JALAZF010000170.1, read on the forward strand.
AGCCATCGAACACTGGAAGCTTAGTACTCAGATTACCGTTTCCGTTCACATTTGACCTTGTGTAGTTCACCCAGATCTCACCAAACACTAGTGTTTCCCAATCCCGTAGAATCAAGAAATGCGGTTATGTTACGATTGCGATCAAGAAATTCAACGCGAATTCAAGAAACGAAATCAATCGCACAATGCATCATCACCCTTCACTCGTGTTTTCCCGAGTTTTCCTATGAGATCCGAACCGGAGCTCTAGATACAAATTATTGGTGCACAAGATGAAAAAGATGAAGATGTAAGAGGTAGTGAAGAGAGAGAATAACAGATTCTAACAAACTTTCACTACAATTTCACTAATGGTTACACACAGAGAATGGTTACACGACTACTCTATCGTACAATGCGTTTCTATTACATTATTTAATGGCTAAACACTCTACTACTTATATACACAAACAAAAGTGTCTCGTAGGCTAAATACTAAAATACTAAATTACCCTTAAACAAAATTGAAATCGAATTAAATGAATGATATGTGATAATGACTTTTTATTTCAATTAAAAGAAGTTAAGAATATTTTTTTCCAAAAAAGAAAAAAAAATATTTATGAATATTTGTAAATATTCACAAATATCTTAAATCCGCAGATAATCTCCATCATTTATTTTAAAATCTAGTAATTCAGATTCATTCTCATGTTCTTACATAAAAATGACATTCTCATAGGATATGAAGCCTATATATATATATATATATATATATATATGGTTCATATCCTATGAGAATGTCATTTTTATGTAAGAACATGAGAATGAATCTGAATTACTAGATTTTAAAATAAATGGTGGAGATTATGTGTGATTTTTGTTTTTCTCTCTCCTTCATTATTAAAATAAATGATGGAGGAGAGAGAAAAAAAACTGACATATAATCTCCACCAATTTATTTTAAAATCTAATGGTTTAGATTTATTTTCATATTCTTACATAAAAATGACATTATATATATATATATATATATATATATATATATATATATATATATGTTCTGGATTGGGCCGGGGACTGCTACTCAGTCGAGCAGGCAGGCCGGGCACAAATATTACAATAAATCAAAACGGCTCGCAGGCCGACCAAAACGAAGATAAAAAAAAAGCCTACTCAGCTGCAGTCCCGTCGGGCTCCTCATGCTCGTGAATTTCGTCCACCCGCATCGGCTGCACGATCTGACCTTCCACCACCTCGGCGTCGGGGTCAATCTCTTCGGTGACGAGGTCGGGGTTGAGGACCCGAAGCTGCTCCACGGCGTTCCTGAAGCCTATGCCAGCCACTTCGAGGTTGTCGTCCTCGGCTTCCCGGAGCTTCGCTATCAGCGCTGCCCGCGAAGTCAACAACTTGTCCTCCTCGGTCTCCTCCTCAGCCGGGCGGACAGCCTCCTCCAACTCGGTGATCCTCGCCAAAAGACGATCCCTCTCCGCCTCGATACTAGCAAGACGTTTCCGGTCCTCCTCGGTGCCTTTAAGCTTTTCCTCCAATTTCTGCTGGAGCTCGACTTGGGCCTTGTTCTGGCTTTTACAATTGGCCAGCTCCTTCCCCACCTTCTCCATCTCGGCCGAGATGGTCTGGAATCTGTCCCGCAGCTTTTGCAGCTCGCCGGCGGAGCACACCTCGTCGTTCAGGACCAAGGCAGCTGCGCAAACCCTCATCACGGCAGAGACATCGTCCACCAGCGCCTTTCTCCGTGAAGCCTTGTCGACGCCTAGGATGGCCTGAGCTTCAGGGCCACCCACGCACAGCGAATTATTCCCAGTGAAGAAGTTCGGCCTCGTATGACAGGGCGGGAGCACAAATTTTACGGCAGGCGGGCTCTCCTGCTCAGTGAGGTCGACGTCCACGGTGCTCTCAAGCCGTTGCCTCTTCGGGGAGTGCTGAGGGCTGAGAGAACCACTGTCCTGGTGAGAGCCAGAGGAACCCACGGGTGTCGGGGAGGGAGCGGGCTCCTGCTGTCGAAGCTGCTCGACGCGACCCTTGAATCGCTCCTCGGAGGTCGACATCTTATCTGCAAAAAGGGAAACAAACATGTCAGCGAACCAGAAATCAAGACGCGAGAAAAAAAAAAGAGAAGGGGGTAAATCCGGAGGGTGTCTCCACCTAACAGCTCGAGAGCCTCCTCGTCGGAGAACGTCTCGAGGAGGGCCCTAGTATTAATCAGACGGCGCTTCGTCAACACCCGCCCGTCGTCTCCGCGGACGAATTCCCAGTCCATCATCACGAACTTGCCCCGGTTGAAGCTGTTGACGAACGCCACTATCCGCTCGTATGCCAATCGATCCCCTTCCTCGAGACGGCTGGGCTTGACCTTGTAGCTGTCCGTCCCGAATTTGAAGTGTGCTTCTGTCCAGAACAGCGGAAACCTAGACTTGAGGACCTCCCGTCGCCGACCGTCTATCTCCTCGACCTCTCGACGGCACATCGTGTTTACGGCCTCAAATGTGATCGGCCGCACGAGGTAGTACCGATATTTGAAGTCGCGCACGGAGTCCAGGTAGGTGTGAAACAGGCTATTCACCTACTTGAAAGATACCCAACCGTGCCTGTCGTCGATGGCCTGCCTCTGAAGATGGAAGATGCGAAAAAACAAGGGTACAGTGGCACCAATCCGCAAGTATTTACACACCAGCTCAAAGGCCTTAATGAAAGCTAGTGAGTTGGGGTGGAGCTGAGAGGGGGCCAAGCGCAGCCAAGTAAATACAGCCTGCTGGAAATCTGTGAAGGGCGGGCGCCACCCCGCCTTGTCGAACATGAACTCGTAGACGGGGAACCGCATCCCGCCGTACGTCGAGCAGATCATGTAGTGCTCCCTTGGCCTTCATACATTCCATGACTTGGCCGAGCCCACCAGGCGGTGCTCGACGGTGCAGAAGATATCGTCTTCGTCCCCGTCGACGAACAGAGACGGCATGTTTAAGGCCTCCTCGCAGGCCCATTCGTCGGACGACCTCTCCCCGCTGGTTGTCTCGGCCATAGGAGAGTCGGGCTCGTCGTAACTATCCAACGATCCCACAGCCACGGGCAACGCGTCCGTTTACCTGAAAAGCAGAAGGAAATGGTGAATTCGATGACCCGTATCAAATCCACCCCTCCACCACTGATCAAGTGAAAGGGCGATGAAGGATCGTCGGGGAAAAGGAAATATTCGACCCAGATCCCCGAGACGAACTTTGGTTCCCTGGGGACCCCATCCTTTTTCCCCGTGGAATTCTACAAACGAACCAAGAAACATTCATCCCAGGACCCCGGGACATTCTTCATGACCCCGGGGATTTCATCACCCTTCCCCGCGAGATTCAACAACTAAACTATGAAATTCCGCCGTTTTTGCCGGATATTTCGTGATTCTATAGGAACTTCATCAGTTCCCCAAAAGAGTCACCCTACGAACGCAGACAAAAGAAGAAAAAGGGAAGAAACTTACTTGAAATGCGCTTTTTTAGAGTTCCGGCACGGCGGTCGTTGGAAGAGAACGGCGGAAGACGGTGGAAGCTGGCGGCGGGAGAACGGAGAAGGAAAGAATAGAGCGTCTGAGAGTGAAAGAGCAAACGGAGCAAATGAAACGAGGTGAGGCCTATTTATAGGACCCTCACGGAATTCAAAGAGTTTAGAGCACTTAAGTACACTACACTAGCCTAGCCACCCTAGGCAATAATGGAGTCTGCCACGTGGCACGCATGCGACTGTTCGCTCCCCAACACGCGTCTCTCCGTTTTCCTCGACACTTAAGTTCAAACTTCTCGTATCCCCGCTGAGTCGAGCAAACTCCGACTGAGTCTCACCCGACGAGTCTCCCCGACGAAACGACCAGTGGATCCCTAATAAGTTATCCCTCCTCGCGGTCGCATACTTCCCCGACATACCTATTGGCCCTTAAGCCATCACTCCTGTTCTGGACTGGGCCGGGGACTGCTACTCAGTCGAGCAGGCCCAACCCACACATCCTGGGATGGCCCAACAAGGGCCTTTTTGGGATGACCAATGCCGGGCACTTGCCTTCTCCCCGTGTCGGGAACACGCACGGTACAGAGCGTCGGGCAAGACGCTAGGCCTCCCCCGGGATCGTCCCTTCCCAACACGACAGAGTCCTCCCCGCGAGGACACGTTCTCATGTAACCGCCTCACTCCCGATGGAATCGGTCTGCCCTAATTCCGGAGATTTAGGAACGGTTACCCCAGGGCGAAGACCACGTGATGGTCTTCACTACGCCACTTAAGCCCTGGCAGTTACTTGGATTGGGCCTGACGATCCAGCCCAATGCAAGTAACCGTTGGCCCCGCGCTGGGGGCTCTCTATAAATACCCTCTCACTTGAGAGGGTCAGGTTAAGTTCACTTTCACCTTCTTCTTATGTACTTGCTTTCTTCTCTGACAACCACCTTACTTGAGCGTCGAAGTACCTTGCAGGTACACCCCCCCCCCCCCCCCCCCCCGGCGTCTTCCAACCTCACCGGAGCTGAAGCCCAGACGACGTCGTTGGCCACTAGAAATTGTCTGATCCAGGTACGATCAATATATATATATATATACAAAAATAGTTACCACACAAACCTCCACGGAGGTATCCCCCCTCACTCTATCTGGTATCAGAGCTTGTGATCTGAGCCATTGATGGAATCTAGGATAGATTATCTTAAAACTTGTCTAGATAGACAAGACAAAAAATTAGAAGTCTTAGAACAATTATTGAAAGAAAATATAACTCTCAATAAACAAATTTTACTACTTATTAAAGATCAATCAAAACAAAAAACTCCTATAAACGGAACTGAAGATTTAAAAATATCTATAGATTCTTTAACTGAAAAATTCTCTCAAATAAGTACTGAACGGAAAATAAAAACTACAAATACCAAGAATTTTTTAACTTACAATACTGAAGAAGTTAAAAAACATTTGAAAATATGAACCCTTTTTCTGGTCGATCAAGGACATTAATGGATAGTGAAGCTAGCACATCCAGAACTACAACTCTAAATCAGACTCAAAATACCTTTTATTTAGACAGAATATTTAGTAGAAAAGAAAATAAAAATTCTTCAACATTAGAACAAATTGTGAATACTGATAAAGATTTAGAAGTAATGACAAATGACCACATAAATCTTTTAAAAGCAACACAATTATACAAATCTGGAATATTTGAAAATAATTCCAGTCTAATTCGAACACACAGATCTGAAATGTTAGAGTTACCAGATGAAAAAGTTGAAGAATTTGGATGATTAACTATGGATAGCATAAATCAATTAACAGATAAAAATATGAATTATGTACATTTAGGATTAATTACTACAGCTGTAAGAGGCTTAGTAATGAAACAAAATGGTGCCAAAGTGTTAGTAGCCATACTTGACACTAGACATCCGAAATTAGCCAGACAAATTATGGGAGTAATTGAAATTGACATGAATAATAATTGTGGAATCCATTATTTGTGTCCAAATTTTACCATAGGATTAAAAGATTTAAAATATATAAAAATACAGGTTCAAAGTAAAGGATTTAAAAATTTTAAAGGATCAAACATTGTAGTAGACATAATCTTCTTAGGAAAATTATCTACTCAAATGTCACCAAAATTTAAAATAAAGATTAATGAAATGGTAAAAACTGTAACATCCAAAGGAATTAACTTTCTAGGACCAGAACCAATATCACCTTCACTCCTAGCAGGAGAAGAATGGAAAATTAAGGAAAATATTGAGGAAGAAGCTGAGACATTAAAACCCACAGAAGTTGTGACATACGCAACTAAAGGGGATTTATCTTTAAGATTCAAAAATTATGAAGAATCCTATACACAGGTTAATAATGATGAATGAACAAACATTAACCCTTTCAGAATTAGATAAAATTAGAAATGATGAAATTCTAATGGAAAAATTTAATTTGGAAATTGAGGCGGCTAATACTAATAAAATTTTTCTCATGAATAAATACCTTCAAGACATAACAAATTTAAAACAAATCTTTGAAGAAACTGAAAGCTTAACAGAAATTTCTGAAACAGCTTACACTGAAAACAATTTAGTAAATGAAGAATTCAGTTCCTCATATGGATCATTTTTTCCCAATAATCAACCATTAAGGATGGGTTATTCTGTAGGACATTCATCTAGACTACCTGTTGCTATTTATGATAACAACAACCCTAATTTAAGAACATTAGGAAAAAGAAATCCAAATGAAATTAATTTATATGGTTATGGGCATGTTATGTTGAATATTACTAATATACATCCACAACTTTTGGATAATCACATTGAACAATGGACTTCCTTGGTAATTAGAGACTATGAAAGTAGACACCACAATATTACCACAGGAGAAGAAATGATTAAAATTGCAGAAAACTATTTAGGAGACATAGCTAGGGCTGCTTGGGAAGCATTCAAAGTAAACTTTCCAGAAAAATTAGGTCAATTGGTAACCCAAGGAAACAATATTCATAATTTTGTTTATACAATACATAGAATTATTACAGGTAAAGATGCCAATGTAGGACTAACTATGAGACAGACTGAAGCTATGAGAGATTTAGAACAAATTCAATTATATGATTGGAATCATGTAATAGAATTCTTACAAGATTTTTATGCTTTAGCAAGCACATCCGAAAATTATTTTTCTCAAGAATTAGGTGAAAGACTATTTACCAAATAACCAGGACCTTTAGGTCAGGAAATTCACGAAAGTTGGAAAAAATTAGAAATAGAAAATGAATTTGATAATATAGGTATAAGAATACAATATATAATTTCTGAATTAAAAAAGAAATGTACTTATATCCAAATTCAAAAAGAATTAAAACAGAAGAATGTAGGTTTTTGTAAACAAATTTATACTCCTCAACAATATGGAAAACATCCACAGGATAAAACCCAGAGGAGACAACCTAGATTCAAGAAAAATTACACTAAGAAAAATTATTTAAGGAAATCTAACGCTAGAAAACCTTATTTAAACAAGGAAAAACATGTTAGAAAGTACAATCCTAACAAAACTTATAAAAATACAATTACTTGTTTTGCATGTAACAAACCAGGACATTTATCCTCAGTTTGTCCAAACAAACAAAATCTGTTTACAAGAGAATCAAACCTAATTTCTACAATTAAAGAGAATATACTAGAAATAACCTCAGACATTTCAGACAACTCTGAAATTTGGAGTATTTGTTCTCTAGAAGGAATAGAGAATGAAGAAATTGAAATTCCTCTAGAAGAAGAGAATAATTATTATTATTATATTCTTTTGGAAAAATTGAAAAAATTTACTCTCTAATGGAACCAAAAAACCTTGTACCAGATTGTAACCATAATTGGAATTATAAAGCTGGAAGTGATAATATTAAATGCTTCAAGTGTAATTGGTTTTCCTCTTTTGATAAAAGATGGAAATGTCAAATTTGTCTAAAGCAAATATGTTCAAATTGTATCAAAAAACACTTTAATGTAGAAAACAAAATTAAAGATACCCCTGAAAATTCTGATAGAAAACATGGGGAAAAAAGAATAGACCAATTAGAAGAAAAATTTGACAGGTTGGAAAACAAAGTCGATAAATTAGAAACCAGAATTAATAGTTTAGAAGAAACTATTAAAGAATTAACAGAAATTATTAAAAAAGAAAAATTCTCGGCTATTGAAAATAATTTAAAATTAACAGAAATTACTCAAGAGGACATAAATATTATAAATAACACCGAACAACCTCAAGACCTCCAGGTACCTTTAGTTTGTAATAGAGCAAAACTAAGACAAATTATAGTTCCAGCAAAAATTAATATTCATGGGCAGGAAAAAACCATACCAATTCTAATTGATACTGGAGCAACTTCATCTACTATAGATATAAAGATTATCCCAGAAGAATTAAAAACTAAAATTGTTAAAGTAAAACCAACTTATTCAATGCAATTTGATGGAACCAAAACTTCAAATGATTTACAATTTAAAAATATTCAAGTAAAATTCTTAACAAATTGTAATCAATGGTCCGAGTATTATTCTTGACCAAAAATTTGGGTTCAAGACCTAAATCTTTCAATACCACTTGTTATGGGATTAGATTTTTTACTCCATAATTATGGACAAATTAATATTAACAAGGATTATGTTACAATAAGTAAAAATTGTTCCATGATACCCATTGTTTCAAATTTTAAGCTCTTAATAAAAAAGGAAACATGTAATTGCAAGGAAAACAAAGATGAATGTTCTTGCAATAATATAGAGCAACAAAATTTTGATCTAGATTTAGATTTAGACAATGGTATAGAAAGTGAATTACACTTAATAGATACCACAAATTTGACAAAAAATATAAAAAATTATGATTTAGATCAAATAATTAAGAAATTAGAAAAAATTGAGGTTATAGGAGAAAACCCTACAAAATTTTGGGAAAGGAATAAAACTCTGTGCAAATTAGAAATTATTAACCCAGATATTACCATTAAATCACCTAATTTCAAGTATGGTAATTGGGAACAAGAAGAATTCAAAATGCACATTGATCAATTATTAAAATTAGGAATTATCCAAAGATCAAATTCTAGACATAGAACCCCTGCTTTTATTGTCCAAAAAGAAGCAGAAAAGAAAAGAGGACAATCTAGAATGGTTTTTGATCATAGAAGATTAAGTGATAATACTTTTGAAGATGGTTATTGTATTCCAGGCAAAGATACGTTAATTAATAAAATACAGGGAAAGAATTGGTTTTCTAAATTTGATTTAAAATCAGGATTTTGGAAAGTAAAAATGCATAAAGATAGCATTGAATGGACAGCTTTTTCATGTCCATTAGGATATTTTGAATGGCTAGTAATGTCATTTGGACTTAAAAATGCACCACAAATATTTCAAAGAATGATGGATGACATTTTTAAAAATTGTTATAAGTTTACATGTGTCTGTCTATATTGATGATGTTCTTGTTTTTTCTCAATCAGAAAAAGAACATATAGAACACTTATATATAATTTTTTCTTTATTTGAAAAACATGGTTTAATCATTTCTAAAAAGAAAATTGAAATTGGAAAAAATTATATTTCTTTTTTAGGGGCGGAGATAGGAAATGGAACTATCAAACTACAACCCCATATTGCCAGAAAAATTTTAGAATTTCCAGATAAACTGGAAGAACTAAAACAGTTACAATATTTTTTAGGACTAGTAAATTATGTCAGACCATATTTTAAAAACCTGTCAAAATTGACTTCTCCCTTATATAATAAGGCACAACAAAAAGGAGTTAGAAAATTTAATGACCATGATATTAAAATTGTCCAACAATTAAAAGAAGAAATTGCTAAATTAGAACCCTTAGCCTTACCATTAGAATCGGACTATTTAATTGTTGAAACTGATGGATGTGGATTAGGATGGGGAGGAATATTAATTAAAAAACCCAATGAATTTTCTTTAAAATCATTAGAGAAAATTTGTAGGTACACCTCAGGAACTTTTAAAGAAAAAGGATACTTAACATCCTTAGATTATGAAATTTTGTCAATTATTTATGTATTGGAAAAATTTGCTTTATTTATTTTGTCAAAAAAACAAATTACTATTAGAATTGATTGTGAAGCAATTGTTAAATTTGCTGATACAAAGAATGAGAAAAAATTAACTTCTAACAGATGGCTGAAATTTCGAGAATTTGTCTTAAACAGAGGATTTAAGATAAAATGGGAACACATTAAAGGAAAAGATAATAAGATACCAGATTTACTATCCAGAAAATTATTATATGATTAATAACATTACTTGTGTTTTCCAGAAAATTTCAAGAAATTCAGAAATTCCTAGAAGATCAGACAGTTCTCTTTCATACATTACAAATGGCTGAAAAAGTCATAAATTTTGACAATGCAAAATTAAAAACATTTCCTGAAAAGGAACAATTCCAAACACCTTTGAGACATCAACTCAAAGAAGAAGAAACTTGTCTTTTAGACAACATTTGGAATTTACAAACCACTATCCAAGGGAATAGTAAGAAGGTGGCAGTAATAAATGCCCTAGCCTCTTATTTATCCACAGGTAGACATTTTAGCAAAAAAACCTTTTATTTGCTACACATTATACACCGGCACAAAAGCTGGAGTTTATTTAGACTGGGAAGAAATGACTCTGCTAATTGAAGAAATTAAATTATTTCAAAGATATGGCCAACCTGTATACAAAGGATTTTATGACATTAAGGAAGTCATAGATTCAGCAACAAAAATTTGTGGGAACGATATTATTATATCACCCAGAGTTACTAAATACCAAAATTATCTGAAACACTTGGAAACTTTTGTTGACCAAGAATTTTTACATGAACTTCAGAATACAAGTTCAAAAGGCAAAGGGAAAGAAATTTCTCTGAGACCTCAAATTCCACAAAAGGATCAGAAATCCTTTAGTGATACATTAATTTCTACAAAAATCTAAAAAACCAGTACAAGTTTGATACATTTGGGGAAACCCGTAATTCCAATACAACCCAAGATCTCTGAAGAAGAAATGAGTTTTACAACTTTCATCTTGATACAAGAAACATTAGCACAAATTGGCAACAACAAGACCATTCATAATGGAATATCTACTGAATGGAGTTTTGTGTTCAACAATTACAAATCATGCCAAAGCTTGTTTGAAAATTGTCTGGAAAATCAGGATGGTGAGTGTTACTGCCAGCTTGATTCTGCAATTAGAAAGGCTAGAATTTCTCTACCTTCTTTCAAACCTTTCAAAGTAAGAGATTACAATATCACCCCTACTACTTTACTGAAACACGGATTATTAAGTGTCATAAATATCCCCCCATTATATGACTTTACCCCATATCTACCATCTTTCCTGGCAGACACATTGGAAATAGTCACATCAGAGTTTCCACAAAAAATTAAATTAGAAATTAATTCTTTATATCCAGATTTCCAGAATAATTACCCATGTGTTCATATGATTTGGATATATTTTAAAGACATAGACATTGAGTATGAAGAATTTCAAGTCCAAAATTCTGGTCCCAAGACCATGACTTTAGAAGACATGTCTCAACAAATTGAACTGGCAAGGGAAAAATTAATTTCTGAAGATTTTGGATGGTCAAAAGACAAAATTGAAGAAAGAAATTTATTAAGAGAAGATAAATCTGGAAAGGTTTACAGCAATGCAGAAATAGCAAGAAGCTGCTTCTTCTCCTTTGATGTCAAACATTCGAGACCTAAATTAGTTGAAGCTTACAAAAGAAGAAATTTAAGCTTTACCAAAAGACCTGGCTCTTCAGGATCTTCACAAGATAGGGCAACAATTATGATAGACCCATAATTGGGTAATCATCTACAAAAAATTATTGCCGACAAAACAAAGGCAAGACACGTATAAGGATACAGTTACTTGACCCTTCGGAGTCATGTAAGGGTAATCTTGATTTACACGGCTAAAGAAAAGGGGCCTGTCCCTTTCAACTTTTTAACAATGTAAAGTCTTTTGTTTTGTATAGGCAAAATTGTAAAGTAAATAGTGTTTGCTTTTGAAAAGTCTTAAAGCAAATAATGTTTTAACTTTTCTTTTGTAAAGTTTTCTTGTTTTGTTACGAAAAGTCTTAAAGCAAATAATGCTTTAACTTTTCTTGTTGTAAAGATAATATTATATTATCTCTAGAATCTTCATCTTTCTTCTATATAAGAGAGACTTTTCATTTCGTAAAAACACACCAAGAAATACAAGCAATGCTTTCAAAAACCTCTCTCATAAAAATTATGCTTTCACACTAAATTTCCTTATTCCAACTTCCTGATTGCAACCAAGAGGTATGATCTCTTAGCAACTTGACTTTATAATCTTTGTTTATGTTTATAGTTATTGTTAATCTATGCTTTTTTACTATCAAAAGATGTAAATCCTGCTTGAACTGAATAAGATCGTTTTAATCTAAGAATCAATCCATTAGGGAAATGAAAAAGAGTACCGCTTAGGATGAGTTTCCTTAGATCTTAGGTCTTAGACACAGAGATGTCTCTGGTAGAACTCTGTGGTAGTAAGTGAGGGATGAAAAGGTGAGGTACTATAATAAGCATAGACTATTCAATAATTTTAAAAATAAACCTAGACTATCAAGCTTAAGTAACTAATTGATCATATTTCTCCAGGTTTCAATAGGAAGAAGGAATAAGCTTTTTAAACTAAAAACTTTCATTAACTTTTAAAATCAAAATTTATGGAACATGAAAATCATTACCCATAAACAAATTTCATAACACAAAAATATTTTACAAATAATTTTGGAGTAGATTATTCAGAACCCAACTCTAACAAAAAAATTATCAAACTTAATTTGTATCCAAGATTTTGATGAAAAAATATTATGCTTATTCAAAAGATTTCATTACCCAGATTTAATAAAAATTATTCTGAAAAAATTAAAATTTGCTTATTTTCAAGAAAAAATATTTTTAGAAGAACTAAAAATTACAATTGAGCAAGATTTTGAAGAACACGAACTAAGATGTATAATTGGAGAATTAAATGAATTTACCTCTAGTGCATATTACTTAAGTTATTTTGAAGGACATTTTTTCGGATATTCTTCACAAACAAATTATAGGATGAGAAATCCTAGACAAAATAATCAATTAGTTTCTATAAACTTTAGAAGTTTCAACCATAGTAATTCAGACAATGAAATAAATTATGATATTGATGGTTATGAAACTGATTAATCACTCCAACTATTATTTCTTGCATCATAACATTGGAAGGCTGAGCCTCCAAAAATATCTGTTCATATTTAATTAGATCATTCATTGGAAGGCTGAGCCTCCTCATATTATTGTTCATACATTTTTGCTTCCCCTCACATTTTTATAACTCTGATAACATGGATTTAACAAAAGAAAGAATTGAATTAAAAGAATATAGGACATTTATTGCTGATTTAGAAAAAGAATTAGGACAAATTAATACACTTCTAAGGCACAGTACAGGAGTCGTCCATTATCAACTAATCTTAACAAAAATTAGAACTCTTAAGCAAATCTCCAGTTTTGAAACCATGATTAAAATAATAAAAAATGATTTGTACACACTTTCAAGATCTTAAAAGACACCAGTCTAATTTCTTCCACACAAAATTGGTATATTGGATGGAATACTGTACCTTGTTGGCCAGCTTATATTGGATAGTTAAACACTTTGTTTTTCGGAATAGTGTTTAATGAATAACAGATTTCAGACGAACAACGCCACGTACCAAAGTGAAAAAATTCAAATATAATTTATTTTTCCAAAAATGAATCTGACCAGAGACAGAAAATATTTAAAAACATTTAGAAAATCTCTTGATAATTTAGAAGAAGAATTAGAATCTGTAAAATTACAAATCAAAAATAGTAACAAAACAACTTATCCATCATTAAAATATCGAAAAGAATTAATTTTGAAATATATGTCTTCCACTTACACCCTGATTCTTTCAATAAAAAATGACCTGGATACAATCTCCAGAGCTTAAAAGATATTTTTAGTATTTTAAACACCAAAATAATCTAATTAAATTTTTCACTATTCATAAAGTTGACTTCCTATTTATGACCACTATTCACTAATTATTGTGTTGAAATTGTATCACGAGAACATTTATCAAATATACACTTGTGTCACTATTCACGAAATTACTATTCATTAAGTTGATTTTTAAAAAAATCATTATTTAAATAAAATCATTATGTTAAATCATTATATATATATATATATATATATATATATATATATATATATATATATATATATATATATAAAAGCCTAATGTATGTACCCACCTATGATGGTATAATAGTTTTAGGTTTTGTTGAAATGTCTAAAGTGGTCCCTTAAAAAACTCTGTAGAGGTCTTCTTCAACTGCATATATCTTATTCATAACATAGCATCACTAACACAAATTTATAGATCTGTCACTAACTTCTATGTCACGCATCCAACTTGTTACTAACTCATTCATTAATTTAGTAATAAATGTCCTTATTGGCTGGACATGTTTGGATCTTAGTACATCGTAATTTAAAAGTCTGATTGTAAAAAAATAAAAAGAACTTCAAGTCTTCAATGAAGTGTATTTTATTTTCTGACGTACTTGTTTATATTATAAGATTTTTATGGACATTTATATTACAAGCTGTCTCATTTTAATATTTGTTCCTACCTCAATTTTTTTTACTAAGATTGCTATCTTCGCTGACAAGTTTGACACCAGACTTGTATTTATTTCGATAATATTTATTTTTTACAAAGTCGTCATAATTATTAAAAATCAATTATAAATTTAAAACTTTTCAGCAATATTAAACTGAATACTATCAATATTATAGAAGATAGCTTTCACATAATTATTTATTCTGAAGGCATGCAGACAGCAACAGACAGGTAAGACGGAGGAAGACGTAACATACTGTGTTCTTGAAATGCATTGCGTTTCGTCGTAGGTTTTTAAATAAATATAATAAATGATACATAATTTGTATAAGTTTTTCTTAAAAAAAATAATATAATATCTTAAGTTTTATTGAGTAATACTTATTATTGAATTGGTACAGTATATAGTATTATGACTTTAATTAAATCCTCTATCACTAGCTAGATCGTTTTTAGGGTGTAAAATGAGATATTTTTAGTGACCTCAAATTTTTTAAGATTAAATTATAGTTAAATGAGATTTAAAAAATATTTATCAGATTTTTTTTTTGATAAACAAATATTTATCAGATTAAATCGTAATTAAATATAGTTTTTAGTTATTTTATCTTTATTAAATTGTAATTAATTTATACATGACTTTTAAAAATTTAAGACAATTTTGTAAGTAGATGGTGAGATTATTGATATTTGATTAAATTTTTAAAATTATATTTATAATTTAATTATTATTGTCACTTTATTTTTTGATGTTAAGTAAATTTAAAATAAATTTTGCATGGTACCTAAAGAACTCCATAGTACCAAAACATTTATTAAAAAAAACTTGCATAGACTGTTAATATCATGCAATGTGTTGTGAGCATAAATTTAATAGAAGATTCCATAGTCTTGTAAAAAGAAGTACTTATACATGCACACCCTTTATTTTTTTTTATAAGCACATACAACACTTCTTTCTATTACTTTATCATGAGAAGAGAGTACTTGCTTTTATTTTTGTATTATTCATTTTGAATGTAAGACAAAGAAATTGCATAGATATTTTGTAAAAGAGGAGAACCTTCAGAACTATATAATAAATTCAAGTTTTTTTATAAAATAATACACTAATCAAAAACATTTTAAATCAGTTTTTTTATTTTTATTTTTGTCTTATACATTTTTTTAATCAAAAACATTTTAAATCAGTTTTTTATTTTTATTTTTCTCTTACACTTTTTTTTAATCAAGGAAAATTAAATAGAAATAAAGAAATGGTTAGGCCAAGACCCTTTTAGTGATTTACAAATTTATAATTAGGAGGACCCAATTTGTTATGAACTACTAGAGGAACAAAGGCTCTAGACGGCTTATCATAAGACAAAGGCAAGGAATAGTTTATAGCCAAAGAAGCTAGAAAATTCGCACATTGATTCCCTTCCCAAATAGTTAAGCAAACTTTTTTCTAATGTTCCAAGGTACCACCATAGGATCTTTAACAGCCAAAATACCAAAGGAAGAATTAGTCTCAAGCCACACATTGTTCCAGCCAAAGAGAATAACAATGTCAATAGCCTTTATCACTCTCAACAGTTTCACATGAATAAAAGAAGAGCAGTTGCCTTTTTCAGCAAAACCAAAAACAAAATCTCGCAAAGCATTCATGAACAAACCACCACAAAAAGCCGACTCAGAAGAGTAAGAACCATTTATGTTGCATTTTAACAAACAGAAAGAAGGAGGCCTCTAAATAACTTCAATAATTTTTTGAGCTTTAGATTGAGTATGTGGTGCGTCTCTCGCAAAGTGTGGTGCTCATAAAGAAAAAGCCTCGAGAATTCTAATGTTCTTGTGTGAGAGTGAGAGAGAGGATATTAAAATGTTAGATTTATCTAATTTTTTATGGGCTACAATCAATTATTATTTAGTTTCTAAAAACTAGTTAATCGTGATTTTGACGGGGGTGCATAAATAAACTATTTATTGGTTAAGTGATCTTCTTAATTAAATGCAGAGTATCTGAAATTTGGTTGGTGTGGGTAAAAGTGTGAGCTTTAATATTGGGCCTATATCGGGTAGGGACTACGGTTATATATATTATATAAATAGGTCTCCTCTGTAATCACAAGAATCAGAAACATAATTGACAGCTCCACAATTTGCCTCATTGAGAGTTGTGAATGAGAGTGTGAGATACAGAAGAAGATCAAGTTATTCATTTTTTCATGATTCCAAATCATGACTTCAATAAATAAGTATTGATGTTTTAATTTCATAAAATCGACCATTGAATGTTTCCACTTACGTTTGGTATCAGAACCTAGTTATATGAGTTAAGATTCAATTGTTTGTCGTTAATACGTAATTATGAATTGAGGATTTCAATTATTTTAATCCAATTTTAAACAATTAATATTTATGGCACCGTCACTTTAATTAAGGTTCAAGTTATAAAATACCATGGTGTGCATTTAAAAGTATTGATATGGATGTCATTAATATTAATTTTTAACATGGAAGTTATTGATACTAGCTATTATTGATATTACTATGTTACGATACAACATATGGTAGATTGATGTGAGTTACGATTTGGTTGATTTTCTTTGGGTTTCAATTTTTTTTTCCAATTGTTACTTCAACAACTGTGAACAATTCTGTGTGTATAATGTTTGGTTCCTAGAATGTGACTTCAACAACACTCGTGCAATATCATTTTATTTTGTTCAATTGGTTTTTCCTTTTGCAAGTCAATAGCGCATTTACGTTTTTTATTAATTGGTTTCCCTTTTCACGTCAATGGTGCAAGGCTGTTTTTTTTCAATTTTTTCTCACGTCAATACAGTATATAGTGTCTATAGAATTTTATACGAATAGAATTATATATATATATATATATATATATATATATATATATATATATATATATATATATATATATATATATATATATATATATATATATCACCAATTGGATTATATGCATATAAAACTATATATTAAACCAATTGAATTATATATAAAACTATATATTAAACTAATTGAACCTATGTATAAAACTATATATTAAACTATTATGTTTTTAATTGTATTGTCTTGGACATTTGATTAATAAATACTACTATTAGTTTATATAAATTTGTGATACATTTGTTTTGTCAAATATCTTGAAATACTATGTAATATCCCTATAATATTGAGATTGATATTATTGAAGACAAAATTTATTGGGAATGTTATATTGTTTAAATTAATTATTGGTGCATGATTTTTTTTGCAAGAGAAATTTGATTCCTATGCAAGAAATTCTATAAATAATTGTGTGTGATTACCACCAAAGTGAGATCACTCATTTTAATTTATAAAATTATCCTTGTAGTTTGAGGAATGTTTTAATTCATTACTATGATTGTCTTCCCAAAAGTGGACAATTGTATGTAGAGATTGTGCTTGATTAATGATATAGTTATTGGAGATGCTTGGGTCCAAGGGATTTATTTACCCAAAGGAAATAAATTTATAAACTCAAGGTATGCGAACTGAGTAGCTTATTCTTGAAATTTGTAGATGAAGTTGTCGGATGTGTTTTGGTTTAGAGAATTTATCTACCCAAAGGAGATAGATTTTCGAGCCCAATGTATGCTCATTGAGTAACTCATCTGAAGTTATGGCTTTGGTTGTAACCTGGGTTTTGCGCATTCTATCCAAACGGGATTGCGTGATAATGTTAGCCTCTCCATGATAGCTTATGTTCACTAAAGTCATATCTTGCCTTTATTATTTGTTCTAATGAATTCTTGTTTTGTCTCCACAATGACCTTCTCTATGAACAATTATTCTGCTTATATCTATTGAGATCCTGAATGGGTCTAATTTTAAGAAATGGAAGAAAGACTTAGAGTTTTCATTAGGGATTGTTGATCTTGACATGACATTGCGTGAAACCAAATCTGTGATCAATGATCAGAGTACACCTGAAGAGAAAGAAAAATTAGCTAAGTGGGAGAGGAATGACCGACTTAGACTGTGTGCTATGAAGAAGACATTTTCTGAACATATGATAAGTGGATTGCCTGAGAAAGAGAATGCTAAAGAATATCTTACTGTTATTGGAGAAATGTTTCAGGTATCTGATAATGCTGAATCTAGATGTTTAATGAAAAAGCTCACGGACATGAAATGTGATAACAATGGGGATGTCAGGGAGTTCATTCTTAAGAGGGTTCATGTCCAAACCAAACTGAAATCCAATGACATTGACCTAAATGAGAATTTCATTGTGTCTTATACCTTAAACCGCCTACCTGCTGAGTTCACTCAAATCAAAACGGTCTATAATACCTTTGGTGATATGTGGACTATCAATAACCTCATTACCAAGTGTGTAGCTGAAGAAGAGAAACTAAAGAAGGAAATGAGTGATTTAGCCATCCTAACTTTTCATGCTAAACCCCATTCTGGTAGGAATTCTTGGAAAAATAAGAAAAACACTCATAGTGCTTCTTATAGATATCGTGAATTTAGGAAACTAGGTAATGGTCAACACTATGATATAGGAGGTCCTAAGTCCATTGCTTTTAAGAAATCCTTTTGGTGCTTTTGGTGTAAGGAAAAAGGGCATAAGAAAATTGATTATCATGATTTTAAAGCTTGGTTAGACAACAAGAACAAATCTAGAGGTAATCATTTAGCTTTTGTCTGTTTTGAGTCTAACTTAGTTGATGTTTCCATTAATTCCTGGTGGCTTGATAATGGTTCTACAACCCATACACTACTACAAAACACGCATTCAACAATGCAATGGTCACCACGGTTTTTCCCTACACTGTGATGTCATATCTTAACTAAGGTGCTACCATATTTATTTTGTTTTTTGATTAAAAATTATTTGTATATAACAACGGTTACAGAACCAACCATTGTGATACAATCAAACTTTCATCGGTTTGAACCTCAGCGCCATCAAATATTTTATTCCTTTAACGTTAAAGCGCACCTTTTCTTTTTTATTTATTTTAAAATTCACAAATAAAAGGGTTATCACTACGGTTCTTCTGGTTAACCGTAGTGATATATTTATAATAAATAAAGACTTATCTATACGGTTGGTAATGTTAACCGTTGTGAAATAGTTTACCCATATATAAGCGAATTAACTTTCACTTATTGACAGTAGCGCCGCTGCCTTCACAGTGAAACCCTAGAACCCATTTTTCTCTTCGTCTTCGCTGTTAGCCGTGAATCTTGTGCTTTATACATTAAGGTATTCTTCTTCTTCTTCCATCTATTGTTAGATATTTCCCATTATCTCGTTTGTTGCACGTTGTTTTTATTGATTGTTCTCATTTTTTCAGATTCGTCTTCCCTACCTTAACAAAGACCATACTTTGGCTATGGTACATGATGTTTGTGTAGATATGGAAAAAAGTACAAGAAGCATGAAGCTATGATGGAAACTTCATCCACCTTGTACTTTTTCTTCATAGCTTCACAAACAAGATGTTAGTAAATGAAGAAACAACAGTATCACAAACTTCATCTTGTTTTAGAAACAATGAAAAGAAATATAAGAAGTATGAAGCTTGTGTGTAAGCTTCTTACTCCTTGTATTTCTTTTTCATTGTTTCCTTAACTAGATGAACATCATAATTAATTCCTGTTCCGCGATTAGTTTCATTAAAAGGTGCATCCTGGAAATTTATAATATATCTCTTTCGATCTCTCTTTACTCTTCACTGGATTATGGTTTTAGAATTTGGTTTCAACTGAGGATGCTCATTTTTGAAGTTTGATATGTTTCCTTAAAGGTTATGGGGATGATACATGGTGATGATGCTGGTGGTAGCAAGCGTATTATATGAGTTTATAATATCTGATTCTGGTATAGGATGTTGTTTGAGTTTATTATATTCTATGTAGATTGTTTGTTTCACTAACCCTCACTTAAAATACATTCATTTAATTTGACATAGATACTTATAATATGCAAATTAAGTTGTATTTGAAAACCAACTTATATGAATCAATGTTTTCGAATTGCATCCCTCTCATCGTTCATCTAACGTTCTTTGATATATAGATTATGGTATAATGATCTGGCTCCTTAGATGCATCGCTATCTTCCATTATAGTTAAATTTTATTAACAACAAATTATTAGTTAATCTGCCTCTACATCAACACTTATAATCGTAAAACTTTCGATTATAAAAATTATGATGATAAGTGATGATGATGAGGCAGATTATCCAATGTCTTGTCCTTATGGAAATTTAACTATAATCGAAGATAGCGATATATCGAAGGAGTCAGACCAATAAACCACAATATATATGTAAAAAAGCGTGAAATGCACAATGACACGAATGCAATAAAAAACATTGGTTTGTTTAAGTTAGTTTTCAAGAATAGTTTAATTTGCAGATTATAGATTTCTTCATCAAATTGAATCCTTGTATATTTCTTTAGTGACGTGTTTGGAAAACAAGCAATCTATATTTAATATAATAAACTCAGGGTACTTACAACAACGGTTATTTATTGTAACCGAGATCAAAGATAATATAATAAAATCTGGGAACTTTTAACAACGGTTATCTATTGTAACCGAGATCAAAGATAATTTATGTTTTACATAATTTGCTGCTGATGGGTTTCAAACCCAGTACCTAAGTGTATGTATCACAACGGTTTATTATCATAACAGTTGTGATATATGGCGCGCGTCCTGCCTTTCAATAACGGTTTCCAGACCTTTGTTGAAACAACGAACTTACAATGACACTCTACTTAACAACGGTATGTCAGGCGTGATGGTACCCCTTTTTCAAACCGTTGTGAAAGGGGTTTTCCATAGTAGTGATATTGTTGTGTCTTTTCAAGGGTTCAAAAACCAGTGGAGGCCAAATCTAAGGGAAAGCAAACTCGGGGTAGGAAATGATCTTGAAGTCATTGTGGAGCTAGTGGGAGATGTTAGCTTAGTTTTAGGAACTGGCTTTGAACTTGTTTTGAAAGATACACTTTATGTACCTTCTTTTAGGCGGAATTTGATTTCAGTATCTTGTTTGGATAAGTTTGGATTTCAATTTACCTTTTATGATGGAAAAATAAATTTGATGTTGAATTCTCAAGTTGTTGGTAATGGTATTTTGTTGGATGGTTTATATAAGTTATCTTTGGATTGTGATATGATTTCCTCATCCTTGAATGTTGAAAGCTCTATTGCTAAAAGGTCTAAAATTAGAGAAAAAACCTCTTTGTTGTGGCACAAGTGTGTAGGCCATATCTCTAAAGAAAGAGTTGAAAGCTTAATTAGAGATGATATTTTACATTCCTTAGATTTCAATGATTTAGGGACTTGTGTAGATTGCATTAGAGAAAAATTTACTAAGACCAATAAGAAAGGTTCAACTAGAAGTTCAAACCTTTTGGAAATTATTCATACAGACATTATCGATCCCCTTTTCTCCCACTATTTGTGGTAATAAATCTTTTACCACTTTCATTGATGATTTTTCCTAGTATGACTATCTTTTCTTTATTAAAGAAAAATCAAGAGAACTTGAAAAGTTTAAAATCTTTAAAACTGAGGTTGAAAAGCAACTCGAAAAAGTGATAAAGGTGGTACGTTCTGATCGTGATGGAGAGTATTATGGTATATATGATTCTATTGGGAAATACGTGAGGCCTTTTGCAAATACACCATGCCTGGTACTTCTTAACAAAACGATGTAGCCGAAAGGTGAAATCACACTCTTAAGGATATGATGAGAAGCTTGATGAGTGGGTGTAATTTACCAAAATTTTCATGGGGTGACGCTTTGAAAACAACCCTCTATATACTTAATAGTGTTCCTAGTAAATCAGTTCCAAAAACATCTTTTGAGCTTTGGACAGGTAGAAAATCTAATTTGAACCATCTTCTTGTTTGGGGTTGCCTTGTAGAGGTTAAAATATATAATTCTTTTGAGACAAAGCTTGACCTAAAGACAAGTCGTTGTTTTTTCATTGTGAAAGCTCCTTGTGTTTGACTAAATTTTGTTAAAACATACTAATGATAAATATGAAGAATCTGCAGAAGAAAAAGATGTCGAAGAAGATGTCCCAGCTTGGAGACTCAACATACTGGAAAGTTATAACAAATTGATTTAAATCTTTCTTATATCTGTTGCAAGATTCAAGGATCAGACGCAGGAGTGGATCAAGGACCAAAGATAGAAAGCCCAAGGAAACTGAAGACTATAAAAGAAGACTTAGACCTAGGATTTTGTATGCCTTTTGTAACCTAGTTCTCTTGTGTAAAAATAAGGGTTTAGGGTTTTGAGAGTCGTTGGCTCTCTAGGTTGTAAGTCTCCCTTTGTACCAGTTGATGCATTGTGGCAGATATAAGTGTCGCACAGATCCATAAGCCTTGAGGTATTGGACTGTGTACTGTTCTTGGATGAAGCTTTTAAGTAAATCCGAGTTAGCTTGTTGGTCAAGAAAGCTTGACAGAATTCTGTATTGACAGGGATGATGTAAATATCACTGGTGGTGATTAAGGGAAGTGAGTGGGGTATCTCGTATCAAAGAGGATGTTTTTTGATAAAGTCTTCATTGGGTAGAGATTAGGATATAAAGTTGTAAATGGGGGAGTTTAGCTTTGTAATAATTCTATAGATAGTGGAGTCTTCTTCCTGGATTGGTATCCCCTAGATGTAGGTGAATTGCACCGAACTGGGTTAACAATTGTTGTGTTCTTTATCATTCTGCAGATTTACTTTTCTGTTAGGGTTCATGATAAACAAGTTGGATCAGATGTCGTAACATCTGTGTTGTTGCAGTTCTGATATTCAAGGTATTAGTCTGCTGTTATTCCTCTGCGTTTAAATGTTTATGCAGAACAATGTCTTGACATGTGTTAGGACATTGGTTGTCTGTTATGCCAGAATTTCACATTGGATATCCAAATCGAGCTAAAGGATACAGATTCCTCAGTCCTGGTAAAGGTGACAAAACTATGGAGTCCATGCATGCAAAATTCCTTGAGCTTGATGTTGCTAAGTCTGTCATTGCATCGAATAATATTGATTCTGTTATGCATGACATTGTTACTTTGTCACTGCCTAATTTTTATAATGCTAGATTATCCAATGCTCATGGAGATTTTGCTCCAAATGAGAATGTGGCTGAACATCCAGTTGAAGATGTGGTTGAACCACTTGTTGAAAATGTAGTGGATCCTCCTATTATAGCTGAGGTTGCACAACCCAATGAGCCAGTTGAGAAAATTCATGTTAGAAGGTCAGTAAGACAAAAGCGACATGCTATCCCTGATGATTTTGTAGTTTATCTTAGTGAGGATGCTTATGATGTTAGTATTGTTATTTATCCTAAAAATTATCTAGAAGTTGTTACTTGTTCTCAATCTAGCATGTGGACAGATGAAATGCATGATGAAACTAAATCCATGGTAAATAATGATGTTTGGGAATTAGTGGAGTTACCAAGAAACTGTAAGGTGATTGGCTGGAAGTTGATATTCAAAACAAAGAAGGAATCAAAAGGTAAAATTCAAAGGTTTAAGGCAAGACTTATGGCTAAGGGTTTCACACAAAAGGTGGGAGTTGATTTTAATGAAACTTTTTCTCCTGTTTCCACTAAAAACTCTTTTAGAATCGTTATGACCCTTGTAGCACATCTTGACTTAGAGTTGCACTAGATGGATGTTAAGACTACTTTTCTGAATGGTGATTTTGATGAAGAGATGTACAATCAGCAACCTGAGTTTTTTGTGTTAAGTGGTAATGAGCATTTGCTTTGTAAATTAAGAAAATATATTTATGGTTTGAAACAGGCTTCCAAACAATGGTACTTGAAATTTGATGAGGTGGTGACTTCATTGGGGTTTGAAGAAAATAAAGTTGATCAGTGCATCTATCTTAAGGTCATTGGAGCAAATTCATTTTTCTTGTACTGTATGTTCATGATATTTTGCTTCCAGGTAGTGATCTTGGTCTACTTCATGAGACCAAAGTTATGCTTACCAAGTTCTTTGATATGAAAGATCTTGGTGAAGCATCCTTTGTGTTGGGAATCTAAATACACAGAGATAAATCACGTGGTGTACTTGGCTTGTCAGAGAGGGCTTATATTGATAGATCCTTGAGAGGTTCAATATGCAAAACTGTAAGCCAGGAGATGTTCCAGTTACTAAAGGTGACAACTTCAATAAAGAGCAATGTCCTAAAAATGTGATTGAGCTGGCAAAAATGAAGGGAAAGCTCTTTGATAGTGCAATGGGAAGCTTTATGTATGCTCAAGTATACATTAGGCTTTACATTGCTTTAGTAGTTGGCATCTTGGGACGATACGAGTCTAATCCCGGGAATGATCATTGGATTGCTGCTAAGAAAGTGATGAGATATTTGCATAGAACTAAAGAGTATATGCTTGTTTTTAGGAGAGTTAACAACTTGGAAATAGTTGGGTATACTGACTCTGGTCTTGCTGGATGTGTTAATGATAGGAAATCTACTTTTGGTTATATTTTTATGCTGGCCGGAGGTGCAATATCTTGGAAGAGTAAAAAGAAAACTTTTGTTTCCTCTTCTACCATGCAAACAGAGTTTATTGCTTGTTATGCTGTTGCCACTCATGCTATTTGGTTGAGATTAATGACTGAACTTCGTATTGTTGATTCTATTACTAAGCCACTAAAGTTTTACTGTGATAACAGTGAAGCTGTGTTCTACTCTAAGAATAATAAAAATTTTAGCGGTTTTAAGCATTTGGAATTTAAGTATTTGACAGTCAGAGATCTTGTAAAGAAAAATGACATTGTTGTTGAGTACATTGGTACTGATTTCATGCTAGTTGATCCCCTAACTAAGAGATTTAGGCCCATTATGTTCAAAAACCATGTTGATAACATAGGCATTGTGAGTTATTTTGATGTACTTGGTTAGTGGGTGTTTGTTCTTTATGCAATTTTCTTATCATGTTGTATTTTAATTTGGACATTTTAAGTGTTGGATTGTCAAATACTTTATATTTTGAGCAATTGATATTACAATGCATATTGTTATTGTTATTTGTCATTGTTTATTTATATGTCAATTGTTAAAATTGGGACTCAATGTCATTGGGACCACCGTGCCTATGGTTGACACTAGTTTGGAGTTTGAGGTATGGTTATAATTTTGAGCTCAGCATCTTTGGGACCACTATACAGGTGGTTGATACCATATTGTAGCTGAGGTATGATTTAAAGCTCGGCGTTGTCAGAACCACTGTGCTGGTAGTCGACGTCATATTGGAGCTGAGGCATTATGGTTTGTAAAACCATGCAATTTCTTTGGCTTTAATGCACTTGAGAGAAATTGTTAAGGACTGAAAAAGAAAATAGCAGTTGGTTGTTGGATCACATTGACATGCTATTTTCTTGCCACACTCCATACTGATGACTAATTGTCAGAGTCTGTAGTATTTGTAACCATAGAAGGTTTTATGTCAATGAAGGATATAATGATCGTCGTGATTCAATACTACTTGACTTTTGTTGGATGAAGTCATATTCAGACACCGCACCCAGAATCGTGCATTTCCTTAAAAATGCGGTCGCATTTTAAGAAATTAGTCATTAACTCGAGAGTCGTTTTCAAAATGTGTGCTTTAATTAAAGGTTGAGTATCTGAAACCTGATTGGTGTGGGAAAAAGTGTGGGCTTTAACCCTGGGCCATTAATGGGTAGGGACTAGGGTTATATATATTATATGGCTAGGTACTCTTTGTAATCAAAAGAATCAGAAACATAACTGACCGCTCCACAACTTGCCCCATTGAGAGTTGTGAACCGGAGTATGAGATATAAAGAAAGATCCAATTATTTATCTTTTTGGAATTCCACGTCATGACTTCAACAAGTAAGTATTGATGTTCTAATTTCATATAATAAATCATTGAATATTTGCGCTTACACAAAATACATACGAAAGTTGATATACATACTAGTTATGGGTCAGACATGCATCGACATCAAGGTTGTTTAGTATATTTAGGAGGATCTAGCCACAATGAGTTAGGATTTATTGACACCAATAGACTTACACCAAATTTCAATCGTAAATAGGATTGAATCAATCAGTTATATTAAATTTTATATATATATATATATATATATATATATATATATATATATATATATATATAATTGGATTCTTATTCTTCGTTTCGATAAAAAAGTACTATATATAAACACGCTACCTATGTGTTGTGTTTAAATCAAGATTCGAAACAAAGAAATAACTATAGAGAAAGAGAAAGGGTGAAAAGAGAAACAAGTATGAAAGTGGCACAAGTATTGCACATGAATGGAGGCACAGGAGACAAAAGCTATGCAAATAACTCAACAGTTCCGGTATAACACATATTATCGTAAATTTTGTTTTTTCTACTTCTTTTTTTCGTGAATTAATTTCAATTCCTATATACGTAAATATTTTTATTCTATTTTTCATATAATGAAAATTTAATGGTACAGAGAAAGAGTCTTTCTTTGACAAAAGAAATGAGAGATGAAGCCATTAGGAATCTCTACTGCAAAACATTTCCAAAACGGCTAGGAATTGCAGATTTGGGTTGTTCTTCTGGACCAAACACTTTGTTTGTGATATCTGAATTTATCAAACTAGTTGAAAAAATTTGCAGAGAAAAGAACCATGAGTCTCCAGAATATCAAGTGTTCTTGAATGATCTTCCTGGGAATGATTTCAACAACGTTTTTAAGTTAATTGATGAATTCAAAGAGAAAGTAAATGATGAAGTCGAAGGTGGAATTGGTCCATGTTATTTCAATGGAGTTCCTGGTTCTTTTTATGGAAGGATTTTTCCAAATAATACATTGCATTTTACTCATTCTTCTTATAGTCTTCAATGGCTATCTCAGGTACATATCCTATAGTTATCTAAGAAAATAATTATAATAAAAAATATGTGAAGTAAATTATTTAATTTTTATTTAATTTTTATGTTATCATTTTAAAATTATTTTTTTTATAATTTTTTCATATTAATATTAATTAAAAAATACTTAAATTAATATTTTTAATTAAAATAAAACAAAATATGAATAAAATATGTGAAGTAAATTTATGAGATTTAATATTGATTATTTAAAGTTGGACCGTTGTAGTTAAGATTGAATAACAGGTTAGTAGATTTATATAATTTTAAGTATATTTATATAATTTTAAGTGTAAAAATAAGAGGAATTAAAAATAAAATATAAATTTCGTGAATTCGATAAAAATAAGTAAATTAAAATTTTAACTAAGTTTAATTATTATTATTATTATTATTATTATTATGTCTAATAAAGAAATTGTACTGTTAGTTTTAATACCACTTTGTTTATTTCCGGTTGGTTGGAATCTTTTGATACGGTTAATATCTATTTTTTTTCCTCATGTTGTTTGGGCAACTTTTGAAAAAAATCTATAAAAAATAAAAATTATTTTCTTATTATTTGAATATTCAATGTTTTTGTCCTTTAGTAAATCCAGTCATTAAATTTAATGATATGACTATTATGTGAAAAAAAACTTAATGCACGTGCATGTAATCTATTATTCTTTTATGTCAATCGATTACGCCCCATTGTAAAATTGGTTAACATAACTTACAATAGTCAAATACATACCCCATTGTAAAATTGGTTAACATAACTTACAAAGTTACAATAGTCAAATTCTTCCTGTTGAGATAATATGTCAACTAGTGTATGTATTTTTTAGTTAAAATTGAAGTCAGTAATAAAAATGCATCCGATTGACATATGTCAACTAATTACGCTATGAAAGTTTTTAGTTTTATTTGTTAGATAATTGTACTTTTTTGTATTGTATATAAATATCCTTTCATATCTCATAATGAAATAATCTCTCTCTCTCTCTCTCTCTCTCTCTCTCTCTCTCTCTCTCTCTCTCTCTCTCTCTCTCTCTCTCTCTCTCTCTCTCTCTCTCTCTCTCTCTCTCTCTCTCTCTCTCTCTCTCTCTCTCTCTCTCTCTCTCTCTCTCTCTCTCTCTCCACTCAATTACTCAATTATTCACCAACCTTATGGTGCCAAGTTCTAATATTTTGCACCAAGAGTCTGATTCGATCCACTAAACACCTAGTGTTCAACATAAATTTAGTCTCCAATGAAAGAATCTCTACAAACCTACAAATCCTTGATGCGAAGAATTACGACAAAAGATGCAAGCAATTGAAGGTGTTGTTCAGCCACTAAGGTGTTCTTGAAGTGATGAAGAACTTTGTGAGTCCTCTTGTTGAAGGTAAAACAGATGCACAACGAGCATCGCATAAGGACGAAAAGAAGAAAACATTCAACACACTTTTTTTAATCCATCAATGTGTTGTTACAGATAATTTCGAGAAATTTGGTGATTGCAAATCATTGAAGCAAGTGTGGGAAATCTTGAGAAAGCATACATAGGGGCTAACAAGGTGAAGGTTGCGAGGTTTCATAATCACAAACGTTGGCTTGAGTTGATTCAAATGGAGAAGAAGGACACCATAAACGATTTCACAACGAGAATTACTCGGTTGGTGAACTAAGTAAAAGCGTGTAGAGAAGTAATCACAGAGCAATATGTTATCGCACAAATCTTGCATTCTTTGACATCAAGATTTGACAATGTAGTGATTGCAATAGAGGAATCGAAGGATCTTGTGACGATGAGCAAAGAGGAGCTGCAGAGTTCTGTTGAGGCACATGAGCATAAAATAGAGGAAAAGATTGTTGATAAGGCAAATGCGGAGATCGCTTTGCAAGCCTGTTTCAATGAGAGAGACAAGAAGGAAAATGGAAAGTGTCCCACGAACAGAGGTAGATTAAACTTTCAGAATTTTGGTAGAAGAGAGTCCTAAAATTCCAAGAATTCAACATTCCAAAAGGGTTTAAATAGTGGGAATAGGGTTGTTTGATCAAACAACTTTAGAGGTGGCTATGCAAAAGGTAGAAGAGGTAGAAGAATGGTTGACAAAAGCAGTGTGTAGTGCTTTAATTGTCAAAAACTTGGTCATTTTGCAAGAGAGTGCAATGCCAACAAGAAAGAAGCTTAAGAAGATGAAGCTAGAGTTATACGCAAGTGTTCGATGAGGAGAACACACTTTTGATCATGATCACAGAGAGAGAATACAACAGCAACAGATTGTAAGACAACAACAACAACATTAACAGTTTGAAAAATGCCGCAGAACTGAAGTGTAATTGGTTACACAACTATGTCAATCGATTACATACTGAAGAAAATGTAATGGTGACTATGAAAGAAGTAGTGCATTGCACCGATTAATGGTATTTTAACTTCGGATGTTCAACGCATATGTCGAGGAGGAAATATTAGTGTATTAAAATCAATTGTGCCATGAAGAACAAAGTGAAGCTCACGGATGATACCACTCTAGTGGCGGAAGGGATCGGTGAAGTATCGATTGCAAAAATGGATGGTAGACATTCTTTGATAAAGTATGTGGTGTATATTCCTGGAAACAAGTGTAATCTCCTGAGTATTGGCCAATTGCTTGATAAGGGTTACAAGATTCAAATTGAGAATAAGGCGCTATGCGTTATGGATGCAAACGAGATTTTGATCCTAAAAGCTCCTATAGGTGTCAATAGAACTTTCAAAGTTGAGTTGAAGGTTATGGTGCATAGGTGTCTTGCTACAACGGCTTGTAGAGAAGATTGATTATGGCATTATAGGGTTGAACATCTCAACTTTAGAGATATCAATGCCTTGAAAAAGAACAAAATGGTGACGGGGCTGCCATTGATCAATATACCGGCTGAAATTTGTGAAGAATTTCTGCAAGTGAAGTAACATAAGTGAAAATTCAGCAAGGATGCAAGTTGTAGAACCAAGTGTCACCTTGAGGTGGTGTATTTGGATGTGTGTGGACCGTTTCATGTTTATTCAATTGGTGGCAATAGATATTTTATCACATTCATCGATGATAATAGTAGAAAATATGGACATACCTAATCAAGAGAAAGGAAGAGGTATTCAAAGTGTTTAAGAAGTTCAAGTCCATGGTTGAAAGTCAAAACGGTCACAAGCTCAAAGTTCTCAAAACGGATGGTGGAGGTAAATACGCCTCAAATGATTTTGAGAGATTTTGTTATCAAGAAGGTATAGTACATAAGGTATTACCACCATATACACCGCAGCAAAATGGTGTTGTCGAAAGGAATAAACCATCGATTATGAATTGGTGAGAAACATGTTAAAAAGGAAGAACTTGTCGAAAGAGTTATGGGGAGAAGTAGTATCCACATCTCCATATGTATTGAATAGGCGTCCAACAAAGAAGCTTGGGAAGATAACACCGGAGGAAGCATGGTCTGGATTAAAACCGAATCTGAGCCACTTGAGAGTTTTTGGTTCGGTAATGTACCAAGATGTGTCGGGACAACTTAGAAAGAAGCTGAATGATAAGGGAGAATTAATGATACTTGTAGGGTATCACTCTATCGGTAGTTACAAGTTGTATAATGCAGCAAACAGAAGGATTATAATAAATCAAGATGTCATTTTCAACGAAATTAAAGAAGTGAAGCAGAGTGCAACCGGTTGCACTAATATGTCAACTTGTTACACTAGTAAAAAAAATCAGTTTCTGCAGAGCTGGAAAGTGAAGAACCAACCCCCTTTGAAGCCCAAATTAAAGAAAATATGAGAAGAACAACAGGGAAAAGATGTTTGCCTCAAAGACACCAAGATTGTGAGATGTGTAAAGATAACAAATTCAATGACGATGGTGATTTCATCTTTGCATTTATGGCCGAATCTGAACTCGATAAAATGGAGGAGGCCTTGAGTGATCCAAAATGGATTTGTGCTATGAAGGAGGAATTGGAGCCCATTGAGAAGAACCGGACTTGGGAGTTAGTTGATCTACCGGAAGGAAAGAAACCAATTGGTGTAAGATGGGTGTTCAAAGTAAAGGCAAATCCCAAAGTTGAAATAATAATACATAAGGCTCGATTAGTTACAAAGAAATTTTTTTCAAAGAAAAGGCATAGATTTTGAAGAGGTATTTGCACCGGTGGCTGGAATTGAAACAATTAGGCTAGTTGTTGGTATTGGAAATAACAATTGGTCCATCTACCAAATGGATGTGAAATATGCATTTTTGAACGGGCCGCTTGAAGATGAATTTTATGTAAAACAGCCCCCTGGTTTTGTTGTGAAAAACCAAGAATCAAAGTTCTAC
This sequence comes from Lathyrus tuberosus, assembly GCA_022829125.1. NCBI lineage: Eukaryota > Viridiplantae > Streptophyta > Magnoliopsida > Fabales > Fabaceae > Lathyrus > Lathyrus tuberosus. The sequence goes on from JALAZF010000170.1 coordinate 3,881,225, forward strand.
AAATTGAAGAAAGAGTTGTACAGTTTGAAACAAGCTCCAAGAGCTTGAAACAAAAGGATCCATGATTTCTTAAAGGATATTGGATTCAAGAAATGTGTATCTGAACATCGTGTGTATGTAAAGAAGGATACAAATGAAGAAGTGGTAATCCTTTGTCTATACATAGACGATTTGTTGATTACGAGCAGCAATGAATATATTTCAAGGTTTAAGAGTGAGCTTATGAAAGAGTTTGAGATGATCGACCTTGGCCTCATGACATACTTCATTTGTATTGAGTTTCACAAGTCCAAGAAATTATTGCTCATGTACCAAAGAAGGTATGCGCTTGAGATTTTGAAGATGTTTGAAATGGAGCATTGTAATAAGGTCGTTACTCTGCCTGAAACAAGGATGCCATTGTTAAAGAACGAGGATGAGCAAGATGTCAATTCAACTCAATATAGGAGCTTGATTGGATCATTGCATTACGTGTGCAATATGCGACCGAGTTTGGCATTTAGTGTCGGCAGTGAGTAAATTCACGGAGAGACTAAAAGTGTTTCACTTAGCAGCAGTCAAGAGGATTCTAAGATACGTCAAAAGATTTATTGGTTACAGAATTCTTTTTCTTGCAATGGACACGAGCATAAAATGTAATTTACTCGGTTTTACCAATTCCAATTAGTGTGGAAATAAAGATGATAGAAAGTCTATAACTGGATATATCTCTGTGTTCAGTCAAGCACCAATCTCATGGTGTTCTAAGAAGGAACCAGTAGTAACATTATCTTCTTGTGAAGCCAAGTATAATACCGCTTCTTTTTATGCGTGTCAAGCCGTGTGGTTGATGAATCTGTTGAAGGAGCTAGGCAACGAAGAGAGTGACGTTGCAACGCTCGTTGTTTATCATGTTTCCGCTATAAACCTTGCTAAGAACTCAATTGCACATGAGATGAGGAAGCACATTGAAACGAGGTTTCACTACTTGAGTGAACTTGTAAGTGAATGAAGGTTGAGATTGAGGTATTGTAGAAGTGAAGACCAAGTGGTCGATTTGCTGACCAAGGGAGTTACAATTTAGGTGTTTAAGAGATTAAAGAAGAACATGGGCATGGAAGACTTGATGCACATGAATTAAGGTGGTGTGTTAAGTGAAAAAAAAAAAAAGCAAATTTATGTGCATGTAATTGGTTGCACTTTTATGTCAACCGATTACACCCCTTTAAAATTGGCTAACAAAACTTACAGCAGCAAAGTGCAACCGGTTGACATAATATGTCAATCGGTTACACATATTTATTTATTTTAGTTAAAACTAAAGTCAGTAGCAAAAGTGCAACCGATTGAGATAATACGTCAAGCGGTTACAATACGAAAGTTTTCAGTTTTATTTGTTTCTTAATTGTACCTCATTTGTATTGTGTATAAACACCATTGGGGTACCTCATAACGAAATAATCATTATTTTCACCCTCAATTACTCTTTCTAATTCTCTCTCTTTCTCACTCCCTCTCCATATTTAATTACATAATTATTCATGTGGTTCTAAATTCTAATAGTGATGGTGTCACATAATTATTTTTATTGTTACGTGGTTGTACAAGTGTTTTTTTATTTATTTTATTATTTTAAATTTATGTATTTATAAGATTTAAAAGAATTAAAACAAAAATAAAAAGTTCTGTCCATATTGAACCATAAAAACTTATGATATATTCTAACTTATTTATCACCTAAGTTACAATTCTTTTGTTGTTTAAATGACATGTTATATATTTGTTATCAATTAAAACATGTACACTAAAAAAATATTTTGTTCTTTAAATTACCATATTATATATTTGTTATCAATTAAAATCTATATACTAGGAAGCCATTTCTAAACAATCAAAACCACCCTGTCTAAGAAGCTCTTTAATCACATTTATTTATTTATTATTATTATTTAAAATTCATACATAAATAAAATTTAAATTAAAAAGTATTTAAATAAAATGTAATAATATTCAATTTTTAAATATACTTACAATTATATAAAGTAAAATATTTTACAAATATACTTTAATAATTTTAATTAATATAAATAAGTTATTGATATTTATAAATTAAAAACTTTTATAAAAATATATTTGATTTTTTAAAATTAAATTTAAATATTAGATTTTTTACTTAATTATAGTTTTGGTCCCTCCATTTTATAAGATTCATGGGTTTGGTCAATATTTTAGGTGTCGTGGCGCTTTCATATGTTTTTTTTAATTATTTTTAATTATTTTATTACTGTGTCAACTGAATATTTTTTTATTTTTTTTATTTTTTTATAGTTTTTAATTTTAATTTCACGTAGCATTTTTATGTTACGTGGCTGTACAAGTTGTTTTTTTTATATTTATTTTGTTATTTAAATTTTATGTATTTATTAGATTTAAAAGAATAAAAACAAAAATAAAAAGTTTTGTCCATATTAAACCATAAAAACTTATGATATATTCTAACTTATATATCACCTAAGTTATAATTCTTTAGTTCTTTAAATGACATGTTATATATTTGTTATCAATTAAAACATGTATACTAAAAAATATTTTGTTCTTTATATTACCATATTATATATTTGTTATTAATTAAAATCTATATAGAAGCCATTTCTAAACAATCAAAACCACCCTGTCTAAGAAGCTCTTTAATCACATTTATTTATTATTATTATTTAAAATTCATACATAAAAAGTATTTAAATAAAAATATTTAAATAAAATGTAATAATATTCAATTTTAAAATATACTTAAAATTATATAAAGTAAAATATTTTTCAAATTTTTTTTAATAATATAAATAAATTAACAACTTTAACAAGATATTTTTTATTTTATTTATTATTTTTTACGTTTTTAATTCTAATTTCACGTGGTATTTTTATTATTATTTTATTGTTTACTTAAAAACTTGGTCTTAGGAAGTGTTGAAACATGTTTGTAAGGGGCGCTCCTTTCCATTGGATTGTTTGCTTTTGATGTTTAATTTTTGTCATTAAATATATATTATAATATTTCAATTAATAATATTTAAGTATTACATGATTATATGGCAGAATGTGAAATTGATATTAACCCTATTTAATTTCACACTATTACATGAGTATAACTATTTAATTTCACATTATTACATAATATTATTTCACACTATTATTTCTTCTCAAATATATTTAATTTTAATTTATTATTTACTTTTAATTTATTATTAAAAAGTATTTTTATTTTCAGTTTATTATTAATTAAATATTTTATTACATAATAATAATAATGTTAGTAAAATAATAATGTTTGTTTAAAAATATTAAAACTTTATTATGTAATGAAAATGTTAGTAAAATAATATATTTGATATATACCCTTGCAAACATGTTTTCTTGTGTTCAACACTTCTTAGGCTCAATTTTTTAAGTTTTGATATTTAACATTTTAATACCTAAATAATAAAATAATAATAAAAATGTAATGTAGAATCAAAATTAAAATTAAAACTTAAAAAATAAATAATAAATAAGTAAAAAAATATAAAAAAGTAAATAAAAATAAATAAAAAATTTAAAAATTTAAAAAAAAAAATAAAAAAAATAAAAAATATCTAGTTGGCAGTCACGTCAATAATAAAATAATAAAAAATAATTAAAAAAAAAAACATATGAAAGCGCCACGACACCTAAATTAAAACTTTCACAATTATTTTGATTTTTTTTCTTACAGTTTTAGGTTTTACAATTTCTTCAATGGCATATGATTGATTACATGTTGTATTCTAGACTTCAAATTAAAATATTTGTTGTTTATTTGGTGATTAACTAGGTTCCTAAAGGTGTATAGAACAATAAAGGTAACATTTACATGGCTAGCTCAAGCCCTGCAAATGTGTTAAATGCTTACTATGAGCAATTTCAAAGAGATTTCTCGTTGTTTCTCAAATGTCGTGCACAAGAGCTTGTTGAAAGGGGTCGTATGGTTCTAATATTTTGGGGGAGAAAAAGTGAAGATAAATTTAGTAAAGAGTGTTGCTATATTTGGGAGCTTCTTGCTATGGCTCTTAATCAATTGGTCTTGGAGGTATGTATTTACAAAATCAAATTTGAACTAGAGCAAATTATTGAATATTTTAATTTCATTCAACAAACTTTTCAACTACAAATTATTAGCAAATTTTGTAAACACTCTATGTGAAGTAGCTTATAAGCTTGTAAAACAAATGGTAATTTATTTTTACCAAATAGTATATATTGATGATAAAATTGGTTGAGCTCCTTAGGTTAGATTAATATGTTTAATATGAGTCGAGGTGTTTCATATGTACGACAATAGAGTGGAATAAATTTATTATTAGTCTTACCCTCGCCTTCTTGTATCATTCATGCCTCTGTCTTCAAATTCAGTTGGGTTAACCATTGACGTATATCTTAAAATCTTAAGTGATGAAGAGAAAGGAATCATATTTAAAGATTGTAGAAATCGGAAATTAGTATGGAAGTCGACAAATGTCGGCGGCGAGGCCAACAACGGGTTTAGTCAATGGCAAGTAGTTGTGGTCGGCAGTGGTCAAGTCGATTATGAAAAGCAATTCATGCCAGCCGGGTATCGGATTCGGTCTAGTATGTTTCGGGTATCAGACTTGGTTGTTTTGGTTTGTGGGTTGTGTTTTTGGTCTGTTAAGTATTCGTTGAGTTTCAACATTTATAAATATGCATCACCTTCATTCTTGTCTGAACAACCTTTAAAATTTTAGAGCTGAAAACAAAGAGAAGGGTTTGAGAATCCTAGTTGTAATCTTAGAGAGGCAGAGATAAATTCCTAAGAGTGTGTTTGTGAATTTGAGAAACTCTTGGAGATATCTAAAGGGGATTGGGAAACACTTTACGACTGTATGATTCATATATAGAGAGTTGGAAATATTGAAAAACATTTGGGTAGAAAATATGGTTTGTTTTGGGAACTTGAGTGACTAATTTCTTGTAATCTATTTGTAATAGTTTGCAACTCTTGGGGGTATAGTAAATTAGGGAGTTGCTCTCTCCTTCAGAGTAGATTGTTTGATCGAACTGAGTAAATAAGTTATTGTGTTTCTTGTCTTTTATTTTCTTTTGCCAAGTTAAGTTGATTTCTTATTGCACAAAGAATTATTTTATTCAAGGCCATTTATTTTGGTTGTATTTAATTTTTGTTCTTACACATCAAATTTTTTAGTATGATTGAACCTTTCAATTTCACAATAAGTTGCACCCACTGTGGGACAAATAGATTTTGTTTACAAGTGAACACTATGGGTTCTAAATGGCATATTGAGAATTTTTATGGAGACAACGGTTTTGGGTTGTGGAAAGTGAAGATGCAAGCGATCTCTACTAAATAAAAGTGTATTGAAGCATTGAAATGTGATGCATCAATGCATGAACATTGGTGGATAAGGGCAGAAGTTTCATTATTTTGTGCCTAAAAAATAAAGCTCTAAGGGAAGACGTCAGGGACAAGATTACAGTTTCGATGTGGGCAAAACTTGAATCATTGTATATGATCAAATCTTTGGCTTATTTGTTGGGTTTGAAACAACAACTCTACTCATTTGAAATGGTAGGGTGCAAATCTATAGTGGTGCAGTTGATAGAGTTTCATAAGATCATTGATGATCTAGAAAATATTGAGGTGAATATTGAAGATGAGGACAAAACTCTACTCTTTATGAACTCATTACCTAGATCCTTTGAGCGCTTTAAGAACACCCTTATTTATGGTAAATAATGTGAAAGATTTGAAAAATTTATGATAACCATGAATGCTTGAGTGTCTCAAGCGAAGGAAGTGGGTGTATGGAGATTTCCAAAACAAATAGGGTTTACAAGTCAAGGATAAAATGATTTATTTGTCATAAACCTAATCACTTTAAGAAGGATTGGAGAGAGAGAGAGAGAGAGAGAGAGAGAGAGAGAGGCGATGAAGATTATGTTCAGATTATTGCTTCCTTACATGCGGATAGTTATGAGAGTATTGGTGTACTAGTACAATCAATTTTGGAACTAGAGAGGGTTAGGTCATGGACTCGGGTTACTATTATCACATATGTCCAAGAAAAAAAATACTTTGAGACTTTGAAGCTAAAGGGACGTGGAGTAGTTCACCTTGGTGACAATAAGACTTGCAAGGTTCATAGTATTGGTACGTCCAGACTTAAAATGTTTGATGATCGTTACTTTCTTATTCATAATGTGAGGTATGATCTAGAGCTCAAGAGAAATTTGTTATCAATAAATATGTTTGATGAACTAAGCTATTTCACTATAGTTGAATATGGGGTGTTGAATATTTCACACGTTGAAGTGATCATAGCTAAAGAGTCTAAAATACGTGGCTTATATATTTTAGAAGGTTTCAATGTTATTATTCATTCATCACCATTTATTGAAGACTTTCATGAAAAGAACAAGCTGTGGGATTTGAGGTCAAGGCATGATGGATTCTTGGAGGTTATTTGAGAGCCCTTTAATGAGTTTTGCAAAAGACAATGGATAAAAATGCATTTGATCACAAATTTTTCATGAAGTTATGGGGTAAGGCTGGTGCCATAGGAGATTACTTGATTGACATGTATTCATTTACAAGAATAGACTTCCAAACAATCATGGAGGTTTGGAGTAGGAAGATTGTAACTTACATTTTGTAAGTTCGCCAAAACTTTTCTTATTAATCAAATCAAGCCAATTCAGCTTGATGGTAAAGTTATGAATTATATCCTCAATGGCTATCTAAGAGGTAGTAAGGGTTATGTGATATTGGGAGTTAAACCTGGAGGATAAGATTTCATTAACCGTAAATTTAATACTTTATGTGATTCCTATCAAGGGATGAAGAGTAAAATCCTAGGGGTGAAGCTTTTGGAAACTATCACGGAGAAGACTCAGTTTGAGATAGAGGTTCCTACTAAGGATACTAGTAGCAATGAAGAAATTATTACTAAGGCATCTGATTATCATTTGATTTGTTATAAGGTAAGAAAGGAGATTTTATCATCACAAAGGGACAATTATATAAGCCTTGGGTGTTACGATTTGAATGTGGCTGAAGGGTTACAAAACTAAAAAACAGAGAGCTTCATGGAGGCATTCGAAACTAGATGGAATCAAAGATGGTTAAATAACCATACTTGTGGGCTTGTTAGACTAGTAAAGTAGAAAAATGTGGTCGGGAGAAAGTGGGTTCAATTGGCAAGATCAAGGTTCAAGTGAGGCTTGAACTTGATAAAAATTGTCCAATAGATGTTGAATTAACATAGAGAGATAAAGTGGTAGATGGATAAATTGACGTCACCGTGGTTTCAATTCAAGGTAGATATTGTTGAAGTGTGCCTCAAAACCTTAAGTGATAAAGAAAAAGGAATCGTGTTTCAAGATTATGTTGAACAAGTGACTACAAATACAATAGAGGGTGAATTGTGTTGGTTTGAAAAAGGATGTACAATAAAAAAAATCTTTGAAAAATATAATTGTTTAAAACAATTTTGTAAAGCAAACAAAGAATAGGAAACAAAATAAGTAAAGAAAAGGAAAACAGAGTAAAGGAAAGATGAAAACCATAAGGAAAATAAATAGATAGTAGAAATATAAAGATATAAGGGTTGAGAGAATTGCACCATAGAATTATAGAGGTTTGGTCTAACCACTTGCCCTACTCCTCTCCTTGAAAATTTCTTCTTAAGAGTTTCCACTATAGATGTGAGTTTTTTCACAAGTTATACCCACGAACCTTATAACAAAACAAGAGTTTTACATTGGCTATTCTTAAAATAAATATGAGATTTTACATTAGACTAATCTTAGAACTAAGCAGGAGTTTTACACAAGGCTAAGCTCAAGAACCAAACATGGATTTTGACGGACAATGTCACAAACCAAATGATCACTTTTACATTAGGTTAATCTCACAAACCAAGCAAATATTTTGATTGGATAATCTCACAAACAAAACAAGAGTTTTTACTGGTTTAGCTCAAAAACCAAACAGCAAGTTCTCATAAGAGACATTACACCCAAGATAAATTCCTCGGGTAAATCACAACACTAACCCTAGCACTAGAATAAACAAAAAACCTCACTTGATATTTTTCACTCTCAAAGCACTTAGACAATTTAGTGAAAACGAAAGAGCTGGAATGGAGAGAGTAGAAAGTGAGAAAATATGTAAAAATGTGTTTCCTATTGTGTTTTGAATGTGAGGAGAATCCATATATTTGAAGGAGAAAAATTTATCTCAAAAGTAAAAAGATCCATATGCCTTTAAATGTCATAATCGATTCAGTCATAAAGTTAATCGATTATGAGCTTCAAAATATGCAACCCTAATTTTTAAAAGTAAAACGTACAACGAATATTATCTTAATTTTTTAGTAGTGTTATTAATAAATTAATAAGCTTTATGCCTTGCTTTAATCAATTGGTTAAGGGAATTAATAAATTAGGTAGTGTGTGCAAGCTTTCTAAAGGATTAGTAGCATTCTTGATCAATCCCACAAGCACCTTGATGGTTCCTCTATAGGCTTTAAGGTGTTTTAGAAATTTAGAGAAGTTTAAAACACTTTTAGGTGAGTGTGTTCATTGTCTAAGTAATTTGAGAATTACTTTAATATCTTTACAATACTCTGATCACTCAGACACAGACCAAGTGAGCTTTCACATTTCCTTTCTTTCACAACCTAGAAGCTTCAAGATCACTTGCTAAACTTGCCAATTGATGATGATTTATATAGCTTCTTGGTAGACACAATCATCAGAGATTACTTGACCATAGACTATCAGGGATTCCACTGAACACAGTTTGACATTAGGTGTTGTCCTTAAGAGAGATATGCTTTGACATCTTGATCTCACAAAAAGATCATCTTTATCATCTTGATAATTATTTCAAAGGAAGACTTCACATAAAAAAAATCATCATCAAAACCATTGCGAACATCTAATTGTTATAGACATTGTACTTGCAAGCACATATCTTACATTCTCCCTCTTTTTGATGATGTAACTACATCTCTCAGGAAGGTTTTCAAGGAAATGAACAAACATATAAAAAATATAAAAGGCTGGAGTGTTTAAACTCCCCCTAACAGATATAGAGAATATACCCTACTCCTATTGAGAGTGTACTCCTCCCCCTTTGACATTATCAAAAAGGCGTAATTAATAAACAGATAAGGAAATGAATTCAAGAACATGTATCAATAATTTTAAATAAGGGAGATATAAAAAATATATTCAATTTCCAAAAGCAAATAATTCATTAATAAATAGGAGAATACGATTACAAAAGGAAAAGATGGATGCAAGAAAAAAAGAAAATGAATAACATGCAAAGAATATAAGCATGCAAGCATGTGAATAGTACTCAGTTTCCTCATCATAATCACTGAACAACTCCGGTGGCGGCGGTATTGGGGAGAGATAACACTCCACAAAGTTGATCTTCTTGTTGGCCCTTCTTTACTCTTTGATAAGAGTTCGGATGAGAGTTTCAGTCAGAGGAGTCTGAGGGATTTCATAATCGAAATCCTCTAAAGTTAAAGGTCCTGCATGCTGAGGTGCTTGCTACCGAGCTTGACTTTGAGTGACTCTTCTTACTTTGGGAGGATTTTGAGTCACTCCATTGTTGATCTCAATGTACATCTTCGTCACTGCATTGTTTCCTATCCTTGTAGAGTTTTCCAAGGATTTCTCATCCAGAACATTAAATCCAATATGCTTCGAGACTTTTTTTATTAAGTGGCCATATGCTAACCACATAAACCTTTTTTTTTTCCTCATCATGTGATGGATCCCTGTGCTAGCATAAATTTTCTCATTTTTGTTAGGCAGTAACTAGGTTACGACAACATTAGCTTTTGACAACTTTACTAGGTTATGTTTTCTTGGGATGAGAATTTGGTTCACCACATAGTGAATAATACAAATATATGGATGCACACTGACCACAAGAAAAGGAGAAGGAATACCACCATTTGGATATAGGAATGAGAAGCAGTAACAAAAAAGTCTTTACCTTGATCTAGTTCACTATTAAGGGATCTGAAGCAAGAAAGATTGAAAATCTAGACAATTTCTTATAGACTCAAAGATATATGATGATTTCAAACTTTAGAGGTAATAACTCCATTTATGTATCTCACAAGATACACTGATCCACCAATGAAATCAGATCTTCAAGTCACATGAACTACTTGCACCTTAGCAAGACATCTTGGATCCACCAAGCCTCTAGACATGTAACATCTTCCCATCCACAGCTCCCACAAATTGCATGAGATAGACCTTTTTGAAGCATTCATAACTTTCATTCTCCTGTAGATCACCTTATCTTAACCTAATGTGCCACATCACCAGCTGAGACTCTGATGTTAAGCTAGATGTTAGAACATTCTGATACGACATCCAACTGTTGAATTCAGCTCCTTCTTCTGCCACTTAGAAGAACCTCCTCCCTATTACAGAACAAGAGTTCCATGCTCTCATAGACTTGATTCAACAACCAAGTTTGAGTAGACAACCTTCATCCTGCTTTAAAACTCCAAAGACTTCACACCTTCCACGTCTGAATCTTCAGAAAATAAGTAGTCCTAGACTACACCATAGCCATACCAAAGGATGCCACTTTCCTTAGTAGAGCAGACTATAGAAAGTCAGAGATAACTGCCACTTAACTTTGACTTCCAAGAAGAGCAAGATCCATGCTCCAAAGTACCTAGATCAGAAATAAACTGATCCAAGTAGTAACCATCAAGATTATGATGTCTTCATCTTCATCTTCAACATCATCAAAGTCCAGACCAGTTTCTTACCAGGAAACTCTCCAGAGAACACATGCTTCTGTCACACCCGACTGAAGCCCATTCTTAAGTCACCACCTAAGACTAAAACAGATGCTAAAGCGTATGCAGTACCCCTCCCATGATTCTACACAAACTCTGATGATGAGATGTTCAAACATCTTGTTAAACATCAGCAATCTTGACTTTCAAGGATAATCAATTAAATACTTGTGGACTCCACAAATAGAAATTGATCTTAAATCTTTGTCCAATAACCCTTTTTCACTGTTGTAGCTAAGCTCCACCAGATCACTTCATGAACACTTATCAAGTATTTAATCTTTTGCAAGTATATTCTTTGACAAACAGTGTTGAGATACCAAGGATGCCTCCCTTGACTCAAGTAACTAAGATTCTCTCTGAACGAACCTTATTTACCTCAATAATTCTGAACGCTCCAATCAGATTAGATCCACCCTTAGGGTTAAGAGAGATGAATCCTTCCTTGCTATTTTTGGATGGTGAAAATAAATCACCTCCACTTTCTTCAGATTGTGTTTCAAAGAAACACCTTCTAGTCAGAAGAATAACTAGAAGACTCCAGATGCACGACTGAGATGCCTTTATGAGTGGACTTGAGAGAATTCTCAAGTATCTTTAACAACCTAGCCGATCAATAATTTATCAAACTCCCAGAGCAAGAACTTGATAAACTTAAACTCAACTCCTCTCCTCTTCAATTGACTTCAACTGCACCAAGAAACCAAGCTTCCAAGTACCAAGTCACCATACCAGATATCTACTAATAACTCCCTTCATTCCATCGCTCCCAACTTTGGAATAAAAGAAAACAGATATCTTCACATATAGAGGCCGACGATTTAGATCTTCCACCAACTGTCTTCAGTAACAACTCCAGAATCCCATAATTCTAGAGCTCTTCCATCAGAAACACATGCAGCAGAACCACCAAGGAACATATCCTGCTTGCCCTAATAAGATGTCAGAACATCTTATAAGACACCCCAACAAGAGAACTCACCACTTCTCATGCAGTTGTTGTAGAACCTCCTCAGCAACATGAACAACCTCTGGGTTGTTCCCTTCGATCCAGAACATTCATCTCATCCATTAATACTCTTGAGTATGTTTGAGTTGATTAATCTGATCTTCAAAACTCCACCTTATTTAAACGCCAGAAAGTATCTCCCAAAGATCTCATCCAGAACCAGACAGGATGCCTGCTCTGATACCAATTAAAATTCTGGCCTATGCAGACAGCAGATGTCCTAACACATGTCAAGACATTGTGCTGCATAATCATTTAAACTCAGAGGCGCAACAGCAGACTGATACCTTGAATATTAGAACTGCTGGATCATAGATGTCACGACATCTGATCCAACATGTTTATCATGAACCCTAACAGAAAACGTAAATCTGCAGAATGATAAAGAACACAACAGTTGTTAACCCTGTTCGGTGCAACTCACCTACATCTGGGGGATACCAATCCAGGAAGAAGACTTCACTATCTGTAGAATTGTTACAAAGCTTAACTCCCCCGTTTACAACTTTATCCTAACATCTACCCAATGAACATCTTTACCAAAGCTAAACTCAAACGTTTACAACTTTGATATGAGATACCCCACTCACTTCCCTTAATCACCAACTGTGATTTCTACATCATCCCTGTCAATACAGAAATCTGTCAAGCTTTCTTGACAACCGAGCTAACTCGGATTTGCTTAAAAGCTTCATCCAAGAACAATACACAATCCAATACCTCAAGGCTTATGGATCTGTGCGACACCTATATATGCCACAATACATTAACTGATACAAAGGGAGACTTACAACCTAGAGAGCCAACGACTCTCAAAACCCTAAACCCTTGTTTCTTACGCAAGAGAACTAGGTTACAAAAGGCATATACAAAACCTAGGTCTAAGTCTTCTTTTATAGTCTTCAGTAATCTTGGGCTTTCTATCTTTTGTCCTTGATCCATGCGCATTAACTCTTGGCAGATTTGTTACAAATTTAACACTTGCTAAATCAGTGCAGTACTTCAGGATGTCATGTCTTCAGGTTAAGACATTTTCTTCGACATCTTTGTTCAAGCCAGATTTCTTCATCTTTATCATTAGAATTGTTTTACCAAAATTCTGTCAAACCAAAAGTGCTTTCAAATTTTATCACAAACCACTAATGTTAGTGATAATAAAATAAATTTACTAAGCACATAAAAGAGCACTTGCTAAAGGATTTAATCAAATATTTCCGATTTAATCTCAATCAAGTGTTTTACCTCAAAATATCTCAATATATCTTGAGAGACTCCTCTATTAAAGATAACGACATCACATCGTCGAATAAAAAATTTGGCTCAATATTCTCAAGAGAGATAACATCATAATAATGTCTCTAACCTCAAACTTCCCAAAATTTTCACGGTCATCAGGATCATCAGGGACATTAAAAAAATATCTTGATCAAAGACCATCGAGCATCATCTTGATCAAAAAACATCAACCCCTCTTCCTTTTGGCATACTCAAGGTAAATGAGAATATTCTGAAGTGTTTTCAGAGATATTGTTAAAGACATATTTGCATGGGTTTATAGAGGTTATGTATTCTTCATGTGAATATGAATCTCCAAATGTTCTTTTTGGTCTTTCAAAGATTCTTCTTGATGAAGCTTCTTCATCAATTATCCTCTCAAAGATTCTATTGGATGAAACTTCTTCATATATTCTACTAAATGAAGCTTCTTCAAGCCTTGAAGCTTCAAGATCCCTTGCATGAGTCATCCATGATTCAACACTTTATTTGTGAATTGAATTATTCTAACTAATGGGGCTTTATAGAGCTTTTTTATAGACATCATCATCAGAGATTTTTTAACTAGATACTATCAAGTATTCCACCGGACGCCACTTGACATTAGGTGTTTCCCTTAAGAGATATAGGTTTTGACATCTTGATCTCACAAGCATGACATCTTGATTATCTTGATCATTAATTTAGATGAAGACTTCATATGATAGTATTGTCATCATCAAAACTATTACTAACATCTGACTCCTACAGACAATATACTTACAAGCATATAGATCCATAGGTTGTAGAAACAAAAAATCATTCGGGAAGTCTACGGAGCCTGACAGCAGGGCCTGCTCGGCAACTTATTCTGTGTGCTAGGGCCAAGCACAGTTTTTGTCCCCGAAGGTTCAGAAGCGGTCAGATTAGTTTCGGTAAGAGATTCAAGTCAATCAAATATCAGATCTGACTCAAGTCAATCAGGTATCAGTTTGGATCTAGGAAGTTTTCTTGTATAAAATTTGGTTGTTTCGGTTTGTAGATCTATTTGTTAATTAGATCTATTTTATATTTGTTAGTATTCATTGGTTTTTAGTAGTTATAAATATGTATCTCAATCTCTCTTGTCTTCACATCCTTTAGAACTTTACAGCTGAAGACAAAGAGAAGGGTTCAAAAATTCTAGTTGTAATCTTAGATAGGCTAGGTTAAAATCTTATCAGTGTGTTCACAAAACCCTTGGATATATCTAAGGGGGGATTAAGAAATATTTATAAACACTTTGGTCTTGTGTGATTCATATATAGAGAGTTTGAGAGACTATGAAACACTTGGGTAAAAAATAAGGTTTATTCTTAGGAACTCGGGTGATTATTTTCTTGTAACTCATTTGTAATATTTTGTTACAACTCTTGGAAATATAGTGAATTAGAGAGTTGTTATCCCCCCTAGATTAGAACCTTTAATCAAATTGAGTAAACAAGTTATTATGTTTCTTATCTTTTAACTTTTTCTGTCAAGTTAATTTGTTGTTTTATTTCATAGAGAGTTATTTATATTGAAGACCATTTATTTTGGTTGTCATTGATCTTTGTCCCCACTTATCAATTTTTTTTTTTGTGAATAAACCTTTCAGTTTTACAACAGTATTAACTGATCACCAACCCCTGCCCCTAACAGGGAACAAGTTTCTCCCTCCCACACTCACTCGTATAAATGCATGTTTTTTTATCTATAGCAACAAAAACCAATAATTAAACTAAATACTTGGTCATTTTAATAATAATCATAATACTTTGTCATTTTTATTTAATCTATATTTTTAAAAAATGAATATAATTCTAATAAACTTTTTATCTTAAGATTAAGAAAAGTAAATAAGTAATAAAATTATTAAAAATAACGATAATAAAATAAATATAATAGATCGGAACAATACATAACACGGGTGGGTGAGAGACAAGTATTAGCATCATGGACCTCATTATTAAAAATCAAGTTTTTTCTGCACCCTCACCCAATTAAATCGATTTTTCCTATTATATTTGGGACATAAGTTACTAGATCCGACCTGATTCGAATTTTTTTTTACCTTACCTAATTTTAAGTTGGTCTATCATGTTTAACTTAGTGTTAAAAAGAGACAATTATGAGGTGGGTGAATTGACACATCAAGTTAATTGAATAAAAAAATTAACTAAATTTTAGTTAGCATTTTTTGTATAAGCAAGTATGTATATTAATGGAGAGTTAGTTCAACCCAACGGTTTAAGTTACAAGCACAAATCAGTAATAAAATTGAAAACTAAAAATAATTAGTGAGATATTTAAACCACTCATAAAAATTACATCTAATCGGTTTTGTAGCCCCTACCAACTACCTCCAAGATGACAGAATAATCCTTTGAAATATAATATTAACATTACAAATTTCATTATTAAAAAGAATTTGATTTCACGACCTCCATATAATCCAGCATATTATAAACCATATTACGCATACCGGCGAGATACAACACCTCCCAATCAAACTCAAACACCGTGTCAGTGCATGGCCATAGCATTAGTTATCTTTTGCTATAGTTCAATAAATTTACATTTATTAATTTTTAGATAGTTCAAAGGCTTATGTATAATAATTTTGTGTCCTTTAAATTAATTAATATAATTTTTAAAAGGATTTGTTTTATCATTCAAAAAAGAATAGTCACGTAACTTATTATTCTATTTCTTCCCATTTCTATATAAATTTTATTATATATCCATCAATTGATATCTCTTATATTTTTTCTAATGGTTGTTGAATTACATTTAATTTTTTAAATATTTTATAAGACAAATGTAGTTCATTTTAATTTCAATTCTATTAGCGAAACATAGATAATTGAATAAAAATTAATTGAATAAAAAAATTAACTAAATTTTAGTTAGCATTTTTTTTATAAGCAAGTATGTATATTAATGGAGAGTTAGTTCAACCCAACGGTTTAAGTTACAAGCACAAATCAATAATAAATTTGAAAACTAAAAATAATTAGTGAGATATTTAAACCACTCATAAAAATTACATCTAATCGGTTTTGTAGCCCCTACCAACTACCTCCAAGATGACAGACTACTCCTTTGAAATATAATATTAACATTACAAATTTCATTGTTAAAAAGAATTTGATTTCACGACCTCCATATAATCCAGCATATTATAAACCATATTACGCATACCGGCGAGATACAACACCTCCCAATCAAACTCAAACACCATGTCAGTGCATGGCCATAGCATTAGTTATCTTTTGCTATAGTTCAATAAATTTACATTTATTAATTTTTAGATAGTTCAAAGGCTTATGTATAATAATTTTGTGTCCTTTAAATTAATTAATATAATTTTTAAAAGGATTTGTTTTATCATTCAAAAAAGAATAGTCACGTAACTTATTATTCTATTTCTTCCCATTTCTATATAAATTTTATTATATATCCATCAATTGATATCTCTTATATTTTTTCTAATGGTTGTTGAATTACATTTAATTTTTTAAATATTTTATAAGACAAATGTAGTTCATTTTAATTTCAATTCTATTAGCGAAACATAGATAATTGAATAAAAATTAATTGAATAAAAAAATTAACTAAATTTTAGTTAGCATTTTTTTTATAAGCAAGTATGTATATTAATGGAGAGTTAGTTCAACCCAACGGTTTAAGTTACAAGCACAAATCAGTAATAAAATTGAAAACTAAAAATAATTAGTGAGATATTTAAACCACTCATAAAAATTACATCTAATCGGTTTTGTAGCCCCTACAAACTACCTCCAAGATGACAGAATAATCCTTTGAAATATAATATTAACATTACAAATTTCATTGTTAAAAAGAATTTGATTTCACGACCTCCATATAATCCAGCATATTATAAACCATATTACGCATGCCGGCGAGATACAACACCTCCCAATCAAACTCAAACACCATGTCAGTGCATGGCCATAGCATTAGTTATCTTTTGCTATAGTTCAATAAATTTACATTTATTAATTTTTAGATAGTTCAAAGGCTTATGTATAATAATTTTGTGTCCTTTAAATTAATTAATATAATTTTTAAAAGGATTTGTTTTATCATTCAAAAAAGAATAGTCACGTAACTTATTATTCTATTTCTTCCCATTTCTATATAAATTTTATTATATATCCATCAATTGATATCTCTTATATTTTTTCTAATGGTTGTTGAATTACATTTAATTTTTTAAATATTTTATAAGACAAATGTAGTTCATTTTAATTTCAATTCTATTAGCGAAACATAGATAAATTTCTTATAAAACTTGCAAAAATATTTGTATTGATCTTATAGGGAATTATAATGGAGGAGCAAGTGAACACTTTCAACATCCCTCAATACACACCATCTCCATCTGAAGTAAAATTAGAAGTTTTGAGAGAAGGATCTTTCATTATTGATCGTCTAGAGGTAACAGAAGTACATTGGAATGCTTATGATAATTCGAATCACAATAACTTTGAAAGTGGCTTATCTGAACAACTCATTGATGAAGCATACAATCTCACAAAATGTATGAGGGCAGTGGCTGAACCTTTGTTGGTGAGTCACTTTGGAAAATCTATCATTGAAGAAGTTTTTAGAAGGTATCAAGAAATTATAGTTGATCGAATGTCTAAAGAGAAAAATGAATTCATTAACGTGGGCATATCAATGACTAAAAAAGTATAGGTAGAAGTTGTTTGTATATGTTTGATTTGAGTTGTTGTATGTTTGAATATGGACCTTATATGTATTTATTTCTAATATCAAGTAATATTTGTTTTATTTCTGTATTAAAGAGGGATTAAAAACTTGCAATAATATGTATGTTTTAAATTTTGTGTGTGCATGTTATATTTTTTAAGTTAAATATTACAAAAGATTGACATATTTTTGTAGGTAATATTTTTAACAAAATGTCTTGATTTATAGGGAGACATTCAGGAGTTGATTCATTTTCTTTTCTAAAACTGTTTTTTTTTTCTTTTAAAATTTAGAAATAGTAAAATATATTTGATAAAATTATTCTCTATTGAAGAGTTTTAAAAACTAAAAAATTAAAAATAGATTTTAGAGATTTTGGTTTTTGATTCTTTGTTTTGAAAACTAAAAAGAGGGAAAAATAAAGAAAAATGATACATTTTTCATTAATAATAAATTTGTAATATTGTGCAAATTTTAAAACAATTTTTAAAAGTAAGATTACCAAATATATATATATATATATATATATATATATATATATATATATATATATATATATATATATATATATATATATATATATATATATATATATATATATATATATATATATATATATATATATATATATATATATTATTTTTGTTCTTCAAAACTGTTTTTTTAATGGATTAATAAATTAGTTTTTAAAAATTAAAAACTAAAACTCATTCAAACTAACTCTCAATCTCTAGTTTTTTTTTTCTGAGATGCACTATTTAAAATATTATGTGATTGTTTTAACATTTATTAGAATATTTGTTTTCAATTCAATTAGAGGTGTTTTCAACATTTGCAAAGATTTTGTTTGGAAAAAGATTTGTTAATCTAATTAATATAGAAAAGATATTATTAAGTCAAAATCTGCATGAAGTATATTTAATTGAATTTGATTTAATTAAAATATTTGAATTTAGTTTAATTAAAAGATTTGATTTGCTGAATTTTAAATTAAGTTGATTTTTGGTTAAACACTATTAGGTTTTTCTGTTGGATCCTATATTCTATTAAAAGAGATGATTCTCTATATTTAAAAACTCACCTTTTGAAATAAAGAATTTGTGTGTGCCATAATTGAGTCTCTTTGAGTCTTTATATTTTGTTTAGTTTATAATACTCTTTTCTAGAGAGTCTTTCATATTTTAGAGAAATAGAGTATTTTGTATGTAATTATATTTAGGATGTTACATAATTGGTATCAGAACAACTCGGTCTATTCAGCTTAGGTTGTGACTAATTTGAACCCTTGTGCGCAACTTGTGTAAACATTGTCGATGTCTTACAATTATTTTCTTTACTTTTTGCAATTAGTTAATTTGTTTGAGCTGGTTGTGCAGGAGAAACGGTTGGCAGAAACGACCATGTGATTGCTGACGCTTTGGAGGCAACGTCTAATGTGATGGAGCAAGCGAATGAAGCATTGCAGGCGAATCAAAATCAAAATCACAATGCTGGTGTTGATGAATTTCATGGGCTGAGAAAGTTTTAGAAGACCAATCTTCCTACTTTTAAGGGGAGATATGATCATAACGGTGCTCAGAGTTGGCTTCTGGAGATTGAGAAGGTCTTTTGAGTTATGGGTTGCACGGATGAGCAAAAAGTGTTATTTAAGACACATATGCTGTTTGAGGAGGCTAAGTATTTGTGGGATAACGCCCGCCAGAGGTTGGAAATTGCAGGTAGTGAGATCAGTTGGGAAAACTTCAAGAAAGAGTTTATGGAGAAGTATTTTTTGACTGATGTTTGTAGTAAAAAAGAGATTGAGTTCCTCGAGCTAAATCAAGGAAATATGACTGTTGCTGATTATGCTGCAAAGTTTTAAGAGTTGGTGAGATTTTTGTCCCCACTATAATGGTGTGGAAGTTGAAGGGTTGAAGTGCATAAAGTTTGAGAATGACTTATGTCCTGAGATCAAGCAATTTATTGGTTATCAGGAGATTCACTAATTCTGAATGCTGGTAAATAAGTATAGATTCTATGATGAAGATAGTAGAGCCAAATCTGTTCACTACAAGAGTTCTAGTGAAAAGAAAAATGGGAATCAGTATCTTGGTAAACTATAAATGACTCTAGTTGACACTTCAATAAATAACGCTTTTAACGTCGCACACAAAAGAGATGTAACCTCAACTAATGAGGAGACGTAACAAAAGGTGACATGAAAAGATGCCACTTAACACATCGGTTAATTAAACACCGAGGGGTAAGTTATTTGATAATGGGTCCAAACCCCAGCATCTGCATTTTTATTATTTACAAATCTGGATGGCGTGCCCAACATAATATCTTGGTTTTATTTAAAAATCAAGGTAATAGTCCTATATTATTACGTCAGATTTATTTAAAAATCGAGGGGTGAAATTTTTTATTTATATTCTCGTCTGTACCTACAGAACCATATCACAGAATACAGAATCATATTTTGCAAATTTCTGAAACAGAAACATTGTACTTGGTGGTTGTATTATAGAACCATATCATAGAAGAACAATTGTTTACAATAAATGCGAAGCCAAAATTGGGCAAACCTTATAATTTTACAACAAAACTAAATCAAATGATTAACCAACAAAATAAATTACCAAAATGGAAATTCTTGCAGGCTGTCCAAAAGTTATATGCTAAGATTTATCACCGGTCGTTAAACACCTATAATTTGAACAACAATATAAACCAATTACGATAATCAACAACAACAATAAATCTTTCGTATAAGGAATAAAAAAGAGTAAAATGAATAATTATAAATTACTAAGTGATATAAATATTTACTTACTAGTTTTCCCATACTCTCTCTTTATGATCACGACGAATAGCATGCACATCATTTGAATCATTTTCTTCAGAGGATTGACATACATGTGTTACAAAATAAGGGATCTAGTAGTTAACATCTTGATTATCACCAGGAAGATATTTTCCTTGAAGCACAATTGACCATCTAGTGTTACTAGAATCACTGACATAAAAAACTTGTTTTGCTTGGGTTGCCATGATGAATGGTTCGTTCTTATAATTTGCCTTTCGAAGACCAACCCGTGTGAATCCTAATTCATTAGTTTCTACATCAGTGTTACTGTCAATCCACTTGCACTTAAATAAAGGCACTTTAAAAGAAACATAATCAATCTCCATAATCTCCTAAATAAACCCAAAGTACACTCTAGATGCTAGTACATGATTGTTATCTTTGGCACTAGAGAAGTACATGGATTCAACTTCAACCATAACTCCACTATTTGCATGGTACTACGATCGTCCTTTGATTTTCTATAGAATGAATATCTAGTAATGTCATGTGCACTCTAACTATTTACATTAAACTTAGGCATACGTGACAACCATTTAACCGTCTCTGATGCACTACTCTATTTGAAATACTTTCAATAAATCAAGTTATGAAAGTTTTGTTATGCTCTGTCAACAATCATTTTTCATTCATCCGAGGGTATTTTTCCTTTACAAGACTTTTGTGAGCGGTCAAGTAAGTATGAACTTCATCAAGGTTATTCAATATAAACAAATGTGCTTGAAGAACTACATCTCGGCTAAAAGTTTTAACATTTAAACCTTGAGTACCTCTACCATCATATCTACATTGTACAAAACTCAATAGTTTCTTGTGTGATGTACCGTTCAACAATCGAAGCTTCCGGAGAGTGATGATTCTTTGTATACCCTTTGAAGATCTTCATGTAATGCTCTACATGATACATCCATCGTAAATAAACTAGACCACGAATTTTAATCTCCCTTACTAGATGAACAACTAAGTGAGCCATAATGTTAAAGAATGATGGAGGGGAAAACGTCTCTAATTGACACAAGATAATTGCAGCCTCATGTTCCAACTCATCTAAATTTTCAGGATCAATGACTTTACTACATATAACATTGAAGAATAAGCGCAATATGGTTATAGTTACCCTTATATTCCTTGGTAAAATGTCATGGATAGCCACTGATAGAAGTTGTTGCATCAAGACATGGCAATCATGAGATTTTAAGCCAGCTAATTTGTGATCATTCTCTGACACAAGTTTTTTCACATTTGATAAGTACCCTTGGGGAGCTTTGATACCCTGCAAATAATCACAAAAACGTTTTTTCTTTTTTAGACAGAGTGTGACAAGCTAGGGGGGGGGGAGGGGGGGTAAATATGTTTTATTTCCTATTTCTTTTGGGACTAACTCTTATCGTATACCCATCACCACCATATCTTCACGGGATTTATTAGTATCTTTTATCTTGCCTTTAATTTTGAGAAGTGTTACAATCAAACTATCACATACATTTTTCTCCACATGCATCACATCAAGACAATGTCTTACATCAAAACTAGAACAATATGGAAGATCAAAGAACACCGACCTCTTTTTTCAACTATTTTTCTCCATGGGCCCTTTTTTCTTACCTTTCAATTTCTTTCCAAAGATAACCTTAATGTGTTATTATCTTTTTAAAACTTCCTTCTTGGTTAAGGGCTTTGGAGGGAAACCTAACTCCTACTCTCCATTAAAAGTCTTTCGCAATCTATGGTATGGATTATTAGGTCTTCAAAAATTTGGATGCCCAAGATAAATAGTATTTTTCCATTTTGTAATTGGTGGTGGCATGTATCAAATTCACATATAGGACACGCTTTATGTCTCTTGACATTGTACCCACACAATCTATTGTATGCAGGAAAGTCGTTGATTATGCAAAACAACATGGCACGTAGTTTAAAGTTATCACATGTATACGCCTCATCAACATCAATGCATTCCTCCTACAAAATTCTTAAATCTTCAATCAATAGAGTTAAATAAACATCTATGTCGATCCCTGGTTATTTTGGACCCAAAATCTTTATTGATAACATCATATATTTGCGCTTCATGCACAACCATGGATATAGGTTATAAATTATGAGAAGAACATGCCATGGCGTATGGCTAGTACTCAAATTACCAAAAGGGTTTATTCCGTCAGTGGCAAGTCCAAGCCTAAGGTTCTTCAGTTCTTATGCAAAATCTGGAAACAATGGATCAATTTTCTTCCATTACAATGAATTAGCTACATGGTGAATTTTTCCATCACACACTCTTTCATCTGCATGCCATATAGTATTCTTGCATCATTTGTATTAGCAAACAATCTCTTGAACCTTTGAATTATCGGTATGTACCACATCACCTTGAAAGGAACACCCTTTCTTGTTACACTATCATCGTCTTCGACACCATTGGTCTTCTTCTTGTAGCGTGACTCTCCACATCTCAAGCACTCCTTCAAGTTTTCATGTTATTTCCTATATAATATGCAATCATTACGACATGCTTGTATTTTGACATAATCCAAACCCATTGGACACAATATCTTCTTGGTCTCATAACTACAGATTGGCAATGTGTTACCTTCTGGAAGCATTTCTTGCAACAACTCAAGTAACTCAGTGATTTTTTTTTTCGTTCACCCACCTCTTGCCTTAAGATTAAATAGTCTTAACCCAACTGACAATATTATAAAACTTTTGCATCCCAGATACAACGACTCTTCCATGTCTTTTTGCAAAGTATCTACCACATTAGCATTCTGGAAAGCATCTACCCTAATATCACGAATCATATCTTCTAGAGTATCATTCATAAATTCATCATCATCTTCAACTGTAGGTGACAGAGGTTTTTTTTGTTTTTGAATATTTTGGAAAACTTTACAAGGACACAAAAAAATCCCCTTTGCCTTAGGAATGTTTTTTTTTCACAAAATAAAGAAATTGAATCACTCCATTCTCATATTCTTTACATAATCTATTGGCTTCATCCAACTACGATCTATAATCACATACAACTTTTGAAAATTAAATAAAAATAGTACACAACAAACAATAACTACCAAAACAACAACAAATACTGTAACAACATTATAGTAAACAACATCAACAATCACATATGGCAACAACATCAATGTACGACGGAACAACAACAACAACGATGAACTACGTCTACAACATCAACGGCGTAAACAACAAACAACACTAATAGAAAATTTGTACATACCAGAAATGTGATGAGAGACTCAATGGAGAAGAATCCGAGCTTACTTCCTCCTTAGAGAAGAAGGGTGGTGGTTATGATTATTGGGAGACTCTTTCGTTCATTGGAGAAGATTGGTCTCCTTTCGTTCGCTAGGGCGCAAAAAGCGAATGAGACAAAACATTATAATTCTAAAGGAATAAAAATTGACTTTAGAGTTTTTATCTCGGTTTTCTTTAACAACCAAGGGATAATATCCGATGTAAAATGTATAAAAAATAAAGACGCGTTTTTAGATTTAAGTAAAACATAAAATTACAAGAGTTAAAAATCAAAGCTCAAACACTGAACAACATTTTACGTCGGTTTTCCTTGAAAACTAAGGTTAAAGATAAAGTTTCTTAAAAAAATAATATATAGTGCGTCCCAGGTCATTTGACCTCAGTTTTTCAATAACTGAGGTGGAAGTTTTGTCATAAAATGTATTATTTATAGTAGTGTGATAAGGGAAAACATAAGATTCATCATAAGACTGCAGCTGGGTAAGAAATAAGTGGGGGTGGAGCTCTTGCTCCTCTGCAATGCTTCAGGTGTGGAGAGTTGGGCCTTCGTGCTGCTGATTGTAAGAGTGCAGGTCAAATTTTTTTCAAGTGTGGGAAACAAGGACACCGTATTGAAGAGTGCAAGAGTAATGTTCTGACTTGCTACAATTGTGGTGAACATGGACATATTAGTACCCAATGTCAAAAATCGAGAAAGACGTCGGATGTCGCGCATGCTAATGGTATAGTGTTTGCTCTGAGTGGTATGGATGTCTCGAGATCAGATAATTTGATTCGAGGTATGTGTTTCATTAATGGTTTTTCTCTTATTGTTATGATTGACACATGTGTTACACGTTTATTTGTATGTCTTAATTGTGTCGACAAGTTAAATCTTAAAGTGTCTTCTATGATTGGAAGTATGGTCATGAATACCCCCAGTTAATGGTTCAGTAACTACTTCAATGGTATGTCCGAATTTTTCTTTGACCATTTATGGTAAAGACTTTGAAATTGACTTTATCTATTTGCCTTTGAGTCAACTCGATGTGATTTTGGGGAAGAACTGGCTAGAGTTCAACCATATGTATATTAAATATTTTGACAAGACTATTTGTTTACCGAACCCAAAGAGAGTATGGATTTGAGGGAGGATGATCAGTTTATCATGATGTTTTCTTCTTTGAGAGTAGAGAGCGGTGTTTTGGCTAGTGATATGCATGTGGTAGGTGAGTTTCCTGATGTTTTTCCTGAGGATATTTGTAACTTTTTCCGTCGGAGAGAGAAGTTAAGTTCTCCATAGATTTAGTACTTGATACTAGACTTGTGTCAATGGCATCATATAAGACGCCTGCATCAAATTTGAGTGAGTTGAAGAAGCCGTTAGAAGATCTGCTTGAGAAGAAGTTTGTCTGACCTAGTGTGTCGCTGTGGGGAGCGCTTGTGTTGTTGGTTAAGAAGAAAGATGGCAGCATGAGGTTATATGTTGGTTACCAACAACTGAATAAGGTTATGATCAAGAATAAGTATTCTCTTCGGAAAATTGATGACCTTATGGATCAGTTGGTTGGTACTTGCATGTTCAGTAAGATTGATTTGAGATTGGGTTATCATTAGATTCGAGTGAAGGGTGAAGATATTTCGAATACTGCGTTTAGGACCCGATATGGTCATATGAGTACTCAGTGATGTTGTTTGGTGTGTCTAATACACCATGTGTGTTCATAGAGTATATGAATAGAATCTTTAATCCTTACTTGGATAAGTTCGTTGTGGTTTTCATAGATGACATCTTGGTATATTCTAAGTACGATGAAGAGCATGCACGACATCTAGGAGTGGTGTTGGAAACTTTACAAGAGAAGAATTTGTATGCTAAGTTGTTCAAGTGTGAGTTCTAGTTGCGAGAAGTGAGTTTCCTTGGTCATGTGATTTTCAATGGTGGTATGTCAGTTGATCCGTCAAAGGAGAGACGAACGATTGTGAAACAAAAGGGAAGAAAAAACCTAAATAAAGAAGTGGCTATAGTTCTTCCCACATTTATGAAGTGGACTTACTAAACGAAAGGTGTATTATCAAACAATCACTTATCTTGCACGTAACACTTGAGTATTTCCGTTCTCTATGAAGATCATAATCACTCTTCCAAAGGAATTTGAAATTAAGGGGTAATTGAAGCAAATAAGACATGACCGGTAGACGACATATGGAAATCCTTCAAACCCTCGCCTCTACTCCTTAAGCACGACGGATTGGGAGGCAACTGTTCTTTGTCGACCATATCCTTAACGATCCAGACCATCCCTAGAGATCAGACCACCATAAGGAAAGAACTCCCCAGATTGATCTGATACAGACATCATTCCTAATCAGACCACTTCCAGGCATAACATCCCGGATCCAGTTCAAGTACATTCAAAAGCTTTTGTAACATTCTCCTGACCACTGAACCTTCATTAATTGGGAAGCAGGGGATCTATCCCTCAAATGCTTCCAACAGCCATCCGTATTCTACGCTGGAACGTTATCAAGTAAGTTATTCAACTCCTCTATATATGCAGGTGGCGCCATTTCAGGTAGGGAGTTTCGAACACAATTTGAATACTTTTTCATTCTACACATACTGACTTGAGCGTCAAAATGCTAACCTTGTAGGTACATTACCCGCTTTGTCGCACCAGAAGCTCTCCCCTACTGTAACTATCATGACTACACATATTTTAGGTTTCGATAATGAATATTATTATTATTTGGTAAATTTGAAATTGCATTTATATGTCTTGGAAAAGAGGATAAATAAATTGAAGTTTATATTTGAAAATCTTAAAAATTGTGGTTGGCTAGTAACATATAGTACCAGAGCACTAGTTGTGTGATTCTTAGGAAGCATGGCACGATGAATCATCCAAATGGGAATTTTCGCACGAGTCTCCCAGTTCTGAAGAATCGGAACTATGAGAATTGGTGCAAGCAGATGAAGATTGTTTTTTGCTGTCAAGATCTTTGGGATATTGTGAAGGAGGGAGTTACGTTGTTTGCAGAAAATGCGACAGATGAAGAAACAGCTGCACACAAAGAATTGAAGGAGAAAGATTATAAAGCTCTCTTTATAATTCATCAATGTGTTGATTCAGACAACTTTGAAAAGTTGAGTGATGTTAAATCAGCAAAAGAAGCATGGGAAATTTTAGAGAAATCATTTGGAGGTGTTGAGAAGGTGAAATAAGTGAGGTTACAAACTCAAAAAAGGACGTATGAATTGCTTCAGATGGAAGAAAGTGAAAGCATAGCTGATTTTTTCACTAGGGTTACGAAACTATTGAATCAAATCAAGGTATGTGGAGAAGTTTTCACATCAAGATCAGTTGTTGCAAAGATTTTGAGGTCATTGGCTCCGAAGTTCGATCATGTGGTAGTAGCCATAGAGAAGTCTAAAAATTTATCAATATTGACAAAGGAAGAGCTTCAATGGGCACTTGAATATAATGAACAAAGAATGGCTGAAAGAGTTGCAAGCAAGTCGAAAAGTGATATGGCTTTGGAGGCGCAATCAGCAAGAGAAAAGAAAGGAAAAGGGGAAGTGGTTCGACAACAAAGGTAGATGAGGCTACAACAATCTGGCTGGTAGAAACCATCAAGGAGGAAATGTGTTGAACCAAAGAAAACCCTCATACAATGTAACCACAAAGGTGTTAGTGCTGGTAAAGAAAAATCTGGTGGTCGAAAACCTGATAAAAGTCACATTCAATGTTTCAATTATAAAAAATATGGTCATTATTCTAGTGATTGTCTTGAAAAACAAAAGAATCAAGAAAATGATGCAAATTTTGCAAAGCATGAAGAAGAAGAGATGTTGTTGATAGTCACAACAAGAAATGAAGAAAGATTCAAGGACCAATGGTACTTGGACTCAGGATGCTCATCACATATGACTAGTAGGAAAAATTGGGTTGTCAACATAAAGTCCTCAATGAAGAACATGGTGAAATTTGCAAATGAGAATACTCTTGCAGCTGAAGGTATTAGCGATGTTCTAATTATAAGGAAAGATGGCAAAAGACCAGTAATTTCCAATGTAATGTATATACCATGCATGAAGAGTAATTTGCCCAACATAGGGTAGTTGGTCGAAAAAAACTAAAAAGTGTCAATCGAAGACAAGATGATGAGCGTTCTTGAATCAAGTGGAAGGTTAACCTTGAAGGCTCCCATGTCCCATAATAGAACCTTCAAGAATGAACTTAATGTGATGGAGCACAAGTGACTTGCAACTGTAGCTGGCAGAGATGAATGAATATGGCGCTATAGACTTGGCCATCTCAATTTCAAAGATATCAGAGATCTGAAAAGAAGAAATATGGTTTCAGGATTCCCAGAAATATACATACCAAATGAAGTGTGTGAGGAATGTGTGCAGACAAAGCAACACGTGAACAACTTCAGCAAGGATGCAGGAAGAAAGTCGGAAGCAATCCTTGAAATCATATACTCTGATGTATGTGGTCATATCCAGGTGGATTCAATAAGAGGTAATAGGTACTTTGTCACATTCATAGATGATTTCAGTAAAAAATTATGGACTTACCTAATCAAGAAGAAAAGTGAAGTGATCGAGGTATTTGCCAAGTTTAAATCTATGGTCGAAAGACAAAAGAAGTTGAAATCTCAAGATTCTGAGGACTGATGGTGGTGGAGAATATGTGTCGAAATACTTCGACACATTATGTGAGAAAGAAGCGATTGTTCATGAGGTGGTGCCACCCTACACTCCACAGCAGAATGGAACCGCATAAAGGAAGAATAGAACCATCATGAATATGGTTAGAAGTATGTTGAAAGGCAAGCATCTACCAAAAGAATTATGGGGAGAAGCTGTATTGGCTGCAACATATATACTAAACAAATATCAGACGAATAAGCTAGAAGGAATCACGCCAGAAGAATGTTGGTCTAGTGTTAAGCCTAACTTGATTCATCTGAAAATATTTGGATCTATAACACATAGACATGTGCCTGATCAATTGAGAAGAAATCTTGATGACAAGTCGAGTCAAATGATCATAATAGGATATCATTTGATTAGAGGATACAAGTTGTTGGACCCAGTTAATAAGCAAGTCATGATCAGCAGGGACGTGATCATAGACGAGCTTAAGGAATATGATTAAACTAAAAATGTAAAAAATGATTCAGTGTGAATCTTATGTGAAGAACCGGCAAGTGAAGTCGAAAGAGAAGTTCGACAAGAAGAAGTCAGTGGTCAAGCAAGCACAAACAAACATCAAAAAACAAGATGCTTGCCTGCAAGGTTGCAAGAATTTATGATTACATCAGATGATATGGTCGATAATGAAGGTGACCTGGTACACTGTGATTTCTATGCATAGGTCGAACTAGTCAATGGAGCTAAGGGATTGAAGGATTCGAAGTGGAAGTAAGTGATGAATGAGGAACTGAAGTCCATCAAAGTCAACAACACTTGGTCACTTATTGAATTGCCTCAAGGCAAGAAGGAAATCAATGTGAAATGGGTATAAAAGGTGAAGTTGAATACCAAAGAAGAAGTAAATCGAAACAAGGAAATACTTGTGGCAAAAGAATTTATTCAGAAAGAAGGAATTGACTTCGACAAAGTTTTTGCACCTGTTTCTAGGATCGAAACAATCAGGTTAGTTGTTGGTCTAGTAAACATGAACAACTGGCATATGTGTCAGGTGGATGTGAAATGTGCATTCTTGAATGGCCCCTTAGATGAAGAATTTTATGTTGCACAACCAGTTTAGTTTGTGAAACAAGGCGAAGAAAGTATGGTATATAGGTTGCATAAAGTCTTGTATGGGCTTAAGCAAGCTCCAAGAGCTTGGAATAAAAAGATAGATATCTTTCTAAGGGAGAAGGAATTTGTGAAGTGCACAACTGAGCATGGAGTATATGCAAGAAGAAACAAAGGTGAATTACTTATACTATGTCTCTATGTCGATGACTTGTTGATAACACGTAGATGCAAGAAAGAGATCAAAGACTTCAAAGGTGATCTTAGCAAGGAGTTCGAGATGTCTGATCTGGGAGACATTTCATACTTCCTTGGCATCATATTCTACAAGAGTAGTAGAGGTTTGATGATGCATCTAAGAAGATATGTAAGCGAGATACTCAAGAGATTTGAGATGGAAGACAATAATTCGACTTCGACACTTGCTGAACCGAGATTGCAACTGTCAAAAAACTCAAATGAAGATGATGTATACCTAACACAGTACAGAAGACTTATTGGGTCATTAAGATACCATTGTCACACAAGGCCTGATATAGCATACAGTGTATGTATGGTGAGTAGATTCATGCAGAAGTCAAAGGTATCACACTTAGCAGCGACGAAGAGGATACTAAGGTATCTGAAAGGAACTCTTGACTATGGCATTTTGTTTCGTGCAGTTGATGAGGGAAAAGAATGCAAACTAGTGGGTTACACCGAATCAAGTTTGTGTAGTGATACTGAGGATAGAAAATCCATAGCTGGTTATGTGTTTAAGCTAGGTGGTGCACCAGTTACTTGGAACTTAAGAAAAGAACTGGTAATGGCACTGTCGTCGTGTGAAACAAAGTACATAGCTGCTTCTCTCTGTGCATGTCAAACAATGTGGATGATAAATTTGATCGAAGAAATTACAGCAAAGAATCATGGAACAATTACCATGAAGATCGACAATATGTCTGCTGTCAATTTGGCGAAGAATTTGATAGCACATGAAAAAGTAAGCACATCAAAATGAGGTTCCATTATCTTCGAGACCAAGTGGCAGAAGGGGAGCTAAACTTAAAACACTGCAGAACAGAGAATCAGATTACAGACATCATGACAAAAGGGGTGTAGGTCGAAGTGTTCAAGAAACTAAGATCTATGATGAATATAGATAACTTAGACACAATGAATTAAGTGGTGTGTTGAGAATGTAATTCCTTGTGTCGAAGCAAGTTGCTCGACAAAAGTAAGGAGTTGTCGAAATTATAAAGCTGTCGAAATATAGACGAAGTGTGTCTTCGACAAAATTTCAGACTTAGCTTTATTTTGTGTTTTTAGCTGATTTAGTTAGGTTATATGGGGTTTGCTTGGTGTGCAAGCAATCTCAGCCTATAAATATGGAGTAACCCTATTATTGTAAAGTGTGAAAATGAATGCAATTGCAAAGAAATAAAGAGCAGAAGTTTCTCAATAGAATTCACAACTCTTGTTCTTCCTCTTTTCTCTAAAACCCCAATTTATCTTTTCTTCTTTCAATTATCATTGTCCAGGGATATATCATCTTACAACCAAAGTTGATTGATTCACTCGAGTGAAGAGTGAAGTACATGGGGGATAATAAATTAGAAAGATTGATTCTTATTCATCAGGATTTGATTCGAAATTCTCCAAGTTTTGGTGAAATTCCATATTAAAAATTTGATTTAATTCCAACAAAATGGGGCAGATAGTGGAAGATTAGTACTCGTAATTAGAGTTGTCAAAATGGGCCAGCCCACCAAATTCGAAAAATCATAGGGTTTGAGCCTTAAAATTAGAGCCTATATTTTTCAGGGTTTTTTTAACCCAACCCTAAAAAGCCCGCTACCCATTAGAGGTAGCCCATATGGGCTGTGGGTAGCCCATTAGACCCATATCCCTATTAATTTTAAAAAATTATATTAACACTTATGTTCTCTTACTCCAAAATAACACATTGGTTTTTCTCACCTCACTAAATTTTATCTCTATTCTATTCAATCTTTCTCTTTTAAATATTATACATTAATATAATCAACAATCTTTTCGCGTATTCCATTAGTTTCTTTTATGTTAAATATTCGAGTATTATTTTATACAATTTAGACATGTATTGTATTAAAAAACACATTATAGTATTTATAAAAGATAATATAATACTTAAAAATGTATTATGTTTAAAATAATATAAATTTTAATTTTATTTATAATAAATATTATGACATCTTGATTTTAATTTTTTATTAAAAAAAGTCTGTTTAGAGTCGGGTAATCCGAAGTCCATCTAGGGCCGAGTTCGAATAGTAATTTTCGAATGCATATTAGAAATGAGTTTTTGTGGCGCAACCTTAAAAACCTAAGCCCACCAGGGCCGACCCATTTATGACCGGATAAGCCCATTTTGACAGTTCTACTCGTAATCATGGATACTCATTGTCATTCCTACTCACAAATACTTTACTACCCGTATAGATCAATCTGACCGCAATCCACACTTAGCCTCACGCATTTAATTGTCAACTATTTCTCCTATTTGAAAAAGATGAACGTCATTTCTCAAGTATTGAAATCATTTCTCATTTAAACATCGATTTTCATTTTTATATTGACTTGAACACATGGACCAACCCTATTTAGCACATGGGAAATGTGCAGAAACTATTACACTCCAAATATTTTTTATCGTAAAACATTTTTAAGGTAAAAATTGAAGAAATTTAAATCTTTTGAATATTTTAATTAAACTGAAATGTACAAAAAAATCGTTTTTCAATTTTTATACCCTTTCAATTTAATTTTTCTGTTCCTAATATTTGAGGTACAACGGTGGGATACGGCGAGATTCACGTCAAATTGTGGTGACAAATTCAATGGTCAAATTGTGGTGACAAATTGTTTCAACGGAAGGACTAATGTTTAATACTCAAACAAATAAACAAATAGAAAGATTAATTTTTCACTTCAACTTCTGTTTTCAAATAAGGATAATAATGCAACTTGCAGAAAATCACAAAAGAGAAACCTTATTTAAAACTTTATTTAAATTTTAGAAAAAAAATCAAAATAGTCTTGATGTTTCGCTGGAAAAGGTAAACAAAGGAAAATAGTAGTCAAAGTAGTCTCTAATATTTTCCCAGTTAGATTCACTTGAAAATAAAATTGAGTAAATATAATATTTGAAAATATCAAAATTATCGTAAAGTTCGAAAAACTGTGTGTGTGCCGTTAAAGCAGCCTATAATATTTTCCTCGTTAGAGTCACCTTAAATAAAAATCAGCAATTGTAATAGTTAAAAACACCAAAGTTATTGTAAAATTTGAGAAATCGTGTGTTTTATTTACTCAAACATTAAACTAGTGATATCAAAAACATTAACCTGTGTATTTGATAATTTCTCCATGGTTAAGCTAACTGTTTTGAAGGTTGAGATTGATTGTCTCAAATGCAAAAAGAAGCTCATCAAAGCTGTTTCATCTCTTCGAGGTAACCACAACATTAGACACAAACTACATTACTACTTACTCTCCCTTCTCATTTCTCCTTGTTTTTTTAGGATTAAATATATGTTGTTGAAATTTTTTTATAGACTCAAGTTTGTGGTTAAATCGTTATAAATGTGATGTTTTAAAATATTTGTCATGGTTAATTACTGATTGTAATTGCATACAAAAACATTTGATTCATAAGAAATAGTATTATAAGTATTGACTTGCAGGCATTGATGAAATAGAAGCGGATGAAGAGAAAGGAACTTTGAATATAATAGGGAATGCAGATCCATATGACATAATAGTTCGAATAAGGAAAGCCGGGAAAAGTGCTCATATTCTAAGTATTGGGCCTCTTCCTGTCCCGGATCCTCCAAAGCCAGATTCTCCAAAAAAGCCCAAAGAAGATAAAAAGCCCGAAGAAAAACCCGAAGAGAAGCCTGAAGAAACTAAAAAACCGGAAGAAAAACCTGAAGAAAAACCCGAAGAAACTAAAAAACCGGAAGAAAAACCTGAAGAAAAGTCCGAAGAAACTAAAAAACCAGAAGAAAAGGCTGAAGAAGAGAGTAAATCTGAAGAAAATAATAAGCCCGAACCAGCGAGTTCGGATCCGGTGAATCCGAATCAAATATCTAATGTGCAACCCTATATGATAATGCCTCATCCGTACTACTACCCGCAATACTACCCGGTGCCTCCTCATTACTACTACCCACAGCACTACCAGAACCAACCCCAACCAACGCCTCAGTACTCCTACCCACAATACCAGCAGGCCCAACCAGTTGCTGTGCTACACATGGCTAGGTGGGATGAGCCTGATACATCTTGCAATATATTGTGATGTTTTTTATGAGACACTTTGGATGACAATTTGATTTTAGTAGAGTTAAATAATGTTTTCTTTTAAATAAAATATGAGTTTTGATTTTGGTTAGAGTCTTGTTAAATGTTAAGAAAGTGGAACAGACTGAAAGGCAGGAATTATATGTGTACCTTTTGAAAATAAAAACAAATTACTATCTACGTATTTAATGGAAATTATGGGGAGGCTGTTGGATAAATCAATGGTTAAAAATCATTCTTTGTTTTTTCCTTTTAATCTTCGTAAAAATTAACATTTTCCTTTTGATTATTGTACTTTTTTTAGGTTTTATATTGGTATATTTTGAAAGCTTAATTTTGTTTATGTATAATGACAAAGTTTAAGTTGTCTTAAATGAATTATTAAAATCGATAAACACTTTCTCTTGACATAAAGTTCTAAAAATTTCAATTTCTTTATTTTTGAAAACTATAAAATTAAAACCAACATCAATTTTTTTTTAATTACGTGTTAAATTTTTACGCAATGAATTACATTTAAATATCTTATAATTTACTATTACAAATAATACACTTTTTTAACAACTTTTACCTCGGCAAACAAACAACTGAGGTGTAAATCTAAGCACACCATATTTTTTAAATACTCAGAGACCTTACCTACCCTTTTGAATATAGTCTTGTCCTTTATGGATAAGGTATAATTCTTCTTCCACTGGTGATGTGAGCCTTCGACATTGGGAACACGCTCATTTACATCGCGCACCTTCTTTTTGGCATTGCTCTCCTCGCCTTTAATGCAGCACTCTGCTCTGGTGACCACTTATGACAACAAAAACATTGACTTATGGGGGAGGAACTCGTTAAAGTGTCCCACCTTGAGTCCATTTTGGAATTCCCCCACAAGCATTTCTTTGTTTGGCGGGACGATCGTGATTGTGGCCTCGTTAAAGCGAGCGAGGTAGTCCCTCCGAGACTCTGACAGACCCTGCTGTATGTTAAAGAGGCTGGTGTTTGACATCTTTCTGTGACAGTTGGTGGTGAGCTGGTGCATAAGCTTTCTCACCAACTCCTGATAGTCGGTGATGGAGGCATGAGGAAAACCCATATACCATCGAAGGGCGGCGTCCCTAAAGGTTCCAGATAATAACTTGCACATCAGGGAGTCATATGCTCCTATGATGGTCATTTATGTTGATGGAGGCGACATGCTCGTAGGGGTTACTACGCCCATCAAACGTGGCCAACAAGGGCAGTTTGATCCCTTTGGGACAGGCTTCCCCATATGTCATCTGAGAGTGGCCAGGGATCCAACAATTCCATCTCTTTTAGAGGATTGAATTCATGTTGGTGTTGTCAGATATTTTGTACATCATCCTCTAGTGTTTGGTTATGGCGGTATAACTCGTCAATGGCAGTACGCATCTCTGCCAGGGCGTCGGGGTCACTGTTACCGTTGGTACTTTCTGGTGTAAGGGATGAAGCTCTCCTATTAACCATGGCCAAAAGTGGATAAGTATATGAGTAAAAGGTAACCATGTGTAGGGTGACATTGATGGAGAAGGTGTGGTCCAGGTTAGTTTTACCAGGGCCCCATGATCGGTGCCAATGTATTGGTAAAATAGTATGTGTATGTGTGTGTGTGTATGTGTGTTCCTTCTGTAAGGCAGTGGGACTCAGAGGTCTTAGTAGGTGTATAACAATTAATGGTGGTTAGGACTTGCCCACGTCGGCGAGAAGCTATGCACGATGGTGTTTTTGTTGGTATAAGCCCTAGAGGCCAATACTTTTGGTACTTGTATCGAATTATTTATTAATAATAAAATGCATTTCTTTATTATGTTTGTTTTTCCAAAGTGATAAAGTCCCTAGAATAGCTAGTTCGTTTAATGAAATATTAAGTGTGACTTAATCATGAGATTCCGTTAAACATAAAGACATTATTCTTAAAGTATCCATAGTCGAGCTTTAATGTGAAATGGGATAACCTTAAAGCATTAAGACTATTATGTAGATAGACTGATGATCACATCTCATGGATCATGGATAAGGAGTTATCAAGTTTTAACATAGGTATGAATATTAGGAGTAATATTTATATACTGGATTGACCCACTATGAGAGTACTACATAAAATGTTATGCAGAGTGTCATAAGTTACTCTCATGGTGATAGTGGTGTATACCACCCTTCGACCTGAAACCACTATGGACCCTAGATGTAGAGTCAAGTACTTTATTATTGATCAAACATTGTACGTAACTGGATGACTATAAAGACAGTTGATTGGTACTTCATAAAGCATGTTGAGGGACATGAGTGACCTAGATGGAATTTGCCCATCCTGCATAACAGGATAAATGTCTAAGGGTCCAATATTGAACTGAACAAAGATGACACAATATATGCCTTGTGTTCAATATAGACATAAGGGCAAAAGGGTAATTGTACACACAAGCACTATCACAAAAGGTTTTGTCAGATCACATGACAATTTCGTGACTTGGGTAGCAGTGATGTGTTGCTAGATACCGCTCACTATTTATTATGTTAAATGCATGATTTAATATAATTACCAACGTCGCGAAATCCTACAGGGTCACACACATAAGGACAGTTTGATAGAGGTAGAGTAAATAAGGAACATCGTAAGGTACGGTGTACTTAAGTAAATATGTAACACCATAAGGTACTGTGCACTTAAGTGGAATAAGGATTCTGGTAAGGTACTGCGTGCTTAAGTGATATACGGTACATCATAAGATATGGTGTGCATGTACTTAAGTGGGCTTTTTAGCTTGCAGCCCACACAAGTAGTTCTATAAAAATAACCCTTGTGCAGAAGCATAAACACTTGATGAAAATGCAGCTGTGAAACACTAGCTGTATGTTCCTTCTCTTTATCTCTCACTCAAAGTCTTCAATCGTAGTAGCTAGCACTGAGACTGAAGGAAGTTGTTCATGTGGACTGAGTAGAGGTGTTGTTCATCATACATCGCTTGTGATCATTCCTTTGATTCAGATTCAAAGGTTTCATCGCCACAAGAGGTAACCATTATATCACTGATCATGATCTTTCGTAAGGATCACTAAAAGGAAATTTTAATTTCCGCTGCATTTTTGAATCGCGATTTCCCTTCAGTGGTATCAGAGACACTTACGAAACCATGCACCAGATAAGTGTTTATTTTCTGTTTTTTGTTTTAATTTGATTAAAACACATAACAAATTAAATTAAATCGAGAATTGAATTTTGGCATGAGGCTGTGTACGATTTGATGATCGATATTGACTATGCTTTGGAACCGACAATAGTAAGGTGAAGCAGCGATATATGGATCATCCTTAAGTTACACAAATATGATCGACCAAATTTTATATGTGATATAATTAACTCTGATGCAAATATGGTATATTGGATATACTGTTTCTATTTCATTCATTTAAATCGCGTAAGGATCATTATTCCTTTGAGTGATCTGTGTTTATTTGCTTCGGAAACCAACTTTAGTATAGTGAAGTAGTGGTATATGGATCAATCATACTGAATTATTGTTCATGGTGTTTTGACGATATGAAATTGTTGCATTAGGGTTCATGACGGCACAAGGGTTGTGTTGTCTAAAAGGTCTGCGATTAGGGTTGTGATGGCACAAAAGTTGTGCTTTAATTTTATGGAAAGTATCAAGTGTTGATACGAAAAACGACGCCGATTTCAAATGAAAGTAGCGGAACCCCCGTCTGCGTGATGTGATCATCCGCCGAAATTTAATTTGATTCATTTAATTAACAGGATTTAAATTAATAATAATAAAAGTGTGTTTATTATTTTTCTCTTGTGGTGATCAGTTATGGCCTTAGTTTTCCTTTATTTTGTTTTGGGATTTTAAAATATGACCTGCGTGTCGTGCCTCTCTTTTAATCTCTTGATGTAACTTCTTTTCTCATCTCACTCCCTCGTATGTAAAATGAGTATTCTTTAATGTAATGTAATGTTATGAAGAAAAAGAAGACTACAAGATCAAAGGAGGATAACCTTGGAGATCTTGCTTGGAGAAGTGTAGATCGTTTTTAGGTTTAGCTTAGGTTCTCTCATTGGCTTGGGAGAACAATTGCTCTAGGGGCCATAACTGTTTCATTTTATATGTATGTTGATGCATGTGTATGTATGTTGTTGCATGTGAGAGACGATTAATATGATAAATAAGCCGGTGAGATCAAACTAATGAAAATTCCCTTAAATTGAATATTAAATTTATGCTTTCTAAGTTTTTTGAACTCATCAAGACTAGTATCAAATAATGTAGGTTTCGCCTAACACGAGGTGCATTTTCTATATTAGTAATATGCGATGAGATAAATGTAATATCCAATTTCTAAAACAATGGGCCAAACTTAACTAAACAAAATATAATAAGATTATATACGTTTAGAAGCAAGAGTTGGGAATAATCCATATGATGGATTAGAATAAGGAGTTATTCACCCAACTGAAATATTCGAGAATTGTATTGGATACAATTGGAAGGAGTTCCTACCTAAATAGCTGAGTTTTGTGTAATCAGCCTAACGCTGACTTAAAACAAAGTGAAATATGGATCTCGATCCACTAGAAAATCTTCCAACGGGATTTTCCGAATCAAATGGTAAGGGTCATTTGGTTTGAGTAAAATAGTGGGAGCATATTTAATTAAAGGCCTAATTGAATATGTTGTTTTAATGATACTTATATTTTTCTATTCTATTTTGTAGATTACCATGACAACAAACACATCTAACAACATTTTGCAATCAATCCTTGATAAGGAAAAATTGTCTGGGACAAATTTTCTGGATTGGCACCGAAATTTGAGGATTGTCCTCAAACATGACAAAAAGCTGTATGTCTTAGAGACGCCTGTTCCTGAGGAGGAGTCTCCTAGTTCTGCTCCTAAAGCTGAAAGAGATGCTTATAAGAAGCATGTCGATGATGCCAATGAAACTGCTTGCCTCATGCTAGCTACCATGAATTCTGAATTATAAAAGCAACATGAAAACATGGCAGTGTTCGATATGATCGAACACCTGAAGATGCTCTATCAAGAGCAGGCAAGGCATGAGAGGTTTGAAGTTTCAAAAGCCTTTTTTCAAGCCAAGCTATCTGAGGGAGCCCCTGTAGGTCCCCATGTACTCAAGATGATTGGGTATGTGGAGGACCTTGAAAGATTGGGATTTCCCCTAAAAAGGAGCTTATGACTGTGTCATACCCCAAATTTTGACCACTAAGATTTCCCATCATTGTGCAAATCATCATCAATATGGGTATATCATTATGCCTCATTAGTCTCCCCAAAGATGGGTGAGCATCCACTACAATCAAAATTAGGGTTTTAAACCCTCTCAGAGCTCTTAGACAAAGGATCAATCAAGAAATGACATGATCTTCAACTTGTCTAGCCTCTCAAACATCCCCAAAGGATCAATAGGACTCCCACATTAAGGATTAAGCACAAGGTTGCTCTCTTCTAGGTGGGTTAAGCCTCAAGATCGCCAGTGTCAGCAAATTAGGGTTTTGGTTGACCAGGGCCTCCAGATGGAAATTTTCCTCTGGGAATGAGCCAATGCTTGAAATAATAACCTAAAATACTCCATGGAACCTCATGGACCCAATCATCAAGTCAATTTGGCCTCAGGGGATGCATTCATCAAAAATCAGGAATTAGGGTTTCTTGACCTAATTCACCCCTAAGTTGACTTTTGGGACAAATCATGAGCCAAGACCTCAAGAGAAGATTTGAGGGTCTCCAACACACTACATTGATCCATTTGCAACAATGGGTTGATCCTAGAAGCTTGAGCAACAAGTTTCAAGTTCATAAGAACCACAGTTAGGGTTTTGCGGGAAAAAAGTCAACTGTGCCTTTGACTTTTGACCCAGGCATGCTCCCAAACCTTGGGACATGATTCAATACACCCTATAACATCTATGAAATCAATCCATCAAGTTTTATTTAGGTCAAGGACTTGATTTCATAGAGGATCGCACAGTTTTGAATTCATCTGACAAAAAGTCAACTGTGCACAAAAGTCAACTTTGACTTTTTGAGATTTTTCACAATTATGGTTCTTTGACCCTAAAATGATGTTAATGTGTGATTGGAATCATCATTCATCAAGAAAAATCAATAAAAGTTGGATAACTTGTAAAAGGGGTAACCATAAAAAACTTAGAAATTTTCTAAGTTATGGAACAAAGTGGCTAGGGTACCAACTTTGGAGGATCATAACTCCTAAACCACAAGGCCATTTTTCCCCATCCAAAGCTGGATTTGTAGCTCTCATTACCCTCTACAAAAGCTTCAAACAGAACTCATTCCAATTCCTCATGGATTTTAAGTTATGGAATGATCAAAATCACAAAAAGTGAAAATGTCACTTTTTTCCAACACTTAGTGAAATTTTCACTAAGTCAGAATCTGCCTTCACTTTTTCCAAATGTAGGGGCACTTTTCAGTTGGATCCAAAAGGTATCAAAACCAACTATGATCAAACAGTTGTTGTATCATATGAGGGTTTTCCAAAATGGCCAAGAACTCCATCAAATTCCACTTGAGCCATGAGATATGCCAATGGCAATATGCCTTGCTAAAAACTGTCATGGCAAGGCAGATTTGGGAGTTTTGCTCGATTTTCCCAAATTTTGCAAAGATCAAGTAACTCTATCCATCTGAACACCTCAAGAGGGGACCAAGGAGGAACCAAGTCTGATCTCAAGCCTCCAAAGTCTTTGGAACCAAAAATAGCATGCCAAACCTAGAAATGCCTAAAAGAGGGACAAGACTCCAATTTTGGATTGGAGTATTTAATGGATGCACCAAGGTGGCATGGACTGAGCCATTTCCAACTGAATTCAATCAAGACTTATCCAAGACCAAGGGAACCAGCAGCCTGTGCCCTAACCTCTAGTCAATGGCTAGAGGAGACTTGGATTCTCATTGCTCAACATTGGCCAAACCTATGCAGCAGTTGCCATTTGCTATTCCTTGCAAAACAAACTTGATCTACTATAAATAGAGCTCATTTGTGATCAGTTTGAGTACACCAAAGCCATCAAACAGATGCTTTCCTCAAAATCACCTTCTCACTTCCAAATTTGCCTTCCAAAGCAAGTCACTATCGGGTTTTGAGTTTGAGAGCAATTCCAATCAAACCAATCTCACACACACCTCATAAACATCATATAGAAGTGATCCAAAAAATCACACAACATTTGGAACACTGATTTCTCAGAATCACCAGCCAACTGCTCAAGGTTTTAACCAAGTTGCAGTTGAGATACCACAACCAGTTCCAGATTATTTCCATCCATTCCAAGCATTCAAACACACTCCATGGTACCTAAGGAAGCTATCCAGATCATTGGGACCTAGCTGTAACACCTCTAACCCAAAACACGATCACCAGCTGCAAGTGGTAAGCATGAGCTCTTCTAACTCTATGATTCATGCATTTTTTGCTGCACAATAATTTGGCCATATGTTCATAATCATGCATGGAGTGTTTTCCCTCAATCAATTGCTTTGTTTGAATCATGTGTGGAATTTCTGAACCTTCATGCAAATTTTAGGGTTCTTGAGGTTTCTCTTTGATTTCTTATTCCATGCTTAAAATAAATGAAATTAAAGACCATAGACATGATCGTGAGGTTGAAACGAGTAGATTGATATGTAGATTGCATGATATAATCAAGTATTCAGTGAGATTGGATAGAAAATGCAAATCTGCAGAAACAGAGGGTGGCGCGTGTTCTTGGCGCCCTTTTTAAAAATTCAAATATTTTAATTTTGTGATTTTATTTAATTGATTCAAAAATTAATTTCTCTGAGTTTTAATGATTTTGAGTTGAACTTTTTTTTTAATAATTCACAAAAATATTAAAATATTTTATTTTCCCAAAAAATCCCAAAAATATTATATATTTCATATATTTGATATTTTTGCAAAGAATTAATTGTTTATTTGTTTTAACATTTAAAATATTTTTTCCTCCTTGATTTTTTCAAATTTTAGTAATTTCCAATCATTTTGTGGATCAAAACATAATTTTTGAAACATTAATCCAAGATCACAATTTGTTTTCCACATGTTAAACAATTTTGGTCATTTTAATTGAATTTTTTATTCAATTAAAATACATTTTGAGAACAAATTAGGGTTTTTTTATTAATTCAACCCTCATCAAACTTTTTCAAACTCTTAGGGCCTCTAATAGAGTGTAAGACCCAATCCCCTTTGTACCTAAAACCTTTTTGGGCCTCAGTCATTGTATAAGTCCCGGTATAGTTTCCAAAATAACGGTGCGATCGTTGTTTTTCATCTGGACCTCTCCTTGAGTTGTAAGCCCCATATCTTGTACAAAATCTCTTTGGGCCTCTAATAGAGTGTAAGACCCAACCCCCTTTTAACCAAAACCATTTTGGGCCTCAGATATTGCATAAGCCCCTCTGCGTTAAAAGAAAATCTCGGCGCGAGCGCCAGTTCAAAAATCAAACCTTGGGTCTCTCCTTGAGCTATAAGCCCCACCACTTGTATAAAAACAAACCTTTTGGGCCTCTTGAGAGAGTGTAAGACCCATCCCTTTGTACAGAAAACCTTTTTGGGCCCTAGTCACTTGTATAAGTCCCCCTGTACAAATTCAAAACAACAGTGCAATCACTGATAAAACCTTGGGCCTCTCCTTGAGCTGTAAGCCCCAAAAATATTTTCAAAAGCACTTTCTCCTTTGATTTTGAATATAATATTGTTATCAAAGCTTTCTTTGTTGAACAAACTAACAAAACAGCATGGAAGCTCTACAACCGAGTAAGTGTTTACCCGCTTTCTTTATCCGCTTTCATATATATATATATATATATATATAACTGTATTGTGGGGCTGCTCACTGTAAGTCTTCTTTCACAAACTTTTATATACTTGTCAAATATCAACTGTATAATACTAGTATAGCTATTTAGAGTTTTCCCCGGCAACTACGTCTAGCACTAGGTAAAGCCCTGTTGGTCACTCTTTTATACAAACAAAACTAGATCCCCATAGGACTACCAGACACAGTATTCCCTCATCTTGGGGTTAAATAATATGGAGACGTGAAAGCAGCATTCTCGGTGAACCCTTTCTCAAACTGTCACTTTTAGAAATTGTCAAAGAAACTCTAACTCCCTAGAGATGTTCTTTTCTCCGTGAATGGCATCTTTTGAGTTTCTTCCAAATTCTCAGACTTTCCTGGCTTGATCTATTCTCGGTGAATGGCATGTCTTAAATTTCTCGGGGTTTGGGGACCCACAGGCTTCCTAAAAGCATCCCCGTCTCCTCTTGGGCGTTGTACAAGGACCCTTCAGCTTCTTAAAAGCTCTCATGCCTTC
Source organism: Lathyrus tuberosus (assembly GCA_022829125.1). Classification (NCBI taxonomy): domain Eukaryota; kingdom Viridiplantae; phylum Streptophyta; class Magnoliopsida; order Fabales; family Fabaceae; genus Lathyrus; species Lathyrus tuberosus. The sequence continues at coordinate 3,924,696 of JALAZF010000170.1, forward strand.
TCTTGGGCTTAGTACAAGGACCCAGAGACCTCTACAGGTATAGGAACAGAACCTAGTCATCAATTTGCTAGAGCTGTCTTTCTGAGTCAAGTGTCAGACCAGTTAATGGGTTAACCTTCATCCCTTAACATACCAGCCTTCTCTTGGGCATCATACAAAGATCATTCACTTATTCGAGAATCAATTTTTCAAAACACCAGTAGACTTGGACAGTCTCAATACCCTTTGGATTTCCCATTTCCTTAAAGAACAGGAAATAACCCTGATCCTTTGATCAATCCTAAAGCACAGACATACCTTTAATCAGTCTCTTTACAAGAACTGATTTTCTCTTTTATCTAACATACTAGACCTGTCACTCAACTGAAACAATCGCCAGCACAGTCAGCCTCCTCTCGGGCTTTGTACAAATGATTCTCCCCAGCGGAGCTAACCTTTTCAGACTCTCTTGTTGAGTCAAATCACCTTTTAGCCTCCATCTCGGGCTTCGTACGAGATACAAAAACACTCTTTTGTTGAGTATAAAAGACTCTCTTGTTGAGTCAATCAACTTTCAGCCTCCATCTCGGGCTTCGTACGAGATACAAAAACACTTTCTTGTTGAGTATAAAAGACTCTCTTGTTGAGTCAATCAACTTTCAGCCTCCATCTCGGACTTCGTACGAGATACAAAAACTCTCTTGTTGAGTATAAAAGATCATCTTGTTGGGTCAACACACCTTTTAGCCTTCATCTCTGGCTTCGTACGAGATACAAAAACACTCTCTTGTTGAGTATAAAAGACTCTCTTGTTGAGTCAATCAACTTTTTAGCCTCCATCTCGGGCTTCGTACGAGATACAAAACACTCTCTTGTTGAGTATAAAAGACTCTCTTGTTGAGTCAAACCCCTTTAGCCTCCATCTCGGGCTTCGTACGAGATATAAATCACTCTCTTGTTGAGTATAAAAGGCTCTCTTGTTGAGTCAAACCACTTTGAGCCTCCATCTCGGGCTTCGTACGAGATAAAAAACACTCTCTTGTTGAGTATAAAAGATTCTCTTGTTGGGTCATAAACACCTTTAGCCTCCATCTTGGGCTTCATACAAGACACGTATAAAAGCACTCTCTTGTTGAGTCAGTCACTTGTTAGTACTCTCTTGTTAAGTCAAAACCCTTTAGCCTCTATCTCGGGCTTCGTACGAGACATATGAAAAACACCCTCTTGTTGGGTCAATAGCCTCCTCTTAGGCTTTGTATAAAGAAACCCCCGGTTGAGTCAATCAACCTTTTAGCATCAAAGCTGTGCCTCGCCACAGTATACAAACATCAACAACTCCTCTTTAGAGATGACAAATTCTCTCTAAACTCTTTAGCTTCACATCTTGGGCTTTGAACAAGATACAAATAGACCCTTCAGCTTCACGTCTTGGGCTTTGAACAAGATACATATACTCCCTTTAGATTCACGTCTTGGGCTTTGAACAAGATACTAAAACAACTTTTTTTCCTGAACTACGATCGCTCTGATTTCCCTGTTTCGTCAAACGGGAATACGTAGGCATAAGATTGAAAAATCTTAGCGAGCATACTCATCAAAAAACCCAAAATCCCATACCTTCATACATCAATCGAAAAGCATCAGACCTAACATCCTCACAAATGATCCAGACACTGTGTTCTTAACAAATTAAGCAGAGAAAGGCCCACAATCTAAACCGCAACTGTAACCTAACAGACCGCTGTTCAAACTCAGTATGCAAGCAGGGTTAATTGGAGACATCTATTTCCCTTCCTTAGTCAGCTTAATAGGATAAAAAATGAATCGACCTGTAGTAACCCAGAGCAGCAGTGCTTAAGAACCGCGTCCAAAATCACTCGCTACAGACTGATTTGATCCTGCAATCGTTGTTGGAAAGCTTCAGTCAATTTGTACTTAATTTCAACATGAATGATATGGACAAAACTCTTCTTGAATTGCTAGGCATGTTAAGAACTGCTGAGCAAAATCTAAAGTCAAAAGGGAAATCCATTCTGATGGTCAGTAATGGAAAGAAACAGAACAAAAGGCCCACCAAGCATGGTGGTAAATCGAAAGGCAAGGAATTTCCAAACCCAAACATAATGCCCCTACTTTGAAGCCTAGTAGAGGTATAGCAAAGGAGTGCACTTGCTTCTTTTGCGGTAAGACCGGACACTGAAAGAGAAACTGGCCAAAGTACCTGGAAGATAAGAAGAATGGAGTGGAGACTTCGACTTCAGGTATTATTGGTATAGAAATAAATTTATCTACTTCTGCATCATGGGTATTAGATACTGGATGTGGTTCACACATTTGTACCAATGTGCATGGGCTAAAAAGGAGTAGAGTTGTGGCAAAAGGTGAAGTTGACCTACGAGTTGGCAATGGAGCAAAGGTTTCTGCTTTAGCCGTAGGAACTTATGTATTGACTTTACCTAGTGGTTTAATAATTCAGTTAGAGAACTATTATTATGTACCTGCAATTAGCAGGAATATTATTTCCATTTCTTGTTTGGATAAGTTTGGTTTTTCATTTATAATAAAGAACAATTATTGCTCTATTTATTTGAATGATATATTCTATGCTACTGCACAAATGAACAATGGATTGTATGTCCTTGATCTTGAAATGCCAATTTATAACATTAATACTAAAAGGATAAAACCTAACGAGTTAAATCCAAGTTACCTTTGGCATTGTCACTTAGGCCATATAAATGAGAAACGCATCTCCAAACTCCATAAAGATGGAATATTGGACTCTTTTGATTATGAATCATATGATACATACAGATCTTGTTTAATTGGAAAGATGAAAAAGTTCCCATTTATTGGAAAAGGTGAAAGGGTTAATGATCTTTTGGCCCTCATACATATTGATGTATGTGGACCACTGAACATACCAGTCAGAGGAGGTTTTCAATACTTCATCACATTTACCGATGATTTCAGTAGATATGGTTATGTCTATTTAATGAAACACAAATCTGAATCCTTTGAAAAATTTAAGGAGTTCAAGAATAAAGTACAAAACCAACTAGGTAAGAATATTAAAACTCTTCGATCAGGTCGAGGCGGTGAATATTTATGCCTAGAGTTTGATGACCATCTAAAAGAGTGAGGAATCTATCCCAACTCACTCCTCCTGGAACGCCACAATGGAATGGTGTATCTGAGAGAAGAAATCGAACCTTGTTAGACATGGTCCGATCCATGATGAGTCACGCCGATCTTCCAAACTCCTTTTGGGGACATGGACCATTGACAGCAGCTTACACACTTAACCGTGTTCCATCTAAAAAGGTTAAAAAGACACCATATGAAATATGGAGTGGTAAGAAACCACATATGTGTTACATGAAGATTTGGGGTTGTGAAATTTATGTGAAACGACAAATTTCAACTAAGCTTGAGCCCAAATCTGACAAATGCTTATTTGTGGGGTATCCTAAAGAAACAAGAGGGTATTACTTCTACAATCCTTCTGAGGGCAAAGTGTTTGTTGTAACACCCCAATTCCCATCGCGAATAAATAATACATAAATAAATCAGAGTGAATAAAAATTTATTTTTCCGAAAGAAACAAGGATGCCACACTTAAAGAAAGAAAACACAATCCCTGCTCATAAATTTGATACATAACACAAAATGGAATAACCTAAAAGGGAAACCTCTTCCATCCAAAGGGAAGATCAATTATGGAATAAAGCAGAAAGATCCATAACTGACTTGTTTTACAAAAGAAATTGTTTTATAACGTCAAAATATACATACAAAAGTAATACAAAATATATTCAACAAATGTATATATATACAACAAAAGCGTTCCCCGACTCCCGTGTTACGTATCAGAGCAGACAGACCGACAAAAGGATGGAGAACTAATCTTCACAAAAGCCTCCAAGACTACTAATATGCAATTTCCTCATAGAGCAACAAACCACAGAAGAAGGGTGAGAAATAACAACTAAATCAAGATTGCATAATAATATGCAAACACATATAAATTCACATGCATAGTTATTCTCACCACACGCATCACATACCAATACATATAGCAAGCCACAGATACATAACATATTTCTAACAATCCAATAACATAGCATATATCAATTATACCAACATAATCACATATTCACACATAAGGAATACCAAAGTTATAACATATGGAAACACACCACCACATCACATAGCATATGTCTATACATAAAACATATCATCCATAACCAATGCATTTATCACATATGCATATCAATTCACCAATCCAATCATAAATCTCAACACATACTCAATCAATTCACAATTTCCCACACATAATCAATCCATTCATGATTTTCCACACATAATTAATCCATTCATGATTTATGCAAATGCAAAGAGACCGACACAACGACTCTATGCAAATGAGGTACCATCCATCCATCATTCTCATCATTAGTTCACTCAGGAACTATTGGAATCATCGCTTGTTACTTAGTGTAACTCCCCGTCGAGCAAACGATGTTCCCCGTTGCTTTAGGTCCTCATGGTATAAGGCTCATGACGTTTATGGATCGCTTTAGGTCTTCTTGGTATAAGGCTCACGATCCGATTGCTTTAGGTCCTCTTGGTATAAGGCTCACGATCGTCTATAACGTCGCTTTAGGTCTTCTCGGTATAAGGCTCACGACCGTTATAGCAGATTCCCTCTGGAATCGTTTCGTCGCTCACACCCACTAGGGCAAACGACATCATAAGAATGCATATCATGATGCTTGGCATACAATGGCTCATGACATTCAAATGCACACATATACACATCCATAATCATGCATATACAATCAAACACAACACAATGCATTTTCTTACCCTTAGGCCACAAACGATCATCACAACATTTCATCACATACATTCACATCGTATAACATCACGCAAGTCCTACGATATATATATGAAGCATATTGCATGATAAAACAACAATCACAAATAGTTAAGACGGTAAAAGTCGGCAAAACGACACATTTCCAAATTCCCGACATAATTAAATCGGCCAACAATCTCAAAACCATTTTTAATAAGATAGAACATTTCATTAGCTTTCCAACGATACAAAGAACGCCTCGATCCGAGTTACGGATCAAAAGTTATGAATTTTCAAAGAAAACAATTTATTCAGAAACAGCCAGATTCGCCTGGAGACTTAGGATTTCGCCTGGCGGATCCCCCTTCGCCAGCACTTTGCCTGGCGAACTAGTGGCGAACCACAATTTTAGAAAAACCCCAAGAGTTACAGAAGCTAACCCATTTCTGTCTCTCCGTTTTCGCCTGGCGACTTACGATTTCGCCTGACGAATCCCCCTTCGCCAGCACTTCGCCTGGCGAACTAGTGGCGAGACCTAATTCGCCTAGCGAATCGCACCAGAACCAGAATTTTCTGCTGCGGGTTACATGGTTCCAAAACCCCCAAAAATCCCATTTTTCATCCCAAATCAATTCCAACAGCAAAACAAGTGTCAACGATTGTTCATAAACACAGTGTGATCATACAACACAATTTATATCGAATTCCGACCGTGAAAACATCGATTTCTACTCGTTTATCTCATTTCGACCTATAATTGAAAAACTAAGAGAAACAAGTAAACAGTCAAACATACACATACATATACATATACAAGCAAGATATAATCAAAACTTCTCACCCTTACCCGATTAATCGCGATTGAAACGGAGGTTTTCTCGATTTTCCTCTTTCTCCTCTTCTCTCTTTCTTTCTCTTCTTTTCCTTCTTTCTCTCTTTTCTTTCTATTTCTCCTTTTATATAAATATCTAACTAATCAATTGACCATTTTACCCTTACGCCCAAATATCTCCCAAATGCTCTCAGAATGCGATAAAACATAAACATCGATGAAATATATTTCGGGAAATAAAAGTTGAAAAGAAATTATAATTTATTGCAAATATTCTACCTATCAAGGAAATTAAGCAATTAACTCAATTAGCAGGTAAAATACAATAAATTCACATAAATGAAATAAATAAATACAATTAAACAAATCGTGGCGTTACAAATCTCCCCCACTTACACATTTTCGTCCTCGAAAATATAACTGAGCCGAACAACTCAGGATACGACTCTCGCATCCGACTAACAAACTATCATGCCAACAAAAGGCACACCACGAATAACACAAACTGACAAACCACCTTGCTAACAGCAACTACAACAACGGTACGACAACGACGACAACTACAACGACAAGATGCAAAGCCCATACAATGCACTTGACGACTAACTCACGACTCAAAGAATACCCAAGTTACGAACACACAGGTTCACTCTTGAACCGAAACACAACAAGATCGTTACCATCACCGTAGGTAACACTCCTCTAATTCACCACAAGGAATTAGCTACTCGCACTAGAACCATCACGATGGAAATGAGGCAACAACACAAACAAGAACATAAAGCTCCACGACACAACATCGTTTCAACAACCTCTACATAACCACAATACCAACACCTTTGTCACACAACAATATTACAACAATGCTACGATTCACCAATTGAACATACAACTAAAACATCCATCTACATAGTAGCCCATGAATCATATTTAAACTTTTCACCTAACACTTCCATTCTGAAACATCCAATGGTCTCATCATTCCTACATGTTCTCAATGTTCAACCTATGAACTCTTACAAGTCCCACCCGCATATACAAAATGTGCCACATCACGCTTCCGTTGCGCTACTCTGATTACTCGTAACCATCAAAACTACCAATCTCACGTCCAAAGTCTAACTCTTCCTCATATTAACCAAAAATCACTATTCACTTTAATATTCCCAACCTCACACTCTTCTGTGATAGCTTACACACCAGACCCAAGTCTCGGAATTGCTCAATTAATTTTAATTCCCTGACCATCAAAATAGACATGTATAAAAACTTTCGACTTAGCTCATCACGCACGACATTAACTTCACCAATAGGATAATTCCAGCTAAAGTCACAACTCATCACAAATTCCAACCATCCTCGCTGTCTCATACTATATTCCTTCCGACCAACCAGGTACTCAATATTCTTGTGATTACTAAACACTTCAAACCTAGAACCATAAGGATAATACCTCCAAATATTCCAACACAATACAACCGCAACCAATTCCAAATCCAAAATAGTATAGATCCTTCTATAAATCCTCAATTGTCGTAAAGCATGAGCCACGACTTTACCCTTTTGCATTAACACACGGACTGAACTCATCAAAGACACATCACCATACCTCACAAATGGTCTATTAGGATCACACAGAATCAAAACTGGAGCCGTAGACAACTTCTACTTCAGCTCACCAAAACTTACTCACAACGAACATCCAAAACAAACGACTCACCCTTTGCAAGTCAACTGAGATAACAGAAGTACCAACTTAGCAAAGTCTTCCCTAGCCTGCAGTAACAACCAACTAAGCCCAAAAGTTACTAATCTCCTTAACCGACTTGGGAATCTCTCAATGTAGAACTGCATCTATTTCCGATGGATCCTTAACCACACTCTCATCTGAAATAACATATCCAAGAAAAATAACCTTTTTCAACCCAAATTCTCACTCGAATAACTTAGCATAAAACTTCGTCTCTTTTCAACACTCGTAATTCAATTCTCAAACACTCTACCTGTTCTTCCTCTGAGTTTATAACAGATCTGAATACCCTCAGTCAAAACCCCTACGAACTCATCCAAATAAATATGGGGGATACGATTCATCTACTCCATAACCCTTACAGACGCATTACTAACACCGAATAACATCATTGTACGTTGTAATGCCCAACCAAATTCCAAAAGATATAAGTTCTTAAAGCTTTTGCAAAAAAAATTTCACTGGGTAACTGGTTACTCACATATAAGCTTAACCGAGTAAATAACAGCCTATCCCGATGATAACAAACATAACCAGTCACATTAAATCGATCAAAGCCTCAACTCACACAATTCACCACTCTTATCAAACATTCCAAACAATTGTAGTTTCACTCAAACTCAACCAAACCATTCCAGTTATCTATTCTTGAAAGTGGACACTTATTCTCAATCATTACCTTATTCAACTGTCAGTAATCCATACACAATTTCTTCTCGTGACAGTCCAGATTCCATAAATCCCAACATGTAGCGACAACCAACCCAAAAGAACTCTCAAATTGTTCGCGATTCTATCAATCCAAAACTTAAGCTATCCAGAACACAATTGCAAGTCTCCCTACTACTCACTGACTAACATGCAACCTCATGTTATCATCCTTTTCCTTACCAACCATGCTGGACCTCGTCAAATCAACACACTAATGTTCCATCCAAAAACACATCTGAAAACCATGCACAACTGGCAGCCCATCACTGTGACTTTTCTGCCAATCTCTAGAACACTATCATCACAAACATGACCAACATCTGAGTTTCACTTCCTAAAAGTTCTTCTACTTAGTTAGCAGATCCAAACCTCAAATCTTCCCCTTCGTCAAATTTAAGCTCACACTCTACTCTCTGAGAACAACCATTAACGATACCCAATCGTTCCCTCTCAACGACTTCCCAACCGAACCAACATACCAAAACCTCTAATCCGCCTCATCTTCCGATATAAGAATCTTCATCGACTCATCAAAATAATCCGTAATCATTTTCTTAAATTCCAAACAATTCATTGCACACACTATCAAAGCCGGAAAGACACGTCTATTCCATCCAACATAATTCCGTCTACTATCAACAAGAGATTAAGGGTGATCAGTTCCTCAATTTGTCAATAGACAGCCGACAATCATGATGGGGCATAAACTGTCTTTACCAAACTATAATAGCATTTCTTGCATCTTGTGCACAAAACTACCTAAGGCACAAATCCTTAGTTGACGTAAACCTTACCTCCGCATTCCCTCCGGAACTGGGAACCACACTGTCCAAACAACACTTACAATCTTGCAACCAACAGCACACAACTGAAGCAACTTGGAGAAGCACCAACTTCTCCCCCACTTATCTCATTCTCAATCCTGAAGACAAAGGACTAGAAAACCAGAAAGCACTGACAGTGTTCACACACATATCACGTACTAAGGGGCAAACAACATCGACAGTATTCAACTGTCACACCAACTGACTCAACAACTTGGCTGGACGGGCCGACCTGCTCTGATACCACTATTGTAACACCCCAATTCCCATCGCGAATAAATAATACATAAATAAATCAGAGTGAATAAAAATTTATTTTTCCGACAGAAACAAGGATGCCACACTTAAAGAAAGAAAACACAATCCCTGCTCATAAATTTGATACATAACACAAAATGGAATAACCTAAAAGGGAAACCTCTTCCATCCAAAGGGAAGATCAATTATGGAATAAAACGGAAAGATCCATAACTGACTTGTTTTACAAAAGAAATTGTTTTATAACGTCAAAATATACGTACAAAAGTAATACAAAATATATTCAACAAATGTATATATATACAACAAAAGCGTTCCCCGACTCCCGTGTTACGTATCAGAGCAGACATACCGACAAAAGGATGGAGAACTAATCTTCACAAAAGCCTCCAAGACTACTAATCTGCAATTGCCTCATAGAGCAACAAACCACAGCAGAAGGGTGAGAAATAACAATTAAATCAAGATTGCATAATAATATGCAAACACATATAAATTCACATGCATAGTTATTTTCACCACACGCATCACGTACCAATACATATAGCAAGCCACAGATACATAACATATTTCTAACAATCCAACAACATAGCATATATCAATTATACCAACATAATCACATATTCACACATAAGGCATACCAAAGTTATAACATATGGAAACACACCACCACATCACATAGCATATGTCTATACATAAAACATATCATCCATAACCAATGCATTTATCACATATGCACATCAATTCACCAATCCAATCATAAATCTCAACACATACTCAATCAATTCACAATTTCCCACACATAATCAATCCATTCATGATTTTCCACACATAATCAATCCATTCATGATTTTCCACACATAATCAATCCATTCATGATTTATGCAAATGCAAAGAGACCGACACAACGACTCTATGCAAATGCGGTACCATCCATCCATCATTCTCATCATTAGTTCACTCAGGAACTATTAGAATCATCGCTTGTTACTTAGTGTAACTCCCCGTCGGGAAAATGATGTTCCCCGTCGCTTTAGGTCCTCTTGGTATAAGGCTCACGACGTTTATGGATTGCTTTAGGTCCTCTTGGTATAAGGCTCACGATCTGATCGCTTTAGGTCCTCTTGGTATAAGGCTAACGATCGTCTATAACGTCACTTTAGATCCTCTCGGTATAAGGCTCACGACCATTATAGCAGATTCCCTCTGGAATCGTTTCTTCGCTCACACCCACTAGGGCACACGACATCACAAGAATGCATATCATGATGCTTGGCATACAATGACTCATGACATTCAAATGCACACATATACACATCCATAATCATGCATATACAATCAAACACAACACAATGCATTTTCTTGCCCTTAGGCCACAAACCATCATCACAACATTTCATCACATGCATTCATATCGTATAACATCACATAAGTCCTACGATATATATATGAAGCATATTGCATGATAAAACAACAATCACAAACAGTTAAGACGGTAAAAGTCGGCAAAACGACACATTTCCAAATTTTCGACATAATTAAATCGGCCAACAATCTCAAAACCATTTGTAATAAGAAAGAACATTTCATTAGCTTTCCAACGCTACAAAGAACGCCTCGATCCGAGTTACGGATCAAAAGTTATGAATTTTCAAAGAAAAGAATTTATTGAGAAACAGCCAGATTCGCCTGGCGACTTAGGATTTCGCCTGGCGGATCCCCCTTCGCCAGCACTTCGCCTGGCGAACTAGTGGCGAACCACAATTTTAGAAAAACCCCAAGAGTTACAGAAGCTAACCCATTTCTGTTTCTCCGTTTTCGCCTGGCGACTTACGATTTCGCCTGACGAATCCCCCTTCGCCAGCACTTCGCCTGGCGAACTAGTGGCGAAACCTAATTCGCCTGGCGAATTCCCAATTCGCCTAGCGAATCGCACCAGAACCAGAATTTTCTGCTGCGGGTTACGTGGTTCCAAAACCCCCAAAAATCCCATTTTTCATCCCAAATCAATTCCAACAGCAAAACAAGTGTCAACGATTGTTCATAAACACAGTGTGATCATACAGCACAATTTATATCGAATTCCGACCGTGAAAACATCGATTTCTACTCGTTTATCTCATTTCGACCTATAATTGAAAAACTAAGAGATACAAGTAAACATTCAAACATACACATACATATACATATACAAGCAAGATATAATAGAAACTTCTCACCCTTACCCGATTAATCGCGATTGAAACGGAGGTTTTCTCGATTTTCCTCTTTCTCCTCTTCTCTCTTTCTTTCTCTTCTTTTCCTTCTTTCTCTCTTTTCTTTCTATTTCTCTTTTTATATAAATATCTAACTAATCAATTGACCATTTTACCCTTACGCCCAAATATCTCCCAAACGCTCTCAGAATGCGATAAAACATAAACATCGATGAAATATATTTCGGGAAATAAAAGTTGAAAAGAAATTATAATTTATTGAAATATTTTACCTATCAGGGAAATTAACCAATTAACTCAATTAGTAGGTAAAATACAATAAATTCACATAAATGAAATAAATAAATACAATTAAACAAATCGGGGCGTTACATTTGTGGCTCGAATTAGAGTTTTCTTGGAAAAGGACTTTATTTCCAAAGGAATCAGTGGGAGGAAAGTAGAGCTTGAAGAAATTCAAGAATCACAAAGCATTGTACACCTGTGGAGGAATTAGAGCAGGAACCACAAATAGTTATGGAAGAGCAACCTGCTCAAGTAGAACAAGACCAGCGTAGATCGAGCAGGATACGTCACCAACCAGAGAGATATGGATATCTCATAACTGATCAAGGTGATGTATTACTCATGGATCAAGATGAGCCTGTAACCTATCAAGAGGCCAAAACTGGTCCTGAGTCTGAGAAGTGGATAGAAGCCATGAAATCTAAAATGGATTCCATGTACACAAACCAGGTTTGGACCTTGGTGGAGCCTCCTGTAGGAGTTAATCCTATAGGATGCAAGTGGGTCTTAAAAAAAGAAGACTGACATGGATGGTAAGGTACATACCTATAATGCAAGACTGGTTGCTAAAGGTTATAAATAAATTCATGGTGTAGACTATGATAAAACCTTTTCACCAGTTGCAATGCTTAAATCTGTTCGGATTTTACTTGCTATCGTTGCATATCATGATTATGAAATATGGCAGATGGATGTCAAGACTGCTTTCCTTAATGGGAATCTTCTTGAGGATGTGTATATGACACAACCTAAAGGATTTGACATACCAGAAGAAGCCCAAAAGATATATAAGTTACAGCGATCAATCTATGGATTGAAGCAAGCTTCCAGAAGCTGGAATCTTCATTTTGATGAAACTGTAAAACAATATGGATTCATAAAGAATGAAGATGAGCCTTGTGTGTACAAGAAGGTTAGTGGGAGCATGATCGTCTTCCTGGTATTATACGTAGATGACATATTAATAATTGGAAACGATGTCCCTACCTTGCAACAAGTAAAAACTTGGTTAGGGAAATGCTTTTCTATGAAGGACCTTGGTGAAGCAGCCTATATATTAGGAATCAGGATCTATAGAGATAGATCACAAAAACTGCTTGGCCTAAGTCAGAGTACATACATAGACAAAGTGTTGAGACGCTTTAATATGCATGATTCTAAGAAAGGATTCATACCTATGCAACATGGCATGTGTCTATCAAAAACACAATCTCCTTCAACTAAGGAAGAAATGGATCGCATGAATAAGATTCCATATGTATCTGCAATAGGATCTATCATGTATGCCATGTTATGTACTCTATCAGAAGTCTCGTATGCTTTAAGTGCAACGAGTAGGTACCAATCTGATCTCGGTGATGCTCATTGGGTAGCTGTCAAGAATATCCTTAAGTACTTGAGAAGGACTAAGGATTCATTCTTGATATATGGAGGCCAGGAAGAGCTCGCGGTAATTGGATATGAAATTCTGGTACCAGATATGTGATGTCACACTTAATGTCACAACAACACACTCTGCTATGGACAATAACAAGTAACAAGAGAAACACACAGAATTGTTTACCCAGTTCAGTTCAACAACTTAATCTGGGGGCTACCAAGCCAGGGATGAAATTTACTACTTGTAGAATTAATTTACAGACTCAACAACCTAGTTGACAATCTCCTAAACTTAATTTCTACTAATGAACTTTCTACCTAAGAGCCCACTTAGGTATGAGAACACTACTCAATCCCAAAAACCTCTCAAAGATCAAACACTTTGAGAAACACTTTGATCCTGCTTCACAGCTTTGATCAAGTTACAAAACTCTCTTGCTTCACAACTCTAGAGAGGACATATTACACTCACCAATTCACACTTGAATGGTTAACACGATACTCGTACAAAGACAATGCTTAACCTCCAGTCAAAGCTCTCTATCTTCTGTCTACTTTCTGTGTATTCTTCCTTTGGTTGATGCGCTTTATATAGCCATCTGAATTGGGCTTCAATCACCTGCAATATCTGACCTGATTTGTTATTTAAAACTGAATCTTCAAAACATATTTTATCCCCAAAATCTTTTTAAATCTCAGTCTTTAAACCTCCCTACAAATCTGCATCAAATCTCTATGCAACAGAGAATATCTATCCCAAGATATCTGCATCCAATGAGACTAACAGCTCTCCCAATATCCAGCTAAAACGCAAACCCTAACAACGTCACTAAACCTGATGTTATTAATCTTCTGCAGACCTGATGTCACAACATCGCATGTGACATCAGACTTCACAACTTCAACAAAATAAATACTTAACATAAACCAATGTTAAGACTCAATGTTAAGACATCACCCATGTGACATCAACATTGAACAACTTTGTTTTACCAAAATTCTGGCCAATCCAAGAGCCAACAATCTCCCCCTTTGGCTAATTTTGGCTAAAACAACCTCTGCAACATCAGAGACTTTAGCAGCGGAAAAAAATTAGTATAAAACTCCTAGCAGCACTTCTTCAAACAACTTCAAAATGCTTTCAGCATGCTGCACACACTCCAATACTCTGCTACATACTTCAGCACTAACTAGTAGCAGCATAGGGCAAGCTCCCCCTCAAAGCAAGAATCAGCATATCAGCAATTGTTCAACAACTCTCCCCCTCAATATCTGCATTTCAGCATCACACTAGCTGCACTCCTTAGCATTTCACAATGACTAATTCTTCTTCTTGGCATTGCACCACCTTAACCTTGACTAACTCTTGGCTAACTCTCCTCCTTTTTAGCCACAATTGGACAAACCTCAACATGTAAGTCCTACTCACTACAGTTAGTCCTAAACAAGCTCTCATTGTCAGTCTAAAGTCAGCAAACAAGACAAGACAAATCATTGAACAAAAACATAAATAGTGCATAAACAGGCACAATATTCAAATTACATATTAGGCACATCAAGTGCAGAATCAAAAACAGTAAAAAAAATAAAACTAAACTACTATCTAGAAAAGCAGCAAGGAAACTAGTCTTCATCAGAGCTGGCACCATCTCCACTATCTTCAGTTTCTGAATTTTCAGTATTGACGTTAGCACCTTTATCACCATCACCTTGTTCCAAGGATTTTATCAGCAGTTCGATCTTCATCTTTCTTGTTATGCTGGTACTAATGACCTCATCAAGATCTTTGCAAGTGGCCTTCAGTTCTTCAAGTAATTCAGCCTTGGTACTCTTTTTTCCACCAGCATTTGATGTTACAACAATGTCTGGAACATGATGTCCAACAAACAACTTAGGATGCAAGGACAAGGCTGACTCCCTCTTGCAATCTATATCCGAACTTGTTAAAGTTTCAGGATGTTGCTCCAAGATGATTCCACAGACAAGGGATGGGAATGCTATAGGTAACTTGATAGCATTTGTTTCAACATGTTTCACCACTTGCTCAAAGATGTAGCTTCCAAAGTCAAACTTGATCTTCTTCCCAACAGCATAGATAAACCTACCCAATCCAACAGTTATTGTTGTCTTGTGGTTTGTTGGCACCCAGTTGGCTGCTCCAATTCTGTGAAGAATGGCATACTTGATGCTAAGTTTACTAGCCTTCAACTTCCCTTTCAATGGCCAAACCTTTACCTGACCAGCTGTAATCTCCTTGCAGACATCATTATCAGTGACTTCAAGCTCTGTAAACTCTTCTTCTTTTCTTCCTAGGTAATTGTTGATAACCTCAGGAGAAAATCCAATACATTTTCCTCTCACAAACACCTTCATGAAATCTCCACTCCTTTTGTCAGAGATGTTTATAGGAATGTTGACCATGAATTCCTTAACCAGACTGTCATAACATTTGGAGAACCTACAAACAGTCTTCACCAATCCAGCAGCCTTAATCAGCTCCATAATATCCTTCATCTCTAAATCTTCTTTCCCAAGCTCCCTCTCTAGGGCTAGTCTTCTTTGACATACAAATTTCCACATTGATGCACTACTGGCATAATGGAAAGAGATGTTGTCAACTGGAACTTCAGGAACCTTATCAGAAATTCTCTTCAAAATGGACTTTCTGACAGGTATGATGTCTTGAACATCTTCCTCAACATCACACTCAGATTCAGATTCTTCTCTAACCTTCCTCTTTTTGGAGGACACAGTCACCTTGCTCCAAGATTTAGTTAGACCAACAACATCTGCCTTTTTCTTCTTGCCTTCAGCTGTCATCTTAGGAGAAAATTCCACAGTCTTTCCTTTTCTTGTCTTCAATCTATTGGCAATCCCAGGAACTGCATTACCAATTACTTCATTATCAGATAAGTCAGCAACATCCACCACATCAGCATTCTTCTTCCCTTTGGGACTAGGAGTAGCATCCCTAGCAGGTGATGTTTCAACATCATGTCCAACATCAACTTCATCTTCAGCATGAGTATCCCTTTCTCTTTCTGCTTCAGCTTTACCTTCATCTTCAATCTCAGCATCTTCAATGACTGAAACAGCTAATCTATAAAGATTTGTCTCAGAAGTCTCAACGTCACCCTCTTCTCTAACAGATTCAACAGGCCTTTGACTCAGAGGTCTAGATATACCCTTCACAGGGATCCCTTTCTCAAATATTTTTGTGATAATCTGATCAATGCTCTTGTCCACATCTACCCTTTCTTCAACAGCTTGAGGAAGAGGGGTGATAGTCCTAGGAGTAGGGTTAACTCCAAACAACACACTAGTGACAAAGGCCCTACTTTCACTGTCATCAAATTTACTACTCGCAGATTGATTAGACTTATTACCTTTTGATGGTCTCTTGGGTTGATACTTCTCAGGTCTTGTCTTTACAGAATCAGGAACCATCATGGAGATGGGTTCTACATTCAAAGCTTCTTCTGCAGAGCAATCTTCTGTAGAAACCCTAGCTTTATCTCGCGATGAACTATGTGAGGCAGATTTCTTGGATGGAGATGATATATGTTTCGACATTGCTCCTATGAGGCAGTATAGTTTCAGAGACAGATGATTCTTCTTGTTGAAGGAGATGAACAGTCGGGAGATATGAGCTTTGATGAAACGTGATATTGCTACAATAGGGAATGATGGTCTAAGGTATGGTGCCTGATTTTGTGTAACCCTTAAAGACCAATCAATGAGTTTCTCCCTCCAAATAAACTTTCCTTTTAAAAATTTAAAAGGATTCACATTAAGAGTAATTAACCCTAATTGACCTTTCAGCAGACTTTCACACTTGTGGTCACAATCTGATGTTACAACATCAACCTTAACATCACCAGATAAGATGTCCACTTGAGGTACCCATTGATAGCAATTATCTCTGGATCTTATTCCCTTCATCACTACCTCATTCTGCTCATTTGTTATCAAACACTCATCCTTAGTGTAGCTGACCTTATATCCATCATCACAAAGCTGACTAATGCTAATCAAATTAGCACTCAATCCTTTGACAAGAAGCACATTGTTAAGATCAGGTCCATCATGACACTTCACTCTTCCAACACCTTTCACCACCCCTTTTTCTCCATTTCCAAACGTAACATCAATTGAGTCACAATAATTGACATCCACCAATTGGTTTTTGAATCCAGTCATGTGCTTTGAATAGCCACTGTCAAAGTACCATCCATCCTTAGCAGAGTGTCTGTCTAAAAAGTGAGCCAATAGACATTTAACCTCTTCTTTAGGAACCCACTGCTTAACAACCTTGGGCCTGTTATCCTTCTGTCTAGGTTGAGGGGTAGACTTTGGATAACCATGAAGCTTGAAACAAGAAAACTGCATGTGTCCAAATCTGCCACAGTAAAAGCACCTAACTCTGTCTTCTCTGAAGTGGTTAAACCTTCTGCCACCTTGATGATGATACTGCTGTGACTGCTACCCATAATGTTGTCTTCTTCTCCCATAGTTTGACTGTCTTCTATGGTAAGGATGCTGTCCTTTTGGTTGTCTTCTATGGTGATCAGGCTTCCTTCTTCCATAATAAGGCACAACATTATTATATCCATAGCCATACATGTTTCCCTGATGTTGAGCCTGCATGCTCTTATGATATTGTGGAGGCATATACTGCCAAGCTCCAGAAACATGTGCCTTCCTTTGATAAGGACCATGAGCATGCCTCTTCCCATCATTTTGAGGTTGTGGATGAGCTACCTGCTTAGGTTTAGGATCCTGTCTCTTTGTGTGATGTTGAGACATTGGTCGAGACATCTCCTTCTTAGTTCCTGAAGTGCTTGCTTCTGCAGATCCCTTTTCCTCAACCACAAATCATATGCCTGACTTATCTCCAGTAACCTTTTCTGTCTGAAGGATCTTGTCAAGTGTGTATGTACCACTGTTCAGCATCCTAACAGATTTTGTCATTTGATCAAGTTGAGATTTAACCAACAAGACTTCATTTTCAAGATCAGCTTTGATAGTCTCAAGCTGAACAATCTGTTTCTTCTGTTTTTCACTTTCTTGACAGATTTCTGCACTCTTCAGACATAACTCATGATAGGAGGCTGCTAACTCCTCAAAAGTCAGTTCCTCATCACTTGATTCTCCATCAAACACACATGTCCCTGTCAACGCTCTGACATGCTTGGCTGACTCTTCTTCACTTTCACTGTCAATATCAGACCAGGAAACTGTCATGCCCTTCTTCTGCTTCTTAAGGAATGTAGGACATTCTTTCTTGACATGTCCATAACCTTCACACTCAAAGCATTGAATCCATTTGTCTTGAGCAGTCTTCTCTTTATCCTTCTCTTTTGATTTGCTAATGTCAGAGGAGATGTTCTTAACATTAGGTTTGTAGTTTCTATCCATTATCTTGAATACTTTGTTGAACTGTCTTCCCAGCATAGCAATAGCCTGAGATAGCTCCTCCTGAGAATCATCCTCTTTCCCTTTCTTAGCTTCATCAGAACTGGAAACCAAGGCTATACTCTTGGACTTCTTCTCAGGTTCCTCTTCACTTAACCCTAGCTCAAATGTTTAAAGAGATCCAATAAGCTCATCAACCCTCATCTTGCTGATGTCTTGAGCTTCTTCAATTGCAGTCACCTTCATCTTATACCTCTTGGGAAGGGATCTAAGGATTTTCCTCACCAGCTTTTCTTCAGTCATCTTTTCTCCAAGAGCACTAGAGGCATTGGACAGCTCAAGAATACTCATATGAAAGTCATGAATAGTTTCATCTTCTTTCATCTTTAGACTTTCAAACTTTGATGTCAGAAGTTGAAGTCTTGACATCTTAACCTTTGAAGTTCCTTCATGAGTAGTCTTCAAGATGTCCCAAGCTTCCTTGGCAACTTCACAGGTATTGATCAACCTGAATATGTTCTTATCAACTCCATTGAAAATAGCATTTAAGGCTTTGGAATTTCCGAGGGCAAGCTCATCTTCTTCCTTGGTTCATTCTTCTTCAGGTTTCAATTTTGAGCTGCCTTCTTTTTCTTTCCCAGCATCATCTTTCTCAACAACAATAGGTGCTTTCCATTCTTTTATGATAGCCTTCCAAGCCCTGCTGTCCAAGGATTTCAAAAAGGTAATCATCCTTGGCTTCCAATAATCATAATTAGAGCCATCCAAAATAGGGGGTCTATTCACAAATCCACCAACTTCCTTGTCCATCTTTACCAGAAAGTATCAGCCCTAGATCTCACCCAGATGCAGAGCAGGATGCCTGCTCTGATACCAATTGAAATTCTGGTACCAGATATGTGATGTCACACTTAATGTCACAACAACACACTCTGCTATGGACAATAACAAGTAACAAGAGAAACACACAGAATTGTTTACCCAGTTCAGTTCAACAACTTAATCTGGGGGATACCAAGCCAGGGATGAAATTCACTACTTGTAGAATTAATTTACAGACTCAACAACCTAGTTGACAATCTTCTAAACTTAATTTCTACTAATGAACTTTCTACCTAAGAGCCCACTTAGGTATGAGAACACTACTCAATCCCAAAAACCTCTCAAAGATCAAACAGTTTGAGAAACACCTTGATCCTGCTTCACAGCTTTGATCAAGTTACAAAACTCTCTTGCTTCACAGCTCTAGATAGGACAGATTACACTCACCAATTCACACTTGAATGGTTAACAGGATACTCGTACAAAGACAATGCTTAACCTCCAGTCAAAGTTCTCTATCTTCTGTCTACTTTCTGTGTATTCTTCCTTTGGTTGATGCGCTTTATATAGCCATATGAGTTGGGATTCAATCACCTGCAATATCTGACCTGATTTGTTATTTAAAACTGAATCTTCAAAACAGATTTTATCCCCCAAAATCTTTTTAAATCTCAGTCTTTAAACCTCCCTACAAATCTGCATCAAATCTCTATGCAACAGAGAATATCTATCCCAAGATATCCGCATCCAATGAGACTAACTGCTCTCCCAATATCCAGCTAAAATGCAAACCCTAACAACATCACTAAACCTGATGTTATTAATCTTCTGCAGACCTGATGTCAAAACATCGCATGTGACATCAGACTTCACAACTTCAACAAAATAAATACTTAACATAAACCAATGTTAAGACTCAATGTTAAGACATCACCCATGTGACATCAACATTGAACAACTTTGTTTTACCAAAATTCTGGCCAATCCAAGAGCCAACAGGATACACCGATGCTAGCTTCCAGACAGATAAGGATGACTTTAAATCGCAATCTGGTTATGTGTTCTGCCTAAATGGTGGCACTGTGAGCTGGAAAAGTTCAAAGCAGGAAAGCGTTATTATCTCATTTGAGAGATAATAGATCGGGGAGATGTGAATATATGCAGAGTACCTACACTTGACAACATTGATGACCCACTAACAAAGCCTTTTGCGCAGCAGAAGCATGATGGTCATACTAGATCTATGGGTATTATGGGTATGTCTGATTGGCTCTAGTACTAGTGGGAGATTGTTGGTATAAGCCCTGGAGGCCAATACTTTTGGTACTTGTATCGAATTATTTATTAATAATAAAAGGCATTTCTTTATTATGTTTATTTTTCCAAAGTGACAAAGTCCCTAGAATAGCTAGTTCGTTTAATGAAATATTAAGCATGACTTAATCATGAGATTCCATTAAACATAAGGACACTATTCTTAAAGTATCCATAGTCGAGCTTTAATGTGAAATGGGATAACCTTAAAGCATTAAGACTATTATATAGATAGACTGATGATCACATCTCATGGATCATGGATAAGTAGTTATCAAGTCTTAACATAGGTATGAATATTAGGAGTAATATTTATATTGGATTGACCCACTATGACAGTACTACATAGAATGTTATGCAAAGTGTCATAAGTTACTCTCATGGTGATAATGGTGTATACCACCCTTCGACTTGAAACCACTATAGACCCTTGATGTAGAGTCAAGTACTTTATTGTTGATCAAACATTGTCTGTAATTGGATGACTATAAAGGCAGTTGATGGGTACTTCATAAAGCATGCTGAGGGACATGAGTGACCTAGATGGAATTTGCCCATCCTGCATAATAGGATAAATGTCTAAGGGCCCAATATTGAACTGAACAAGGATGACACGGTATATGCCTTGTGTTCAATATAGACATAAGGGGAAAATGGTAATTGTACACACAAGCACTATCACAAAAGGTTTTGTCAGGTCACATGACAATTTCGTGACTTGGGTAGCAGTGATGTGTTGCTAGATACTACTCACTGTTTATTATGTTAAATGCATGATTTAATATAATTACCAACGTCGCGAAATCCTTCAGGGTCACACACATAAGGACAGTTTGATAAGAGGTAGAGTAAATAAGGAACACCGTAAGGTACGATGTACTTAACTAAATATGTAACACCGTAAGGTACGGTGCATTAAGTGGAATACGGACTCTGGTAAGGTACCACGTGCTTAAGTGATATACGGTACATCATAAGATATGGTGTGCATGCAATTAAGTGAGCTTTTTAGCTTGCAGCCCACACAAGTGGTTCTATAAATATAACCCTTGTGCAGAAGCATAAACACTTGATGATAATGCAGCTGTGAAACCCTAGCCGTATTTTCCTTCTCTCTATCTCTCACTCAAAGCCTTCAATCGTAGCAGGTAGCACTGAGACTGAAGGAAGCTGTTCGTGTGGACTGAGTAGAGGCGTTGTTCATCGTACATCGCCCGTGATCATTCCTTCGATTCAGAGTCAAAGGTTTCATCGCCACAAGAGGTAACTATTCTATCACTGATCATGATCTTTCGTAAGGATCGCTAAAGGAAAATTTTAATTTTCGCTGCGTTTTTGAATCGCGATTTCCCTTCAGTTTTATGGTGGTTTTAGGAGTCCTACTCCTGTGAGGTGAGAGGCTCTACAGGTGAATGATATGCTTAGGTGTAAGCGTAAGAAGGGTGTGCTCAATATGAATTATGATCTGTCTCATCTCCCTTTGGGGAGAGATATTTATAAAGGCCTTTTGGGCCTAGAGTTTAGGTAACTATAAGAGGCGGAAACCGATCGCTCTTGATCAGAATGAGTTGTTGACCACCTATGTTTTAGGGAGTAGTGATGGATTCTCTCTCCTTTGACTAATGACATTACACATGTCATCAATGTCAAGGGAGAATTCTGAAGGCATCGTCTGGGCGATATCAGTATTGGGCGAGGACGCCACTATTTTAAGCACTCACAAATATAACACTACACTACATATTCCCTTGATTGATCTGGCAATTGAGAGGAAAAGTATTTGTGGGGACACGTCTACGAATCCTAATAATTTCATTTTAGCAACTTTTAATTTTTTTTTTTTTTATTTATTACCTATTACCTCGGTTAAACTGGCAACTTATGGGAAAAATATTCAAGGAACACGCCTTTGAATTCCAATAAATACATTTTAGCTACATTAATTTTTTTATGACCTATTACCTCAGTTGATCTGGCAACTGAGAGGAAAAGTATTCAGGGGACACACCTTCGAATCTCAACAACTATATTTTAGCACCTTTTGATTTATTTTTATTTTTATTTATGACCTATTACCTCAGCTGAGCTTGCAACTGAGGGAAAAAGTATTGATCAACCCCTCTTTCGAATTCCAACAACTTCATTTTAGAGTATTTTATTTTATTTTTATTTTTTGTTTATGACGTATCACCTCATTTGAGCTAGCAACCAAGGAGATTTTTTCCAATTTGATGAAAATATTGAGTAACGAATATTTGTCGTCCATTTATAAAGTAAAAATGGTCAATACATTGACAACTCATCAATCCACATGAAATATCAGTGATTCACATGAAACCTTTGCCAACTAATCAGAACGTGAATGCCATAACGATCCATCTTGGATGCAAAGTGATAAAATGCAAACTTAACAAAATGAAAACATTGATAATGAAAACAATTGCATGAAGTACAACATCATTCTTAGGGATGTATTGCAAGAGCAGGAAAATGTTTTAAGGTTTGCTCCTTAATGCAATCTCTTCTCTAATAACTGCTTGTTAAAAGTGTTTAATGTTAGTTAGAAAAACATGGATGTAACTTAGTAATGTTAGTTGTTGTTGTTGTTGCGTTAAGTATAATGTTTAATGTTGTTGTTGTTGTGTTAAGTATAATGTTTAATGTTTTTGTTGTTATTGTTGTTGATATTTAATGTTTAACGATCCTATTGATTTAGTTTTGTTGTTTTTGTTGTTGTTGTTGTAGAGATTTAATATTTAACGATTCTATTGATTTTATTGTTGTTATTGTTGTTATTGTTAAGATTCAATGTTAATGATACTATTAATTTTGTTTTTATTGTTGTTGTTGATGACGATGATGATGAAGATTCAGAATTTGTCAACAAATTTGATGTTTTGCAAATTGAAATGAAAAAAAAAAGGTTAAAACGAAAATTATGTAAACATGATATTTCACCTCGGGCATTATTCAGTTGTTGGGGACTGAATCCATGACCAGTTGACCAGTTCCACTTTTTCCCTCAATTTCTAGTTTAATCGAGGGAAAAGTGGCAAAATTTTCATAACACACTTTGTTACCTCATCTATCAAATTGAGGTAAAATATATTTTCCAATCAAATTAAAAGCATTTATTCGTAGTAGTGATTTTAACCACTTATTAATAATTTTTAAACTTAATTTAAATAAAATTATTATTATTAACGTCCAGAGAGACACTCATGTTCTAAATGTTTTTTTTTAATGCACACATGCATGAAATTATAAGATAAGATTTTTTTTTACTTAATTTTTATTTTTATTTAAATTATTTATTAGGTAATTTTGTGATATGTATTTGCATGTAGGATGGTATATTGGTTTATACATCCTAAATTGACATGTTTTTTTTATATCCAATTATAAGATATGTTTATTTTTGGTATTAGATAAATTTTTGTTATATAAAATTTTGTGATATGTATTTGTAAACTCATAATGAGAATGATTATAATGGGCCTCCTAGCCCAACTGTAAACTAAAACTATTTGTTGTTAGAATATTTGTTTTAAAAAAATCTTATCCACTTTTACATCATTTTTATCAAATAAGCAATATTAATATATATTTTTTAAATTAAACATAATCAAAAAATGAGGAATAAATTAGAATAATAATAAAAAGTGAAGAAATACATCTTAAAGGGGAAATATCACTTTTCCACTATTATATGTAGAAGTTCCATCTTTTTTAATAGGTAATAATTTCTCCATCCTTGTAAAAATACACAAATATTGAAAACTAAAAATAAAAAATGGAAGAGATGGATGTATCCACTATTTCTTAAATAAAAAAGTTAGAGAGTAAAGATGAGCGATAATAATAATAATAATAATAATAATAATAATAATAATAATAATAATTATTATTATTATTATTATTATTATTATTATTATTATTATTATTATTATTATTATTATTATAGTGTGGTTTTATAAATCAACATCATAAAAAATAAATTTTGCATATATACGAACTTCTAGTTATTCACCTTTTTGATAACTATGCAAATTAAATGTTGAGATTCGAATCTGCGATATACGTATTCACCTTTATTACAAAAGTGTGAATCAAGAACACCATATAGTGTGGTTATAATGTGTTATTGTTTTCATTTATATTTATCACATGAATGGGTGAATGATTTTTTTAGGTATTGTTCTGGACTGGACCAATGGCTAGACATGGTCAAATTCGCCTCTGCTCCAGAGCGGCCCAAGTTGTCTAAGTCCAATCCACAGAGGGGCAAAAGTTACCTTTCTGCCACTCCAACCGGGCAAGGAATACAATGTTCCTCCCCGGAATTACTGCCTGTCACGCACGACTTCCTCGCTCCCCGAACAGTCAAGGGCAGATGCCCGAAACCATGTCTGTGCCTGACACAACGGCTAGTTTCGGGTACTTTGCCTGACGTAACGACTAGTTTGAGTAGTTACCTATTCTTTGGGGGAAACGGTTATTTTGCCCCGAAAATATGACCGTTGGCCACACGCTGGAGGCTCTATATAAACCCTCTCGCTTGAGAGGGTCAGGTATCCATTGTTCACCCTAAGAACACTCTTTGTACTTGCCTCTTTTCTCTGACCTTTATTTACTTGAGCGTCGGAGTGCCTTGCAGATACACCCCCCTCCTCTCCATACGACCAGCATCCCAGACGCACTTGGCAGCCTGATTCTACAGGATCTGATCCAGTCTTCACGATCAGTGGCGCCGTCTATGGGAATCTTTGTTCTCCCCATCTTTCTTTCCTCAGTAATCGAAGATCAAAACAATTCTCAAACATCATCACGATCATGGCCTCCTAAGATCGCTCCAAGGATGCTCTCCAAACCACCATCCTCCCCGTCAACAAATCTGACGTTGACGGCCAATCATCTCTCCTTCGAGATGCCCGCTTCCTTAGGGATGGAGCCACCGTTTCTCCTTCCCCTACCCCTACTGATCGCAACAACGAGCAACCTTCTCTCGACCTCCAGTCCATTCCTATTCCGCCCAACGCCGACCCGACCGTGGCAGCCCTCCTGGAGGCGCTCAACAAAACTAACACCCTGATCCTGCAGCAGAACGGGAGGATCGGGGCACTAGAAGAATCTCGCCGTCCAAGATCCCCTCCTACGCGGAGGAACCAGCGACGATCAGGAAGCCCACAGCCCCGAAGAGAAATCGACCGAAGACTGCGCCAAGAGCCTGATCCTCGCGTGGCACTAAAGCGCGACCAGATCTCCCCGCGTGACCAGCACGCTCATGACCACAAAAGGACTCGAAGGAACGAGGAGTCTCCTTCGATCAAGTCCAGAGGACGGGCACGCTCACCTTCTCCTCGAAGGAACCGCTCACCTTCTCCTCGAAGGAACCGCTCACCTTCTCCGCGAAGGAACCGCTGACGCGAGCATCCCGTCTAGTCACCATCATACACCAGTTCTAGCAGCGACGACGAGCCTCGCGGCCCGTTGTCCTAGGAGATCCTGGCTACCCGTCTCCCAAAAGGCTTGGAGAAACCCCCGTCACTTGGCACGTACGACGAGACCACTGACCCAGACGAGCACATCGAGAATATCGATGCGCTATTAGACTACCACGGCGTACGGGGCGTCATCAAATGCAGATTGTTCCCAACCACGCTCCGGAAGGGAGCAATGACACGGTATAAACAACTGTCCGAGGAATCCATCACCCGTGGAGACAGCTGGGCAGAATGTTCTCGCGGCACTTCACAGCATCTCGCCGCCATCCCAAAACTGAGGCCTCCCTTGGAGCCATAATCCAGGGGAAAGACGAACCTCTCCGCGCATATATCAAGAGGTTCAACAAGGAAGCTGTGCAGGTCCCGACGACAGATAAAATGAAGAAATTTCTGCTCGAACAAGGGGTCCGCCCGGACTCCGAGTTCTCTAAAGCCATTGGCCTCGTGCCACCGAGGAACTTAGACGCCCTCCTCCTCAAAGCCCAATCTCATATTCAGTACGAAGTGAAGATTGCAGCCTGCAACGTCCGAGCATCACGCCGCCAGGAGAACGCTCGGGCCTCTAAAGGAGAAGAAGCCTCGACATCTCGTCGGGGTGAACGAAGGCACGAGGACCGTCCCCGCGACTCCCGTGACAGCAAAGGGCCCTCTGGGCGCTTCCATGACTACACTCCCCTGACCGTTTCCAGGGAAAAGATCTTGTCCGAATGTGCCAATTCGGAGTTCAAACAGGCTGGGGTCCACTTCCCCAAACAACTTCCGAATAGACCAAACGTGGACAAATCAAAATACTGTCGTTTCCATAAAAGTCACGACCATACCACGGAGGACTACATCCACCTGAAGGATGCCATTGAAATACTGATCAGGGACGGCCACCTGAAGCAGTTCGCGAAGAAGAAGGACACTCCTTGGCAGGACGCCCAGGAGTCCAAGAAAGTCGAGGAGGAGGTACCCTCCTCGGAAGACGCCAACATACAGGTCGCTATGTCCATATCGCGACCCGAGGACTTCAGCGTCCCTGACGGGCTCAGCGCCCCTGCATATTTCGCGGCCCACAGCCCGTGGGAGACGTTTCCCTCCGCCATGGTCATCTCTGGCAGGAGTTTCAACAAAGTCATTGTGGGCTCTGTGAAACGGAAGTTCGAACACCTGATCAACACCAGCTCGAACAAAGTGACCACGCTTGATCAGGCCTAGAAGGGTTTCGTCCCCATCTCCTTCTACAGGGAGGGACTCCTCGGCGGCTCCCCGAACTCAAGCATTCCGTTGCTCGTCAGAGCCCAAATGGCAAACTTCGACGTTCGCCGAATCCTAGTCGACCAGGGCAGCTCGATCGACATCATGTACTCCCAGCTATTCTCAACGCTTCAGCTGGACGAATCGCACCTTACCCCCTACGTAGGGTCCTATTTACAGGGATTCAACGGGTCTGTGACCAAGTCGTGGGGTTACGTCGAGCTGATCGTGACCTTCGGATCAGCTGAAACGAGCAGATCCATCAAGGTGCAATTTCTAGTAATCGACTGCCCGTCGCTTTACCAATGCATTTTCGGAAGGCCAACTCCAGCCGAGTTGGTAGCAGTGTCCTCAACCGTCCACCTGGAGATGAAGTACTACACTTTGAAAGGGATGGTCGCCACCCTCCACGGCGATATAGAAGCTGCCCGACGGTGTTTCGAAGCAGCTACAAAGGGGCTCAACACCATTGCGCCCAGGCCAAAAGCGTCGAGCAAGCCAGCACTGCCAAGCATCTCTGAGGAGGCTATGCCCCTGCCCCAGGTCGACTCTATCGACCTTGACAGTCGCTTCCCCGAGGACCAACAGGAGGAACGAGCAGCTTCAGCAGGCCCGTCCACGTCGTCCAGCAGCAACTCCCATCTGATGCGCCCAATTCCGGATGGCAACTTCGAGATAGTTCTGTTCGACGAAGACCCCCAACAGGGAGTAAAGATCGGAGCTGACCTGCCTGACATCGTGAGGAAGCAGCTCAAAGCATGCCTCAGAGAGAATGTCGACCTCTTCGCATGGAGCGCCGCGGAAATGCCCGGCTTGGATCCATCCGTCGCCTGTCACCAGCTGACAATTAACCCGTCCATCAAGGCCATAGCACAACGTAGGAGAAAGCAGTCTCTGGAGAAGACGGAGGCTGCTGAAAAAGCTGTAAAGGACCTCCTCGAGGCCAAATTTATTTTGGAAGCCAAGTACACCACTTGGCTGTCCAACGTTGTATTGGTTAAAAAATCTAATGGAAAATGGCGCATGTGCATTGATTATACCGATCTCAATAAGTCATGCCCGAAGTATGCCTACCCCCTCCCCAATATTGATAAACTTGTTGATAATTCTGCTGGTTTTAAACTTTTATCGTTCATGGACGCCTACTCGGGCTACAATCAAATCCCAATGGCAATGTCCGACAAAAAATATACGGCCTTCATGACCGAATCGGGCAACTATTACTACAACGTAATGCCCTTCGGCTTGAAGAACGCCGGAGCAACGTACCAACGAATGATGAACTAAGTGTTTTGGGAAGAAATAGGCGACATGCTCGAAGTCTACATGGACGACATGATCGTAAAATCCCACGAGGAAATCGATCATACCGCCCACTTGAAAAAGGTCTTCGAACAGGCCAGGAAATACAAAATGCGTTTTAATCCGGAGAAATGCACGTTCGGTGTCCGGGCAGGCAAATTCCTCGGCTTCTACTTAACGGAACAAGGAATCGAGGCCAATCCCGACAAATGCCGGGCGTTCTCCAAGTTTCCTACGCAAAAGTCCAAAAAATCCATCCAGTCCCTCAACGGGATGCTCGCGTCACTATCTCGTTTCGTGGCCAAGTCTGCCCACCACGCCCTGCCATTCTTCAAACTCCTCCGCAAAGAGGCAGCATTCGAATGGACTGAGGAGTGCGATAAAGCCCTTCTCCATCTGAAACGAGCACTCTCAGAGCCACCGGTCCTCTCCCGACCGGACAATGGCGAAATGTTGTACCTATACCTGGTCGTAGCAACCGAAGCTGTGAGTGCCGCTCTCATCCGCGAGACACCTGATGGGCAGAAACCCATTTATTTCACAAGCAAAGCGTTGCAAGGACCAGAGTTAAGATACCAGCAGATAGAGAAGGTGGCGCTGGCCCTCATCAACGCAGCCAGAAGATTAAGACACTACTTCCTGGCTCACACGATCGTGGTTCGAACAGATCAGCCCATAAAGCAGCTGCTCGGACGACCAGATATGGTCGGCCGAATGCTCAAATGGTCACTAGAACTGTCCGAATTTAACGTCCAATACGAGGGAAGAAAAGCCCTTAAGGCCCAAGCTCTGGCCGACTTCGTCGCGGAGATGACATTCGCAGACTCCCCCGCGAGCGAAGCGCGCAAATGGACCATCTTCGTCGACGGTGCCTCTAGCTCGGAAGGAAGTGGCGCGGGCATCATACTGGAGAGCGACGAAGGAATTATCGTCGAGGTATCACTCACACTGTCTTTCCCAACCTCCAATAACCAGGCGGAATACGAAGCCTTCCTCGCTGGGCTACGCCTCATCGAGGACTTGGGCGTACAAGAAGTCGTCATTTGCACGGACTCACAACTCGTGGCCCTCCAGGTCCGGGGTGAATACCAAGCCAAAAATGACAACCTGACCGAATACTTGGCCCTGGTAAAGAAGGAAATGGCGAAGTTCACAACAGTGGAAGTGAAACATGTTCCCCGCGAACATAACTTGCGAGCAGACGTGCTATCCAAACTAGCCAGCACGAAGAAGAAAGGCGAAAATAAGTCCGTCATACAGGAAGTACTTCCTCTACCCAGCATCGAGAAGGCCTCCCCGACACTCGACGTGCGAGTGATCGGCGACAGCAACTGCTGGATGACCCCAGTCTACAACTATCTCGCCAAAGACGAGCTCCCATCCGACCCAAAGGAAGCCAGCATAGTCAGGCGAAGAGCCTGCTCTTACGTCTTGGTCGAAGATAAACTATACAGACGGGGATTCTCCATTCCGCTACTCAAATGTGTCGAGGAGGAAATGGTCGCACACATCCTACGCAAAATCCACGAAGGAATCAACGCCCAACATCTCGGCGGAAGGTCCCTTGCTTGAAAGGCCCTCCGAGCAGGATACTACAGGCCGACCATGCAAAACGACGTGAAAGAGCACGTGAAGAAATGCGACAAATGCCAGTGGCACGACAGTGGCACGGGGACATGCACCTGGCCCTGCATAACGAGCTCAAGGCTATGTCCTCCCCGTGGCCATTCGCCTGGTGGGGCCTAGACATCCTAGGACCCTTCGTGGTAGGATCAAGTCAGAACAAATATCTCATAGTGGGCATGGACTATTTCACAAAATGGATAGAAGCAGAAGCTCTAGCCAAAATAATCGCCCTCAACATCCTGCATTTCTACAAACGAAACATCCTTGCACATTTCGGTATTCCCCAAGCGATAGTAACGGACAACGGGACGCAATTCACGGACAGGAAGTTTCAGGACTTCGTCGCCCAACTAGGCACGAAGCAACACTTCGCATCCGTCGAGAACCCCCAAACAAACGGGCAGGTTGAGGTAGCTAACCGGGTTATCCTTCGAGGCCTCAAGCGAAGGCTAGACGAAACAAAGAAGGCATGGGTCGAGGAGCTACACAGTGTACTCTGGGTATACCGTACAACTCCCCACTCAACTATCGGGGAAACACCTTTCCGTCTAACATACGGGACCGAGGCCGTAATTCCCGTCGAGGTTCACGTGCCCTCTAGGCGGACAGAGTCGCCCCTATACGAGGAGATAAACGACGAATCTTTAAGAGAAGAGCTCGACCTCGTCGAGGAAATCAGAACCGGGGAAGCCCTCCGCGAAGCCTCGCTAAAACAAAAAATTACCATCAGGCACAACGCCAAGGTGATACGACGAGAGTTTGACGTGGGAAGCCTCGTTCTGAGAAGAAACCACAAAGACTCTAGCGAAAGCAAACTAGCAGCCAATTGGGAAGGACCCTATCGAGTCCGGGCAAAGACGGAAAATGGGGCCTATTACCTAGAACATCTCACTGGGGAAGAACTTGCTCAGCCATGGAATGCTGAAAAGTTAAAACAATATTATAGCTAAATCCTCGGTTCGACCCGTCGCAACGACAAACGTCAGCTACTGACCACTATGCGTGTCTAGGTATAAGCGTCACATACGATTAAAGCAGAACCCCGCTCAGTAACGAGCCAGATAATTGCTTGACAGCAGTCCTCGATCAAACATCGCCGTCGTCAAAGTACCATGATTGGCAGAACCCCAGCTCGCGATGGGACGTTCACGCTGCGAACTCAGGCCTCAAACGCGACCTGAGCTCCGCTCCCCGGCCAGGATATTCCCCGACCGTTCGACCAGTTCCCCACACTGCCGAACACATCTATAACGAGCAATCTCCCTAAAATATTCGCAGTAGTCAAATACCCCCTAACACGGGCGGACATACATTCGCAGCGAGCATGCATACAACACTTAGCAAAAATAAACGCAAGTAAAATCATGCAGAGGACAAAGCCAGAAATATGATAAGTTAACATAATGGGTGACCACGAGGGCAACAATTGTGCTTAATTACATTAAACGGGGGCCAAGCCCCCCCCCCCCCCCCCCCCCCCGAAAAGAAAATAAATTACAATGATTCCACGACACGCAGGTCGGACAAAATACAACAACATCAAAATAACAACCTCCTCACTCATTAGCATGCTCGGCAGGCTCTGGCTCTGTCCCTGATCCTCTGCAGGCTGATCCTCGGGGGAACTTCCAAGGAGACCGTCGGGCACGACGATACGGCCATCCTCAACATGCGCCAGGTAGTGAGTACCCTCGGCAGAAATTTCAAGCCCAGGGTTCACCACCCGCAGCTGAGCCACGGCGTTTCTGAAGGACTCCTCCGCGACAGAAATACCATCGTCTTTGGTCAGCAGCATGCGAGCAACCAGCTCGGATCTAGCCATCATTGCCTATTAACTGCTACACAGAGCTCTAGGCACACGTGGCATCCCAACGTTTCCAATTCTGTCTGACCCTTAGTCTCCCCGAATCTCACGGACACCGGGAGCCACGAGCCCTTTGAGACAGTCCTCCTCGTCTTCAAACGACGACTCTGTACTGGCTCCACAGAGCAACGAGCAGTCCTTAAGTCATCACTCCCATGCTCGGGAGCAACGACTTGGGGGGCTCCTGTTCTGGACTGGACCAATGGCTAGACATGGCCTAATCCGCCTCTGCTCCAGAGCGGCCCAAGTTACCTAAGTCCAATCCACAGAGGGGAAAAAGTTACCTTTCTGCCCCTCCAACCGGGCAAGGAATACAACGTTCCTCCCCGGAATTACTGCCCGTCATGCACGGCTTCCTCGCTCCCCGAACAGTCAGGACAGATGCCCGAAACCATGCCCGTGCCCGACAAAACGGCTAGTTTCGGGCACCCTGCCCGATGTAACGGCTAGTTTGGGTAGTTACCTATTCTTTGGGAGAAACGGTTATTTTGCCCCGAAAATAGGACCGTTGGCCATGCGCTGGGGGCTCTATATAAACCCTCTCGCTTGAGAGGGTCAGGTATCCATTGTTCACCCTAAGAACACTCTTTGTACTTGCCCCTTTTCTCTGACCTTTACTTACTTGAGCATCGGAGTGCCTTGCAGGTACACCCCCCTCCTCTCCATACGACCAGCATCCCAGACGCACTTGGCGGTCTGATTCTACAGGATCTGATCCAGTCTTCACGATCAGGTATGAATAAAGGTATTAGTCTAAGATGATTAACATTGAGCCTGGTATAACTTTGGTGTAAAGTTTATAGTTAGTTAACTTAATTATTTTGTTAATTCTAATAGTTAGTTAGCAATGTAACTAATTTTATCAACTCATTTTTGTTTTGTATAAAGCTTACAACTCTAAGCTGCAATAATCAATGAAAAATGTTACTTTCATTCATCTCTCTTTCTCTGATTTTTTATGTTTCCATCATTGAATATACTGGAGATCTTCATCATTGACATGGCATCGAATTTTAACAAGATCTGGTAGCCATTGTTACATTCTTCATGTGATTCTCTTGTGTTCTCTGCGAGAAATTTATGCATTATGCATTTTTCATTTGCTATCGCATTCTTGAATTTTTTTTCTCCTCTTCAATGGCATTCCAGAGCTTTGTTGATTTCTCTATAAACTTTACAAATCTCTACTACCTCCATCCAAATGAGAACCCTGCAGTTTTTCTCGCTTATCTGCCTCTTGATGACAAAATTACCATACATGGGCACGTTCCATACAATTTGCACTAGTATCCAAGAACAAATACAAGTTTATCTATGGAACCCTAACCAAACCTTCAGTCAACAATATTCTTTATGCACCTTGTATTCGTTGCAATACCATGGTTCTTGCATGGATTTAATGATCAATTTCATAATCCATCGCAAAATAGGTGCTCTGGATTGATAATGCTGCTGGTGTTTGGAAGAATTTGCAGACTCGATTTTCTCACAACGTCATCTTCCGCATTTCATACATCCAAGAAGATCTCTACAAATTTTGTTAGGGTACTCTTAATGTATCCAATTACTTTACTCAATTAAAAGTTATGTGGGACAAATTAAAGAATTATCATCCTCTTCCTTCTTGTTCATGTTTGATTCCTTGCCCATGTGGTGTTGTTACATCTGTTCAATGATAACGAGAACAAGACCATGTAATTCATTTTCTTAAGGGACTAAATGAGAAATTTACTCATTCAAAATCACATATTATGATGATGAATCCACTACCTGATATAGACAAATCTTTCTCTCTTGTTATTCAGCAAGATTATGAAATAAATTTCTCTTTATCTACATTGATTCCAAGTGTTGGTAATTCTGAAGAATCTGCTGCTTCACAGGTTAAAATCTATCAAAATAATCATGGTGGTAAACAAGGTTTCAACAAATTTAGAGGCAAAACTCAGGCATTCAATGGTTCTAAAGGTCACAGTCGTGTTTTCACACATTGTGGCAGGTCAAATCACACCATTGAAACTTGTTTTATTAAGCATGGATATCCCCCCAGGTTTCAAGAGCAAAAGTAAAGTTCAAACTGATGGCATTTCTTAACAATAAACTTTTACTATCAATAATGCATCATAGAATCCACCTTCAGGGTCTACTTCAACATCCTTTGGATTTACTCAAGAGCAATACAACAATATTCTTGAATTGCTTCAACAGTCGATGCCCAAGGCCAACTCAATTTCATCTTCACCCTTTATCTTGAATTCACACTCTTCAAATTTCAATGGTAAGCAATCTAATATTTGGATCCTAGATATTGGTACTACTGATCACATATCTCATAACCTTTCACTTTTCATTGACTAAAAAAATATGGTTCCCATTTATGTTAGTTTACATCATGGCTCTCAAACCCTTGCTTCGATTTCTAGTGCTTTTGTTATTTCATCTTGCTTAACCCTGTATAATGTGCTCTATATCCCTACTTTACATGTTAACCTCGTTTCTATTTCAAAACTTGTCACTAGCAATGATTATTTTGTGCAATTCAATGTTGATTTTTGTCTGATTCTACATAATCATTCCAAGGAAATGATTGGTATAGATAATTTTCAAAGAGGCTTGTATGTTCTTGATTTTGTAGGACATCATTCTTCTTATTCCTCAATTGCAAATAATTATTGTAATGTTTGGCATTTAAGACTAGGTCACATATTTGACATAGGCTTTAAAACTTTTTCCAAACTTTTTCCTTTCATTTCATGTAAGAATGATAATGTACCTTGTGATTCATGTCATTTTGCAAAATAAAGGAAGTTTCCTTTTCCTAATAGCATAACTCATTCCTCTGCTCCTTCTGATATTTTACATGCTGATTTGTGGGGACCCTTTGCTACTATGTCAACTCTAGGTCATAAGTATTTTTTTAACCCTAATAGATGATTACACAAGATACACTTGGATCATTTTCTCATAACTAAAGATCAAACAAAATCCAGCATTGTCCAATTTTAACTTACATTGAAAATCAGTTTAAAAGGTCCCTCAAATGTGGAAAAAATTGTTGTTATGTCTAACTTTATTTTATCCAAAGGCATTAATCACCAAAGGTATTGTGTTAAGACACCTCAACAAAATGGGGTGGTGGAAAGAAAACATCACCATATTCTCAATGTTGCTAGGTTTTTGTATTTGCACTCTAACATTCCTTTGAATATATGGAATTTTTGTGTGCAACATATTATTCATATGATAAATAGGTTTTGTTTCTTGAACCTCCATCTGTAAGCCATTTGAAGGTGTTTGGATGTTTATGTTTTGCTTTAACTTTGCGAATTCATATGACAAAATTTGATTCTAGGACAAGTAAGTCCATATTTCTTGGTTATAAGGAGGGTACCAAAGGCTATATTCCGTATGATTTACATCATCATAATGTTTTTTTTCTAGGCAAGTCATTATTTATAAACATGTATTTCCTTTTAGACAAAGTCACCCAATTCCATTCCTCACATAACACAATTATATAATCTTTATGGTACCTTTATTGATGCTCAAACTATATGAAATACTAGTATGCCTACCTATCCTGATACATCTGCATCTTCTGATAATAACTCTGCTGTAAACTCCCCATTTTTTTATTGTCTTACCTAACTCAGAGTTTACTGATGTGACTATACATGATAGTGACATGTCGCAAGTGCACGACTATTATCAGAGTAGTAAAAAATATCGAACCTCAGAGACCAATGGTTAAGTACCGATTTCTATCCTATCCGTGTAAATGTAGAGTGATTAAAATTTGGGTTTTTACTGAGTAAAATAGAAAATCACTTTTAGTAGAATAGCTTAAAACATGTAAAAGATATATAAAATAAGCAGGACCTAGAATTATGACTCCTTTCCTAGATTTCTCCACATGACCTAAGCATATCTATTACGGGAATTCTGACTCAATTTATAGAAAATAGATTAATATAGCAACACCTGCTTTCGCTAGCCTAGTACCCTACCACTAACGAACGGGACGCTCGTCAGCTTTCGCTCGCGCATAAACATTCGTTAGTGATCTCTACACTTGCACAACTATTGCCCCGCCTGTAACGCCCCGGTTTATTTTATTGTTTTTCGTAATTGGAATTATATGTTGTTGTGTATTGGTATGCGTAGTTGTGTTTGGGGTAGCCCTTAGTATGGGGTAGTGACCTTAGAATCGTAGGGATCAAGATGTTAGGGATGTATGACCAATTAGGTAGAATTGGTGGTGTGGTGAGAATGGTTATTTGGTTAATATTATTATTTTAAATTATTAAGGGATATTGTTATTATTATTTAATTAGTAAACTAATAATAATAATAATATTGAAATAATAATAATAATATTAATAATAATAGAATATTAGAAAATAGAAAAGGGGGTTAGGAGAGGAGAAACTATTCAGTACATGTTTTTGAAGGAAAAGAGAAAGAGCAGAGCTAGGGCGAGAGGAAGGAGACTCCATCGCTGAGAGAGAAGATTTTCAAGAACTCTAAGGTAGGGGTGGGGTTCTTTAATCTCTAAGGGTTGCATAATATTTGTAAGAAGGTAGATAAACCATTAGGATCATCCCTATGTGTTATTTGTGTTGATTTGGGATTGGGGTTTTTGCATGTTGGAGGTTTTGATAAGAGGAAAAATGCATAAATTAACCGGTCGAATTATGGTTTAAGTGTTCCTAATTGATTGTATACTAATCTGTGATTATATGTGTATGTATTGGGCTATTTGTGGGTGAAATCGGAGAAGGGTTGGGGTTGAATTGTGCTGAAATCGCAACCGCGGAATTACAGAATCGCGTCATTCGCTTTGCGAATGAAAGTTCGTTGGGCGAATGTTCACCCCAGATTCGCTAAGCGAATGAGGTAGCGAACATAGAGAAAGAAGAAAAACTCTGGAATGTGTGGTGGGGAAGTTCGCCCCAGGTTCGCTAGGCGAACTCCAGTTCGCTGGGCGAATGAGGAGCGAATGGGGAGGAGAAAAAGTGAGTATCTAGTTTTTGTTTGGGAGGGGTTTTTTCTGGCAAGTTCGCTAGGCTAACTCCTAGCGAAGGACGGTTTGCTAGGTGAACTCGTAGCGAGCGTGACAGTGCTGTTTGCTGTTGTTACGGATAGAATTTTATTAAATTTCAAAAATTCATAACTTTTAATCTGTATGTCCATTTCAATTGCCGTTTGAATCGTTGGAAAGTTGGTTTCATATACTTTTTGATAAAATTAATTTCAGTACCAGAATTCCAACTATTCGATGCAGTAGTTGGGTTTTCGTGCATGGGTTAGGTGTTGTGCGTTAAAGTGGTGAAATTGGTTGTGTGAATGCACGTTGTAGCTGTGGATTATATTCGTTGCATGTTTTGGTAGGTATATGTTACATGTTGGATAGTTGTGATGTGATGTATTGGCGTATTATTTAGTCATATGAATTTTGTTGTCGTTGTGTGCATGTCATGTTGCATAAGTAGTGTGATGAGTCGTGTGCCCATGTGGGGTGTGAGCGTCTCATCTGGATTCTTTGAGATAGAATCGTGTTGATGTTGTTGTTGTTGTAGAGGTGATCGTGTGCCCATGTGGGGTGTGAACGATCACGGATGTCGTGTGCCCATGTGGGGTGTGAGCGACTTATATGGAAATTCCGACGGGAATTATGATCATGAAAAAGGGATCGAATTGGTACCACATGCATTGATTTAAGTCGTGGGTCTCATTGCATTGCATTGTGTTGTGTTATAGTGCATATGATTGTCGGCTTGTGTGGGAAATTGTATTTGTGTTGATGTTGTGATGATAGGGTGAATTGTATATGGATTATGTTCTTTTATACTTATCTTATGCATTTCTTATGTTGATTTGAGAATCTCACCCCTTCTGTTGGAATGTTACCTCTATGTGGATAACGTGCAGATAATCAAGATTAGTGCGGAGTCTGAGTCAGTGAAGATGAAGTCTTCCCTTTTATTTCATTGTGTCGGCGTCTGCTCTGATGTGTAACACTGGGGATTTGGAACGCCTGTCGTTATTTGTTTTTATCATTTATTACCACTCTATTTACTTGATGATTATTATGTGGTATTAAACATGTTATATTTTCGTTGAATTTCCGCTGCCATAGTGAAGATAATTAAGTATGTTTTATTCGTGATATCTATGTGTTACATATCGTATGCATGAGCAGGTGTTTGTTGAATGTAGCATCCTAAATGTTGTATGTTTTATTTTACTCTAATATTCTATTATTAATTGTCTCGGGGGTTTAGGGTGTTACATAGTGGTATCAGAGCAGGTTGGTCCTTCCGACCAAGTTGTCAAGTCATTTTTGTGTGACAGCTGATTACTGTCGATGTAGGTTCCTTAACCATTGTGTTCTGTTGTTGGTGTGTAACAAATTTAGAATGGCTAGAAGAAACGATGTTACTATTGCTTCTGCTTTACAGGCTGTTGCTCAGGTGGTACATAACCCTCCTCATGCTGGTAAGAATGATGAGTTTCGGAAGAACAGACCGTCTATCTTTAAGGGGAGGTATGATCCAGATGGAGCGCAAGCTTGGCTCAAGGAGATTGAGAGAATCTTCCGGGTTATGGAATGTTCTGAAGCACAGAAGGTGCGGTTAGGTACTCATATGCTGGTTGAGGAGGCTGATGATTGGTGGGTTAACACTCGTCAACTGTTGGGAGCAACAGGAGAGGCAATCACTTGGGCTGTGTTCAGTAGGGAGTTCTTGAGGAAATATTTTCCTGAAGATGTCAGAGGAAAGAAAGAGATCGAGTTTCTGGAACTGAAGCAGGGTAACATGAAGGTTACAGAGTATGCTGCCAAATTCTCAAACCTGGCTAAGTTTTACCCTCACTATAGTGCGGCAACTGGTGAGTTCTCAAAGTGTGTCAAGTTTGAGAATAAATTGAGGCCTGAGATCAAGCAGGCAATTGTTTATCAGCGAATCAGAAGATTTTTAGATTTGGTGGATTGTTGTAGGATCTTTGAGGAGGATAGCAAGGCTCGATCGACTCACTATAAAGGGTTGGACGAGAGGAGGGGAAAACAATCGATGAACCGTGGGAAGCTTTATGCAGCTCCAGCTGAGAAATGTAAATAGAAACACGCTGATGGCAAGAAGCCAAGTGGGGGAGGTGCCCCTGCTCCTCTTAAGTGTTACAGGTGTGGTGAGCTAGGTCATCGTGTCAGTGAGTGCACAAGTGATGTGAAGAAATTCTTCAAGTGTGGACAGGCAGAACATTTGATTGCTGATTGTAAAGTTAATGTGGTGACTTATTAAAACTGTGGAGAACAGGGCCATATTAGTACTCGTTGCCATAAACCAAAGCAAGCTTCGACTAGAGGAAAGGTGTTTGCTTTGACAGGGACTCAGACTTCCAGTGATGACCGACTAAATAGAGGTACATGTTATATTAATAATACGCCTTTGATTGCTATTATTGATACTGGTGATACTCACGCTTTTATTGCTGCTGATTATGTGAGAAGGCTAGGCCTTGTTGTTTCTCCTATGAAGGGAGAGATGGTTGTTGAAACTCCTGTAAATGGATCGGTGACCACTTCCCTAGTTTGTTTGAATTGTCCACTATCAATCTTTGATAAGGACTTTGGTGTGGATTTGATTTGCTTACCGTTGGGAGGTCTCGATGTGATCTTGGGTATGAACTGGTTGGAGTTCAATTATGTTCATATTAACTGTTTTAACAAGTTAGTGCGATTTCTTGCTCCTGAAGAAGGGGAAGAAGATGGTTTTCTATCTGCTAGAGAGTTGAGAAAGCTCTTGGAAGAAGAAGCTCAGGTACTTGCATTGTTTGCATCCTTGTCAGTGGAGAGTGACTCGGTGATTAATGAATTGCAAGTAGTGCATGAATTCCTAGAAGTATTTCCGGATGATATTGCTGATGTACCGCCAGAGAGAGAAGTGGAGTTTGCTATGGATCTTGTCCCTGGTACCAAACCTATTTCTATGGCACCATACAGGATGTCGGCTTCAAAATTAACAGAGTTGAAGAAGCAACTGGAAGAACTGTTAGAAAAGAAATTTGTGAGACCAAGTGTATCACCTTGGGGAGCTCTGGTGTTGTTGGTGAAGAAAAAGGATGGCATTATGAGGTTATGTATCGATTACAGACAGATGAACAAAGTAACGATTAAGAATAAGTATCCACTTCCAAGAATAGATGACTTGATGGATCAGTTAGTCAGTGCCCGTGTATTTAGCAAGATTGAATTGAGGTCGGGTTATCATCAGATACGAGTAAAGTATGAAGATATTCAAAAAACGGCTTTCAGGACCCGATATGGACATTATGAGTATGTGGTGATGCCGTTCGGAGTTACTAATGCACCTGGCGTATTCATGGAGTATATGAATAGAATTTTTCATGCTTACTTGGACCAATTTGTGGTTGTCTTTATTGATGACATTCTAATCTATTCTAAGTCAGAAGAGGAACATGCTGAGCATTTGCGGATCGTGCTGCAAGTGTTAAAAGAAAAGAAGCTCCATGCTAAGTTGTCTAGGTGCGAATTCTGGTTGAGAGAGGTAAGTTTGCTTGGTCATGTTATTTCAGGTGATGGTATTGCTGTGGATCCATCCAAGGTAGATGCAGTTCTACAGTGGGAGGCTCCAAAGTCGGTAACTAAAATCAGAAGCTTTTTGGGCTTGGCTAGTTATTACTGCAGGTTTATTGAAGTCTTTTCGAAGTTGGCACTTCCCTTGACGCAGTTGACTTGCAAAGGTAAAGCGTTTGTGTGGGATGTTCACTGCAAGAAGAGTTTCATCGAGCTGAAGAAGAGATTGACTATTGCTCCAGTTTTAATTCTACCTGAGCCGAATGAACCGTTTGTGGTGTATTGCGACGCTTCCTTGATGGGTTTAGGAGGTGTGTTAATGAAGGATGGTAAGGTTGTGGCTTATGCTTCACGAAAGTTAAGGATCCATGAGAGGAATTATCCAACTCATGATTTGGAATTAACCGCAGTAGTATTCGTATTGAAGATTTGGAGGCATTATCTTTATGGTTCCAGATTTGAAGTGTATAGTGATCATAAGAGCTTAAGGTATCTGTTCGATCAGAAGGAATTGAATATGAGACAGAGAAGGTAGTTGGAATAATTAAAGGATTATGATTTTGGCTTGAACTATCATCACGGTAAAGCTAATGTCGTGGTTGATGCTTTGAGTCGAAAGTATTTGTACATGTCTGCTATGATGGTTAAAGAGCTGGAATTTATTGAACAGTTCAGAGATATGAGTTTGGTTTGTGAACAGACACCGCATAGTGTGATGCTGGGTATGTTGAAGATCAACAATGAATTTCTTAATAGTATCAGAAAAGGTCAGAAGTTGTATGTGAAACTGGTGGATTTGATGATTGGAAATGAGCGGACAGAGAGTAACGAATTCAAAGTGGATGAACAAGGTGTGTTAAGGTTCCGTGATAGGATTTGTATTCTTGATGATTCTGAGTTGAAAAGAATGATTCTAGAAGAAAGTCACCGGAGTAGTTTGAGTATCCATCCAGGAGCTACGAAGATGTATCAAGACTTGAAGAAGATATTTTGGTGGCCTGGATTGAAACGTGATGTGGCTAAGTTTGTGTATGCTTATTTGACTTGTCAGAAGTCGAAGGTGGAACATCAGAAACCTGCTGGTTTGATGCAATCGTTAGATATTCTAGAGTGGAAGTGAGACATCATTTCTATGGATTTTGTGACCGGGTTGCCTAATACGCCGAGGGGACATGATTCCATTTGGGTAGTGGTGGATAGACTAATGAAATCGGCATATTTCATTCCGATTAATATCAGTTTTCCTTTGCAGAGGCTGGCAGAGATTTATATTCAGGTGATTGTGAAGTTGCATGGAGTTCCGTTGAGTATTATGTCAGATAGAGATCCAAGATTCATTTCCAGATTTTGGGAAAGTTTGCAAGAAGCTTTAGGATCGAAACTGAGATTAAGCTCAGCTTATCACCCGCAGACGGATGGACAGACGGAGAGAACTATACAGTCCTTAGAGGATTTGTTGAGGGCTTGTGTGCTTGAACAAAGAGGTGCTTGGGATAGCCATCTGCCTTGATTGAGTTCACTTATAATAACAGTTATCATTCCAGCATTGGAATGATGCCTTTTGAAGCTTTGTATGGTCGGAGGTGTCAGACGCCTTTGTGTTGGCATGAATCTGGAGAGACCGCAGTACTTGGACATGAGATTGTTCAGCAGACTACTGAAAAGGTGAAGCTGATTCAGGAAAATATGAAAGCTTTGCAGAGTAGGCAGAAAAGCTACCATGATAAGAGGAGGAAAAAGCTTGAGTTCCAAGAAGGAGACCATGTGTTTTTTAGAGTCACTCTGGTGACCGGTATTGGACGTGCGTTGAAGTCGAGGAAGCTTACTCCTTGGTTTATTGGTTTATATCAATAGTTGGAACTGTTGCCTACAGAGTGGCTTTGCCACCCAATTTGTCGAATTTGCACGATGTATTCCATGTGTCACAGCTTTGGAAGTAGGTTCCGGATCCGTCGCATGTGATTCCGATGGATAATGTGGAAGTAAGTGATAACCTTACGGTTGAGGCCTTACCAATACGGATTGAAGACCGCGGGGTAAAGCAATTGAGGGGTAAAGAGATCACCCTTGTGAATTTAGTGTGGGGAGGCGCTGCAGGTGGAAATATAACTTGGGAGTTAGAAAGCAGGATGCGAGAGTCGTATCCGGAGTTATTCGTATGAGGTAAATTTTCGAGGACGAAAATATTCTAAGTGGGAGAGAGTTGTAACACCCCGATTTATTTTATTGTTTTTCGTAATTGGAATTATATGTTGTTGTGTATTGGCGTGCGTAGTTATGTTTGGGGTAGCCCTTAGTATGGGGTAGTGACCTTAGAATCGTAGGGATCAAGATGTTGGGGGTGTATGGCCAATTAGATAGAATTTGTGGTGTGGTGAGAATGGTTATTTGGTTAATATTATTATTTTAAATTATTAAGGGATATTATTATTATTATTTAATTAGTATAATAATAATAATAATAATAATAATAATAATATTGAAATAATAATAATAATATTAATAATAATAGAATATTAGAAAATAGAAAAGGGGGTTAGGAGAGGAGAAACTATTCAGTACGTGTTTTTGGAGGAAAAGAGAAATAGCAGAGCTAGGGCGAGAGGAAGAAGACTCCATTGCTGAGAGAGAAGATTTTCAAGAACTCTAAGGTAAGGGTGGGGTTCTTTAATCTCTAAGGGTTGCATAATATTTGTATGAGGGTAGATAAACCATTAGGATCATCCCTATGTGTTGTTTGTGTTGATTTTGGATTGGGGTTTTTGCGTGTTGGAGGTTTTGATAAGAGGAAAAATGCATAAATTAACCAGTCGAATTGTGGTTTATGTGTTCCTAATTGATTGTATGTTAATCTGTGATTCTATGTGCATGTATGAGGCTGTTTGTGGGTGAAATCTGAGAAGGGTTGGGGTTGAATTATGCTGAAATCGCAACTGCAGAATTGCAGAATCGCGTCATTCGCTGGGCGAATGTTCGCCCCAGATTTGCTAAGTCAATGAGGTAGCGAACGAAGAGAAAGACGAGAAACTCTGGAATGTGTGGTGGGGAAGTTCGCCCCAGGTACGCTAGGAGAACTCCTGGCGAACTCCAGTTCGCTGGGCGAATGAGGAGGAGAACAAGTTAGTCTCTGGTTTTTGTATGGGAGGGGTTGTTCGCTGGAAAGTTCG
Organism: Lathyrus tuberosus; assembly: GCA_022829125.1. NCBI lineage: Eukaryota > Viridiplantae > Streptophyta > Magnoliopsida > Fabales > Fabaceae > Lathyrus > Lathyrus tuberosus. The sequence continues at coordinate 3,968,641 of JALAZF010000170.1, forward strand.
CTAGGAAAACTCCTAGCGAAGGACAATTCGCTAGGCGAACTCGTAGCGAGCGTGATAGTGTTGTTTACTGCTGTTACAGACAGAATTTTATTAAACTTCAAAAATTCATAACTTTTAATCTGTATGTCCGTTTCAGTCGCCGTTCGAATTGTTGGAAAGCTGGTTTCATATACTTTTTGATAAAATTAATTTCAATACCAGAATTCTGACTATTCGATGCAGTAGTCGGGTTTTCGTGCATGGGTTAGGTGTTGTGCGTTGAAGTGGTGAAATTGGTTGTGTGAATGTGCGTTGTAGCTATGGATTGTATTAGTTGCATGTGTTGGCAGGTATATGTTGCGTGTTGGATACTTGTGGTGTGATGTATTGGTGTATTATTTAGTCATATACATTTTGTTGTCGTTGTGTGCATGCCATGTTGCATAAGTAGTATGATGAGTCGTGTGCCCATGTGGGGTGTGACCGTCTCATCCAAATTCTTTGAGATAGAATCGTGTTGATGTTGTTGTTGTTGAGGTGATCGTGTGCCCATATGGGGTGTGAGTGATCACGGATGTCGTGTTCCCATGTGGGGTATAAGCGACTTATATGGAAATTCCGACGGGAATTATGATCATGAAAAAGGGATCGAATTGGTACCACATGCATTGAGTCAAGTCGTGGGTCTTATTGCATTGTATTATGTTGTGTTGTAGTGCATATGATTGTCTGCTTGTGTGGGAAATTGTATTTGTGCTGATGTTGTGATGATAGGGTGAATTGTATATGGATTATGTTCTTTCATACTTATCTTATGCATTTCTTATGTTGATTTGAGAATCTCACCCCTTCTGTTGGAATGTTACCTCTATGTGGGTAATGTGCAGATAATCAAGATTAGTGCGGAGTCGGAGTTAGTGAAGACGGAGTCTTCCCTTTTATTTCGTTGTGTCGGCGTCTGCTCTGATGTGTGACACTGGGGATTTGGAACGCTTGTCGTTATTTGTTTTTATCATTTGTTACCACTCTATTTACTTGATGATTATTATGTGGTATTAAACCTATTATATTTTTGTTGAATTTCCGCTGCCGTAGTGAAGATTAATTAAGTATGTTTTATTCGTGATATCTATGTGTTACATATCGTATGTATGAGCAGGTGTTTGTTGAATGCAGCATCCTAAATGTTGTATGTTTTATTTTACTCTGATATTCTATTATTAATTGTCTCGGGGGTTTAGGGTGTTACACCACCTTTAACGAACGGGACGCTCGTCGGCTTTCGCTCGGGCATAAATGTTTGTTAGTAGTATTTATCTTTAAAAGTGTGGCCTTTCTCAATTTCATCCGATCACTTTCGTTACTTCGGACTTGACTGTTTAAAAACCTGCTTTCCGGTATTGCCTCTACCCTTTCGGTGCAAGTCAAATACCTAAAAGCAACACTCCTACTTTCGTAGCAAGTTTTGAGTAACACTTAGAGTCTTAAAATAAAAAGGGTGGAATTCCCGCAACTAGCTTAAGTCATGCGAATAATTAGACGATAGGGTTCATATCATAACCTTTAGTCCCTAGAGGACTACTCGCTCATAGAAAGGAACAATCCAATCAAAACGATAATCACAGATAAAGACATAATCGATAAACAAGTTATTAAAGTAATAATTGGGAACCTGATTTCTAAAAAAGTAATACTTCAATTATAAAATAGATTCAGCTGATCCAATGGAGACTTGTACAAAATTGTAGAAGAAGAAGCGTAAAAACGAAAAACTAGAATTAAAAATTGGATCCCTAAAACTTAAGACTACCTATGAGTTTTTATATAAAATCCTAAACATGGTAAGAATCTCCTAGTAATAAATATCAATTACAAGTGGTTAAGAATCAGATCTAAGCAAATAAAGAGCCTTGAAGTGGAGGGAATCAGGCCAGAAAGTAAACAAATCGGGAAAACCCGTCCTCTTGTTACGGGTCGTAACAATTATTACGAACACCCGTAACAGGTCTCTGGATCTTGTACTGGGCGCCTAGACTTTAGGGATGGAGGGTTTCTCCTGTTATAAGCTATAATACGCATTACAGGCACCCGTAACAGGCCTCTAGCTTTTGTATTGAGATTTTCCAATTCTCGCCTTTTCTATGTTTTTCCCACTCTTCGTCCCTTTTTCACTTGAAATGCATATCATGACCTGAAAACAAGGGAAACACCATACCAAAGCGTAAAACATATTAAAACGAAGGGAAAGCGAACAAAAGCGATGTAAAAGCGATATAAAAACTACTAATAAAAGCAATATTGAAACCACATATAAAACTCCCCCAAACTTAGGCCGTTGCATGTCCTCAAGCAACAAAGCTTGCATAGTAAATCTTTGGATCAAGATGTGTACTTCAAATGAAAAAGCTTGTGAAGATAAAGTGTGTCGATACTCATACTTGAGCTTTTGTTCTGTTTGTCTAGTCCTAGTTCTCTTGGTAATCATTCTCAACAAAGGTATTACAAGAACACACATCGAGGTAAAACCACAGACCTAAATCTCTCTTTCGATCTCCTATCCAACTATGCTTTGGGCTTAAGTATCTTCTTCGGTTTTCTTCCTCACATGCATAAGATCGATCAAGAGTTTTTTCTAGGCATCTTTTTACTAATATATTTGTTCTTTTTCGCACATTGGAGTTTATTAGTCCACTTTGAGACGACAATTGAGACTCAACCACCATTAAGCTAAATAACTGGGTGAGGGTTACCCAACTTAGAAGGACTAGTTGTCTTTATTGCCTTTATTTCATCATTTTTGGTGCCTAATTTATTTGTTTCTCAACCAACCATATATACATGCAATTCTTTTTAATTATGCCAGACTGTCAATATAAACTAATCGGGAAATACCTCTCAAATCCGAGTACTGTGGCACAAATCTAGATGTTGGACTCACGTCCTTACTCTATGATACCTAGGGTGTTCAGGTCATACCTAAGTTTTCAAACTTTCCCAATGCCCCTAGTTCCAGCCTCTCTTCCCTCAAACTCTATATACTTTTTCAACATCCCTCAAAATCGAATCTTGACATAAAAAAATTCACGGTCTTAGTACTGGGAAAACTACGAAAAGTAGGTTATAATTCATCACTCAAACTAGAAAACTAGAAATCAAGGAAGAAACGTGAACATAAAAAATGCAAGAAATAAAAGTGAAAGAAAATAAATAAGTACCCCCCCCCCCCCCCCAAAAAAAAAACTTGAACTAAATATTGTGCTCAATGTTTTGTCGCAAGCAAGAGGGAATAGAACCCACAAGAACCTTACTCGGGGGGTGGGAATCGCAACATGAGTTGTTGCATAATTGCTTGGACATCATCAAAGACTACTCCTTGTCTTTTTTATCCTCCTTCATGAGCTTTTTTATTAACTAGAAGAAAAATTGAAACAAGAAGAAAACAAATTAGTGCAAAAAGTGTGGGTTGCTTCCCACAAAGCGCTTTGTTTAAGGTCGTTTAGCTCGACCAAGGATGAGTGCAAGCACTCATGGTGGCTCTTTCAAACAATGATTCCTCAACCTCACTCTCAATAGTATTAGGTGTCCATGCCCACTTATCAAGCCATCTCTCGTATCCACCACTCTTCTTTTTCTTCTTCTTATGAGGTGGTTTATACTTCTTAGCATGTGGGGGTGGTTCCGGTTCTATCCTAAGTATCAACTTTTTGGGTTTGGATTTAATCTTTTCAACCCCCACCTTAAAGGTCAACCTTCCCCTCTTAACATCAATAATTTTCTCAGTTTCATGGTCCTCTAATATTCTTTTTTTAGATTGGATCTTTGTTAATGGTACATTTGTAAGGATCTTTTCCCCCATCTCCATATACATATTGGATTGGGTGTCTACCTTAGCTTTCACCAATCTTTGTGAGAAAGGAATTTGTGACATATATGGAAGAGGAGAAAGATAAGGTGTTTCCTACTCTACCTCTTTGATATCTTCCTTTTCGGGTGATGTCGGTGGATTTTCCTCACTCTTTACCTTTTTCTCACTAGAACTCTCCTCAATCTTTTTTCTCATTCTCCATAGGAGTTTCAACTTATTTTTCATTTTCGGCTGTTACATCATTCACATGCCCCTTGGGGTTTTGCTCGGGTTTCCCCGGAAATAATCTGGGAGGGACGGAAGAAGCAGCTTGTTGTTGTGCTACTTGGGCGATTTGAGTCTCCAACATTTTGGCATGGGTGATAACATTTTCAACCTTAGTATTCAACTGCCTAAGTGCCTCATAGGTGAGGAGGGTTTTATTTCTAAACTCTTCATTTAGGAGAGTATGTGTCTCAATGAAATTCTCCATTAACATTTCAAGGTTGGATTGTTGGAAATTTGGAGGTTCCTCGAAATAACGGGAGTGGTTATAATAGTAATAATTTTTGTGGTCCATCCACCATAGGTTATAGGTATTGGGATAAGAGTTTCCATGGTTATTGTTCATATAAATGAACATATTTTGGATGGATCCCATGTATACCACAAAAGAAACAACAGAAAAGAAAAAATTGTTCTAATCTCTACGATAGCAGATTAGAATAATCAAAACGAGTTCCTCATATACAAGGGCAGCGAGAGAATTGCAACAAACAAAAAATAAATAAATAGAAAAATAATCTCTAGTCTCTATGATGATCAGGCATAATTTCAATATTAACGCAATTGGTCCCCGACAACGACGCCAAAAACTTGACACGCTGCAAGTGCAAGGCTAATGTCAGAGTAGTAAAAAGTATCGAACCTCAGAGACCAATGGTTAAGTACCGATTTCTATCCCATTAGTGATCTCTACATTTGCACAACTATTGCCCCACCTCTAACGAATAGGACGCTCGTCGGCTTTCGCTCGCGCAGAAACTAGTGGTCTTTACCTTTAAAAGTGTGGATTTTCTCAATTTCATCCGATCACTTTCGTGACTTTAGACTTGACTGTTTAAAAACCTGATTTTCAGTATTGCCTCTACCCTTTCGGCGTAAGTCAAATACCTAAAAACAACACTTTTACTTTCATAGCTAGTTTTGAAGAACACTCGGACTCGTAAAATAAAAGGGGGGAATTCCCGCAACTAGCTTAAGTCATGCGAATAATTGGACGATAGGGTTCATAACCTTTAGTCCCTAGAGGACTACTCACTCATAGTAATGAACAATCCAATCAAAACGGTAATCACGAATAAAGACATAATCGATAAACAAGTAATTAAAGTAAAAATTGGGTACCTAATTTCTGAAATAGTAATACTTCAATTATAAAATAGATCCAGCTACTCCAATGGAGACTTATACAAAATTGTAGAAGAAGAAACGTAAAAACAAAAACTAGAATTAAAAATTGGATCCCCAAAAACTCAAGACTACCTATGAGTTTTTATATAAAATCCTAAACATGGTAATAATCTTCTAGTAATCGATGTCAATTACAAGTGATTAAGATCATATCCAAGCAAATAAAGAGCCTTGAAGTGGAGGGAATCAGGCTAGAAAGGAAACAAATCGGGAAAACTCGTTCTCCTGTTACGAGTCGTAACAGCTGTTACTGGCACTCGTAACAGGTCTCTGGATCTTGTATTGGGCACCTATACTTGAGGGATGGAGGGGTTCTCCTGTTATAAGCCGTAATACGCATTACAGGCACCCGTAACAGGCCTCTGGCTTTTGTACTGAGATTTTCTGATTCTCGCCTGTTTTCGTGTTTTGCCCACGCTTTGTCCCTCTTTCACTTGAAATACATATCATGGCCTGAAAACAAGGGGAACACCATACCAAAGCGTAAAACATAATAAAACGAAGGTAAAGCAAACAAAAGCGATGTAATAACGATATAAAAACTACTAATAAAAGCAATATAAAAACCACTTATCAAATAGTCCTAATGTGACTATACATGATAGTCTTGCTAATAGTGACATACACGGTACACAGACTACTACACCTAGATCTGAGTCTGTTTCACCTAGAGCTGAACACAATCATCTCTTTCATAATGGTCCTACCATAGATAGGTCTCAAAATGCCTAGTCTTTACCCAACAATCCTGTTGCCATTGAACATAACTATGATGAATTTTTTTTTAGTTGAACCTAATCCTGCTGAACACACTTCTTCAAGACATTCCATTAGAGCCTCACATCCTCCTTATTATTTAGCAGACTACCCCTACTATTACACTCCACCTTCTATACCATATAATATGGCCAACCCCTTATCTTCAATTTTCTCATATAACAAATGCTCCCCTATTTATAAATATTATTGTTGCACCAATTCTTAAACCATTGAACCAAAACATTTGATCAAGCCAGTAAATTTGAATGTTGGAAAAATGTCATGGAAGTTGAATTGCAAGCCCTTGCAATAAAGCAAACATGGATTATTGTTAATTTACCACCCAGAAAAGTTCTTATTGGTTGTAGATGGGTTTACAAGATCAAATATAAGACCAATGGCTCCATTGAAAGGAATAAGGCTAAACTAGTGGCTAAAGGTTATACTCAGTTGGAAGGTGTTCATTACATTGGTACATACTCTCATGTAGCTAAGATTACTAGAATTAGAGTATTGTTATCTATTGCTTCCATTAGAAGATGGAATTCAGAACAACTTGATGTTAACAATGCTTTCCTCCATGATGATTTGAATGAAGAGGTATATATGACACTTCCTCCTAGACTTTCTGGAGCACATTATTCTCAGGTCTGCAGACTTCAAAAATCATTGCATGGTTTGAAACACACTAGTAGACAATGGTACTCCAAGCTTTCCTCTTTATTGATTTCCTTGGGATATTGTCAGTCACGAGAAGATTGTTCTCTTTATATCGAATCAGTCAAGGATTCAATTACTGCTTTACTTGTCTATGTTGATGACATAGTGTTTGTTGGTAACTCAATTCAAGAAATCAACTCATTCAAGCACCTTTTGGATCAAAAGTTCAAAATTAAGGATCTTGGTCACTTACGATTCCTTTTGGGTTTGAAATTTCTAGATCAAGTACATGTATTTTCTTGAATCATAGAAAATACGCACTTGAGCTCCTCGGGGGAACAAGATTTCTTGCAGCAAAGCCATCACCTGTTCATTTTGATCCCACACTCAAGCTATCCACCACGAATGGGCAGCCATTAGAGGATCCATCATCTTTTAGAAGGTTTATTAGCAGGTTAATTTACTTGACTAACACAAGGCCCGACATCTCTTATGTTGTTCAACACTTGAGTCAATATGTCTCTCATCCTCTCATACCTCATTATCAAGCTACAACTTGCATTTTAAGGTACCTTAAATCTTGTCATGCCAAATGTATCTTATTTTCAACTTAGAGTAGTTGAAAACTATATGGTTTTGCTGACTCCGATTGGGCCAGGTGTTCTAAAACAAGGAAATCAATTACTGGCTTTTGTGTTATTCTTGGTTCATCTCTTTTATGCTGGAAATCCAAGAAGAAAAATAGTGTTTCAAGATCTTCAATTGAGGCTGAGTATCGAGCATTAGCATCTCTAACTTGTGAGTTGAAATGGATTAGCTACTTGTTTAAGGATTTCTCTATCAGCTTTACTCAACCGACTTCTATGTTTTGTGATAGTAAATCAGTTATCTACTTGGCCCACAACCCTACGTTCCATGAAAATAGTAAACATATTGAATTAGATTGTCATATTGTTAGAGAGAAACTTCACTCAAAACTACTCCGACTATTACCTATTTCAACAACAGCTCAGTTGGCCGATGTTTTCACTAAGCCTTTGCACTCTCCAACTTTGTTGTCAACTCTCACAAAGTTTGGGCTTTGTACCCAGTCCAACTTGAGGGGGGATATTAGCTTAAGATGATTCACATTGTGCCTTGTATAGCTTTGGTGTAAAACTTATAGTTAGTTAACTTAATTAGTTTGTTAGTTCTACTAGTTAGTTAGCAGTGTAACTAATTTTATCAACTCATTGTTGTTTTGTATAAAGCTAAACAGTTACTTTCATTTATCTTTCTTTCTCTAATTTTTTCTGTTTCCATCATTGAATATATTGGAGATCTTCATCATTGACAAAAGATAATACTTATTAGATGAATTGTAATGATAATACATTCTTTTGATTTGATATATGAAATAAATAGTTTTAATATAAATCAAAATTGAACATTAAAAAAAAACAGAAATTATAGTGTATCTCACAAAGTGTATATATTCATATATTTTTAGTAAAATATGAATAACGTGAATTTCCACTTATTCACCTTTAAACGGCGAATTTCAGTAATTAAAATATTGACGAACAAACAAAAAGAAGCATACTACAATATTTAAAACTTAACTGAATATGCAACAATCATTCAATCATTATTTAATGTTATATTATTTTTTAATATTATTTATTTTAAAATTTTAAAATAAATATAAATTATGAATCAATTTTTTCTACATATCCATTTTTCCTTTGTTTGTAAAATTGAAACAGTGCTTCATATTAAGTGTCAATTAGGGATGACAAGGATATCCACGAACACATATACTAGTCTCTCGTTATCCGTTCCGTTTAATAAATATGATACTCGTGCAAATATTTAGCAGACAGATATCCGTGGATTTTGAAATACCTATGAATATTTATGGATACTCATGAATATCTTTTTTTCAATTGTAATTGACTAATTTTTTTATATGATGTAAATTGAAAATTATGTGTATAATTTTTAAAGAAGACGCGAAAGAAAAACGTACGCGGAAGAATTTTAAGTGAAAAGAAAATTATCAAATTAAAGTGTTTATTAATGAAAGGAATTGATAGAGTACAATAATTTTAAAGGATATGTCAGTAATTTTTCTAACAGAATCGGCTCGGTGCAAGAGCAGCAAGTAGGGGTGTATATTGGTTGGGTCAACCCACAAACCTTGGTCAAACTCACCCAAAAAAATTCAAAAAAGTGGGTTTGGTCGGGCAATTGGGTGGATATGGGTTTAAAAACTATAAAACCCATCAAAAAATCGGGTTTCGGGTAAAACCAGACTCAACCCAAAAAACCCACTGACCCACTAATCAAACATTTATTATTACAATTTTAATATTTTTGATAAATATTAACTTAGTTGTTGCAACTTAAATCTCTTAATATTTACTATTTTAGTGAACCATGACTTTAACTAAATTTGAATGTTTTACTTTTTAGTTATTTTGATACTAATACAATTTTATGTCATGCAACTTTAGTTTGTTGCTAGTATTTTATGATAATTTTTATTTGTTGATGATATCATTTATTATTTTATGATGTTAAAAGATAGTAAAAATAAGTTATCAAATTTATTTTAAAAGACAAAAATGTCGAGTAATTTTTATGAAAAAAATATGACGAACCATCATTTAGTCATTTAATATTAATAAAATAGAAATTTTTTGTGGGCAACCCACTACTCAACCCAATCCAACTCGAAAATTAGTGGGTTTGTCCAAACCAATCCATTGGTGTAACGGGTGGTTATTTTACCTCACCCAAACCACAATGTTCCATATGAATTGGATATTGGGTTTAGCCAAACTCAATCCAAATCGACCCATGTACATCCCTAGCAGCAAGCTTTACCGCACATGCCCCAAATATTAGAGGGTCCTAAATTTTGAAAGTTGCAATTTTTTTCAATTAATAATAAACATTAAAAAATAGTATAATAATTCAATAAAATAAAAAAAATACTATAATAAAAATATAATATATAAAAAAATTGAGATGGATCAAAGATAATATAATTATAATTACATTTATTTTTTATTAATATATAATTATATTTTTTATATGTTATTTTTTATTATTTTAATTATATTTTATTTATAAAATTAAACCTATTTTTTAAATTAGAAAGGAGCGTCTGAATTTACTAAGCCAGTCCTATTTTCTAAGTATTAAAGAATACATATACCCGCACCGCACGTACTATAAAATTATGTATCCGTAAAGAAACAAATAATTAAATATTCATTAAACGATCAACTCGTAACAGTAACGAGTTTTACCTACTGATACCCATGTGCGGTCTTTTTATTATCGCGTGTCAATGTTCAATTTTGTTATTTTATTGATATTGAATATCCTATGATTTTCTTTATTTTTTTTTATTTACACACTTTCTTCTTCTCCAAATTATATTTTCTGTTTTTTTTCTCCTCCAACACAAATTCAACTGAGGGACCTACTTTTAATACTCAAATAAATGATGAAATTGAAAGACTAACTTTTACTTTTCAATTTATATTTTCAAGCAAATAATAATGCAAGTTGTAGAAAATCATAGAGGAAATTTTCATAAAAGGATTTATTTATGTTTTTAGATAAAAAACATAATAGTCTTTAATATTATGCTGATAACGGTAAACAAACATAAAAGAGCAGTCAAAGTGACCACTTATATTTTTCTTGGTTAGATTCATTTAAATTAATTAAAATTAATAATATAATATTTGAAAACACCAACAATATTGTAAATTTCGAAAAGCTGTGTGATATATTTACTCAAACATTAATCTAGTGATATCAGAAACAAACAATCAGTTGATTGATAATTTCTCTCCATGGTTAAGATAACTGTTTTGAAGGTTGATATTGATTGTTTCAAATGCAAAAAGCAACTTATCAAAGCTGTTTCATCTCTTCAAGGTAATTAATCTCAACATTAGTACTTAATCTTCCTTCTAATCCCTCTTCTCTTTTTTAAGGATTGAATTAACATTATAATGTTTAATATTTTGAATTGACTTGTTATAATTTTTGATTGGATTGTAGGGATAGATAAAATAGAAGTTGATGAAGGGAAAGGAACCATGACTATAACAGGGAATGCTGACCCATATGATATTATAGTTAAAATAAAGAAAATTCGGAAAAATGCTCGAGTTCTGAGTATTGGGCCTCCTGTTATCCCACCTCCTCCAAAACAGGATTCTCCAAAGAAGTCCAAGGAAAAGCCCAAAGAAAAGCCCAAAGAAAAGCCTAAAGAAGAGCCAGACGAAAAGAGTAAGCCCGAAGCAGTAGTGAGTCAGTATATGGTGGTGCCTCCTCAGTACTGCAACCATGCCCAACCAATTGCTGTGCTACACATGGCTAGGTGGGATGAGCCTGATACATCTTGCACTATATTGTGATGTTTTTATGATGCACCTATGCTATGCTCCACTATTTCTTAAATAATTGAATTGTTGGATAGAAGTTTAACTTTAATAGAGTTCAATCTATTTCTTTTAAATAAAACAATCGGTACGGCATTAGTATGGTTAATATTAGGGGTGACAAGATACGTCTGTAACGTTGATCATATTTATTTTGTCTTTATTTAAAACGAGTCAATGTTTTAGATCTATATCATTCAATGTATCTATCCCGTTCCAATCAATTTTCTTTGTGGCGCAGATTTTTATATACAATGTTACAATTTTTAAAATTTAAAAGTTCAATCCCCACACATCAGTCCTCATTTTTGTAAGATAGGACAATATTTCATATACTTACTCTTAAATATGTATGTCTCACTTTGTCTTACTCCCTCCGTTTTACAATGAGTGACTTATTTGAAGTAAAATGGTGTCTCAAAATGTATGACCCATTTTAATTTTCAATGTAACTTTTTTTTATTTTACCCTCTAATTAATATTACTTTCATCATTCCCAATACATTATAAGGGTACTTTAGTAAAAATATCATTCTCTCTCCTTTATTTATTCTCTTTTTCTTAATTTGTGTGAAAAATCAATTGAGTCACTCATTATAGAACAGAGGGAGTATTTTTTTCGAACTTTTATTTATAGGACCTAATCAGAATTGCATGCCCATCCCTAACAAATATAAAAGAGTTTCACTCAAAATATTCATTAGTCTCCGTACTTCAATTTTTGTCTATAACACACCGTGGCAAGGAATCTTCAAAAAATTTGGATAAGTTTCGCTATAGTGACAACTGACAAGGGCAAAAGAACAGAGAATCAGAATACGACTATCCACTAGCTCTGAATCCAAAAAGCATCCACTCAATTATTCACTTCTTTGGTTCCATTGCCCTTCAAAAACAAATTTGGCCATATTAATTAATTTAAGTACACTGAACGCAAAAGTGAACATAAAGACAAAAATATTGACAGTGTACTATGACACGTTTTGAACACACATACTTCATAGTTATTGGGCCACTAGTTCTATGAGTTGAATGAATTATTATTTCTTTGTTAGTATAATCCAATTCAACACTTATGCAACTTATTATTAACTCCAAACATAAAATAAAAGCATCTTATACCAGCACCGTTCCTTTTCTACGACAAAACAAAATGTTCATTAAAAAATTGTAGACTCAGATTCTTTTTCATGTCGTTTTCTTGTAATGTTTTTTTTTTTTTTTATGCCATCGTTTTCTTGTAATGTTTGTATGTTCGACACATGGTGGAAAATTTATTCAATATAATTATATAATCGGACCAAATAAAAGTTGGACAGTCGTGGAAAGAAACTAGATATAGGTACCTTTTCAAGTTTTCCATTTTAAAATAATGATTTTCTTAATTCTTAATTCTTAATTATGTTATTTGTTGGCAAATAAATCCATACAAGTTTGGTCATGGTTGAGCCTGCTAGATTATACAAATCTGAGTGAGCCAATATTAAATTCACTTTGCCGAAAATTGTTGAGCTAGGATGTGGACACATTTGTGGATTCATATATATAAGCCAAAGAACTAGTAAAAACTAAATTATTTGCATATACAATAGTGATGTGTGTACAATTATATAAAGTTACCCTAATAAAATATATTGGTGAGGAAAAGTGAATGCAGAAAATGAAATATTCAATTGTTATAAAACAAAATACTAAAATTGGATACAACAAGAATATTCTTGGAGCTGACTTGAAACACAAACGTGAGTGTAGAAATGGAAGATCGTAGAAAGTAAAGAGGAACACACAAAATTTATCAAAATTTAAATCATTTTGAATATTATATTTTTATTGAGGTCAAATGGTCAATACCATCATGATGAATAATGCAAAACCCTTGATCAGATTGAGAGAAGAACAACTATACAAATAGGATGCTATTAGAGAAACGTCACATCTTAATTAAAACCTTTTCGATATTAGATTTATGGACCATCTTTAATACTACCTCCGTTTTTGTATAAGAGACATCTTATTATTTTTTAGGTTTATTAAATAATTAATGTATTTAGTCTATAAATTGATCAAATACATTGATTATTCAATAAACCTAAAAAGTGAGTTGTCTCTTATAAAAAAGAACGGAGGTAGTATCTACTATTTTGAAAATTCTGCCTTCCAATGCATCAATCATCGTCCTATTCAATTATTCAATTTGACGAATGTCTGCACTAGTTAAACTACTCTTGATATAAAAGGGTAAAGCGCGTCGTTTCAGGTCACAAATGCATTATCTTACCATTCATTTCTAGTTTCTAATTAGGCATGACACCATAACCCATACCCACGGGTACCCATCCGAACCCGCCCCTAAGTTGACGGAGAAAACTCACTTTGACTGAGTTTGAGTTCGGATTTGAGTTTTTCCCGATTATAAAATATGGGGACAGATCGGGTAATGGGAACACTAATACCCATCCAGAACCTGCCCCCGAACCCGCCCCGTTTATTTCATTATGTATATTATTATTTATTTTTGATAAATTAGAATATTAAATATGTGGAAATGTTTTGATATTTTAATTTGTATTTATAATTTAAAATATTAGAAATGTATGCATGAAATTTTTTTTAGATTGTTTTATTTTATTATTTGTAATTTAATTTGATTTTAAAAAACATAAATATTTCTATTAAAAAAATGATTTCACTAAATGAATGGTGGCGGGGTTTGAGTTTTGTTCTGGAGTGGGCATGTCCCTGCCCATCAGTCGGGCATGCCCAACCCAATACTACGCTGAGGTCCATTAAGGCCAAATCCTCTCTCTTGTCGAGCACACTCAAACCCCATTATGGTCGAGCAGAGACTACATGGCTCGGGGAGGGAACATGCATCCTCCCCCGTACTCCACGTGCTCCTCCCGCGGGGACACGTCATCAGGTAACTACCCACCTCCGAAAGAGTTAGTCTACCCACTCTCCAGAGATCTCGGGGCAGTTACTCCTGGGTGAAGACCACGTGCTGGTCTTCCCTACGCCACGTAAGCCCTGGCAGTTATCTGCATTGGGCCTAGCAACCCAACCCAGTGCAGACAACCATTGGCCCAGCGTTGGGGTCACAATATAAATACCCTTTTTCACTAGAGGGTCAGGTATTCTAATTCTTACTCTCACTACCTTCTGTACTTGCTTGCTCCATTCTTGACTTTAGCATCGGAGTACCTTGTAGGTACACCCCCACTGTCTCACACCACCGGAGTAGCGGAGCTCACGACGTTTGCTGGCCACCGATCTACTTTCTGATCAGGTACGATCAGTGGCACCGTCTGTGGAAACCTTTGCTTCCCCATTTTTCTCCTCGTAAAAACCAAAGCAACTTTCATTTTCTGACAATCATGGCCAGCCCTCGAACTGATGCCAACTCTCCGGACACCGCCTTCGTTCCATTCAACAACGGAGACGACCAGGAGCCCAATATGGTCGTTAACGTCGAAAAAGGCAACCAGAGGGATGGGCGTACTGCCTCCCCCTCCTCTGATGACGCGGCCTTCAACGCCGCCCAACACGATAGCAGCCTGGATGTCTACCAGCCGATCCCTGCGCCACCGAATGCGGATCCAAACACGGTGGCCCTGTTCGCACTGATCAATCAGACCAACCTGATGATCTCCCAATAGAACGTGCGGATAGGAGGGCTCGAAAGGGAGCGACAACAATGCTCTCCCCCGCGAAGACATTGTCGCCCCATATCTCGCAGCCCTTCTCCTCCTCCACGGAGGACACGGCAAGACGACTCTCGGACTCCTTCCCCCCAACCTGTGGGGCGCCGCCCGCGTCTGGAACGACCCCAACCTGTGGTCGCCTAGAAGCGCAATCGGTCCCCTGCACGGAAGGAATAACGACGTTCCCCTGTCCAAAAGAGGAGCAAAGTTGACGGTCACTGCGAGAAGCCGAAGAGTCGACCGAAAAGCTCTCCCCAATGAAACAGGTACGGTCGTGGCGACCACTCCCTTCACAGTCACCAGTTAGAAGTGACGAAGACGACCAGCGTACCCCCCTGTCCAGGGAAATTATGGAGACCCCTTTGCCCGTCGGGATGGAGAAGCCTCCACCTTTGGCGACGTACGACGGCATTGCCGACCCGGACGACCACGTCGAGAGTTTCGAGGCAATGCTCGACTACAGGAATTTCCGGGGAGCAATGTTTTAAAAACTAGACCGAACCGGCCGGTTCAACCGGTTAGACCGGGAACCGGAGATGAATCTGGTTGGGTCAACCTTTCAAAACCGCAAGTGGGTCAAAACCGGGGTTAAACCGAAAAAATCGGATTGAACCGTCCAAAACCGTTCGAACCAAAGAATCGGAGCCGGTTTTGTAAAACCGCCCGGTTCAAAAAAATTCATCAAATTGACCATTTTTTTAATTTTTTTTTTTAAATTTGAGTATGTTAATATCAAAACTTAACATACATTCCTCAATCACAAAAACGAATTTCGTGTGTTTTTTACGATCATACAAACTTTTAAGTTTTGTCACTCCATTATAGCACACTCCATCATCATTATGCCGTCTCTTTCAAACATAGTCACGATGTCCAACTCTATTGATTGTCGTTCAAGTCAATATTGTTTGTTGTTGTCTATTAAGACTTGTTTGTCGTAGTTCAACTCAAATTCAATTTTTTGTTGTTTAATGAAGTATATTGTATTATTTATATTTTGACATTCTATCTTATTTAATTTAGGTATTCTTAATTATTTGAACTTTATTTTAGTTATTATATTCTATTATTTTAATCTTAGTTTGAATTAGTTTAATTTATTTTGTTGTAATTCTTTAGTTTGGTCAAAATATTCTTAAATGATGGTTGAAATGAAGTGTAGAACTATGTTAATGTTATGTATTATTGATATTGTTGTATTAAATTTGTAATGAATTTTTGAAATATTTATTTTATTAAGTTGAGAACATATAATAACGTGTGACATATCTATGAAATTTAGTTTCATATTATTAGTTTATTTAATAAACGGTTCAACCGTAGGTTTAACCGGTTTAACCAATTGAACCTTAAACCGTAAGTTTTACCGGTTCGATCTCCGGTCCGGTTTTTAAAACATTGCCGAGGAGCTATCAAGTGCAGACTCTTCCCGACCACCCTCCGAAAGGGTGTCATGCTGTGGTATAAGAGCCTCGCACCGGAATCCATCACCGCCTGGAAGAAACTGAAGAGATAGTTCTCCAGGCATTTCACTACGTCCCGACGCCACCCGAAGACGGTGGCCACCCTGGAAGCCATCATCCAAGGGAGGGATGAATCTCTCAGAGATTACATTGAGAGATTCAACCGGGAAGCCGTCCAGGTAGTCGCCACGGACGACATGAAGAAGTTTCTAATCGAGTAAGAACTACGACCTCACACTGAGTTCGCCAAGGCTGTGGGCATCCAAAGGCCCCGCAACTTGGAAGAGCTCCTCCACAAGGCTCAAGCATACATTCAGTATGAGGAGCTAGAGGCTGCCCATTATGCCTGCGACTCACGGCACCAAGAGGTCCCCTGAAGCTCCAGGCAAGAAGACTCTACCACTCCCTGACGAGGGGGTGACAGAAGAAGAGAAGATCGTACCAGAGACTCTCGTGAACCGAGAGGTCCAGCTGGCCGGTTCACAGAGTACACGCTACTCACTGCTCCCCGCGAGTGAATTTTGGCCAAGTGTATCAACTCGGAATTCCAGAAAGGAGGTGTCCGCTTTCCAAAGCCGACACCACTCAAACCAAATGTTGACAAGTCCAAGTACCGCAGGTTCCATAGGAGCCATGGGCATGTCACTAAGGACTGCATCCACCTCAAGGATGCGATAGAAATCCTGATCAAGGAGGGGCACCTCAAGCAGTACACGAAGAGGAACGATGCCCCCAGATAGGATGCCCGGGAGACACAAAGGGTCGAGGAGACGGCCCCTCCCGCTAGAGAGAACGGGCTTCAAGTCGCTCTGAGTATCACTTGACCAGAGGACTTCTACATCCTCGACTAGCCCGGGGTCCCCGCGACCGCTCGTAGCCTGTGGGAAAATCTTCCCCCGAGGACCCCGTGATCGCTCGTAGCCCGTGGGAAAGCTTCCCCACAACAATGGTTATATCAGGCGGGGAATTCAACAAGGTCTCCGTCGGGTCGATCAAGCGAAAGTTCAACGAGCTGATCTACACGAGCTCAGCATTGACTGCCACCTTCGAGAAGGTACAAGGGAAGTCGAACCCCATCACCTTCTACCTCGAGGAACTACCGGGCGGTGCACCCAACTCCACCATCCCTCTCCTGATAAGGGCGCAGATGGTGAACTTTGATGTCCGTCGAATCCTAGTCGACCAAGGGAGTTCGGTGGACATCATGTACGCCCACCTCTTCGAGACCCTCCAGCTCAATGAAACACATCTGACCCCCTGTGTGGGCTCAGATCTACAGGGCTTTAACGACACCATCACCAGACCGTGGGGCTATGTCGAGCTGATGGTTACTTTCGGGACTGACGAGACTGCCCGACAGGTCAAGACCCGCTTCTTGGTGGTGGATTGTCCTTCCCTGTACTAGTGCATCCTGGGGAGAACCACTCTGGCCGAACTCACGGAGGTACCATCTACAGTCAATCTGAAGATGAAGTACTACACGACCAAAGGCCGGGTCTCACCCTCCACGGGGATATCGAAGCTGCTAGAAGATGCTTCGAAGCTGCAACCAAGGGCCTGAGCTCGATCAACATCAAGCCCAAGACCGGAGAGAAGCCAGCCCCAGTCATAGAGTAGAAGCCACTCCCACGCGTCAACACGGTGGACCTCGACAGTCGTTTCCCTGACGAGCAGGAAGAAGGGGGAGCAGCGGACAACGACCTCCCAGCTAAAGGCAACAGGTAGCCTCTCTATCCAATGCGCCCCATTCCAGACTGAGACTTCAAGCTCATTACTCTCGGAGACGATCCAGACAGGAATGTGAAGATTGGTATCGGGTTCCCCGACCTGGCGAGGAAGTAGTTGAAGGCTTGCCTCTGGGAGAATGCTGATTTGTTCGCGTGGAGCGCGTCGGAGATGCCTGGCCTCAACCCAGAGGTGGCTTGTCATCAGCTTACTGTAGATCCAGCTGCTAGGTGTGTAGTGCAATGTAGGCGTAGGCAGTCTCTCGAGAAAGCGGAGCCTGCTGAAAAAGCTGTAAAAGACCTCTTAGAGGAAAATTTCATTTCGGAGGCCAGGTACACAACCTTGCTGTCCAACGTTGTACTTTTCAAGAAAAATAATGGAAAATGGAGGATGTGCGTTGATTACACTTATCTTAACTGGGCATGCCCGAAAGATGCTTATCCATTGCCTAACATCGACTAACTGGTCAACAATTCTGCAGGTTTCAAGTTATTGTCCTTCATGGACGCCTACTCGGGGTACAATAAAATCCCCATGGCCAAGGCCGACAAGCAGCACACCGCCTTCATGACCGAGTCAGGAAATTACTACTACAACATAATGCCCTTCGGCCTAAAGAACACCGGCGCGACCTACCAGCGGATGATGAACAAAGTCTTTCAGGGAGAGATCGACAACATGCTCGAGGTGTACATGGATGACATGATCGTAACGTCTACAGAAGAAGTCGACCACGCTGCCCACCTCAAGAAGGTCTTCTACATGGCGAGGAAATGCAAGATGAGGTTCAACCCCGAGAAATGCACCTTCGGCGTCCGGGCAGGCAAATTCCTCGGTTTTTACCTCACAGAGCGAGGAATCGAGGCTAACCCCGACAAGTGTAGGGCATTCTCCGAAATCCTGATGCCAAACTCAAAGAAATCGATACAATCGCTAAACGGGATGCTGACCTCGCTCTCCCGCTTCGTGGCCAAATCGGCGCAATACGCGCTTCCATTTTTCAAACTCCTACGCCAGAAAGCCACGTTCGAATGGTCCGAGGAGTGCTAGGAGGCGCTCATCCACCTCAAACAAGAACTTTCACAACCCTCAGTGCTCTCTCGACCAGAGGACGGGGAGACACTATTCCTATACCTCGCCATCACGAGTGAAGCAATCTGTGTGGTTCTAATTCGGGAAACCCCCGATGGACAGAAGCCGGTTTACTTCACCAGCAAAGCCCTCCAAGGCCCTGAACTTAGATACCAGCAGATCGAAAAGGTCGCTCTGGCTCTCTTTACCGTAGCCAGAAGACTGTGACACTACTTCTTGGCCCACACGATAGTGGTGAGGAACGAGCAACCCGTGAGATAACTCCTCGGCTGACCAGACATGGCGGGGAGGATGCTTAGGTGGTCCCTGGAACTCGCCTAGTTTGACATCCAATATGAAGGGAGAAAGGCCCTTAAGGCCCAGGTGCTGGCCGACTTCGTGGCGGAAATGACCCTCCCAGAACCTTCGACCAACGGATCCCAAAAGTGGACGATCTACGTCGACGGGGCATCCAGCTCGATAGGAAGCGGAGCGGGCATCATCCTCGAAAATGAGGAAGGTATCTTGATCAAGGTCTCCCTCACATTATTCTTCCCGACGTCAAACAACCAGGCCGAATACGAGGTTTTCCTCACCGGATTGCAGTTAGTTGAGGATCTCGGTGCCAAAGAAGTCAAAATATTCATCGACTCCCAGCTCGTGGCCTCCCAGGTACGAGGAGAGTACTAAGCCAAAAACGACAACCTCATCGAATACTTGGCTCTGGTGAAAGAAATGATGAAAAAGTTCACCTCGGCGGAAGTGAATCACGTCCCACGTGAACACAATACTCGAGCAGATGTCTTGTCGAAACTCGCGAGCACAAAGAAAAAAGGTGGGAACAAGTCCGTCATTCAAGAAGTGCTTCCGTGGCCAACCATCAAGAAACCCGTCCCCACGACTGATGTGAACGCCATTGGAGACGGCCACTGCTGGATGACCCCGGTGTACGAGTACCTCACCACAGGAAAACTACCCGACGACTCCAACGAAGCTAGAGTAGTGAGGCGACGTACTTCCTCGTATACGATTTTTGAGGACAAGTTATATCGACGCGGCTTCTTAATCCCTCTCCACAGGTGCATCGAGGAGTCCAAGGTCCCAGGCATACTCCAAGAGATCTATGAGGGGATCAACACGCAACACCTCGGTGGACGATCACTAGCCCGTAAAACGCTACGAGCAGGGTACTACTGGCCCACCATACAGCAGGACGCCAAGGAGCACGTCAAGAAATGCGATAGATGCCAATGACACGGGGACATGCATCTGGCCCTACCCAGTGAACTCAAAATGTTGTCGTCCCCGTGGTCGTTCGCCTGGTGGGGGATGGACATCCTTGGGACCTTCGTCGTGGGGTCGTACCAGAACAAGTACCTGATTGTCGTCGTTGACTATTTCACCAAGTGGATCGAGGCCGAAGCCCTGGCCAAAATCACGGTCCACTGTAGCGTGTGATTTTTGTCGGTGACGTGACCACCTTACCGCAATGGTTGGAATTGGGTGCTACTTTCTGATTTCTTATTTATCCTATGAAGCTGGAAAGGAAAGGGAAGTTATCTAAACCTTACACACAAATGTTTTCTTTAACAAATGCTAAGAGATTGGGGGGGTCCGGGGTCAAGTTATACAAATGGGAGTTGTTAATTACCCAATGTATACATGGTTATCCATAGATCGTTTAGCATGTTCTATTGTTATCTACTTACTGGTGTTTATATGTTATAAAATGGGAAAGTTCCTCCTTTGGGAGAGTTGAGAGAGTATTTTTGTTGTTTTCGGATTTTTGATGTTTTTTTGGTAAGGTACTGGACCTAAAGTTTTTGTTATGTGTGCTCGCTAAGATTTCGCAATCTTATGCCTACGTATTCCCGTAAAGACAACAGGGAAATCAGAGCAATCGTAGTTCCTCATATTCTATGGGAGGAAAGATGTTTGTTGTCTTGTTCAAAGCCCAAGATTGAAGCTGGATGAGTATTTATGTGTTGTTCAAAGCCCAAGATTGAAGCTAAAGGGGTTTGATTGAGAGAGAATTTGTCATCTCTAAAGGGAGATATCTCACCTGTTCATCACAGTTGTTGGGGTATTTGGTTATAAAGGGGAATTACTTTAATTGGGATATAAGAATCCAGCAATGCCATATTTTCCTTTATAAGAGGTCCTGAAGGAGGAAATTTTGACTCAGTGTTGAGCAATTCCATTTTTCCTTAGGAGTCTTTATATGCTAAGAGAAGGACATTGGATTGGAAGTAAATAATCCAGAGGCTTGCCACTTACAGTAATTAGATGAAAGAGGAAGTTTACCAGGATAAAAGAGGGATCACAACTTGGATTTTTGAATCAAAAAATGTGCCACCTACAGCAGTTATTTGGGATTAGGTTTGTTTGATTTATCTGTTTTGATGTGTGATGTACAGAGAAATGTTTTCTTGCAGAGAGAAATTTTGATTTCTTCTGAGGGGATGATGGTTTTTATGTGCCTTGATCAAAGCCCAAGGTTGAAGCTAAACGGTTGATTTTGTTTAGGGAGTTTTTATATTTGTCTTTTACAAAGCCCAAGATTGAGGCTGAAAAGAGATTGACTCTTTTGGGGAAAGTTTTATTTGTCTTGTACAAAGCCCAAGATTGAGGCTAAAAGGATTGACTCCACTGGAGAGAGGTTTTATCTATCTTGTACAAAGCCCAAGATTGAGGTTAAAAGATATTGACTCAGCTGGAGAATATTTTGTCTTTCTTGTACAAAGCCCAAGATTGAGGCTAAAACTGTTGAGGGAAAATCATTATACAAAGCCTAAGAGGAGGCTGGTTGGGGAATTTCTTATATAAAGCCTAAGAGGAGGCTAACTTCTGCTGAGGATTATTGAGATCCAGAGATAGGTCTAAATTGGGGAATCAACTCTTGCTGAGGATTACAGAAGAGTTGAGATATCAGAGACCATGAGGTTCTGATTCTATTAGTGTTGTATTGATGGTCAGTTGACCTTAGCTGGGGAACTTAGGATGAAAAGTTTAAAAATTGAGTTTTTAAAACGTACGGAGGTTCTAACTCTGCTGGAGATTGATTAAGTCATCAAGTTTTTTTCCTATGCTTTAAGGAAACTTGAAGGTTTCTTTGAGATCCAAGAGGAGATGAGACTTTCTAAGTCTACTGGTATGAAGGGATTGATCTCTTAACTGGAGAATGATCTTTGTATGAAGCCCAAGAGGAGGCTGATGTTTTAAGGGATGAGAATCAACCCTAAACTGGTCTGATGTTATGACTCACTGGAGGATTGAACTAGCAAAGGATGACTAGGTTATGTCCTATACCTGTAGGAGGTCTTCTGGTCCTTGTACTAAGCCCAAGAGGAGGCTGAGAACTTCTAAGAAGCCTGAGGGTCCTTGTACAAAGCCCAAGAGGAGGCTGGGGATGCTTTTAGGAAGCCTGTGGGTCCAAGCCTGAGAAAAGTTCAAGAAAGGTTTCACCGGGAATAATCATTTCTTTAGTGAATAGTTCTAGGGTTTGAAGAAATTCAAAAGAGGTTTCACCGGGAATTATCCTCTCTAGGGAAATGAACTTCTTGTACAAATTTATAAGTAGTGACAGTCTTGAGAAAAGTTTCACCGGGAATAATGTCTTTCTCTGTTCCATATTGTATAAGCCTAAGAGGAGGCAAAACTGTATCTGGAATTTCCTATGGGGGAACTAGTTTTGACTGTGTTGAAAGAGTAACCACTGGTTTGATCTAATCCTAGACCTAATTGTTGGGGAAAACTCTAAGCAAGTATATATATATATATATATATATATATATATATATATATATATATATATATATATATATATATATATACAGAAAACAAGTATGTATAAAAAATAGTAGAACTTACAGGTATGCATGCTTCCAGCATTATAAACATAGTTGTATAATTAGTTATTCAAGAAATTGAAGAAAGTTTTGATACAACTATAAATTTGAATCTAAATCAAAAGTAAAGTTGTTTTTAAAAGGAAATTTGGGGCTTATACTCAAGGAGAGGCTCAGATGAATTCTTTTGAAAAGGTGACGATAGCGTCGTAGTTTTGAAAATCACAGAGGGACTTATACAATGGCTGAGGCCCAAAATTACTGTATTTTTACAAAGAGGTGGTTCTTACACTCTATTAGAGGCCCAAAAGTTTTAAAAAGAAAAGAGAATTGGGCTTACAACTCAGAGAGAGGCCCAAATGAAAAACAGTGATCGCACCGTTTATTTTGAAAATCGCGTAGGGACTTATACAATGACTGAGGCCCAAATTATTTATGTATAAAGGGGTTGGGTTTTACACTCTATTAGAGGCCCAAAAGTGTTTGAAAAAGAAGAAAAATGGGACTTACAATCAAAGGGAGGCCCAAATGAATAACAGTGATCGCACTGTCATTTTTGAAAATCGTATCGGGTCTTAAACAATGATTTAGGCCCAAAAAAAAGTTTGTACAACAAGTGATGGGTCTTACACTCTATTAGAGGCCCAAAAGTGTTTTGAAAAAGATTTGTAAGGGTGAAAAATAATCAAAACCCTAATTTGATTAAAAATGTATTTTAATTGAATAAAATTCAATTAAAATGATCAAAGTTATCAAACATGTGTGAAAAAACAAGTTGTGATCTTGGATAAATGTTTGAAAAATCATGTTTCATTCATAGAATGATTTGAAAATAATTTGAATTTGAAAAAATCAAAGTGAGAATTTCATTTTAAAATGTTTAAAACAAATAAAAATGAAATTAATTACAAAAATTCTAACTATATTAAATAAATAATATAAATTGGAATTTTTTTGTAAAATAAAATAATTCAACAATAAAACCAAAAGGCCTGGGGCGAGGGGGATTCGAACCCTAGACCCTTCGCACGCTACACATACAAAACCAGTCTGTTCAACCACTGGGGCGCAATGCCAATTCAAATATATAATGGCAATGAAATAATATATAGTAAAACTATATTTGATTCTGAAAAATGGCGCCATGGCCTTCATCTTTAACCTCGTGCCAGACCAACTTTGGCAACCTTGCAAAACCTATGCTATCTCACTCGTTTCTCAACCATTTTACAAGATGTAAAAATGAAACTCGTGTATTTTTTAACAAGGAACATGATGGTTCTTTTTAATTTCATTTAAATTAAGTGTAACAAAAGATATCATGTTGTAACCAGACGAACCCTAAAAAATGCAAGAACTAAATGAAATCTCTCATACACACGAGATAAATAGCAATTTATTGAGGGTTAATGATCTATAATCAATCAGAATCATGATGGTAACTTAAAACAACATTTATGATGCATGATTCATTGAGTTTGAAAGTTTAAGGCTTGCCTCTCCAAGAAGGAATCAAATTCTATTGTAGAGATGTTACAGAAGTGAAACAATGATCTGGATAGCTTCCCCAGTGAAGATGGCTGGTTTCTACCTGAGTGAATCGCACACTCAAAGATACAACAGAGTCGCCACCGAACTTTATTTAGTCCCAAAGGATAGGGAAAATATCGATAAAACCCAAGGGGAAGAGAAACGGGAACGGGGGGTCGGTTATGCGAAAGGAAGGTATTAGCACCTAACGCATCTGTCGTACTCGACGGGAACCATTTCGCTTGCTTCTAGGCTTGGATGGGTTATCTATCTAAAGGTTTCTAGCTAAAAGAAGGAGGGGAGAGAGAAGAAAAGGGAAAAAGGAAAGGAAAGAAAGAAAGTGCTCGCGGAGGAACGAAGTCCTCGTGCCTACGTACCTTCATAGTGCAATGAGGAAGTCAGAGCGCCGTAGTTCATGGAACCAGGGGACGAAGAAGGAAGGAAGAAAAGGAAAAAGACAGAAGAAAGGTGGAAGTGTGCTCGCCGAGATCATTGCGATCTCCTGCCTACGTATCATACATTCGAAAGAATGCAGAATCAGAGCTTCCGTAGTCCTGAACGGAAAACAAAACAAGAACGAAACAAGGAGACGAAAGAAGTGGTGTCAAAACCAAGAGCAAGAGTAAAAGAAAAACTCTACTGGGGAAGACCCCGCAGTAAGAGCGTTTGCACAAAAGAATAGGAAAAGAATGGTGTCAAAACCGAGAACGAAAGAAACTCTGCTGGGGATAACAAAGAGAATTGGTGTCAAAACCAAGAAAGTAAGAGCAAGGAGAACAGAAAGGACTCCTCTGGGGATCCAAATAAGGGGATGGTGTCAAAACCAAGAGAAAAGGGAGACTCGGTATATTAACTGTCTGGCAGTGGTTAACCGAAGGAAAGAGAGTAAGACCCTGGCGGGGAAAAGAGGCTGGTGTCAACAGACGGGCTGTGATAAACCAAGATAGAGAGTGCTGAACCAAGAGAAGGTGTTTGACTCTGAAGGGGCATCGGTATATTAACTGGTAAACAGTGGTTAATCGAGGACACAAGGGTTGCAACTTTGTGGGAATAGAGAAGCATTGGTTTTAACAGAGAAAACTGTGATTAACCAGAAGCACGGGTGTAGGACCGATCAAAGGTCATAACCCAAAAGGGGTGTTGGTAATGACTGAACAAACAGTACTCGACCAACAGAGAAGGGTATTGAACCAAAAAAGGTTACTAGCCCAAGGGTGCAAGTATTCAAACCAAGAAGAGGTTGCCAACTGCGGGTGATTCGGTGTTTACAGACGGACTGTGATTAACCGAAGAGAAAAGCGAGTGATTAACCAAGAGAAGGTGATTAACTCGAAAGGGCTTAGTATCTTAACAGACGGACTGTGGTTAACTGAAGAAACGGGTGATTAACCAAGAATAGGTGATTAACCCAAGAGGTGCTCAGTGATTAACAGACGGACTGTGATTAACTGAAGAAACGGGTGATTAACCAAGGATAGGTGATTAACCCAACAAAGGAGAAGAACCAAGAGAAGGTTGCGAACTCCAGGGGAAAAATGGTCGCGACAGGAAAACTGTGTTGGACAAAATAAAGAGAATTGAGACTCTTCAGAGGAATCAAAAAAGCAATGATGGACCTCAAGAAAATCATAGGGTGTTGAAACGAAGAAAGCTTGCTAACCCAAGGAACAAATGATCGTAACCAATAATAGTGATTGATCAAGAGAGAGAGAGATTGAGATAGGAGTGATCAAGGATCGAAAGAGATCGCAAAGAGAGAAGAGTGATCAAGGATCAACTCGACTGGAGAAGGAAAGCACATTACCGCCTGGAGATAGAGATGACTAAGCCAAGCACAGGGTCATTCGTCCCCTACCTGAAGTAGTCAGAATGAGAGTAGGAATTATCCCTTCTCATTCCTTCTCTAACACACAGGGTGTAATGCGGAAGTTGAACCGGAAGTCACAAAAGCTCCAAGTTGTACAGTGCTCCTGTGTAGAGAAACGGACAGCATAACATCGTCAATTTGTACAGTGCTCCGATGCAAGGTGCAGCACGAAACTCCAAATCCAGAGGGGAAATGAGAGGAAAAGCTCTAAAGGAGGCCTAAAGAGAGGAAAAGGGAAGATCGATTAATCGAAACAAAGTTTTGATCAATTAATCAAGGGAGAAACATGCTAACAACTTTCCAAAGAAGATGAGAAGTCATTAAAGCAAAAAAGGAGTGGATTATTGATTATACAAGATTAAGTTTATCCATGAAGAATAAACTTAATGCAAATCTGAAATGGAAGGTGTAAAAAAGTGCCAAATGATCATCAAAATGCCACCCTAAATCATGTATCATGTGAACAAAGATAAATGCAAGAATGATTACATTCATATGATGCTAAAATATGAATAATTTGAATAATCAAAAGTGTGCAACAAAAGTTCATGAACATGCTTCAATCAGAAGTTAAATGACACTTAAAACATCCATAAAAATGAAGCACATTGATCCATGGAAGTTAGAAGAAGAAAGGATATCAAACAAGCTTAAAAAAACTCAAAATTGGCCATTCTGTTCAGTGGTAACCGATTACAGCATATCAGCTAACCGGTTACATACTTGAAAATCAGCGTATTTGTTGAAAATTGAACTGTATAACCGGTTACAACATAACTGCTAACCGGTTACCACTGAGACAGTGGCAAAAATAACAGCAAAAACAGCTTTTCAAAAGTAGTTTTCAACACATAATCACTTATGCCAACCACCACATGCTAGGAACTGAAATTGTGCACGAAAAATGAACTTGAAAATAACAATTAAACAGTGATAGAATCAAATAATACAATAGGATCATGGATCAAACAAATGCAAAACCAAATCACACACAACAATTATCGACTACATTGCGAACGATACGAAAATGCGCGAAACGGTAAAATTAGTTAGATCCACCAACCTACAAGCCGAAGATTTGGCTTGGTAAGTGTTGTAAAGAGATTTTGATGCAGAAAATCAAAGAAAACCAGAGGATCCTTAATTTGTAGACGAAACGCGTCGAAACCGATCAAAAACGCGAAAATGCACCGAAATCAAACTTGCACTAAATTGAAAGTTGTAGAACTCTTGGATTGAAATAGAATAAGATGTAATTTCAGAAATCCAACCAAAGAATGCCAAATGATGAAGGTTAAGCTCAAGAATTAATCACTTTCAATGTGAAAAGTGATTATCCTTCAAGAATAAGAGCTTTTGGTGAGGTTTTGGGATGAGAATTGAGATGAAGATGTAGAAGTTGCAGAAAAATGCAGAGGAGAATGAGAGAATTGAGAGTGAATTGTGAAGAATGGTTGAAGGTCTTGTGTGAGAAATGTGGGAAATGATGGAGAGATTGAAAAGTGAGTGAAGGTGTGTTTATATAGATTTTAGGTTTGGAGTGTGAGATGGTTTGAAATGTGGTTTGGAATTAGCTTTGGGTTTGGAGTTAGGGTTGGAGTTAGTTGGGCTTGACTCACCGAGTCAAGGCGGTTAACTGGTTAGTTAGAACCAACTCAGTAGCAATCCCAATGCGAATTTCCTCATCCAAAGGTTGGCATGCTTGTAAAACAAGGAACATGGTGCACTTAATTTGGAGTGAAGCATTAGAATAAATGCACTTGGATTGAATTGAATAGCCTTAAAATTTCTAGAGAAGTCTAGAATGTTCCACACACTGCTAAAATAATGTAGAATCAATGACCAAGGAGAGTGCATGGTGTTGTCCCAAAAATGCAGCAGAAACTGAAATTTTCCACTGAGTAACTGTAACACCCCGATTTTTAACAGCGGGAGTGTATATATATATTTTTTTAATGCCATACATAATATTGACAACTGTCTTTCCAGGAAAATAATAAAAATGATTAATCAGAGTACGAGCTTTCGATCTAAGTCTTTTCCATACATAGGACCAGCATAATGCCCACTATTATAAATATTTGTCCATACACATAACGATAAGCACTCAGCTTTAATAATAACAGCAACAACAACATGGAGAACCTCAAAACACGACCCTAACCTGATCTTGAATTCCTAGCCCAAAGACTTCCAATCTTACAAGCCTTCACGACACCTGGATACCTTAACTATCACAACTTCTAAACCTGGGTGGTCGTTAGCCACATCATAATAATAGTAGAGGGTCACGATCTAAAAACACCATATATGGAAGAATACACACATGCCAGCAGAACATGATATACATAACAACATGAATAAGATGATAATATGATATACATAGCAATATAAATGAGGTGACAGTATGATATATGTAACAATCACCATATTTAATTTAACACACAAATGCAATGCACACACATCCTAAATGCAGACCTATATGAATTTGGTGGTCCCAATTCGTCGGGTACCCTCACCATGCATGAATTCCGGAATTTAACCTCTCCGCAGAGAGTCGTGATACCCCCTTGGGTCCTCACTAACCGTGCTGCCTCGCAGACACAAAAGTGTTGCCCTTGCAAACACCCGGAGTTGCCTCCCTCGCATTCTCCTGACTCAATTTGATCTCAAAGGATCGATGACGACTCAGTCACATCACCTGGTGCAGTAGAATTCCCTTCGGGATTAGGTGATGATTCAGAACCCATCACCCTGGCCCGTTCGGCGCCAACTACCTACACGCAACTATGGTATGCATGACTCACACATGCAAATGCAACAGTTTATATAAACACCATATGTATAAACACAATTCACAATTCACAATTCACAATTTACCATTCAGGTCATATATCTATCACAGATCATATGAACAATTCTCAGTACCAACAGGTGGCTCAGACACACCTCGTGTTGTCCTCCTCGACATACACATCAATCGCAATTCATATATTTATCACAAATCATATGAATAATTCTCATTACCAACAGGTGGCTCAGACACACCTCGTGTTATCCTCCTCGACATACACATCAATCGCAATTCATATATTTATCACAAATCATATGAATAATTCTCATTACCAACAGGTGGCTCAGACACACCTCGTGTTGTCCTCCTCGACATACACATCAATCGCAATTCATATATTTATCACAAATCATATGAATACACATCACAAGTTTAGCATCATAGCATAAACACACATCCCCAACTGGGCACACAATCATGTATATCACCACATATCCCCAACTGGGCACACAATCATGTATATAACCACATATCCCCAACTGGGTACACAATCATCACACATCCCCATAAGGGCACACAACCATGAATACAAACACACATGCATTCAATCACATATAATATCGTTAGAAAGTGCCCTTACCTGAGCAAGCTTCCAACCCAAACAACCTACGCTACGTAAGATCAATTCGTCCCTCCCGATGAAACCTCGTAACCGGATCCCACTGTAAACCTTTATAATACACAAAGGACTTATGTTAAAACCACTCGAATATATCCTACAACAAGGCTGGGTCTTGGTCGCTAACCTACTCAACCAGGTTTTGGTTACGACACTGATTTCTACCCTAATCGCTTTATAAAATACATCTTTTCAAATAAGAAAGAATTTAGTTTTTCTCTTAAAAGAATAAATATCAAACTCAAGAAAAATTTTCCACAAACCATTTTAAATTCTTTTACTTGAACCCATAATTGTGTCAAATTATTTTTCTCGCACTATGAATAAATTCAGCGAAACCGAAATATATAAATCACCCAAAATAAGATTTTAACCCCAAAATAAAACCACCTAATATCCCATAAATACCAAATAAATAACCAAAATATTTATTTCACCAATATAAAATTTAATGATCTCCTTGTATCAAAATACTTTAATCATACTATACATAAAATTAATTAAACAAATAAAATACTACAAAATATTCCAATTTCAATAATATTCTAAATTAAAATTTAGAATAAATAATAGTTTTCCAATCACAATAAATTATTTTGGATCTAAAAATATTTCGCCACAAAACTAGTTAACAGTTTTTTTTCAACGGTACCCAAAAATCGGCACAGATCGTACTTTAAAATACTATTCCGAACGTATCCGGAAAATTCCGAAAAAATAAAATAATTATCTAAAAATATATAAATAAAGATAAATAAATATTCTATCAGTTAAAAAAAACCGGGATAAAAAATATCAAACGGAATGAAAATTACGAGATCGGAAGTAAAAACAGCGGGACGTCCAGCACAGAAAATGGCCATGACGCCCGTAACCAAGAAGACACGTTCGTAACACAAAACCAAATACAAGGGGTGGGTCCCACCACCCACTCTCTTATTATTATTATTATTATTTTTTAAAACCAATTTAAATAAATGAATGGTAACACATAATTAATAATTCAAATAATATACCCACTGATAAATTAAATCGGTACCAATATTTTTTCTCTAAACAAAAATATAATCTGATAATCGGATAGAAAAATATTTTTGTTACCGACAATAATAATTCCTACACAAAACTGAAAACAGGAGGTATTCTATCGGTGTATAATATACCAAATCTAACCACCTAATTATTACTAAATTAAAATAAATAAATTACTAACTAAAATTAAATAAATCAAAGCATCAAAACTTACCATTGTTTGTGTTTCTGTGCGTGAGAATAAAAAAGAAACCAAAAGAAAACAATGAAACAAGTTTCTCAATATATAGATTTTTCCAATTCATCTCCACCATTCAATTTCCAATGGCCAAGATTCTCACAACCATTTCCTCACTCTCTCTCACCCACGTGAACAATTCTTATCCCAAAATAAGCCGCCTCTCATCCACCGCCCCACTATTCAATCAACCCCCTTAATTCGTTCGGTCTCCTCGTTTGCTCACAGACGAGTCGTAAAACACTCCCGAATAACTTTTTCAAAAACAGAAAAAATTCTACCGTCATCTTTAAAATAAAACACAACATTATTTTCGACAAAATAATTATTCCGAACAATTAAATTTTCTACGCCGCTTAGAAAAATAAAATGGGATTAAATTTTCATTTTCCGGCGATAAATAAACTCCCATGTAAAATTTCCGACAACACTCGGAGTCCGTGGAAATTAAAACAACGGCTATATTTTTCTCGTTTTCTCAAAACATCAACAGAGTCACAATTCCGGAATTTCCCATACCATAAAAATATCTGAAATCAATTATAATCCTCGCCAATTTAAAAGTCTGATCGATTTCTCAACAGAAAACATATGGGTCAAACTGATCCACCACTGGAACCCTAAAAATATCGGGTATAATCTGCTCGCTACTCCAAATTTAGTAGAAAAACAGATTAAAATGATAAAACATCATAATATTATACGGACTAAAATATACGGGTCTTACATTACTACCCACCAAAAAGGAGTTTCGTCCTCGAAACTCGAGGTAAATGTAACAACTTACCAAATTATCTCTAACACACTCACTAGAACGATCGTGCACCTATTGCAACCCTCTACAAAGTCACATTGACTCGGACTCTAGACGCAACGCTAAAACCCCACACTATCTAAGCCGGCAAGAATCATTCATTCCATTCAACACAATCTTGTCTACTATCAACAACAGATTAAGGATGATCAGTTCCTCAATTTGTCAATAGGTAGGCGAGAACCATGATGGTGGAATAAATCGTCATTACCAACTACAATAGTGTTCTCCTCATCTTGTTCTCAATTTTATGCAAGACACAAGGGTCCAATAATCACTTCGATGTTTCCTAAATGTTTCCTCCAAATTCCTGTTACTTTACTCTCCAAAGTGAGACACAATTTCCCCAAAACAAGTTACGGTTCCTTTCACGCTCACTTGGCTCGGAACAACCATTTAGTATCCTACCAAAACAGTAACAGCTAATACCCGAGTACAAATTCAACCTATTACACTCCAACCGAAGTAGTCATCTAGGTAGAGAACTCCACATTTTCCCCAATGTCCATAATTCCTTAATTATTCCTTTAATCTCATAATGGTGATGATCCGTATATGTTCAGATTCAAACTTTACTCCAAATTACAATCTGAATTATAACACCCCAACATCCGGTTGGTGATTGAAACTTCCCTAATCTTTCTTCCACCTGCCAACCTATGCCATCTAACAATACCCCAATTTCCTTTTCACCAGTCTTACCCTCTTTGGTCACCCTCTAACACACTACCTCAGTTCCAAGTCATAACTTAGTTTACTCTCGTATGCCTTAACCTTAAACGTTCCTCATCGCTGGCTATCCCCATTTGACATACCACGTCTTTCGTATCATCCTACATCAGCTTCCAAAAATTCATTGAGTTTCCTTTTCCTCTTACAACTAAATTCTATTTCCCTCAACGAGCTCATCAATCAAACCATTTTTGATTGTTCCCCTATCTCATCTTTTGTTTGTTAAACTGTTCTCGATGTCAACCTCTGATGTCCAATAATTTCTCAAAGCATATTTTCCATTATGCTTCTCTAGTCTTCATTATAACAAGTACAACGAATCCAAGCTTTACTAGTATCCGCCAAGCATTTCCACTTCATCCTTGATTCGTCCGAATTGACAAATGTTTGATCCTCTCTACTCCCGAATATACCCAATGCACCTTATGTGACCCAATCTAGTTGTACCTTCAACTCTTAAGCATACCCTTACCATTACTTTTTTTTTTTTTCTGTTTATGGGCGAGGTAATTTCTTGCACGAATTATAAATCGACCTAATTCACATCTCTATGCATTCCTTTCACACTTTGTCTTGACACTTAATTCCCAAAACCAATCCTTTCACTCCACCCATTCGTTCAACAATGACATAATGTACTTATCCTCGTCCAACTCCTCAAGTCTCATGTGGAATCCTCCCACAGGCTTTTCACTTAGTAACTTCATCACCCTAAATCTGAATATAACAACCCATCTAGTCACTGATAAACTCCCCATTAACCTTGTGATATCAAATTTTCCAACCGCAGGATTATTCTCTTACCACTCATACCGCTTCTTAATTATCAGCTTTACGTCCGAGCGCAACCCCATCATCTATAGCATACACTCTTGAGGAATTGCTTAGTATCCTTCCCATTTCCATTTGGGCCATATCCTTGGTAGTCCTTCCTAAGCAACGAGGTAGTCAACCTTCTTATTAAAAAATCTGTGTTACCTGAGCATTTTCTTGCTTGCATACAACCTTATTCTTCCTTTATAACCACCCTTACGATACTGCAACTCCAAAGTCCCTTATACTAGATCCTCTTATAACATCTAGGAGTTTCCAACTTCAAAAAAAATCTTAGCAACCAAACGCCTATAGTCGTTTCCCAACCTACCATGACCTATATCTTGTCAACTTCAACCCATATCTTTATTCTCCTTCACCCAATCTAAATATCCTTGTTCCAAATCAATGTTCGTCCTATCCAACCTACTCTTCGTTGTTCTATCTATCTTCAATTTCTTATGACTATCCAATGGTCATAATATCCTTTTATAACACAACCCAATCCTCTTTCGCATAAGTTCTTGCTAAACATCAGGACACATCCATTCACTCCTCAGTTTCTTATTCAATCCTAGCTTTTTCTAAGGTATCAACCAACATTATTACTCTACGATCTAACACTCTAAAAGAATTATCCTTCCAAAACAGACATATCTTACTCATTCATCTAGTCACTTAGCACTTATCTCAAATTTTAACGCTTGACTTTTAAAGAGCAACTACCCAATCAAAATTTCTTTGCTAACTTTTCTTTATTCTCGGGTTCGATCCCTAAATCCAAATCTAAACTTTGATCTTCACGAAATCCATATACTTGTTACACCATATAACTCCATTCATTAATTCTTCATACATGGCTCTGTGTCCTTCCAGATATTAAATTTCAGCATCTTATCACTCTTCTAACAACCCATTGTCTACCCGCGGTATGATATCTCTAGCAAACCATGTCACCCATACTTGAATTGCTTTAGCACTTCCCTACTCTACTCATATAATTTCTTAGATCCGTGGTGCTACTTCTACCTTTTCCTCCTATAAATCGTAATACTCATTCTCTCCCAACCTCCTACTTCTAATTTTTTCCGATGACAACTCCACTGATGGTCACTTCCACTAAACTTATCCATGTGATACTTGGTTTCCTTCCTTTAACATCACATGATTCATCCTTACGGTATTTAGTTACCTATCTAACCTAGCTTAAGAAACCAAATTAAACCCTCAAGCACCTACCAATCATATAACCTTCCTCCAACTTTCCTAGGTTTCGGCCACTTTCAACGTGCAACCCGCTTTCTTTCTAGAGAAGATCTCCCATTAATCTCCAAGTATAGTAATTGTCTCTAAACGACATCTATAACTGCTCTTTGATTCCAAAGAAATATCACCTTTTTCATAGTCCATAAACTGCATCTCCTCTCATTCGGAACTCACCGGAATGAACATCCAATCATTCTTCTCTCAAAAGGTCCTCCAAATCAAGTCCTTACTTACAATCCTGTGAAACCTTGACTTCCACTCATCCCTACTCAACACCTCGGAGTGATAAGAACAAACAAAACCTCTCATCCATAACATTACTGCAGAAAACCTTATAGTTCTTACTCGATTCAATCTCACCACCTCTAGCTCACTACCTCTAACGAAAACGGGGACACATGTCGACCAACGTCGACAACTGTAACACCCCGATTTTTAACAGCGGGAGTGTATATATTTTTTTTTGAATGCCATACATAATATTGACAACTGTCTTTTCAGGAAAATAATAAAAATGATTAATCAGAGTACGAGCTTTCGATCTAAGTCTTTTCCATACATAGGACCCGCGTAATGCCCACTAGTATAAATATTTGTCCATACACATAAAAATAAGCACTCAGCTTTAATAATAACAGTAACAACAACATGGACAACCTCAAAACACGACCCTAAGCTGATCTTGAATTCCTAGCCCCAAGACATCGCATCTTACAAGCCTTCACGACACCTGGATACCTTAACTATCACCACTTCTAAACCTGGGTGGTCGTTAGCCACATCATAATAATAGTAGAGGGTCACGATCTAAAAACAGCATATATGGAAGAATACACACATGCCAGCAGAACATGATATACATAGCAACATGAATAAGATGACAATATGATATGCAGAGCAACATAAATGAGGTGACAGTATGATATATGTAACAATCACAACATTTAATTTAACACACAAATGCAATGCACAAACATTTAATTTAACACACAAATGCAATGCACACACATCCTAAATGCAGACCTATATGAATTTGGTGGTCCCAATTCGTCGGGTACCCTCACCATGCATGAATCCCGAAATTTAACCTCTCCGCAGAGAGTCGTGATACCCCCTTGGGTCCTCACTAACTGTGCTGCCTCGCAGACACAAAAGTGTTGCCCTTGCAAACACCCGGAGTTGCCTCCCTCGCATTCTCCTGACTCAATTTGATCTCAAAGGATCGATGATGGCTCAGTCACATCACCTGGTGCAGTAGAATTCCCTTCGGGATTAGGTGATGATTCAGAACCCATCACCCTGGCCCATTCGGCGCCAACTACCTACACGCAACTATGGTATGCATG
Source organism: Lathyrus tuberosus (assembly GCA_022829125.1). NCBI lineage: Eukaryota > Viridiplantae > Streptophyta > Magnoliopsida > Fabales > Fabaceae > Lathyrus > Lathyrus tuberosus. The sequence continues at coordinate 4,004,720 of JALAZF010000170.1, forward strand.
ACTCACACATGCAAATGCAACAGTTTATATAAACACAATATGTATAAACACAATTCACAATTCACAATTCAGTTCATATATCTATCACAGATCATATGAACAATTCTCAGTACCAACAGGTGGCTCAGACACACCTCGTGTTGTCCTCTTCGACATACACATCAACCGCAATTCATATATTTATCACAAATCATATGAATAATTCTCATTACCAACAGGTGGCTCAGACACACCTCGTGTTGTCCTCCTCGACATACACATCAACAGCAAAACATATATTTATCACAAATCATATGAATGCACATCACCAGTTTAGCATCATAGCATAAACACATATCCCCAACCGGGCACACAATCATGAATATAACCACACAACCTCAACTGGCACACAATCATTCAAACATCCCCACAAGGGCACACAGTCATGAATACAAACACACAACCTCAACTGGCACACAATCATTTGAAACATCCCCACAAGGGCACACAGTCATGAATACAAACACACATGCATTCAATCACATATAATATCGTTGGAAAGTTCCCTTACCTGAGCAAGCTTCCAACCCAACCAACCTACGCTACATAAGATCAATTCGTCCCTCACGATGAAACCTCGTAATCGGATCCCACTGTAAACCTTTACAATACACAAGGACTTATGTTAAAACCACTCATATATATCCTACAACAAGGCTGGGTCTTGGTCGCTAACCTACTCAATCAGGTTTTGGTTACGACACTGGTTTCTAACCGAATCGCTTCATAAAATACATCTTTTCAAATAAGAAAGAAATTAGTTTTTCTCTTAAAAGAATAAATATAAAATTCAAAGAAAATTTTCCACAAACCATTTTAAATTCTTTCATTTGAACCAACAATTGCGTCAATTTATTTTTCTCGCACTATGAATAATTCAGCGAAAACGAAAAATATAAAACACCAAAATAAGATTTTAACCCCAAAATAAAACAACCTAATATCCCCTAAACACCAAATAAATAACCCAAAATATTTATTTCACATATATAAAATTAAATGATCTCTTTGTATCAAAATACTTTAATCATACTATACATAAAATTAATTAAACAACTAAAATACTACAAAATATTCCAATTTCAATAATATTCTAAATTAAAATTTAGAAAAAATAATAGTTTTCCAATCACAATAAATTATTTTGGATCTAAAACTATTTCGACACAAAACTAGTTAACAGTTTTTTTTTTGAACGGTACCAAAAATCGGCACAGATCGTACTTTATCATACTATTCCGAACATATCCGGAAAATTCTGAAAAATAAAATAATTATCTAAAAATATATAAATAAAGATAAATAATTATTCTTTCAGTTAAAAAAAATGGGGATAAAAAATATCAAACAGAATGAAAATTACGAGACCGGAAATAAAAACCCACAGTATGGCGCCCGCCACACTAATGAAAAGTGGCGCCTGCCACACAAAGAAATGTGGCGGAAGCCACACAAGAACACAAATATAAAGGGTGGGTCCCGCCACCCACTTATTTCTTTATTATTTTCTTTTCTTTCTTCTTTTTTTTCAACCATATATATAAATCAATATGTAATCTTAAATAAATAATAATAATAATCCAAATAATATACCCACAAATACATTAAATCGGTACCAATATTTTTTTCTCTAAAAATATAATCCGATAATCGGATAGAAAATATTTTTGCTACCCACAATAATAATTCCTACACAAAACTGAAAACAGGGGGTATTCTATCGGTGTATAATTTATCTAATCTAACCAAGATAACTAATTAACAAAATAATAAAATAACTAAATTAGGAAAAATAAGAACTCATACCATTTATTTTTCTTCGTGCAAGAGAGAGAGAGAAAACCAAAAGAAAAACAATGAAACAAGTTTCTCATTATATAGACTTTTCAAATTCATCTCCACCCTTAAATTTCCAATGGCTAAGATTTCACCCCATAATTTCTCATTCTCTCTCCCACGTGCCTCATCATTATCAGACGAAAAATATCATGATATTAAATTTTATGCCGCCTTACTATTCATTCTAACCCGTTAATTCGTTCGGTCTCCTCGTTCGCTCACAGACGAGTCTTAAAACACTCCCGAATAACTTTTTTCGAAAACAGAAAAATTCTACTGACATCTTTAAAATAAAACACAACATTATTTTCTACTAAATTTTTATTCCGAACAAATAAATTTTCTACGCCGCTTAGAAAAATAAAATGAGATTAAATTTTCATTTCCGGCGATAAATAAACTCCTATTTAAAATTTCCGACGACACTCGGAGTCCGTGGAAAATAAAACGAAGGCTATATTTTTTCTCGTTTTCTCAAAACATCAACAGAGTCACGTTTTCAGAATTTCCGATACCATAAAAATATCTGAAATCAATTATAATCCTCGCCAATTTAAAAAGTCTGTTCGATTGCCAAAAGAAAACATATGGGTCAATCTGATCCACAACCGGAACCCTAAGAATATCGGGTATAAATAGTTTGCTACCCCAAAGTTTCGTAGAAACACCGATTAATTGATAAAACATCGCAAAATAATACAGACTAAAATATACGGGTCTTACATTACTACCCACCAAAAAGGAGTTTCGTCCTCGAAACTCGAGGTAAATATAACAATTTACCAATTTATCTCCAACACACTCCCTAGAACGACCGCACACCTATTGCAACCCTCTACAAAGTCACATGGACTCAGACTCTAGACGCAACGCTAAAACCCCACACTATCTAAGCCGGCAAGAATCATTCATTCCATTCAACACAATCTTGTCTACTATCAACAACAGATTAAGGATGATCAGTTCCTCAATTTGTCAATAGGTAGGCGACAACCATGATGGTGGAATAAACCATCGTTACCAACTACAATAGTGTTCTCCTCATCTTGTTCTCAATTTTATGCAAGACACAAGGGTCCAATAATCACTTCGATGTTTCCTAAATGTTTCCTCCAAACTCCTGCTACTTCACTCTCTAAAGTGAGACACAACTTCCCCAAAACAAGTTACGGTTTCTCTCACGCGCACTTGGCTCGGAACAACCATTGAGTATCCTCCCAAAACAGTAACAGCTAATACCCGAGTACAAATTCAACCTATTTCACTCCAACCGAAGTAGTCATCTAAGTAGAGAACTCCACATTTTCCCCAAGGTCCATAATTCCTTAGTTATTCCTTCCATCTCAATACCATGGCGACCTATATATGTTCCCATCCAAATTCATTCCCCTTACCATCTTAATATTACCATCCCAACGTCCGGTTGGTGATTGAAACCTCCCTAAATTTTCTTTCACGTGCCCACTATGCCATCTACAAAACACACAAACCCTTTACCCCAGACTTAAACTATCGGATCACACTCTAACATAACTACCTCAGTTCCAAGTCATAACTTAGTTTACTCTCGTATGCCTTAACCTTAAACGTTCCTCATCGTTGGCTATCCCCATTTGACATACCACGTCTTTCATATCATCCTACATCAGCTTCCAAAAATTCACTGAGTTTCCTTTTCCTCTTACAATTAAATTCTATTTCCCTCAACGAGCTCATCAATCAAACCATTTTTTATTGTCCCCTATCTCATCTTCTATTGTCAAACTGTTCTCGATGTCAACCTCTGATGTCCAATAATTTCTCAATGCCTATTTTCCATTATGCTTCTCTAGTCTTCATTATAACAAGTACAACGAATCCAAGCCTTACTAGTCTCCGCCAAACATTTCCACTTCATCCTTGATTCGTCCAAATAGGCAAATGTTTACTCCTATCTACTTCCGAATATACCCAATGCACCTTATGTGACCCAATCTAGTTGTACCTTCAACTCTTAAGCATACACTTACCATTACTTTTTTTCCGGTTTATGGGCGAGGTCATTTCTTGCACGAATTCTAAATCGCCCTAATCCACATCTCTAACCGTTCCTCTCACACTTTGTCTTAACACCTATTCCCCAAAACCAATCTTTTCACTCCACTTATTCGTTCATCAACGACATAATGTACTTAACCTCGTCCAGACTTCTCATATCTCATGTGGAATCTCCAACAGACTTTTCACTTAGTAACTCCATCATCCTAATTCTGAATATAACCACCCATCTAGTCACTAATACACTACTCATTAATCTTGTGATATCAAAATTTCCAACCGCAGGATTATTCTCTTACCACTTATACCGCTTCTTAAATATCAACTTTACGTCCGAGCGCAACCCCAACTCCAAAGTCCCTTATACTAGATTCTCTTATAACATCTAGGAGTTTCCAACTTCAAAAATCTTAGCAACCAAACGCCTATAGTCGTTTCCCAACCTACCATGACCTCTATCTTGTCAACTTCAACCCACATCTTTACTCTTCTTCACCCAATCTAAATATCCTTGTTCCAAATCAATGTTCGTCCTATCCAACCTACTCTTTGTTGTTCTATCTATCTTCAATTGCTTATGACTATCCAATGGTCATAATATCCTTTTATAACATAACCCAATCCTCTTTCGCATAAGTTCTTGCTAAACATCAGGACACATCCATTCACTCCTCAGTTTCTTATTCAATCCTAGCTTTTTCTAAGGTATCAACCAACATTATCACCCTACGATCTAACACTCTACAAGAATCATCCTTCCAAAACAGACATATCTTACTCCTCCATCTAGTCACTGAGCACTTATCTCAAATCTTAACGCTTGACTTTTAAAGAGCAACTACCCAATCAAAATTCCTTTGCTAACTTTTCTTTATTCTCAGGTTCGATCCCTAAATCCAAATCTAAACTTTGATCTTCACGAAATCCATATACTTGTTACACCCTATAACTCCATTCATTAATTCTTTATACATGGCTCTGTGTCCTTCCAGATATTAACTTTCAGCGTCTTATCACTCTTCTAACAACCCATTGTCTACCCGCGGTATGATATTTCTAGCAAAACCATGTCCCCCATACTTGAATTGCTTTAGCGCTTCTCTACTCTACTCATATGATTACTTAGATCCATGGTACTATCTTCTACCTTTTTCTCCTAGAAACTGTTACACTCCTTCTCTCCCAAACTCCCACTTCTAGTTTCGAAGACAACTCCACTGATGATCACTTTCACTAAAACTTATCCCTGTGATACTTGGTTTCCGTCCTTTAACATCACATGATTCATCCTTACGGTATTTAGTCACCTATCTAACCTAGCTTAAGAAACCAAATTAAACCCTCAATCACCTACCAATCATATAACCTTCCTCCAACTTTCCTAGGTTTCGGCCACTTTCAACGTGCAACCCGCTTTCTTTCTAGAGAAGATGTCCCATTAATCTCCATGTATAGTAATTGTCTCCAAACGACATCTACAACTGCTCTTTGGTTCCAAAGAAATATTACCTTCTTCATAGTCCATAAACTTCATCTCATCTCATTCGGAACTCACCAGAATGAACATCCAATCATTTTTCTCTCAAAAGGTCCTCCAAATCAAGTCCTTACTTACAATCCTGTGAAACCTTGACTTCCACTCATCCCTACTCAACACCTCGGAGTGATAAGAACAAACAAAACCTCTCATCCATAACATTACTGCAGAAAAAACCTTGTAGTCCTTACTCGATTCAATCTCACTCCCTCTAGATCAACACCTCTAAAGGATTCAGAGACACATGTCGACCAACATCGACAAATGCTCAAGGGGTTTAACTATGCTTCTTACTGAAGTCTTATGGGAGACCTCAACTTCAGTTAAGAAACAAACGATTACCTAAACACATAACCTACTGGACTCAAGACACAAACCACATAACACATAGGACTCCACACATTTACTCCCACTAAACCCGACACTTGATCATCTTAGGACACCCGACTCACAACCCCATAAAAATCTTAGACCAATGCTCTGATACCACAATGTAACACCCTGATTTTTAACAGCGGGAGTGTATATATTTTTTTTTAATGCCATACATAATATTGACAACTGTCTTTTCAGGAAAATAATAAAAATGATTAATCAGAGTACGAGCTTTCGATCTAAGTCTTTTCCATACATAGGACCCGCGTAATGCCCACTAGTATAAATATTTGTCCATACACATAAAAATAAGCACTCAGCTTTAATAATAACAGCAACAACAACATGGACAACCTCAAAACACGACCCTAAGCTGATCTTGAATTCCTAGCCCCAAGACATCGCATCTTACAAGCCTTCACGACACCTGGATACCTTAACTATCACCACTTCTAAACCTGGGTGGTCGTTAGCCACGTCATAATAATAGTAGAGGGTCACGATCTAAAAACAGCATATATGGAAGAATACACACATGCCAGCAGAACATGATATACATAGCAACATGAATAAGATGACAATATGATATGCAGAGCAACATAAATGAGGTGACAGTATGATATGTGTAACAATCACAACATTTAATTTAACACACAAATGCAATGCACAAACATTTAATTTAACACACAAATGCAATGCACACACATCCTAAATGCAGACCTATATGAATTTGGTGGTCCCAATTCGTCGGGTACCTTCACCATGCATGAATCCCGAAATTTAACCTCTCCGCAGAGAGTCGTGATACCCCCTTGGGTCCTCACTAACCGTGCTGCCTAGCAGACACAAAAGTGTTTCCCTTGCAAACACCCGGAGTTGCCTCCCTCGCATTCTCCTGACTCAATTTGATCTCAAAGGATCGATGATGGCTCAGTCACATCACCTGGTGCAGTAGAATTCCCTTCGGGATTAGGTGATGATTCAGAACCCATCACCCTGGCCCGTTCGGCGCCAACTACCTACACGCAACTATGGTATGCATGACTCACACATGCAAATGCAACAGTTTATATAAACACAATATGTATAAACACAATTCATAATTCAGTTCATATATCTATCACAGATCATATGAACAATTCTCAGTACCAACAGGTGGCTCAGACACAGCTCGTGTTGTCCTCTTCGACATACACATCAACCGCAATTCATATATTTATCACAAATCATATGAATAATTCTCATTACCAACAGGTGGCTCAGACACACCTCGTGTTGTCCTCCTCGACATACACATCAACAGCAAAACATATATTTATCACAAATCATATGAATGCACATCACCAGTTTAGCATCATAGCATAAACACATATCCCCAACCGGACACACAATCATGAATATAACCACACAACCTCAACTGGCACACAATCATTCAAACATCCCCACAAGGGCACACAGTCATGAATACAAACACACAACCTCAACTGGCACACAATCATTCAAACATCCCCACAAGGGCACACAGTCATGAATACAAACACACATGCATTCAATCACATATAATATCGTTAGAAAGTGTCCTTACCTGAGCAAGCTTCCAACCCAATCAACCTACGCTACATAAGATCAATTCGTCCCTCACGATGAAACCTTGTAATCGGATCCCACTGTAAACCTTTACAATACACAAGGACTTATGTTAAAACCACTCGGATATATCCTACAACAAGGCTGGGTCTTGGTCGCTAACCTACTCAATCAGGTTTTGGTTACGACACTGGTTTCTAACCGAATCGCTTCATAAAATACATCTTTTCAAATAAGAAAGAAATTAGTTTTTCTCTTAAAAGAATAAATATAAAACTCAAAGAAAATTTTCCACAAACCATTTTAAATTCTTTCATTTGAACCAACAATTGCGTCAATTTATTTTTCTCGCACTATGAATAATTCAGCGAAAACGAAAAATATAAAACACCAAAATAAGATTTTAACCCCAAAATAAAACAACCTAATATCCCCTAAACACCAAATAAATAACCCAAAATATTTATTTCACATATATAAAATTAAATGATCTCTTTGTATCAAAATACTTTAACCATACTATACATAAAATTAATTAAACAACTAAAATACTACAAAATATTCCAATTTCAATAATATTCTAAATTAAAATTTAGAATAAATAATAGTTTTCCAATCACAATAAATTATTTTGGATCTAAAACTATTTCGACACAAAACTAGTTAACAGTTTTTTTTGAACGGTACCAAAAATCGGCACAGATCGTACTTTATCATACTATTCCGAACGTATCCGGAAAATTCTAAAAAATAAAATAATTATCTAAAAATATATAAATAAATATAAATAATTATTCTTTCAGTTAAAAAAAATGGGAATAAAAAATATCAAACGGAATGAAAATTACGAGATCGGAAGTAAAAACCTACAGTATGGCGCCCGCCACAATAATGAAAAGTGGCGCATGCCACACAAAGAAATGTGGCGGAAGCCACACAAGAACACAAATATAAAAGATGGGTCCCGCCACCCACTTATTTTTTTATTATTTTCTTTTCTTTCTTCTTTTTTTTTTCAACCATATATATAAATCAATATGTAATCTTAAATAAATAATAATAATAATCCAAATAATATACCCATAAATACATTAAATTGGTACTAATATTTTTTTCTCTAAAAATATAATCCGATAATCGGATAGAAAATATTTTTGCTACCCACAATAATAATTCCTACACAAAACTGAAAACAGGGGGTATTCTATCGGTGTATAATTTATCTAATCTAACCAAGATAACTAATTAACAAAATAATAAAATAACTAACTTAGGAAAAATAAGAACTCATACCATTTATTTTTCTTCGTGCAAGCGAGAGAGAGAAAACCAAAAGAAAAACAATGAAACAAGTTTCTCATTATATAGACTTTTCAAATTCATCTCCACCCTTAAATTTCCAATGGCTAAGATTTCACCCCATAATTTCTCATTCTCTCTCCCACGTGCCTCATCATTATCAGACGAAAAATATCATGATATTAAATTTTATGCCGCCTTACTATTCATTCTAACCCGTTAATTCGTTCGGTCTCCTCGTTCGCTCACAGACGAGTCGTAAAACACTCCCGAATAACTTTTTCCAAAAACAGAAAAATTCTACTGACATCTTTAAAATAAAACACAACATTATTTTCGACTAAATTTTTATTCCGAACAAATAAATTTTCTACGCCGCTTAGAAAAATAAAATGAGATTAAATTTTCATTTCCGGCGATAAATAAACTCCTATTTAAAATTTCCGACGACACTCGGAGTCCGTGGAAAATAAAACGAAGGCTATATTTTTTCTCGTTTTCTCAAAACATCAACAGAGTCACGTTTTCAGAATTTCCGATACCATAAAAATATCTGAAATCAATTATAATCCTCGCCAATTTAAAAAGTCTGTTCGATTGCCAAAAGAAAACATATGGGTCAATCTGATCCACAACCGGAACCCTAAGAATATCGGGTATAAATAGTTTGCTACCCCAAAGTTTCGTAGAAACACCGATTAATTGATAAAACATCGCAAAATAATACAGACTAAAATATACGGGTCTTACAACAACTGCTCAAGGGGTTTAACTATGCTTCTTAATGAAGTATTATGGGAGACCTCAACTTCAGTTAAGAAACAATCGATTACCTAGGCACATATCATGCTGGACTCAAGACACAAACCACATCATACATAGGGCTCCGAACAATTACTCCCACTAAACCCGACACTTGATCAGCTTAGGACACCGACTCACAACCCCATGAAAATCTTAGACCAAAGCTCTGATACCACAATGTAACACCCCGATTTTTAACAGCGGGAGTGTATTTTTTTTTTTGAATGCCATACATAATATTGACAACTGTCTTTCCAGGAAAATAATAAAAATGATTAATCAGAGTACGAGCTTTCGATCTAAGTCTTTTCCATACATAGGACCAGCGTAATGCCCACTATTATAAATATTTGTCCATACACATAACGATAAGCACTCAGCTTTAATAATAACAGCAACAACAACATGGACAACCTCAAAACACGACCCTAAGCTGATCTTGAATTCCTAGCCCAAAGACTTCCAATCTTACAAGCCTTCACGACACCTGGATACCTTAACTATCACAACTTCTAAACCTGGGTGGTCGTTAGCCACATCATAATAATAGTAGAGGGTCACGATCTAAAAACAGCATATATGGAAGAATACACACATGCCAGCAGAACATGATATACATAACAACATGAATAAGATGACAATATGATATGCATAGCAATATAAATGAGGTGACAGTATGATATATGTAACAATCACCGTATTTAATTTAACACACAAATGCAATGCACACACATCCTAAATGCAGACCTATATGAATTTGGTGGTCCCAATTCATCGGGTACCCTCACCATGCATGAATTCCGGAATTTAACCTCTCCGCAGAGAGTCGTGATACCCCCTTGGGTCCTCACTAACCGTGCTGCCTCGCAGACACAAAAGTGTTGCCCTTGCAAACACCCGGAGTTTCCTCCCTCGCATTCTCCTGACTCAATTTGATCTCAAAGGATCGATGAAGGCTCAGTCACATCACCTGGTGCAGTAGAATTCCCTTCGGGATTAGGTGATGATTCAGAACCCATCACCCTGGCCCGTTCGACACCAACTACCTACACGCAACTATGGTATGCATGACTCACACATGCAAATGCAACAGTTTATATAAACACCATATGTATAAACACAATTCACAATTCACAATTCACAATTTACCATTCAGTTCATATATCTATCACAGATCATATGAACAATTCTCAGTACCAACAGGTGGCTCAGACACACCTCGTGTTGTCCTCCTCGACATACACATCAATCGCAATTCATATATTTATCACAAATCATATGAATAATTGTCATTACCAACAGGTGGCTCAGACACACCTCGTGTTGTCCTCCTCGACATACACATCAATCGCAATTCATATATTTATCACAAATCATATGAATAATTCTCATTACCAACAGGTGGCTCAGACACACCTCGTGTTGTCCTCCTCGACATACACATCAATCGCAATTCATATATTTATCAAAAATCATATGAATACACATCACAAGTTTAGCATCATAGCATAAACACACGTCCCCAACTGGGCACACAATCATGTATATCACCACATATCCCCAACTGGGCACACAATCATGTATATAACCACATATCCCCAACTGGGCACACAATCATCACACATCCCCATAAGGGCACACAACCATGAATACAAACACACATGCATTCAATCACATATAATATCGTTAGAAAGTGCCCTTACCTGAGCAAGCTTCCAACCCAAACAACCTACGTTATGTAAGATCAATTCGTCCCTCCCGATGAAACCTCGTAACCGGATCCCACTGTAAACCTTTATAATACACAAAGGACATATGTTAAAACCACTCGAATATATCCTACAACAAGGCTGGGTCTTGGTCGCTAACCTACTCAACCAGGTTTTGGTTACGACACTGGTTTCTACCCTAATCGCTTTATAAAATACATCTTTTCAAATAAGAAAGAATTTAGTTTTTCTCTTAAAAGAATAAATATCAAACTCAAGGAAAATTTTCCACAAACCATTTTAAATTCTTTTACTTGAACCCATAATTGCGTCAAATTATTTTTCTCGCACTATGAATAAATTCAGCGAAACCGAAATATATAAATCACCCAAAATAAGATTTTAACCCCAAAATAAAACCACCTAATATCCCATAAATACCAAATAAATAACCAAAATATTTATTTCACCAATATAAAATTTAATGATCTTCTTGTATCAAAATACTTTAATCATACTATACATAAAATTAATTAAACAAATAAAATACTACAAAATATTCCAATTTCAATAATATTCTAAATTAAAATTTAGAATAAATAATAGTTTTCCAATCACAATAAATTATTTTGGATCTAAAAATATTTCGCCACAAAACTAGTTAACAGTTTTTTTTTTCAACGGTACCCAAAAATCGGTACATATCGTACTTTAAAATACTATTCCGAACGTATCCGGAAAATTCCGAAAAAATAAAATAATTATCTAAAAATATATAAATAAATATAAATAAATATTCTATCAGTTAAAAAAACCGGGTTAAAAAATATCAAACGGAATGAAAATTACGAGACCGGAAGTAAAAACAGCGGGACGCCCAGCACAGAAAATGGCCATGACACCCGTAACCAAGAAGACACGTTCGTAACACAAAACCAAATACAAGGGGTGGGTCCCACCACCCACTCTCTTATTATTATTATTATTTTTTTTTTAAACCAATTTAAATAAATGAATAGTAACACATAATTAATAATCTAAATAATATACCCACTGATAAATTAAATCGGTACCAATATTTTTTTCTAAACAAAAATATAATCCGATAATCGGATAGAAAAATATTTTTGTTACCGACAATAATAATTTCTACACAAAACTGAAAACAGGAGGGGGTATTCTATTGGTGTATAATATACCAAATCTAACCACCTAATTATTACTAAATTAAAATAAATAAATTACTAACTAAAATTAAATAAATCAAAGCATCAAAACTTACCATTGTTTGTGTTTCTGTGCGTGAGAATGAAAAAGAAACCAAAAGAAAACAATGAAACAAGTTTCTCAATATATAGATTTTTCCAATTCATCTCCACCATTCAATTTCCAATGGCCAAGATTCTCACAACCATTTCCTCACTCTCTCTCACCCACGTGAACAATTCTTATCCCAAAATAAGCCGCCTCTCATCCACCGCCCCACTATTCAATCAATCCACTTAATTCGTTCGGACTCCACGTTCGCTCACAGACGAGTCGTAAAACACTCCCGAATAACTTTTTCGAAAACAGAAAAAATTCTACCGTCATCTTTAAAATAAAACACAACATTATTTTCGACAAAATAATTATTCCGAACAATTAAATTTTCTACGCCGCTTAGAAAAATAAAATGGGATTAAATTTTCATTTTCCGGCGATAAATAAACTCCTATGTAAAATTTCCGACAACACTCGGAGTCCGTGGAAATTAAAACAACGGCTATATTTTTCTCGTTTTCTCAAAACATCAACAGAGTCACAATTCCGGAATTTTCCATACCATAAAAATATCTGAAATCAATTATAATCCTCGCCAATTTAAAAGTCTGATCGATTTCTCAACAGAAAACATATGGGTCAAACTGATCCACCACCGGAACTCTAAAAATATCGGGTATAATCTGCTCGCTACTCCAAATTTAGTAGAAAAACAGATTAAAATGATAAAACATCATAATATTATACGGACTAAAATATACGGGTCTTACAGTAACCGGTTACAACATATGTGCTAACCGGTTACATGCTTGAAAACTTGCGTTTTTTGGTGAAAGATACACTGAGTAACCGGTTACAGCATATGTACTAACCGGTTACTTCAGCCTAATTTCCACAAATTTGCAAAAAGATGATGTTGAACTCCCGTTATTGATTTTCCAACTCTTGCCTTTATTTTGAGCTTGTTTTGACAATGTGCTGATCTCGTGAGGATTCAATTAATCGGGCTTGGAACACCTGAATATCCTGCAACAAGAAACACACAAAGAAATGTGAATGTGTATGCCAACGATGCGAGTGCGCTTGCTTATGCAAAAGGCAAAAGAGGGAGGTCAAATTTTGGGTTACGATAGCTGCCCCTATTTAATCCTCTTGGACCTGAATGTACGAATTGCGCCAGCTTTTCGATGATTCGAGGTAAAAGGGGATTAAATAAAAGAGTAGCTCGAGAATTTGGCCGACGGCGACAAAAGAAGAGTTGAAAGTGTTTGAATAGACAAGTGCAAGGTTTGGCTGAAAATCTGCTGGGAGATAAGTCAGGCAAAAGGAGAGGGAGTATGATCGATGCCTTTGCTATGTATGCGTTCCTACATGATGTTTGATATTATGCAATGCAGAGGCTCAGGATAAGGCACAGTGTGAAGTGATCATAGCAAAACGACTTCGACACCCTCGGTCGGGAGAGGACCCGCAGATAAAGACTATCTCTGCTGGAGAAGAAAGTTCACAAAGGATGATGATCCTGCTGGGGAGAGAAACCGAGAACATCTCAGGTTTCTAAATCACCATGGCTGTCTCTATTGGGGATGAAATAATTAAATCAATCCTTCCTACCAAGAGTGGCTCTGCATGGGGAAAAGAGATTCCTGAATCATGTTGACTCCGCTGAGGAGAAACCACTGCTGTTGGTGACAGATAGTTCCTGATCATTGGAGATGATGCACAACCCATGCTGGGGAAAAGAGGACAAAGCGTCTTTGCCGGGAAACACCTTGGCAACCTGCTGGGGAGAATGATGACTCTATTGAGGAACTGCTGAGAAGACTAACAACTTCTTCATAGAATCCCAACATCGTCGGCCAGGCGTTAGGCTTACCAATGGATATTGCTGATTATCTTGCAGGAGTTACCAGTAACACATGCAATGCATAATGCTTTCTCGATTGGTTTAGCTTTTTATTGTTCTCAACGTTTTATTGTATTATGTGATCACAAATAATTGTTTATTTTGCAAACAAAATACTGGAATGAAAACAAATTGAGATAACAAAGAATGCATTTTATTGAATGTGATAATTTTTGTACATAAAGTGTGTAGAAGGATGCAAAATCCTTGATGAGGAAATTTGCAATGAAATTGAAAAACAAATGTAAATGGCAAAGGGAAATCATGCTTTGCATTGATTACAACATTGACCACCATCCATAATAAGTCTAGGTTCCAATGCTTTGCACCAGTCGATGATGATTGGAATGTTCTGTTGCCGTCTGAGGTCCAGCCGTGAGGAAAAGAGGCTCAAGTGTTCATAGTCAATGCCTTTATCCCTAATTTTTTCCTGGACATGTTTTCACATTTTTTTTCGTCCACCGGGATGCCCATTTTTTCCTAAGTCGCCCTTTCGGGTTTTCAACTTAGCGGGCTGTTATCGTTTTTTTTCATTGTCCCTAACTTTTGCATGGACATCTCTTTTTTTGGTCCATCGGGATGTCCATTTTTTCCTAGATTGTCCTTGCGGATGTCAATCTAGCGGACTTTTATCCATTTTTTTCAGGTATAATATTTTTTGACTGTATCAGAATTCACGGGCGATGACAACTCCTCCCTATCCATTGTGGTGAGGATCGGGGCTCTGCTTGAGAAGGCTTTCTTGACAACAAAGGGTCCTTCGTAATTGGGAGTCCATTTGCCTCGTGGATCTGAGTGAACAGGTGAATATCTCTTGAGTACGAGTTCGCCTTCGCAGAACGTTCGAGGAAGAACTTTCTTGTCAAAAGCTCGTTTGAGGCGTCTCTGATATAATTGACCATGACAAACGGCTGTAAGGCGCTTCTCTTCGATGAGATTCAGCTGGTCGTATCTGGATTGAACCCATTCAGCTTCATCAAGACCTGCTTCCATGATGACTCTGAGCGAAGGATTTCGACTTCGATGGGTAGAACAACCTCCATACCATACACAAGTGAGTACGGAGTTGCCCTAGTAGAAGTACAAATTGAAGTTCTGTAGCCATGCAGTGCAAAGGGAAGCATTTCATGCCAATCCTTGTAAGTCTTGGCCATTTTTTGGACAATCCTCTTGATGTTTTTGTTTGCTGCTTCGACGGTGCCATTCATCTTGGGCCGATATGGTGAAGAGTTGTGGTGCTCGATCTTAAATTCTTGACACAACTCCTTCATCATGTTGTTATTCATGTTGCTTGCATTATCCGTGATAATGTTGCTAGGAATGCCATAACGACAGATTATCTCTTTCTTGAAGAATCTGGCAACCACTTGTCGTGTAACGTTTGCATAAGAAGCAGCTTAAACCCATTTGGTGAAGTAGTCGATAGCAACCAGAATGAATCGATGACCGTTGGAAGCCTTCGGCTCGATCATTCCAATCATATCTATACCCCACATGGAGAATGGCCAAGGTGTCCTCAAGACATTCAATGGAGTTGGAGGCACATGGATCTTGTCTCCGTAGATTTGGCACTTGTGACATCTTTTTGCAAAGTTGTAACAATCTACTTCCATTATTGTCCAGTAATACCCAGCCCGAAGGATCTTCTTAGCCATAGCAGACCCTTTAGCATGTACACCCTCGCAGCCCTCATGTATGGACCTCATGATCGTGTGTGCCTCGTGTCTATCCATGCATCTGAGCAACACGAAATCATAATTCCTCTTGTATAGTATACCGCCACTTAAGAAGAATTTGGCGTAAAGCCGTCTAAGAGCCTTCTTGTCAGTGATAGTGATACCCTCAGGATATTCCTATTTTTCCAGATATCTCTTGATGTCGTAGAACCAAGGCTTGTCATCAGACTCATCCTCGATTGCTAAACAGTGTGCTGGTTCATTCAAGTGATCAATGCGGATATGAGGAGCTTCATTCTTCCACTTGACCTTGAACATGGATGCTAAAGTGGAAAGAGCATCAGCTAGTTGATTTTCCTCTCTGGGAATATGATGAAAAGTGATCTCATCAAAGTAAGGAATCAACTTCGCTATGTGTTGTTGGTACGGAACCAGCTTGGAATCCCGAGTCACAAAATTCCCTCTGACTTGACCGATGACCAAGGCAGAATCTCCATAGACCTCAAGAATCTTGATTCTCATGTCAATTGCCGCTTCAATACCGTAGATACATGCTTCGTATTCAGCCATATTGTTGGTGCATGCAAAGCATAATCTAGCAGTGAAGGGAAGGTGAAAACTCGTTGGAGAGATGAGGATAGCCCCGATTCCACGACCCTTAGAATTGGAAGCACCGTCGAACACGAGCGTCCATCGCGCCCCTGGTTCGGATCCTATGTCAGGATCTGGAGTCTCATAATCTCTGATAAACAGAACATCCTCATCGGGAAAGTCAAACTACATTTGTTGATAACCCTCTACAGGTTGATGAGCAAGGTAGTTAGACAAGACACTCCCTTTTATTGCTTTCTGGGTAACATGCTGGATATCATACTCAGTCAACAACATTTACCACCGAGCAATCCTTCCAGAGACAGCAGGCTTTTCAAATATGTACTTTATCGGATCCATTTTGGATATCAACAGAGTAGTATGGCAAATCATGTATTGTCGTAGGCGTCGAGCAGCCCAGACCAGAGCACAACAAGTTTTCTCCAAGAGTGAGTATCTGGTCTCATAATCAGTGAACTTCTTACTCAGATAGTAAATTACATATTCTTTTCTGCCAGTGTCATCATGTTGACCCAATACACATCCTATTGATTCATCGAGAATGGTGAGATACATGATTAAAGGCCTACCAGGAACCGGCGGTACTAAGATCGGTGGCTCTTGCAAGTATTGTTTTATTTTGTAAAATGCTTCCTGAAAATCATTATTCCATTCAAACGAATAATTTTTTCTTAGTAACTTGAACATTGGTTCATAGGTAACCGTCAAATGAGAAATGAATCTTGAAATGTAATTGAGTCTGCCCAGAAAGCCACAGACTTCTTTTTCTGTTTTGGGAGGCGGCATGTTCTGAATTGCCCGAACCTTATCAGGATCAACTTCAATGCCCTTCTGACTCACAATAAAGCCCAACATTTTACCAGATCGAACTCCGAAGGTTCACTTCGCAGGATTCAACAGCAATCTAAACTTCCAGAGTCTGTTAAACAGTTTCTTCAGATGAACCAAGTGATCATCCTTAGTTTTGGATTTGGCAATCATATCGTCCACGTAAACCTTAATCACTTTATGAATCATATCATGAAAGAGGGTTGTCATGGCACGCTGGTATGCTGTCCCTGCATTCTTTAGACCAAATGGCATAACTTTGTAGCAATATGTACCCCATAGCATGATAAAAGTAGTCTTCTCCATATCAGTTGGGGACATCTTGATCTGATTATATCCTGAAAAACCATCCATGAAGGAAAAGACAGAGAACTGCACAGTGTTGTCTACCAAGACATCAATATGAGGCAAAGGAAAATCATCCTTCGGGCTTGCTTTGTTGAGATCTCGATAATCCACACACATTCTGACTTTGCCGTCTTTCTTTGGAACTGGGACGATGTTGGCAATCCACTCAGGATACTCGGAAGTGGCGAGGAACCCAGCGTCAAGCTGCTTCTTTACCTCTTCTCTGATTTTGAGTGCCATGTTAGATCTAGTCTTCCTGAGTTTCTGCTTGACAGGAGGACATCCGGGCTTGAGTGGTAAGTGATGTTCAACGATGTTGGTATCTAACCCAGGCATATCTTGATAGGACCAAGCGAATATATCAACATACTCTTTCAATAACTTGACCAACTCGGAGTGTACATGCTCTGCGAGGGAGGCGCCAACTTTGACTTCTCTTCTGACCACATAAGTACCAAGATTAACAACTTCCACTGGCTCTTTGTGTGGCTGAATCTCTCTACGCTCGTGCTCAAGGAGCCTTGCCAGTTCAGCCGGTAATTCACAATCTTCCTCACCATCTTCTTCAGCTTGGTAAATTGGAATTCCAGAATTACAATGGATGTTTGCCATGTTGTTATCAATGCTTTTATTAGTTCTGCATGTTTATGAATATGTTTAGAATGAGCCATTTAGAAAGTGAAAAAGAAAAGAAACTTTTGCCATTTGTTTTGTGAAAAAGTAAAATAAAGAAAGAGAATAGAGCATGATTTTGAATGCAAAAAACTTTTATTTATTGATCACATAATATTGCAAAAGCGCGAGGCCCTCTACAAGCTATCCACTCGTCTCGGGCGAGGACGAGGGAATGAGAAAGCAAAATGCATTACATGTTGTATGGGAAAACCACAGGAATCACGGTAGATGTCCAATTGTTGAGCTTGAAACCTGGCGGACATTTGCGTACAAAGCTTGAAATCTGATTACTGAGACTAGCATCATCAGCAGCTGCCACGATGTCACCCTGCTGGAAACCCGCGCTATGGAACTTGACAAAGTTACATTGCTTCTGATCAGAGGAACCAGATTGACGACCAGGATGATAGCCCACTCCAAAACGATTATGCTTCTCAACCACATCAATCACGTGCCCCCAGCCTGGCAAGGCACCTCTATCGATGGTCTCTTTAGCACTCTTAGCAGATGCTAAAGTCAATTGTGGTGATCTACTTTGACTAGTTAAAGCAGAGCTGACATCATCGAACTCGAGACACTGCAACGGCACCTCAGCTATGCCTTCTTCGGTCTCGACGTATCGAAAAGACGTTAACTCGCTTACAATCAAATCCTCTTCACCACAGACAATGACAAGCTGATCCTCAAACATGAATTTTAACTTCTGATGTAAAGTGGATGTGACTGCCCCTGCCGCGTGGATCCATGGACGACCCAGTAGGAAACTGTACGCAGGATTAATATCCATCACTTGGAAAGTAATGGTAAATAAATGCGGCCCAATATTGATGGGTAAGTCCACTTCTCCAATGACCTGTCTTCGAGAACCGTTAAAGGCTCTGACAACTAAGGCACTTGGTTTCATCTCGATTCCTTCCACTGGTAATTGACTCAACGTGCCCTTAGGAATCACATTGAGAGAAGAACCAGTATCCATTAGAACACGAGATAACAAGATGTCTGTGCAGGTTACAAATATGTGCAGTGCTTTATTGTGGGTAGTTCCTTCAGGAGGCAATTCTGATTCATTAAAACCCAAATACCGACTTGCAGTTATGTTGGCCACTACATCATCGAATTCGACGACGGATATATCTTGCATGACATGGGAACTATTCAACACTTTCAATAAAGCTGATCTGTGCGCAGGCGAACTCATGAGTAAGGACAAAATTGAGATCCTCGAGGGAGTCTGGCCCAGCTGATCCACAATCTTAAAGTCACTTTTCTTGACCAACTTAAGGAACTCTTGATTATCAAGAGTCTCCTTGCTCTTTGAAACATCCTTAGAAGGGATAGTCGGTATTGGAACTGCGGCGGATGATGCCCCTTGTTGAACAGCAGGGGTTGCAGATGCAGGCGTTTCCTTGGGAGAAAAAACAGTTGGAATTTGCACAGGCTTCGTAGTGACCTTCAGAGAGAATACTCGTCCACTGGGAGTCATACCTCCACCAGCTATAACATTCACAATCTCTGATTCGGCGAACCTTATCTCTTGACCTCCAGAAAACACGGTAGACCCATACTTCCAAGGTACCTCTTTAGAATTCTAATATGGAAATGGCTTCGGCGGATAAACCACGATGGGTTGCACCTTCTTCTGCTTAGGGGATTCAACTGGAACCTTCCTATAGACGATGGTGAACGGCTCAATAGCAGCAACTTCCTCAACAGGTTTAGATCTGGCAAATTGCACTTCGCCTCGATTCATCAGAATCTTGACGCAACACTTCAGCCTTCGACACTGGTTGAGATTATCGTCACATATCTGACACTTACCATGCAAACCTTTCAACAGCCCATATTCCTTCAATTTATTGAAAACCTCAGACATCAGAGTCTTTACTTCGTCAACATCCATGATTAATCCAGCCCTGTAATTATCCTCAATCATGTTAACTGTAGGTCCACCGTGATTCGGCAACGGATTACTCTGAATGTTAGGTCCTTCCTCAACAAAAGTCAAAACTTTCTTACCAATGAGTTCCTGAACCTTGGTTTTGAAAACAAAGAAATTCTCTGTTCCATGTCCTATGTATCCAGCATGATAAGCACAGGATGCATTTGGATTATGCTTCGGGCCAAATGGAGGAATCGCAGGTGCAATCTGTTTGGGGACAATTGCCCATTGGTGAACCAGATAAGGAAATAATTCAGTGTATGACACCGGAATTCTATCAAAATATGGACGCTTACAGTTTCCTTGACTGTTGTTGTTCTGACGGTTCTGATTCTGCTGATTTTTGTTCTGTTGATTCTGTTGCTGATTCTGAGCATTCTGAACTGGTTGTTGCGGATGATACTGATATGGAGGTTGTTGATACTGTGCAGCAATAATGTATGGATACGGATAGTACGGCAAGGGAGCCATGGGAGCTTGATACTGAGGAGAAGCTTGAACTGTCACAGCGTTGGCTTCACATTTCTCTTTCTTGGAATGACTGTTCTGAGATTTCTGAGTGGCCGGCTGCTGGGAAGCAGTTCCAAGAATCTTTCCAGTCTTCAAACCATTCTCAATCCGTTCACCAATCGTCACAACATCAGCAAAACTCGATGAAGAATTACCCACCATTTTCTCATAGTAAGATCCTTGCAATGTACCCCTAAAGATGTCAACCAACTCATTGTCAGAGAGAGCCGGTCGCACACGAGATGCCATCTCACACCATCTTTGTGCATACTCCTTGAATGTTTCAATTGAGCGCTGAGACTGATTCTGCAATTACAATCTAGTTGGTGCCAAATCAAGGTTATACTTGTATTGTCTCACAAACGCTTCCGACAAATCCCTCAAAGTACGGATTTTGCTGCGCTCCAAGCCCATGTACCAATCCAATGAAGTACCAGACAAACTATCTTGAAAACAATGAACTAGCAATTCATCATTATCAATATGGGATGCTATCTTCCTGTAGTACATAGTGATGTGACTACGCGGGCAACTCAAGCCTTTATACTTTGGCAAATCAGGTATCTTAAATTTCTGCGGTAGCACAACATTTGGAACCAAACACAAGTCTTTGGCTTCCATACCAAAAGTAGAGAACCCTTCGATAGCTCTGATACGGTCTTCCAACAACTTGTAGTCAACCGATTTATTCTGATTAGTGGGCCTGACAAGAATCTGAGGATTTGGCAGCTGAGAAACGGCAGGAGCATTCACTTGCGGAGTAGCTAACTGAGAAGGATACACCAAACCCGGATTAACCATTTGACCAGCATTCTGACCCATCGGAACACCGTACAGATAATTTAGAGGAGGTACCCCAGCAGTTGAGGAAGATGCCCCGGGATATAACATCCCAGGATGAACATTCGGAATGGCAGTTTGAGCAACTTGAGACGAAACCAGAACATGAATAGGAGGTCCTCTATACACATGCTCTTCTTCATTAGGAGTTTCAGTATCAACCAATCTGGCGGTTTGATGAGTTCAAACCTGAAGATTCTCAGGATCATCATTCACCACTGGAGGCGGAACTGGAGTAGGCATGACCCATGGATAGGCGGCGGCATTCCCATTAGGTATGGGTGCAACAAAAGGCTGATATGGCATGAAGGCACTACCATTATTTGCGATCTGAGGAGTGTAATTTGGAGGCATGCCCCAAGGAAAACCAGCGAGCATCTGGTTCAAACTGGGTTGAATGACAGGCTGATTCACAGGCTCAACTGGCACTTTAACTCTAGCAGGAGAAGGAACAACAATAGCGGGAGTAGCTGTAACAACAGGAGGAACAATCGCAGGAGTGACAACAGTTACATCGGTAGTAGTTGCAACAACAGTGGCAGCAGCAGCGACGTCCCTCTGGGCACGAAGGAGCTCCATAATGACATCTATGTTCATCTGGAACTGATCCATCCAACCTTGGAATTGTGCCAGAGTTTCATTGTATGCAGCGTTCTCAGCTTCGAAGTCAGCCATGATTCTGGATTTGCTTGAGCGAGTAAAATACCAATGTTGATTCGTCGTCTGGCTACAAGGAATGCGGACAAGGATGACCAACGGTTTTGGATGAAGGGACGTGCATATGTGTGTAGATGAATGTATGACATGCATGCAAAAGTAAAGTTTTAAATTCCAGGAATTCTTAAACTTCTCTTTGTTGACAATATCATAAAGCATACAAGTAAAGGCATAAAATATAGAATGAGCAAGAATCTTCATTAATTCATTCAATAGAGGAAAGAAGTACAAGTCGAATACAAGTCAAATATCTGCCTTTTGGGCTACAACAAAATCCGCACGAATCCTATCAAATACCACCCTACACACAGATAAGAAATGAAAAACTGCCAAAGGAAGCCGGTGCGGCAATGCATCAACATATGCATCCCTTAACAACCCTGGTAGGTCCTCCAATGCGTGCTCAGAAAATTTGGCTAAACGACCATGCCTCTCATTCCAATACTTCGCATCCTTCATGAGGTTACTCAGCAAAGAATGATTAGGTCCCTGAAGCATGTCCTGAAGAAAGGCCTCTTTCTGATCCAGGAGGTTCTGTAGATGACGGCTTCGATGCTCCCAATGAGCGCTCTCTGTGTTGAGCTGGCTAATCTGCTCTTTGCTCTGATGTGCTTGATCTTGTAGCTTCTGAATCTCACCGAAGACTTTGTCGAACTTAGCTTGACATTGGGAAAAGTCCTTCGATAACTGATTAGCACAGTCTTGTTCACTTTACCACTTCGTCTTGAACTCTGATAACTTCCCTCGAAGCTCTTCAAGTTGCTTGTTATAGCTCAACCCCTCTTTGTAGGCCTGATAATGAGCAACGGCGAGTTGTCTCTTCTTTGAAGCAAGTCCCTCATAGGTGCTCTTCAAAGCATCACCTACCTTCCTACGCTTGTTCTGTTCAACCTCCACCTCTTTGAGCATGCGCTCGCACTTCTGATGGAGCTCAATCTGTAGGCTATCCTTCTCGGAAGTGACTCTATCAAGGTTGAGACGAAGATCAGCATTCTCCTTCTTCAACTTCTCAACAATCAGCTTGAGTTGATCGACTTCAGATGGAGGAATAATGGCAAGTTCAGGAAGCTTGGCATTCATGGAGGGCTTAGGAGAGAATGGCAACAAAATTTCTTTGACGCGCTCTTTAACCCAAAGTGTGTAAGCTTCCTTGGCTACGCAATTCTTCTTACCCAAATCGGCTCTACCTTCGAGATGAATCTGAGTCCAAACGACACTAAACCTCTTCAGCAAACCCATGTCGTCAACCCCTTCATGAAAGATGAACTCTTCCACTGCCTCAGGATCAGGCTTGTCAACCATAGGGTATCCCAACTGTCGGAAGGCCATTCTCGGATTATAGTTAATTCCACCCTTTGTACCCAAGAGAGGCACATTGGAGAATTTCCCACAATGAAGAATGATTGGAATGTCGTCGAAGACTCGAGAATACCATGAAATATCCTCAGCAGTAAGAGACATGATTCGTTGAGACCACTTAAGATTATCCTTATTCTCAACAAAGGGACCCTTCTGTGGAAGGTGAGACATGAACCATCGGTACAGAAAAAGAGCACAACAGACAATGGTTCCCTTCTTCTTTTCATTCCTAGAATGAATAGAATGATAGGTATCAGCAAGAAGCATCGGAACAGGGTTCTTGGACAAGAAAATGCTGATGGCAGCCTGATCTACGAAATCCTCCATGTTCGGAAATAAGACAATCCCATATACCAGCAAGGCGAGAACGTCGTTGAAAGCCTTCCAGTTTCCATCCTTAGCAAAATTAGTGGCCTTGTAAACCAAGAACTTCGAATCAAACCCTCAAATACCTTCCCCTTTGGTCTTGAGATTATCCTCCACATCTTTCTTACTAATGCAAAGCGCATCAGCAATAAGATGAAACTTCGGACAACCACTAGTGTAAACATAAGGAACCTGCTTCTTGATCTCAACCCCCAGAATATAAGCATACTCCTCAAGTGTAGGTGCTAGCTGATAATCCTGAAATGTGAAGCACCTATATGGCGGGTCGTAAAACTGAACCAGAGTATGAATAACAGTGATGTTGACTCCAGTGTTGAGGATGGTCAACAGATTACCATAAGTATCTATGAGAACCCCTCTGTGATCTCCAACCAACAAAGATGCCAAACCTCTCAAAATACCCAGCTTAGGCTCCACAAACTTGTAACTGAAGATGCCACGATGACCAGTACTCATCTCTATGATAATGTCAACAAAAGATAAGCCCTCGAAAACCTGGAAATGCACATGCAAAAATTAATTTACATGATGAAATGATATGCAACACAACAACGAGAAGCCAACACTATCCGAATAATCAAATCTGAACAATCCGGATATCTGCAGATAATCTGTGTCAGTGCAACATAATCTGATGTGTCGGTGAAGAAATCTGGCGTGTGTGAGAACAAGGGTATGAAGTTGCTTATTTTCCTGCAAAACCCATCCCCCTCACATGTGAAATCTAGACACAACAAGGTGATCCCTAGAAAAGGTCGCCCAAAACGCGCAAAACGCAGGTCTCACGACTATCCCAACGCCCAAAACGCAGGTCTCACGACTATCCACGTTCTAGCCTATATGTATACTAGGCCTGGTGTTAGGACCTTTCTCTCCAATAATATCTACCCATCCCAACAACAGAAGAAAATAACAGATATCCAGAATATGCAGCATATGAATATTCAAAGCAGTAAAGAAATGCGATAAATAAACATAAAGCTAAAGCATGAAAATAAAGCTAGTAAAGTGCTAAAGATAAACACCCAAGCAAGCAAGAAAAATCAAACAAAACTAGGCGAGACCCCTCGAGGGATGGACCAACAAGAGGTCAATCTGTCCCCAGCAGAGTCGCCAGCTGAAGATGGCTGGTTTCTACCTGAGTGAATCACACACTCAAAGATACAACAGACTCGCCACCGAACTTTATTTAGTGCCAAAGGACAGGGAAAATATCGATAAAACCCAAGGGGAAGAGAAACAGGAACGGGGGGTCGGTTATGCGAAAGGAAGGTATTAGCACCTAATGCATCCGTCGTACTCGACGGGAACCATTTCGCTTGCTTCTAGGCTTGGATGGGTTATCTATCTAAAGGCTTCTAGCTAAAAGAAGGAGGGGAGAGAAAAGAAAAGGGAAAAAGGAAAGGAAAGAAAGAAAGTACTCGCGGAGGAACGAAGTCTTCGTGCCTACGTACCCTCATAGTGCAATGAGGAAGTCAGAGCGCCGTAGTTCATGGAACCAGGGGATGAAGAAGGAAGGAAGAAAAGGAAAAAGACGGAAGAAAGGTGGAAGTGTGCTCGCCGAGATCATTGCGATCTCCTGCCTACGTATCATACATTCGAAAGAATGCAGAATCAGAGCTTCCGTAGTTCGGGGAACTGAACGTAAAACAAAACAAGAACGAAACAAGGAGACGAAAGAAGTGGTGTCAAAACCAAGAGCAAGAGTGAAATAAAAACTCTACTGAGGAAGACCCCGCAGTAAGAGCGTTTGCACAAAAGAATAGGAAAAGAATGGTGTCAAAACCGAGAACGAAAGAAACTCCGCTGGGGATAACAAAGAAAATTGGTGTCAAAACCAAGAAAGTAAGAGCAAGGAGAACATAAAGGACTCCTCTGGGGATCCAAATAAGGGGATAGTGTCAAAACCAAGAGAAAAGGGAGACTCGGTATATTAACTGTCTGACAGTGGTTAACCGAAGGAAAGAGAGTAAGACCCTGGCGGGGAAAAGAGGCTGGTGTCAATAGACGGACTGTGATAAACCAAGATAGAGAGTGCTGAACCAAGAGAAAGTGTTTGACTCTGAAGGGGCATCGGTATATTAACTGGTAAACAGTGGTTAACTGAGGACACAAGGGTTGCAACTGTGGGAATAGAGAAGCATTGGTTTTAACAGAGAAAACTGTTGAAATTCTGGTATCAGGCGTGTGATGTTAAGTGCGATGTCACAACAACACACTCTGCACAATGGACAAATAAAACAGCAGAATAACACACAAAATTGTTCACCCAGTTCGGTCTAACTACCTACGTCTGGGGGCTACCAAGCCAGGGATGAAATTCACTACTTCTTAGAATTAAATTACAGACTCAGCAACCCAGTTGACAATCTCCTAATCTTAATTCCTACTAGTGACTTTCTACCTAAGAAACCACTTAGATATGAGAACACTACTCAATCCCTAATACCTCTTAAAGAACAACCTCTTTGAGAAACCTTGATCCTGCTTCACAGCTTTGATCAAGTTACACAACTCTCTATCGCTTCACAGCTTCTAAGAGAGGACAGAAAACAACTCACCTATTCAACCTAGAATGGTGTATACAAAACTCGTACAAAATACTTAAGACACTCAGCCTATGCTTTTGATCTTCTTTCTGTATTTCTGTACCTTCTTCCTTTGATCTATGCGCTTTATATAGCAACCTGAATTGGGCTTGGACCTGCTACAATATCTGACTTGATTTGTTATTTAAAACTGAATCTTCAAAACAGATTTTCTCCTAAAATCTTTTCAAATCTTCAACCTTTTAAATCTCCTACAAATCTGCACCAGATTTCCTATGCAGCAGAGAATATCTATCCCAAGATATCCGCATCCAATGAGACTACCTGCTCTCCCCAATTCCAGTTAACACACAAACCCTAACAACATCACAACCTGATGTTATTAATTCTGCAGAGCTAATGTCACAACATCGCTTGTGACATCAGACATCCAAACTTCAGTAACTTAAACACTTAACACAGCCCAGTGTTAAGACTCAATGTTGTGACATCACCCATATGACATCAAACATTGAACAACTTCACTACTTAACACAGCCCAGTGTTAAGACTCAATGTTGCAATATCACCACCTTGACATCAACACTGAACATACTTTGTTATACCAAAATCCTAGCCAATCTAACAATCCCCCCCTTTAGCTAATTTTGGCTAAAACAATCTCTGCACCTTCAGAGACATTAGCAGCGGAATAAACTTCAATAATTTTGAACCTTCAAGCAGCAGCATCTTTAATACAAAAAGACTTCATGCTGAGTTTTAAAAGGTTGTTTTATGGTTGGTTGACACCCAGTTAGCTGCACCAATCTTGTGAAGCACATCATACTTTATGCTGAGTTTGCTAGTCTTCAGCTTCCCTTTCAATGGCCAAACCTTCACTTGTCCAGCAGTAATCTCCTTGCAGATATCATTATCAGTAGACTCAAGATCACTGCACTCTCCATCATGTCTACCTAGATATTTGTTGATGATGCTAGGAGAAAAATTTATACACTTCCCTATAACAAAGACTTTCATGAAGTCTGTGCTTCTCTTATCAGTAATGTTGATAGGGATGTTTACAATAAACTCTTTGACAAGCCCTTCGTAACATCTAGGAAGTTTTGTCACAGTCTTCTCCAGTCCAGCAGTCTTAATTAATTCCATAATTTCCACTATTTCCAAAGCTTCTTTACCTAGTTCCCTTTCCAGGGCTAGCCTTCGCTGACAAACAAACTTCCACATAGATGCACTACTGGCATAATGGAAAGAAATGTTATCAATTGGAACTTCAGGAACCTTATAAGATATTCTCTTTAGAATAGTATTCCTGATAGGCGTGATGTCCTAAACATCTTCTTCGACATCATAGTCAGACTCTGAATGCTCCACAACCTTCCTCTTTCTAGGATTTACTTCCACTTTACTCCAGGCTTTTGCTGGTCCAACAACAATGTTCTTCTTCTTATCATTAAATGACTTCTTAGTGGAGGGTTCAGCCTTTTTCCCCTTCCTTGTTTTCAACCTCTTTACAATACTAGGAACTGCTCTAGCTATCACCTCATCATCTGATAGATCAACTACATTGATTACATCAGCATTATCTTTACTACCAGAAAGATGTTCAGGTGATGTTCTGACATTCTCCTCAACATTTGTTTCTTCATGTATGTCTTCACTCTGATCAGCATCTACAATAGCTGTTATTGTAAGTTGTTGAAGACTTGACTTACCTCCTTGCATGTTATCTTTCTCAACTGGCATATGATTCAGAGGAATTGAAATTCCTTTAACAGGGATGCCTTTGTCCAGAATTTTTGAGGCAAGATTACCCATCCTTTTGTCTACGTCAAACTTCTCTTCAATAGACTGAGAAGTAGATGATTTTGGCATAGTTTTGTCGCCAAATAACACACTAGTAACAACTTTCTTTGTTTCAGGATTTTTAAAGACAGTAGCAGGTCTCTTAGGAGTTAGTTTAGTGGGTCTTGAAGTACCTGATTCAGGAAGAATTGTTGAGATGGGCTCAATGTTCATAGGATCGTATGCTGAACCTTCGTCAGTGGAAACCCTAGCTATTCCTTTCGCAGATTTCTTGGATGGAGAAGCCATGAATCCTTTGAGATAGGCGAGATTTAGCGAGGGTTAATTCTTGAAGGAGAAGAAGATGAACAGTTGTGAGAACAGGGCTTTGAAGAAGCGTGATGTTGCAACACTAGGAAATGAGGGTCTGAGGCAAGGAGCTTGATTTTGAGTATCAATGACTTTCTCCCTCCATACACACTTTTCTTTTAAATTGTCAGAATTCATTAATTTTGATTGCCCTTTCAGTATTCTTTCATGCTTGATGTTACCATCTGATGTTACAACATCAATAACAACATTACCATATAAGCTGACCTCTTTTGGTATCCATTGATAGCAATTATCTTTGGATCTTATACCCTTTATCACAACCTGATTATGCTCATCAGAAACCACACACTCATCTTTGGTGTAGTTAACTTTGTACCCTTCATCATACAATTGGCTTATACTGATCAAATTTGCATTTAAACCATTAACAAACAGAACATTGTCAAGTTCAGGTTTACCATCACCTTTCACTTTTCCAACTCCTGCAACCACACCTTTTTCACCATTGCCAAACATAACCTCATGAGAGGGACAATGACTGACTTCAACTATCAGAGTTCTGAATCCGGTCATATGCTTAGAACATCCACTGTCAAAGTACCATGTATCCTTATCAACCTGGCTATCTGAGGTATGGGCTAAAAGACATTTCACCTTCTCCTTAGGAACCCATTGTTTAGCAACTTTGGGTCTGACCTCCTTTAGTTTGCTTTGAGGAGCAGATTGTGGATAACCATGCAATTTAAAACAAGAGTACTGCATATGTCCAAACCTTCCACAATAGAAGCATCTAACTCTGTCATCTCTGAATTGGTTATATCTTCTACCATTATGATGATATTGCTGTGGCTCCCACCCATAATGTTGTCTCCTTCTTCCATAGTTGGCCTGTCTTCTATGGTGTTGTTGTCTTTTACCATAGGTAGACTGTCTCCTGAACTGAGGATGTTGTCTTCTAGGCTGTCTCCTATGGTGATGAGGCTTCCTTCTTCCATAGTAATGAGGCACAACATTGTTATATTCATATCCATACCAGTTACCCTGATGTTGAGACATCTGATGAAACCTGTTCTGATTAGACCTAACAGCCTCCATGCTCTTGTGATATTGAGGAGGCATATACTGACTAGCTCCTTAAGGCTGCACCTTCCTTTGATGAGTACTATTTTTCTTTTCAATATTCTGTGGCTGAACAACCTTCTTTGGTGTAGGATCCCGTCTCTTAGTTTGATGTTGAGACAATGGTTGAGACACCTCCTTCTTTGTTCCTGAAGTGCTCCCCACATATCCTATACCTGATTTATCTCCAGCAACTTTCTCTGACTGAAGAATCTTATCAAGAGTAGCTATACCACTGTTCATTATCCTAACAAATTTTGTTATCTAATCAAGTTGAGATTTAACTAGTACAACTTCTTTTTCCAGATCAGCTTTTTCATTCTCAAGCTGAGCAATCTGTTGCTTGTGACACTTGTTTTCTTGACAAATCTCAGCACTTTTTAAACACAGCTCTTGATAAGTAGATGCTAACTCCTCATAAGTTATTTCTCCATCACTATCATCATCAGAAACAACAGTCCCTGTTAAGGCTCTAACATGCTTTGCTGACTCACCTTCACTTTCACTATGAGATTCAGACCAGGAAACTGACATGCCCTTCTTCTGCTTCTTCAAGAATGTGGGACATTCTTTCTTGACATGTCCATACCCTTCACATTTAAAGCATTGAACACCTTTATCCTGGGCAGTCTTCTCTTCATCTTTCTCTTTTGACTTGCTGATGTCAGAAGAGATGTTCTTGACATTAGGCTTATAGTTATTGTTCATCCTCTTGATCACTTTGTTGAACTGCTTTCCCAACATAACAATGGCCTGAGATAGATCCTCCTGAGAATCATCATCTTTGACTTTCTTAGCTTCTGCAGGAGTGGAGACCAAAGCAATACCCTTGGGCTTCTTTTCTGGTTCTTCTTCATTCAAACCAAGCTCAGAAGTTTGAAGAGATCCAATGAGCTCATCAACTCTCATCTTGCTGATGTCTTGAGCTTCTTCAATAGTAGTCACCTTCATCTTGTACCTCTTAGGAAGGGACCTAAGGATTTTTCTTACAAGCTTTTCTTCTGACATCTTTTCTCCAAGAGCACTGGATGCATTAGCCAGCTTAAGAACACTCATATGGAAGTCATGGATAGTCTCATCTTCCTTCATCTTCAGACTTTCAAACTTTGATGTTAGAAGCTGAAGTCTTGACATCTTAACTCTAGATGTTCCTTCATGTGTAGCCTTTAAAATATCCCAAGCTTCCTTAGCAACTTCACAAGTATTGATTAACCTGAAAATATTCTTATCCACTCCATTGAAAATTGCATTTAGAGCTTTGGAATTACCAAGGGCAAGCTCATCTTCTTCCTTGATCCATTCTTCTTCAGGCTTTGGCTTCAAGGTGCCTTCTTTATCTTTGCCAGCATCATCTTTCTCACACATAACAGGTGCTTTCCACTCTTTAATAATGGCCTTCCATGCCCTGCTGTCCAAGGATTTCAAAAAGGTGATCATCCTTGGCTTCCAATAATCATAATTCAAGCCATCCAAAATAGGGGATCTGTTGACAAATCCTCCAACTTCTTTGTCCATCTTTACACCAGAAAGTAACTTCCCTAGATCTCACCCAGAGACAGACAGGATGCCTGCTCTGAGATACCAATTGAAATTCTGGTATCAGACGTGTGATGTTAAGTGCGATGTCACAACAACACACTCTGCACAATGGACAAATAAAACAGCAGAATAACACACAAAATTGTTCACCCAGTTTGGTCTAACTACCTACGTCTGGGGGCTACCAAGCCAGGGATGAAATTCACTACTTGTAGAATTAAATTACAGACTCAACAACCCAGTTGACAATCTCCTAATCTTAATTCCTACTAGTGACTTTCTACCTAAGAAACCACTTAGATATGAGAACACTACTCAATCCCTAATACCTCTCAAAGAACAACCTCTTTGAGAAACCTTGATCCTGAGTCACAGCTTTGATCAAGTTACATAACTCTCTATTGCTTCACAGCTTCTAAGAGAGGGCAGAAAATAACTCACCTATTCAACCTAGAATGGTGTATACAAAACTCGTACAAAATACTTAAGACACTCAGCCTATGCTCTTGATCTTCTTTCTGTATTTATGTACCTTCTTCCTTTGATCTATGCGCTTTATATAGCAACCTGAATTGAGCTTGGACCTGCTACAATATCTGACTTGATTTGTTATTTAAAACTGAATCTTCAAAACAGATTTTCTCCTAAAATCTTTTCAAATCTTCAACCTTTTAAATCTCCTACAAATCTGCACTAGATCTCATATGCAGCAGAGAATATCTATCCCAAGATATCCGCATCCAATGAGACTACCTGCTCTCCGCAATTCCAGCTAACACGCAAACCCTAACAACATCACAACCTGATGTTATTAATTCTACAGAGCTAATGTCACAACATCGCTTGTGACATCAGACATCCAAACTTCAGTAACTTAAACACTTAACACAGCCCAGTGTTAAGACTCAATGTTGTGACATCACCCATATGACATCAAACATTGAACAACTTCACTACTTAACACAGCCCAGTGTTAAGACTCAATGTTGCAATATCACCACCTTGACATCAACAGTGAACATACTTTGTTTTACCAAAATTCTAGCCAATCTAACAACTGTGATTAACCAGAAGCACAGGTGTAGGACCGATCAAAGGTCGTGACCCAAAAGGGGTGTTGGTAATGACTGAACAAACAGTACTCGACCAACAGAGAAGGGTATTGAACCAAAAGAGGTTACTAGCCCAAGGGTGCAAGTATTCGAACCAAGAGGAGGTTGCCAACTACGGGTGATTCGGTGTTTACAGACGGACTGTGATTAACCGAAGAGAAAAGTGAGTGATTAACCAAGAGAAGGTGATTAACTCGAAAGGGCTCAGTATCTTAACAGACGGACTGTGGTTAACTGAAGAAATAGGTGATTAACCAAGAATAGGTGATTAACCTAAGCGGTGCTCAATGATTAACAGACGGACTCTGATTAACTGAAGAAACGGGTGATTAACCAAGGATAGGTGATTAACCCAACAAAGGAGAAGAACCAAGAGAAGGTTGCGAACTCCCGGGGAAAAATGGTCGCGACAGGAAAACTTTGTTGGACCAAAGAAAGAGAATTGAGACTCTTCAGGGGAATCAAAAAAGCAATGATGGACCGCCAGAAAAGCATAGGGTGTTGAAACGAAGAAAACTTGCTAACCCAAGGAACAAAGGATCGTAACCAAGAATAGTGATTAATCAAGAGAGAGATTGAGATAGGAGTGATCAAGGATCGAAAGAGATTGCAAAGAGAGAAGAGTGATCAAGGATCAACTCGACTGGAGAAGGAAAGCACATTACCGCCTGGAGATAGAGATGACTAAGCCAAGCACAGGGTCATTCGTCCCCTACCTGAAGTAGTCAGAATGAGAGTAGGAATTCTCCCTTCTCATTCCTTCTCTAACACACAGGGTGTAATGCAGAAGTTGAACCGGACGTCACAAAAGCTCCAAGTTGTATAGTGCTCCTGTGTAGAGAAACGAACAGCATAACGACGTCAATTTGTACGGTGCTCCGATGCAAGGCGCAGTGCAAAACTCCAACTCCACGGGGGGAAATGAGAGGAAAAGCTCTAAAGGAGGCCTAAAGAGAGGAAAAGGGAAGATCGATTAATCGAAACAAAGTTTCGATCAATTAATCAAGGGAGAAACATGCTAACAACTTTCCAAAGAGGATGAAAAGTCATTAAAGAAAAAAAGGAGTAGATTATTGATTATACAAGATTAAGTTTATCCATGAAGAATAAACTTAATGCAAATCTGAAATGGAAGGTGCAAAACAGTGCCAAATGATCATCAAAATGCCACCCTAAATCATGTATCATGTGAACAAAGATAAATGCAAGAATGATTACATTCACATGATGCTAAAATATGAACAATTTGAATAATCAAAAGTGTGCAACAAAAGTTCATGAACATGCTTCAATCAGAAGTTAAATGACACTTAAAACATCCATAAAAATGAAGCACATTGTGTCATACCCCAAATTTTGACCACTAAGATTTCCCATCATTGTGAAAATCATCATCACAATATGGAGGAACCATCATACTTCATCAGTCTCCCCAAAGATGGGTGAGCATCCACTACAATCAGAATTAGGGTTTCAAGCCCTCTCAGAGCCTTAGACAAAGGATCAATCAAGGAATGACATGATATTCAACTTGTCTAACCTCTCAAACATCCACAATGGATCAAAAGGACTCCCACTTCAAGGATCAAGCACAAGGCTGCTCCCTTCTAGGTGGATCAAGTCTCAAGATTGACAGTGTTACCAAATTAGGGTTTTGGTCGACCAGGGCCTCCAGATGAAATTTTTTATCTAGGCACAAGCCAATGATCCAAAGCATAACCTAATATACTTCATGGGACCTCATGGACCCAATCATCAAGTCAATTTTGCCTCAGGGGATGCATTTATAAAAAATCAGGAATTTGGGTTTCTTGACCTAATTCACCCCTAAGTTAACTTTTAGGGCAAATCATGAGCCAAGACCTCAAGAGAGGGTTTGAGGGTCTCTAATGAACTATATTGATCAATTTGGAACAATGGATTAATCCAAGAAGCTTGAGCAACAAGTCTCAATTTCATCTGCACCACAATTAGGGTTTCGCGAGGAAAGTCAACTGTAACTTTGACTTTTGACTAGGACATGCTCCCAAGCCCTAAGACATGATTCAATATACCCTATGACACCCATGGAACATGTCCATCAAGTTTGATTTAGGTCAAGTACATGATTTCATGAAGAATTGCACAGTTTGGAATTCATCTGATAAAAAGTCAACTGTGCACAAAAGTCAACTTTGACTTTTTGAGATTTTTCACCAAAATGGATTTTTAACCCTAAAATGATGTTAATGTATGATTTGAATCATCATTCATTAAGAAAAATCAAAGAAAGTGGGATAACTTGTAAAAGGGGTAACCATAAAAACTTAGAAAAATTTCTAAGTTATGGAAAAAGTGACACTAATGTGCCAACTTTGGAGGATCATAACTCCTAAACCACAAGGCCATTGTTCCCCATTCAAAGCTTGATATGTAGATCTCATTGCCCTATACAAAAGCTTCATACTGACTTATGTCCAAATTCCTCATGGATTTTGAGTTATGGAGTGATGAAAATCAAGAAAAGTCACTTTGTTCCAACACTTAGTGAAAATTTCACTAAGTCAGATTTTACCTTACTTTTTGCCAAATGTAGGGGGATTTTTCACTTG
Source organism: Lathyrus tuberosus (assembly GCA_022829125.1). Classification (NCBI taxonomy): domain Eukaryota; kingdom Viridiplantae; phylum Streptophyta; class Magnoliopsida; order Fabales; family Fabaceae; genus Lathyrus; species Lathyrus tuberosus. The sequence goes on from JALAZF010000170.1 coordinate 4,040,031, forward strand.
GATTCAAAAGAGATCAAAACCAAACATGTTCAAACAGTTGTTGTATCATGTAAGGGCTTTCCAAAATGGCCAAGAACATTACCAAATTCAACTTGAGCCATGAGATATGACATTGGCAAGTTGCCTTGCTGAAATCTACCAAGGCAAGGCAGATTTTTGCACTTTTGGTCGATTTTCCAAAATCTGCCAAATCCAAATGCTCATATCCACTTGGACACCTCTAAGGATTGAATCTAAAGGGGACAATCACTGAGCCAAGCCTCCAAAGTCTTTGGAACAAGAAATAGCATGTTGAACCTAGAATTGCCAAACTAGGGACAAGACTCCAGTTTTGGATTGGAGCATTCAATGGAAGCATCAAGGTGGCATGGACTGAGCCATTCTCAATTGAATTAAATTGTGATCAGTTTGAGTACACCAAAGCCATCAAACAGATGCTTTCCTCAAAATCTCTTCTTTCACTCTAATTTTTCCTTCTAAGGCAAGTCACTATCGGGTTTTGAGTTTGAGGGCTTTTCCAATCAAACCAATCACACACACACACCTCATATACATCATATAGAAGTGATCCAAACACTCACATAACATCTGGAACACAGATTTCACAAAATCACCAGCCAATTGCTCAAGTTCTTGACAGATTTGCAGTTGGGGTACCATCTCAAGTTCCAGATCATTTCAATCCATTCAAAGCATTCATACACACTCCATGGAACCTAGGGAAGCTATCCAGATCATTGGAACCTAGCTGCAACACCTTCAACACAAATCACGATCACCAACTGCAAGTGGTAAGCATGAGCTCTTCTAACTCTATGATCCATGCAATTTTTGCGGCACAATAATTTGGCCATATGTTCATAATCATGCATGGAATGTTTCCCCTCAATTAATTGCATTGTTTGAATCATGTATAAAAAATCCTAGCCTTCATGCAGAAATTAGGGTTCTTGAGGATTTTTCGTGATTTCTTATTTTATGCTTAATTTAAATGAAATTAATTGTCAAAGACATGATCGTGAGGTTGAAACGAGTTGATTGGTATGTGGATTGCATGATATAATCAAGTATTCAGTGAGATTGGAGAGAAAATGCAAATCAGCCAAACCCAGAACACGCGCGTGTTCTTCAACTTTTCTTGGCGCCATTTTTGAAAATTCAAATATTTGAATTTTGTGATTTTTATTTAATTGATTCAAAAATTAATTTCTCTCTGAGTTTTAATGATTTTGAGTTGATTCTTTTTTTAATAATTCACAAAAATGTTAAAATATTTTATTTTTCCAAAAAATCCCAAAAATATTATTTATTTTGTATAATTGATATTTTTGCAAAGAATTAATGTTTTAATTGTTTTTGACATTTAAAATATTTTTTCCACCTTGATTTTGCAACTTTTAATGCCTTCTAATTATTTTGTAGGTTAATACTAAATTTTTGAAGCATTAATCCAAGATCACAATTTGTTTTTCATATGTTAAACAATTTTGATCATTTTAATTGAATTTTTATTCAATTAAAACACATTTTGAAAACAAATTAGGATTTTGGATTAATTCAACCCTCATAAATCATTTTAAAACTTTTGGGCCTCTAATAGAGTGTAAGACCCAACCCTTTGTAAATACAAACAATTTTGGGCCTCACCTATTGTATAAGTCCCGTTGTATTTCAAAAAAGTTCGATGCGATCATCATCCGTTGAAAAACAAACTTTGGGCCTACCCTCGAGTAGTAAGACCCATTTCTTTTCTTTAAAACCTTTTGGGCCTCTATTAGAGTGTAAGACCCAACCCCCTTGTACAGAAAACTTTTTGGGCCTCATTCGTTGTATAAGTCCCTCTGTACATTTTCAAATAAACGACGCGATCGTCGCCAGTTTAAAAATAACCTTGGGCCTCTCCTTGAGCTATAAGACCCATTCAAAACTTTTGGGCCTCTAATAGATGATCTTTTCTCCGTGAATGGCATCTCTTGAGTTTCTTCCACATTCTCGGACTTTCCTGGCTTGATCTATTCTTTGTGAATAGCCTGTCTTGAATTTCTCGGGGTTTGGGGACCCATTCAGCTTCTTAAAAGCATCGGCCTCCTCTTGGACATTGTTCAAGGACCCACAGGCTTCCTAAAAGCAACCCCGCCTCCTCTTGGGCTTAGTACAAGGACCTCTCGGCTTCTTAGAAGTATTCACAGCCTCCTCTTAGGCTTCGTATAATGATCTCTTCCTCCGGGAATGATAGCCTCCTCTTGGGCTTAGTACAAGGACCCGTCGGCTTCTTAAAAGTTTCCAGTCTCCTCTTGGGCTTCGTACAAATTGTCCCGACGACCTCCTAGAGGTATAGGAACCGAACTTAATCATCTGCATAGAACAGTCCTTTCAAAGAGTCTACTACTTGTAATACCCCAAATTTTGACCACTAAAGTTTCCCATCATTGTGCAAATCATCATCACAATATGGATGAATCATCATGCCTCATCAAATGCCTCAAGGGTTGTTGCGCATTCACTACAATCAAAATTAGGGTTTTAAGCCCTCTCAGAGCCTTAGACAAAGGATCAGTCAAGGAATGACTTGATCTTTAACTTGTCTAACCTCTCAAACATACACAAAGGATCAAAGAGGACTCCCACTTCAAGGATTAAGCACAAGGTTGCTCCCTTCTAGGTGGATCAAGTCTCAAGATCGCCAGTATCACCAAATTAGGGTTTTGGTCGACCAGGGCCTCCAGATGAAAAATTTCATCTGGACACAAGCCAAAGATCCAAAACACAACCTAATGTACTCCATGGAACCTCATGGACCCATTCATCAAGTCAATTTTGCCTCAGGGGATGCATACATCAAAAATCAGGAATTAGGGTTTCTTGACCTAATTCACCCCTAAGTTGACTTTTGGGACAAATCATGAACCAAGACCTCAAGAGAGGGTTGAGGGTCTCTAATGAACTATATTGATCTATTTGGAACAATGGATTAATCCAAGAAGCTTGAGCAACAAGTCTCAATTTCATCTGCACCACAATTAGGGTTTCGCGAGGAAAGTCAACTGTAACTTTGACTTTTGACCAGGACATGCTCCCAAACCCTAGGACATGCCTCAATATACCCTATGACACTCATGGAACATGTCCATCAAGTTTGATTTAGGTCAAGGACATGATTTCCTGAAGAATTGCACAGTTTGGAATTCATCTGATAAAAAGTCAACTGTGCACAAAAGTCAACTTTGACTTTTTGAGATTTTTCACCAAAATGGATTTTTAACCCTAAAATGATGTTAATGTATGATTTGAATCATCATTCATCAATAAAAATCAAAGAAAGTGGGATAACTTGTAAAAGGGGTAACCATAAAACTTAGAAATTTTTCTAAGTTATGGAAAAAGTACCACTAATGCACCAACTTGGGAGGACCATAACTCCTAAACCACAAGGCCAATTTTTTTCATCCAAAGATGGATTTGTAGCCCTCATTACCCTCTACAAAAACTTCAACTAGACCTAAGTCTAATTCATTAAGGATTTTGAGTTATGGAGTGATCAAAATCAAGAAATCACACTTTGTTCCAACACTTAGTGAAAATTTCACTAAGTCAGATTTTGCTTCACTTTTTGCCAAATGTAGAGGGATTTTTCACTTGGATTCAAAAGAGATCAAAATCAAACATGTTCAAATAGTTGTTATATCATGTAAGGGCTTTCCAAAATGGCCAAGAACATTGCCAAATTCAACTTACACCATGAGATATGACATTGTCAAGTTGCCTTGCTGAAATCTGTCAAAGGCAAGGCAGAATTTGCAATTTTGCTCGATTTGCCAAAATCAGCCAAATTTAAATGCTCCTATCCACTTGGATACATCTGAGGATTGAATCTAAAAGGGACAATCACTGAGCCAAGCCTCCAAAGTCCATTGAACAAGAAATAGCATGTTAAACCTAGAATGGCCAAAATAGGGACAAGAATCCAAATTTGGATTGAAGCATTCAATGGAAGCATCAAGGTGGCATGGACTGAGCCATTCTCATTTGAAATCAGTCAAGACTTATCCAAGACCAAGGGAACCAAAGCTCTGTGCCCTAACCTCTAGTCAATGGCTAGAGGAGACTTGCATTTCCATTGGACAACATTGGCCAAACCTACTTACCAGTTGCCATTCACTATTCCTTGCAAAACAAACTTGCTCTACTATAAATAGAGCTCAATTATGATCAGTTTGAGTACACCAAAGCCATCAAACAGATGCTTTCCTCAAAATCTCTTTCTCTTGGCAAAAATGCCTTTCTTAGCAAGGTAGCTATCGGGTTTTGAGTTTGAGAGCTTTTCCAATCAAACCAATCACTCACACACCTCATATACATCACATATGAGCTGATCAAACACTTAGATCACTTCTGAAACACCAATTTCACAAAATCACCAGCTGGTTGCTCAAATTTTCAATCAAGTTGCAGCTGAGGTACCACAAATTGATCCAGCCAATTTCAATCAAGTCCAACCATTCAAACACACTCCATAGGGTGTAGGGAAGCTGTTCAGATCATCACCACTCATCTGTAACACCTCCAAATCAAAAATCACATTGCACTTGCTATCACGACTTAGAGGTAAGCATATACTTGGTCATCTCTCAATCCATGCATATTTCCTCGCAGAATAATTTGGCCATATGTTCATAATCATGCATGGAATGTTTTCCCTCAATTAATTGCATTGTTTGAATCGTGTATCAAAAATCCTAGCCTTCATTCAGAAATTAGGGTTCTTGAGGTTTCTTCATGATTTCATGTTTTATGTTTAATTTAAATGAACTTAAGTGTTATAGACATGATCGTGAGGTTGAGACGAGCATAATGATATGTGGATTGCATGATATGATTACGTATTCAGTGAGATTGGATGGAAAACGCAAATCAGCCAAACCCAAAAAAACGCGCGTGTTCTTGCTTGTGTTCTTGGCGCCTTTTTCACAAATTCAAATATTTGAATTTTGTGATTTTGTTTAATTGATTCAAAAATTAATTTCTCTCTGAGTTTTAATGATTTTGAGTTGATTCTTTTTTTAATAATTCACAAAAATGTTAAAATATTTTATTTTATCTAAAAATCCCAAAAATATTATTTATTTCATATAATTGATATTTTTGGAAAGAATTAATATTTTGATTGTTTTTGACATTTTAAATATTTTTTCTACATTGATTTTGCAACTTTTAATGCTTTCTAATTATTTTGTAGGTCAATACTTAATTTTTGAAGCATTAATCCAAAATCACAATTTGTTTTTCATATGTTAAACAATTTTGATCATTTAATTGAATTTTTATTCAATTAAATACATTTTTGAAAACAAATTAGGGTTTTTGGATTAATTCAACCCTCATAAATCATTTTCAAAACACTTTGGGCCTCTTGAGAGAGTGTAAGACCCAACCCACTTGTACAGAAACATTTTGGGCCTCATTCGTTGTATAAGTCCCTCTGTACATTTTCAAATAAACGGCACGATCCTCGCCTTTCGAAAAATAACCATGGGCCTTTCCTTGAGCTATAAGACCCATTCAAAAACACTTTGGGCCTCTATTAGAGTGTAATACCCAATCCTCTTTTAACCAAAATCACTTTGGGCCTCACTTATTGTATAAGTCCCTCTGCGTTAAAAGAAAGCCTCGGCGTGATCGCCATTTTTAACGGAAAAATCATCTGGGCCTACCCTCGTGTTATAAGCCCCACTCTTTTTCTTAAAACTTACTTGGGCCTCTTGAGAGAGTGTAAGACCCATCCCTTTGTACAGAAAACTTTTTGGGCCTGAGTCACTTGTATAAGTCCCTCTGTACAAATTCAACAGTGCGCTCACTGATAAAACCCTGGGCCTCTCCTTGAGCTGTAAGCCCCAAATCTTTCTTTTTCAAAGCACTTTCTCCTTTGATTTTGAATATACTGTTATTCTTAATCTTTCTTTGTTGAACAACTAATCAAACAGCATGGAAGCTCTACAACCGAGTAAGTGGTTATTGCTTTCATTTACCGCTTTTATATACATATAACTGTATTGTGGGGCTGTTTCACTGTAAGTCTTCTTTCATAAACTCATATCAATTGTGTAATAATAGTATAGATATTTAGAATTTCCCCGACAACTACGTCTAGAACTAGGTGACGCCGTTTCGTTTATTCGTAGAAATAGACAACTAGATCCCCAATAGGGTCACCAGATACAGTCTTCTCTTCGGCTGTCCTCATTAGGAATTGTCAAGAAACTCTACTCCCAGAGATGAATGTATTCTCCGTGAATGGCATCTTTGAGTTTCTTCCAAATTCTCGAACTTTCCTGACTTTGATCTATTCTCGCTGAATAGCATTGCCTTGAATTTCTCGGGGTTTGGGGACCCATCGGCTTCTTAAAGGCATCGGCCTCCTCTTGGGCATCATACAAGGACCCACAGGCTTCCTAAAAGCAACCCTGCCTCCTCTTGGGCTTAATACAAGGACCCATCGGCTTCTTAGAAGTATTCACAGCCTTCTCTTAGGCTTCGTATAAGGATCTCTTCCTCTGGGAATGATAGCCTCCTCTTGGGCTTATTACAAGGACCCGTCGGCTTCTTAAAAGTTTCCAGCCTCCTCTTGGGCTTCGTACAAATTATCCCAACGACCTCCTAGACGTATAGGAACATAACTTAGTCATCTTCGTAGAACAGTCCTGTCAAAGAGTCTACTACTGTTTCTCAAAGCTTGGCACGAAAGATAACACTCTAGACTTGGACAGTCTAACTTCCTTGAGTCTCAAAGACATCCTCTAGTGACCTCTTCGTTAAATAGGGAGAAAACCCCGTAGACTCGGATAGTCTCAATACCCTTCGGATTTCCCGCTTCCTTAAAGAATAGGAATAACCCGGATCCTTGAATCAAATCCTTGAGTACAGTGTTGCTCATATAAGAACTGATTTTCTCTTTCAAAAATCAGTATACTGGACCTGTCACTTAACTAAAACAACGTTCAGCCTCTCTCTCGGGCTTTGTACGAGACACATAAGAGACTCCCTCGTTGAGTCAATAACCCCTTTCGCCTCCATCTCGGGCTTTATACGAGATACAAGAAGGTTCTTATTGATCCAAACAAATAGCCTTCATCTCGGGCTTCGTACGAGATACAAAAAACTCTCTTGTTGAGTCAAATAGCCTCAATCCCGGGCTTTATACGAGATACCAAAAGACTCCGTCGTCGAGTAAAAAACCTTTTAGCCTCTCTCTCGGGCTTTGTACGAGACACATATTAGCCTCCTCTTAGGTTTTGTATAAGAAAACCACTGGTTAATCCAATTAACCTTTTAGCTGTGCCTCGTCCACAGTACACAAACATCAACAAATCCTTCCTCTTCATCTAATCGCTATAAGCGGCAAGCCTCTGGATCATTTACATCCATGCCACTGTCCCTCTTTTAGCGTGAGAAATTCCTAAGGAAAGATAGCATTGCTCTACACTGAGTTAAAGTCTTCCCCTTCAGGTTAAAAACCCCCTATAAAGGAAATTATGGCATAACCGGATCCGCGTATCCCGGTTAAAGTAATCCTCCTTTATAAATCAGTCACCCAACAGTTGTGATGGACAAACCTCTTTAGAGATGACAAATTCTCTCTAAAGTTGGGACCTTCAGCTTCACATCTTGGGCTTTGAAAAAGATACAAATCACCTTTCGCTTCACGTCTTGGGCTTTGAACAAGACACAAAAACAACCATTTCCTCCCATAGAATAGGAGGAACTACGAACGCTCTGATTTCCCTGTTTCGGTAAACGGGAATACGTAGGCATAAGATTGAAAGAAAAATCTTAGCGAGCACAATCAACAAAAAACCCAAATCCCATACTCTCACATACCTATCAAAAAGCATCAGTCCTAACATCCTAATCTTTGTTCCCCGCCAGAAACCTTCTGTCAAGTCCTAGATAAAAACCAGTATTGGCGAAAATACAAATAACCAGTACAAAGGCCCCCCCACATTGATAGCATCCGTAACCTAACAAACCGCTGTTTAAACTCAGTATGCAAAGCAGGGTTAATTGGAGACATCTATTTCCCTTCCTTCATCAGCTCACAATAGGATAAAAAATGAATCGACCTGTAGTTTTAAGCTCAACCGCAGAGAGCGACCAGCACTTAAGAACCGCGTCCAAAATCGCTCGCTACACTACTGTTTCTCAAAGCATAGTACAAAATATGAAACTCTAGACTCGGACCGTCTCATCTCCTTGAGTCTCAAAGACATTCTCAAGTGACCCCTTCGTTAAATAGGAAGAAAACCCGTAGACTCGGACAATCTCAATACCCTTCGGATTTCCCACTTCCTTAAAGAACAGGAATAACCCAGATCCTCGAATCAAAGCCTTGAGTATAGCATTGCTCATATAAGAACTGATTTTCTCTTTCAAAATCAGTATACTGGACCTGTCACTCAACTGAAACAGTCACTATAGCCTCCTCTTGGGCTTTGTACAATGATTCTCCCCAGCAGAGTCAAACAACGTTTAACCTCTCTCTCGGGCTTTGTACGAGACACATGAGAGACTCCCTCGTTGAGTCAATCACCCTTTCCGCCTCCATCTGGGGCTTTATACGAGATACAAAAAGGTTCTCATTGAGCCAAGCAAACCTTTAGCCTCCATCTCGGGCTTTGTACGAGATACAAAAACTCTCTTGTTGAGTATAAAAGATCCTCTTGCAGGATCAAAACCTTTTAGCCTTTCTCTTGGGCTTTGTACGAGACACATATTAGCCTCCTCTTAGGCTTTATATAAACCACTGGTTGATCCAATCAACCTTTTAGCATCAAACCTGTGCCTCGTTCACAGTACACAAACATCAACAACTCCTTCCCCTTCATCTAATTGCTGTAAGCGGCAAGCCTCTGGATCATCTACATCCATGCCACTGTCCCTCTTTTAGCATGAGAAATTCCTAAGGAAAGATAGCATTGCTCTACACTGAGTTAAAGTCTTCTCCTTCAGGTTAAAAAACCCATATAAAGGAATTTATGGCATTGCCGGATTCACACATCCCGGTTAAAGTAATCCTCCTTTATAACCAGTCACCCAACAGTTGTGACAAACAGACCCCCTTTAGAGATGACAAATTCTCTCTAAAGTCAAACCCCTTCAGCTTCACATCTTGGGCTTTGAACAAGATACAAACAGCTTTCGCTTCACGTCTTGGGCTTTGAACAAGACACCAAAACCCAATTTCCTCCCGTAGAATAGGAGGAACTACGAACGCTCTGATTTCCCTGTTTCGGTAAACAGGAATACGTAGGCATAAGATTGAAAGGAAAATCTTAGCGAGCACACTAAACAAAAACCCAAAATCCCATACTCTCACATATCTATCAAGAAGCATCCGTCCTAACATCTAAACCTCCCCCCACTTTTAAAAAAATAAACCCGATAGAGACCCCGAATCTTTGTAGCATCTGTAACCTAACAGACCGCTGTTTAAACTCAGTTTGCAAGTAGGGTTAATTTGAGACATCTATTTCCCTTCCTTCATCAGCTTTAATAGGATAAAAAATGAATTGAGCTGTAGGCACCAAAGAGCGATAGCGCTTAGCAACCGCGTCCAAAATCGCTCGCTACACATTGATCCATGGAAGTTAGAAGAAGAAAGGATATCAAACAAGCTTAAAAAAACTCAAAATTGGCCATTCTGTTCAGTGGTAACCGGTTACAGCATATCTGCTAACCGGTTACATACTTGAAAATCAGTGTATTTGTTGAAAATTGAATTGTGTAACCGGTTACAGCATAACGACTAACCAGTTACCACTGAGACAGTGGCAAAAATAACAGCAAAAACAGTTTTTCAAAAGTAGTTTTCAACACATATTCACTTATGCCAACCACCACATGCTAGGAACTGAAATTGTGCACGAAAAATGAACTTGAAAACAACAAATAAACAGTGATAGAATCAACTAACACAATAGGATCATGGATCAAACAAATGCAAAACCAAATCACACACAACAATTATCGACTACATTGCGAACGATACGAAAATGCGTGAAACGGTAAAATTAGTTAGATCCACCTACCTACAAGCCGGAGATTTGGCTTGGTAAGTGTTGTAAAGAGAATTTGATGCAGAAAATCAACGAAAACCAGAGGATCCTTAATTTGTAGACGAAACGCGTCGAAACCGATCAAAAATGCGAAAATGCACCGAAATCAAACTTGCACCAAATTGAAAGTTGTAGAACTCTTGGATTGAAATAGAATAAGATGTAATTCCAGAAATCCAACCAAAGAATGCCAAATGATGAAGGTTAAGCTCAAGAATTAATCACTTTCAATGTGAAAAATGATTATCCTTCAAGAATAAGAGCTTTTGGTGAGGTTTTGGGATGAGAATTGAGATGAAGATGTAGAAGTTGCAGAAAAATGCAGAGGAGAATGAGAGAATTGAGAGTGAATTGTGAAGAATGGTTGAAGGTCTTGTGTGAGAAATGTGGGAAATGATGGAGAGATTGAAAAGTGAGTGAAAGTGTGTTTATATAGATTTTAGGTTTGGAGTGTGAGATGCTTTGAAATGTGGTTTGGAATTAGCTTTGGGTTTGGAGTTAGGGTTGGAGTTAGTTGGGCTTGACTCACCGAGTCAAGGCGGTTAACTCGGTTAGTTAGAACCAACTCGGTAGCAATCCCAATGAGAATATCCTCATCCAAAGGTTGGCATGCTTGTAAAACAAGGAACATGTTGCACTTAATTTGGAGTGAAGCATTAGAATAAATGCACTTGGATTGAATTGAATAGCCTTAAAATTTCTAGAGAAGTCTAGAATGTTCCACGCACTGCTAGAATATTGTAGAATCAATGACCAAGGAAAGTGCATGGTGCTGTCCCAAAAATGCAGCAGAAACTGAAATTTTCCACTGAGTAACCAGTTACAGCATATGTGCTAACCGGTTACATGCTTGAAAACTTGTATTTTTTGGTGAAAGATACACTTAGTAACCGGTTACAGCATATGTGCTAACCAGTTACTTCAGCCAAATTTCCACAAATTTGCAAAAAGATGATGCTGAAGTCCCGTTATTGATTTTCCAACTCTTTCCTTTATTTTGAGCTTGTTTTGACAATGTGCTGATCTCGTGAGGATTCAATTAATCGGGCTTGGAAAACCTGAATATCCTGCAACAAGAAACACACAAAGAAATGCAAATGTGTATGCCAACGATGCGAGTGCGCATGCTTATGCAAAAGGCAAAAGAGGGAGGTTAAATTTCGGGTTACGACACCCAGGCCTCAAGGATTGTGTTGCAACCTTCAGGATGTTTTGAAACTCTTTGGATAAGCAGGCTCGACTCTGACTGCAGTTGGTCCAAGTGAGAAATAGAGATGGTGATCCTGATGTTTTAGAAGTGTGAGAGGTGTTTGATCAGCTCATATATGATGTACGAAATGTGTTACAATAATTGGTTATGATGGAATGGCTCTCTAATGAAAAATTCGATAGTGACTTGTAAATGAAGACATTTTTGGGGCGAGAGAGAGATTTTGAGGAAAGCAAGTGTTATTAAGCTTTGGTGTACTCAAACTGATCACAATTGATGTCTATTTATATGTCTATTTATAGTGCAACAAGTTTGTTTTGGCATCAATAGTATATGGAGGCTTGGATAGTCCCTTGGCCAATGTTGATCAAAAGGAATCTTTGGTCTTCTCTAGCCATTGACTTGGGTCAGTGCAGCAGGTTATGAGTCCTTTTGTTCAGAGATAAGGCTTGCCTCAATTCAGTCAGCAATGTTTGGATGCTTGCCACCTTGTGAATCCATTGAATGCATTAGAACAAAATTGGAGTCTTTGAGATTCTTAGCCTTTTTAGGGGACACATAGCTACATGTATATCCTTGGACTTGGGAGGCTAGTGGATTAGATATTTTTCCTTTGATGTTATCCCCTGAGGTGTCCAAATGGATGACAAGGCTTGTAATTGTCTGATTTAGCTAACTCGAGCAAAAATGCACAAATCTGCCTTGTACAAGACAATTTGAAAGTGTCATTTTGGGAGGATCATATCTCCTTGCTCAAATTGAGTTATGGAAAGCTCATGTACTTTTTAGAAAGCCATCATATGGTACAATTCATGTGTGATCATAGTTTGTCTTGAAACTATCTGGATCCAATTGAAAAATCCTCATGAACATTGATGTTCAATGCTGAAATTTAGACATTTTTGTACTAAGTGTTAAATCTTTGGTTTTTCACCACTTTGATCCATCCATAACCAAAAATACATGAAGAATTAGAGTTTCATGTAGTTGAAGCTTTTGTAGAATGTAGGAAGACCTACAAATCAGGCTTTGGATCACTCAAAATGGCTTCTTGGATCAAACGTTATGGTCCTTGGAAGTTGGCACCAAAACCATCCAAATTTAGTAACTTAGAAAATTTTTCAAATTTTCAAGGTTACCCGTTTTACAAGTTATCATGATTTCTTGATCAATTCTTGTTCAAATGACATTATAGATGATATTTTATGAGAATATGAGTCATAAGGATCATTTTTTCCAAAAAGTCATGTTTTGATCTTTGGTCTAAATACTCTGAGAGGGCTTGAAACCCTAATTCTTGATTGTAGTGAAGGCTCAACAATCCTTGAGGAGATTGATGAGGTATGATGTTACATGCATATTATGGTAATGATCCTCACATTGATGGGAAATCTTGTGGTCAAAATTTGGGGTATGACAGATGCCCCTATTTAATTTTCTTGGACCTGAAGGTGTGAATGGCGAAGAAATTCAGACATTCAGGGTGCAAGAGGATTAAATATCGGAATACCCAAAATTTTGACTGTGGTTATGAATGGCAGTTTGTTCATCCATCTTCTTTTGCTAAGCAATGATACTTAGAAAAGGGTAAAACTTCCCCTTGATCCGGGTTTTCAGCCACGGAACTGGTCTCAGTTTCTTCTAAAATAAACTTCCCCTCGATCCTGATTTTTAGCCACGAAACTGGTCTCGGTTTCTTTTGAAATAAACTTCCCATCAATCCTGGTTTTTAGCCACGGAACTGGTCTCGGCTTCTTTTGAAATAAACTTCCCCTTGGTCCTGGTTTTCAGCCATAGAACTGGTCTAAGTTTCTTCTTGTAAAGTTTCTTTCTTGACATGGGATGCTATTTGTAGCGGTTTTCATCAAACTTCTCGTCGAGTTTTACTAGGAAGATGCCATTTGATGGAAAAAGATTTGATGTCAGACTTACTGGGGAAACCTATTTGTTTGAGCTGTAGAGGCATACAAACTTCTCTATTAGAGATGCCATTTGTCGACCCTACTAGGAAAACGAATCTCTTGAGAGACTGCTTTCTGCTTGGGGATACTACATCATACTTTTCTTCGAGATCTTCTTAGAGAAATGCCATGTGATGTGATCCAATTTTGAGGTGCTGATGACTTTCTTAATATCGAATTTCTTGGGAGAAAAACTGATGCATTGCCGAGAGTCTTCGGTTACGAGGCTTTCTTTGGGGATTTTCTTTAATCTGGGAAAGCAAAAATATCATCTTCAATGGTGAAGAGTGATGTTCCAGAAGTGTCTGTCGAATGCCTCCTTTCCTTTCAAAGATTCAAGTTATCAAAGTGGTCGAGGACAGGCTCTAATCTAGAAATAAACTGGGGAGAAATTACTCAGATGATACATTTCCTGACGAGGAAAGAACTGACAACCTTATCGGCGATACGACTTTATCACTTGGGGATGAGTATGACCAAGGTGATAGTAATGTAATATGAATATGAATATGAATCAATCATGCATGATGTATGTATGTTTATGCTGACAAAATAGACGTGATATACAAACTAGTGAATGAACATGAAGGGATACTCCGCCACTGCGAGGGATGAAAAGTACCATTGGTTTAAGATAGCAATCATGCCTTGCTTAGGAGAAGTAAACCCCGTGGGGGAGAAAGAACCATTAATTGGTCTTAAGAGGTAAGAACTCTACTGGAGATATCAGATGGGACATTACATCTAAAACGATTGATCCTTCAATCAGGTCTACTAGTTTAGAAGGAGTACTTTGATTCTGCCTTTTTGAGGTTTAATCACTTCCGGAGAAGCCATCGATGTTACTTTTGTGTTCAGTATTCAAAAAGAATTGCCATCTTTATTTTAAAAGCAGAAAAAAATTTGACAAGTAAATTCATTTTTGTTTTGTTTCAAGAATCGTTGATCATGTTAAAAATGTTATTCTGTAAAGCAAAATAAATGAGGATTGCAAACAAAAGCACTAGGGCTCAAATTTTATTGATAGAATGGAAATCAGCCAAGCGCGTGATACCATAGAGTATTTACAAAGTTTAGAAAATGGTAATTTATGGGAAAAAGGGCTACATTGAAACATAACGATTGATATCCTTCTACCAACTTTGAATTCTGGACATCCTGAGCTTCTGTCGAAGATGACCTTGATTGAAGTCATTCAATGGATGGTGTTACCACTGGGGATTTAACCTTGTCGGACATAGTTACTTGCCATGAATCCCTAAATTTTGCCTGGATTGTCTTTTGAGGTTTCTAATCCATCGGGAAGATTTTCGCTTATGTCTCTAATTTTTTCCTGGACCGCCCTTTCGAGATTTCAATCCACCGAGACGTTTTTTTTTTATTTAGGCGAAGTATTTCTTAACTACATCAACATTCGTGGGGTAGGTAAACTCCTCTCCATCCATGGTTGCGAGTATCAAGGCGCCGCCTGAAAAGGCTTTCTTGACCACATAGGGGCCGTCATAGTTCGGAGTCCATTTGCCCCGGGAATCAGTGAGAAATGATTGTATCTTCTTGAGCATGAGGTCTCCTTTTCTGAAGACACGGGGTCAGTGTAGCGGTAAAAATTGTGAGTGTAAGCTATTGATTAACTTAAGTAAAGGAAAACAGAGTCGCCACCGCGCTTTTATTTATTCCACAAAGGAAAAGGAAAAAAGAGCAAATAAAACCTAAAGAGTTCTAAAACAACAAGAACAAACAGAGAATGGGTAAGGGGGGTTGGTTACGCAATGGAAAGGTGTTAGCACCCAAAACGTCTATAGTACTCTATAGGAACCCTTTGAAATATCTACCGCTTTTTGGTCTGAAAATAGTTTGCTTGAAAAGAGATTGGGGAGATGAGTAGAGAAATATTTTTAAAGATTTTTTGTGTTTGGAGAGACTTATCGCCTCATGCCAACGTACCCACGATGTGCAATGTAGGATCAAAACCTCGTAGTTCATGGTACAAAGGACAAAATTTTGTTTGTTATGATTGATTTTAAGTGTAAAGACAAGTCGCCATTTCTAAACGAATAATTCTGCTTAAATAAATGAATCATGTCTAAACTTATGAAAAGGTTTAAAAAGAAAAAAAAGTGCACAAGGCACACAAAAAAAGTTTGATGAGTTTTTTGTATTTTTTTATGTTTTTATGAAATGGTCAACATATGGTTAATATTGATTGACATTTATTAAAGAAAACAAAGCTTAAAAATCACTTGACCAAAGTCAAGGTTTTATTATGAAAGTGGTTTTAAGTTTGAAAACAAGAAGGTTTTGAAAAAGAGAGGAGATTTTGAAAATTGAAGAAGGGGTGGAGAAGAAGAGATTATCCTAGTGCATAAAATAAAAGCTAAGGATAAGAAAGATCTAACCACATGGACAAGCTCCATAGCATAAGCATTTTCCCTTTTTGATTTGGTCTTGATTCAAAATATGTCTTCAAAAGAGGACTTCAAGTATCCAAAATCCAAGGTTTTCCATCACAAACTCCCAAGCAATAGGTTAAGATCCTAACTCTAAGTCCATAAGCCCATAATCAAGAGTATAGGTCCTCCAAAGAAAGGGATAGTGGTCATAGTCCCACAATTAAGAGCACAAGTCTTTTAGTGGTTTAATCCTTTATTAATATTTTGAGTCCAAATGGACAAAAGAAAAACAAAGCACAAGATAATATGGTCCAAGTGGACAAAAGAAAAATAACATAAACATAAACATGATATGATATAATGACATAAAGCATTAAAAATAAAGAGAGATAGGGAGCGAGAAGGAAATGTAAAGAAGTTAGAAGTTAGTGGTTAGTAGCACAAGGCTCTAGTGCCATAAGCCTTCACCGATTATTCCGTTTCGCGTCTTGATCTATAGTGATTAAACAATGTACTTAGGTCAAGGTTGATGAAGACTTGTTAGAATATTGATAGAATCAAAGCCTCTACAACAACAAGCTTCAAAGATTTTGAATCTAATACAAAAGATTAACCAACATTGGGTTGACGCGACCAATCAAGGTCCGGACCACGAAAGTTCAAATTTCGAATTGGATAAAGAGGGACAAATGTTGCGCTATGTTAAGCAATCGCCGAGTAATTTAAGGAGTAATTACCCTACAATGAGGCCGGTCAATAGCTCTTTGTGCTAATGCATGCTAGATGAAAGATATGTAGATCGTCATCCCAAAGCAATACAGCACGAAAAGAAAAGAAAGTAACGATCTCGTCTTGATCAAAATTCAACAACGGAATTCTATGATCCATAAGACTTTCATCGATCAAAATAAAAGAGAAATAGATGAAGAGAAAGCCAAATTAAATTACAAAATTATGCGATCTAAGGCTAAGAACAAAGAAAAAGGAAGAAAATGGAAAAGGAACCATAGCAGTCCCAAAATTAGGTGAAAAACACCATTCTGCCTCTGTTCAGTCGATTGCACAAAAGTTCTAGTCGATTGAACACTGACAGATTTGCAAAAACAAGGCAAAAAACAGCATTGTGCAGTCTACTGCACGAAAATACAAATTGATTGCACCCTGCTGTGACAGCAAAAATTCAGCAAAATTTAACATGATCATGATCTAAAACTTTCTTCAAACACCTCATGATCATGGAATCAAAAGTGCATGAAAATGCAAAGCAAATAGCAACCAATACCAGTAATTAAACACAATTACAAGATCCAAAAGTTCAAGTAACAAGGATCTCCAAAGATCTACATTATGGAAGATGAAATTGAAGCTTCAACAATGGTGAAAGATGAATTACCAGTTCAAATATGAAAATTCCTTCAAATTGCTTCAAGATCCAAATACCAAAGCCTTGATCTATGAGAATTGATGAAGAAAACAAGTTTGGATGAAGGTTTAGCTCAAAGTTGAACAAGATTCAATGTGAATTCTTGTTAACTTTCAAAAGAAGAAAAGTGAGCTTTAGTGAAATCTGTGGTTGGGAAGAGAATTTGCAAGAGGTTTGTTGGCTATCAAAACCTTCAAGAGAAATTTTAGCAAGGTGAATTTGGCTCTCAAAAGCTTCAAGAATGAATGAAATGAGGCCTCTATTTATAGAATTTAGGCTTGGAAATTTAGTGGTTTGGAATTTGGTTTGGAAGATCAAAATTAAGATTGGAATTCAAATATGGAGGGAAATCACAAAAGAGTGGTGATTAGTGAGGGTGTATGGCGGGGAATGATCAAAATGATGTAAAGGAATTAAAATGAGGTGATCTAGAATATTCCACATGTGATCAATGGTCAAGATTGGTGCCAAATGCTTCAAAACTTGAAAAATGCTGATTTTGGCCAAATCTGTCTTCGTTCAGTCGATTGCACTGTAGCGCGAATGGACTGCACTGCTGAAAATTTCAAAATCTAGGCAAAAAATGTAGGGTGCAATCGATTGCACAATTGAAAATCTTCAAAAATGCCATTCTTGCTATATTGTGCTGGATATTGGCTCAATTATCTTGTTTGTCAAAGAAGGCATGGAAATAAACACATGAACCTTGGAGTCTCTTGAATAAAAATCAATTAAATCTTGGAAACTCTTGATCGGATGATTTTGAATTGTTTGCAGATCAACTTTGACTTTGTTCAAATAAAATTCATTCGAGCTGAGGGACTGATTTTTTTGGTATTTTTAACCTGTTCTTCCCCTGAAAATGTTAGTGAAAGGAAACAAAATATTTTTGGATTTTGATTAATGGTTAGTAAACATAAACAAATTAAACAATAAAACAACTAACACACACACACACAAACCCAAAGATCCCTGCAAGGAACAATCCTATAGAAGAGGGAACCAATGTGTGATCTTGTTTGTGGTATGAAATGCAAAAAAGACATGCAGAGAATCTTAGGGGCAAAAATTAGGGTATTACAGCTGCCCCTATTTAAGTTTCTTCTATCCAGAGATATGAAAATTGACATCTTTGTCTCGACGAGATAAAAGAGACTTAAATATAACAATAAACCTAATTTTTAGCCCTAAGAGACCACAAAATGATTTGATCATGCAAATGGTATGCAGACACAAGACCACTGTGGGGAGGATATGCCACAGGAGATAAACAAAAAGAAGAACGGGAGAATGAAACTCCACCAGGGGAAAACAAAAGAGGGAAAACACATCCCAACAGGGGAAGAGAAAGGAGTAAGATTCCAACTAAGGGAAAATTGTCGACACCAGAAATAAAAGAGGGATAACATCGTCCCATCATGGAGAGAAAAATCTCCGTTGGGGAAAAGATCGTCTAATACCAGACATCCAATAATAGCATGATCAAAAGGAGAGATTGCCAACTACCAATAAAGTGGCAGCTACAACAAGGCAACCAATCAAAGGATGTGAGAAATATTACCTACTACCAACAAAGGGCAGGACGACGAAGGTAATAATCCCAGAAAGGGAAAATATTACCAGCTATCAAACAAGTGACAGCTGTAACAAGGCAACCAAACCGGGCTATATTACCTACTACCAACAAAGGGCAGGACGACAAAGGTAATAAGCCAGCTAAAGAAAGATTACCAACCATCAACCAAGTGACAGTTACAACTAAGTAATCAACCAAGGGTATGAGAAAGATTACCTACTACCAACAAAGGGTAGGTCGACAAAGGTAATAACCTCAAAGGGGTCGAGAAATATCACCTACTACCAACACAGGGCAGGACGACAAAGGTAATAAACTCGAAAAAAGAAGGGAGAGATTAACAACTATTAAACAAGTGATAGCTACAACAAGGTAATCAAACCCGACTATGTTACCTACTACCAACACAGGGTAGGACGACAAAGGTAATAAGCCAACTATATCACCTACTACCAATAAAATGGGTAGGACGACAAAGGTGATAAGCTAAAAGAAAGATTACCAACTAGTCGGAGAACATACCGCAACTACTGGGACTCAGCTGAGGAAAAGATTCAAACTGGGGATAACTGTATATGGAAATAAACCACAACACAACAAGGATATAACTCAACAGGGAAGACTTAGCACAACAAAGCTCCACTGGGGAAAATAATACCTCAACAATGAACTATCTCTAGCATTCCGAAGAGACTAACCATCCATCAGAGTAGAAAACCTCAACAACGAACTGTCCCGTCCAACCGAAGAGACTTACCATTCATTGGATTATAGGAATCTCAACAACGAACTGTCTCGTCTGACCGAAGAGACTTACCATTCATCAGAGTAGAAGAATCTCAACAACGAACTGTACCATCTAACCAAAGAGACTTACCATTCATCGGAGTCCAAAGAACCTCAACAACGAACTGTCCCGTCTAACCGAAGAGACTTACCATTCATCGGAGTGGAAGAATCTCAACAAAGAACTGTCCCATCTAACCGAAGAGACTTACCATTCATCGGAGTAGAAAACCTCAACAACGAAATGTCTCATCTAACCGAAGGGACTTACCATCCATTGGAGTTGAAATCACCTACTACCAGGCATATGGTAGGAGAACCAAAGAGAACACGAGATATATTAACTACCACGAAGGTAATAAACTCAAATGGAGAGATTTTAATGAAATATTTTAACAAATTCCACTTGGAGAACCTGCTGACGAGGTCCACTGCGGGGATTTCAAAAGATATTAACTGCAGGAGTCTACTGTTGAGACTTAGGACTTCATTTGGGAATACCTTCTACCAAGATTTTTTTTTTATTTTATATATATATATATATATATATATATATATTTTTTTTTTTTTTTTTGGAAATGTGTCAACCATAAAAAATTTACTAGGGAATCTATTGCCAAGATCAACCAGAGAAATTTCAAATGAAACACCTTCTGCCGAGATTTTATATGTAATTTCTACTGCCGAGGAATAATCGAAAACATGCCTGCTGCCGAGGTTTTACTGAAAAATCTTTTAAGGATTCTACTGCCGAGATCCTAAAAGGAAAATGCCTTCTGCCGAGGTTGCTGTAATTCATTTTTTTTTGAAATTATCCGAGAAATCTACTGCCGAGTTTCTTGGAAAGGAAATACCTTCTGCCGAGGCTTGTTGCAAATTCTATTTTAAAACTCACTGGAGAATCTACTGCTGAGATCAACCAAAGAAATCTGAAATAAAGCCACCTTCTGCCGAGGTTTGCTGGAAATCTTTTGAAAATATCCAAGAAATCTACTGCCGAGATTCTTGGAAAGAAAATACCTTCTGCCGAGGTCAACTGAAAATCTTCTGCCGAGATTTGCCAGGAACTAGGAATCAATAACTCTACCAGGGATCTTCACAGGAGATATGGGCAAGTTAGATCACACAACATACTTCTCAAATAAAGAGACAACCATCTGTTGGAAATTCAACAACAAACTTCTCTGACAGGCACAACCTGAGAAATACCATTTGATGGAAAAGATAACATCTGATAACTGGAGACACACAAGTTTCTCAAATAAAGAGGCTGTTGCTTGTTTTCATACAATGGATTCGAAAAGAGTGTTGTCACAACACTGCTGGAGGAAACAAAATCTTCATTTTCTGATGGTAACCATAAAAAGATAATCTGCTGAGGAATACAAAATCCTCAAAGGTGCAAAATAAATGCACTCCCAATCATATAGATTACATAACCTAGAAAGCTTCAAAGTAGTCACCGCCGGAGACCAAAGTTCAATCCAGGATCAAACTGGAGAGAAACGGTCAAACAAGACTCATCCCAAGGAGGAAATTACTCAACTGGGGATTGGTCCTATCCAGATAATGAACTGTAAATGAAAACTGAAGCAAAACTTTCCACGAGGAATAAACTCAGCGGGGAATTAGAAAGGATAAACGCTTTCTGCTTAGGGTCAACACTCTAATGGAGAGAGGACACACACACACACTCTGCGGAGGATAACAACACCAGAGAGCTGAGAAGCACTAAAACAGATGAAAAATGCACAATGCAACCACAACAATGCTATGCATAACAAAAGAATGCGTATGCAATGCGTATAAGTATGAATATGCTGACAAAACAGACATAAGGATGAATAGAGGATGAATAAACACCACAGTTCAGCTGAATACTCGGCTAATCTCAACAAGATAGAGATACCAAAAGAGATCTTGTCAAGGAGTACATAGAAAGCTAACTCTAATGGGGATATCAACCAATTGGGGGAATAAGAAGTCAACATTACTCTTTGTTTGGGGAGTGATCAAAGAAATCACAACGAGAGGTAAAACTCTGTGCGAGGATTCCACATCAAGGGGAAACATCACCCCACAACTTCACAAATGCTTGATCATAACCTGGCTGGAGAATAAAATCATGCTCAACTGGGGAAATATGAATCAAGACTTAGCCGGAGGAATACCCAAAATAGTACTTGGACGAGAAATACCCAAACTGGCGCTCAATTGGGGAATAATGGATTTCAAGAGTCCAACACCTCACAACAATCCATCATCTGATTAACAACTTGATTACATCCACAAGAATAAACTCTGCATAGAAGAGCGTTGAGTTCACAATTTAACTTTTGCCCCAGACTACATGGTCTACAAAGGATTTTACACCAAAAGGAAACTTTGTACCATAACGACTTGAGATAATCTGTCCCAGTGTCTTCAAACTCTTGGAGAGATTCGTCGAATCTCGACGTAACTGCCCCAGATTAACTGAACTTGGCATATTCTTCAATCAATAGAGTCTTCCAGCTTTGCCCCATGTGAAAGCATCAACTGGGAAAACAAGTTTACTCATACTCAACAAAGTTTTCAGGCAACATGCCCATAGATAGAATCATTCTTGAAATGATTTGCCAATTACTCATCAGAGTTTCAGGCCTCAAAAGATTAGACTCATCACTGATTCTCAAATGTAAGCTTCTATGGTGTTAAACAAATGTATGCAAGCAGAAAAACGTTAATTATGAGAATGATAATTCTAATGCAACAGACATGTTAATCTTGAAGTGTTTACTAAAAAGATGTCGCAAAACCCTGTGAACGAATCACTAGTTAAGATGTGACATTGATTTTTGAATGCACATGCAATACCAACAAAGATATTTTAGCGCAACTCATGGGAGTCAGGAACGCTATCTTGTTATAATATGCTTTCAAAATAAACCTTACTTCAATTAGGTCTTTTGAGGGTTATAACTTGGCCTGGTTCACGGTTTTCAGAAAAAAGGATTTTTAGGCTCAAAATCATTTGTACCCACCCAATCTTCGTGATGTTCTTCAGTCCTATATTCAGCTAATTGACACAAATGTTCATTTTTAAACAGATTACTAAAACCGATTGTTCAAGAACCAATGAGGTTAGTTGGGGAATAACAATCACCCTTTTGTCTTTTGACTTTGTAGTCACACAGATTTGTTCAGGATTTTTCTTTGTAATCCTTTCTTTTCGCATTTTTATTCTTTTTATTTTTCCCTAACTTTTGCCTGGACTGATTTTTTTTTGAATTTTTGATGTCCAGCGGGCTGCCCCAATTTTTGCCTAAGTCACTTGTTTTCAATTTTTTTCGACTTAGGGGGACTTTTTTGATTTCTTTCTTTCTTTTTTTTTTGAACAAATCATGTGACATTGGCTTATTTGACTTGTTAAAAGGGTTATGACTGCCTCTTCCCTTTGGAATGAGGGATAACCATTATGGTTTCCTTAAACGCACACTCCTTTTGAAATTTGGACACTTGGTCAAATTAACTGAAGACTACCCAGTCCCAAGGTTAAATGTCAGGGTTTTCTTATTTAGAAAAGAAACTCCTACTTCAAGGATCAAAGGGGTTAACAAGGGATTATCTTCCTTATATCTCCGGTGTTTGGGAATTTGAAACAATGCATGTACATCATCAGCAGGGTCTTATTCAAAAGCATTCAACCAAAAATTTTGTGTTTTCACTTCATCATCCTTCCTCCAAGAGTTTAAACAAGAAGTTGGTATTGCAAATGCAGAAAACAAATTACGAGCGAATGCAAATGGATCACTTCAAGACAAACATACTTATTGCATTAAGATTAATATTCAAAACAAACAAGTTCTACATGCAAACAAAGCAATAACATTAAAAAAAGATTACAAATGAAAATGCAGTAATAAACTATAGAACTGAGGAAACCGTGTCAGCTTGAGCTTGAAAGAACATTATCAACTTTCTTTGGAGACACATAAGCAATCATACAACCACTGCGAGTCACTCTACTAATATCAGCATAGAGGCGTTCCATTCAATAATGCGCTTCCTTCCTTGAAGGTCAACACCTCATCACCAATCATCTCTGTCACAGGGTGGACATTCTGAGGATTTGGCATATACCTCGAAAATCGGGAATATTTTTCAACAACTTGACCAACCAGATCATTTTGCACAGGTCGGGATCGAGTAGGAACATCCACTTTTGGAACATCGTCGTCCAGAGGGGAATCATACATCGGATTGGTCATCACTGTAAAGCCTGACATGAGATCATCATCTTTTGTTCTCTCCATGTTCCTTCAGTAACTACCTCAAACTTGGTACGAATGCCAGAAAATCAGCTAAATCCTCTTCTTTCTCTGATTAGCCCGAGTATTATACTGGTGCGACAACTTGGCTGAATGAAGACCAAAGGGAAACAATAAGACACCTGGAAAAGGCAAGAAACTATGCAGGATGATGCGAATGCTAATCTAAAATGCAAATGTTTCATTCAACTTTCAAGGATCTTTAAAATATAAAGCAATTGCAAACTTCACAAAGAAATAACACTTTTTGAAATACTGATAAACATCTTATTTTATTGAATATTTTCTGTGATGTTTGCAAAGGAAAATCTCTAAAATCCTTGAAAATCGACTGAAATAGAATGTCCATGAATGCATGAGTGCATGTATGCAGCAACCACAAACAAGATCACACAAAGCACACGAGTCAAGGTTCAAGTCACGAGCATGAAGCCAAGTGTAAGAACCAGTCCCACAAAGGTGTGTACTAAGGTTTTTTCTTCATTGTACCTACAAAAAACCAGAGGTTCTACCAGAGTGCCCAGGGTCTACAATCCCGGGATTTTCATCCAAGTACAAACGCGAAAGTGGCACCGAACAGAGTCGCCAACAATGTGTATTTATCCCAAGAGAGGGAAAGGAAACACCGCATAAACCTGAGAGAAAGGAAAGAGCACGGTCTTACGACCAAGAGAACTGGGTTCGGGAGTCGGTTACGCGAGAGGAAGGTATTAGCACCCTCTCGCGTCCATCGTACCCGATGGGATCCACGCTTGCTTGCTCGATCAACGGGTGTAAAGGAAAGAATACTGGAAAAGGAACTGAAAGAAAGAAAGGAGAAAGAATGGAAGAGGAACGAGAAACAAATGTAGGGAAAATAAAAGAAGTGCTCGCATGGGCCCTACCCCACTGCCTACGTATCTCATCGGGAACATGAGAATCAGAGCGACGTAGTTCCCCTCACCTAAGGGAAAGTTGTTTGTGTTTTTTAGTGGAATACGTCAACGTTCGCGTCCTAGCAGTTTAGGTGTTGCAGCTCGCTGTATGGAGACTTAGGCGTGACCTATTTGCGGGAGAACGGAAATGACGCATCCTTACGGAATGATTGAAGGAGATGAGAAAAGAATTCCCGAAGGAAAGACGTTATTGTTTGTTTTTGTCTTTTATGAGTTTTTTCATTTGTTTGCATATGATAGTGTATCTAAATCTTAGTCATTGGAGGGTATACATTCTCACACTCCAAGATGGAATGAGTAAGAAAGTACACTAAGTGTGAAGAAGACCCCCACACTTAGTTCCAAATATCAAGGTTCAAACACACTAGCATACTTGTATTCATTAAGTGTTTTTGTTGATTATGAAATGAAGAAGTGTTTTTTATTATTTGTACCTTCAACAAGTATTGCATTTAAGTCTCTCATACAAGATCAAATGTTTAACACATTGACCCAAGATGGGCTATATGCTACACATTCTAAGATTATAAGAGAAGACCCCTTTTATTCTTTTCTTTATATGAAAGGCCTAAATGCAATAAATGCCTACCTTTATTAGATGTTTTGCATTTTCTTCTGAGATGAGAAGAGAGACTCAAGAGAGGAAGAAAGGTAAAATCTATGTGATCTAAGACTCAATCTTAATTGATTAGTTAAGGGAGTGATCCTAATGGTTTGTGAGGTTTAAACCTGAAGTCTAAAGAAAGAATGAATTAAACAATTCACTTCCAAGGTAGAAGATGAATTGTACTTCAAAAGGGAAAGTGACGAGTTATTAGAAGAAAGCACATAAGTGCTTAACAAACACAAGATTGAATTGTAAAAGATGAAGGGATAGAAGTTTGAATGTGGATTCCTTATCCACACTCAATTGCAACTTACCGAGCCCCTACATGGTTAGTAAACATGTGTAAGAAGTATAAGAAGTAAAAGAACATTTAATGCGCCATAAAACTCAAAAGAATTAGATGAGAAATCAAATCCTATAACCACAACCAGAATGTACATCATATGGAAAGCAAATGATCATTATCATGCAAGTCCAAGTGGATAGGCAACACACATCATCCATGACATTAGAACATGCTACCATAAGAAAAGGGAGAATGAAAGATGAAAAGAAATGAAAAAACATGCATGAATGGAACATGTAATCTAAGGATCAGAATTGAAATGAAATGAAAAATGATTCACAAACATCTCACAAGTGTTCATGCATAACACATCAAAACATTTAAGAAGTGATAGAAGAAGTAGAATTGAAATGGAAGTTCAAAAAAAGGAAAGTGCAAACACAACATGTTAAAGGTGCACAAGGTTCAAATGATAATCAACATGCAAAGATGACATATAATATGTATCAATGACCTATTATGTCACATGAATGGTTCACCAAATATGCAAATGATCATGCAAGTATGTACAAAAGAAATCATGTAAACATGCACAAAAGTTAAGATGATATGACATGTTATTATGCTTCAAAGGTAATGCATTAAACAAAAATTAGATGGCCTCATGGAAATTAAGCAAGCATGCTTTAAAGATACATAAATCAGAAGCGAATCATATACCAAAATATCATGCAAGAAATCAAGGTAAAAAGGCTTTATACAATGCACTTAGGTCAAGTATACACATCATACAAAGTAACACAAAAATGAACACCAAACATGCCATAAACTGACCTAAAAAAATCAAATAAAAATCACTTAACATACCTCAAGAGACTAATGACTTAATGCAAAAAGAAGAGCACCAAAACAATTTTTAATGATCAAGACAAAAATGCACAAATTTATGTATCACATTAAGCATGCACACAAATTGAAATTCAAAGAATATTATAGAAAAGGGGCAAAAAGTCATAAAATCAAGAAATAAAATCATGAAAAATTTTCTAAATATTTTAAGAATGCTCATGAATTTTTGTTGAATTTTTAATGGGGCTTTGATATTTTTAAAAATTGAAAAGTGAAACGTGCATAAAAATTAAAAAAATAAAATGAAATGTAAATGTGAATGGGGGTGTGAACATAGCAATTGAACAGTTCAAATTAATTGGGCTTTTAAAAATGGAGGTGTGGATAGCAATATGGTTAGGTCTATTTACGCGCAAACCACAAGAACTACCATGCACTTCAGTCAACCATAGTCAAAACAATACAAACCATTGGATCAAGTCACAGTCAACATCCAGTCAAAGTAGCCAAGATCAATACACGCGCACGAAGGACCACACAACATACAGTGTACCGCACCACATAATGTTCACTCTGATTAAAATAAAACATGTGCCACGCATGTGACATTTTTTATGTGTTGGCACAATCTCATCCGCACGATTCACAAATCCAACGGCCAATATTCAAACTGAGAAAACCCTAGGAGTTAAAGCTACCGGCCGGAGAGGGACCTCCGGTCACCTTCTCCGGCGAGAACCGTCACCTGCGAATCTCACATCTTTGCAAAAATACACAATGCACACATCGAAATGAAGCTCATGCTAAGCACAATACGAATCCACAGTTATCTTTCATATACCATGCGCACACGTAGAAAACAGAGGAGACAAAGATATGCCCTAACTTTTGGATCTAAGCCTCTACAAGGCCTATCAACTAGCCGGAGTGTCAAATGCTCCTATTGAGCTCATGTCATGATAAAAACAACAAAATAAACCATAAAATGTGAGAGGAGTGCTTGAGAAGTTTGGAACCTGAACTTGCAGCTCTTGGAGAGTCTTGAGAAAACCAGAGAAAGCACTTGTTCTTCAATCTTGAAGCTTCACAAACTAAGCAAAATAAATGCTATGTGACTTGTTGTCTTGAGAGCAGAGAGATCCAATGTTGAAAAGTGCTTGAAGCAACCTTAAGGACTATGCTGCAATCTCCTTCAATCAAGCACCATTGATGATGATGAGGTGAAATGGATGAAGGTGACTGATTCGTGCACAGAGAGAGAGAGAAAAAGTTTAGAGGATGTTGAGAGAGTGAGAGTGTTCTTGAGAGTGGAAATGAGAAAGTGAAGTTGGACCTTGAATTGTGAAGTGAAATTTGGTTATATACTATGAGTTAACTGTGGTTTAATGAGTGAGTTAAATGAGTCACAGTGGTTAAAGTGAGTGCACCCTAACTAACTGAGTTAAGTTAGTTAGGGGCGAGTCATTGAAGGTTGTGGTGTGGTGTGGGAATGTTCACGACAGCTATGGTGGAATGAAGAGTGAAGCTTGGAATGGTAAGGCTGTTGTGGCAGAAACTTGCTCAACAAGTTGTTCTCTCTATTTTCATGCAAGGCACGTGATGTTAAACATTGTGTAGGTGATATGTGCTTGACCAAATGTGGAAATAAAGTTCATGGATTATTTGATGAATGTCTGAACCAAACTGCTAACTCTGATGTGATTCCTCAGTTGGAAATGGTGAAGTTTGCGCATGGATATCTCTCTCTTCAAGCCATGGACATGAGTGATCTTGGTACCATTTCAAAGTGTGTACATGGTACAACAACTTTGATGTTGAAAAGAAGTGAAAATGAGACTTGCAACATATTGAAAATGAGCTTCAAACATAGGAACTCAAGACTGGCTTAAAATGCTGCAGAATGCGCGCATGTGTGGCATGACTTGGTTGTGACCTAGTCAAATTTCAGTTGCATTGACCATACTTTGAGCCATCATAACTCCTTAACCTTTGATCAAATGGCATTTTGTCCAACATGAATCACGAAGAAGACACTACAAGGAACAACTTTGATGTTGAAAAGATTTTCATTTGGAGCTTTTATCTTGATGAAAAATGAGTGAACATTTGGCACACCAACTGTTTGAGGAAATGATGTGCGCGTGACCTGAAAATTCTTGGTCATAACCTGGTTGTTGCCCTACTTTCCTCCAACTTTGATCCATCATATCTCCCTCAATTTTTATCCAATGGAGATGTTATACACATGGATTTAAAGCTTAAAGCAAGATCTTTTGTTGTGGCCTGGTGGAATTTTTATTTGATGCTTCAAATTTAAATGGCCTTGGTTCAAAGTGTAGTCCAAAATGGTCCAAAATTACTATTTTTAGTAACCCTACTTCACCCAAAAATGGCAACTTTCCACATCTTGATTTTTTCATGATTCCTTTGGAGTTTCTTGATCAAATTTTGCACATTGGACACATATAACATGAATTTCATGAATTTGGCCTCAAAAAGTCAAGAGTTGACTTTTTCTTCTGATTATTTGACTTGGCCCCCAATTTCTCTGATTTTGATCTTTCTTCCAATTGAACCACTTCTAAAACCAATTGAGAGGCAATTTTCCACATCCATACACTTAAGGACATATAGAATACCATGACATCAAGTTTTGTCCAAAAAATCAGAGATTCCATGATTTTATTGTAAACCCTAATTTTGGTGCCCACCTCCTAGGGGAAAAATGTGCAGTCTTCAATTTCAAATTCCTCAGAGTATGTTGTGTATCCCTTTAAAGGATGATGAGATATGCCATTTGAGATTGATTTTGAATCAATGAGCTATCTCTTTTGAGGGTTTTCCTTCAGTTCTTGAACCTCTTGCATGATGAAGTATGTATGATTTCAATCTCCTATTGGATCTCACTTCCTTGAGATTGTGAATGATCAATTGAGACAGTATAAGACATGAGAGACCTCTTGGCTTGCCTTGAGGCAACTTGATTGACCTTTTTGTGCTTTGAATGATCCCTTGATTGTCCACCTTCCACCTGATCACATGCCTTGATGGTAAGAGGGATGCTATGCTTCATTTTCCTATGTTAAATGTAATGCAATGCTAATGAGATGGATATGATATGATATATGATAATGCTATGCTATGATGACAAAAGGGAGAGCAAATTTTGGGGTATTACAGCTGCCCCTATTCAAACGCTGTAGACCTGAATGCCTGAAAGCGATTGCTTTCAGACTTTCAAGGTATATAGTGATTGAATACCAAATATAACCAAAAATTTGCTCTGGATGATGAAGAAGAAAAGGGATATAAACCCAACAAAACTGCTGGATTGAATCTTCAATGAAACGTCGTCGGAGAGATCTGTCTTTTGAACGATGCCAGACGACTACTGGCTTGCCATACTGTTTATGGACTTTCAACGATGTCTTTTTGAACGACGCCAGGAGACTACTGGCTTGCCATACTGTCGATGGACTTTCAACAATGTCTTTTGGAACGATGCCAGGCGACTACTGGCTTGCCATACCGTCGATGGACTTTAGCTGCTCTGCCAATCTGTCGTTGGACTTTCTGCCAAACTGTCGTTGGACTTTCACCAATTTGCGCTGGATTTCTGCCAATTTGTCGTTGGACTTTCACCAATTTGTCGTTGGATTTCTGCCAAACCGTCGTTGGACTTCAAAGATTACTAAACCGGCGTTTGGGATCTCAAACTTGCCATCTTCAAATGGACTTTTACAGCTTTTACCAAACTGTCGTTGGACTTTTACCAATTCGTGATGGATTTTTGCCAATCTGTCGTTGGACTTCGATGCTTACCAAACTGTCATGGGAAGCTTTGCCAAACTGTCGTTGGACTTCGGGGCTTACCAAACCGTCGTTGGAAGCTTTGCCAAACTGTCGTTGGACTTCAGTGCTTCCCAAACCGTCGTTGGGAGCTTTGCCAAACTGTCGTTGGACTTCGGGGCTTACCAAACTGTCGTTGGAAGCTCAAAATTGCCAAATGATCACTCCACCTGCTGGAATAACATGAATAAACTGTACGCACGCCAAAATAAATTGGACTTTGGATTGTAAATGAACACTGCTGAGAATTACACCACCTGCTGGGTAATATCATATGTTGAAACCTTGCTGAAGGAGAGATTCTGTCGATCTCTTTAAACCTTACTGGGGAAATTACCGGGACTCGGCTGGGGAGTATAGCAGACAAGATTCAATGCTGAACTCTGTGGGGGTACCATTACCAGAGATACGATCTTACTGGGGATCAAGGCTACCCTGTCGGGGATATGCAAATCCTGGCTAGGACATTTCACTGCAACTTGCTGGAAAAGAGTCCCTAGAAATCTGCTGGGAAACCCAAAGCAACTCTACTGTAATCTACTGAGGAAGAAAACTGTCGAGCTTAGGATAAATGTCACTGTGGCGAACTTTCCCTTTGATGACTCCGCTGGGGATAATGAGTTTACAACACACCCTGCTAGAGAAAGCTGCTTTAAAGCGTCTCGTGTTAGGGCTGCCCTTTGAGAGGATTTTACAGAAAACCAAACGTCCTCAAACTCTACTGGGGATAACAGATCGGGAATATCTTTTGCTGGGGAGATAACATGCCCCATGCATGGGAGGGTCAATAACTCCGCTGGGGATTATTCTTTGACAAATTTCACATGCTGAAACCTGCGGGATATATGATACTACCACTTGCTGGTACATCCTGCCAAGAGTAAACTCCACGAGGGATGTTAGTACTAAAAGTTTCGTCTCTTAAGAGGATTTTATAGAAAACCAAGCGTTTTCAAACTCTTAGATGAACACTTCCGAATATTCGCTCTTGAACTGCCCTTTGCATCGTCTACGAGGTACCGGAGGATTTGCACTCGTTGTGGACATGGAGTGCTCACTGCATTAATAACCGTTATCAACACAGAAGAATTCAATCTTCGACAACCGTTGCCGTCACAAAATTCGGTGGGAAATCTTGAATGAGAGAATCGACTTAATAAGATACAACAGTATCAAGTCATAGTAAATATCTGTTGATTATGCCGAGAGATAATTTCGTGCTGCTTGGATCGATCGCACTCATTACCTGCAACGAAAAAAAGTATATGCACATGCCCCAGGATATTGCGTGGGGATAAGTGATTACTCGTCTAGGAGAAATTGGCCCATGCTCTTGAAAAGGCTTCAATCTTGCTTTTGAGCCTAGTACGAGGCTGCTACTTGCAAGCAAAAGGAGATGCGCGTATGCCCCGTGCCAGACATGACTTCTAAAAATGAGAAAATCCCACTCCGAACCACCACTTGTTGGGGAGAAAGGTTTGTATGCAATCTCTTGTTGGGAACCACAAATGCCTTGGGTTGGAATGCCCTTTTGTTTCAAACCTTTTGGCTGAATGACTGCATATGCGTGAACAACAGTTTTTCTTCTTCACTTGCCCTAGACCAACATGGTCCACCAGAAGAAATTGTCTCAAGAGGATTTTACAGAAGACTTGACATCCAAAACGCCTTAATGTCTTCAAACTCTTGGAGAGATTCGCCGGATCTCGAAGTAACTGCCCCGGACTGCATGGATTACAGAGAAGAAGTCATCTCAAGAGGATTTTACAGAAGACTTGGCATGCTCAATGCTTCAGTGTCTTCAAACTCTTGGAGAGATTAAATGCATCTCAAATTAGCTGCTTTAGATTGCATGGATTACATAGGAATTCGCCTTGAGAAGATTCATGAACAATCTCATATCACCATGAGATATTCTGCCCCAATACTCTGAACCCTGGATAGGCTGATCAGCCGTCTAGATGGACTACCTTCTCATGCTCTTGGGATGGCCTGCCCCAGTATGGACCTTGAAGTAGTTTTTCCCCTGACTACTGATCTTCGAAGAAATACCCCGACTACCTGCCTTTGGAGAGATTTGGATCTCGAAGTAATTGCCCCAGTTTGGCTGAACTTTGGAGAGATTTCTCGACGTGATTGGCTCAGATTGGCTACACCTTAAAGAGATGATTCGACGTGATTGCCCCAGATCGACTACGTCTTAGCACAACTTGTTGGAACAGCTCCCGCTCAACAAAGTTTCCTGAGGAAGTACCATTGGATGTGGCTGCCCTTCGGGAGTTTCAGGATTCTCAACTCGGCAAGATTAAGCTTCTGGACTGAATCTCCATATGTAAACTTCTTTTGATGTCAAACAAATGTATGCAAGCAGAAAATGCTTTAATCTGAAAATGAAAATTCTAGTGCAACACACATGTTAATCTTGAAGTCTTACTGAAAAATATGTCGCGAACCCTTTTTGTGAGCGAATCACGGGTTAGAATACGACATTAATTTTTTGAATGAAAGAATGCAATGCACATGCAACACCAACAAAGATCTTTTAGCACAACTCATAGGAGTCAGGAACGCTATCTCTTGGTAGTATGCTTTCGAAATAATCCCGTTTCAATTAGGGCTTTTGAGGGTTGTATCGTGGCCTGGTTCACGGTTTTGAGAAAAATGGATTTAAGGCTCAAAGTTTATCGGTGCCCACCCACTCTTCGTGATGTTCTCCAGTCCTACGTTCAGCTAATTTGCACAAGCGCTCATCTCTCAAAAAATTTTTGTGATCTTTAAGGAACCCATGCACTGATGGTTTGACACCTAATGAGGTTTTGGAGTAGCAGTCACCCCTTTTGTCTTTTGTGTCTGTAGCTACACGACTTTGTTCTTGCTCGAGGATTTTCTTTTGTAATCCTTTTCGCATTTTGCTTTCACATCTTTTGCTTTTTGATTTTTTATCCCTAATTTTTTCCTGGACTGATTCTTTTGATTCTTTAGATTTTGACGTCCAGCGGGATGCCCTAACTTTTGCCTAAGTTTCTTGTTTTCAAGTTTCAACTTAGCGGGCTTTTTCATTTCTTTTTTTTTCTCTT
Organism: Lathyrus tuberosus; assembly: GCA_022829125.1. Taxonomy (NCBI): domain Eukaryota; kingdom Viridiplantae; phylum Streptophyta; class Magnoliopsida; order Fabales; family Fabaceae; genus Lathyrus; species Lathyrus tuberosus. The sequence continues at coordinate 4,073,399 of JALAZF010000170.1, forward strand.
TCTTCTTTTTTTTTTTGAACACGTCGTGTGACACTAGCTTGTCTTGACTTTGTTGAAAGGGTTGTGATTGCCTCAACTCTTTAATTTTTGATGGATAACCATTGTGGTTTCTTATCTCTTGACCTCTTGATGGTGGAATGGAAGGTAATGGATCATCAGATGCACACTCCTTTTGAAATTTGAACGCTCGGTCAAATTAACTGACGCCTACCCTGCCCTTGGGTTAATTGTGAGGGTTTTTTCATACGAAAGAAACTCCTACTTCAAGGCTCAAAGGGGTTAATGAGGGTCTATCTCCCTTATATCTCCAGTGTTTGGGGAGTTGAAACAATGCCTGTACATCCTCAACAGGGTTCTGTTCAAAAGCACACAATTAGAAATTTTTGCGTTTTCAAATCATCATCCTCCCTCAAGAGTTTAAACAAGAAACTTGGTATTACAATGCACATTAACATTAAATGAGTGAATACGAATAGATTACTTCAAGAAAACATATTCATTGCATTAAAATCCTCAGACCAAATACAAACAAATTTTAACATGCAAACAATGTCTGAACAAACAAATAAAGACTACATATGAAAAAGCAGTAAAGAAACTAAATGATTGTCCTTGTTGAGGAGGCTTGGCTCCGTCTGGACTGACTGCTTCTGATGATGTTTTTTTTTTGTAGCTTTGAGTGCTCACCCTGATAAAGAAGCTTCACCTTGTGGGGGTACCGTCTGGGGTGATAACCTTTGTGTCAATCAAATCCTGCACCTTGTGCTGGAACACATTACAGTTATCAAGTGTGTGCCCAAACGTTCCTGAATGGAACTCACAGCTAGCACTCATGTCATAGTCTAGAGGAATGGGGTATGGCACGGGCATGGCCTTCCTCAACTGGATCAGCGAACTCTGGAGCAAGCGAGCCAACAACTGACTGTAAGGAATAGGAATAGGATCAAATATCCTCTTGAGCTTCCTTGGTCTGGGTTGCCTCCTCTGCTGGTAGTCTTGTTGCTGCTGATTCGGGCGCCCAGTCTGGCCCTGCACTTCCCTTTCTGCATTCGAATGAGGCACAAACAAGGGTTGCTGACGTGGGTCTTCTGCAACATAGGGTTGTGGAATAGATCCCTGACGCGAGGTGGATCCTTTGGCAAAAGAGGGATTCCTCAGTCCCTTTGCAATAATGGGAGCAACATCACTTTGTTTACTAGTGTCAACTGATGAAAACTTGATTGCCCCTGAATAAATGAGCTCTTGGACTTTATGCTTAAACCTTGTACAATTCTCAACACTGTGAACAGGTGCCCCAGAGTGGAACTCACATCTAAGATTAGCATTAGGTCCCAGAGGAAGCTTCGTTGGCAGCGGTCCCAAGCTAACACGTTCAACCAGTTTGAGCTCGAGCAAATAAGACAACAATTGCGCATACGGAATTGGAATGGGATCAAACTTCCTCTTAGGCCCCTCTGCCTTAAGATCCTCTTGAGGAGCAGGAGGTAACTGCTGGTGAGAGATCTCTGAACCTTTAGTTTGCGGAGGGGATTCACGAAGCAATCCATGATTTAAGGCAAACCCCAAAGAGATAGGAGGGGCAAAGACCTCGGTTGTGGGAGCGGGCACATGATCGTTTTCCTTTTTCAACACCTAACTCAAGATTTCCATGACCAGGCCCATTTGAATCTTCATCTGGTTTACTTCCTCTCTCAGCAGTTCCTGACCCCGGGACAACGCCTGAATGTCCCCCACAAAATGCCCTAGTTGGGCCTTCATCTCAGACAAATCCTTCTGCATTTGATCCATAACCCTTGCTTGATTTCTTTGTGTTGAGTATCGGTGAATATGATTCTCAGCTATAATGCCTGAAACCAAATAATGGTTAGAGATCTCCTGCAACAGGTACCTGAAAAAGAAAATAACATCATGCAAAATGATATGCGATGCAATGCAAATGCACAGTTATGTTTGTCATTTCAAGATACTTTTCATATTCTGATTCCAATCATAACCACGAATTCCTGACGACCAGAAATCATGATTATTGAGTTTTGCCTTGAAGAGATATTCATATACGCAAATCACAAATATCTGATAGTGATTGTGTAGTGTGCCAGTGTGCAGATATCTTATCACGTCACATATATCTGAAGACCAGAAATTATGAACAGAAATAGCTCATTTCATACAAATTCCCAAAAGTTTTCAAGCACATTTGTCATAGTTTCAGCAACAGAATAAGAAACAAGCAGTCAAATGGATCCATCAACAATTCTGATGGTAACCATTGTAAATTACAAAGAAATGGCGAAAATCCTTTATCTGATAGCTCTACATCTTTTAGCTTCTGGCTGGAATACTTAATCTCTTCGAACAGGATGCGGGTACGCTGATGACGTGGCTTCTCAATCAGCTCTTTGATTACGACGTCCCTTTTTTCCAATGCATCCTCTAATGACCCCACGTGCATCAACAATGCTTCATCTTCATTGGCTCCTTTGCGCCTCTTAATTCCGGCTTGAATTTTAACCAGCTTCGGATCTGCCGTGACCTCTTCAAGCTCTTTGTTGGCAGTTTTCAGCTTATCAGCGTTCCTTATCTGTTCTTGGCTTTTGTCAAGGTCTTCTCGATGCTTTCTTCTTGCTTCATGTGCTTTCTTCAACTCTTCATTTTTATCTTTTAACTGGGTCAGCAATTCAGAGTTTTCAATTCTGACTTCATCCCAAGCTTGATGGAGTTTAGCTAACGAATCCTTGCTTCGGGCTAACGCCTGCTTTGTAGCCTTGTGAGCTTGACTAGTATCATCTGCTCCCAAGGTAAGCTTCCGGAAGTATCGAGCTCTGTCATCAAAATCTTCTTCTTTGTCTGCCAAGGTTTTCTCCGCTTTCAATGCTCTTTTTTCCAACTCTTTGTTGTCAGCTAGAGCTTTCTGAAGACACCTGCTCATTCCAGAGTTCTCTATCTGCAGCTCTCTAACCATTTTCTTCCATTTCTCGCACTCTTCAATAGCCACCATGGTAGGCTGTTCGGGCTGTACTGAACATAAAAGAGGTCCTCTTGAAAAGGGCAAGAGCAAATCCTTTACTTTCATCTCGATCCATCTGTCATATTCAGGATAAGACCTACAATCTCCTTTCCCAAAAACCGCTTTTCCAGTTTTATGCTTATCTTTCCAAGCGTTCACTAATTCTACCACCTTATCATCTTTAGTTCCTGTAAAGAACAAAGATTCTTCCACATCTTGTTCTGTAGGAGGACCCCTGGAAGCATACCCGAACTGTCGGATGGCCAAAACTGGATTATAATTGATCCCTCCTTTTCTGCCAATCAGAGGTACATTTGGAAAACTTCCGCATCTTGTGATAAGCTCAATTCTCAGCAATCGATGATCGAACCAGACAATATTATCAGTAGTTAAACCTATCATTCGCTCGGACCACTTCGCAACATCTAAGGTTTCCACAAAGGCACCTGTTTGAGGTAAATGCTTGAAAAACCAATGACATAGCAGTGGAGTGCAGCAACTAACAGGGCCTCCCCTTTTTTTCTCATTCTTGTAATGTACGGCATGATAAAAATCCCCCAACAAAGTAGGGACTGGATTTTTAAGAACGAAAACTCTAGTAGCTTGCATATCCACAAAGTCTTGCTGATTGGGAAAAAGAACTAGGGCATATATGCAAAGAGCCAAAATGGAGTTGTAAACCGTCCAGTTTTTAGCATTAGCAGACTCTTGGGCTTGATCAGAAAGGAATTCCAGATGAAATCCGTCAACTCCGTTTTTGTTACTCACACCACTTTTGATCACTGACTGGTCCATTTGCGTTGCAGCGGCAATTTCTTTTACACTAGGAGAGCTACCAGAAAAGAATGGTACTGTTGACATGATTGGAACCCCCAAAATAAATGAGAATTCTTCTAGCGTTGGCATCAAAATGTAATCTGGAAAGAGGAAGCATCTCAGCGAAGGCTCATAGAACTGCAGCAGGGTGTGTAGAGCATCATGTTCATACTTCGTGATAGTACGGACCATCCTAACCAAATTCCTATACTTCTTTTGAAACCTATCAAGAACATCGGGGCCGGCCATGTCTATAACTTTGAGCAACGAATCCAAGGTAGGGTCTGGAAACTTGTAAGAAACATTATTCTTCCTTCTCTCGTCATTCTCTGTTGAACCCATGAATTGGAATCAGCAGTATATTATGCACCTGAAATTGACAAACATAACCGTTATGATATGATAATGCAATGCAAAGGGGCAATGTGATCAGGTAATCAGGTGTCTGTGATGAACTGTGTGCAATGTCAGTGTAGCCCTGGGAACAATATGGAACCACAAATAGGAACTGTCTGAATATAATAGGATGAACCCTTCCTTTGTGTAAAGTCAACAGAAAACTGGGTATGCAGGAAGTCATGGTCACCTGCAAACCTGCAAATGACCCCCCTCTCACATGTGGGTTCTAGGATGTTCAGTATCCCGGGCTCTCAGGTCGAGAAATGATGATACGTTCACCATTTCTGGTTTGGCATCATCATCAATCGAGGAGGCCTCAACTGATTCTCCAAGACGAAAGGTCCTCAGCTTCTGGCACTGAGGTCGAGAAGCAATAGTACATTCATCCCTCGGGGTACAGTACTATCGCCAATCGAGGAGTGCCTCCACTGATTCTCTTTCAAAAAGGAAACCCTATGGCAAGTTCCCAGCATTGGGTCCTCGGGTCGAGAATGTGCAATGGGTTTGCCACAGAATGTGGTCTGCCACTGTCACCTCTCGGGAGGAGTGCCGCAACTGAGTCCTCGGGAGTGGTCACCAGAGTCGACTGCTCTCTAGATCGTCATCCTGGAATACGCAAGACGCGCATGCCATGATGGGTCCCAAGATAGCCTCGTCTAGCTGTGAATTTCATGAATACCCAACGTACTCCAGACGGCACGTAGGTCCCACTACTCTCCACTCTAATCCTAAGTGTATACTCAAGCTTGTGTAATGGGCTTATCTCTCAGAAATCCCATCCCGCCAAACAGAAAACAACACAGTCCAGTATAGCAGTAATAATATGATATGTAATGCTAAAAAGCAGTAAATACAGTAATGTACAGTAAAGCAGTAAATAACCATACAATAAAACGGTAAAGATAGCACAACAGTAAACACCCAATGAAAGAAAAACAGACAAGCGCTAGGATTGACTCGCTTAGGGATGGACCAGCAAGAGGTCAATCTTTCCCCAGCAGAGTCGCCAGCTGTCGCTCCCGGGATTTTCATTCAAGTACAAACGCGAAAGTGGCACCGAACAGAGTCGCCAGCAATGTGTATTTATCCCAAGAGAGGGAAAGGAAACACCGCATAAACCTGAGAGAAAGGAAAGAGCACGGTCTTACGACCAAGAGAACTGGGTTCGGGAGTCGGTTACGCGAGAGGAAGGTATTAGCACCCTCTCGCGTCCATCGTACCCGATGGGATCCACAATTGCTTGCTCGATCAACGGGTGTAAAGGAAAGAATACTGGAAAAGGAACTGAAAGAAAGAAAGGAGAAAGAATGGAAGAGGAACGAGAAACAAATGTAGGGAAAATAAAAGAAGTGCTCGCATGGGCCCTACCCCACTGCCTACGTATCTCATCGGGAACATGAGAATCAGAGCGACGTAGTTCCCCTCACCTAAGGGAAAGTTGTTTGTGTTTTTTAGTGGAATACGTCAACGTTCGCGTCCTAGCAGTTTAGGTGTTGCAGCTCGCTGTATGGAGACTTAGGCGTGACCTATTTGCGGTAGAATGGAAATGACGCATCCTTACGGAATGATTGAAGGAGATGAGAAAAGAATTCCCGAAGGAAAGACGTTATTGTTTGTTTTTGTCTTTTATGAGTTTTTTCATTTGTTTGCATATGATAGTGTATCTAAATCTTAGTCATTGGAGGGTATACATTCTCACACTCCAAGATGGAATGAGTAAGAAAGTACACTAAGTGTGAAGAAGACCCCCACACTTAGTTCCAAATATCAAGGTTCAAACACACTAGCATACTTGTATTCATTAAGTGTTTTTGTTGATTATGAAATGAAGAAGTGTTTTTTATTATTTGTACCTTCAACAAGTATTGCATTTAAGTCTCTCATACAAGATCAAATGTTTAACACATTGACCCAAGATGGGCTATATGCTACACATTCTAAGATTATAAGAGAAGACCCCTTTTAATCTTTTCTTTATATGAAAGGCCTAAATGCAATAAATGCCTACCTTTATTAGATGTTTTGCATTTTCTTCTGAGATGAGATGAGAGACTCAAGAGAGGAAGAAAGGTAAAATCTATGTGATCTAAGACTCAATCTTAATTTATTAGTTAAGGGAGTGATCCTAATGGTTTGTGAGGTTTAAACCCGAAGTCTAAAGAAAGAATGAATTAAACAATTCACTTCCAAGGTAGAAGATGAATTGTACTTCAAAAGGGAAAGTGATGAGTTATTAGAAGAAAGCACATAAGTGCTTAACAAACACAAGATTGAATTGTAAAAGATGAAGGGATAGAAGTTTGAATGTGGATTCCTTATCCACACTCAATTGCAACTTACCGAGCCCCTACATGGTTAGTAAACATGTGTAAGAAGTATAAGAAGTAAAAGAACATTTAATGCACCATAAAACTCAAAAGAATTAGATGAGAAATCAAATCCTATAACCACAACCAGAATGTACATCATATGGAAAGCAAATGATCATTATCATGCAAGTCCAAGTGGATAGGCAACACACATCATCCATGACATTAGAACATGCTACCATAAGAAAAGGGAGAATGAAAGATGAAAAGAAATGAAAAAACATGCATGAATGGAACATGTAATCTAAGGATCAGAATTGAAATAAAATGAAAAATGATTCACAAACATCTCACAAGTGTTCATGCATAACACATCAAGACATTTAAGAAGTGATAGAAGAAGTAGAATTGAAATGGAAGTTCAAAAAAAGGAAAGTGCAAACACAACATGTTAAAGGTGCACAAGGTTCAAATGATAATCAACATGCAAAGATGACATATAATATGTATCAATGGCCTATTATGTCACATGAATGGTTCACCAAATATGCAAATGATCATGCAAGTATGTACAAAAGAAATCATGTAAACATGCACAAAAGTTAAGATGATATGACATGTTATTATGCTTCAAAGGTAATGCATTAAACAAAAATTAGATGGCCTCATGGAAATTAAGCAAGCATGGTTTAAAGATACACAAATCAGAAGTGAATCATATACCAAAATATCATGCAAGAAATCAAGGCAAAAAGGCTTTATACAATGCACTTAGGTCAAGTATACACATCATACAAAGTAACACAAAAATGAACACCAAACATGCCATAAACTGACCTAAAAAAATCAAATAAAAATCACTTAACATAACTCAAGAGACTAATGACTTAATGCAAAAAGAAGAGCACCAAAACAATTTTTAATGATCAAGACAAAAATGCACAAATTTATGTATCACATTAAGCATGCACACAAATTGAAATTTAAAGAATATTATAGAACAGGGGCAAAAATGTCATAAAATCAAGAAATAAAATCATGAAAAATTTTCTAAATGTTTTAAGAATGCTCGTGAATTTCTGTGGAATTTTTAATGAGGCTTTGGTATTTTTAAAAATTGAAAAGTGAAACGTGCATAAAAATAAAAAAAATAAAATGAAATGTAAATGTGAATGGGGGTGTGAACATAGCAATTGAACAGTTCAAATTAATTGGGCTTTTAAAAATGGAGGTGTGGATAGCAATCTGGTTAGGTCTATTTACGCGTAAACCACAACAACTACCATGCACTTCAGTCAACCATAGTCAAAACAATACAAACCATTGGATCAAGTCACAGTCAACATCCAGTCAAAGTAGCCAAGATCAATACACGCGCACGAAGGACCACACAACATACAGTGTACCGCACCACATAATTTTCACTCTGATTAAAATAAAACATGTGCCACGCATGTGACATTTTTTATGTGTTGGCACAATCTCATCCGCACGATTCACAAATCCAACGGACAATATTCAAACTGAGAAAACCCTAGGAGTTAAAGCTACCGGCCGGAGAGGGACCTCCGGTCACCTTCTCCGGCGAGAACCGTCACCTGCGAATCTCACATCTTCGCAAAAATACACAATGCACACATCAAAATGAAGCTCATGCTAAGCACAATACGAATCCACAGTTATCTTTCACATACCATGCGCACACGTAGAAAACAGAGGAGACAAAGATATGCCCTAACTTTTGGATCTAAGCCTCTACAAGGCCTATCAACTAGCCGGAGTGTCAAATGCTCCTATTGAGCTCATGTCATGATAAAAACAACAAAATAAACCATAAAATGTGAGAGGAGTGCTTGAGAAGTTTGGAACCTGAACTTGCAGCTCTTGGAGAGTCTTGAGAAAACCAGAGAAAGCACTTGTTCTTCAATCTTGGAGCTTCACAAACTAAGCAAAATAAATGTTATGTGACTTGTTGTCTTGAGAGCAGAGAGATCCAATGTTGAAAAGTGCTTGAAGCAACCTTAAGGACTATGCTGCAATCTCCTTCAATCAAGCACCATTGATGATGATGAGGTGAAATGGATGAAGGTGACTGATTCGTGCACAGAGAGAGAGAGAAAAAGTTTAGAGGATGTTGAGAGAGTGAGAGTGTTCTTGATAGTGGAAATGAGAAAGTGAAGTTGGACCCTGAATTGTGAAGTGAAATTTGGTTATATACTATGAGTTAACTGTGGTTTAATGAGTGAGTTAAATGAGTCACAGTGGTTAAAGTGAGTGCACCCTAACTAACTGAGTTAAGTTAGTTAGGGGCGAGTCATTGAAGGTTGTGGTGTGGTGTGGGAATGTTCACGACAGCTATGGTGGAATGAAGAGTGAAGCTTGGAATGGTAAGGCTGTTGTGGCAGAAACTTGCTCAACAAGTTGTTCTCTCTATTTTCATGCAAGGCACGTGATGTTAAACATTGTGTAGGTGATATGTGCTTGACCAAATGTGGAAATAAAGTTCATGGATTGTTTGATGAATGTCTGAACCAAACTGCTAACTCTGATGTGATTCCTCAGTTGGAAATGGTGAAGTTTGCGCATGGATATCTCTCTCTTCAAGCCATGGACATGAGTGATCTTGGTACCATTTCAAAGTGTGTACATGGTACAACAACTTTGATGTTGAAAATAAGTGAAAATGAGACTTGCAACATATTGAAAATGAGCTTCAAACATAGGAACTCAAGACTGGCTCAAAATGCTGCAGAATGCGCGCATGTGTGGCATGACTTGGTTGTGACCTAGTCAAATTTCAGTTGCATTGACCATACTTTGAGCCATCATAACTCCTTAACCTTTGATCAAATGGCATTTTGTCCAACATGAATACCATGACATCAAGTTTTGTCCAAAAAATCAGAGATTCCCTGATTTTATTGTAAACCCTAATTGTGGTGCCCACCTCCTAGGAGAAAAATGTGCAGTCTTCAATTTCAAATTCCTCAGAGTATGTTGTGTATCCCTTTAAAGGATGATGAGATATGCCATTTGAGATTGATTTTGGATCAATGAGCTATCTCTTTTGAGGGTTTTCCTTCAGTTCTTGAACCTCTTGCATGATGAAGTATGTATGATTTCAATCTCCTATTGGATCTCACTTCCTTGAGATTGTGAATGATCAATTGAGACAGTATAAGACATGAGAGACCTCTTGGCTTGCCTTGAGGCAACTTGATTGACCTTTTTGTGCTTTGAATGATCCCTTGATTGTCCACCTTCCACCTGATCACATGCCTTGATGGTAAGAGGGATGCTATGCTTCATTTTCCTATGTTAAATGTAATGCAATGCTAATGAGATGGATATGATATGATATATGATAATGCTATGCTATGATGACAAAAGGGAGAGCAAATTTTGGGGTATTACAAAGGGTTACTACGGTCCTCAATGTTATAGGCTTCTATGGAAAAAGTAATGCCTTCTCGATCGCTCAATCGGCATCAGTAATTCCAAAGATGCAACCACCGAGTGGATAGATTCTCAAGTTCTTCTTTTTCAGGATTCGACTCCTTCAAAGTTCCCTTGACTATACTATCCTCCTATCTCAAAGTGCACTCTGGTCCGGGTATAGGACCTATCTCACACATAGAGGAACTCCCAAACAGAACACACAAGTAACAAGCAAACCGAACAAAAAGCAGTAAATAAAGCAAAGTAGGCTAAACCCCTCTAGGGAGACTTCCCCAGCAGATTCGCCACTTTTCTGTAGCAGTAAAAATCGTGAGTGTAAGCTATTGATTAACTTAACTCAAAGAAAACAGAGTCTCCACCGCGCTTTTATTTATTCCACAAAGGAAAAGGAAAAAAGAGCGAATAAAACCTAAAGAGTTCTAAAACAACAAGAACAAACAGAGAATGGGTAAGGGGGGTTGGTTACACAATGGGAAGGTGTTAGCACCCAAAACGTCTATAGTACTCTATAGGAACCCTTTGAAATATCTACCGCTTTTTGGTCTGAAAATAGTTTGCTTGAAAAGAGATTGGGGAGATGAGTAGAGAAATATTTTTAAGATTTTTTGTGGTTGGAGAGACTTATCGCCTCATGCCTACGTACCCACGATGTGCAATGTAGGATCAAAACCTCGTAGTTCGTGGTACAAAGAACAAAATTTTGTTTGTTATGATTGATTTTAAGTGTAAAGACAAGTCGTCATTTCTAAACGAATAATTCCGCTTAAAGAAATGAATCATGTCTAAACTCATGAAAAGGTGTAAAAAGAAAAAAAAGTGCACAAGGCACACAAAAAAAAGTTTGATGAGTTTTCGTATTTTTTATGTTTTTATGAAATGGTCAACATATGGTTAATATTGATTGACATTTATTAAAGAAAACAAAGCTTAAAAATCACTTGACCAAACTCAAGTTTTTATTATGAAAGTGGTTTTAAGTTTGAAAACAAGAAGTTTTTGAAAAAGAGAGAAGATTTTGAAAATTGAAGAAGGGGTGGAGAAGAAGAGACTATCCTAGTGCATAAAATAAAAGCTAAGGATAAGAAAGATCTAACCACATGGACAAGCTCCATAGCATAAGCATTTTTCCCTTTTTGATTTGGTCTTGATTCAAAATAAGTCTTCAAAAGAGGACTCAAAGTATCCAAAATCCAAGGTTTTCCATCACAAACTCCCAAGCAATAGGTTAAGATCCTAACTCTAAGTCCATAAGTCTATAATCAAGAGTATAGGTCCTCCAAAGCAAGGGATAGTGGCCATAGTCCCACAATTAAGAGCACAAGTCTTTTAGTGGTTTAATCCTTTATTAATTTTTTGAGTCTAAATAGAAAAAAGAAAAACAAAGCACAAGATAATATGGTCCAAGTGGACAAAAGAAAAATAACATAAACATAAACATGATATGATATAATGACATAAAGCATAAAAAATAAAGAGAGATAGGGAGCGAGAAGGAAATGTAAAGAAGTTAGAGGTTAGTGGTTAGTAGCACAAGGCTCTAGTGCCATAAGCCTTCACCGATTATTCCATTTCACGTCTTGAACTATAGTGATTAAACAATGTACTTAGGTCAAGGTTGATGAAGACTTGTTTCTTTCACAAACTTTTATATACTTGTCAAATATCCACTGTGTAATACTAGTATAGACATTTAGAGTTTTCCCCGGCAACTACGTCTAGCACTAGGTAAAGCTCTGTTTCTCACTCTTAAATACAAACAAAACTAGATCCCCATAGGATTTCCAGATATAGTCTTCCCTCCTCTTGGGGTTAAACAATATGGAGATGTGAAAGGCAGCATTCTTTGTGAACCCTTACTCAGACTATCACCCTTTGAAATTGTCAAAGAAATTCTAACTCCCCAGAGATGATCTTTTCTCCGTGAATGGCATCTCTTGAGTTTCTTCCAAATTCTCGAACATTCCTGGATTGATCTATTCTCGGTGAATGGCATGTCTTGAACTTCTCAGGGTTTGGGGACCACAGGCTTCCTAAAAGCATCCCCGCCTCCACTTGGGAGTTATACAAGGACCCTTCAGTTTCTTAGAAGTTTTCATGCCTTCTCTTGGGCTTCATACAAGGACCCTGACGACCTCTTAAAGGTATAAGACAGAACTTAGTCATCCTTTGCTAGAGCAGTCTTTCCAGCGTCAAAACTCCGGCCATTGTAGGGTTGATACTCATCCCTTAATGCCCGTGCCTCCTCCTGGGCATTGTACGAAGGATAAAACTCTAGACTTGGACAGTCTAAAACTCTTGAGTCTGAAATACATTCTCACGTTCCTTTCAATCATAGGCAGAAACCCGGTCTCTCTCATGAGAGTTTCCCCATACTTGGACCCGCCTCCGGATCTCTAGAATCCACAGCGGTAAGTTAGCCTCATCTTGGGCTTTGTACAATGATTCTCCCCAGCGGAGCTAACCTTTTCAGACTCTCTTGTTGAGTCAACCAATTTTAGCCTCCGTCTCGGGCTTTGTACAAGACATATAAAAACACTCTCTTGTTGAGTATAAAAGACTCTCTTGTCAGGTCAATAAACTCTCAGACTCTCTTGTTGAGTCAATCCCTATTTTAGCCTACATCTCGGGATTTGTACGAGATAGAAAAACACTCTCTTGTTGAGTATAAAAGACTCTCTTGTTGAGTCAACCCCCTTTTAGCCTCCATCTCGGGCTTCGTACGAGATAGCAAATCACTCTCTTGTTGAGTATAAAAGACTCTCTTGTTGAGTCAACAACTTTTAGCCTCCGGCTTGGGCTTTGTACAAGACATATAAAACACTATCTTGTTGAGTATAAAAGACCCTCTTGTTGAGTCAATCTCCTTTTAGCCTCAATCTCCGGCTTCGTATGAGACAACAAAACACTCTCTTGTTGAGTATAAAAGACTCTCTTGTTGAGTTAATCACCTATAAAAGACTCTCTTGTTGAGTCAACTCTTTTAGCCCTCGTCTTGGGATTTGTACAAGATACATACAAGTACTCTCTTGTTGAGTCAAACCCTTTTAGCCTCAATCTTGGGCTTTGTACAGGACAGAAAAAACATTTTCCCCGAAAAAGTCAAACTCCCCGCCTCCTCTTAGGCTTTATATAAAGAAAACCACGGTTGAGTCAATAAACCATTTAGCATCAAAGTTGTGCTTTGTTCACAGCATACAAACATCAACAACTCCTCTTTAGAGATGACAAATTCTCTCTCAGCATAAACCCTTCAGCTTCACATCTCGGGCTTTGAACAAGATACGAATAGACCTTCAGCTTCACATCTTGGGTTTTGAACAAGATATAAATCACCTTTAGCTTCACGCCTTGGGCTTTGAACAAGACACCAAAACAACCTTTTTCCTCCCATAGTATAGGAGGAACTACGATCGCTCTGATTTCCCTATTTCGGGAATACGTAGGCATAAGATTGCAAAAATCTTAGAGAGCATACTAATCAAAAAACCCAAAATACCATACCTTCATACATCAATCGAAAAGCATCAGACCTAGCATCTTACCAATAGCCTAGACACTGTTTAAAGCAAATAATCCCATAGGAGAACCCCTTATTTTGATAGCATCTGTAAACCAACAGTTTTGGCTGTTTAATCTAAGTTTGCAAGCAGGGTTAATTGGAGATATCTATTTCCCTTCCTTAATCAGCTCAATAGGATAAATAATGAATCGAAATGTAGTACCAAAGCGATAGTGATTCGAAACCACAAAAACCGAGCTATACCCCTATTTAATCCTCTTGGAGCCGAAGGTGTGAATGGCGAAGGTATTCGGGCATTCGGGGTGCAAGATGATTAAATATCGGAATACCCAAAATTTTGATGGTGGTTATGAATGGCCGCTTGCGCATCCATCTTCTTTTGCTAAGCGTTGATACTTAGAAAAGGTAGAACCTCCCCTCGATCCTGGTTTCCTACCCAGGAACTGGTCTTAGTTTCTGATACAAACTTCCCCTCGATCCTGGTTTCCTACCAAGGAACTAGTCTAAGTTTCTTTTGTAAACTTCCTCTCGATCCTAGTTTCCTACCAAGGAACTGGTCTCAGTTTCTAATGTAAACTTCCCCTCGACCCTGGTTTCCTACCAAGGAACTGGTCTAAGTTTCTTTTGTAAACTTCTCCTCGATCCTGGTTTCCTACCAAGGAACTGGTCTCTGTTTCTTTTGTCAATAAACCTTATTGACAAGGGACGCTATTCGTAGCGGTTTTCCTCAAACTTCTCGCTGAATTTTCCTCGGGAGATGCCATTTGATGGAAAAATTTTGATGTCTGACTTGCTGGGGAACCCATTCATCTGAGCCGTAGAGGTGTACAAACTTCTCTATGGGAGACGCCATTTGTTGACTCTACTGGGGAAAACGAGTCTCTTGAGAGACTGTTTCTTGCTTGGGGATATTACATCATACTTTTCCTCGAGGTCTTCTCGGAGGAAATGCCATGTGACGTCATCCAATTTGGGAGGTGCTGATGATCTTTTCGTCAGCGAACTTTCTGAAGAAGAACTGTTGTATTGCCGAATCTCTGATTAAGAGGCTTTCTCTGGGGATTTTCCTTAATTCGGGAAAGCGAAGATGTCATCTTCAATGGCGAAGAGTGACGTTTGTCGAGAGTTTTCTTGTTTTTCGGAGGTTAAAGTTATCAAAGTGGTCGAAGACCGGACATTTCCTGACGAGTAAAGAACTGACAACTCGATTGAGAGGACCTTTATCACTCAAGAACAAGACCGACTAGAGTGATAGTGATGCAATTATGAATATGAATGTAAATTAATAATGCATGATATATGTATGTACATGATGACAAAACTGATGCGACATACAGACTAATGGATGGACACGACTGGATACTCGGCCACTACAGGGGATGAAAAGTATCAATGGTCCAAAAGTAGCAATCCTGCCTTGCTTAGGAGAGATAGTCCCTGTGGGGAACAACCGTTGGTCGGGCTTAGGAGATAAGAACTCTATTGGGGGTGTCAGATAAAACATGGCCTCTGACACATTTAATCCTTCATTCAAGCGCACTGGCTTAGAAGGAGTACTTTGACTCTGCACTTTGAAGCTCGATTAGTTCTGGAGAAACGATCGATGTTCTTTCGATGTTCAACAGTCAAAAGAAATTGCCATCTTTATTTTAAAAAGCAGAAAAATTTTGACAAGTAAATTCATTTTTGTTTTATTTCAAGAATCGTTGATCATATTAAAAACATCATTCTCTAAAGCTAAAACAAATAAGAATTACAAACAAAAGCACTAGGGCTCAAATTTTATTGATATGATGGAAATCAGCCAAGCGCGTGATTCCATAGAGTATTTACAAAGTTTGAAAATGGTAATTTAAGGGAAAAGGGCTACATTAAAACATAATGACCACTATCCTTCTACCAACTTTGAATTCTGGACATCCTGAGCTTCTGTCGAAGATGACCTTGACTGGCGTTTTCCTGACCGATGGCATTACTGCTGCTGAGGGATTTGCCCCTTTATTGAACATAGTTACTTGCCATTATCCCTAACTTTTTCCTAGATTGTACTGTGATGTTTCCAATCCACCGGGATGATTTTTGATTATGTCTCTAATTTTTTCCTGGACCGCCCTTTCGGGTTTTCAATCCACCGAGATGTTTTTTTTTTTATTTAGGTGAAGTATTTCTTGAATACTTCAACATTTGTGGGGTAGGAAAATTCCTCTCCGTCCATGGTTGCGAGTCACAAGGCACCGCCTGAGAAGGCTTTCTTGACCACATAGGGGTCATCATAGTTTGGAGTCCATTTGCCCCGGGAATCAGTGAGAAATGATTGTATCTTCTTGTGCACAAGGTCTCCTTTCCTGAAGACGCGAGGTCGGACCTTTTTGTCAAACGCTCTCTTCATCCTTTGCTGATACAATTGACCATGGCATAGAGCCGTTATCTTCTTTTCTTCGATCAGATTCAGTTCATCGTGTCGACTTTGACACCATTCAGCCTCTGTTAGCTTAGCTTCCATCAAAACCCATATTGATGGGATCTCTACTTCTATGGGGACCACTACTTCCATGCCATATACTAGAGAGAAAGGGGTTGCCCCTGTTGAAGTACAGACAGATGTGCGATAACCGTGAAGAGCGAAGGGCAGCATTTCATGCCAGTCTTTGTAGGTTACAACCATCTTTTGAACGATTCTCTTAATGTTCTTGTTAGCCGCTTCTACCGCTCCGTTCATCTTGGGTTGGTAGGGAGATGAGTTATGGTGTTCGATCTTGAACTGGAGGAGTCATCTCTCTCGATGACGTTGACCTCGGGAAAAGCATAGTTAATGAATTCTAGTCCTGCAAATTTTGCAAATTCATCGTCGCACTGGATATTTTCTGAATGACCTGAGTGTGGATCCCATGACATGGTGGGGACACAGGTATTTTTTTTCAATGATGCTCAGCTGATTTTCATTGTTCGGGTGATTTTCTTGCCCCAAGTCTCCTGGGTACGGCTGCCAAATAGGCAGACCATCCATTGGGCCATAATAGTTGTGGTCAAAGCTGTCTTTCATCAGAGTGTCTTTCTCTAATGAGTTTGGTGGAGCACGATATCCTTCTGGATCACAATCTCCGTATATCATTTTGACATCTGAACTTGGTATAAATCTCGGACTCTGTGCAGGATAGCAAAATGGCATATGCACTTCTTCCTGAGACATATAATCGTCATCGTTAAGATAGGACTTCCATTCCTCATCTGTGTCGGAGGAATCTCCCTCTTTGATGGTATGTACTTCTTGAGACACTAGGTGAAGGAAACCTCCACTATGGAAGAAGTTCTAAATGGGATGAAAACTTTCATCGTTAGTAGCAGTCTGGGTACATGTTGCAGAAAAACCAAGACCTTTCTTTTTCTTGTTATCCGTAGGAATGACAAGCTATCCCCATCCTTTTGCATTGTTACCTTTGATAACCTCGAGAGCATCTTTGTACGAGCAAATCGACGTTCCTCTTTCTAATTGATTGTCATTACTCACTGTAAGTGCCTGGAACTAGGTTCCAACAACCTCCTCAGGTTCTACACAAGTGGACAATGATAGGTTACACACGATCAAGGCTTGTTCCCCACAGACCGTGATGATTTGGTCATTCTTGACGAACTTCAGCTTTTGGTGAAGTTTCGAAGTGACTGCCCCAGCCTAGTGTATCCAAGGTCTTCCAAACAAACAGTTGTATGTTGCTCGAATATCCATGACCTAGAAGGTGACTAGGAAAGTGTGAGGACCGATAGTTATGGGAAGGTCAAATTCGCCGATAACTGTTTTTTTTGGACCCGTAAAATGCTTTGATGACGACCTCACTGCCTCTCATCGGAGATCCTTTGAATGATAGTCGCATTAGAGTGAACTTCGGCATAAGGTTGAGAGTCGATCCGATGTCCACCAGTACGCTGGATAAAGCATCATCCTGGCAGTTGATTGTGATATTGAGCGTCATGTTGTGGATTTTGCCTTCTTCTGGAAATTCCTCATCACTAAACCCCAAGTTGTTGCAGGAAGTGATGTTAGGGACGATACTATCGAATTTCCTTATCGACACATCCTGTTCAACAAAGGCCTGCTCTAAGACTTTCTGTAGAGCCTCTCTGTGGGCTTCGGAACTGAGTAAAAGAGATACCACAGAGATTTTTGAAGGAGTTTGTAACAACTGATCAACAATGTTGTACTCACTCCTTTGGATGAGCTTCAGCATCTCATCATCATTCTTTGAAAGGTCGGGATCACTAGATTGACCGACTGGTGGATTGGGAACTTCCGTTTGAGGTTCCTTTTCTCTGTTAGGTTCTCCAACTCCTCTATTGAAGATTCGACCATTCCGTGTTACTCGACTGATGTCTGCAATATTCACGACGGAGGGTAATGGAATTTCCTTTCCATTCTCAATTGTTGTTGCACTGTATTTGTAAGGGATAACTTTATTATATTTGTACAACACTGGTCCCGACAGATAGATAACTACAAGAGCCTTCTGATTTCTCTGACTGTCATAAGTAACTTCAATCAATTCTTGGTTAAGAACCTTTAATTCGTCAAGTAGTGGGATGATGGTACAAACATCTTTGGTCCTTTCGTGATCAGAGATTACAACAACATCCTTGATCTGGTCAGCGAAATAGTCGGGCATCAAGTTGATGGACCCCAAAACTGGACATAGTTGAATCTCTTCACGGTCCAACTGGCTCTGAAGGGCTGCTCGTACGAGGTAACTTCCTTGGTTATTTTCCGAGCATACTCTACAGCGCTCGTAGTTATGTGGTGGAACCTGGCCACGTTCGCTTTGAATGCAGTGCAACATTACTAGGTCTATTTCCATAGATCGGACATCTTGACTTTGATGTCTAGTAGGGTTCCCATTTGTCACACTGATTTGTTGCGTGTCTTCATCCCTATAGATCGGAAGCCACCTGTTGTTTAACAAGAGTTGCAAAGTTCTTTGAACGAAAGCACACCCTTGGTTATTCTCACAACATACTTTACAGTTCTGATAATTATGTGAAGTGAGAAAATCGAGTTGGACTTGCTTGGCGTGTAACTCCACCAAGCTGGTATTCATCAAACAAATATTTAAGATTTGAATCATGTTGATCTAATAAGGATTTCTATCATGGTAGTCCTGGATCCACCCAAGATCCATCTGACGCTGGAGGGCCTCTTGTATAAAAGAGCATCCCTATTTGTTTACCGAGCAAATCAGACAGGAATTGTAAACGTGCCGCGGCAGATTATGATAATGGCTCTGCCTTGAGTGCATTGCCACTAAGTTGACATTCATTGCACGGATGTCGTGGTTCTGAATGATGTTGGAATTTGCATACGTCATATTAACTCCACGAACTCGGTGCTCTTGGATCCATCCGAGATCCAATTGTTCCTGTAGATATGATTGCACCACAGAACATCCTTGATTGTTTTTAGAGCAGATATCACACTGGTGATAATTATGAGGTGGCACATGGCCGTATCCACTCTGTCTACAATGCATCTTGACCAAGTTGGCCCTCAATAAGAGTACATCATAAATTTGATAGCTGTTATTGGACTCTCCCTCTATCAAATTTACCGCAACTTTCTCATGTTGAGGCAGCGGGTTCGTGAGAACATTCAGATTCGTATCTTCAAAAGATAAGATCCCGCTCCTAACAAGCTTTTGCACATTAGATTTGAAACTGAGACAGTTTTCTATGTTATGCCCTGGTCCTCCTTGATGGTAAGGGCAAGTCTGATCCGCTTTGAACCAAAAAGGTGGATTTTTCGGTACTGTAAGAGGAGACCTGGTTTGGATGTGTCCATTGACCAGTAAGAGTGGAGACAATTCTGCATACAACATTGGTATAGGGTCGAACCCTGGTGGTCGCATTGTGCGGTTGTTGTTATATGGAGGACGAGCCTGCGGAAGAGGCTGTTGTGTCCTTTGCTGATATTGTTGTTGATTCGGTTGGCTTTGAGCAACCTGAGGTTGATACGTAGGAACAGGCGCAGGGTTGATAGCAAAAGTTACAGCTGCTACTGGTTGGTACCGTCACCTTTGCTTTCTGAGAGAGATATTACCAATATCTTGCTCTTTTTTCTTAGGGAGAGCACTACCGTATCGTTTTGTATACTTGATGATCCAGCGTCTTTAACTAAACGTCCTTCTCGGACTGCTTCCTCAAGATGAACTCCCATGCCTACCATCTCGGTGAAGTCACTGAGCACACTGGCGACCATTTTGTCGTAGTAAAATGAGCTCAAGGTCTTTAAGAAGATCTTTGTCATCTATTTTTCCTCAAGAGGTGGACAAATCTGGGAGGCAATTTCACCCCATCTCTGAGCGTACTCCTTAAAGGTTTCCTTGTCCTTCTGTGACATGGCACTGAGTTGATCTCTGTCCGGTTCCATGTCCAGGTTATACTTATATTTTTGAACAAAGGAAGCGCCAAGATCTCTGAAAGTGCTGATCTTAGTGCGAATTAAACCCATGTACCATTTGAGTGTGGCACCGGTTAAACTATCCTGAAAATAGTGAATCAGTAGCTCTTGATTCTTTGTCTGAGTTGACATTCTTCGAGTGTACATCACCAAATGGCTTTGAGGGCAATACTTACCCTTGTACTTTTCAAATTCAGGCACTTTGAATTTGTGCGGAACTTTCACATTGGGGACCAAACAAAGTTCTCCGGCGTCTTTTCCAAATAGATCCTGACCTCGAAGGGCTTGCAGTTCTTTCTGCATTTCCAGGAACTATTCTTGGAACTCATTCATTCTGTCGAACATACTTTCGTTTCCACCAGAAGGTATCTGTGGAATCTGTCCTTCCGGGACAGTGTGTACCACGGGTGGTGGCATAGTCATCATGGCAGTGACTTTAGGTCCTTCCCCCGATATCTTTGCTTTCCCAAAGTTTGTAACCTTCAGGCCCAGCGGCCCCAGACGCGGTTCCCTGATCTTCAGTGATCGGTGGAATATATCCTTTCGGGATATAGTTAATAGGCATGCCCCAGGGAAGATCTTTCGGCATTTTGTACCTAGGATCATACTTTTCCACTATGGGCGTCGATGTGATCTCTGATATCATAGTCCTTTGTTGTTGCATCTGAGCTTCTGCTAGAGCTTGCATGTCGTTATGAAGCTTTCTCAGATCCTCTTTCAGAGTGTCGATCTCTTCCCTCAACTCTCTGTTCTCTTCCTCGAGATCATCCATCTTTTTCTGTCGATTGGCCCGAGTATTGTACGAATGAGACAGTTTTACTCTAGAATCAAGACACAAACGTGAGATTCGTAGGTAAGAAGAATGCGTTACGTGAGAATGATGAATGCAATAATTATATTTTAAATAATTTTTGTTTAATCAAAATAAACTTCGACAATTGGATTGCAAATATCAAACAGTGGGGAAACCCCATTTTATTTAATTCAAAGATTGCGGAATGGAAATACAGTAATTTACATCGTACTGTAAAAGAAAATCTAAACTTATGGGTCCCGAGTCCTCTCTGAGGAGAGCCCAGGTGCTGGTTCTGGTATTTTCCTTTTCTTTGACCGGGGCTCTTGAGCCGTTGTCGGGTTGTCATTCCTTTGCCAAGTGAAAGGAGCGAGCAAATTCCTCTGGTCCTCTTGATTTTCTACAGCATGTTGCTCTAAAATCTCAATCAGAGCATTTTTTTATTTTAACAGCTATCGCAACCTGCGAAAAAACAACCGGCGAGAAATTGAAACAGAAGAGTCGCCACCGAACGTTATTTATCCCGACGTAGGGAAAGGAAACGATCGAAGAAAACCTGAAGAGGGAAAGACATGGTCATCGCAACCATAGTCCGGGTTCAGGAGTCGGTTACACGAGGGGAAGGTATTAGCACTCCCACGCGTCCATTGTACTCGATGGGATCCACGCTTGTTGTCTAAACAAAGGGTGAGTTATCTAAAGTCTACGGCTAAACAGAAACAGGAAACAAAAGGGAAAAAAGAGACTCGATAGGACATCGCCGTCCTAGGCCTACGTATTCCCTCGTGCAACGGGAAAGTCAGAGTCAACGTAGTTCGGAACTCAACGGGGGGAGGTTGCTTGCTGAGACATCGCCGTCTCGTGCCTACGTATCCTCAATCGGACAAGAGAGAGGAAATCAGAGCAATCGTAGTTCGACCTAACAAGGTCGGTGTTTTTTATGAGCAACGTCAAGTTCGCGTCCGGCAGTTAGGGTCGATGCCTGTTTGCGACTAAACGGAAAATAACGTGCTCTTTTCTGAAAAAGATTTGAAACTTAATGATCCCGAAGGATAAAAAGGTTTGAATTTGTTTGTGTTTTTTAGACAAAAGTGGATTGAAGTTAGTTCGTAACTTACATTGCACCCAAGTCTATAACATAGGAACGAATGCATCGCGTATCGTCCCCAACAGGACGTACACTAAACACCCTAGATTCCTCACTTCCCACATACAAGGCTCATGCACAATACAAGTTAACTTTATTAAGTGTCTTAGAAGTGTTATAAGATGAGAAGAGAAGACTCAAGTCGAAAAGCAAAAGACTACAAGGAAATCTATCCTAATGTTGTCATGCAAAAGTGGTCCTACGGTTGAGTTCAAAGGGGAAACATCTACCTAAGTTAGTATGCATAGTTGAAAGCCTAATGTCTATCCTACTCCGAGCTTAATCGGAAATTAAGTCAGACTATGAGCCTAAGGGAGCAAACGAGAGCAAGGCCAAAAACCAAAGCGATAAATCAAAAACAGCGGCTACAACATCGCTCCAGCACCTGTACAACGGTAAATTCCAGCCAACACACCAAATAAAATTTAACTGCTCATGCTCAGCACAAAAGGAGGTGTAAAAGGTCAAACAGCATCACATCCAACAACACATATGCACCAAGACAACAGTGAAAAATAGGGCAGCATGCATCCAAAAATGATTCAAACATGGAATAACGAACATGCATCAAGCATTACACATTCTTTCAATCAAACATGATCACAATCATACCACAAACTGTGGTAAACAATCTTGAAAACATCATGAGATAATGCACAACATTAAGCACATGAACAAGTCAAATCAAGTATGCATCTCATGAAATTAAATGCAAGTAAGCATGCACAGCACAAGAACTCCAGCAACACCAGCAATAATTCACAACTAACACGCTCAAGGAGTGTGTGAAAAGTGTTCGTCACATCAAGAAAACAACAACACAATCATGAACATTCATCAAATGGAAATCAAAGATCGTGTGCCAAAGAATCGTGTTCAGGCAAAGGTGTGAGGTGAAACAGCTCAAGAATAATCCACAAATCATCAACATATCAATCCATGAAGTTTAGACATGCAAGAGACCACAAACAAGCAAGAAAATGCAAGAAAAACACACTCTGCTTCAGTGGTAATCGATTACTCACATAGGGTAATCGATTACTCTGTTGAAATTTGACTAAAAACGTGGAAACAAGGCAGAGTAATCGGTTACCCTGTTTGAGTAATCGATTACTCAGCTGAAATTTTACTAAAAATGTTGAAATAAGGCAGAGTAATCGATTACCCGGTTTGAGTAATCGATTACCACTGAAACAAATTCAATTTTGAAAAGCACTTTTCAGCAGCAAATCACTTATGCAAACATCCAAATGATCATGTAATCAATAATGCACGAAAATTAAGTTCAAACACAGTATTCAAACATCACTTAGATCCAATAATCATCAACATGAACCATAAAATTCAAGCAAATGGATCAAATCACATGCAAAACCAAGGATCTACGTTGCATAAGATAAAATTAAGCTAAATCGAGCATAGATCTAGGGAAAACCAACCTACAAAGCTGAGAATTGCTTTGGTAAGTGTTGCAAATAGAATTTGATGAATCCAAGCAAGAAATCCCAAGATCTATGAGCTCCTTGCATGCAAAAGCTGAAAATCCAAGCAATAAGCTACCAATACTCCAAAATCACTTCCAATAAGCACTTCTGAAATTCCAGATCTAGATCCAAACGAAAATCACCAATGAAAAGCAACAATGGAGTGATGATGAGAGGCTTTAGCTCAAGAATTAACAAGTTCCAATGAAGAACTTGTTATTCTCTATGAAAGAGCTTTGAGTGTGGTTGAAAATGGAGGTTGAGAGTGAAGAAGTGAGAGAGAGAATTGAGAGAATTCTGAAAATTGAGAGTGAAAATAATGATCCAGGTTTTTGAGAGGTTTGGAATGAATTGATTAAATAACCCCTAGGTTAGGAGTTAAGTTTGGGTTTGGAGTGAGGTGTAGTTAGTGGAAATGGAAGTGGAAAATGAGCTAGGAAAGGGATTATGGAATTAGGGTGGAAATTGTTGGAAGGAATTTGAATTTTTGGGTGGAAAATGATGAAAATAGATCAGTTCTAGATCCTTCCCACACATGCACAAGCCAAGCACATGGTCACAAATGCTCAAAAAATTTGCAGTGCTGAAAATTGCCATATTTTTGCAATTTTGCCCAGAGTAATCGGTTACTCACTTTGAGTAATCGATTACTCAGTTCAAAAATTCAAAATTTTGGTGCCAAAAGGAGGGAATGTTGCAGAATTTCCTGTTTTCACCCGTTCTGAGCCATACTAAGCCTCTGAAACTTGCCATTGGATATTACCACTGAATCATGCCTGAAATATGCTGTGAACTCTGTTTCGTGCTCGGAATACTGCCGAAAATAATCGTTAGGTGTTGAATCGCTGATCAAAAAAGAGTGGCGGAGCTTCTGATCATCAAATCATCTAATGAGCAAAATAAATGATCAAAAAGACTTTGAAAACTATCTAGTTGGCCCTAAACACTGATGGAATTTCTTTTGAACTGGATAAGCTGCTGAAGCGCGTGAAAATACCTTGATCCCATGCCCAAAAGAACCATGCAAATGCATAAATGACAATGCAAAATGAGATGAAACATAAGCCAGTTAGAACAAGAACACGAGGGTAAATTTTGGGGTGCTACAGCTGCCCCTATTCACTCAACTTAGTCCTGAAGGTATGATAGCAATGACTTTCAGATATTTAATGAAATAGAGTGCTTTCCAGTCGAAGGTCGACTATGCTGAACAGGAAGACCGGCCGAAGGCGCTCTAACCAACCAAAGAATACGAGGACGGCCGAAGGCGAACTCGAAAAGGAAGACCGGCAGAAGTCACTCTAACCAACAAAAGAATACGAGGACGGCTGAAGGCGAACTCTAAAAGGAAGACCGACCGAAGGCGCTCTACCCAACAAAGGAATACGAGGACGGCCGAAGGCGAACTCGAAAAGGAAGACCGACCGAAGGAGCTCTACCCAACAAAGGAATACAAGGACGACCGAAGGTAAACTAGAAAAGGAAGACCGGCCGAAGGCGCTCTACCCAACAAAGGAATACGAGGACGGCCGAAGGCGAACTTGAAAAGGAAGACCGGCCGAAGGCGCTCTACCCAACAAGAGAATACGGGGACGGCCGAAGGCGAACTCGAAAAGGAATACCGGCCGAAGGCACTCTACCCAACAAAATAATACGAGGACGGTCAAAGGAGAACTCGAAAAGGAAGACCGACTGAAGGCGCTCTACCCAACAAAAGAAAACGAGGACGGCCGAAGACGAACTCGAAAAGGAAGACCGGCCGAAGGCGCTTTACACAACAAAGGAATACGAGGACGGCCGTAGGCAAACTCGAAAAGGAGGACCAGCCGAAGGCGCTCTACCCAACAAAATAATACTAGGACGGCCGAAGGCGAACTCGAAAAGGAAGACTGGCCGAATGCGCTCTACCCAATAAAGGAATACGAGGACGGCCGAAGGCAAACTCGAAAAGGAAGACCGGCCGAAGGCGCTCTACCCAACAAAAGAAAACGAGGTCGGCCGAAGACGAACTCGAAAAGGAAGACCTGCTGAAGGCGCTCTACCCAACAAAAGAATATGAGGACGGATGAAGGCGAACTCGAAAAGGAAGACCGGCCGAAGGCGCTCTACCCAACAAAATAATACGAGGATGGCCAAAGACGAACTCAAAAAGGAAGACCGGACAAAGGTACTCTACCCAACAAAAGAATACGAGGATGGCCGAAGGCGAACTCGAAAAGGAAGACCGGCCGAAGGCGCTCTTCCCAACAAAATAATACGAGGACAGCCGAAGGCAAACTCGAAAAGGAAGACCGGCCGAAGGCGCTCTTCCCAACAAAGGAATACGAGGACGGCCGAAGGCGAACTCGAAAAGAAGACCGGCCGAAGGCGATCTACCCAACAAAATAATACAAGGACGGCCGAAGGCGAAATAAAAAAGGAAGACCGGCCGAAGGCGCTCTACCCAAAAAAAGAATACAAGGACGGCCGAAGGCGAACTCGAAAAGGAAGACCGGCCGAAGGCGCTCTACCCAACAAAGGAATATGAGGACGGCCGAAGGCAAACTCGAAAAGGAAGACCGGCCGAAGGCGCTCTACCCAACAAAATAATACGAGGACGGCCGAAGAAGAACTCAAAAAGTAAGACCGGCCGAAGTCGCTCTACCCAACAAAATAATACGAGAGCGGCTGAAGATGAACTCAAAAAGGAAGACCAGTCGAAGACGCTCTACCCAACAATAGAATACGAGGAAAGCCGAAGGCGAACTCGAAAAGGAAGACTGGGCGAAGGCGTTCTACCCAAAAAAGGAATACGAGGATGACCGAAGGCGAACTTGAAAAGGAAGACCGGCCGAAGGCGCTCTACCCAACAAAATAATACGAGGACAGTCGAAGACGAACTCAAAAAGGAAGACCGGCCGAAGGCGCTCTACCCAACAAAAGAATACGAGGAAGGACGAAGGCGAACTCGAAAAGGAAGACCGGCCGAAGGCGCTCTACACAACAAAGGAATACGAGGACGGCCAAAGGAAAACTCAAAAAGGAAGACCAGCCGAAGGCGCTCCACCCAACAAAATAATACTAGGACGGCCGAAGGCGAACTCGAAAAGGAAGACCGGCCGAAGGCGCTCTACCCAATAAAGGAATACGAGGACGGCCGAAGGCAAACTCGAAAAGGAAGACCGGTCGAAGGCGCTCTACCCAACAAAAGAAAACGAGGTCGGCCGAAGACGAACTCGAAAAGGAAGACCGGCCGAAGGCGCTCTACCCGACAAAATAATACGAGGATGGCCGAAGGCGAACTCGAAAAGGAAGACCGGCCAAAGGCACTCTACCCAACGAAAGAATACGATGAAGGCCGAAGGCGAACTCGAAAAGGTGGACCGGCCGAAGGCGCTCTAACCAACAAAATAGAACGAGGACGGCCGAAGGAGAACTCGAAAAGGAAGGTCGACCGAAGGCGGACTGTGCTGGTGATAACAGGACCACCACAGAATTTGATGAATCCAAGCAAGAAATCCCAAGACCTATGAGCTCCTTGCAAGCAAAAGCTGAACATCCAAGTAATAAGCTACCAATACTCCAAAATCACTTCCAATAAGCACTTATGAAATTCCAGATCTAGATCCAAACGAAAATCACCAATGGAAAGCAACAATGGAGTGATGATGAGAGGCTTTAGCTCAAGAATTAACAAGTTCCAATGAAGAACTTGTTATTCTCTATAAAAGAGCTTTGAGTGTGGTTGAAAATGGAGGTTGAGAGTGAAGAAGTGAGAGAGAATTGAGAGAATTCTGAAAATTGAGAGTGAAAAAAATGATCCGGGTTTTTGAGAGGTTTTGAATGAATTGATTAAATAACCCCTAGGTTAGGAGTTAAGTTTGGGTTTGGAGTGAGGTTTAGTTAGTGGAATTGGAAGTGGAAAATGAGCTAGGAAAGGGATTATGGAATTAGGGGGGAAATTGTTGGAAGGAATTTGAATTTTTGGGTGGAAAATGATGAAAATAGATCAGTTCTAGATCTTTCCCACACATGCACAAGCCAAGCACATGGTCACAAATGCTCAAAAATTCTGCAGTGCTGAAAATTGCCATATTTTTGCAATTTTGCCCAGAGTAATCGGTTACTCACTTTGAGTAATCGATTACTCAGTTCAAAAATTCAAAATTTTGGCGCCAAAAAGAGGGAATGTTGCAGACTTTCCTGTTTTCACCCGTTCTGAGCCATACTAAGCCTCTGAAACTTGCCATTGGATATTACCACTGAATCATGCCTAAAATATGATGTGAACTCTGTTTCGTGCTCGAAATACTGTCGAAAATAATCGTCTGGTGCTGAATCGCTGATCAAAAAAGAGTGTCGGAGCTTCTGATCATCAAATCATCTAATGAGCAAAATAAATGCTCAAAAAGACTTTGAAAGCTATCTGCTTGGCCCTAAACACTACTGGAATTTCGTTTGAACTGGATGAGCTGCTGAAGCGCGAGAAAATACCTTGATCCCATGCCCAAAAGAGCCATGTAAATGCAGAAATGACAATGCAAAATGAGATGAAACATAAGCAAGTTAGAACAAGAACACGAGGGAAAATTTTGGGGTGCTACAACAACTGCTGTATTTTCTTACACTCCACATTGAGAATACGGTAGTTGTTCTTCCAAGATCTCTTCCCCTGTTGAACTTTGTTGAGAGTAACCTGAAGTTTTTTCGTATCAGACATAAAATAAAGGACAGGGTCCCTTAACGGGAGAACTTCTTGACGAGGGTAAGGCATCCTCAGCTTGAGAGCTCTAGTTTGTACCTAGTGGAGATAAAGTTCCACTGAGACACAATCTGGTTTTCCTAGAGACTCTCTTCCTTTCCTATGAACATGCTTCCAGGCATGCACTATTTCTATCTTTAGTGCTCTGTCGTTTTCTCCTTCCTTGAAGAAACGACCTTCCAGATGAGCATTACGCGGGACATGCCTCATCGGGTATCCAAATTGACGATGAACCAAAACTGGATGATAATTGATCCCTCCTTTAATTCCTATGAGGGGTACATTTGGGAAATTTCCACAACGGTCAATGATCCTGATCCCTTCATAGATTCGATTGTACCAATCGATGTCAGAGTTGGTAAGAGACATGATTCTCTACGACCAACGTAAAATATTCTTAGGATCCCAAAATGCAGCAGACTTGGGTAAGTGAAAAGTGAACCATTTGTATAGTAGGGGTACACAACATCTGATCATTCCTCCGCTATACAAATTCCTTAAGTGTATCGAATGATAAGCATCTGCGAGCAGGGTCGGTACAGGGTTTCCAATCAGAAAAATCTTAATGGCGTTGATATCTACAAAGTTATCGATGTTGGGAAACAAAAATAACCCGTAGGTAAGCAAAACAAAGATGCTTTCGAAAGAAGTCACGTTCCCTATACTAGAAAAGTACAGAGCTTTCTTGATTAAGAACTGGACTGGCAAACCCTGAATTTCACCCTTAGTGGTCATGTGAGTCCTGACTTCTAACTCGTCTAAATAGATTGCTCTTGCAATGGTTTGATCCTTTGGAATTTCTTCCAGTCCAGAAAAGGGAGATTGGTTAGTAATATGCAAATCAGTCAGGTGAGAGTACTCCTCCAGTGTTGGTGCTAGCTGATAATCCAGGAATGTGAAACAATGATAGACCGGATCATAGAACTGGATTAGTGTAGACAGGATTCCTTCGATTACATGGACCCTTAACAGAGACAGTAGTCCTCCATACTTGGCTCTGAAAGCCTCAGGGTTGGTTATCATCCTCGCCAGACCTCTTAAATCCTCTAGTTTTCGAACCTTGAAGGTATACTTATGAGTCTTCCTTCTATCGAAATCCATTAGCAATCTCTTTTTCTGACATTTGTAATCATTGTCTTAGTTTAATTTGAAAAAAAGAGAGACTAGAAGAGAAAATTTTTCTTTGTTTTAATGTTTTTTAAATGAATATATGAATGCAGCACACAAAAACATAGAAAAAAAAATGGGGTCAAAGGGTTGGTGTCATGAAGTCAAGGCTCTACCCATCCCCAAAGGTTTATACTGGTGATTTTTTGTACCTGTCCTCAAAATCACGGACCCCTCTTGGGATAAAGATAGCAAGCGAATCGCCAGCGAGCTGTGGTATCTTAGAGTAATCTCAAATGAGGGTAGTATCGCATGACAACTATTTCCGATAGCTTCCGCACTACAAAATGGTTTCAGTCTACTAAAATCCTCAGCTTCTCGGATAACCCAATGGAACAATCTGCTTTCAACAACCGAAGTCGTATAGGCATTGAATCCGCAAAGGGCATCTCCACTGATTTGATGGTCGACCGGGACCTCTTATCTGGGATTCAGTCCGCGTAAGATTACCCGTATAATGTCATCACTTATCTTAGGTGTATACTCTATCTTTCCACATGCGGCATCACGCGCATTCCCATTCGCAGAAAAGTAAACACGGATATCAATTAGGAAAAGCAGTATATATATTTGTCCTAACATCCTAGACCTCTATAATCCTATGATCCTAACAAATAATGACTCCCCAGCAGAGTCGTCATTTCTGTGACACTTTGTGAACTTAAGGCCTTCTACCTAAGCATGTAAGAGAGAAATACCTCGCACTATGGTCGCCATTTTTCTGTAGCGCGATTTTTGTGGTTTCGAATCACTATCGCTTTGGTACTATAGTTCGATTCATTTTTTATCCTGTTGAAGCTGATTAAGGAAAGGAAATAGATGTCTCCAATTAACCTTGCTTGCATACTGAGGTTAAATAGTCAAAATTGTTGGTTTACTGATGCTATCAAAAAGGGGGGTTTGGCTTAGGTTATTTGCTTAAAAAAATAGTGTCTGGACTATTTTCGAGGTTTTTGGTAAGATGTTAGGTCTGATGCTTCTTGATTGATGTATGGAGGTACTGGATTTTGGGTTTTTGATTTGTATGCTCGCTAAGATTTTACAATCTTATGCCTACGTATTCCCGTTTAACGAAACAGGGAAATCAGAGCGATCATAGTTCTTCCTATTCAATGGGAGTAAAGAGGTGTTTTGGTGTCTTGTTCAAAGCCCGAGACATGAAGCTAAAGGTGGTTTGTATCTTGTTCAAAGCCCAAGATATGAAGCTAAAGGTGGTTTGGCTGAGAGAGAATTTGTCATCTCTAAAGAGGAATTGTTGATGTTTGTCTGCTGTGAGCAAGGCACAAACTTGATGCTAAAAGGTTGATTGACTCAACCAGGGTTTTCTTTATTCAAAGCCTAAGAGGAGGCGGGAAGTTTGACTTCTACGGGAAAATGTTCTTTCTCTCTTGTACAAAGCCCAAGATTGAGGCTAAAAGGGATTTTGACTCCGTTGGGGAGAATGTATCTTTTATAAAGCCCAAGATGGAAGCTGAAAGGGTTTGACTCAACAAGAAAGTACTTTTATCTGTCCTGTATAAGGCCCAAGACGGGGGTTAAAAAAGTTTAACTCAACAAGAGAGTTTGAAGATTGATTGACTCAACAAGAGAGTCTGAAGGTTGATTGACTCAACAAGAGAGTCTTTTATACTTAACATGGGAGTGATATGCTATCTCGTACGAAGCCCGAGATTGAGGCTAAAAGGAGATTGACTCAACAAGAGAGTCTTTTATACTCAACAAGAGAGTGTTTTTATATGTCTTGTACAAAGCCCAAGGCGGAAGCTAAAAAGGGATTGACTCAACAAGAGAGTCTTTTATACTCAACGAGAGAGTGTTTTTTCTATCTCGTACAAAGCCCGAGATTGAGGCCAGAAAAGGAGTGACTCAACAAGAGAGTCTTTTATGCTTAACAAGAGAGTGTTTTTATATGTCTTGTACAAAGCCCAAGACGGAGGCTAAAGGTGTTTGACTCAACAAGAGAGACTGAAAAGGTTAGATCCACTAGGGAGAATCATTTGTACAAAGCCCAAGAGGAGGCTGTCTTAATGCTGAGGATTATTGAGATCCTGAAGCGTGTCCAAGTGTGGGGAACTCTCATGAGAGAGGGACTGGGTTCTGCGGGATCTTGATCCAGAGTGATCGGTATTTTTTCCTATTGTTTGAAAGGAACTTGAGAATGTCTTTGAGACTCAAGAGGTTTAGACTGTCCAAGTCTAGAGTTTTATCTTTTGTATGATGCCCAAGAGGAGGCGCGGGCATTAAGGGATGAGTATCAACCCTAAAATGGCCAGAGTTTTGACACTGTAAAGACTGTTCTAGCAAAGGATGACTAGGTTATGTCTTATACCTTTAAGAGGTCGTCAGGGTCCTTGTATTAAGCCCAAGAGAAGGCATGAGAACTTCTAAAAAGCCGAAGGGTCCTTGTACAATG
This sequence comes from Lathyrus tuberosus, assembly GCA_022829125.1. NCBI lineage: Eukaryota > Viridiplantae > Streptophyta > Magnoliopsida > Fabales > Fabaceae > Lathyrus > Lathyrus tuberosus. The sequence goes on from JALAZF010000170.1 coordinate 4,105,093, forward strand.
CCCAAGAGGAGGCGGGGATGCTTTTATGAAGCCTGTGGGTCCCCAAACCAAGAGAAGTTCAAGAAATGCAATTCACAGAGAAGAGATCATTCCAGGAAAGTTCGAGAATTTGGAAGAAACTCAAGATATGCCATTCACGGAGAAAAGAACATCTCTGGGGAGTTAGAGTTTCTTTGACAATTTCTAAGGGTGACAGTCTGAGAAAAGGTTCACTGAGAATACTGCCTTTCTCTTTGTTCCATATTGTTTTACCCCAAGAGAAGGGAAGACTGTATCTGGAAATCCTATGGGGATCTAGTTTTGTCTGTATTTAAGAGTGACTAACAGGGCTTTACCTAGTTCTAGACGTAGTTGCCGAGGAAAACTCTAAGTAACTATACTAGTATTACACAATGGATATGTGACAAGTATATAAAAGGATGTGAAAGAAGACTTACAGTGAAACAGCCCCACAATACAGTTATATACATATGAAAGCGGTAAATGAAAGCAGATAAACACTTACCCGTTGTAGAGCTTCCATGCTGTTTTGTTAGTGGTTCAACAAAGAAATTAAAAAAAGTTTTGATTGTCGGAACCCAAAATTTTACCTCCCTCTTTTGCCTTTTGCATGAGCATAAGCATTCGCATCGCTGGCATACGCATTCGCACTTTTCCTCTGATGATTTTGTTGCAGGAATATTCAGGTTTTCCAAGCCCGATTAATCACATCCTCACAAGGTCATCACATCATCAAGACAATCACAAAAAAAGGTTTCCATGCCTAGTCATCAATACAAGAGGTCGGAAATCGGAACCATGGTCATAGCACCTTCCCAAAGCAAAACTGGGCATGTTTTCGGCTGGTTAATCGGTTAACCATTTGGGTTAATCGGTTAACACCCCTTCCACAGCGCCAAATTCAGCTTTTTAACAGCTGTTAATCGGTTTACCTGTTGGTTAATCGATTAACACCTGCTATTTTAGCAAAAATTTAGCACTTCCATCATATTTCAGCAACTCTCTCCACATTTTTTTGGTCTATTCTATTCTAGCATTGTGTGGAACATTCTAGACTGTTCAAGACCATTCAAGACATTTCCCTTACATTTATTGTATGCATCACTTCAAATCAAGTGCACCTTGTTCCTTGTTTTCCAAGTAATGTAGATCATTGGATGTGGAAATTCACCTTGAGATTGGTACCGAGTTGGTTCTAACTAACCGAGTTAACCGCCTTGACTCGGTGAGTCAAGTCCAACTAACTCCTAGCGTAGTTCCAAACCCAAAGCTACGTCCAAAGCTAGATCCAAACCTCCCACACTCCAAACCTAAAGTCTATATAAACAATGTTTCACTCATTTTTCAAGGACCCTCAACCATTTCTCCAATTTCTCACATTCCCACTCTCAATTCTCTCACATTCTCTCTGATTTTTCTCTGCTACATCTTCATCTTCATCTCAAATCTCTTCCAAAACCTCTCCAAAGCTCATTTTTACTTTGAAGGATAATCACTTTTACATCAAAAGCGATTATTTCTTGAGCTCAACCTTCACCATTCTTGCTATTATACTTGGATTTTTGGAGTTATTTCAGCTTGTGGATTAATTTTGAGTATTTTCTGCAATTTTCAACGGTCCGAATTTGCATTTTGGAGCTTTATCGTATTTTGCTCGGCTTCGACGTGCTTCGTCACCAAATTGAAGATTCCTCTGGTTTTCTTTGATTTTCTGCATCAAGAATCATTTGCAACAATTACCAAGGCACATCTCAGCATTTAGGTTGGTAGATCTTACTCTTCCCACTATTTCGATCGTTTTCGCACATTTACGTAGTAATTTCGATTGTTTTCGGTCTAATTTATCATGCAATTGCTTGATCTTTAATCTCCATGATCAATTCATGTAATGTGTGTTTAATTGCTCCTAATCCATGTAATTTTAGTGTACAAATTCATGTCTTAGCATGTGGAAGTTTGGATAAGTGATTATTTGTTGAAAACTACTTTTGAAAAGCTGTTTTTACTGTTACTTTTGCCACTGCCGCAGTGTTAATCGGTTAACCAGTTCATTTTTCACCAAAAATGTTGATTTTTAAGCGGTTAACTGGTTAACGCTTTTGGTTAACCGATTAACACTGAACCAGAAAGCCATTTTCTTGCATTTTTAAGTGTGTTTGCCATGCTATCTCATTCTAACTTCCATGGATTGATATGCTTGATATTTATTGAAATTCTGGTCTCAGATATGTGATGTTAAGTGTGATGTCACAACATCAATATCTGCAGTATGGACAAGATAGTAAAAGCACAGAATGGCACACAATAATTGTTCACCCAGTTCGGTCTAACAACCTACATCTGGGGACATACTAAGTCAGGAAGGAAGTCCACTATTTGCAGTATCAAATTACAGACTCAACAAACCAGTTGACAATCTACCTAATTTAATCACTACCCAATGACCCTTCTATCTAAGTCCTCCCTAGATAAGAGACTCCATCTCACTCCCAATCATCGCAATGATGTCTATCAGTCAACATCTCAGTCACTGCATCAACAGCTTGATTTACAAAAACACTTCAATCACATAAAAGTAGAAGACACACTTCCATGACAATACCTAGACATGACACACATGACTAAGACCAATACTTAGAGTTGCTTAACAGCTTCCTCTAAGAACAATACATCTCTTACCTACAGGCTTTGAGATAAACACGATGACCATCCCACAAACCGGGTGGTTCATCAACCAACACAACCCTTATAATTTACATGATGGCTGGCTTACTAAAACTAGGTTACAATGCTTCTATTTATAACCTATTTACCAACTGGATTTGGGCTTTAAATATCAGCATATTAATTGCTACAAATCTGCAGAAGATTCTGTTACAAAATAAATCTTCAATTAAGTCTTCAATCAAATCTTCAATTAAATCTTCAATTAAATCTTCATATCTTTTAGCCTTAAAAATAGCAACAAGATCTGCTCCAAATCTGATTGCAACTGAATATATCTTTACCAAGATATTCGCCTACAATCTCTCCACCAGATCTCTCAAAACAAACTGATACACGCAACCCTAACAAAACACATCAGTAACTGAAGTTCTGATGTTCTGTCAACTGATGTCAAGACATCAGGTTTAACATCAGCATACAAAACTGCAACCCTTTTGAACTTAACATCAACTCAATGTTAAGAACTCATGTATCAGACATATGACATCATTAACAACACCATTGTTTTACCAAAATTCCAGCCAATACAAGAACTAACAATCTCCCCCTTTGGCTAATTTTGGCTAAAATAATCTCTGCCAACATCAGAGATACCTGCAGTGGAAAAACACCATACAAACTAATATCAGCACACAACTAGCAGCAGCAGCAACTCCCCCTCAAAACTGCAACCAACAAAATAGCTGCACACCCTCAAGCCTAGAACCACAACAGACAACTAGGCAACCACTAGGCTAACTCTCCCCCTTTTTATCCATAATTGGACAAACTCTGAACATAGCAGCAAGCACAAAAAAATTCCAAAGGCAAACTCTGAATCATCCAACCAATATACTCAGAACAAAATCCAGACTTAGCAGCTACTACTGTACATTCTCTCCCCCTATCTAAGATACCTAGTGCTTCTTTGCAAGAAGAACACCTTAAATGAATGGAAAACATAAGACTCATCTTCATGTCTTCAAGAGCGTACCCTCTATTCAACACACCTGCTGAATGCATTCACTTAATGCTCAATCCTCAAACAATCCAAATACCAAAACTCACATGATTCCCTCTTGAATGGTTATCTTCTCATGCTCCAAAACTCACATCTTACCAGGCTGATCGAACTTCTTGATCTAGACATAGGCTTCATTCATCCTGTCAGGAATGCTTCACACAATCATCCACAAGTTCTGAGGCACAAATACACTGTCTTCCACTATACTTTAAGTCACGTCCTCTTACTTTAAATTAAAACCACACCTAGACCAGTGTGACATCTCCTATCAACAAAGACCCTCACAAAGTAATTCCAAAATCTACACAAATAAAATCGTCCTTCAGACTCCTCCACAGAAGCATGTGCACATATGATTCAAACAATTAGCTTCACATGGCTAGAACCATTCATGTCCACACCAACATGCCATCCAACAGCCTAAGGTCATAACATGTTATCTGACATTGTATCCTCAGAAGAGGCAACCAATCTCCACAAGCTTGATCATCATGCAAGCTTCACAACATGTGCACCTTTGCATCAAAATCCATAGACAAGTACTCTCCCTTTCATGGTTAACTAAAGCTCTAGATGGAGATGAACATTTGAGCACACTTGCTGAGCTCATTCACATATTGTACTTTCACTCTTGGCGAACACATTCAAGTATCCTGACTGGTATGACACTGCTCACAGACTCCACAAATTCTCAGCTTTACTGAGATCTAATCTCTTCAAGGGACACTTGTAGCAGAAAAAGGAACATCTCTTAAAAAATGTTCTGATCAGATCACATCACAATCTCTTATGACAGCAGTCACTCACACATGAAGTCACATCATGCTGTTCATGAGGAACAAAAGGATCACCATCCTCCTTTAAAGAAATTGTTGGATAAAGATCAAAGTCACATAGATCCCCCAATTTTCCAAAAGCAGTCATTCCCTATCATACTCTTCATCTTCAGATTTCTAAGCAATCAATACCTGATCTACTTCAATCTTCTCTACATTCTCCATCCAAGGCGGACCTTCTACTTCATCATTATCCCGTATGACTATGTAGACGCTCCTTAGGCATAATGTATGCACCAAACTCTAGAACCAGAACACAATCATCCTATACCAAGGATATCCAACCCAAAAAATGTTCTAACATCTGTTAGGACATTCTTGACACATCACATATACCACACACCATGGTTCTAGATATGCTCCACTACTGAACTTACTATCAGCATAGTAATCCAAACTGAACACTGCGTCACCAGCTTGAACAAAGAGAGCTTCAGAAAGCCAGAGAGGACTACACTCTCATCCACCAAAAGAAGGTATACTTCCATCCTCAACCTAGAACTTCTGCCAAAAGCTCCAAGAGAATTAGAACCTCTTTACATTTTCAACTAAATACTCTTCTGCACAAGAGCAATCAGTTTCAAGCATCCTGCTTGAATCCACACAATGAAACCAACCAAATTCCACCTTTTGATTGATCTCAATCTTCTTCAGAACTCCCACAAGATATCCTGATCCACCTATGAAACCAGATCTTCAAGTCATATGAACTACTTGCTCCAAAGCAAGACATCTTGGATTCACTAAGCCTCTTAGTCATGTAACATCTTCTCAAACCACAGCTCCCACAAACTGTATGAGATAGATCTTTTTGAAGCATCCATAACTTCCATTACTGTAGATCACCTCTATCTTAAGCTGATGTGTCACATCACCAGCTGAGACTCCTGATGTTAAGCTAGATGTCAAAACATTATGTCATCCAACTGTTGAATTCAGCTCTACCTTCTGCCACTTAGAAGAACCTCCTCCCTTTGCAGAAACAGATTTCCATGCTCTCATAGACTTGATTCAACAATCAAGTTTGAGTAGACAACCTCCATCCTGCTTAGAAACTCCAAAGATTTCAAACCTACCACATCTGAATCTTCAGAAAATAAGTAGTCCAAGACTACCCCATAGCAATACTAAAGAAAGTCACCTCCCTTAGCAGAGCCGTCAGTAGAAAGCCAGAGATAACTGCCTCTTATCCCTGACCTTCACAACCAGAGTAAACACCATGCTCCAAACCACTTAGATCAGAAATAAACTGATCCAAGCTGTAACCATCAAGATTATGATGTCTTCATAGTCTTCATCTTCAACAGCACCACCATCTGAACAAGTCATTCACAATACTTTCAGACGCTAAGCAATAATCCCAAGTCAACACCTAGGCGACTTGTGAGCGAATGTAGAACCCCTCCCATGATTCTCCAAACCTCTGATGAAAAGATGTTAAAACAATAGACAGAACATCCTTAATCTTGTCTTTCAAGGATAATCAATCAAATACTTGTGAATTTCACAAATAGCAATTGATCCCTGTGGTTTAACCCTTCTTTAGATTCCAGCATCTTCTGAACCTTTTTCATGACAGACCACAAAAGCCTTTCAGGTTAGGTCAGTGTCTTGATATTTTATTTCACTCTGAGCAAAGAACTGAATTGATGTTTCAACATCAGTTCCGACATTAGTCTAAATCAACTCTTATGGATTTGGAGACTACAACCATATTAATCCACACATATCTCTTGTAGGGAACACACGAGAACATATCAACATCTGATCAACTTCCAAGATCAGACCAACAGCAGTAACTTGCATAACACACTCTTCCAGAAGCTCCTTCTTATATGCACAAGGTCCAGACCTCTTGTCTAACTTAAGAATGATAACTTCCATACCATAGACAATCTGCTACTTCCAATCCACAAAACTGAAAGAGCTCATGCAAACACCAATTGACCACGGGCTGATTTACACTGCTACTGCACACAAACTCTTGGATGCACTTTCTCTATACAATTGTCCTCAGACATTTTAGTTTAAACAAGGATCATTTCCTTCTCTTCTGCTATCAAGATAACTACCTTTTCTTCAACCAGCTCCAACTGAAATGCTATGACATTATGAACAGCATCTCTAAAATTGTTCAACTTCATAGCTTCAGTGATCCTTCAAAACAGCTACAAACTAATAGGTCTTTGACTTAGCATTTACCATAAACTGCTAAAGTGTAGCGCGATGTCGAGACATTAGAATGGACATATTAAGCTCAGCTTCTTTCTTGATGAAACTTCCTCCAGTTCATGATCAGAAACATGTATCTTATCATAACCAGGAAGATCCTCCTCATTAGGTCACCACAACTAAGCTTAAGAGATAACTTATCAAGATATTCACTCCCGCATGAAAGATTTGACAATGATACTCTTTTGCTTTGGCTCAACCCTCTTCTTTCACCATCAAGAAACATGATAAAGAAGGAACCACGGTGCTGGACAGATTGGTCTTCAATGCCTTTTAATCACTTCTTTCCCAAAGATATGAGATAATCCTCAAGTATCTTTGGCATCTCTAACCAAATGGTTGAAGCTGTCTTGCATAACCTACAACATCATAGAGTATCCTGCTGAGGAGACCAAACCCTAATGTCTTTCCAAGAGACTACCTTCCAAGAATCTCACCACCAGAGATACAAGAACCAACCAGGGTTACATCAGATACAATGCAGCGGAACACACAACAACTCCTCAACAACCTTCAGGCACTACTCAATAATCCTTGCATACCATCACCATAAACCAAGTGCCAACAAATCAAACTCACAACAGCAGTTCTCCTGATAACAACAGACAGGTCCATACCATGTCATGAATAGTCCATCCTTTTCTTCAAGGGATCATACAAACAACTATATGAACTGACCAAGTCCATAACTCAGCAAAACTATCTTCCTTGCTCATGAACCAGAAAGTATCTTCCCTAGATCTCATCCAGAAACAGACAGGATGCCAGCTTTGATACCAATTGAAATTCTGGTCTCAGATATGTGATGTTATGTGTGATGTCACAACATCAATATCTGTAGTATGGACAAGATAGTAAAATCACAGAATGGCACACAATAATTGTTCACCCAGTTCGGTCTAACAACCTACATCTAGGGGCATACCAAGCCAGGAAGGAAGTCCACTATTAGCAGTATCAAATTACAGACTCAACAAACCAGTTGACAATCTACATAATTTAATCACTACCCAATGACCCTTCTATCTAAGTCCTCCCTAGATAAGAAACTCCATCTCACTCCCAATCATCACAATGATGTCTAGCAGTTAACATCTTAGTCACTACATCAACAACTTGATTTCCAAAAACTCTTCAATCACAGAAAAGTAGAAGACACACTTCCATGACAATACCTAGACATGACACACATGACTAAGACCAATACTTAGAGTTGCTTAATAGCTTCCTCTAAGAATAATACATCTCTTACCTACAGGCTTTGAGATAAACACGATGACCATCCCACAAACCGGGTGGTTCATCAACCAACATAGCCCTTATAATTTACATGATGGCTGGCTTACTAAAACTAGGTTACAAAGCTTCTATTTATAACCTATTTCCCAACTGGATTTGGGCTTTAAATCTCAGCATATTAATTGCTACAAATCTGTAGAAGATTCTGTTACAAAATAAATCTTCAATTAAATCTTCAATCAAATCTTCAATTAAATCTTCAATTAAATCTTCAATTAAATCTTTAATTAAATCTTCAATTAAATCTTCATATCTTTTAGCCTTAAAAATAGCAACAAGATCTGCTCCAAATCTGATTACAACTGAATATATCTTTACCAATATATTCGCCTACAATCGCTCCACCAGATCTCTCAAAATAAACTGATACACGCAGCCCTAACAAAACACATCAGCAACTGAAGTTCTAATGTTCTGTCAACTGATGTCAAGACATCGGGTTTAACATCAGCATACAAAACTGTAACCCTTCTGAACTTAACATCAACTCAATGTTAAGAACTCATGTATCAGACATATGACATCATTAACAGCACCATTGTTTTACCAAAATTCCAGCCAATACAAGAACTAACACTTATGGATGTTTTTAATGCTGTTAACCTCTGTTTAAAAGCATTTTTACAATAATTCAATGATCGATTTATCAATTATCGGAATTATGCGTGTTCTTGATATTTGTTTGAACATGCTAGTTTTTGTACAATCTTTGATCACTTGACACATGATTTGTGATACATGCTAATATTTGTTTGGCACTGTTTTTTCACTTTCTTTTCTTGATCACATTAAGTTTGTTCTTTATTGAGCAAATTTAATCATGCATAATCAATAATTTACACCTTTTGCTTTAACGGTTTTCCATTCTATTTGGAAAATTGTTAGCATAGCATTTCCCCTTTGATTAATTGATCGAAACCATGTTTCGATTAGTTTATCTTCCCTTTCCTTCTCTTTAGGATCTCTTTAGACCTTTTCTTTCTGGATCCCCCCGCGGAGTTGGAGTTTTGAACAACGCGCAACGCACTGCACTGCAGTACTGTACAAACTAAAGCTATTACGTTGTTCACTTCACAACACACTGGAGCATTGTACAACATTGGAGCTGTTGCGCTGTCCGTTTCAAGTTCCGGACTATACTTTGAGCGCTAGTGAAGGAATGAGGATGGTTGTCCTACCCTCATTCTAACTATTTCTTGGGTAATGGCATTTGGCCCTCTCTTTCGAGAATAGTCACCTCTATCCTCAAGCTGTAGTGTTTCTTCTTCCCTAATCGAGTCGATCCTTGATCACTCATATCTTTTACAATCTCTCCTTTTGATCAATCACCGTCCTTTTTGGTTAAGATCATTGTTATTGCGCTGGCAATCTCCCTTTGTTTTACTACTCCTTTCTTCTTGTAATCAATCATTGCCTTTTGATTCCCCTGAAGGATCTCAATCTCTTTTCTGCAGTTAATCACAGTCTGTCTGTTAAAACCGTAAATCCCCTGGAGTTCGCAATCTTCTTTTGGTTCTTCTCCCTTTGATTGGTTAACCACTGTCTGTCAGTTAAAACACCAATTTGCGCTCTTTCTCAGTTAATCACAGTCCGTCTGTTAAAACACTGAGTTCCTGTTGGGTTAATCACCTTCTCTTGGTTAATCACCCTTTTCCTCAGTTAACCACAGTCCGTCTGTTAAAACACTGAGTTCCTCTTGGGTTAATCACCTATTCTTGGTTAATCACCCGCTTCTCCAGTTAACCACAGTCCATCTGTAAACACCGAATCCCTAGCAGTTGGCAACCTCCTCTTGGTTCGAACACTTGCATCTTTGGGTAATAACCTTTATCTGGTTCAAATACCCTTTCTTCGGTTGGGTACTATTTGTTCAGTCAGTTCACCGAACCCCTTGGGTCACGACCTTTGCTCGGTCCTACACCCGTTTTTTTGGGTCACGACCGTTGATCGGTCCTACACCCGTCCTTTGGGTCACGAACTTTGCTCGGTCCTGCACCCGTCCTTTGGTTGATCACATTTCTTATCTGTTAAAACTTCTTTTCCCCACAGAGTCTTAATCCTCTGCTTGCTTGGTTTGGACACCATCTCTTTCTTTATCTCTTATCCTCTTGGTTTGGACACTATTTCTTTCTTTATCCCATATCTTCTTGGTTTGGACACCATCTCTTTCCTTATCTCTTATCTTCTTGGTTTGGACACCATTTCCCTCTTATTCTTTTATTCTCTTGGTTATGACACCACTCCTTTACCTTGCGCTCTTGGTTTTGACACCATTCTTTGCTTTTTCGGACTCTTTTCCTATTTTCTTCTAGTGGAGTTTCTTTCTTGGTTTCGACACCATTTCTTTGGAATCCCGTATGGAATTTCCTTCTTTCTTTTGCTCTTGGTTTTGACACCACTTTCCTTTCATTTTCCTTTTCCGTCTTAAGTTCCCCGAACTACGGAAGCTCTGATTCTGCATTCTTTCGAGTGTCAGATACGTAGGCACGAGACGCAATGTCTTGTCGAGCACACTTCCATATTTCTTCCGTCTCCCTTTCTTCCTTCCTTTCTGTCCCCTGGTTCCAAGAACTACGGCGCTCTGACTTCCTCATTATACTATGAGGGTACGTAGGCACGAGGACTTTGTTCCTCCGCGAGCACTTTCTTTCCTTTCTTTCTTTTTTCCCCTTTCTTCTCTCTCTCCTTTTCTTCAGCTAGAATCCTTTAGATAGATAACCCATCCAAGCCTCGAAGCAACCGAAATGGTTCCCGTAGAGTACGACGGATGCGTAAGGTGCTAATACCTTCCTTTCGTATAACCGACCCCCGTTCCCGTTTCTCTTCCCCTTGGGTTTTATCGATATTTTCCCTGTCCTGTGGGACTAAATAAAGTTCGGTGGTGACTCTGTTGTATCTTTGAGTGTGCGATTCACTCAGGTATAAACCAACCATCTTCAGCTGGCGACTCTGCTGGGGACCAGCTTGCTTACAGGTTGGGGTCTCGCCTAGTTTTGTTTGCTTTCTTGCATGTTTGGGTGTTTATCTTCTGCGCTTTACTATCTTTATCTTTACGCTTTATTTTGCTTTGTGTTTATTTACTGCATTTCTTTACTGCTTTAAACATTCATATGCTGTATATTCTGGATATCTGCTATTTTCTGTTGTTGTTGGGATGGGTAGATATTACTGGAGAGAAAGGTCCTAACACCGGAATAGTCGTCAGGCCTGCGTTTTACGCGTTGGGATATCACGAGACCCACATCCCAGATCGTGATTCGTTTGAGAATACCTCCGTCCTGTGAGAATTCACTACGGCGGGGGATTTTCATCCTGAGTCCTATGGTTTGGGCAACCTTTCTAAGCACCACCTTGTTGTGTCTAGATCACACCTATGAGGGGGATGGGTTTTTTGCAGGAAAACAAGCCACTTCATACCCTTGTTCTCTCACACATCAGATTTTTCACCACACATCAGATTATGTTGCACCAACACAGATTATATGCAGATATCCGGATTATTTAGATTTGATTATTCAGATAGTGTTGGCTTCTTGTTGCTGTGGTGCATATCATTTCATCATGTAAATTAATTTTTGCATGTGCATTTCTAGGTTTTCGAGGGCTTATCTTTTGTTGACATTATCATAGAGATGAGTACTGGTCGTCGTGGCATCTTTAGTTACAAGTTTGTGGAGCCTAAGCTGGGTGTTTTGAGAGGTTTGGCATCTTTGTTGGTTGGAGATCACAGAGGGGTTTTCATAGGTACTTATGGTAATCTGTTGACCATCCTCAACACTGAAATCAACATCACTGCTATTCATACTCTGGTTCAGTTCTACGACATGCCATATAGGTGCTTCACATTTCAGGATTATCAGTTAGCAACTACGCTTGAGGAGTATGCTTATATTCTGGGGGTTGAGATCAAGAAGAAGGTTCCTTATGTTTACACTAGTGGTTGTTCGAAGTTTTATCTTATTGCTGATGCGCTTTGTATTAGTAAGAAGGATGTAGAGGATAATCTCAAGACCAAAGGGAAAGGTATTCGAGGGTTTGCTTCGAACTTCTTGGTGGACAAGGCCACTTCTTTTGCTAAGGATGGAAAATGGAAGGTTTTCAGCGCCGTTCTTGCTTTGCTGATATATGGGATTGTCTTGTTTCCGAACATGGAGGATTTCGTAGATCAGGCTGCCATCAGTATATTCTTGTCCAAGAACCCTGTTCTGACGCTTCTTGCTAATACCTATCATTCTATTCATTCCAGGAATGAAAAGAAGAAGTGAACCATTGTCTGTTGTGCTCCTTTGTTGTACCGATGGTTCATGTCTCACCTTCCACAGAAGGGTCCCTTTGTTGAGAATAAGGATAATCTCAAGTGGTCTCAACGAATCATGTCTCTTTCCGCTGATGACATTTCTTGGTATTCTCGAGTCTTTGACGACATTCAGATCATCCTTCATTGTGGGAAATTCTCCAATGTGCCTCTCTTGGGTACAAAGGGTGGAATTAACTACAATCCGAGAATGGCCTTCCGACAATTGGGATACCCTATGGTTGACAAACTTGTTCCTGAGGTAGTGGAAGAGTTCATCTTTCATGAAGGGGGTTGATGACATGGGTTTGTTGAAGAGGTTTAGTGCCGCCTGGACTCAGATTCATCTTAAAGGTAGAGCCGATTTGGGTAAGAAGAATTGCGTAGCCAAGGAAGCTTACACACTTTGGGTCAAAGAGCGCGTCAAAGAGATCTTGTTGCCATTCTCTCCTGAGCCTTCCATGAATACCAAGCCTCCTGAACTTGCCACTGTTCCTCCATCTGCGGTAGATCAACTGAAGCTGATTGTTGAAAAGTTGATGAAGGAGAATGTTGATCTTCGTCTCAACCTTGATAGAGTCAATTCCGAGAAGGATAGCCTACAGATTGAGCTCCATCAGAAGCGCGAGCGCATGCTCAAAGAGGTGGAGGTTGAATAGAACAAGTGTAGGAAGGTGGGTGATGCTTTGAAGAGCACCTATGAGGGACTTGCTTCAAAGAAGATACAACTCGCCGATGCTCATTATCAAGCCTACAAGGGGGAGCTGAGCTACAACAAGCAACTTGAAGAGCTTCGATGGAAGTTATCCGAGTTCAAGGCAAAGTGGCAAAGTGAGCAAGACCGTTCTAATCAGTTAGCAAAAGACTTTTCTCAATGTCAAACCCAGCTAGACAAAGTCTTCAGTGAGATTCAGAAGTTGCAAGATCAAGCACATCAAAGCCGAGAACAGACCAGTCAGCTCAACACAGAGAGTACTCATTAGGAGCATCAGATCCGTCATCTACAGAACCTCCTGGATCAGAAAGAGACCTTTCTTCAGGATATGCTTCAGGGACCTAACCATTCTTTGCTGCGTAACCTCATGAAGGATACGAAGTACTGGAGTAAGAGACACGGCCGTCTAGCCAGATTTGTTGAGCATGCATTGGAAGACCTACCCGGGTTGTTGAGGGATGCATATGCTGATGCATTGCCACACCAGGGTCCTTGGGTTATTTTCCATTTCTTGTTTCTGTGTAGGGTAGTCTTTGATAGGATCCATACGAATTTTGCTGTAGCCCAAAAGGCAGATATTTGATTTGAATTCGACTTGTACTATTTTCCTTTATTGCTGAATGAATGAAGATTCTTGCTCATTCTATCTTTTGTGCCTTTACTTGTATGCTTTATGATTATTGTCAACAAAGATAAGTTTAAGAATTCCTGGATAAAACTTTATTTTTGCATGCATATCATACATTCATTTGCACACATATGCACGTCCCTTCATCCGAAACCGTTGCTCATCCTTGTCGGCATTCCTTGTAGCAAGACGACGACGTGACATTGGTATTTCACTCGCTCAAACAAATCCAGGATCATGGCTGAATTTAAAGTTGAGAACGCTGCTTACAGGGAAACTCTGGCTCAATTCCAAGGTCGGATGAATCAGTTTCAATCAAACATGGATGCCATTATTGAACTCCTTCGTGCTCAGAGGGACGCCGCTGCTGCTGCCACTGTTGTTGCAACTACTACTGATGCAACTGTTGTCACTCCTGTTGTGACCACTCCTCCGGTTGTTATGGCTTCTCCTGCTGTTGTTGTTCCTTCTCCTGATAGAGTTAAAGTACCAACTGAGCCTGTGAATCAGCCTGCTGTTCAGCCTAGTTTGAACCAGATGCCCGCTGGTTTTCCTTGGGGCATGCCTCCAAATTATACTCCTCAGATTGCAAATAATGGTAGTGCCTTCATGCCATATCAGCCTTTTGTTGCACCCATGCCTAATGGGAATGCTGCTGCATATCCATGGGGCACGCCTATTCCAGTCCCGCCTCCAGTGGCGAGTGATGATCACGAGAATCCTCAGGCTCAGACTCATCAAACTTCCGGGTTGGCTAACATTGAAACTCCTGATAAAGAAGAGCATGTGTATAGGGGTCCTCCTATTCATGTTCCGGTTCCATCTCAAGCTAGTCAAACTGCTGTTCAGAATGTTCATCCTGGGATATTCTATCCTGGGGCATCTTCCTCAGCTGCTGTGATACCTCCTCCAAATTATCCATTTGGTGTTCAGATGGGTCATAATGCTGGTCAGAAGGTTAATCTGGGTTTGGTGTATCCTTCTCAGTTTGCTACTCCGCAAGTGAATGCTCCTGCCGCTTCTCAGTTGCCAAATCCATAGATTCTTGTCAGGCCCACTAATCAGAATAGATCTGTTGGCTACAAGTTATTGGAAGACCGTATCAGAGCTATCGAAGGGTTCTTTGCTTTTGGCATGGAAGCCAAAGAGTTGTGTTTGGTTCCAAATGTTGTGCTACCGCAGAAATTCAAGATACCTGATTTGCCAAAGTATAAAGGTTTAAGCTGCCCGCGTAGTCACATCACTATGTATTGCAGGAAGATGGCATCCCATATTGATAATGATGAATTGCTTGTTCATTATTTTCAAGATAGTTTGTCTGGTACTTCATTGGATTGGTACATGGGCCTGGAGCACAGCAAAATCCGTACTTGGAGGGATCTATCTGAAGCGTTCGTGAAACAATACAAGTATAACCTTGATCTGGTGCCAACTAGATTGCAACTGTAGAATCAGTCACGGCGCTCAGCTGAAACATTCAAGGAGTATGCACAAAGATGGCGTGAGATGGCATCTCGTGTACGACCGGCTCTCTCTGACAATGAGTTGGTTGACATCTTTATGGGTACATTGCAAGGTTCCTACTATGAGAAAATGGTGGGTAGTTCTTCATCGAACTTCGCTGATATTGTGACCATTGGTGAATGGATTGAGAACGGTTTGAAGACTGGAAAGATTCCTGGACCTGCTTCCCAGCAGCCGGCCACTCGGAAGTCTCAGAACAGTCAGTCCAAGAAAAAGGAAGGTGAAGACAACGCTGTGACAGCTCAAGTTTCTCCTCAGTATCAAGCATCCATGGCTCCCATGCCATATTATCCATATCCATACATTGCTGCTACACAGTATCAACAATCTCCATATTAGTATTATTCGCAACAACCAGTTCAGAATGCTCAGAATCAGCAACAAAATCAGCAGAACAACACAAATCGGCAGAATTAGAACTGTCAGAACAGCAACAATCAAGGAAACCGTAAGCGTCCGAATTTGGATAGAATTCCGGTGTCATACACGGAGTTGTTTCCTTACTTGGTTCACCAAGGGGCAATTGTCCCCAAACAGATTACACCTACGATTCCTCTATTTGGCCCGACACATAACCCAAATGCGTCTTGTGCTTATCATGCTGGATACATAGGACATGCAACAGAGGACTGTTTTGTTTTCAAAACCAAGGTTCAGGAACTCATTGATAAGAAATTTTTGACTTTCGCTGAGGAAGGACCTAACATTCAGAGTAATCCGTTGCCGAATCACGGTGGACCTGCAGTTAACATGATTGAGGATAATTACAGGGCTGAATTGATCATGGATGTTGACGAAGTAAAGACCCCGATGACTGTGGTTTTCAAGAGATTGAATGAAGATGGGTTGTTGGGAGGGTTGCATGGCAAATGTCAGATTTGTGACGATAATCCTAAGCAGTATCGAAGGCTGAAGGGTTGTGTCCAAATTCTAAAGAACCGTGAACCTGTTGAGGAGGTTGCTACCATTGAGCCGTTCACCTCCGTCTATAGGAAAGTTCCGGTGGAATCCCCTAAACAGAACAAGGTGCAACCCATCGTTGTTTGTCCGCCGAAGCCGTTTCTGTATCAAAATTCCAAAGAGGTACCATGGAAATATGGGTCTACTGTGTTTACTGGAGGTCAAGAGATAAGGTTCGCCGAATCCGAGATCGTGAATGTTACAGCCGGTGGAGGTATGACTCACAGTGGACGAGTGTTTGCTCTGAATGTCACTACAAAGCCTGTTCAAGTTCCAATTGTTGTTCCTCCCAAGGAAACGCCTGCATCTGCAACCCCTGCTGTTCAACAAGGGGCACCTTTTACCGCAGTTCCAGTACCGACTATCCCGTCTGAGGATGTTTCAAAAAGCAAGGAGACCCTTGATGATCAAGAGTTCCTTAAGTTGATCAAGAAAAGTGACTTTAAAATATTGGATCAGCTGGGTCAGACTCCCTCGAGGATCTCAATTTTGTCCTTACTCATGAGTTCGCCTGCGCACAGATCAGCTTTATTGAAAGTGTTGAACAGTGCCCATGTCTTGCAAGATATATCCGTCGTCGAGTTTGATGATGTAGTGGCCAACATAACTGTAAGTCGGTATTTGGGCTTTAATGAATAAGAATTGTCTCCTGAAGGAGCCGCCCATAACAAAGCACTGAACATATCCGTCACCTGTACAGACATCCTCTTATATCGTGTTCTGGTGGATACTGGTTCTTCCCTCAACGTGATGCCTAAGGGCACGTTGAGCCAATTACTGGTAGAAGGGAGTTATATGAGGCCGAGCTCCTTAGTTGTCAGAGCCTTTGATGGTTCTCGAAGGCAAGTCATCGGAGAAGTGGACTTACCCATCAAGGTTGGACCACATTTGTTTTCCATTACCTTCCAAGTGATGGATATCAATCCGGCGTACAGTTGCCTATTAGGTCGTCCGTGGATTCACGCTGCAGGGGCAGTTACCTCCACTTTGCATCAGAATTTGAAATTCATGTTCGACGATCAGCTGGTCATCGTCTGTGGTGAAGAAGATCTGATTGTGAGCGAGTTATCATCTTTCTGATACATCGAGACTGAAGAAGGCATAGCTGAGGTGCCGTTGCAATGTCTCGAATTCGACGATGTCAGTTCTGCTTCAACTAGTCAAAACAGATCACCACAAGAGATTTTAGCTTCTGCCAAGAGTGCTAAAGAGACCATTGATAGAGATTCCTTGCCAGGCTGGGGGCATGTGATTGATGTGGTTGAAAAGCACAATCGTTTTGGATTGGGTTACCATCCTGGTCGTCAATCTAGCTCGCATGGTCCAAAGCAGTGCAACTTTGTCAAGTTCAATAGTGCTGGTTTCCAGCAGGGTGACATCGTGGCAGCTGCTGATGATGCTGGTCCCAGTAATCAGATTTCAAGCTTTGTGCGCAAATGTCCGCCGGGTTTCAAGCTCAACAATTGGACATCCACCGTGATTCCTGTGGTTTTCCCATACAACATGTAATGCATTTTGCTTTCTCGTTCTCTCGTCCTCGCCCGAGACGAGCGGATAGCTTGTAAAGGGCCTCGCGCTTTTGCAATATTATGTGATCAATAAATAAAAGTTTTTTTCATTCAAAATCATGCTCTATTTTCTTTAATTATTTTACTTTTTCACAAAATAAATGGCAAAAGTTTCTTTTCTTTTTCACTTTTTAAATAGCTCATTCTAAACATATTCATAAACATGCAGAACTAATAAGAGCATTGATAACAACAAGGCCAACATCCATTGTAATTTTGGAATTCCAATTAACCAAGCCGAAGAAGATGGTGAGGAAGATTGTGAATTACCGGCTGAACTGGCAAGGCTCCTTGAGCACGAGAGTAGAGTGATTCAGCCACACAAAGAGCCAGTGGAAGTTGTTAATCTTGGTACTGATGAGGTCAGAATAGAAGTCAAGGTCGACGCATCCCTCGCTAAGCATGTACACTCCGAGTTGGTCAAGTTGTTGAAAGAGTATGTTGATATCTTTGCCTGGTCCTATCAAGATATGCCTGGGTTGGACACCAACATGGTTGAACATCACTTGCCACTAAAGCCCAGATGTCCACCTGCCAAGCAAAAGCTCAGGAAGACTAGACCCGACATGGCACTCAAAATCAGAGAAGAGGTAAAGAAGCAACTTGACGCTGGGTTCCTCGCCACTTTCGAGTATCCTGAATGGATTACCAACATCGTCCCAGTTCCAAAGAAAGATGGAAATGTCAGAATGTGTGTGGATTATCGAGATCTCAACAAGGCAAGCCCGAAGGATGATTTTCCTTTGCCTCATATTGATGTCTTGGTGGATAACACATCGCAGTTCTTTGTCTTTTCATTCATGGATGGTTTCTCAGGATATAATCAGATCAAAATGTCCTCGACTGATATGGAGAAGACTACTTTCATCACGCCATGGGGTACATATTGCTACAAAGTCATGACATTCGGTCTAAAGAATGCAGGGGCAATATACCAACGTGCCATAACGACCCTCTTTCACGATATGATTCATAAAGAGATTGAGGTTTACGTGGACGATATGATTGCCAAATCCAAAACTGAAGATGATCACTTGGTTCATCTAAAGAAGCTTTTTGACAGACTCCGAAAGTTTAGACTGCGGTTGAATCCTGCGAAGTGCACCTTCGGAGTTCGATCTGGTAAACTGTTGGGCTTTATTATGAGTCAGAAGGGCATTGAAGTTGATCCTGATAAGGTTCGCGAAATTCAGAACATGCCGCCTCCCAAAACAGAAAAAGAAGTCCGTGGATTCTGGGCAGACTTAATTACATCTCAAGATTCATTTCTCATTTGACGGCTACCTGTGAACCAATGTTCAAATAACTAAGGAAAAATCAATCTGTCGAATGGAATAATTATTGTCAGGAAGCATTTGACAAAATAAAACAATACTTGCAAGAACCACCGATCTTAGTACCACCGGTTCCCGGTAGACCATTAATCATGTATCTCACCGTTCTTGATGAATCAATGGGATGTGTATTGGGTCAACATGATGACACTGGCAGAAAAGAACATGCAATTTACTATCTGAGCAAGAAGTTCACTGATTGTGAGACCAGATACTCACTCTTGGAGAAAACTTGTTGTGCTCTGGTCTGGGCTGCTCTACGCCTACGACAATACATGATTTGCCATACTACTTTGTTGATATCCAAAATGGATCTGATAAAGTATATATTTGAAAAGCCTGCTGTCTCTGGAAGGATTGCTCGGTGGCAGATGCTATTAACTGAGTATGATATCCAACATGTTACCCAGAAAGCAATAAAAGGGAGCGTCTTGTCTGACTACCTTGCTCATCAACCTATAGAGGATTATCAACAGATGAAGTTTGACTTTCCCGATGAGGATGTACTGTTTATCATAGATTATGAGACTCCAAACCCTGATATAGGACTCGAACCAGGGGCGCGATGGACGCTCGTGTTCGCGGTGCCTCTAATTCTAAAGGTCGTGGAATCGGTGCTATCCTCATCTCTCCAACAGGTTTTCACCTTCCCTTCACTGCCAGATTATGCTTTGCATGCACCAACAATATGGCTGAATACGAAGCATGCATCTACGACATTGAAGCGACAATTGACATGAGAATCAAGATTCTTGAGGTCTATGGAGATTCTTCCTTGGTCATCAGTCAAGTCAGAGGGAATTTTGTGACTCGGGATTCCAAGCTGGTTTCGTACCAACAACACATTGCGAAATTGATTCCTTACTTTGATGAGATCACTTTTCATCATATTCCCAGAGAGGAGAATCAATTAGCTGGTGCTCTTGCAACTTTACCATCCATGTTCAAGGTCAAATGGAAGAATGAAGCTCCTCATATCCGTATTGATCGCTTGAACGAACCAGCACATTGTTTAGCAATCGAGGATGAGTCTGATGACAAGCCCTGGTTCTACGACATCAAAAGATATCTAGAAAAACAGGAATATCCCGAGGGTATCACTATCACTGACAAGAAGGCTCTTAGGCGGCTTTGCGCCAAATTCTTCTTAAGTGGTGGTATACTATACAAGAGGAATTATGATTCCGTTCTGCTCAGATGCGTGGATAGACACGAAGCAAACACGATCATAAGGTCCATACATGAGGGTTGCGAGGGTGTACATGCTAATGGTCCTTCTATGGCCAAGAAGATCCTTCGGGTTGGGTATTACTGGACAACAATGGAGGTAGATTGTTACAACTTTGCCAAAAGATGTCACAAGTGCCAAATCTACGGAGACAAGATCCATGTGCCTCCAACTCCATTGAATGTCTTGACTGCACCTTGGTCATTCTATATGTGGGGTATAGATATGATTGGAATGATCGAACCGAAGGCTTCCAACGGTCATCGATTCATTCTGGTTGCTATCGACTACTTCACCAAGTGGGTTGAAGCTGCTTCCTACGCAAATGTCACACGACAAGTGGTTGCTAGATTTATCAAGAAAGAGATAATCTGTCGCTATGGCATTCCTAGCAACATTATCACGGACAATGCAAGCAACCTGAACAACAATATGATGAAGGAGTTGTGTCAAGAATTTAAGATCGAGCACCACAACTCTTCACCATATCGGCCCAAGATGAATGGCGCCGTTGAAGCAGCAAACAAAAACATCAAGAGGATTGTCCAGAAAATGGTCAAGACTTACAAGGATTGGCATGAAATGCTTCCCTTTGCACTGCAGGGCTACCGAACTTCATTTCGCACTTCTACTGGGGCAACTCCGTATTCGCTAGTGTATGGTATGGAGGCAGTTCTACCCATCGAAGTCGAAATTCCTTCGCTCAGAGTCATCATGGAAGCAGGTCTTGACGAAGCTGAATGGGTTCAATCCCGGTACGAACAGCTGAATCTCATCAAAGAGAAGCACCTTACAGCCGTTTGTCATGGTCAATTGTATCAGAGACGCCTCAAGCGAGCTTTTGACAAGAAAGTTCTCCCTCGAACGTTGTGCGAAGGTGAACTCGTGCTCAAGAGATATTCACCTGTTCACTCGGATCCACGAGGCAAATGGACTCCCAATTATGAAGGACCTTTTGTTGTCAAGAAAGCCTTCTCAGGCGGAACCCTGATCCTCACCACAATGGATGGGGAGGAGTTGCCATCGCCCTTGAACTCCGATACAGTAAAAAAATATTATGCCTAAAAAAAAGGATAAAAGTCCGCTAGATTAACATCCGCAAGGATAATCTAGGCAAAAATGGACGTCCCGATGGACTAAATAAAAGAGAGAGAGATGTCTGTGCAAAAGTTAGGGACAATGAAAAAAAAACAATGATAGCCCGCTAAGTTGAAAACCCGAAAGGGCGACTTAGGCAAAAATGGGTATCCCGGTGGACGAAAAAATAAATAAAAACATGTCCAGGAAAAAATTTGGGATAAGGGCATTGACTGTGAACCCTTAAGCCTATTTTCATCGCAGCTAGACTTCAGACGGTAACAGAACATTCCAATCATCATCAACAGGTGCAAGGCGTTGGAACCTAGACTTAGAGCGGATGGTGGCCAATGTTGTAATCAATGCAAACCATGATTTCCCTTTGCCATTTACTTTTGTTTTTCAATTTCATTGCAAATTTCCTCATCAAGGATTTTTGCATCCTTGTACACACTTTATGTATAAAATTTTACATTCAATAAAATGCATTCTTTGTTATCTCAAATTGTTTTCATTCTAGTATTTTGTTTGCAAAATAAGCAATTATTTGTGATCACATAATACAATAAAACATTGAGAATAATAAAAAGCTTAACCAATCGAGAAAGCATTATGCATTGCATGTGTTACTAGTAACTCCTGCAGGATAATCGGTAATATCCATTGGTAAGCCTAACACCTGGCCGGAAAAATGATGGTTCTAAGAAGAAGTTGTTGTTTACTCAGCAGTTCCTCAGTAGCGTCATCATTATCTACAGCAAGCGCCATTACGATTTGTCGAAAAGCTTGTCTACACATCGTTTCTCCGACAGATTTGTAATGCCTCTAGGCAGGTTGCCGAAGTGTTCCCAGCAAAGACACTTCGCTATCTTTTCCCCAGCAAGGATTGTACATCAACTCCAATAATTTTAAATTCTCTGGCCCCAGCAGCAGTTGGTTATCCTCAGCGAAGTCAACGTGATTTGGAAGGATGTATTCCCCACACAGAGCCAGCCTTGGTAGGAAGGGTCGATTCGATTCTTCCATCACCAATAGGGACAGCCATGGTGATTTAGAAATCTGAGATGTTCTCGACTTCTTTCGCCGGCAGAATCATCATCCTTTGTGAACTCTCTCCTCCAGCAGAGATTGTCTTTATCTGCGGGTCCTCTCCCCGACCGAGGATGTCGAAGTCGTTTTGCTACGATTTCTGCCTAATCGCTTTACACTATACCTTACCTTGCGTCTTTGCATTGCATGACATCAAGCATCATGTAGAAACGCATACATAGCATATGCACCGATCATACTCCCTCTCTTTTTGCCTGACTTATCTCCCAGCAGATTTTCAGCCAACTTTGTTCTTTCCTAACACTCTTCTTTTATCGCCGTCGGCCAAATTTTCGAGCTACTCTTTTATTTAATCCCCTTTTACTTCGAATCATCGAAAAGCTGGCGCAATTCGTACATTCAGGTCCAAGCGGATAAAATAGGGGCAGCTGTCGTAACCCAAAATTTTACTTCCCTCTTTTGCCTTTTGCAAGAGCATAAGCATTCGCATCGCTGGCATATGCATTCACACTTTTCCTCTGATGATTTTATTGCAGGAATATTCAGGTTTTCCAAGCTCGATTAACCGCATCCTCACAAGGTCATCACATCATCAAGACAAGCACAAAATAAAGGTTTCCATGCCTAGTCATCAATACAAGAGGTCAGAAATCGGAACCATGGTCATAGCACCTTCCCAAAGCAAAATTGGGCAAGTTTTCGGCTAGTTAATCGGTTAACCATTTGGGTTAATTGGTTAACACCCCTTCCACAGCGCCAAATTCAGCTTTTTAATAGCTGTTAATCAGTTAACCTATTGGTTAATCGATTAACACCTGCTATTTCGGCAAAAATTCAGCACTTCCATCATATTTCAGCAACTCTCTCCACATTCTTTTGGTCTATTCTATTCTAGCATTGTGTGGAACATTCTAGACTGTTCAAGACCATTCAAGACATTTCCCTTACATTTATTGTATGCATCACTTCAAATCAAGTACACCTTGTTCCTTGTTTTCCAAGTAATGTGGATCATTGGATGTGGAAATTCACCTTGAGATTGGTACCGAGTTGGTTCTAACTAACCGAGTTAACCGCCTTGACTCGGTGAGTCAAGTCCAAGTAACTCCTAGCCTAGTTCCAAACCCAAGCTAAGTCCAAAGCTAGATCCAAACCTCCCACACTCCAAACCTAAAGTCTATATAAACAATGTTTCACTCATTTTTCAAGGACCCTCAACCATTTCTCAAATTTCTCACATTCTCACTCTCAATTATCTCACATTCTCTCTGATTTTTCTCTGCTACATCTTCATCTTCATCTCAATTCTCTTCCAAAACCTCACCAAAGCTCATTTCTACTTTGAAGGATAATCACTTTTACATCAAAAATGATTATTTCTTGAGCTCAACCTTCACCATTCTTGCTATTATACTTAGATTTCTGTAGTTATTTCAGCTTGTGGATTAATCTTGAGTATTTTCTGCAATTTTCAACGGTTCGAATTCGCATTTTGGAGCTTTATCGTATTTTGCTCGGTTTCGACGCGCTTCGTCACCAAATTGAAGATTCCTCTGGTTTTCTTTGATTTTCTGCATCAAGAATCATTTGCAACAATTACCAAGGCACATCTCAGCCTTGTAGGTTGGTAGATCTAACTCTTCCCACTGTTTCGATCGTTTTCTCACATTTACATTGTAATTTCGATCGTTTTTGGTCTAATTTATCATGCAATTGCTTGATCTTTAATCTCCATGATTAATTCTTGTAATGTGTGTTTAATGGCTCCTAATCCATGTAATTTTCGTGTATAAATTCATGTCTTAGCATGTGGAAGTTTGGATAAGTGATTATGTGTTGAAAACTACTTTTGAAAAGCTGTTTTTACTGTTATTTTTGCCACTGTTACAGTGTTAATCGGTTAACCATTTTGGTTAATCGGTTAAACAGTTCATTTTTCACCAAAAACATTGATTTTTAAGCGGTTAACTGGTTAACACTTTTGGTTAACCGGTTAACACTGAACCAGAAAGCCATTTTCTTGCATTTTTAAGTGTGTTTGCCATGCTATCTCATTCTAACTTCCATGGATTGATATGCTTGATATTTATGGATGTTTTTAATGCTTTTAACCTCTGTTCGAAAGCATTTTTACAATAATTCAATGATCCATTTATCAATTTTTGGAATTATGCGTGTTCTTGATATTTGTTTGAACATGCTAGTTTTTGTACAATCTTTGATCACTTGACACAGGATTTGTGATACATGCTAATATTTGTTTGGCGCTGTTTTTTTCACTTTCTTTGCTTGATCACATTAAGGTTGTTCCTTATTGAGCAAATTTCATCATGCATAATCAATAACTTACACCTCTTGCTTTAACGGTTTTCCATTCTATTTGGAAAATTGTTAGCATAACATTTCCCCTTTGATTAATTGATCGAAACCATGTTTCGATTAGTTGATCTTCCCTTTACTTCTCTTTAGGATCTCTTTAGACCTTCTCTTTCTGGATCCCCCCGCGGAGTTGGAGTTTTGCACAACGCGCAACGCACTGCACTGGAGTACTGTACAAACTAAAGCTGTTACGCTATTCACTTCACAACACACTGGAGCATTGTACAACATTGGAGCTGTTGCGCTGTCCGTTTCAATTTACGCACTATACTTTGAGCACTAGAGAAGGAATGAGGATGGTTGTCCAACCCTTATTCTGATTATTTCTTGAGTAAGGGCATTTGGCCCTCTCTTTCGAGAATAGTCACCTCTATCCTCAAGCTGTAGTGTTTCTTCATCCCTAATCGAGTCGATCCTTGATCACTTATATCTTTTACAATTTCTCCTTTTGATCAATAACCATCCTTCTTGATTAAGATCATTGTTCTTGCGCTAGCAATCTCCCTTTGTTTTACTACTCCTTTCTTCTTGTAATCAATCATTGCCTTTTGATTCCCCTGAAGGATCTCAATCTCTTTTCTGCGGTTAATCACAGTCTGTATGTTAAAACAGCAAATCCCCTGGAGTTCGCAAACTTCTTTTGGTTCTTTTCCCTTTGATTGGTTAACCACTGTCTCTCAGTTAATACACCAATTTGCGCTCTTTCTCGGTTAATCACAGTCCGTCTGTTAAAACACTGAGTTCCTCTTGGGTTAATCACCTTCTCTTGGTTAATCACCCTTTTCCTCAGTTAACCACAGTCCGTCTGTTAAAACACTGAGTTCCTTTGGGGTTAATCACCTATTCTTGGTTAATCACCCGCTTCTCCAGTTAACCACAGTCCGTCTGTAAACAGTGAATCCCTAGCAGTTGGCAACCTCCTCTTGGTTCGAACACTTGCATCTTTGGGTTAGTAACCTTTCTTTGGTTCAAATACCCTTTCTTCGGTTGGGTACTGTTTGTTCAGTCAGTTCACCGAACCCTTTGGGTCACGACCTTTGCTTGGTCCTACACCGGTTCCTTTGGGTCACGACCTTTGATCGGTCCTACACCCATCCTTTGGGTCACGACCTTTGCTCGGTCCTGCACCCGTCCTTTGGTTGATCACATTTCTTATTTGTTAAAACTTCTTTTCCCCACAGAGTCTTAATCCTTTGCTTGCTTGGTTTGGACACCATCTCTTTCTTTATCTCTTATCCTCTTGGTTTTGACACTATTTCTTTCTTTATCCTGTATCTTCTTGGTTTGGACACCATCTCTTTCCTTATCTCTTACCCTCTTGGTTTGGACACCATTTCCCTCTTATTCTTTTATTCTCTTGGTTATGACACCACTCCTTTACCTTGCGCTCTTGGTTTTGACACCATTCTTTGCTTTTTCAGACTCTTTTCCTATTTTCTTCTAGCGGAGTTTCTTTCTTGGTTTTGACACCATTTCTTTGGAATCCCCTGTGGAATTTCCTTCTTTCTTTTGCTCTTGGTTTTGACACCACTTTCCTTTCATTTTCCTTTTCCGTCTTAAGTTCCCCGAACTACGGAAGCTTTGATTCTGCATTCTTTCGAATGTCAGATACGTAGGCACGAGGCGCAATGTCTTGTTGAGCACACTTCCATCTTTCTTCCGTCTCCCTTTCTTCCTTCCTTTCTGTCCCCTGGTTCCAAGAACTACGGCGCTCTGACTTCCTCATTGCACTATGAGGGTACATAGGCACGAGGACTTTGTTCCTCCGCGAGCACTTTCTTTCCTTTCTTTCTTTTTTCCCCTTTCTTCTCTCTCTCCTTTTCTTTAGCTAGAAGCCTTTAGATAGATAACCCATCCAAGCCTAGAAGCAAGCGAAATGGTTCCCGTCGAGTATGACGGATGCGTAAGGCGCTAATACCTTCCTTTCGCATAACCGACCCCCGTTCCCGTTTCTCTTCCCCTTGGGTTTTATCGATATTTTCCCTGTCCTTTGGGACTAAATAAAGTTCGGTGGCGACTTTGTTGTATCTTTGAGTGTGCGATTCACTCAGGTATAAACCAGCCATCTTCATTGATGACAACATATATTTGGATTTAAAATCAAAGGAGAAAGTGCTTTGAAAAGATTGTTGGGGCTTACAGCTCAAGGAGAGGTCCAAGTTTTAACGATGATCGCACCGTTGTTTTAAAAACTATACAGAGGGACTTATACAATATGCGAGGCCCAAAAAGTGGTGTATTTACGAAGGGGATGGGCCTTACACTCTAATAGAGGCCCAAAAAGTTTTTAAATAAAAGAAATGGGACTTACAACACGAGGGTAGGCCCAGATGATTTGATTTTTGAACTGGCGATTGCGCCGAGATTTTTCTTTTAACGCAGAGGGACTTATACAGTATCTGAGGCCCAAAATTGTTTTGGTTAAAAGGGGATTGGGTATTACACTCTATTAGAGGCCCAAAGAGTTTGAATAAAGATGGGTCTTATAGCTCAAGGAGAAGCCCAAAGATTTTTGTTAAAAAGGCGACGATTGTGCCGAACTTTTTGACGGTATCGGGACTTATACAATACACTGAGGCCCAAAATATTTTGGTTTTCAAGAGAGGTTGGGTCCTACACTCTATTAGAGGCCCATGAGTGTTTGAAAATGATTTTTTTAGGGTGATTAAGATCAAAACCCTAAATTAGTTTCAAAATGTATTTTAATTAAATAAGAATTTAATTAAAACGATCAAAATTATCAAACATGTGTGAAAAACAAGTTGTGATCTTGGATTAATGTTTGAAAAATTATGTTTATATCCACAAAATGATTGGAAACCAATTAAATTTGGAAAATCAAGGAGGAAAAAATATTTTAAATGTTAAAAAATAAATAAAAGATTAAATCTTTGCAAAAATATCAAGTATATGAAAAAAAATAATATTTTTGGGAATTTTTAGTAAAATAAAATATTTTAACATTTTTGTGAATTATTAAAAAAAGAATCAACTCAAAATCATTAAAACTCAGAGAGAAATTAATTTTTGAATCAATTAAATAAAATCACAAAATTCAAATATTCAAATATTCAAAAAAGGCCGCCAAGAACACACCAATAACACGCGCCACCCCTCTGTTTCTGCAGATTTGCGTTTTCTCACCAATCTCACTGAATACTTGATGAAATCACACAATCCACATATCAATATACTCGTTTTCACCTCACGATCATGTCTATGGTCTTTAATTTCATTTATTTTAAGCATGGAATAAGAAATCAAGACAAAACCTCAAGAACCCTAAAATTTGCATGAAGGCTGAGAATTTTGATACACGATTCAAACAAAGCAATTAATTGAGGGGAAACATTCTATGCATGATTATGAACATTTGGCAAAAGTATTGTGCGAGGAAATATGCATAGATTAAGAGATGGCCAAGTTTAGGCTTACTTGAAGGTCGTGACAGCAAGAGCAAAGAGATTTTTGAGTTGGAGGTGTTACAAATGAGTTGTGATGATCTGAACAGCTTCCCTAGACCATATGGAATGTTTTTGAATGCTTGGAGTTGTTTGGAAATGGCTGGATCACTTCATGGCATCTCAACTGCAACTTGGTTAAAACCTTGAGCAATTGGCTGGTGATTCTGAGAAATCAGTGTTCCAGTTGTGGTTTAAGTGTTTGGATCACTTCTATATGATGTTTATGAGGTGTGTGTGTGATTGGTTTAGTTGGAATGGCTCTCAAACTCAAAACCCGATAATGACTTGCTTTGGAAGGCAATTTTGCAGTTAAAGAAGAGATTTTGAGGAAAGCATCAGTTTGATGGCTTTGGTGTACATAAATTGAGCACAAATGAGCTATATTTATAGTAGAGCAAGTTTGTTTTGCAAGCAATAGTGAATGGCAACTGCAGTAGGCCTTTGGCCAATTGGATCATTTTGGAATCTCAAGTCTCCTCTAGCCATTGACTAGAGGTTAGAGCACAGGCCTTTGGTTCCCTAGTTTAGAGATCATCCTTGACTCATTCAGTTGGAAATGGCTCAGTTCATGCCACCTTGGTGCATCCATTGAATGCTCCAAAACAAAATTGGAGTCTTGTCCCCTCTTTAGGGTTTTTTAGGTTTGGAATGCTATTTTTAGTTCCAAAGACTTGGGAGGCTTATGGATCAGTGTTTGTCCCTCCTTGGTCTCTCCCTGAGGTGTTCAGATTGATAAACTTGTTTGTCATTTGCACAAATTGGTCAAATCGAGCAAAATGCACAAATCTGCCTTGTTATAACAGTTGCAGCAAGGCATGTTGCCACTGTCATAACTCTTAGCTCATATGGGATTTGATGGGGTTCTTGGCCATTTTGGAAAGCTCCCATATGATACAACACATGTGTGATCATAGTTTGTCTTGACACTTTTTGGATCCAAGTGAAAAATGGCCCTACATTTTGAAAAAAGTGAAACAGATTCTGACTTAGTGAAAATTTCACTAAGTGTTTGAAAAAGTGACATTTCATGTTTTCAACCATTTTGATCTAACCATAACTCAAAATCCATGATGAATTGGAATGAGGTGTAGTTGACACTTTTAAAGTATGCCATGAGAGCTACAAATCCATCTTTGGATCAGCCCAAATGGTTGCTTGGATCTCAAGTTATGATCCTTGGAAGTTGGTACCCTAGCCACTTTGTTCCATAACTTAGAAAATTTCTAAGTTTTTTATGGTTACCCCTTTTACAAGTTATCCCACTTTTCTTGATTTTTCTTAATGAATGATGATTCTAATCACACATTAACATCATTTTAGGGTTAGGGAACCATAATTGATAAAAAAATCAAAAAGTCAAACTTTGACTTTTGGGCACAGTTGACTTTTTATCAGATGAATTTCAAACTGTGCGATCCTAAATGAAATCAAGTCCTTGATCTAAATCAAACTTGATGGATTGATTTCATAGGTGTTATAGGGTGTATTGAATCATGTCCCAAGGTTTGGGAGCATATCCTGGTCAAAAGTCAAAGGCACAATTGACTTTTTTCCGCGAAACCCTAACTGTGGTTCTGATGAACTTGAAACTTGTGAATCAAGCTTCTTGGATCAATTCATTGCTGCAACTGGATAGTGTATTTGGGACCCTCAAATCATGTCTTGAGGTCTTGGCTCATGTTTTGTCCCAAAAGTCAACTTAGGGGTGAATTAGGTCAAGAAACCCTAATTCCTAATTTTTTTATGAATGCATCCCCTGAGGCTAAATTGACTTGATGATTGGGTTTATGAGGTCCCTTGGAGTATTTTGGGTTATGCTTTGAAGCATTGGCTCATGCCCAGAGTAAAATTTCCATCTGGAGGCCCTGGTCGACCAAAACCCTAATTTGGTGACACTGGCGATCTTGAGGCTTAATCCACTTGGAATGTTGTAGCCTTGTGCTTGATTCTTGATGTGGGAGTCCTCTTGATCTATTGTGGATGTTTGAGAGGTTTAGACAAGTTGAAGATTATGCCAGTTCTTGATTGATCCCTTGTCTAGATGCTCTAAGAGGGCTTGAAACCCTAAGTTTGATTGTAGTGAATGCTCACCCATATTTGGGGAGACTAATGAGTAAGAAAGTTCATCCATATTGTGATGATGATTTGCACAATGATGGGAAATATTAGTGGTCAACATTTGGGGTATGACAGGATCAACTGTTTCAGATGCAATGTCCCATCTGACATCCACGACAGAGTTCTTACCTCTTAAGACCGATTGACGATTCTCTCTTCCCCACAAGGTGTTCCTCTCCAAAGCAACGCAGGATTGCTATCTTGAACCAATGATACTTTTCATCCCCCACAGTGGCCATGTATCCAGTCATGTTTATTTACTAGTCTGTATGTCACGTGTGTTTTATCAGCATAAACATACATACATCATGCATAATTGGTTCATATTCATATTCATATTGCATTGCTATCACTCTGGTCATGCTCATTTCTAAGTGATAAAATCCTATTGTCAATCAAGTTGTCAGTTGTCCTTTTCGCGTCGGATAAGAAAAAATCCCGGTTTCAGTCCTTTCTTTATCTGGAAATGTATCGTCTGAGCAACCTATCCCTAGTTTATTTCAAGATTGGAGACGGTCCTCGACCACTTTGATAAGTTGAACCTCTGAAAGGCAAAAAGACATTCGACAGACACCTTTGGAACATCGCTCTTCACCATTGAAGATAATATTTCTCGCTTTCCCGGATTAGGGAAAATTCCTAGAGAAAGCCTCTCAACCAAAGACTCTCAGCAATACATCGGTTTTTCTCCCAAGAAAGTCGATGTTAATGAAGTCAGCAACACCTCAAAATTGGATCACATCACATGGCATTTCTCCAAAAGATCTCGCAGAAAAGTATGATGTAATGCCCCCAAGCGAAAAGCAATTTTTCAAGAGACTCGTTTTTCCCCAGTAGAGTCAACAAATGGCATCTCCAACAGAGAAGTTTACACACCTCTATAGTTCAGACAAATGGGGATCCCCAGCAAGTCTGACCTCAAATTTTTTCCATCAAATGGCGTTTCCCCAGTATAGCTCGGTGAGAAGTTTGATGAAAGCAACTGCAAATAGCACCCCTTGTCGAGGAAGGAACTCGACAAAAAGAAACTGAGACCAGTTTCATGGCTAAAAGCCAGGATCGAGGGGAAGTTTATTTCCGAAACTGAGACCAGTTCCGTGGCTAAAAACCAGGATCGAGGGGATGTTTATTTCAGAAACTGAGACCAGTTCCATGGCAGAAGGACAGGATCGAGGGGAAGTTTATTTCAAAAAGAAACTGAGACCAGTTCCATGGCTAAAAACCAGGATCGAGGGGAAGTTTATTTCAGAAACTGAGACCAGTTCCATGGCAGAAGGCCAGGATCGAGGGGAAGTTTATTTCAAAAAGAAACTGAGACCAGTTCCATGGATGAAGACCAGGATCGAGGGGAAGTTTTAACTTTTTTCTAAGTAACATTGCTTAGCAAAAGAAGATGATTGAGCAAATTTTCATTCATAAACACCGTCAAAATTTCGGGTATTCTGATATTTAATCTTCTTGCAGCCTGAATGTCCGAATATATGCGCCAATCACACCTTTGGATCCAAGAAGATTAAATAGGGGCATCTGTCGTATCCTAAATTTTGACCACTCATTGTTAAAACTTTGTTTATCCGAATGTGTTTTCACATCGTGTCATCTGCATATCATCTCATCTGTTTTTGTCATGCATATTGTTTGAATTTTCAGTCGAAATATACGCGTTGAAATCTCAGTCGTTTTTGGTTAATTATGAGAAATATCGATGAACGGACATTTTTTCAATTGAACTTGCAAATGTCCATTATCCATCTATCTTTCGCATGAATTTAAATCGATCTCTCATTTTTGTTTTATTTTTACATATAATATATATATATATATATATATATATATATATATATATATTCATATTTTTATATAAATTCATATATTTGTTTTTTTTAATACAATTTTGTTTTTTATGAAATTTTGTTTCTAATGTATTTTGTTTTAAATGACTTTTGTTTTGAATACAATTTTGTTTTTCATCTAATTTGTTTCTTATGCCAAATATATTTTTGTTTTATATCCATGAATTCTTGAACAAACTTATTCAAAATTCATCATTTGTTTACCACAATTTTCAAACTCTTATATGTCATGCCATACATCACTTTCTTCATCTCCAAGTTATATTTCTCCTATAAATACCACATAGATTCTCATTTCAAAATACACCAAACAATGTGTCATACCCCAAATTTTGACCACCATGATTTTCCATTATTGTGCAAATCATTACCACAATATGGATGAACTTTCATAACTCATCAGTCTCCCCAAAGATGGGTGAGCATTCACTACAATCAAGAATTAGGGTTTTGAGCCCTCTCAGAGCACTTAGACAAAGGATCAATCAAGAAATGACATGATCTTCAACTTGTCTAGCCTCTCAAACATCCACAAAGGATCAAGAGGACTCCCACATCTATAATCAAGCACAAGGTTGCAGCATTCCAAGTGGAGCAAGCCTCAAGATCGCCAGTGTCACCAAATTAGGGTTTTGGTCGACTAAGACCTCCAGATGAAAATTTCCATCTGGACATGAGCCAATGCCTCAATGTATGGTCCTATAAGCTCAAAAGGATCTCAAGAGCCCATCCACAATGGCAAAATCACCTTGAAGGTCCATCTATCAAAAAATCAGGAATTAGGGTTTTGACCTAATTCAACCCTTAGGTTAACTTGTGAAGTGAGGCATGGCTTGAAGCTTTAAAATGAATTTCAAAGACCTTAAATACATTCTATTGACATATTTACAAAATTTAATTGACTCAAAGAGCTCAAGTTATAAGTCACAAGAACTCAAAACCATCTGATCACAAATTAGGGTTTTTGATGGAAAAAGTTAACCCTATCCTTGACTGTTGGATTACCCTTGATCTCAAACCACGGGGAGGGGTCCAAGAGATTCCTAAATACCCCTGGAGGCCATCCATGAAGTTTAATTAAGCCCAAGGATTGATTTCACAAAAGGATCACAAAGTCAAAATTTCATCTAATGAAAAAGTCAACTGTACAAAAATCCAAAGTTTGACTTTTTGGATTTTTGGTCAACCAAGGTTCCTTAACCCTAAAAAATGTTAATATGTGATTTGAATCATCATTCATCAAGAAAAATCAAAGAAAATGAGTTAACTTGTAAAAGGGGTAACCATAAAAAACTTAGAATTTTTCTAAGTTATGGAACAAAGTGGCTAGGGTACCAACTTTGCAAAGCCATATCTCTCTAAGCCTAAGGCCTTTCTCTCCCATTCAAAGCTCAGAGGGAAGCTCTCATTACATACTTCAAAAGTGTCAACTACATCTCATTCTAATTCCTCATGGATTTCAAGTTATGATTGGATCAAAATCACTAAAAGACATAAGAGCGCATTTTTCCAACACTTAGAAGAAATTCTGCCCAAGGCATATTTCAAGTGAAACACCAAAACTTTAAGGGCTGTTTCACATAGTTTTAGGCTGAATCAATTCAAGATGTAAACATCAAAGTTGTTGTGCATATTACCTACAATCCAAGGAACTCATTGGCATGAATCAACTCAGCTTGAGCCAAGAGTTATGGCTGCTACAAAACACCATGGCAAGGCTGTAATGAAAAACTAGTTTGCATGTTTTCTTGCTTTACACAATTTCTGAGTCATGGCCTAGGATCACTATGCCACATTCATCCAATTTGATCCTCATCCATCTGATCCAACCTACAAAGCTGACTCAAAAAGCCAAGGGATCTTCCAACTTGAGGTTAATGCATTTTATCACATTATGCCTTGAATTCAAAGGCATTTATGTGAAATAGTGCACTTTCAATAAAGCCACTCTACTCAGTCAAGATGCTCACTTAAAAAATAATTAAAACATCTGAAGAATGTGGATTTGGTCAAGACATAACCCTGCTCTTGGGAGAGGCTAGTTTGCCTTGCATGAGAAGAAATGCCACCAAGCCAAATCTATTGAAATTGATTTGATCTTGCAGCCATTCACTATTCCTCCAAGACAAGAGTTGATCCACTATAAATAGAGGTCCAAACTGATCATTCAAACTTCACCAAAGCAGTTTACAACATTGCTTTTTCTCATTTCCTTCTTAAACTTCAAATTTAATTGTCTTTGAGCAAGCACTATCGGGTTTTGAGTTGGAGTCCAATACAACTCAAACCAATGATTCACACACCTCACACACAACATATAGGATTGATCTAAACCATTACATGCCATCTGTAACATCAGAATCACCAAATGGCCACTAAATTGCACAAAACTCATAACTTGCTACAGAAGGAATCAGGTTGATCAATCCAGAGGTTTTCCAATCAACCTAAGCACTCAAACACATCCATTGAGGTACAAAGAAGCTGTCCAAATCTTTGGAACTCATTTGTAACACCTGCAAACCAGAATTCGATTCTCACTTGCAGAGGTAAAACTTGAACTCTCAAACTCAATGTATCATGCATCATAAACATGTTCTCTTGTTACCATTGTATTTCTGGATGTATGTGGATCATTTACCCTCAATCAATTGTTTCTTACAGTTCGTGTATAGGATTTCATTGAGTTCATGCCAATTTTAGGGTTCTTCAGGTTTTATCAGATTATGTTTTGATTCACTTGATTTCAATAAAATTGAGTATTGCCATTGTGTTCCTCATCTGAAAACGCACAATTTTCATATTTGGATCATGAGGAATGGTTGAGAAACGAGTGAGATAGGAGGCTTCACACATCTGAGCTTGAGGATGAAGATGGCCATGGCGCCATGCTTCAAAAATCCTTATTGTACATAAACCTCTTTGGGCCTCAGACATTGTATAAGTCCCGACATAATTTTTAAAAATGAAGTTGCAATCACTATCTTTCATTAGGCCTCTGCTGGAGCTATAAGGCCCATTCCTTTTCTTTAAAAACTCATGGGCCTCTAATAGACTGTAAGACCTAATCCCTTTTCAACCAAAATAATTTTTGGGCCTCAATCATTGTATAAGTCCCACTGTATTTTCAAAAACCTTGATGCGATCGCCAGTTCAAAATCAAATAACCTGGGCTTCTCCTTGAGCTATAAGTCCCACTTCTTTTCTTTTTAAAATATTTTGGGCCTCTTGATAGAGTGTAAGTCCTATCCCTTTGTAAATAAGTAATTTTGGGCCTCAGTCATTGTATAAGTCCCAGTACAATTTTTAAAACAACGGTGTGACCACTGTTTTACCATGGGCCTCTCCTTGAGTTGTAAGCCCCATCATTTGTACAAAAATAAATCTTTGGGCCTCTAATAGAGTGTAAGACCCAACCCCCTTGTACATAAATAATTTTGGACCTCAGTCATTGTATAAGTCCCACTGTGTGTTAGAAAATCTCGGTGCGATCGCCTTTTTCAAACAAAATCAACTGAGCCTACCCTTGTGTTGTGAGTCTCACTTCTTTTCTTTTTTCCAAATATTTTGGGCCTCTCCTTGAGTTGTAAGACCCATACCTTTGTACAGAAAACCTCATTGGGCCTCAGTCATTGTATAAGACCCATTACAGTTTACAGACAACGGTAAAATTACTGTTTTTCATTTGGGCCTCTCCTTGAGTATAAGCCACAACAATCTTTTCAAAAACAACTTCTCTTTTGATTTAGGTTCAAATATACAGTTGTTATCAAAACTTTCTTTAATTTCTTTGAACAACTAACAGTACAGCATGGAAGCTTGCTCACCTGTAAGTTTTTATCAGCTTTCATTTACTTGCTTTCATATATATAACTGTATTGTGGGAAGCTGCTCCCCTGTAAGTCCTTCTTTCATACCCTTTTACATACTTGTCATATATCAACTGTATATATACACTAGTATATCTATTTAGAGTTTTCCCCGGTAACTAGGTCTAGAACTAGGTAAAGCCAGTTGCTCACTCTTTAATACAATCAAAACTAGATCCCCATAGGACTTCCAGATACAGTCTTGCCTTCTCTTGGGCTTAAACAACATGGAACAAAGAGAAAGGCAGTATTCTCGGTGAACCTTTTCTCAGACTGTCACTATTAGAAATTGTCAAAGAAATTCTACTCCCCAGAAATGATTCATTCTCGGTGAATGACATCTCTTGAATTTCTTCAAACCTTAAAACTGTTCACTAAATGACTCATTCTCGGTGAATGACATCTCTTGAACTTTTCTTTGGTTTGGACCCACAGGCTTCCTAAAAGCATCCCCGCCTCCTCTTGGGCTTTGTACAAGGACCCTCCGACTTCTAAGAAGTTCTCATGCCTTGTCTTGGGCTTAATACAAGGACCCTGAAGACCTCCTAAAGGTATAGGACAGAACTTAGTCATCCTTCGTTAGAGCTGTCTTTCTAAAAAGAGTCAAAACCTCAGACCAATTTTAGGGTTGATACTCATCCCTTCAAAGAGTCAGCCTCCTCTTGGGCGTCATACAAAGATAAACTCTTCCATACCTATAGACTCGGGCAGTCTAAATCCCCTTTTGGATCTCAAAGACATTCTCAAGCACCTTACAAATATAGGAGAAACCCCGATCATTCTGGATCAATCTCCAGTAGAGTTAAAACCCAGTCTCTCTCCTAAGATCCCCCAGCCAGGGTCAGTTTATCATCAGTATAACACTATCCCAATTCAGAACCTCAAGGCATCTGATATCTCATCTCTGCTGTAACCCTCAGCAAGAGTTGATTCCCCATTTGGACCTGCTTCGAGATCTCAATAATTCCCAGCAGAAGATAACCTCCTCTTAGGCTTTGTATAATGATCCTTCCTTTCCTCAGTATAGCCACCCTACTCTTGGGCTTTGTACAATTATTCTCCCCAACTGAGCTAACCTTTTCAGACTCTCTTGTTGAGTCAATCAACTTTCAGACTCTCTTGTTAAGTTAATCACCTTTTCAAACTCTCTTGGTGAGTCAAACCCTTTTTAGCCTCTATCTTGGGCTTTGTACAAGACAGATAAAACCATTCTCTTGAGACAATCTTTTCTAGCCTCCTCTTAGGCTTTGTATAATGATTTCCCCTAGCAAAAGTCAGCCTCCTCTTAGGATTTGTATAAATATTTCTCCAGCTTGGTCAGCCACAATCCTGGGCTTTGTATAGGACAGATAAAAGCACTCTCTTGTTGAGTCAATCCCCTTTTCAGCCTCAATCTTGGGCTTTGTTCAAGACACCATATAAATTTCCCTAAGCAGAGTCAAACTCATTTCAACCTCAATCTTGGGCTTTGTACAAGACATATAATACTCTCCAGTAGAGTCAAACTCATTTCAGCCTCAATCTTGGGCTTTGTATAAGACAGATAATACTCTCCAGTAGAGTCAAACTCATTTCAGCCTCAATCTTGTGCTTTGTAAAAGACACCTAAAATATCCTCAGCCGAGTCAGTAAAGTTTCATTCTAAGCCTCAATCTTGGGCTTTGTATGAGACAAATAAATAATTCTTTCCCATAGAGTCAGTCTCTTTTTAGCCTCAATCTTGGGCTATGTACAAGATACATATAAACCCTCCCCGGCGGAGTTAAAATCCCTTTTAGCCTCAATCTTAGGCTTTGTATAAGACAGACAAAATACCTTTCCCCGAAAAATTCAAATTTTTAGCGTCCTCTTAGGCTTTGTATAATGATATCCCCAAAAGAGTCAGTCTCTTTTAGCCTCAATCTTGGGCCTTGTACAAGACATATATAAACACTCTCTTGTTAAGTAAGTCATTCCCAGCCTCCTCTTAGTTTTTGTATAAGGACTTCCCCAATGGAGTCAATCAACCTCTTAGCTTCAACCTTGGGCTTTGATCAAGGCACACAAAAGTCAACATCTTCTCAGAGGAAATCAAGAATCTCTCTGTAGGAAGTCGTTTCTCTATCTATCACTTTTCAAAACAGACATTCAAAACAAACCCTAATCCCAGATAAATGCTGTAAGTGGCACACTTGTTGATTCAAATATCCAATATGTTTTCCATATTTTATCCTGGTGAATCCTCTCTTTCATCTAATTGGTGTAAGCGGCAAGCCTCTGGATTATTTACATCACGCCACTCTCCCTCTCTTAGCATGAGAAATTCCTAAGGAAAAATGGCATTGCTTTACACTGAGTTAAAGTTTTCTCCTTCAGGATAACACCCTTATAAAGGAGATTATGGCATTGATGGATTCATATATCCCAGTTAAAGTAATCATCCTTTATAAAAAGTCACCCAACAACTGTGATAAACAGACGAGATGTCTCCCTTTAGAGATGACAAATTCTCTCTCAGTCAAACCTTTTAGCTTCAATCTTGGGCTTTGAACAAAGCACAAATACTCAACCTTTTAGCTTCAATCTTAGGCTTTGAACAAGACACCAAAACATCTTTTTCCTCCCTTAGAATAGAAGGAACTCTGATTGCTCTAATTTCCCTGTTTCGTTTAAACGGGAATATGGAGGCATAAGATTGCGAAATCTTAGCGAGCATACTAATCAAAAACTCTAGGTACAGTACCTTTATATCAATCAAAACTTAGGTCCAGTACCTTACCAAAAACATCAGAAAAACCCGAACATTAACAAAAACTCACTCTCTCTCTCATATTTCCTAAGAAACTTTTCCAACCCATTAACAGATAAACACCATCAAGTACAAAGCATAACCTAAAGCTAACAACCAGTGGATAACCACATATAGGATGGGTAATTGACAACTCCCCATTGTATAATCTGACCCCGAACTCCCCGAATCTCTTTAAGCGTTTGTTCAGTTAAACATTCGCGTGCAAGGTTAGTTTTAGATAGCTTCCCTTTCCCTTCCAGCTACATGGGATAAATAAGAAATCAGAAAGTAGCACCCCCTACTCTTCATTGAGGAGAAAATCCAAATTTGACGATAAGGTGGTCGCGTCACCGACAAAAATCGCGCGCTACAGGAAAATGGCGACTCTGCTGGGTAGTCAAAGTAGGATCTGTCTTACCTTAATCATCACTGTCCCCATTTTCCAACTGAAAAATGGCGACTCTGCTGGGGACGTCTTTGATCTATTAGGATTATAAACTAGAATTCTTAAGAGGTCTAGGATGTTAGTTTTAGGAAGGAATATATATATTGTTTTTCCTACTTAATATCCGTGTTTATTTTTCTGCTAATGGGACTGCGGGTGATGCCGCATGTGGAAAGTTTGAGTGATACCTAAGATAAGTGAGGCATAGACAGGAGGTCTTACAGCGAGTGATTCCCAAATAAGCGATCCTGGGAGACCATCGAATCAGTGGAGATACCCTTTGCAGATTCAATATCTAGTGACTTCGGTTGCAAAAGCAGATTGTTCGATTATGGTATCCATGAAATTGAGGATTTAGTAGACTGAGACCATGTGACTCTTTTGTAGTGCGGAAGCTATCGAAAATAGTTGTCACGCGATACTACCCTCATTTGAGATTACCTTAAGATACTACAGCTCGCTCGGGTGAACCAGCCTGCTGTTGTTATCCCAAGGGGGGTCAATGATATTGAGGACAGGTACAAAAATTCACCATAGTACAACCTTGGGGAATGGGTAGAGCCGTGACTCTATGCTCGTGACGCTGAACCTTTAAACCCATGTTTTTCTATGTTTTTGTGTGCTGCATTCATGCATTCATTTCATCTAAAAAAGTTTAAACAAAGAAAAATTTTCTCTTCTAGTCTCTCTTTTTTTCAAATTAAACTAAGACAATGATTGCAAATATCAGAGAGAAAGATTGCGTTATGGATTTCGGTAGAAGGAAGACTCACAAGTACACCTTCAAGGTTCCAAAATTAGAGGATTTAAGAGGGTTGGAAATGATGATCACCAACCCTGATGCTTTCAGAGCTAAGTACGGAGGACTGCTGTCTCTGTTAAGGGTCCATGTAATTGAAGGAATCCTATCCACGCTGATTCAGTTCTACGATCCGGTCTATCACTGTTTCACATTCCCGGATTATCAACTAGCACCAACACTGGAGGAGTACTCTCACCTGACTGATTTACCTATCACTGACCAAGCTCCCTTTTCTGGACTAGAAGAAATTCCAAAAGATTAAACCATTGCAAGAGCAATCTATTTGGACGAGTCAGAAGTCAGGACTCACATGACCATTAAGGGTGGAATCCAAGGTTTACCAGCCAAGCTTTTAGTAAAGAAAGCTATGTACTTTGCTAGTATAGGGAATGTGACTGCTTTCGAGAGCGTCTTTGTTCTGCTCACATACGGGTTGTTCCTTTTTCCCAACATCGATAACTTCGTCGATACCAATGCCATTAAGATATTTTTGATTGGAAACCTTGTACCGACCCTGCTCAAAGATGCTTATCATTCTGTACACTTAAGAAATTTGTATAGCAGAGGAATGATCATATGTTGTGTACCCTTGCTATATAAATGGTTCACTTCCCATTTACCTAAGTCTGCCACTTTTTGGGATCATAAGAGTACTCTGCGTTGGTCACAAAGAATCATATCTCTTACCAACTCTGACATAGATTGGTACAATCAAATCTATGACGGGATAAGAATCATTGACCATTGTGGAAACTTCCCTAATGTGCCCCTCATACGAACTAAAGGAGGAATCAATTATCATCCAGTTTTAGTTCGTCTTCAATTCGGATACCCGATGAGACATATCCCACGTAATGTTCATCTTGAAGGTCTTTTCTTCAAGGAAGGAGAAAATAACAAGGCACTAAAGACAGAAATAGTGCATGCCTGGAAACATGTTCACAGAAAAGGAAGAGAGTCTCTGGGAAAACCAGGCTGTGTCTCTGTGGAACCTTATCTCCACTGGGTACAAGCAAGATCTCTCAAGTTGAGGATGCCATACCCTCGTCAAGAAGTTCTCCCATTAAAGGAATCTGTCCTTTATTTTATGTCTGATACAGAAAAACTCCAGGTCACCCTTAACAAAGTTCAAAGGGAAAATAAATCTTGGAAGAGCAAGTACCGCATTCTCAATGTGGAGTGTACCAAAATACAGCAACTGTTAAAAGAAAAAGATGCTCTGATCGAGATTTTAGAGCAACATGTTGTAGAAAATCAAGAAGACCGAAGGAATTTGCTCGCTCGTCTCACTTGGCAAAGGAATGACAACCCGACAATGACTCAAGAGCCCCGGTCAAAGAAAGGGAAAATACCAGAACCATCACCTGAGCTCTCTTCAGAGAGGACACAAGATCCATAATTTTAGACATTTCCCTTTACATCGCTTTGTAAATTACTGTATTTCCATTTTCGCAATCTTTAAATTCAATAAAACGGGGTCTCCCCACTGTGTGATATTTGCAATCCAATTGTTGAAGTTTCTTTTGATTAAACAAAAAAAATTTATCAATATAATTATTGGATATCATTCATCATTCTCACATAACGTATTATTCTCACCTTCGAATCTCACGTCTGTGTCTCGATTCTAACGTCAAACTGTCTCATTCGTACAATACTCGGGCCAATCGACAAAAGAAAATGGATGATCTCGAGGAAGAAAACAGAGAGTTGAGAGAAGAAATCGACACTCTGAAAGAAGATCTGAGAAAATTTCACAAAGACATGCAATCTCTGGAAGCAGCCCAGAAATAACAACAAAGGATGGTGATCTCATAGATCACATATACGCCCATAGAGGAGACGTATGATCCTCGGTACAACATGCCTAAAGATCGTCCCTAGGGCATGCTACTCAACTATATCCCGGAAGGATATATTCTGCCGATCACGGAAGATCCGGAAACTGCAGCAGGAACCGCTGAGCCTGAAGGTTACAAACTTCGAAAAAGCGAAGATGCAAAGGGCATGACAGCAACTCCTGAAGGTTACAAACTTCGGGATAGGGAAGCACCAAGAGTCACTACCGTAATGACTATACCACCACCCGTGGTACACACTGTCCCAGAAGGACAGATTCCACAGATACCTTCTGGTGGAAATGAAAGTATGTACGACAGGATGAATGAGTTCCAGGAGCAATTCTTGGAGATGCAAAAGGAACTGCATGCCATTCGCGGTCAAGATCTATTCGAAAAGGACGCCGCAGACCTTTGTTTGGTCCCCAATGTGAAAATTCCGCACAAATTCAAGGTGCCCGAATTTGAGAAATACAAGGGCAACTCTTTCCCTCAAAGTCATTTGGTGATGTACGCTCGAAAGATGTCAACTTAGACAGAGAACCAACAGCTAATGATCCATTATTTTCAAGATAGTTTAACCGGTGCCGCACTCAAATGGTAAATGGGTTTAAACCGCACTAAGATCATCACTTTCCGAGATCTTGGCGCTGCCTTCATTCAACAATATAAGTATAACCTGGACATGGCAACGGACATAGATCAACTCAGAGCCATGTCACAGAAGGACAAGGAAACCTTTAAGGAATATGCTTAGGGATGGCGTGAAATTTCCACCCAGATTTGTCCACCTCTTGAGGAAAAAGGGATGACAAAAATCTTTTTGAAAAACTTGAGTTCATTTTACTACGACCGAATGGTCGCCAGTGCACCCAACGACTTCACTGAGATGGTGAGCATGGGAGTTCGTCTTGAAGA
Source organism: Lathyrus tuberosus (assembly GCA_022829125.1). Classification (NCBI taxonomy): domain Eukaryota; kingdom Viridiplantae; phylum Streptophyta; class Magnoliopsida; order Fabales; family Fabaceae; genus Lathyrus; species Lathyrus tuberosus. Next base: position 4,148,024 of record JALAZF010000170.1, read on the forward strand.
AGCAGTCCGAGAAGGATGTCTGGTCAAAGATGCCGGACCATCAAGCAGTACCAAAAGAAACGGTAGTGCTTTCCCTAAGAAAAGAGAGCAAGATATTGGTAATATCTCTCTCAGAAAGCAAAGGCGAAGGTACCAACCAGTAACAGCTGTAACTCCTGCTATCACCCCTACGCTTGTTCCAACGTATCAACCTCAGGTTGCTCAGAGCCAACCAAATCAACAATAATATCAGCAAAGGACACAACAGCCTTTACAGCAGGCTCGTCCTCAGTGCAACAACAACCGTACAACGCGACCACCGGGGTTCGACCCTATACCAATGTTGTACGCAGAACTGTTTCCACTATTACTAGTCAATGGGCACGTCCAAACCAGGTATCTTCTTACAGTACCAAAAAATCCGCCTTTTTGGTTCAAAGCGGATCAGACTTGTCCTTACCATTAAGGAGGACCAGGGCCTAACATAGAAAATTGTATCAGCTTCAAATCCGATGTGCAAAAGCTTGTCAGGAGCGAGGTCTTATCCTTCAAGGATACAAATCCAAATGTTCAGACAAACCCGTTGCCTCAACACGAGAAGGCTGAAGAAAATTTGATAGAGAAAGAGTCTAACCACAGCTCTCAAATTCGTGATGTACTCTTATTGGGAACCAACCTGGTCAAGATTCATCACAGACAGAGTGGATACGGTCATGTACCGTCTCACCATTATCACCAGTGTGATATCTGCTCTAAAAATAATCAAGGATGTTCTGTGGTGCAATCAACTCTACAGGAATAGATGGATCTCGGATGGATCCAGGATCACCGAATCCGTGAGGTCAACATGACTTATACAAATTCCAACATCATTCAAAACCACGACATCCGTTTGATGAATGTCAACTTAGTGGTGATGCACTCAAGGCAAAGCCAACATCATGATCTGCCACGACACGATTACGATTCCTATCTAATCTGCTCGGTAAACAATTAGGGATGCTCTTTTGTACAACAGACCCTCCAGCGTCAGATGGATCTTTGATGCATTCAGGATTACCATGATAAAAGTCATTATCAAGTTAACATGATCCAAATCTTTGATGTTCGCTTGATGAATACCAGCTTGGTGGAATTACACGCTAAGCAAGTCCAACTCGGTTTTCTGACTTCACATAATTATCAGAACTGTAAAGTATATCGTGAGAGTGACCAAGGATGTGCTCTCGTTTAAAGAACGCTTCAACACTTGTTGAACCACTAGTGGCTTCCAATCTATCTAGATGAAGACACACAACAAGTCAGTATGATTAATGGGGACCCTACTAGGCATCAAAGTCAGGATGTTCGATCAATGGAAACATATCTAGTAAGGTTACACTGCATACAAAGTGGACGTGGCCGAGTGCCACCACATAACTATGAGCGCTGTAGAGTTTGCTCAGAGGATAACCAAGGATGCTACCTCGTACGAGCAGCCCTTCAAGGTCAGTTGGACCACAAAGAGATTCGCCCATGTTCAAGCTCAGGGCCAGTTAACATAATGTCAGACTATCTTCCCAATCGAGGCAAAGAAGTTGTCTTAATCCCTAAACGAGAAGTGGCCAAAGATGTATGCGCCATAATCCCTTTACTCCATGAATCAAAAGTTCCTCTTGATAGTGGAAAGATTCTCAACCTCGAACCAATTGAGGCCGGTTATGATGGTCAGAAAAATCAAAAGGCTCCTGTAGTTATCTATCTGCCAGGACCAGTAACGTATAAATCCGATAAGGCTATCCCTTACAAATACGGTGCAACAATAATTGAGAATGGAAAGGAAATTTCGTTACCCTACGTCGTGAATATTGCATACATTAGTTGAGTAACACGGAGCAGTCGGATCTTCAACAGAGGAGTTGGAGAACCCATCAAAGAAAAGGAACCTCAAACAGAAGTTCCCAATCAACCAGTCGGTCAATCCAGTGATCCTGAACTTTCAAAGAACAACGATGAGATGCTGAAGCTCATCCAAAAGAGTGAGTACAACATTGTTGATCAACTGTTGCAAACTCCTTCAAAAATCTTTGTGCTATCTCTTTTACTCAGTTTCGAAGCTCACAAGAAGGCTCTACAGAAAGTGTTAGAGCAAGCCTTTATGAAACAAGATGTAACAATAAGACAATTTGATAGCATCATCTCCAACATCACTTCCTGCAACAACTTGGGGTTTAGTGATGAGGAACTGCCGGAAGAAGGCAAAAGTCACAACATGGCGCTTAACATTACAATCAACTGCCAAGACGATGCTTTAGCCAGAGTACTGGTAGATACCAGATCAGCTCTAAATGTTATGCCAAAGTCTACTCTAATGCGACTATCATTTCAAGGATCTTCGATGAGGGGCAGTGAGGTCATCGTCAAAGCATTTGACGGGTCCAGAAAAACAGTTATCGGCGAAGTCGACCTTCCCATAACTATCGGTCCTCACACTTTCTAAGTCACTTTCCAGGTCATGGACATTCGGGCAGCATATAACTGTTTGTTAGGACGACCTTGGATACACGAGGTTGGGGCAGTCACTTCGACACTCCACCAAAGCTGAAGTTCGTCAAGAACGACCAACTAGTCACAGTTTGTGGAGAGCAAGCCTTGATCATGAGCAACTTATCGTCGTCCACTTGTGTAGAACCAGAAGAGGTTGTTAGAACCCAGTTCCAAGCACTTTCGGTGAGCAATGACAACCAATCAAAGAAGGGAACATCAATTTCCTCGTACAAATATGCTCTCAAAGTGATCAAAAGTAACAATGCAAAAGGACGGGGAAAACTTGTCATTCCTACTGATAACAAAACAAAGAAGAGTCTTGGCTTTTCCTCAACCTGTACCCAGACTGCTACTAACGATGAAAGTTTTATTCCCATTCAGGACTTCTTCCACAGTGGAGGTTTCCTTCACCCAGTGTCTCAAGAAGTACATACCATTAACGAGGGTGATTCCTCCGATACAGATGAAGAATGGAAGTCCTATCTTAACGAAGACGGTTATATGTCTCAAGAAGAGGTGCCTACGCCATTTTTCTATCCCGCACAGAGTCTGAGATATATACCAAGATCAGACGTCAAAATGATATACAGAGATTGTGATCCGAAAGGATGTCGTGCTCTGCCAAACTCATTAGAGGAGGACACTCTGATGAAAGACAACTTTGACTATGACTATTATGGCCCAATGGATGGCCTGCCGATCTGGCAACAATACCCAGGAGACTTGGGGCAAAAGAGTCAGCCCAACAAAGCATATGAGCTGAGCATCATTGAAAAGAATACCTGCGTCTCCATTACTTTATGGGAAACACTGTGCAAGATATAATAGAAGAATCCTTCTACGACAACTCTGCCTAGGATACAGATTCCAACGATTCCGTTCCACCAGAAATCAACGTTATTTCTGAAGACAAACCAAGAAGGAAGGTACCAGACTTTGTGATTCACCGAGGAGTTCGCCGCCAATGGGTTGCTATCGATGTCCCAAAAATCGTCCATAAAGTCTAAGTAATTGCCTTCTTTGTTTTAACCTTTCACCCGGCCCAGGTGAAACAGATGTTTTGATAGGGCTCACTTTCTGTAAATGTCTCTCTTCGCTTTGCCCAAGGCGACTGAGTTTTGTTTTATAGGTGAAATACCCTAATTTTTACCCCTAAGATCCAACATGTCCTTTTGCATTTCATGCCACAAACAAGATCACACATTGGTTCCCTCTTTTATAGGATTGTGCCTTGTAGGGATCTTTGGATTTGTGTGTGTGTGTTTGTTTTTTGTTTATTTCTTATTTTGTTGATGTTTACTAACCATTAATTAAAATCCAAAAATATTTTGTTTTCTTTCACTAACATTTTCAGGGGAAGAACAGGTTAAAAATACCAAAAATCAGTCCATTAGCTCGATTGAATTTCATCTGAACAAAGTCAAAGTTGATCTGCAATTAGTTCAAAAATCATCTGATCAAGAGTTTCCAAAATTTAATTGATTATTATTCAAAAAACTCCAAGGTTCATGTGTTTATTTCCATGCCTTCTTTGACAAGCAAAAGAATCGAGCCGGAACCACAACAGTGCAACAAAATGCTCATTCTTCACAAATTTTGCATTGAGTAACCGGTTAGCAGATATATGCTGTAACCGGTTACCCTCGTGAAAATTTGAAAAATGGTGGCAAATTCAAATTCAGAAATTGGCACCAATCCCAGCCCTTGATCACATTTGGAATATCCTAGACCACCTCATTTTAATTACCCTACATCACTTTGATCATTTTCCACCATGCACCTTCACTAATCACCACTCTTTTGATAATTCCCTCCAAATTTGAATTCCAATCCTAATTTTGATCATCCAAGCCTAATTCCAAACCACTAATTTTCCCAAGCCTAAACTCTATAAATAGAGGCTTCATTTCATTCATTCTTCAAGCTTTTGATAGCCAACAAACCTCTTGCAAATTCTCTTCCCAACCACAAAATTCACCAAAGCTCACTTTTCTTCTTTTGAAAGTTAACAAGAATTCACATTGAATCTTGTTCAACTTTGAGCTAAACCTTCATCCATTCTTGTTGTTTTTCATCAATTATAGTAGATTAAGGCTTTGGAATTTGGATCTTGAAGCAATTTGAAGGAATTTTCAGATTTGAAGTGGTAATCCATTTTTCACCATTGTTGAAGCTTCATCTTCATCTTCCATAATGTAGATCTTTGGAGATCTTTGTTACTTGATCCCTTAGATCTTGTAATTGTGTTTAATTGTTGGTTTTCACTGTTATTTTACTTTCAATTTCGGGCAATTTCAGTTCCATGATCACAAAGTGTTTGTAAAAAGTTTTGAAAGTGGATCATGCTGAATTTTGCACAATTTTCTGCATTCTGGTACAGAGTAACCGGTTAGCAGATATGCTGTCACCGGTTACTCTTTGTTAATTTTGAAAAATTGCGCCTATTTTGAACTAAGTAACCGGTTAGCAGATATGCTGTAACCGGTTACTTCGAAACAGAATGCATATTTTCACTTGTTTTTGGGGCTGTTTTGGTTTTTCTTCTTCCTTCTTCCCCTTTCTTCTTGTTTTAGCCTTGAAATACATTGTTGAGATTAATTCCTCTTTAATTTCAATGGACTTTGGATATGTTTAAAGTAATTAAACATTCATTAGTTCAAATCTATCTTTTAATGAATTGTTGAATTCATTTGAGGTGCTTTGAATTAGTGATATGTTTTCACACTTAGACTTATCAATTAAAGGTGATTGAACTTGAAGATGAAAGGTTCTTGAACTTGCAATTCAATCTGGCTTTCTCTTCATCTAATTATCTTTTCTTTTGATCGATAAAAGTCTTATGGATCTTAGAATTTCTTTGTTGAATTCTTGATCAAGACTAGATCGTTACCTATTTTCTTATCGTGCGGTATTGCTTTAGGATGACGTTCTACATATCGTTCATTTAGCATGCATTAGCACAAAGATCTATTGACCAACCTCATTATAGGGTAATTACTCCGTAAGTTACTCGGTGATTGTGTCATACCCCAAATTTTGACCACTAAGATTTCCCATCATTGTGCAAATCATCATCATAATATGGATGGACCATCATGCCTCATTAGTCTCCCCAAAGATGGGTGAGCCTTTACTACATCACATTGATCCATTTACAACAATGGATTGATCCAAGAAGCTTGAGCAACAAGTTTCAATTTCATCTGAACCACAGTTAGGGTTTCGCAGAAAAAGTCAACAGTATCTTTGACTTTTGACCAGGACATGCTCCCAAACCTTGGGACATGATTCAATACACCCTATAACACCTATGGAACATGTCCTTCAAGTTTTATTTAGATCAAGGACTTGATTTCATAAAGGATCGCACAGTTTGGAATTCGTCTGACAAAAAGTCAACTATGCACAAAAGTCAACTTTGGCTTTTTGAGATTTTTCACAATTATGGTTTTTAACCCTAAAATGATGTTAATGTGTGATTTGAATCATCCTTCATAAATAAAAATTAAGAAAAGTGGGATAACTTGTAAAAGGGGTAACCATAAAAACTTAGAAAATTTTCTAAGTTATGGAACAAAGTGGCTAGGGTACCAACTTTGGAGGACCATAACTCCTAAACCACAAGGCCATTTTTCCTAATCCAGAGCTGGATTTGTAGCCCTCATGGCCCTCTACAAAAGCTTCAACTAGACCTCATTCCAATTCATTATGGATTTTGAGTTATGGAATGATCAAAGTGGCTGAAAACATGAAATGCCACTTTTTCCAACACTTAGTGAAATTTTCACTAAGTCAGAATCTGCCTTCACTTTTTTCCAAATGTAGGGGCATTTTTCACTTGGATCTAAAAAGTTTCAAAACCAATTATCATCAAACAGTTATTGTATCATATGAGGGCTTTCCAAAATGGCCAAGAACTCCATCAAATTCCACTTGAGCCATGAGATATGACAATGGCAATATGCCTTGCTGAAAACTGCCAAGGCTAGGCAGAATTTTGCACTTTTGCTCGATTTGGAAAAATCAGATAATTCCAAGCCTTGTCATCACTTTGGAAACATTTGAGGATCAAATCTAAAGGGAACAAACACTGATCCAAGCCTCCAAAGTCTTTGGAATAAGAAGTAGCATTCCAAACCTAGAAATCCCTAAAAGAGGGACAAGATTCCAATTTTGGATTGGAGCATTTAATGGATGGACCATGGTGGCATGGACTGACACATTTGCAACTGAATTCAGTCAAGAATGATCCAACAACTAGGGAACCACAGCTCTGTGCCCTAACCTCTAGTCAATGGCTAGAGAAGACTTGAGATTCCAAAGTGCAACCATTGGCCAAACTTCTGCAGCAGTTGCCATTCACTATTGCTTGCAAAACAAACTTGCTCTACTATAAATAGAGCTCATTTATGCTCAGTTTGAGTACACCAAAGCCATCAAACAAATGCTTTCCTCAAAATCACTTTCTTTAGGCAAAAATACCTTCTTTAGCAAGGTAACTCTGAGTTTTTCAGTTAAAGAGCATTTCCATCATAGCTCATGATCCAAACACATCCAATATGTCATATCTAAACTGTCCAAACTCACACAAGTGACCTATAATCCTTAAATCTCAAAGTCACCTCTCAAAACCTCAAAATAGGCTTTTCTTGCATTTTTCAAGCCATGTCTTGATTCAATCACTTTCCAAACCAGATAAAGCCTCAAACACACTCCAAATATCATCCTTGAACTGTCCCAAATGGTTCCCCCCATCTGGAACACCATTTGAGAGAGTTGCTATTTTGACCATTTTAACCCCTTTTGCAAGAAAGGGCCAGTTTTTGTTTTTGCAGGTTCCATCTAATTCCAATCATCCTAAAAGCTTCTAAGGGATCATTTGAGAGTGTCCAAAGCATCAAACCATTTCTGGAACAAGAAACTTGGCAGATTGCACAAAAAACTCCAAAAGCTCAAAAAGAGATAAGCATCATGACTTGAACTTTCCCAAAATATGCATTGCTTTGAGGTCCACTGATCATGCACATCTTGTACATGTTATATATGTTGTGTTTGCACCAAATTGTCATGTAATCCTTTCCTGTATCATGAGATAGCACAGAAAATGCAATTAGAGGCGTATTGCAAAACCACTATCGGATTTTGAGGAGGGAGCATGATCTGGAAAAAATACCACCACCATTGGATTCCTTGTGAAATTCTAGGCCAGATGCATATAAATTTTGTCCCTAACCATGGAGAAATGAGAAAGTTATGGACCTTCCCGTTTCTTGCCAAAACTTGCCTTGCCTTGCCTTGGCCAGGCCTAGGACACAAGGCAAACCTTGTGTATTTGTTGGTTCGTTTCAAACATTGGATGTATCACCACCCCAGTGGTAAGGCGCGCGCCCTATAACCTTGAGGTCGTGGGTTCAAACCCCACTCAGACCATTTTGTGTTTTCTCACATTTTTGCTATTTTTTTCAATATTTTCATGTTTTATTAATTAATTGAAAAATTAATAACTCCTTCAATTTTAATTATTTTTTATTGGTTCTTTTTGCAAAAAAATCGCAAAAATGTTGAAATATTTCGTTCCCCAAAAAAATTAGATTTATATTATTTATTTAATATAATTAGTATTTTTGTGAATAAATGCCTTTTATTTGTTTTTAAACCTTTTAAAAATAAATATCCATTTTGGAAAATCAAAACCAAGTAGGTTTTAATTCATCTTGTGATTAATCCCTCATTTTTCAAACCCTAAACAAAAATCACAAATGGTTTATTCAAACTTATTTGGCATTTTTATCATTTTTATTTGATTTTCTTTAAATATTTACTTTTAAAGAAAAGCAAAATTAGGGTTCTTTGATTTTCACACTCACAAAACATTTTCAAACTTTGGGCCTCTATTAGAGTGTAAGACCCAACCCCTTTGGAAACCTTTTTTGGGCCTCAGATGTCGTATAAGACCCACTGCGCTTTCAAAAGTCTGGCGCGATCACCAGTTCAAAAATCAAACCCTGGGCCTCTCCTCGAGCTATAAGACCCATTCAAAATCATTTTTGGGCCTCTATTAGTGTGTAAGACCCAACGCCTTTGAAAACAAAAACTTTTGGGCCTCAGTCATTGTATAAGACCCACGGTGTTTTCAAAACCTCGGCGCGGTCGTCGTCCTTTTCAAAACCAAATCATATGGGCCTACCCTCGTGTTATAAGCCCCATTTATTTTTCTTTCAATCATTTTTGGGCCTCTTAAGAGAGTGTAAGACCCATCCCCTTTGTACAGAAAACCTTTCTTGGGCCTCAGTCACTTGTATAAGTCCCTGTACAAAAGGACAGTGCGATCACTGATAAAACCTTGGGCCTCTCCTTGAGCTGTAAGCCCCAACAATCTTTTCAAAGCATTTCTCCTTTGATTTTGAATATAATATTGTTATCAAAGATTTCTTTGTTGAACAACTAACTAAACAACATGGAAGCTATACAACCGAGTAAGTGTTTACCCGCTTTTCATTTACCGCTTTCATATGTATATAACTGTACTGTGGGGCTGTTTCACTGTAAGTCTTCTTTCATAAACTCATATCGACTGTGTAATACTAGTGTAGATATTTAGAGTTTCCCCGGCAACTACGTCTAGAACTAGACAAAACCTCGTCTCCTAACACCCGACGTTCTCCCGGTTATTTTAACATAACCTAAACCATGATAATTTTCTTTTACAAATATTTTAGATAACTAGATCTAAGAAATCTCCCCCTTGAACAGTTCATAGACAGAAGGCCAATGTTCAAAGTGAAACCCCTTCTGGAACTGTTCATCAACCTCCTCTTGGGCTTAGTGCAAGGACCCACAGGCTTCCTAAAAGCACCCCCACCTCCTCTTGGGCGTTGTACAAGGACCCGTCGGCTTCTTAGAAGTTTTCACAGCCTTCTCTTATGGCTTCGTATAATGATTCTTCCTCCGGGAAGATAGCCTCCTCTTGGGCTTCGTACAAATTGTCCCTTCGGGCTTCGTAAAAGTTTTTCTCGCCTCCTCTTGGGCTTCGTACAAATTGTCCCGACGACCTCTTAAAGGTATAGGAACAGAAATTAGTCATCTTAATAGAACAGTCTTTCAAAGAGTCTAGATCTTCCTACGGCGAACATACTGTCTCTGGATCTCTCTTAAGCATAGTACAAAATATAAAACTCTAGACTTGGACAGTCTAACCTCCTTGAGTCTCGAAGACATTCTCAAGTTCCTTTCAAAAATAGGAAAAAACACCCGTAGACTTGGTCAGTCTCAATACCCTTCGGATTCTTCATTTCCTTAAAGAACAGGAAATAATCTCGGTCCCCAGATCAAATCCATGAGTACAACATTACCCATATAAGAACTTATTTTCTCTTTTAACCAACATACTGGACCTGTCACTCAACTGAAACAGTAACCCTAGCCTCCTCTTAGGCTTTGTACAATGATTTAACCTAACAGAGTTAACCGTTGCAGCCTCTATCTCGGGCTTTGTACGAGATACAAAACACTCTCTTGGTGAGTATAGAAGACTCTCTTGTTCAGTCAAACATTTTTAGCCTTCATCTTGGGCTTTGTACGAGATACAAATCACTATCTTGGTGAGTATGAAAGACTCTCTTATTGAGTCAAACCCTTTTATCCTCTGTCTTGGGCTTCGTACAAGACACATATAAAAACACTCTTTTGTTGAGTCAACCCTTTTAGCCTTTATCTCGGGCTTCGTATGAGACATAATAGCATCCTCTTGTTGGGTCAATAGCCTCCTCTTAGGCTTTGTATAAAGAAATCCCTGTTTGATTCAATCAACCTTTTAGCATCAAAAGTTGTGCCTCGTTCATAGTATACAAACATCAACAACTCCTTTTCCTCGTCTAAATTGCTGTAAGCGGCAAGCCTCTGGATTATTTACATCCACGCCACTGTCCCTCTTTTAGCATGAGGAATTCCTAAGGAAAGATAACATTGCTTTACACTGAGTTAAAGTCTTCTCCTTCAGGTTAAAAATTCCCTATAAAGGAAAATATGGCATTGCTGGATTCACATATCCTAGTTAAAGTAGTTCTCCTTTATAAACAGTCATCCAACAGTTGTGACAAACAGACCCTCTTTAGAGATGACAAATTCTCTCTAAAGTCAAACACCCTTTTAGCTTCACATCTTGGGCTTCAAACAAGATACAAATAGACCCTTCATCTTCACATCTTGGGCTTTGAACAAGATATAAACCACCTTTAGCTTCATGTCTTGGGCTTTGAACAAGACACCAAAACACCATTTCTTCCCATAGAATAGGAGGAACTACGATCGCTCTAATTTCCCGATCCCGGGAATACGTAGGCATAAGATTGAAAAAGAATCTTAGCGAGCACACTAATAAAAAAAACCCAAAATCCCCTACCTCCAGCTAATCTAGCACAATATCCCAACAAATTCCCCATGAACAGTCCCGGTATTTCGTTCTAAACAAAATAAGCAGAGAGAGACCACGAACTAAAGCCGCATCTATAAACCAACAATTTTGACTGTTTAACCTCAGTTTGCAAGCAGGGTTAGTTGGAGACATCTATTTCCCTTCCTTCATCAGCTTCAATAGGATAAAAAATGAATCGAACTGTAGTACCAAAGCGATAGTGATTCGAAACCACAAAAACCGCGCTATAGAAGGTCTGCCTATCTGGCAGCCGTACCCATGAGACTTGGGACAAGAAAGTCAGCTGAACAATGAAAATCAGCTGAGCATCATTGAAAAGAATACCTGTGTCCCCACCATGTTATGGGAACCACACGCAGGTCATTCAAAAAATATCCAGCACGACGATGAATTTGCAAAGTTCACAGGACTAGAATTCATTAACTATGCTTTTCCCGAGGTCAACGTCATCGAGAGGGATGACTCCTCCAGTTCCAAAGAGGTGTGGGACACCTTAGGACAACCAAGTGGGAAATTTCACTTCATGGTCAAGTACACCGCTCCTGAAAGCTCTCGCATCAGGCTCGAAGACATTCAGCCAACTGGGTGGGGAGATCCACTTGAGAGCACAAATACTATACAAAATACAACTGAGGAATCCTCCTACGACAACTCTGCCTGGGAGGCCGATTCCAATGATCCAGCTCCACCAGAAATCAGCGTTATTTCTGAAGACAAATCAAGAAGGAAAGTGCCAAACTTTGTGATTCACTAAGGAGTTCGCCGCCAATGGGTTGCAGTCGATGTTCCGAAGATTCTTCATAAGTCAAAGTAATTGCTGTCTTTAACCTTTCACCTTGCCCAGGTGAAACAGATGTTTTGATAGGGCTCACTTTCTGTAAATACCCCTCTTCGCTTTTCCCAAAGCGACAAAGTTTTGTTTTATAGGGTTGTAGTTTCAAGAATCGACTAAATCATAAATAAATAAATAAACGTCGTTCTGTAATTTCCGCATTCATTGCTGTTTTCTCTTTTTGCTTTTTCAGAAAATGGTAATCCTAAAAACAACTCAAAAATAAAAACAAGCAGTTTTCAGAAGACACACTACACACACTCTTTCATTTCTCTCTATCTCTTCTTAAAAAATAAATCACCACGTCATACAGATTGCTTGTCTTAAACCTCGTTAAAACATGCGATCCGATGCCTTCTCCCAACTTTGAATTCCCGATATTTGAGGCTGAAGAAGAAAATGACAACGAAATTCCAGAAGAGATCTCCCAATTACTCCGACAAGAGGAAAGGTCCATTAAACCTCACAAAGAGCCGTTGGAAACGGTCAACTTGGGCTCAGAGGAAGAGAGAAAAGAAGTCAGAATTGGGGCACTACTCAGTTCAGCTGTCAAAGAAAGTTTGACAAAGCTTCTCAAAGAGTTTCCCGGTGTATTCGGTTGGTCCTATCATGACATGCCAGGGTTAGATACCAACATTGTGGAACATCATCTACCGCTAAGATCAGAATGTTCGCCAGTAAAACAAAGGTTGAGACGAACTCATCCAGACATGGCCATCAAAATCAAAGAGGAAGTACAGAAGCAGATTGACGCAGGTTTCCTCGCCGCATCAGAATATCCTCAATGGTTAGCCAACATCGTACCAGTTCCGAAAAAGGACGGAAAGGTCAGAATGTGTGTAGATTACAGAGATCTAAACAAGGCTAGTCCAAAGGACGACTTTCCTTTACCACACATTGACATGCTGGTTGACAGTACAGCAAAGTTCAAAGTCTTCTCCTTCATGGATGGATTCTCGGGCTATAATCAGATAAAAATGGCACTGAAAAACATGGAGAAAACTTCATTTATCACCCCATGGGGTACCTTTTGTTATAAGGTAATGCCGTTCGGTTTAAAGAACGTCGGGGCAAGCTATCAACGGGCCATCACTACTCTGTTTCATGACATGATACATAAGGAAATCGAGGTATATGTCGATGATATGATTGCAAAATCTAAGACAGAAGAGGAGCATGTGACCCACCTGTCAAAGCTATTCGAGCGGTTGAGAAAGTATAAACTCCGCTTGAATCCCAACAAATGCACCTTCGGTGTCCGTTCAGGGAAACTCTTGGGATTCATCGTCAGCCGAAAAGGAATTGAGGTTGATCCTGAGAAGGTCAAGGCCATTCAAGAAATGCCTTCTCCAAAGACTGAAAAACAAGTCAGGGGATTCCAGGGACGTTTGAATTACATTTCCAGATTCATAATCCTCATGACCGCGACATGTACGCCGATCTTCAAATTACTAAAAAAGAATCAGGACTGCGTTTGGATAGAAGACTGTTAAACTGCCTTCGACAATATCAAGGAATACCTGTTGAACCCACCGAATCTATCACCTCTAGTGGAAGAAAGACCACTGATCATTTACCTAACGGTCTTGGAAGACTCGATGGGTTGTGTACTTGGCCAATAAGATGAAACCAAAAGGAAAGAGTCTGCCATCTAAAATTTAAGCAAGAAATTCACCGACTATGAGACTCGGTACACTATGCTTGAGAAAACTTACTGTGCTCTGGTTTGGGCAGCCAAACGTCTTCGCCAGTACATGATTCGTCACACTACTTGGTTAATCATCGAGTACCACGCTCAGAAAGCCGTCAAGGGAAGTGTTTTAGCCGATCATTTGGCTCATCAACCGATTGACGATTAGGAATCAGTCGGATTTGATTTCCCAGACGAAGATGTCATGTACTTAAAAATGAAAGATTGCGAACCGCTACCCAGTGAATGGCCAGAACCAGGTTCTCAATGGGGCTAATCTTTGACGGAGCTGTCAATCATTATGGAAATGGAATTGGGGCAATTATCATAACACCTCAGGGTACCCACATTCCTTTCACCGCCAGACTTACATTCAAGTGTACAAACAACGAGGCCGAATAGGGAACTTGTATCATGGGTCTCAAAGAAGCGATCGACTTAAGGATCAAGAACTTGGATGTATATGGAAACTCAGCCCTGGTTATCAATCAGATCAAAGGAGATTGGAACACATACCAATATGGATTGATTCCTTACAAAGATTACGCGAGAAGGTTGTTACCCTTCTTCAACAGAATCGAGTTTCATCATATCCCTCGTGAAGACAATCACATGGCTGATGCATTAGCCACTCTCTCTTCCATGATTAGTGTAGGTCAATGGAACGACTTACCTAAGATCGACATAATGCGCCTAGAACGGCCCACTTACATCTTCGCGATTGAAGCAGTCATAGACGATAAACCTTGGTATCACGATATCAAGTGCTTCCTTCAGAAACAAGAGTACCCACTTAGGGCATCCAGAAAGGACAGAAAGACCCTCAGAAGGCTAGCAGACAACTTCTTTCTGAGCAGTGATACACTCTATAAGAGAAACTTTGACATGGTCTTTCTCCGATGTGTAGACAGACCAGAAGCAAACATGCTGATAAATGAAATTCACGAAGGATCCTTTAGCACTCATGCCAGCAGACACACAATGGCGAGAAAAATTCTAAGAGCAGGGTACTACTGGTTGACCATGGAATCCGACTGCTACAAGTACATGAGGAAGTGTCACAAGTGTCAGATATACTCAGACAAAATCCATGTACCGCCAACGTATCTCAAAGTTCTTTCTTCCCCATGGCCTTTTTCCATATGGGGAATCGACATGATTGGTGCAATTGAGCCCAAGGCTTCAAACGGACATCGGATCATCCTGGTAGCCATTGACTACATCACCAAATGCGTCGAAGCAGCGTCATACGCCAATGTAACCCGACAAGTGGTGGTCCGATTTATCAAAAACAATATCATCTGCCGTTATGGTGTTCCAAGCCAGATCATTACAGATAATGGATCTAACTTGAACAACAAGATGATGAAGGAGTTATGTGCTGAGTTCAAAGTCTAACACCATAACTAATCTCCCTACCGACCTAAGATGAACGGAGCGGTAGAAGCGGCTAACAAGAACATCAAGAAGATCGCTCAAAAGATGGTTGTAACTTACAAAGACTGGCATGAAATGCTACCCTGTTCTCTTCACGGTAATCAGACATCTGTTCGCACTTCAACAAGGGCAACCCCTTTCTATCTAGTATATGGCATGGAAGCAGTGCTTCCCATAGAAGTAGAGATCCCATCGATCCGGGTATTGATGGAAGCTAAGCTAACAGAAGCTGAATGGTGTCAAAGTCGATACGACGAACTGAATCTGATAGAAGAGAAGCGAATAATGGCACTATACCATGGTCAGTTGTATCAGCAAAGAATGAAGAAGGCCTTCGACAAAAAGGTTCGACCTCGCGACTTCAGGAAAGGAGACCTTGTGCTAAAAAAGATACAATCATTTCTCACTGATTCTCGGGGCAAATGGACTCTGAATTATGACGGCCCCTATGTGGTCAAGAAAGCTTTCTCAGGCGGTGCCTAGAGACTCACAACCATGGATGGAGAAGAATTTTCCTACCCCACGAATGTTGACGTAGTCAAGAAATACTTCGCCTAAATAAAAAAATAAAAAAAAAAACGTCTCGGTGGATTGAAAACCCGAAAGGGCGGTTCAGGAAAAAATTAGAGACATGATCAAAAATCGTCCTGGTGGATTGGAAATCTCAAAGTACAATCCAGGAAAAAGTTAGGGATTCATGGCAAGTAACTATGTCCAGCAAAGGGGAAAATCCCTCACAACAGTCATGCCATCCATCAGAAAACTCCAGTCAAGGTCATCTTAGACCGAGGCTCAGGATATCCGGAATTCAAAGTTGGTAGAAGGATAGCGGTCATTATGTTTCAATGTAGCCCTTTCCCCTTAAATTACCATTTTCTAACTTTGTACATACTCTATGGAATCACGCGCTTGGTTGATTTCCATCCTATCAATAAAATTTGAGCCCTTGTGCTTTTGTTTGCAATTCTCATTTGTTTTAGCTTTATAGAGCGACATTTTAACATGATTAACGATTCTTGAAATAAAACAAAAACGAATTTACTTGCTAAAACGTTTTCTGCTTTCAAAATAAAGATGGCAATTTCTTTTGACTTTTGAACATCGAAAGAACATCAATCACTTCTCTAGAAGTAATCGAGCTTCAAAGTGCAGAATCAAAGTACTCCTTCTAAACCAGTACGCCTGAATGAAGGATCAACTGTGTCGGATGTGAATATTCCGTCCGACACCCCCGACAGAGTTCTTACCTCCTAAGCCTGACCAACGGTTGTTCCCCACGAGGACTACTTCTCCTAAGCAAGGTAGAATTGCTATTGTGAACCAGTGATACTTTTTATCTCCCACTGTGGCCGAGTATCCTATCGTGTTCATCTATTAGTCTGTATGTCACATCAGTTTTTTCAGCACATACATACATACATCATGCATTATTGATTTGCATTCACATTCATATTGTATCACTATCACTCTAGTCGGTCTTGTTCCCTAGTGATAAAAGTCCTCTCAGTCGAGTTGTCAGTTCTTTCCTTGTCAAGAAATGTCGCGTCTGAGCAACCTCGCCTCCAGTTTATTTCTGGATTGAAGCCGGCCTTTAACCACTTTGATAACTTGAACCTATGAAGAACTAGAGCGCTTTCGACAAACATCATTCTTCGCCATTGAAGATGATATCTTCGCTTTCCCGAATTAAGGAAAATCCCCAGAGAAAGCCTCTTAATTAAAGATTCGGCAATACAACAGTTTTCTCCGAAAAAATTCACTGACGAAAAGGTCATCAGCACCTCAAAAGTGGATTACATCACATGGCATTTCTCCGAGAAGATCTCGAGAAAAGTATGGTGTAATGTCCCCAAGCAGAAAGCAGTCCCTCAAGAGACTCGTTTTCCCCGGTAGAGTCGATAAATCGCGTCTCCAAACAGAGAAGTTTGTACACCTCTACAGCTCAGACAGATGGGTTCCCCAGCAAGTCTGACATCAGATATTTTTCAGTCAAATGGCATCTCCCCAGGAAAACTAGGCGAGAAGTTTGAGGAAAACCGCTACGAACAGCGTCCCTTGTCAATAAGGTTTATTGACAAAAGAAACTAAGACCAGTACCTTGGTAGGAAACTAGGATCGAGGGGAAGTTTAAATCAGAAACTAAGACCAGTTCCTTGGTAGGAAACCAAGATCGAGGGGATGTTTCAATCAGAAGCTAAGACCAGTTCCTTGGTAGGAAACCAGGATTGAGGGGAAGTTTAAATCAGAAACTAAGACCAGTTCCTTGGTGAGAAACCAGGATCGAGGGGAAGTTTATATCAGAAACTGAGACCAGTTCCTGGTAGGAAACCAGGATCGAGGAGAAGTTTTACCTTTTCTAAGCATCATCCCTTAGCAGAAGAAGATGAATGCACAAGTTACCATTCATAACCACCATCAAAATTTTGGGTATTCCGATATTTAATCCTCTTGCACCCCGAATGCCTGAATACCTTCGCCATTCATACCTTCGGGTCCAAGAAGATTAAATAGGGGCATCTGTCATACCCCAAATTTTGACCACTAAGATTCCCCATCATTGTGCAAACCATCATCACAATATGGATGAACCATCATACCTCATTAGTCTCCCCAAAGATGGGTGAGCATTCACTACAATCAAACTTAGGGTTTCAAGCCCTCTCAGAACACTTAGACAAAGGATCAATCAAGGAATGACATGATCTTCAACTTGTCTAAACATCCACAAGGGATCAAGAGGACTCCCACATCAAGAATCAAGCACAAGGTTGCAGCATTCTAAGTGGATCAAGCCTCAAGATCGCCAGTGTCACCAAATTAGGGTTTTGGTCGACCAGGGCCTCCAGATGGAAATTTTCCTCTGGGCATGAGCCAATGCTTCAAATAAAAGTCTAAAATACTCTAAGGGGACTCATTAACCCAATCATCAAGTCAATTTAGCCTCAGGGGATGCATTCATAAAAAATCAGTAATTAGGGTTTCTTGACCTAATTCACCCCTAAGTTGACTTTTGGGACAAAAAATGAGCCAAGACCTCAAGAGATGATTTGAGGGTCCCTAATACACTACATTGATCCATTTTCAACAATGGATTGATCCAAGAAGCTTGATTCACAAGATTCAAGTTCATCAGAACCACAATTAGAGTTTCGCGAAAAAAGTCAACTGTGCCTTTGACTTTTGACCCAGGCATGCTCCCAAACCTTGGGACACGATTCAATACACCCTATAACATCCATGGAACATGTCCATCAAGTTTTATTTAGGTCAAGGACTTGATTTCAAAGGGGATCGCACAATTTGGAATTCATCTGACAAAAAGTCAACTGTGCACAAAAGTCAACTTTGGCTTTTTGAGATTTTTCACAATTAAGGTTCTTTGACCCTAAAATGATGTTAATGTGTGGTTGGAATCATCATTCATCAAGAAAAATCAAGAATAGTGGGATAACTTGTAAAAGGGGTAACCAACTTTGGAGGATCGCAACTCCTAAACCACAAGACCATTTTTCCCCATTCAAAGCTGGATTTGTAGCTCTCATGGCCCTCTACAAAAGCTTCAACTACACCTCATTCCAATTCATCATGGATTTTGAATTATGGAATAATCAAAATGGCTGAAAACATGAAATGTCACTTTTTCCAACACTTAAATGAAATTTTCACTATCAGAATCTGTCTTGCTTTTTTTCTAAAAGTAGAGGGATTTTTCACTTGGATCCAAAAAGTATCAAGACAAACTATGATCACACACATGTTGTATCATATGAGGGCTTTCCACAATGGCCAAGAACTCCATGAAACTCCACTTAAGTCATGAGATATGACCATGCCAATATGCCTTGCTGCAAACTGTCATGACAAGGAAGATTTAGGGACTTTGCTCGATTTGCCCAAATTTTGCAAAAGGCAAGCAAATCTATCCATTTGAACACCTCAAGGGGGGACCAAGGAGGGACAAACACTGATCCATCAACCTCCCAAGTCTTTGGAACCAAAAGTAGCATGCCAAACCTAGAAATTCCTAAAAGAGGGACAATACTCCAATTTTGGTTTGGAGCATTTAAAGGATGCACCAAGGTGGCATGGATTGAGCCTTTTCCAACTGAATTCAGTCAAGGATGATCCAAGAACTAAGGAACCAGCAGCCTGTGCCCTAACCTCTAGTCAATGGCTAGAGGAGACTTGGATTCCTATTAATCAACATTGGCCAAACCTCTGCAGCAGCTTCCATTCACTATTACAGCCAAAACAAACTTGCTCTACTATAAATAGAGCTCATTTGTGCTTAGTTTGAGTACACCTAAGCACTACAACACTTGCTTTCCTCAAAATCTCTTTCTCTTTGCAAAAATGCCTTCTTTAGCAAGGTAACTCTGAGTTTTTGAGTTAGAGAGCAATTCCACCATAGCTCATGATCCAAACATATCCAATATGTCATATCTAAGCTGTCAAAACCTTCACAAGTGACCTGTAACACCAAAATCACAAAGTCACCTCTCAAAACCTCAAAATAGGACTTTTGTGCATTTTTCAAGCCATGTCTTGATTCAGTCACTTTCCAAACCAAATAAAACCTTAAACACACTCCAAATATCATCCTTGAACTGTCCCAAATGGTTCCCCACATCTGGAACACCATTTGAGAGAGTTGCTATTTTGGCCACTTTTGCCCCTTTTGCAAGAAAGGGCCAATTTCAATTCCTGAGGTTTCCAGCTGATTCCAACCATCCTAAAAGCTTCTAAGGGATCATTTGAGATTGTCCAAAGCATCAAAACATTTCTAGAACAAGACACTTGACAGATTGCCCAAAAATCTCCCAAAGAGGTAAGCATCTCAACTTGTACTCTTTGAAATATGCCTTGCTTTGAAGTCCACTGATCATGCATCTCTTATACATGTTATATGTGTTGTGTTTGCACTAATTTATCATGTAATTCACACCTGTACCAAGAGGTAGCACAGAAAATGCAAACCATGGTCTATTTCAAAACCACTATCGGGTTTTGAGGAGGTTTTATTTTCTGAAGAAACCACCACCACCATTGGATTCCTTATGAAATTCTAGGCCAGATACATTTAAATTTTGCCTCCATCCATGGAGAAATGAGGAAGTTATGGCCTTCACGTTTCTGACCAAAAACCTTGCCTTGCCTTGCCTTGGCCAGGCCAAGAACAAGGCAAGCCTTGTATATTTGTGGTTGTGTTTCAATACACAGATGTATCACCACCCCAGTGGTAATGCGTGCATGCTGAACACAAGAGGTCTGGGGTTCGAATCCCCCTCGCCCCAAACCCTCTTTTTGCTATTTTTTTTCCACTTTTTACTATTTTTCATATTGTTTTTAATGATTTGAAAAATTAATAACTTCCTCAATTTTAATTATTTTTTATTGGTTCTTTTTGTAAAAAATTACAAAAACGTTGAAATATTTTATTCCACAAAAAAAATCAAACTTATATGATTTATTTAATATAGTTAGTAGTTTTGTGAATAAATTCAGTTTTAATTGTTTTTAAAACATTTAAAAGTGAATATTTATTTTGAAAATCAAAACCAAATGAGTTCTAAATCATCTTGTGATTAAAACCTCATTTTTCAAACCTTAAACAAAAATCACAAGTGGTTTATTCAAATCTATTTTGTATTTTTATCATTTTATTGATTTTCTTTAAATATTTACTTTGAAAGAAAAACAAAATTAGAGTTTCTTTGATTTCACCCTCATCAATCATTTTCAAACACTCATGGGCCTCTAATATAGTGTAAGACCCAGCCCCTTTTTGAAAACCAAAATGATTTGGGCCTCAGTGTATTGTATAATTCCCGATACGTTCAAAAAGTTCGACGCGATCGTCGCCCTTTTTAACCAAAATCCTTGGGCCTCTCCTTGAGTTGTAAGCCCTGTCTCTTGTACAAAAATAATCTCTTTGGGCCTCTAATAGAGTGTAAGACCTAATCCACTTTTAACCAAAACCATTTTTGGCCTCAGGCGTTGCATAAGTCCCCTGCGTTAAAAGAAAAATCTCGGCACGATTGCCAGTTCAAAAACAAATCATCTGGGCCTACCCTCGTGTTAGAAGCCCCATTAATTCTACTTAAACTATTTGGGCCTCTTGAGAGAGTGTAAGACCCATCCCTTTGTACAGAAAACCGTTTGGGCCTCAGTCACTTGTTTAAGTCCCTATACAAATTCAAAACAATAGTGCAATCACTGATAAAACCTTGAGTCTCTCCTCGAGCTGTAAGCCCCAACAATCTTTTCAAAGTAATTTCTCCTTTGACTTTAAATTCAATTATATGTGGTTATCAAAACTTTCTTTGTTGAACAACTAACCAAACAACATGGAAGTTCTACAACGGGTAAGTGTTTATCCGCTTTCATTTACCTCTTTCATATATATATAACTGTATTGTGGGGTTGTTTCACTATAAGTCTTCTTTCACAAACTTTTATATACTTGTCACATATCAACTGTGTAATACTAGTATAGTTATTTTAGAGTTTTCTCCGACAACTACGTCTAGCACTAGGTAAAGCCCTGTTGGTCACTCTTAAATACAAACAAAATTAGATCCCCATAGGATTTCCAGATACAGCTCGAGGCAGCATTCTTTGGTAACCCCTTCTCAGTTTGTCATCCTTAGAAATTGTCAAAGAAACTCTAACTCCCCAGAGATGATCTTTTCTTCGTGAATGGCATCTCTTGAGTTTCTTCCAAATTCTCGAACTTTCCTGGCTTGATCTATTCTCGGTGAATGGCATGTCTTGAACTTCTCGGGGTTTGGGGTGCCCCAGGCTTCCTAAAAGCATCCCCGCCTCCTCTTAGCCATTGTACAAGGACCCTTCGGCTTCTTAGAAGTTATCATGCCTTCTCTTGGGCTTCTTACAAGGACCCAGACGACCTCTTAAAGGTATAAGACAGAACTTAGTCATCCTTTACTAGAGCAGTCTTTCCATCGTCAAAACTCCGGCCTTTGTAGGGTTGATACTCATCCCTCAATGCCCGTGCCTCCTCCTGGGCATTGTACGAAGGATACAACTCTAGACTCGGACAGTCTAAAACCCTTGAGTCTCAAAGACATTCTCAATTTCCTTTCAACATAGGTAAAAACACCGATCATTTTGGATCAATCTCTAGCAAAAACTTCGGTCTCTCTCAAGAGAGTTCCCCACACTTGGACACGCTTCAGGATCTCAATAATCCTCAGCATTAAGACAACATCCTCTTGGGCTTTGTACAAATAATTCTCCCTAGCGGAGCCAACCTTTTCAGACTCTCTTTGTTGAGTCAAACACCTTTAGCCTCCATCCCGGGCTTTGTACGAGATAGAAAATCACTCTCTTGTTTAGTATAAAAGACTCTCTTGTTGAGTCAACCTCCTTTTTAACCTCCATCTCGGGCTTCGTACGAGATAGAAAAACACTCTCTTGTTGAGTATAAAAGACTCTCTTGTTGAGTCAATCCCTTTTTTAGCCTCCGTCTTGGGCTTTATATAAGACACATATAAATCACCCTCTTGGTGAGTATAAAAGACTCTCTTGTTGAGTCAATATCCCTTTAGCCTCCATCTTGGGCTTTGTACAAGACATATAAAAACACTCTCTTGTTGAGTATAAAAGACTCTCTTGTTGAGTCAATCCCTTTCTGGCCTCAATCTCTGGCTTTGTACGAGATAGCAAATCACTCTCTTGTTGAGTATAAAAGACTCTCTTGTTGAGTCAATCAACCTTCAGACTCTCTTGTTGAGTCAGTCACCCTTTTTAGCCTCCGTCTTGGACTTTGTACAAGACACATAAACACTCTCTTGTTGAGTATAAAACACTCTCTTGTTGAGTCAATCTCCTTTTATCCTCTATCTCGGGCTTCGTACGAGACAGCAAAACACTCTCTTGCTGAGTATAAAAGACTCTCTTGTTGGGCCAATAAAATCTTAGACTCTCTCGTTGAGTCAAACACCTTTTCAGACTCTCTCGTTGAGTCCATCTTCCCTTTTCGCCTCCGTCTCGGGCTTCGTATGAGACACCAAATTACTCTCTTGTTAAGTACGACAGACTCTCTGGTTGAGTCAAACCCGTTTAGCCTCAATCTTGGGCTTTGTACAAGACAGAAAGAACATTTCCCCTCGAAAAAGTCAACTCCTAACCTTCTCTTAGGCTTTGTATAAAGAAAACCCCGGTTGAGTCAATCAACCTTTTAGCATCAAAGTTGTGCCTTGCTCACAGCATCCAAACATCAACAACTCCTCTTTAGAGATGACAAATTCTATCTCAGCATAAACCCTTCAGCTTCACATCTTGGGCTTTGAACAAGATACAAATAGACCCTTCAGCTTCACATCTTGGGCTTTGAACAAGATACAAACCACCTTTCGCTTCATGTCTTCGGCTTTGAACAAGACACCAAAACACCTTTTTCCTCCATAGAATAGGAGGAACTACGATCGCTCTGATTTCCCTATTTCGGGAATACGTAGGCATAAGATTGCAAAAATCTTAGCGAGCATACTAATCAACAAACCCAAAATCCCATACCTTCATACATCAATCGAAAAGCATCAGACCTAACATCTTACCAATAGCCTAGACACTATTTTTAAGCAAATAATCCCAAAGGAGAACCCCCATATTTTGATAGCATCTATAAACCAACAGTTTTGACTGTTTAATCTCAGTTTGCAAGCAAGCTTAATTGGATACATCTATTTCCCTTCCTTAATCAGCTCAATAGGATAAAAAATTAAACGAACTGTAGTACCAAAGCGATAGTGATTTGAAACCACAAAAACCGCACTACAGACCATAACTTGAGATCCAAGCAACCATTTTGGGTGATCCAAAGCTGGATTTGTAGGTCTTGCTACACTCTACAAAAGCTTCAACTACATCAAACTCCAATTCCTCATGGATTTTAAGTTATGGAGTGATCAAAATGGCTGAAAACATGAAAATGATATTTTTCCAACACTTAGTGAAATTTTCACTACGTCAGAATCTGCCTGACTTTTTCCAAAATGTAGGGACATTTTTCACCTTGATCCAAGTCAAACCAGGTCTAGGGGTGGACATTAAAGTTGAAGTATGCCATGAGGGCTTTCAAACAAGTACTAGATCATCTCCAAATTCCATTTGAGCAAGGAGATACAACCCTTGGAACATGGCATCATGAACTGGTTTTTACAAGGCATAATTTGTGTATTTTGCTCGATTTGTCTAAATCTGATAAATCCAAGCCTTGTCATCAATTTGGACACATCATAGGATCAAATCCAAGGGGGATGATCTGATCTCCAAGCCTCCGAAGTCCAAGATTCTATAAGTAGCCATGCCAAACCTAAAAGAGCTAAAAAGTGCCAAGACTCCAATTTTGTTTCCAAGCATTTAATGAATGCATCAAGGTGGCATGAAATGAGCCTATTCCAACTGAATTCAGACCAAACTTATCTCTGAACCAAAGCTACAAAGCCTGAGCTCTAATCTCAAGTCAATGCCTAGAGGAGGCTTGAGATTCCTTTTGCATAACATTGGCCAAAGGCCTGCTGCAGCCTCCATTCACTATTGATCCCAAAACAAACTTGACACACTATAAATAGACATCAATTGTGATCAGTTTGAGCACACCAAAGCACCCAAACTGATGCTTTCCTCAAAATCCCTCTCTTTAAGCCAAAATGCCTTCTTTTGCAAGGTATCTCTGAGTTTTTGAGTTAGAGAGCAATTCCATCACAGCTCATGATCCAAACACCTCTAATATGTTGTATCTAAGCTGTTCAAACACTAACATGTGACCTGTAACACCAAAATCTCAAAGTCCACTTCCAAAACCTCAAAATTAAACTTTTTTTCATTTTTCAAGCCATGTCTTGATTCAGTCACTTTCAAAACCAGATAAAACCTTAAACATACTCCAAATATCATCCTTGAATTGTCCCAAATGGTTCCCCTCATCTGGAACACCATTTGAGAGAGTTGCCATATTGGTCACTTTTGCCCCTTTTGCAAGAAAGACCTCAAACTTGTTCCTGAAGATTCCAGCTGGTGGTGATCATTCTAAAAGCTTCTAAGGGATCAATTGAGAGTGTCTAAAGCATCAAATTTCTTCTAGCACAAGAAACTTGGCAGATAGCACAACAAGCTCCCAAAGAGGTAAGCATCACAACTTGAACTCTTTGAATTATGCATTGCTTTGAAGTCTACTGATCATAAACATCTCATACATGTTGTATATGTTGTGTTTGAACTAATTCATCATATAATTCTTGCCTGTAACATGAGGTAGCATAGAAAATGCAAATGGTGGCCGATTTCAAAACCGTTATCGGGTTTTAAAATGGGGACCTCATCTGAAAAAACCAAGACCACCATTGGATTCCTTGTGAAATTTTAGGCAAGATATACCTGAATTTTGTCCTAATCCATGGAGAAATGAGAAAGTTAGAGGCTTCACGTAAATGGCCCAAAAGCTGGCCTTGCCTTGCCTTGCCCGGGCCTAGAACAAGGCATCCCATATGTATTTATGGGGTGGTTTTGATACACGGATGTATCACCACCCCAGTGGTAGAAGGCGCACATTGTAACTTGGAGGTCTGGTGTTCAAATCCCCCTCGCCCCAGACCCTTTTTTACCACTTTTTTCACTTTTATTTTTTCATATTATTTTCATTAATGATTTGAAAAATTAATTTCTCTCTGAATTTTAATTATTTTTTATTGGTTCTTTTTACAAAAAATCACAAAAATGTTAAAATATTTTATTTCACAAAAAAATAAAATTTATATTATTTATTTAATATAGTTGATATTTTTGTAAATAAATTCATTTTTATTATTTTTTAACATTTCCAAAATGAATATTCCTCTTGAAAATCAAAATCAAATGAGTCTTAAATCATTTTATGAATAAAACCTCATTTTTTCAAACCTTAATAAAAAATCACAAGTAGTTTATTTAGACTTATTTGGTATTTTTGCATTTTTATTCATTTTATTAAAAGGATTACTTTTAAAAAAATGAAATTAGGGTTTCTTTGGATTTTGATCTTTATCAAACATTTTCAAACACTCATGGGCCTCTAATAGAGTGTAAGACCCAATCCTTTTCTTAACCAAAACCATTTTGGGCCTCAGACATTGTATAAGTCCCAACACACTTTCAAAATCTCGGCGCGATCGCCAGTTCAAAATCAAATCACTTGGGCCTACCTTTGTGTTATAAGTCCCATTCCTTTTCTTAAAAATACCATTTTGTGCCTCTAATAGAGTGTAAGACCCAACCCTTGTTGTACATAGACCATTTTTGGGCCTCAGATATTGTATAAGTCCTGACACGATGAAAAATCTCGGCGCGATCGCCATTTTCAAACAAAATCATCTGGGCCTCCCCTCGTGTTATAAGTCCCATATTTCTTTTTTCAAAACAATTTTTGGGCCTCTTGAAAGAGTGTAAGCCCCAACCCTTTTGTAAATAAACCATTTTGGGCCTCAGTCGTTGTATAAGTCCCGATACGATCTTCAAAACAACGGTGCAATCACTGTTAAACCTTGGGCCTCTCCTTTAGTATAAGCCCCAACAATCTTTTCAAAAACAACTTCCCTTTTGATTTAGATTCAAATATACATGTTGTCATAAAAACTTTCTTTAATTTCTTTGAACAACTAACAATACAGCATGGAAGCTTGCTCACCTGTAAGTTTTAACTGCTTTCATTTACTCGCTTTAATATATATAACTGTATTGTGGGAAGCTGCGCACTGTAAGTCTTCTGTCATATCCTTTTAAATACTTGTCATATATCAACTGTATATATACTAGTATAGCTATTTAGAGTTTTCCCCGACAATTAGGTCTAGAACTAAGTAAAGCCCGTTAGTCACTCTTAAATACAGTCAAAATTAGATCCCCATAGGATTTCCAGATACAGTATTGCCTTTTCTTGGGCTTAAACAATATGGAACAAAGAGAAAGACAGTATTCTTCGTGAACCTTTTCTCAGACTGTCACCCTAGAAATTGTCAAAGAAATTCTACTCCCCAAAGTTGATCTATTCTTGGTGAATAACATCTCTTGATTTTCTTCAAACTTCAGAACTTGCACTAAATGATCTATTCTCGGTGAATAGCATTTCTTGAACTTTTCTTGGTTTAGGACCCACAGGCTTCCTAAAAGCATCCCCGCCTCCTCTCGGGCTTCGTACAAGGACCCTTCAGCTTCTTAAAAGTTCTCATGCCTTCTCTTGGGCTTAATACAAGGACCCCGAAGACCTCTTAAAGGTATAGGACAGAACTTAGTCATCCTTTATTAGAGTTGTCTTTCTAAAAAGAGTCAAAACCTCAGACTGATTTTAGGGTTGATACTCATCCCTTAAAAGAGTCAGCCTCTTCTTGGGCATTATACAAATATAAACTCCTCCACACTAATAGACTTGGACAGTCTAAATCCCCTTGAGTCTCAAAGACATTCTCAAGTTCCCTACAAGCATAGAAAGAAACCCCAGTCAGTCTGGATCAATCTCCAGCAGAGTTACAACCCATGGGTTCTATAACCCAATCTCTCTTTTAAAAAATTCCCCAACCAGGGTCAGTTTATCCCAAATTAGAACCTCAAGGCATCTGATACCCCAATTCTTCTGTAACCCTCAGCATGAGTTGATTCCCCATTTGAACCTGCCTCACGATCTTAATAATCCCTGGCAGAAGTTAACCTCCTCTTAGGCTTTATATAATGATCTTTCCTCAGCACAGTTAGCCTCCTCTTGGGCTTTGTACAATGATTCTCCCCAGCGGAGCTAACCTTTTCAGACTCTCTTGTTGAGTCAATCACCCTTTTAGACTCTCTTGTTGAGTCAATCAATCAACTGTCAGACTCTCTTGTTGAGTCAATCACCTTTTAGTACTCTCTTGTTAAGTCAACCCCTTTAGCCTCCATCTCGGGCTTTGTACGAGACATATAAAAACACTCTCTTGTTGAGTCAATATTTGCCAGCCTCCTTTTAGGCTTGGTATAAAGATTTCCCCTAGCAACTTTTAGCCTTCTCTTAGGGTTTGTATAAAGATTTCTTTAGCTTGTTCAGCCACCATCTTGGGCTTTGTACATGACAGATAAAAACACTCTCTTGTTGAGTCAAACCCTTTTAGCCTCAATCTTGGGCTTTGTACAAGACATAAATTTCGATAACCTTATCTTAATCTTGGGACAAATATCTTCTCCAGCAGAGTCAATTCCTCCCAGCCTCCTTTTAGGCTCTGAGAAATAAATTCCTGAGCAGAGTCAAACTCTTTTCAGCCTCCATCTTGGGCTTTGTACAAGACAAATAATACTCTCCAACAGAGTCAAATCCTCTTTAGCCTCTGTCTTAGGCTTTGTACAAGACACTTAAAAATCCTTAACCGAGTCAGTCAAGTCTCCGTTCAGCCTCTATCTTGGGCTTTGTACAAGACACATACAAACTCTCCCCAATGGAGTTAAAACCACTTTTAGCCTCAATCTTGGCTTTGTACAAGACAGATAGAACATTTTCCCTAGAGAAGTCAAACTTTTAGCCTCCTCTTACGATTTGTATAATGATATCCCCAAAGAGTCAATCTCTTTTAGCCTCAATATCGGGCTTTGTACGAGACAGATAAGCACTCTCTCTTGTTGAGTCAGTCATTCCTAGCCTCCTCTTAGGCTTTGTATAAGGATTTCCCTAGAGGAGTCAATCAACCTTTTAGCTTCAACCTTGGGCTTTGATCAAGGCACACAAAAATCAACATACCCTTCGAGGAAATTAAAATCCCTCTGGAAGAATTCATTTCTCTGTATTATCATATGTTAAAACAGAAACTCCCTTTCTTTAATCTAATTGCTGTAAGTGGCAAGCCTCTGGACTATTTACATCCATGCCACTGTCCCTCTCTTAGCATGAGAAATTCCTAAGGAAAAATGGCATTGCTCTACACTGATTTAAAATTTTCTCCTTCAGGAAAAATCCCTCATAAAGGAAATTATGGCATTGCTGGATTCACATATCCCAGTTAAAGTAATTCTCCTTTATAAACAGTCACCCAACAGTTGTGATAAACAGACCAAATGTCTATTTTTAGAGATGACAAATTCTCTCTCAGTCAAACCTTTTAGCTTCAATCTTGGGCTTTGAACAAGATACAAATACTCAACCTTTTAGCTTCAATCTTGGGCTTTGAATAAGACACAAATAAACCCTTTAGCTTCAATCTTGGGCTTTGAACAAGACACCAAAACATCTTTTTCCTCCCTTAGAATAGGAGGAACTACGATTGCTCTGATTTCCCTGTTTCGTTTAAACGGGAATACGTAGGCATAAGATTGTGAAATCTTAGCGAGCATACTAATCAAAAACTCTAGGTCCAGTACCTTCATGCATCAATCAAAACTTAGGTCCAGTACCTTACCAAAAACATTGGGAAAACCCGAACATCATCCAAAACTCACTCTCTCTCTCATTGATCGTGAAGGCTGGATCAGATCTTGTAGAAGTGGGACACCAAGTACATCTGAGGTGCTGGTCATATGAAGAAGAGGAAGGGGAGTGTACCTGCAAGGCACTCCGACGCTCAAGTAAGAAAGGGTCAGAGAAAAGGGGCGAGTACAAAGTATTAGTTCGTAGGGTGAATATTGGATACCTGACCCTCTCAAGCGAGATGGTTTATATAGAGCCCCCAACGCGTGGCCAACAGTCCTATTTTCGGGGCAAAATAACCGTTTTCCCGAAGAATAGGTAACTACCCAAAATAGCCATTATGTCGGGCAGGGTGCCCAAAACTAGCCGTTATGTCGGGAAAAGGCACAGTTTCGGGCACCTGCATGTAGCTGTTCGAGGAGTGACGAGCCGTGCGTAACGGTCATTGTTTCCGGGGAGGAGCGATACAATCCCTGCCCGGTTGCAGGGGCAGAAAGGTAACTTTTGCCCCTTTGTGGATTAGACTTAGGCAGTTTGGGCTGCTCTGGAGTAGAAGCAGATTGGGCCATTTTTAGCCATTGGTCCAGTCCAGAACAGGAGCCCCCCAAGTCGTTGCTCCTGTGCATGGGAGTGATGACTTAAGGATAACTCGTTGCTCCGGGGAGCTAGCGTGATGTTGTTGTTCGGAGATGAGGAGGATTTTTTTGTGGTACTCGTGACCCCTGGTGTCCGTGGCATTCATGATCGTGACTGTGTTGCCCGTCGTTCGGGGATGCAAAAGGTCAGTCAGAATTGGAAACGCTGGGGCGCCACGCGTGCCTTGAGGTTCATGTATCAGTTACTAGGCAATGATGGCTAGTTAATATCCATCATGACCTAAGAGCGCGTCTACTGCACGTGCCCCTCTTTATAAAAGGGGGAAATTCGTTCCATTTAGGACTTTTCACTCTGATTTCTCTTCGTCTCCTTCAGCGTTCCTGCACATCACAGTCGTCTGCTACTCCGACCACCGCTCCAAACTTCGAGCAACCACTTTTGTCTTCTTAAATCAAGTAAGTTTCTGATTATGTGCTTGTTTTAGCTCTTTTTGGGTGGTCAATGGTAGATTGCATGCGGTTAGGGCTAGGTTAGAGGATGAAATAGATTAGTTTCCAGTAATTGTTGGTGGTGGACGGTGGTCGTACCTTTTTTCCACTTCTGACATGTCGCCGGATGTGTTAGTACGTTTTGGTGAGGATGGCGGTTCACGGCGTCGTTGCGACGACGATGCATGTGTAACCGTCGTGATTGTTCATCTTCTGAGTGGGTGACGAAATTTTCGGTCGAATATTCCCAGATTCCGGTGAAGCTTTGCGATTTCTGGCGAAGCTCCAAATGAAAACTGGGTATGAGTGTGGGGAATCTCCTTGCTTGGGGATGATTTGTTTCGAGCATCTCCTCATGGGGAGGTTTCAGTTTTCTTTTGATGTTAGGGCATAGGCCGGGGACGTTGTCCTCAGCCCTTTGCGCGCCCTATTACTTGACTAGCTGTGGAAGGGCGGATTTGATTTATTGTCGAATTCACTTTCTTCTCTGCTTTTCAAGTGATCGACATAGTGACGATGCCAGATGGAGAGATTATCCTGGTTTCATCCGAGGAAGAAACAAGTTCCTAAAATAGTAGTAGTTTAACGGCTTCAAGCACCCCCAGTGAGTTCCGGGAGGAAGAGGAGTTGGAAGATATGGACGAGGACATCGTTGAGGGTTCCGCGGACGAATGGGAGGTGGCCGAACCTGCCGAACATGTGTCTACTTTTGTAAAGTACTTAGGAGATGTCTTCACGGAGGTCGGTCCAGAGGGGGAGTCGAAGGTACACTTTCCCTCTGAGGATGACAGGGTCTGCACGAATTACGGGGACCGCTTTGCAATGTATGAGTATGCCTTCAAGGAGCTGGGCCTAAGGTTGCCGTTGAAGTTGGCCCACATGCAGCTGCACCCTAACTCGTTGGCCTTCATCTGGGCGTTCGAGCTGGCGTGCGAGCACCTCTCCATAAGGGCTACTCTTCTTCTATTTACATCGTCTTCCATCTTCAAATGCAGTTGTCGGGGAGGCAGTATGGTTGGATCTCTTAGAAGCAGCCTCGCAAATTGTTTAAACCATTTTCGGAGTCGATACAGATGTTTAAGGAGCGATACTACATTATTGAGCCTGTGTCCGAAGCTGCCCAGGATAGTACATATGTCTGGGAGATCGAGGTTGATGAGGATGGAAATGACCTGTGCGACGAAGCGGGGAAATTTATTGGGCAGAGAATCTACAAGTTCCCCATCCATTGGGCACCTGACCATTTCGTCAAGAGGCCCGGTGACTACGTTCTCCAACTGCACAAGCTACACGGGCAGGATGTCGTGGCGTACGAGGAGTTGGTGAAGTACGTTAACTCCTTCCAGCTTGCGGAATGCTGGACAAACAAGGGCAACCTGGTCTTCGAGGAAGACGGTGTCATACCCCAAATTTTGACCACTAAGATTTCCCATCATTGTGCAAATCATCATCACAATATGGATGAATCATTAGTCTCCCCAAAGATGGGTGAGCATCCACTACAATCAAACTTAGGGTTTCAAGCCCTCTCAGAGCTCTTAGACAAATGATCAATCAAGAAATGACATGATCTTCAACTTGTCTAGCCTTTCAAACATCCACAAAGGATCAAGAGGACTCCCACTTCAAGGATTAAGCACAAGGCTTCTCCCTTCTAGGTGGATCAAACCTTAAGATCGCCAGTGTCACCAAATTTGGGTTTGGTCGACCAAGGCCTCCAGATGGAAATTTTCCTCTGGGCATGAGCCAATGCTTCAAAGCATAACCTATGATGCTCCAAGGGATCTCATGAACCCAATCATCAAGTCAATTTAGCCTCAGGAGATGCATTCATCAAAAAATCAGGAATTAGGGTTTCTTGACCTAATTCACCCCTAAGTTGACTTTTGGGACAAAACATGAGCCAAGACCTCAAGAGGGGATTTCAGGGTCTCAAATACATCACATTGAACCATTTGAAACAATGTATTAATCCAAGAAGCTTGAGCAACAAGTTTCAATTTCATCAAAACCACAGTTAGGGTTTCACAGAAAAAGTCAACTGTATCTTTGACTTTTGACCAGGACATGCTCCCAAACCCTAAGACATGATCCTATACACCCTATAACACCTATGAAATCTATCCATCAAGTTTGATTTAGGTCAAGGACTTGATTTCAAAGAGGATCGCACAGTTTGGAATTCATCTGATAAAAAGCCAATTGTGCGTACAAAAGTCAAACTTTGACTTTTTGAGATTTTTCACAATTATGGTTCCTTAACCCTAAAATGATGTTAATATGTGATTGGAATCATCATTCATCAAGAAAAAACAAGAAAAGTGGGATAACTTGTAAAAGGGGTAACCATAAAAAACTTAGAAAATTTTCTAAGTTATGGAACAAAGTGGCTAGGGTACCAACTTTGGAGGATCATAACTCCTAAACCACAAGGCCATTTTTTCCCATCCAAAGCTGGATTTGTAGCTCTCATTACCCTCTAAAAAAGCTTCAACTACCACTCATTCCAATTCCCCATGGATTTTAAATTATGGAATGATCAAAATCACAAAAAGTGAAAATGTCACTTTTTTCCAACACTTAGTGAAATTTTCACTAAGTCAAAATCTGCCTTCACTTTTTTCCAAATGTAGGGGCATTTTTCACTTGGATCCAAAAAGTATCAAAACCAATTATGATCAAACAGTTATTGTCTCATATGAGGGCTTTCCAAAATGGCCAAGAACTCCATCAAATCCCACTTTAGCCATGATATATGACAATGGCAATATGCCTTGCTGAAAACTGCCAAGACTAGGCAGAATTTTACACTTTTGCTCGATTTGGTAAATTCAGATAATTCCAAGCCTTTTCATCACTTTGGACACATCTGAGGATCAAATCTAAAGGGAACAAACACTGATCCAAACCTCCAAATTCTTTGGAACAAGAAGTAGCATGCCAAACCTATAAATCCCTAAAAGAGAGACAAGACTCCAATTTTGGATTGGAGAATTTAATGGATGCACCAAGGTGGCATGGACTGACACATTTGCAATTGAATTCAGTTAAGAATGATCCAACAACTAGGGAACCACAGCTCTGTGCTCTAACCTCTAGTCAATGGCTAGAGGAGACTTGGATTCCCATTGAT
Source organism: Lathyrus tuberosus (assembly GCA_022829125.1). Classification (NCBI taxonomy): domain Eukaryota; kingdom Viridiplantae; phylum Streptophyta; class Magnoliopsida; order Fabales; family Fabaceae; genus Lathyrus; species Lathyrus tuberosus. Next base: position 4,181,559 of record JALAZF010000170.1, read on the forward strand.
CAACATTGGCCAAACCTCTACTGTAGTTTCCATTCACTATTGATCCAAAAATAAACTTGCTCTACCATAAATAGAGCTCATTTGTGCTCAGTTTGAGTACACCAAAGCCATCATACAGATGCTTTCCTCAAAATCACCTTCTCACTTCCAAATTTTCCTTCCAAAGCAAGTCACTATCGGGTTTTGAGTTTGAGAGAAATTCCAACCAAACCAATCACACACACACCTCATAAACATCATATAGAAGTGATCCAAACACTCACATAACATCTGGAACACCAAAATCAGAAAATCACTAGCCAATTGCTCAAGCTTTTGACAGATTTGCAGTTGGGGTGCCATCTCAAGTTCCAAATCATTTCAATCCATTCCAAGCATCCAGACACACTCCAGGGCACCTAGGGAAGCTATCCAGATCATTGGAACCTAGCTGTAACACCTCTAACCCAAAACACGATCACCAGCTGCAAAAGGTGAGCATGAGTTCTTCTAACTCTATGATCCGTGCATTTTTTGCTGCACAATAATTTGGCCATATGTTCATAATCATGCATAGAGTGTTTACCTTCAATCAATTGCTTTATATGAATCGTGTATGGAATTTCTGAACCTTCATGCAGAATTTAGGGTTCTTGAGGTTTCTCTTTGATTTCTTATTCCATGCTTAAAATAAATGAAATTAAAGACCATAGACATGATCATGAGGTTGAAACGAGTAGATTGATATGTAGATTGCATGATATAATCAAGTATTCAGTGAGATTGGATAGAAAATGCAAATATGCAGAAACAAAGGAAGGGCGCGTGTTCTTGCCATGTTCTTGATATTTAATTGATTAAAAATTAATTTCTCTCTGAGTTTTAATGATTTTGAGTAATTTCTTTTTTTAATAATTCACAAAAATGTTAAAATATTTTATTTTACCAAAAAATCCCAAAAATATTATTTATTTCATATAATTTATATTTTTTGCCAAGAATTAATATTTTAATTGTTTTTGACATTTAAAATATTTTTTCCTTCTTGATTTTGCAAATTTTAATGATTTCTGATCATTTTGTAAGTCAAAATATGATTTTTGAAACATTAATCCAAGATCACAATTTGTTTTCCACATGTTAAACAATTTTGATCATTTTAATTGAATTTCTTATTCAATTAAAGTACATTTTGGAAACAAATTAGGGTTTTGATTAATTCAACCCTCATCAAACCTTTTAAAAACATTTTGGGCCTCTAATAGAGTGTAAGACCCAACCCTTTGTAAATACCAACCTATTTTGGGCCTCAAGTGTTGTATAAGTCCCGTTGTATTTCAAAAGTTCGGCGCGATCATCGCCCGTTTAAAACAAACCATCTAGGTCTCTCCTCGAGCTATAAGACCCATTCAAAATCATTTTGGACCTCTAATAGAGTGTAAGACCCAATCCCCTTTTGAAACCAAAAACTTTTGGGCCTCAGTCATTGTATAAGACCCACGGTGTTTTCAAAACCTCGGCGCGATCGTCGCCCTTTTCAAAATGAACCCTGGGGTTCTCCTTGAGCTATAAGACCCATCTTTGTTCACTTTCAATCATTTTGGGCCTCTTGAGAGAGTGTAAGACCCATCCCCTTGTACAAAAAATCTTTCTTGGGCCTCAGAAACTTGTATAAGTCCCTGTACAAAATGACAGTGGGATCACTGCTTGAGCTGTAAGCCCCAATTTTCCTTTCAAAAGCACTTTCTCCTTTGATTTTGTAACATACTGTTATTTTCAATTTCTTTGTTGAACAACTAACCAAACAGCATGGAAGCTCTACAACCGAGTAAGTGTTTACCCGCTTTCATATGTATATAACTGTATTATGGGGCTGTTTCACTGTAAGTCTTCTTTCATAAACTCATATCGACTGCGTAATACTAGCATAGATATTTAGAGTTTCCCCGACAACTACGTCTAGAACTAGACAAAACCTCGTCTCCTTACATCCGACGTTCTCCCGGATATTTCAACATAACCTAAACCATGAGAAATTTCTTTTACAACAATTTTAGATAACTAGATCTAAGAAATCTCCCCCTTGAACAGTTCATATACAGAAGGCCAATGTTCCAAGTGAAACCCCTTCTGGAACTGTTCATCAGCCACCTCTTGGGCTTAGTGCAAGGACCCACAGGCTTCCTAAAAGCATCCCCGCCTCCTCTTGGGCGTTGTACAAGGACCCGTCGGCTTTTTAGAAGTTTTCACAGCCTCCTCTTAGGCTTCGTATAATGATTCTTCCTCCGGGAAAATAGCCTCCTCTTGGGCTTCGTACAAATTATCCCAACGACCTCTTAAAGGTATAGGAACAGAAATTAGTCATCTTAATAGAACAGTCTTTCAAAGAGTCTAGATCTTTCTACCGCGAACGTACTGTCTCTTAATTTCTCTTAAGCATAGTACAAAAGATAAAACTCTAGACTTGGACAGTCTAATCTCCTTGAGTCTCGAAGACTTTCTCAAGTTCTTGTCAAGAATAGGAAAAAACACTCGTAGACTTGTACGAGATACAAATCACTCTCTTGTTGAGTATAAAAGACTCTCTTGTTGAGTCAAACATTTTTAGCCTCCACATCGGGCTTCGTACGAGATACCAAATCACTTTCTTGTTGAGGATAAAAGACTCTCTTATAGAGTCAAACACCTTTAGCCTCCGTCTTGGGCTTCGTACAAGACACATACAAAAGCACTCTCTTGTTGAGTCAACACATCCAGCCTCTCTCTCGGGCTTCGTACGAGACATATAAAAACATCCTCTTGTTGGGTCAATAGCCTCCTCTCAGGGTTTGATTCAATCAACCTTTTAGCATGAAATCATGCTTTGGTCTCAGCATACAAACATCAACAACTCCTTTTCCCTCGTCTAATTGCTGTAAACGGAAAGCTTCTGGATTATTTACATCCATGCCATTGTCCCTCTTTTAGCATGAGAAATTCCTAAGGAAAGATGTCATTGCTCTAAACTGAGTTAAAGTCTTCTCCCTCAGGTTGAAAATCCCTTATAAAGGAAATTATGGCATTGCTGGATTCGTATATCCCAGTTAAAGTAATTATCCTTTATAATCAGTCACCCAACAGTTGTACCAAACAGGCCAAATATTCCCCTTTAGAGATGACAAATTCTCTCTAAAGTCAACACCCTTTTAGCTTCACATCTTGGGCTTCGAACAAGATACAAATAGACCCTCCAGCTTCACATCTTGGGCTTTGAACAAGATATAAACCACCTTTAGCTTCATGTCTTGGGCTTTGAACAAGACACCAAAACAACATTTCATCCCATAGAATAGGAGGAATTACGATCGCTCTGATTTCCCTATCCCAGGAATACGTAGGCATAAGATTGAAGAAGAATCTTAGCGAGCACACTAATCAAAAAACCCCAAAGTCCCCTAGGCGCAGGATCCCAACAAATTCCCCATGAACAATCCCAGTATTTCGTTCTGAACAAAATAAGTAGAGAGAGGCCCACGAACCGCATCTGTAAACCAACAGTTTTGACTGTTTAACCTCAGTTTGCAAGAAGGGTTAGTTGGAGACATCTATTTCCCTTCCTTCATCAGCTTCAATAGGATAAAAAATGAATCGAACTGTAGTACCAAAGCGATAGTGATTCGAAACCACAAAAACCGCGCTACAGAAAAATGGCGACCACAGTGGGAGAGACTTGTTCTTCTCCCGTCTCTTAGGAGGAAACCTTAAGTTTAGACAATTTCACAGGAAAAATGGCGCCCATCATGGGGCCAAACAAAGGAATCTTGTCTCTCTTATCTCTCTTGTTGAAACCTTCTCTTAGGACCAGTCCTTAGGTTCACAAGGTATCACCGAGTGACAGTTCCATCGGGGAATGTCATTATTGCTAGGATCGGCCCTCACTAGGATCTTAGGTCAAAAACCTTTAAGTTGGGAAGGTACCACAGAATGGCGACTCCGCCGGGGAGCCATTTTCTGTTAGGATCATAGGATTCATAGCTCTTAAAAAGTCTAGGACATTAAGACAAATATATATATTGCTTTTCCAAATTGATATCTTTGTTTATTTTTCTGCTAATGGGAATGCGTGTGATGTCGCATGTGGAAAGATTGAGTATACACCTAGGAAAAAACTCTTTCAGTAGTGCGGAAGCTATCGAAAATAGTTGTCACGCGATACTACCCTCTTCTGAGATTCTTGGAAAAACATCACCTAGCACGGTTCCCGGCCCGCTGATGTTATCTCGACAAGAAGCAATGATTTTGAGAGACAGGTACGAAAATAACTAGTATAAACCTTTGGGATGGGTAGAGCCTTGACTTCATGACACCGACCCTTTGACCCCATGTTTTTTCTATGTTTTTGTGTGCTGCATTCATGCATTCATTCTAAAAACATTAAGCAAAGAAAAATTTTCTCTTCTAGTCTCTCTTTTTCAAATTAAACTAAGACAATGATTGCAAATGTCAGAGAGAAAAGGATTGCACTAATGGATTTCGGTAGAAGAAAAACTCACAAGTATACCTTCAAGGTTCCAAAACTAGAGGATTTGAGAGGATTAGCAAGGATGATCACTAACCCTGACGCTTTCAGAGCCAAGTACGGAGGTCTGCTACCTCTATTAAGGGTCCATGTAATTGAAGGAATCCTGGAGGCACTCGTTCAGTTTTACGATTCGGTCTATCACTGTTTCACATTCCCGGATTACCAGCTCGCACCAACGCTGGAGGAGTATTCTCATCTGATTGATCTACCCGTTACTGATCAAGCTCCCTTTTCTGGACTGGAAGAAATTCCAAAGGATCAGACCATTGCAAAACCAATTTATTTGGACGAATCAGAAGTCAGGACTCACCTGACCACCAAGGAAGGAATCCCAGGTTTACCAGCCAAGTTTCTGGTAAAGAAGGCTTTGTACTTTGCTAGTATAGGGAACGTGACTGCTTTCGAGAGCATCTTTGTTTTGCTCACCTACAGGTTATTTTTGTTTCCCAACATTGATAACTTCGTCGATATCAATGCCATTAAGGTTTTTCTCATTGGAAACGCCGTACCAACCTTGCTCGCAGATACGTATCATTCTGTACACTTAAGGAATTTATACAGCGGAGGAATGATCATGTGCTGTATACCCCTACTATATAAGTGGTTTATCTCCCATTTGCCTAAGTCTGCCGCTTTTTGGGATCATAAGAGTTCCTTATGTTGGTCGCAGAAAATCTTGTCTCTTACCAACTCTAATATAGATTGGTACAATAGGATCTATGACGGGATCAGGATTATTGACCGTTGTGGAAACTTCCCCAACATACCCCTCATTGGAACTAAGGGAGGAATCAATTATCATCCAAATTTAGTTCGTCATCAATTTGGATACCCGATGAGGCATGTCCCGCATAATGCTCATCTGGAAGGTCTTTTCTTCAAGGAAGGAGAAAATGACAGGGCACTAAAGATGGAAATAGTGCACACTTGGAAACATGTTCATAAGAAAGGACGGGAGTCTCTAGGAAAACCGGACTGTGTCTCGGTGGAACCTTATCTCCACTGGGTACAAACTAGAGCTCTCAAGCTAAAGATGCCTTATCCTCGTCACGGAGTTCTTCCGCCAAGGGAATCTGTCATGTACTTCATGACTAAAACGGAAAAACTTCAGGTTACTCTCAACAAAGTTCAACAGGAGAGGAGGTCTTGGAAGAACAAGTACCGCATTCTCAATGTGGAGTGTACCAAAATACAGCAATTGTTGAAAGATAAGGATGCTCTAATTGAGATTTTGGAGCAACATGCTGTAGAAAATAAGGATGCCCAAAGGAATTTGCTCGCTCCTTTCACTTGGCAAAGGAATGACAACCCGACAACGGCCCAAAAGCCTCGGTCCAAGAAAAGGAAAGTACCAGAATCAGCACCCGAATTCTCCTCAGAGAGGACTCGGGACCCATTAGCTTAGGTTTCTGTTTCCGCATCTTGTAATTTACTGTATTTCCATTTCCGCAATCCTTTGAATTCAATAAAATGGGGGTGTCCCCACTGTTTGATATTTGCAATCTAATTGTCGAAGTTTATTTTGATTTAACCAAAAAAACAATTAATATAATCATTGCATTCATCATTCTCATGTCACGTATTCTTCTTACCTACGAATCTCACGTTTGTGTCTAGGTTTTAGAGTCAAACTGTCTCATTCGTACAATACTCGGGCCAATCTTCATAAAAAGATGGATGATCTCGAGGAAGAGAACAGAGAGTTGAAAGAAGAGATCGATGCTCTGAGAGAGGATATGAGAAAGCTTTGTAACAACATGTAAGCCATGGTAGAAGCTCAGCTACAAAGAACTGTGATCTCTGAGATCACCTCAATGCCCATAGTGGAGAAGTATGATCCTAGGTATCAAATTCCGAAAGATCGTCCCTGGGGTATGCCTGTTAACTATATCCCGAAAGGATATGTTCCGCCGATCACTGAAGATCAGGGAATCATAGCAGAAGTCGATGGGCCTAAAGGTTACAAACTTCGGGAAAGCGAGGATGCCAGAGGCATAATGAGGACTCCTGAAGGTTACAAACTTCAGGAGCCTCCAAGATTCACTGCCGTAGTAACGGTACTACCCCCTGTGATGCACACTATCCCGGAAGGACAGATTCCACAGATACCTTCTGGTAGAAAGGACAACATGTTCGACAGAATGAATGAGTTCCAGGAACAATTCTTGGAGATGCAGAAAGAACTGCAGGCCCTTCGCGGTCAGGGTCTATTTGGAAAGGACGCCACAGACCTTTGCTTGGTCCCCAATGTGAAAGTCCCGCACAAGTTCCAAGTACCCGATTTTGAAAAATACAAGGGTAACTCTTGCCCTCAAAGCCATTTGGTGATGTACGCTCGGCCAATGTCAGCTCAGACAGAGAACCAGGATCTACTGATTCACTACTTTCAGGATAGTTTAACCGGTGCCGCATTAAAATGGTACATGGGTTTAAACTACGCTACGATTAGCACTTTCAGAGATCTTGGCACTGCCTTCGTCCAACAATATAAATACAATTTGAACATGGCACCAGACAGAGATCAACTCAGATCAATGTCGCAAAAGGACAAGGAAACCTTTAAGGAATATGCTCAGAGATGACGTGAAATTGCCGCTCAAATTTGTCCACCTCTTGAGGAAAAGGAGATGACAAAGATTTTCTTAAAGACCTTGAGCTCATTTTACTACGACAGAATGATTGCCAGTTCGCCCAGCGATTTCACCGAAATGGTCGGTATGGGAGTGCGTCTCGTGGAAGCCGTTCGAGAAGGACGTCTAGTCAAAGACACTGGGTCGACAAGCGGTACTAAAAAATACGGTAGTGCTCTCCCTAAGAAAAAGGAGCAAGATATTGGTAATATCTCCCTCAGAAAGCAAAGGCGACGATACCAACCAGTAGCAGCTGTAACTCCTGCTATCAACCCTGCGCCTGTTTCTATGTATCAACCTCAAGTTGCTCAAAGCCAACCGCATTCGTAATAATTTCAGCAAAGGACACAACAGCCTCTTCAACAGGCTTGTCCTCAATACAACAACAACCGTACAAAGCGGCCACCAGGATTTGATCCTATACCAGTATCGTACGCAGGACTATTTCCATTACTGTTAGCCAAGGGGCATGTCCAGACTAAGTCTCCTCTTACAGTACCGGAAAATCTGCCTTTTTGGTTTAAGGTGGATCAGACTTGCCCTTACCATCAAGGAGGACCAGGGCATAACATAGAAAACTGTCTCAGTTTCAAATCCGACGTGCAAAAGCTTGTTATGAGCGGGGTCTTATCTTTCAAGGATACGAATCCTAATGTTCTCACAAACTCGATGCCTCAACACAAGAAGGCTACAGTCAATTTGATAGAGGGAGAGTCTAACAACACCTATCAAATTCACGATGTACTCTTATTAAGGGCCAACTTGGTCAAGATGCGTTGTAGACAGAGTGGATATGGCCATGTGCCACCTCATTATTATCACCAGTGTGATATCTGCTCTAAAAGCAATCAAGGATGTTCTGTGGTGCAATCAGCTCTACAGGAACAGATGGATCTCGGATGGATCCAAGAGCACCGAGTTCGTGGAGTTAACATGGTTTATACAAATTCCAACATCATTCAAAACTACGATATCCGTGCGATGAATGTCAACCTGGTGGCAATGCACTCAAGGCAAAGCTAGTATCATAATCTGCCATGTCACGATTATAATTCCTGCCTGACTTGCTCGGTAAACAAACAGGGATGCTCTTTCATACAGGGGGCCCTCCAGCGTCAGATGGATCTTGGATGGATTCAAGACTACCATGATAGGAATCATTATCAAATCAACATGATTCAAATCTTAGATATTCGCTTGATGAATACCAGCCTGGTGGAGTTACATGTTAAACAGGTCCGGCTCGGGTTCCTGGTATCACATGATTATCAGGGCTGTAAAGCGGGTTGCGAAGACGATCAGGGTTGTGCCCTTGTCCAGGAAACAGTTCAGCACTTGTTGAACCACTGGTGGCTTCCAATCTATATGGATGAAGACACCCAACAAATTAGTATCACTAACGGGGATCCTACTAGATATCAAAGTTAGGATGTTCGGTCGATGGAAACAGATCTAGTAAGGTTACACTGTATTCAAATAGGACGTGGCCAGGTGCCACTCCACAACTATGAGCGATGTGGAGTTTGCTCAGTGGATAATCAAGGATGCTACCTCGTGCAAGCAGCCCTTCAAAGTCAGTTGGACCGCAAAGAGATTCAACCATGGTCAAGTTCTGGATCAGTCAACTACTTCGCTGATCAAATCGAGGACATTGTCGTAATCTCTGATCATCAGAGGGCTAGGGATATTTGTGCCATCATCCCTCTGCTTGACGAATCGAGAGTTCCCAACCAGGAACGGATCGAAATTACTTATGATGGTTGGACAAATCAGAAGGCTCCCATAGTCATCTATCTACTGGGACTGCTACCGTATGAATCAACTAAGGTTATCCCTTACAAATACGGTGCAACAAAAATTGAGAATGGAAAGGAAATTCCGTTACCCTCCGTCGTGAATATTGCAGACATCTGTCGAGTAACACGGAGTGGTAGAATCTTTAACAGAGGAGTTGGAGAACCCAGCAAAGAAAAGGAACCTCAGACAGAAGTTCCCGATCCACCAGTCGATCAATCCAGTAATCCCGACCTTTCGAAAAACAATGATGAGATGAAGCTCATCCAAAAGAGTGAATACAACATTATTGATCAACTGTTACAAACTCCTTCGAAGATCTCTGTGCTATCACTTTTACTCAGTTCCGAAGCCCACAGAGAGGTTCTACAGAAAGTCTTGGAGCAAGCCTTTGTAGAACAGGATGTAACAATCAGACAAATTGATATCATTGTCTCTAACATTACTTCCTTCAATAACTTGGGATTTAGTGATGAGGAATTACCTGAAGAAGGTCCCGTCATAACACGGCGCTCAACATTACAGTCAACTGCCATGATGATGATTTAGCCAACGTATTGGTAGACACAGGGTCAGCCTTGAATGTTATGCCAAAGTCCACTTTGATGTGATTATCATTCGAAGGACCCCCGATGAGAACCAGCAAGGTCGTCGTCAAAGCATTTGAAGGATCCAGAAAAATGGTTATCGGCGAAGTCGACCTTCCCATAACTATTGGTCCTCACACTTTCCAAGTCACTTTCTAGGTCATGGACATTCGGGCAACATACAGTTGTTTATTAGGAAGACCTTGGATACATCAGGCTGGGGCGGTCACTTCGACCCTCCACCAAAAGCTAAAGTTCGCCCAGAACGGCCAACTTGTCACGGTTTGTGGAGAACAAGCCTTGCTCGTGAGCAACTTGTCATTATCTACTTGTGCAGAACCCGAGGAGGTTGTTAGAACTCAGTTCCAAGCACTTTCGGTGAGCAATGAGAATCAATCAGAGAAAGGAACCTCAATTTCCTCATACAGAGATACTCTCGAAGTGATCAAAAATAATAATGCAAAAGGATGGGGACAACTTGTCATTCCCACTGATAACAAAACAAAGAAGGGTCTTGGTTTTTCTGCAACTTGCACCCAGACAGCTGCTAACGATGAAAGTCTTCATCCCATTCAGAACTTCTTCCACAGTGGAGGCTTCCTTCAACCAGTGACTCAAGACGTGCATACCATCAATAAATATGATTCCTCCGATACAGAGGAATAATGGAAGTCCTACCTCAATGAGGACGGTTATACGTCTCAGGGCGAAACACAGACTCCCTTTTGCTTTCCTGCACAGAGTCCGAGATTTATACCAAGGTCAGATGTCAAAATGATATACGGAGATTGTGATCCTGAAGGATGTCGGGCTCTGCCAAATTCATTAGAGGAGGACACTCTGATGAAAGACAGCTTTGACCCCAACTACTATGGCCCGATGGATGGCCTGCCAATGTGGCAGCCTTACCTAGGAGATTTAGGGCAAGAAAGTCAGCCGAACAATGGAAATCAGATGAGCATCATTGAAAAGAATACCTGCGTCCCCACCATGTCATGGGATTAACACCCAGGTTATCCTAAAAATACCAAGCACGATGATGAATTCGCAACGTTTGCCGGACTAGAATTCATCAACTATGCTTTTCCTGAGGTCAACGTCATTGAGAGGGATGACTCCTCCAATTCCAAAGAAGTGTGGGACACCTTGGGACAACCGAGTGGAAAATACGACTTCAAGGTCAAGCACACCACTCCTGAAAGCTCTCGTATCAGGCTCGAAAACATCCAGCCAACTGGATGGGGAGATACAGCTGAGAGTACAAATACTACGCAAAATACAACTGAGGAATCCTCCTACGACAACTCTGCCTGGGAGACAGATTCCAATGATCCAGCTCCACCAGAAATCAGCGTCATTTCTGAAGACAAATCAAGGAAGGTACCAGACTTTATGATTCACCGAGGAGTTCGCCGCCAATGGGTTGCTGTCGATGTTTCGAAGATTGTTCATAAGTCTAAGTAATTGCCATCTTTACTTTAACCTTTCACCTTGCCCAGGTGAAACGGATGTTTTGATAGGGCTCACTTTCTGTAAACATCCCTCTTCGTTTTGCCTAAAGCGAAAGAGTTTTGTTTTCTAGGGCTGTAGTTTCAAGAATCGACTTGTTCATTAATAAAATAACGTCGTTTTGTAATTTCTGCATTAATTGCTGTTTTCTCTTTTTGCTTTTTTTTTTTTTCAGAAAATGGTAATCCTAAAAAATAACTCAATAACAAAAACCAGCAGTTTTCAAAGAAAAATACGCTGCACGCACTCTTGCATTCTCTCTATCTCTTCTAAACACAAATCATTACGTCATGCAGATTGCTTATTTTAAACCCCATTGAAACATACGATCTGATGCCTTCTCCCAACTTTGAGTTCCCGGTATTTGAGGCTGAAGAAGAAAATGAGGACGAAATTCCATAGGAGATCTCCCGACTACTCAGACAAGAGGAAAGGTTATTTGAACCTCACAAAGAGTTGCTGGAAACAGTCAACTTAGGATCGGAAGAAGAGAGAAAAGAAGTCAAGATTGGGGCACTGCTCAGTCCAACTGTCAAAGAGAGTTTGACGAAACTTCTCAAAGAGTTTCCCGATGTATTCGCTTGGTCCTATCAGGATATGCCAGGGTTGGATACCAGCATCGTGGAACATCATCTACCGTTAGGATCAGAATGTCCACTGGTAAAACAAAGGTTGAGATGGACTTATCCAGACATGGCTGTCAAAATCAAAGATGAGGTACAGAAACAGATTGACTGGGGTTTCCTCGCTACGTCAGAATATCCTCAATGGTTAGCCAACATCGTACCAGTTCCGAAAAAGGACGGAAAGGTCAGAATGTGTGTGGATTACAGAGATCTAAACAAGGCTAGTCCAAAGGACGACTTTCCTTTACCACACATTGACATGCTGGTAGACACTACAGCAAAGTTCAAAGTTTTCTCCTTCATGGATGGATTCTCGGGCTATAACCAGATCAAAATGGCGCCGAAAGACATGGAGAAAACTTCGTTCATTACCCCCTGGGGTACCTTCTGTTACAAGGTAATGCCGTTCGGTTTAAAGAACGCCGGGGCAACCTATCACAGGGCCATGACTACTCTGTTTCATGACATGATACATGAAGAAATCGAAGTGTATGTCGATGATATGATTGCAAAATCTAAAACAGAGGAGGAGCATGTGACACACCTGTCAAAACTATTCGAGCGTTTGCGAAAGTACAAACTCCGCTTGAATCCCATTAAGTGCACCTTCAGTGTCCGTTCAAGGAAACTCTTAGTGTTCATCGTCAGCTAGAAAGGAATTGAGGTTGATCCTGACAAGGTCAAGGCCATTCAAGAAATGCCTTCTCCAAAGACTGAAAAACAAGTCAGGGGATTCCTGGGACGTTTGAACTATATTTCCAAATTCATATTCCTCATGACTGCAACATGTACGCCAATTTTCAAATTACTCAAAAAGAATCAGGACTGCGTTTGGACAGAAGACTGCCAAACCGCCTTTGACAGTATTAAGGAATATCTGTTGAACCCACCGATTATATCACCTCCAGTGGAAGGAAGACCACTAGTCATATATTTAACAGTCTTGGAAGACTCAATGGGTTGTGTACTTGGCCAACAAGACGAAACAAAAAGAAAAGGGTCTGCCATCTACTATTTGAGCAAGAAATTCACCGACTGCGAGACTTGGTACACTATGCTCGAGAAAACTTGCTACGCTCTGGCTTGGACAGCCAAACGTCTTCGCCAGTACATGATTCGTCACACCACTTGGTTAATCGCTGAAATGGATCCAATCAAGTATGTCTTTGAAAAGCCTGCTCTCACGGGAAGGATTGCCCGTTGGCAGATGTTGTTATCAGAATATGACATAGAGTACCACGCTCAGAAAGTCGTTAAAGGAAGTGTTTTGGCCGATCATTTGGCTCATCAACCGATTGACGATCAGGAATCAGTCAGATTTGACTTCCCAGACGAAGATGTCATGTATCTAAAAATGAAAGACTGCGATGAACCGCTACCCAGTGAAGGGCCAGAACCAGATTCCCAATGGGGACTTATTTTTGACGGAGCTGTCAATCATTACGGAAATGGAATTGGGGTAATCATCATAACACCTCAGGGTACCATCATTCCTTTCACCTCCAGACTCATATTCAAGTGCACAAACAACGAGGCCGAATACGAAGCTTGTATTATGGGTCTCGAAGAAGCGATCGACTTAAGGATTAAGAACTTGGATGTATATGGCGACTCAACTTTGGTTATCAATCAGATCAAAGGAGATTGGAACACATACCAATCAGGATTGATTCCTTACAAAGATTACGCAAGAAGGTTGTTACCTTTCTTCAACAGAGTCGAGTTTCATCATATCCCTCGTGAGGAGAATCACATGGCTGATGCATTAGCCACTCTTTCTTCCATGATTAGTGTAGATCAATGGAACGACTTACCTAAGATTGACATAATGCACCTTGAACGGTCCGCTTACGTCTTCGCGATTGAAGCAGTCATAGATGACAAACCTTGGTATCACGATATCAAATGCTTCCTTCAGAAACAAGAGTACCCACCTGGGGCACTAAGGAAAGACATAAAAACTCTTAGAAGGCTGGCTGGCAGCTTCTTCCTGAGTAGTGATACACTTTATAAGAGGAACTTTGACATGGTCTTGCTTTGATGCGTCGACAGACCAGAAGCAGACATGCTGATAAAAGAAACTCACGAAGGGTCCATTGGCACTCATGCCAATGGACATACAATGGCGAGAAAAATTCTAAGAGCAGGGTACTATTGGTTGACAATGGAATCTGACTGCTACAAGTACATGAGAAGATATCACAAGTGTCAGATATACTCAGATAAAATCCATGTACCGCCTACACATCTCAAAGTTCTTTCTTCCCCATGGCCTTTTTCCATTTGGGGAATCGACATGATTGTCATGATCGAACCTAAGGCTTCGAACGGACATCAGTTCATCCTGGTAGCCATTGATTACTTCACCAAGTGGGTCGAAGTAGCGTGATACGCTAATGTAACCCGACAAGTGGTGGTCCGATTTATCAAAAACAATCTCATATGCCGTTATGGTGTTCCGAGCCAGATTATTACTGATAATGGATCTAACTTAAAAAACAAGATGATGAAAGAGTTGTGCACAGAGTTCAAGATCAAACACCATATCTCATCTCCCTACCGACCTAAGATGAACGGAGCGGTAGAGGCAGCTAACAAGAACATCAAGAAGATTGTTCAAAAGATGGTCGTAACCTACAAAGATTGGCACGAGATGCTACCCTTTGCTCTTCACGGTTATCGCACATCATTCCGCACTTCAACAAGGGCTACCCCTTTCTCTCTAGTATATGGCATGGAGGCAGTACTCCCCATAGAAGTAGAGATCCCATCAATCGGGGTATTAATGGAAGCTAAGCTTTCAGAAGCTGAATGGTGGCAAAGTTGGCACAATGAACTGAATCTGATCGAAGAAAATTGAATCACGACACTATGCCATGGTCAGTTGTATCAGCAAAGGATGAAGAAGGCGTTCGGCAAAAAGGTTCGACCTCACGTCTTCAGGAAATGAGACCTTGTGCTAAAAAAGGTACAATCATTTCTCACTAATTCCCGGGGAAAATGGACTCCAAATTATGACAGCCCCTATGTGGTCAAGAAAGCTTTCTCAGGCAGTGCCTTGAGACTTGCAACCATGGATGGAGAAGAATTTGCCTACCCCACGAATGTTGATGTAGTCAAGAAATACTTCGCCTAAAAAAAACGTCTCGGTGGATTAAAAACCCGAAAGGGCGGTCCAGGAAAAAATTAGAGACATGATCAAAAATCATCCCGGTGGATTGGAAACATCACAGTACAATCCAGGCAAAAATTAGGGATAATAGCAAGTAACTATGTTCAACAAAGGGGCAAATCCCTCAGCAGCAGTAATGCCATCGGTTAGGAAAACGCCAGTCAAGGTCATCTTCGACAGAAGCTCAGGATGTCCAGAATTCAAAGTTGGTAGAAGGATAGTGGTCATTATGTTTCAATGTAGCCCTTTTCCCTTAAATTACCATTTTCTAACTTTGTAAATACTCTATGGAATCAAGAGTTTGGCTGATTTCCATCCTATCAATAAAATTTGAGCCCTTGTGCTTTTGTTTGCAACTCTTATTTGTTTTAGCTTTACAGAACGACATTTTAACATGAATAACGATTCTTGAAACGAAACAAAAATGAATTTACTTGTCAAAATTTTTCTGCTTTTAAAATAAAGATGGCAATATCTTTTGACTGTTGAACATTGAAAGAACATCGATCGCTTCGTCTAAAGTAATTGAGCTTCAAAGTGCAAAATCAAAGTACTCCTTCTAAGCCTGTGCACCTGAATGAAGGATCAGCTGTATCAGATGCGATTTTCCCATCTGATACCCCCGGCAGAGTTCTTATCTCCTAAGCCCAACCAACATAGCTCCCGACAGGAACTATCTCTCCTAAGCAAGGCAAAATTGCTATCGTGAACCAGTGATACTTTTCATCCCCCACTGTGGCCGAGTATCCATTCGTGTTCATCTACTAGTCTGTATGTCGCGTTAGCTTTGTCAGCATATACATACTTACATCATGCATTATTGATTTACATTCATATTCATATTGCATCACTATCACTCTAGTCGGTCTTGTTCCCTAGTGATAAGAGTCCTCTCAATCGAGTCGTCAATTCTTTCCTCGTCAGGAAATGAATCATCTAAGTGATCTCTCCTCCGGTTTATTTCTGGATTGAAGGTGGTTCTTTGACCACTTTGATAACTTGAACCTCCTAAGAGCCAGAGAGCTTCCGAAAAACATCACTCTTAGCCATTGAAGATGATATCTTCGCTTTCCCGGATTAAGGAAAATCCCGAGAGAAAGCCTCTTAATCAGAGATTCGGCAGTACAACAGTTTTTCTCTGAAAAATTCACTGACGAAAAGGTCATCGGCACCTCAAAATTGGATCACATCATATGGCATTTCTCAGAGAATATCCCGAGAAAAGTATGATGTGGTAACCCCAAGCAAAAGCAGTCTCTCAAGAGACTCGTTTTCCATAAATAGAGTCAACAAATGGCATCTCTAACAG
This sequence comes from Lathyrus tuberosus, assembly GCA_022829125.1. Lineage (NCBI taxonomy): Eukaryota > Viridiplantae > Streptophyta > Magnoliopsida > Fabales > Fabaceae > Lathyrus > Lathyrus tuberosus. Next base: position 4,197,726 of record JALAZF010000170.1, read on the forward strand.
AGAAGTTTGTACCCCTCTACAATTCAGACAGATGGGTTCCCCAGCAATTTTGACATCAAAATTTTTTCTATCAAGTGGCATCTCTCCAGGAAAATTGGGCGAGAAGTTTGAGGAAAACCGCTACACATAGCGTCCCTTGTCAATAGAGTTTCTTGACAAAAGAAACTTAGACCAGTTCCTTGGTAGGAAACCAGGATCGAGGGGAGGTTTATATCGGAAATTGAGACCAAATCCTTTGTAGGAAACCAGGATCGAGGGGAGGTTTATTCCAAAAATTGAGACCAGTTCCTTGGTGGGAAACCAGGATCGAGGGGAGGTCTATTCTAGAAATTGAGACTAGTTCCTTGGCGGGAAACCAGGATCGAGGGGAAGTTTAAATCAGAAACTAAGACCAGTTCCTTGGTAGGAAACCAGAATCGAGGGGAAGTTTACCTTTTCTAAGCATCATTTCTTAGCAAAAGAGGAAGGATGCGCAAACTGTGATTCATAACCACCATCAAAATTTTGGGTATTCCGATATTTAATCCTCTTGCACCCGAATACCCGAATACCATCGCCATTCACACCTTCGGGTCCAAGAAGATTAAATAGGGGCATCTGTCATACCCCAAATTTTTACCACTAAGATTTCCCATCATTTTGCAAATCATCATCACAATATGGATGAACCATTAGTCTCCCCAAAGATGGGTGAGCATCCACTACAATCAGACTTAGGGTTTCAAGCCCTCTCAGAGCTCTTAGACAAAGGATCAATCAAGAAATGAAATTATCTCCAACTTGTCTAGCCTATCAAACATCCACAAAGGATCAAGAGGACTCCCACTTCAAGGATTAATCACAAGGCTTCTCCCTTCTAAGTGGATCAAGCCTTAAGATCGCCAGTGTCACCAAATTTGGGTTTGGTCGACCAAGGCCTCCAGATGGAAATTTTCCTCTGGGCATGATCCAATGCTTCAAATCATAACCTATGATGCTCCAAGGGATCTCATGAACACAATCATCAAGTCAATTTTGCCTCAGAGGATGCATTCATCAAAAAATCAGGAATTAGGGTTTCTTGACCTAATTCACCCCTAAGTTGACTTTTGGGACAAAACATGAGCCAAGACCTCAAGAGGGGATTTGGGGATCTCAAATACATCACATTGATCCATTTCCAAGAATGGATTGATCCAAGAAACTTGAGCAACAAGTTTCAATTTCATCAGAACCATAGTTAGGGTTTCGCGGAAAAAGTCAACTGTATCTTTGACTTTTGACCAGGACATGCTCCCAAACCCTAAGACATGATCCAATACACCCTATAACACCTATGAAATCAATCTATCAAGTTTAATTTAGGTCAAGGACTTGATTTCATAGAGGATCGCACAGTTTGGAATTCATCTGATAAAAAGTCAACTGTGCACAAAAGACAAACTTTGACTTTTTGAGATTTTTCACAATTATGGTTCCTTAACCCTAAAATGATGTTAATATGTGATTGGAATCATCATTCATCAAGAAAAATCAAGAAAATTGGGATAACTTGTAAAAGGGGTAACCATAAAAAACTTAGAAAATTTTCTAAGTTATGGAACAAAGTGGCTAGGGTACCAACTTTGGAGGATCATAACTCCTAAACCACAAGACCATTTTTTCCCATCCAAATCTGGATTTGTAGCTCTCATTACCCTCTACAAAAGCTTCAACTACCACTCATTCCAATTCCCCATGGATTTTAAATTATGGAATGATCAAAATCACAAAAAGTGAAAATGTCACTTTTTTCCAACACTAAGTCAAAATCTGCCTTCACTTTTTTCCAAATGTAGGGGCATTTTTCACTTGGATCCAAAAAGTATCCAAACCAATTATGATCAAACAGTTATTGTATCATATGAGGGCTTTCCAAAATGGCCAAGAACTCCATCAAATCCCACTTGAGCCATGAGATATGACAATGGCAACATGCCTTGCTGAAAACTGCCAAGGCTAGGCAGAATTTTGCACTTTTGCTCGATTTGGAAAAATCAGATAATTCTAAGCCTTGTCATCACTTTGGACACATATGAGGATCAAATCTAAAGGGAACAAACACTGATCTAGGCCTCCAAAGTCTTTGGAACAAGAAGTAGCATGCCAAACCTAAAAATCCCTAAAAGAGGGACAAGACTCCAATTTTGGATTGGAGCATTTAATTTATGTACCAAGGTGGCATGGACTGACACATTTGCAACTGAATTCAGTCAAGAATGATCCAACAACTAGGGAACCATAGATTTGTGCTCTAACCTCTAGTCAATGGCTAGAGGAGACTTAGATTCCCATTGATCATTATTGGCCAAACCTCTGCTGCAGTTTCCATTCACTATTGATCCCAAAACAAACTTGCTCTACTATAAATAGAGCTCATTTGAGCTCAGTTTGAGTACACCAAAGCCATCAAATAGATGTTTTCCTCAAAATCACCTTCTCACTTCCAAATTTACCTTCCAAAGCAAGTCACTATCGAGTTTTGAGTTTGAGAGCAATTCCAACCAAACCAATCACACACACACCTCATAAACATCATATAGAAGTGATCCAAACACTCACATAACATCTGGAACACCAAAATCACAAAATCACTAGCCAATTGCTCAAGCGTTTGACATATTTGCAGTTGGGGTGCCATCTCATGTTCCAAATCATTTCAATCCATTCCAAGCATCCAGACACACTCCATGGCACCTAGGGAAGCTATCCAGATCATTGGAACCTAGCTGTAACACCTCTAACCCAAAACACGATAACCAGCTGCAAGAGGTGAACATGAGCTCTTCTAACTCTATGATCCCTGCATTTTTGGCTACACAATAATTTGGTCATATGTTCATAATCATGCATAGAGTGCTTACCCTCAATCAATTGCTTTGTATGAATCGTGTATGGAATTTCTGAACATTCATGCAGAATTTAGGGTTCTTGAGGTTTCTCTTTTATTTCTTATTCCATGCTTAAAATAAATGAAATTAAAGACAATAGACATGATCGTGAGGTTGAAACGAGTAGATTGATATATAGATTGCATGATATAATCAAGTATTCAGTGAGATTGGATAGAAAACGCAAATCTGCAGAAACAGAGGAAGGGCGCGTGTTCTTGCCATGTTCTTGGCCCCCTTTTTCAAATATTTGAATATTTGAATTTTGTGATTTTGTTTAATTGATTCAAAAATTAATTTCTCTCCGAGTTTTAATGATTTTGAGTTGTTTCTTTTTTTAATAATTCACAAAAATGTTAAAATATTTTATTTTACCTAAAAAACCCAATAATGTTATTTATTTAATATAATTGATATTTTTGCCAAGAATTAATATTTTAATTGTTTTTGACATTTAAAATATTTTTTCCTTCTTGATTTTGCAAATTTTAATGATTTATAATCATTTTGTAGGTCAAAACATGTTTTTTGAAACATTAGTCCAAGATCACAATTTGTTTTCCACATGTTAAACAGTTTTGATCATTTTAATTGAATTTTTTATTCAATTAAAATACATTTTGGAAACAAATTAGGGTTTTGATTAATTCAACCCTCATCAAACCTTTTAAAAACATTTTGGGCCTCTAATAGAGTGTAAGACCCAAACCTTTGTAAATACCAACTTATTTTGTGCCTCAAATGTTGTATAAGTCCCGTTGTATTTCAAAAGTTCGGCGCGATCATCGTCCGTTTAAAACAAACCATCTGGGCCTCTCCTCGAGCTATAAGACCCATTCAAAATCATTTTGGGCCTCTAATAGAGTGTAAGACCCAATCCCCTTTTTAAACCAAAAACTTTTGGGCCTCAGTCATTGTATAAGACCCACGGTGTTTTCAAAACCTCGACGCGATCGTCGCCCTTTTCAAAATGAACCCTGGGCTTCTTCTTGAGCTATAAGACCCATCTTTGTTCACTTTCAATCATTTTTGGCCTCTTGAGAGAGTGTAAGACCCATCCCCTTGTACAGAAAATCTTTCTTGGGCCTCAGTCACTTGTATAAGTCCCTATACAAAATGACAGTGCGATCACTGATTAAACCCTGGGCCTCTCCTTGAGCTGTAAGCCCCAATTTTCCTTTCAAAAGCACTTTCTCCTTTGATTTTGTAACATATTGTTATTTTCAATTTCTTTGTTGAACAACTAACCAAACAGCATGGAAGCTTTACAACCGAGTAAGTGTTTACCCGGTTTCATTTACCGCTTTCATATGTATATAATTGTATTGTGGGGCTGTTTCACTGTAAGTCTTCTTTCATAAACTCATATCGATTGTGTAATACTAGTATAGATATTTAGAGTTTCCCCGGCAACTACGTCTAGAACTAGACAAAACCTCGTCTCCTTACATCCGACGTTCTCCCGGATATTTTAACATAACCTAAACCATAAGAATTTTCTTTTACAACAAATTTAGATAACTAGATCTAAGAAATCTCCCCCTTGAACAGTTCATATACAGAAGGCCAACGTTCCAAGTGAAACCCCTTCTGGAACTGTTCATCAGCCTCCTCTTGGGCTTAGTGCAAGGACCCACAGGCTTCCTAAAAGTATCCCCGCCTCCTCTTGGGCGTTGTACAAGGACCCGTCGGCTTCTTAGAAGTTTTCACAGCCTCCTCTTAGGCTTCGTATAATGATTCTTCCCCCGGGAAAATAGCCTCCTCTTGGGCTTCGTACAAATTGTCCCGTCGGCTTCTTAAAAGTTTTTCTCGCCTCCTCTTGGGCTTCGTACAAATTATCCCAACGACCTCTTAAAGGTATAGGAACAGAAATTAGTCATCTTAATAGAACAGTCTTTCAAAGAGTCTAGATCTTTCTACCGCGAACGTACTGTCTCTTAATTTCTCTTAAGCATAGTACAAATGATAAAACTCTAGACTTGGACAGTCTAACCTCCTTGAGTCTCCAAGACATTCTCAAGTTCCTGTCAAGAATAGGAAAAAACACCGTAGAATTGGGCAGTCTCAATACCCTTCGGATTCTCCGTTTCCTTAAAGAACAGGAAATAATCCCGGTCCTCAGATCAAATCCATGAGTACAACATTACTCATATAAGAACTGATTTTCTCTTTTAACCAACATACTGGACCTGTCACTCAACTGAAACAGTAACCCTAGCCTCCTCTTGGGCTTTGTAAAATGATTCTCCCCAGCAGAGTTAACCTTTGCAGCCTCCATCTCGGGCTTCGTACGAGATACAAAAACATTCTCTTGTTGAGTATAAAAGACTCTCTTGTTGAGTCAAACATTTTTAGCCTTCATCTCGGGCTTTGTACGAGATACAAATCACTCTCTTGTTGAGGATAAAAGACTCTCTTATAGAGTAAAACACCTTTAGCCTCTGTCTTGGGCTTCATACAAGACACATACAAAAGCACTCTCTTGTTGAGTCAAACCTTCCAGCCTCTATCTCGGGCTTCGTACGATACATATAAAAGCATCCTCTTGTTGGGTCAATAGCCTTCTCTTAGGCTTTGTATAAAGAAATCCCCGTTTGATTCAATCAACCTTTTAGCATCAAATCATGCTTTGGTCTTAGCATACAAAAATCAACAACTCCTTTTCCCTCGTCTAATTGCTGTAAGCGGCAAACCTCTGGATTATTTACATCCACGCCACTGTCCCTCTTTTTGCATGAGAAATTCCTAAGGAAAGATGACATTGCTCTAAACTGAGTTAAAGTCTTCTCCTTCAAGTTGAAAATCCCCTATAAAGGAAATTATGGTATTGCTGGATTCGCATATCCCAGTTAAATTAATTCTCCTTTATAATCAGTCACCCAACAATCGTGCCAAACAGGCCAAATATTCCCCTTTAGAGATGACAAATTCTCTCTAAAGTCAACACCCTTTTAGCTTCACATCTTGGGCTTCGAACAAGATACAAATAGACCCTTCAGCTTCACATCTTAGGCTTTGAACAAGATATAAACCACCTTTAGCTTCATGTCTTGGGCTTTGAACAAGACACCAAAACAAAATTTCCTCCCATAGAATAGGAGGAACTACGATCACTCTGATTTCCCTATTCCGGGAATACGTAGGCATAAGATTGAAGAAGAATCTTAGCGAGCACACTAATAAAAAAACCCCAAATTCCCCTAGGCACAGGATCCCAACAAGTTCCCCATGAACAATCTCGGTATTTTGTCCTGAATAAAATAAGCAGAGAGAGGCCCACGAACCGCATCTGTAAACCAACAGCTTTGACTGTTTAACCTCAATTTGCAAGCAGGGTTAGTTGGAGACATCTACTTCCCTTCCTTCATCAGCTTCAATAGGATAAAAAATGAACCGAACTGTAGTACCAAAGCGATAGTGATTTGAAACCACAAAAATCGCGCTACAGACGGTAGTCAAAGGGTTGAATACCGGTTTATTAATATCAAGGCACTCCTGGAGTGCAAGACTCCTTCGGAAGTCGAGAAACTGCTTGGTAGTCTTAGTTACTTTAGATTTGTTTGCATTATTTCTTTTCCTCATATCTAACGTGCTTGACTTTTGCTTGTGCAGGTGAGATGCCTCAGGCCCATGAGAGGGTTGTGAAGAATGCTCTTGCGAGGAACAAGGCCAGAGCGATTCCTCTGAAGTCTCGATTTGCTGGTGCGCGTGCTCCCACTCCAGTCCAGTCTGCTGCGGGGACCTCTTCTCCCACTCCCGCTACCCGGGGATCTCCCCTGCCTTTGACCAGACGATCCAAGCGGCCAAGGGTTACTGACGCTGTTGACCTCACCCGGGTACCGGAGTAAGGTAAGTTCGAGCTTCCTGTTTGTATCCTTGATAGGAGATTATTTGAGGGGAACTCTTTGGTCGTGCCTCGGGCGGAATCTCTTCGTTTGGAAAGCATGGACCGCCCGAGCAAGAGGGCGTTGGTGGCTCAAGATGCTTCAGCTTTGGTTAGGATGCTGGAGATGGCAGCCGTTTATACTGAAGGGGACTCTGCAACTGAGTCTAAACTTAATACTGCCCCGGCTACCATGTCGTCCCTCAAGGAAGAGGTCAACGGTGAAGATGATGCTCGGAAGAAGGCTGAAGAGGAGGTGGCCAAGCTGAGGAAAGAGAATTATACGCTGGCTGCGGAGAAGAAGATGGCCGAGGAGCTGGTCCAGCAGCTGAGGGCAGTCAATGCTCCGGGTGAAGATGAGCCTGAAGATGTGAAGGAGTTAAGGACAAGGTCCGAGCTGGTCGCCCGCATGCTGACGGCCGAGGATGACAGTATTGTCGTCGTGGACGAATCCTTCAGAAACGCCTTGGCTCAACTGCGGGTGGTGAACCCCGAGCTTGACTTCTCTGTCGAGGGTACCCATTATCTGGCGCATATTGAGGATGGCCGGATCGTTATGCCATACACCCTTCTTGAAGGAAATGCCGAGGTTCAGCCCGCAGAGAGCTAGGGGCCTCAGCCTGAGCCTGCCGATCAGATGGACGCGTGAGGGGTTTGTCATTTTGTTGTTGTAATTTGTCCGGCCTGTGTGCCGTGTAATTGTTGTAATCTATTTGGGGGCATGGCCCCCGTTTTAGGTAATCGAGCACAGTCGTGGTCCTAGTGGCCACTTATTATGTTTAAATTATATGCCCGGTCTTGGTGGCCGGTTCTGTTATTTGCATGGTTTTACTTGCTTTTATTTTCTGATAAGTTTTGCACTCATGCTTATTTTGAATGTATGTTTGCCCGTGATAGGGAGTATTTTCCTTATGTGAAGTTTTAGGGGATTGTTCGTCGTAGATGTGTTCGGCAGTGAGGGGTACTGGTCGAACGGTCGGGGAATATCCTGGCGGGGGTGCGGAGCTCAGGTCGCGTTTGAGGCCTGAGTTCGTGGCGTGAACGTCCCATCGCGAGTTGGGGTTCTGCCAGTCATGGTACTTTGACGACAGTGATGCTCGATCGAGGACCGTTGTTGAGCAGTTACTCTGCTCGTTACTGAGCGGGGTTCTGCTTTATTGGTATGCGACGCTGGTACCTAGGCGTCCATAGTGGTAGGTAGCCGACGTTCGTCGTCGTGACGGGTCAACCCTAGAATTAGGGCCTTAGCTATAGTATTGTTTTAGATTTTTGGTGTTCCATGGTCGAGCAAGTTCTTCCCCGTTGAGATGTTCTAGGTAATAGGCCCCATTCTTTGTTTTTGCTCGGACGCGATAGGGCCCTTCCCAATTGGCTGCTAGTTTGCCTTCGCGAGAGTCTTTGTGGTTTTTCCTTAAAACAAGGCTCCCCACGTCGAACTCTCGTCGTATCACCTTGGCGTTGTACCTGATGGTAATTTTTTGTTTTAGTGAGGCTTCGCAGAGGGCTACCTCAGTTCGAATTTCGTCGACGAGGTCGAGTTCTTCTCTTAATGATTCGTCGTTCATCTCCTCGTCTAGGGGCGACTCTGTTTTCCTGGAGGGCACGTGAACTTCGACGGGGATTACAGCCTCAGTCCCGTACGCTAGACGGAAAGGTGTTTCCCCGGTTGTAGAGTGTGGAGTTGTGCGGTATGCCCATAGCACACTGTGCAGCTCCTCGACCCAGGCCTTCTTCGTTTCATCCAGCCTTCGTTTGAGGCCTCAGAGGATGACCTGGTTCGTAGCTTCGGCTTGCCCGTTTGTCTGGGGATATTCAACGGATGCAAAGTGTTGCTTCGTTTCTAGCTGGGCGACGAAGTCCTGGAACTTCCTGTCCGTGAATTGTGTCCTATTGTCCGTGACTATCGCCTAGGGGACGCCAAAACGTGCAAGGATGTTTCGTTTGTAGAAACACAGTATGTTGAGGGAAGTTATTTTGGCTAGAGCCTCTGCTTCTATCCATTTTGTGAAGTAGTCTACGCCCACTATTAGGTATTTGTTCTGATTTGATCCTACTACGAAGGGTCCAAGGATGTCTAGGCCCCACCAGGAAAATGGCCACGGGGAGGACATTGCTTTGAGCTCGTTAGGTGGAGCCAGGTGCATGTCCCCGTGCCGTTGGCATTTATCGCATTTCTTCATGTGTTCTTTCGCGTCGTGCTGCATGGTCGGCCAGTAATACCCTGCTCGGAGGGCCTTTCGGGCAAGGGACCTTCCACCGAAATGTTGGGCGTTGATCCCCGCGTGGATTTCGCGTAGGATGTGGGCGACCATATCTTCCTTGATACACTTGAGTAGCGGAATGGAGAATCCCCGCCTTTAGAGTTGATCCTCGACCAGGACGTAGGAGCACGCTCTTCGCCTAACTACGCTGGCCTTTTTTCGGTCGGACAGAAGTTCGTCTTTAGCGAGATAGTTTTAAGCAGGGATCATCCAACAGTTGTTCTCGCCGATCACCTGTACGTCGAGGGTCATGGAGGCCTTCTCGATACTGGGTCGAGGAAGTATTTCCTGTATGACGGATTTGTTTCCGCCTTTCTTTTTTGTGCTGGCTAGTTTGGATAGAACATCTGCTCGCACGTTATGTTCGCGGGGAACATGTTTCACTTCTACTATTGCGAATTTTGCCATTTCCCTTTTGACCAAGGCTAAGTATTCGGTCAGGTTGTCGTTTTTGGCTTGACATTCTCCTCGGACCTGAAGGGCCACGAGTTGTGAATCTATGCAAATGACGACTTCTTCTGCGCCTAGGTCCTCGGCCAGGCGTAACCCAGTGAAGAAGGCCTCGTATTCAGCCTGGTTGTTCGAGGTTGGGAAGGACAGGGTGAGTGATACTTCGACGATGATTCCTTCGTTGCTTTCCAATATGATGCTCGCGCCGCTCCCTGCCGAGCTTGAGGCACCGTCCACGAAAATGGTCCATTTGTGCGCTTCGCTCGCGGGGGAGTCTGCGAATGTCATTTCTGTGATGAAGTCGGCCAGAGCCTGGGCTTTGAGAGCTTTCCTGCCTTCGTACCGGATGTCAAATTCGGATAGTTCGAGCGACCATTTGAGCATTCGACCAACCATGTCTGGTCGTCCCAGTAGTTGTTTTATGGGTTGATCTGTTCGAACCATGATTGTGTGGGCCAGGAAGTAGTGTCTTAATCTTATGGTTGCATTAATGAGGGCCAGATCCACCTTCTCTATCTGTTGGTATCTTAACTCTGGTCCTTGTAGTGCTTTGCTCGTGAAATATATGGGCTTCTGTCCGTCAGGAGTCTTGCGGATGAGTGCGGCGCTCACTGCTTCAGTTGCTACGGTGAGGTATAGGTACAAAGTTTCGCCATTGTCTGGGCGAGAGAGGACTGGTGGCTCTGAGAGTGCCCGTTTCAGATGGAGAAGAGCCTCATCACATTCCTCGGTCCATTCGAACGCCACTTCCTTGCGGAGGAGTTTGAAGAATGGAAGGGCGTGCTGGGCAGATTTGGCCACGAAACGAGATAGTGACGCGAGCGTCCCGTTGAGGGATTGGATGGATTTCTTTGACATGGGCATTGGAAACTCGGAGAATGCTCGACATTTATCGGGGTTGGCCTTGATTCCCCGTTCTGTTAGATAGGAGCCGAGGAACTTCCCTGCCATGACACCGAACGTGCACTTCTCCGGGTTGAAACGCATTTTGTATTTTTTGGCCTGTTCGAAGATCTTCCTTAAATGGGCAGTGTGATCGGTTTCCTCGTGGGATTTTACGATCATGTCGTCCATGTAGACTTCAAGCATGTCGCATATCTCTCCCCGAAAGACCTTGTTCATCATTATTTGATAGGTCGCACCGGCGTTTTTCAGGCCGAAGGGCATTATGTTGTAGTAATAGTTGCCCGATTCGGTCATGAAGGTCGTGTATTTTTTGTCGGCCATCGCCATTGGAATTTGAATATAGCCTGAGTAGGCGTCCATGAATGATAAAAGTTTAAAACCGGCAGAATTATCAACAAGTTTATCAATATTGGGGAGGGGGTAGGCATTCTTCGGGCATGCCTTATTGAGATCGGTGTAATCAATGCACATTAGCCATTTTCCATTAGATTTTTTAACGAGTACAACGTTGGACAGCCAAGTGGTGTACTTGGCCTCCGAAATAAATTTGGCCTCGAGGAGGTCCTTTACAGATTTTTCTGCAGCCTCCATTTTCTATGGAGACTGTTTTCTCCTACGTTGTGCTACGACCTGGACGGCCGGGTCAATTGTCAGCTGGTGGCAGGCGACGGATGGGTCCAAGCTGGGCATCTCGGCGGCGCTCCAAGCGAAGAGGTCGGCATTCTCACAGAGGCATGCCTTGAGCTGCTTCCTCGCGATGTCAGGCAGATCTGCTCCAATCTTCACTCCCCGCTGAGGGTCGTCGCCGAACAGAACGATCTCAAAGTTGCCATCCAGGATTGGGCGCATCGGATGGGAGCTGCTGCTGGACGACATAGACGAGTTAGCTGATGCTGCTCATTCCTCCTACCGGTCTTCTTCAGGGAAGCAGCTGTTGAGGTCGATGGAGTCGACCTGGGGCAGAGGCTTGGCTTCCTCGGAGCTGCTTGGCAATGCTGGCTTGCTCGATGTCTTTGGCTTGGATGCAATGGCGTTGAGCCCCTTTGTTGCAGCTTCGAAACACCTCCGTGCAGCCTCGATATCACCGTGGAGGGTGGCGACCATCCCTTTCGAAGTGTAATACTTCATCTTAAGGTGGACTATTGAAGGAACTGCTACCAACTCGGCCAGAGTTGGTCTTCTGAATATGCACTGGTAAAGCGACGGGCAATCGATTACCAAAAATTATACCTTGACGGATCTGGCCATCTCAACTGATCTGAAGGTTACGATAAGCTCGACGTATCCCCATGGCTTGGTCACTGATCCATTGAATCCCTGTAAATCAGACCCCAAATAGGGGGTAAGGTATGATTCGTCCAGCTGAAGTGTTGAAAACAGTTGGGAGTACATGATGTCGACCGAGCTGCCATGGTCGAAGAGGATTCTGCGAAAGTCAAAGTTCGCCATTCGGGCTCTGATGAGCAAAGGTATGCTCAAGTTGGGAGACCCCCCCGAGGAGCTCTTCCCTGTAGAAGGAGATGGGGATAGAGCCCTTTTGGGCCTAATCGAGCGTGGTCACCTTATTGGAGCTTGTGTTGATCAGATGCTTGAATTTTCATTTCACGGAGCCCACCGTGACTTTGTTGAAGCCCCTGCCGGAGATAACCATGGCAGAGGGAAACGTCTCCCACGGGCTGTGGACCGCAAAATAAGCAGGGGCGCTGAGCCTGTCCGAGATGTAGAAGTCCTCTGGTCGCGATATGGACATAGCGACCTGGATGTTGGCTTCTTCCGAGGAGGGTACTTCTTCCTCTATCTTCTTGGCCTCCTGGGCGTCCTGCCGAGGAGTGTCCTTCTTCTTTGTGAACTATTTCAGGTGGCCGTCCCTAATCAGTATCTCAATGGCATCCTTCAGATGGATACAGACTTCAGTAGTGTGGTCGTGAATCTTGTGGAAACGGCAGTATTTTGACTTGTCCGCGTTGGGTCTGGCCGGCAGTTGTTTGGGGAAGCGGACCCCTGCCTGCTTGAATTCCGAGTTCGCACACTCGGACAATATCTTCTCCCTGGAGACGGTCAGGGGGGTATAGTCGTGGAATCGCCCGGAGGGTCCCTTGTTGTCACAGGATTCCCGAGGATGGTCCCCGCGCCTCCGTTCGCCTCGACGAGATGTTGAGGCTTCCTCGCCTCTGGAGGCCCACGCGTTCTCCTGATGGCGTGATGCTCGGATGTTGCTGGATGAAACCTTCACCTCGTACTGAATGTGCGATTGGGCTTTGAGGAGGAGGGCATTTAGGTTTCTCGGCGGTGCGAGACCAACGACTTTAGAGAACTCGGAGCCCGGGCGGAGTCCTTGGTCGAGCAGAAACTTTTTCATCTCATCCGTTGTAGGGACCTGTACTACTTCTTTGTTGAACCTCTTGATATATGCGCGGAGAGGTTCGTCTTTCCCTTGGATTATAGCTCCAAGGGAGGCCTCAGTCTTGGGGTGACGGCGAGAAGCTATGAAATGTAGCGAGAACATTCTGCCTAGTTGTCTCCATGAGGTAATGGACTCTTCGGGTAGCTACTTGTACCAGGTCATTTCCCATTCCCGAAGTGTGGTCGGAAATAGCCGGCACTTGATGGCGCACCGTATGCCACGGTAGTCCAAAAGCGCATCGATGTTCTCGATGTGTTCGTCGGGGTCAGTAGTCTCGTTGTACGTGCCCAGCGACAGGGGCTTCTCCAGGCCCTTAGGGAAACAGGTGGCCAAGATTTCCTGGGACAATGGGCTGCGAGGCTCATCGTCGCTGCTAGAACTGGTGATGACGGTGACTGAATGGTATGCTCGCGGCAGCGGTTCCTTCGAGGAGAAGGAGAGAGGTTTCTTCGGGGATAAGGTGAACGGAAATGGCCTTTAGATTTGATCGGGGGAGACTGCTCGTTCCTTCGAGTCCCCTTATGGCCGGGAGAGTGCTGGTCACCCGGGGAAACCTGGTCGCGCATCTGGGCTGCGCGAGGGTCAGGCTCTTGGCGCAGTCTCCGATCGATATCTCTTCGGGGTTGCGGGCTCTTTGGTCGTGGCTGGTTCCTCCGCGGAGGAGGGGATCTTGGACGGTTGGACTCCTCTAACGCCCCAATCATTTCATTTTGCTGCAAGATCAGGGTGTTGGTTTTGTTGATCGCCTCCAGGAGGGCTGCCACAGCCGGGTCGGCGTTGGGCAGAACATGAATGTGCTAGACGTCCAGCAAGGGCTGATCGTTGTTGTGTTCAGCAGGGGTAGGGGAAGGAGAAGTTGTGTCCCCGTCCCTCAGAAAACAGGAATCTCGGAGAAGAGATGATGGGCCGTCAACGTCAGTCTTGTTAACGGGGAGGACAGCGGTTTGGAGAGCACCTTTGGCGTGATCTTGAGAGGCCATGATGATGATCTTGAAAATTTGCTTTAATCTTTGGTTTCCGGGGAAAGAAAGATGGGGAGAACAATTTTCCCACAGACGGCGCCACTGATCATGAAGGCTGGATCAGATCCTGTAGAAGTGGGCCACCAAGTACGTCTGAGGTGCTGGTCATATGAAGAGGAGGAGGGGGTGTACCTGCAAGCCACTCCGACGCTCAAGTAAGAAAGGGTCAGAGAAAAGGGGCGAGTACAAAGTATTAGTTCGTAGGGTAAATATTGGATACCTGACCCTCTAAAGCAAGAGGGTTTATATAGAGCCCCCAACGCGTGGCCAACGGTCCTATTTTCGGGGCAAAATAACCGTTTTTTGGAAGAATAGGTAATTACCCAAAATAGCCGTTATGTCAGGCAGCGTGCCCAAAACTAGCCGTTATGTCGGGAAAAGGCACAGTTTCGGGCACCTGCAAGTAACGGGCATTGTTTCCGGGGAGGAGCGATGTAATCCCTGCCCGGTTGGAGGGGCAGAAAGGTAACTTTTGCCCCTTTGTGGATTGGACTTAGGCAGTTTGGGCCGCTTTAGAGCAGAAGCGGATTGGGCCATTTTTAGCTATTGGTCTAGTCCAGAACACTCATATTTCCCAAGAAACTTTCCCAACCCATTAACAGATAAACACCATCAAATACAAAGCGAAACCTAAAGCTAACATCCTGTGGATAACCACATATATGATAGGTAACTGACAACTCCCCATAGTATAACCTGACCCCGGACCCCCCAATCTCTTTAAGCGTTTGTTCAGTTAAACATTCGCGTGCAAGGTTAGTTTGAGATAGCTTCCCTTTCCCTTTCAGCTTCATGGGATAAATCAGAAATCAGAAAGTAGCACCCATTTCTCTTCATCGAGGAGAAAACCCAATTCCGCGATAAGGTGGTCGCATCACCGACAAAAATTGTACGCTACATGGGGGATATCATTATACAAATCCTAAGAGGAGGCTAGGAGGAATCGACTCCGCTGGGGAGGTATTTATCTGTCTTGTACCAAGCCCAAGATTTAGGCTAAAAGAGGATTTTTGATTCCACCGAGGAATATTTGTAGGTGTCTTGTACAAAGCCCAAGATTGAGGCTGACTTTTGCTGAGGAAAAAGAAGGATCATTATACAAAGCCTAAGAGGAGGCTGAGAGATGATTAACTCAACAAGAGAGTGTTTTAAGGTGATTGACTCAACAAGATAGTATCTTTGTGTGTCTTGTATGAAGCCAAAGATTGAGGCTAAAAAGGGTTGACTCAACAAGAGAGTGCTTTTATCTGTCTTGTACAAAGCCCAAGATTGTGGTTGAACAAGCTGGAGAAATCATTATACAAAGCCTAAGAGGAGGCTAACTTCTACTAAGGGAAATCATTATACAAAGCCTAAGAGGAGGATGACATCTGCTGAGGATTATTGAGATCTAGAGGCAGGTCCAAAGCGGGAAATCAACTCTTGCTGAGGGTTTACAGAAGAGTTGAGGTATCAGATGCCTTGAGGCTCTGATGATAAGCTGACCCTGGTTGGGTAAACTTAGGATAAAAGACGGAGTTTTAGAACCTACGGGTTTCGACTCTATTGGGGATTGATTAAATGACCAGTGTTTTTCCTGTATTTGTAAGGAACATTAGAATGTCTTCGAGATCCAAGAGGAGATTATACTGTCCAAGTCTACTGGTATGAATAGGTTTATCTTTGTATGATGCCCAAGAGGAGGCAGGTGTTTTAAGGGATGAGTATCAACCCTAAGCATGATTTGAGGTTTTGACTCTTTAGAAAGACAACTTTAACAAAGTATGACTAAGTTATGTCTTATACCTTTAAGTGGTCTTTAGGGTCCTTGTATTAAGCCCAAGAGAAGGCATGAGAACTTCTAAGAAGCCGGAGGGTCCTTGTACAAAGCCCAAGAGGAGGCGGGGATGCTTTTAGGAAGCCTGTGGGTCCAAACTTAAGAAAAGTTCCAGAAAGGTTTCACCGAGAATTAATCCTTTATATGGTGAACAGTTCTAGGGTTTGAAGAAATTCAAGAGAGGTTTCACCGAGAATTAATCCTCTCTGGGGAAATGAATTTCTTTGACAATTTCTAATAGTGACAGTCTGAGAAAAGTTTCACCGTGAATAATGCCTTTCTCTTTGTTCCATATTGTTTAAGCCCAAGAGAAGGCAAGACTGTATCTGGAATTCCTATAGGGAACTAGTTGTGGCTGTTGGAAGAGTGACCACTGGCTCTATCTAGTTCTAGACCTAATTGTCGGGGAAAACTCTAAGCAGATATACAAGTTTATATACAGTTGATATATGACAAGTATTTAAAAGGATATGAAAGAAGGACTTACAGGTGAGCAAGCTTCCAGCAATACAGTTATATATATATATATATATATATATATATATATATATATATGAAAGCATGTAAAGAAAGCTGATAAAACTTACAGGCGAGCAAGCTTCCGTTGTAAAAGTTGTATGGTTAGTTGTTCAAGAAATTAAAGAAAGTTTTGGAAACAACTATGAATTTGAACCTAAATCAAAAAGGGAGGTTGTTTTTGAAAAGGTTGTTGGGGCTTATACTCAAGGAGAGGCCCAGATGAAAAAAACAGTAATTGTACCGTTGATTTGAAAATTGTATTGGGGCTTATACAATGACTGAGACCTAAAAAGGTTTTATTTAAAAAGAGATAGGTCTTACAACTCAAGGAGAAGCCCAAAGGTTTGAAAATGACATGAAATGGGACTTACAACACAACGCTAGGCCCAGTTGATTTTGAAATGAAATGGCAATCGCGCCGAGATTTTTGAAATCGCAGTGGGTCTTATACAATGAATGAGGCCCAAATTAGTTTGGTTTTCAAAAGGGGTTGGGTCTTACACTCTATTAGAGGCCCATGAGTGTTTTGAAAAAGATTTGTGAGGGTGAAAATAATCAAAACCCTAATTTGATTTTAAAATGTATTTTAATTGAATAAAAAATTCAATTAAAATGATCAAAATTATCAAACATGTGTGAAAAACAAGTTATGATCTTGGATTAATGTTTTAAAAATCATGTTTCATTCATATAATAATTTGAAAATTATTTGAATTTGCAAAACCAAGAGAAAGAAATATTTTTTATGTTTAAAAACAAATAAAAATATAATTCTTTACAAAAATATCAAATATATGAAATACATAATATTTTTGTGAAATTTTCATGGAATAAAATATTTTAATATTTTTGGGAATTTTCAGAAAAAGAACCAATAAAAAATAATTAAAATTGAGAGAGAAATTAATTTTTGATTTAATTAACAAAAATATTGAAAATGGCAAAAATATGGCAAAGTAGCAAAAAATGTATGGGTGGGGTTTGAACCCACGACCTCATACACAAACACACATGCGCGCTACCACTGGGGTAGTGATACATCTGTGTATCAAAACCACTCATAAATACATAAGGGGTGCCAAGTTTTCAGGTCTGGCCATGGCAATGCAAGACAAGTTTTGGCAATTTACGTGAAGCCTCTAACTTTCTTATTTCTCTATGGATTGGGACAAAATTTAGGTGCATCTGACCTAGAATTTCATGAGGAATCCAATGGTGCCCTTGGAATTTTTAGAAAATGTCTCCTCCTCAAAATCCGATAGTGATTTCAAAATAGGCCTATTTTTGCATGTTATATGCTATCTCATGGTACAGGCAAGAATTGCATGACAAATTGGTTCAAACACAACTTATACAACATGTATGAGATGTTTATGATCAGTGGACATCAAAGGAATGCATAATTCAAAGAGTTCAAGTTGTCATGCACTTACCTCTTGGAGCTCCTTGTGCTATCTGCCAAGTTCCTTGTGCCAGAAGTGATCCAATGCTTTGAACACTCTCAATTGATCCCTTGAAGCTTTTAGGATGGTTAGAACCAACTGGAATCCTCGGGAACAAGTATAGGCCTTTTCTTACAAAAGGGGCAAAAGTGACCAATATAGCAACTCTCTCAAATGGTGTTCCAGATGAGGGGAACCATTTGGGACAGTTTGAGGTTGATATTTGGAGTGTGTTTGAGGTCTGGTTTTGTTTTGGAAGTGACAGAATCAAGACATGGCTTGAAAAATGCCGAAAAGTTAATTTTTGAGGTTTTGGAGGTTGACTTTTTTATTTTGGTGTTTCAGGTCACAAGTGAGTGTTTGAACACCTTAGATATGATATATTATAGGTGTATGGATCATGAGCTATGGTGGAATTGCTCTCTAACTCAAACTCATAGATAACTTGCAAAAGAAGGCATTTTGGCCTAGAGAAAGAGATTTTGAGGAAAGCAAGTTGTAGTGCTTTGGTGTACTCAAACTGATCACAAATGAGCTCTCTTTATAATGCAACAAGTTTGTTTTGGCAGCAATAATGTGTGGCAACTGCAGCAGGCCTTTGGCCAATATGGATCAAATGGAATCTTTAGTCTCCTATAGCCATTGACTTGAGGTTAGGGCAGAGGCCTATGGTTCTTTGATTCAGTGCTGATTCTTGACTCATTCAGTTAGGAATGTGTCAGTCCATGCCACCTTGGTGTATCCATTGAATGCTTGGAAACAAAATTGGAGTCTTGGCACCTTTTTAGCCTTTTTAGGTTTGTTATGGCTAAGTGTAGATTTTTGGACTTTGGAGGCTTGGGGATCAGATCATTCTCCATTTGTTTTATCCTCAAATGTGTCCAAATGGATGACAAGGCTATGAGATGTCCAAATTTTCCAAATCAAGCAAATGCACAAAATCTGCCTTGCTTAGGGCAGTTGGAAATGGTGATTTTGAGGGATTCATACCTCCCTGCTCAGGTTGAGTTATGGGAGGCTCTTGTGCTTTTTAGAAAGCCCTCATATGATACAAAACATGTGTGATCAAATTTTGTTCTGAAACTATTTGGATCCAACTGAAAAAACCTTTTGAACATTGATGTTCAAGGCTGGTAACTTAGGCAGATTTTCACTTAGTGTTGGAAAAAGTGTCATTTTCATATTTTTGTCATTTTGATCAATCCCTAACTCAAAATCTATGAAGAATTGGAGTCTGAGGTAGTTGAAGCTTTTGTAGAGTGTAGCAAGACCTACAAATCCAGCTTTGGATCACCCAAAATGGTTGCTTGGATCTCAAGTTATGATTCTTGGAAGTTGGCACCAAAATCATTTTTATTCCATAACTTAGAAAAATTTTGGTTTCCTATGGTTGCCCCTTTTGCAAGAAACCTCACTTTTCTTGATTTTTATTAATGAATGATGATCAATACCACACATTAACATTATTTTTTACTTAGGGGAACCATATTTGTGAAAAAATCCAAAAAGTCAAACTTGATTTTGTGCACAGTTGACTTTTTATCGGATGAAATCCAAACTGTGCGATCCTTTGTGAAATCAAGTCCTTGACCTAAATCAAACCTAATGGATGAATTTCATAGGTGTTATAGGGTGTATTGAATCATGTACCAAGGTTTGGGAGCATGTCTTGGTCAAAAGTCAAAGATACAGTTGACTTTTTCCACAAAACCCTAATTATGGTCCTGATGTAATTAAAACTTGTGAACCAAGCTTCTTGGGTCAATCCATTGTTGCAAATGGGTCAATGTGGTGTATTGGAGGCCCTCAAATCATGTCTTGAGGTCTTGGCTCATGCTTTGTCCCAAAAGTCAACTTAGGGGTGAATTAGGTCAAGAAACCCTAATTTCTGATTTTTGATGAATGCATCCCCTGAGGAAAATTTGACTTGATGATGGGGTCGATAAGTTCCCTTGGAGTATCTTGGGTTATGCTTTGAAGCATTGGCTCATGCCTAGAGGAAAATTCCCATCTGGAGGCCTTGGTCGACCAAAACCCTAATTTGGTGACACTGGCGATCTTGAGGCTTGGTCCACTTGGAATGTTGCAACCTTGTGCTTGATCCTTGATGTGGGATTCCTCTTGATCCTTTGTGGATGTTTGAGAGGTTAGACAAGTTGAAGATTATGCCATTTCTTGATTGATCCTTTGTCTAAGTATCCTGGGAGGGCTCGAAACCCTAAGTCTTGATTATGGTGAATGCTTACCCATCTTTGGGGAAATTGATGAGGCATGATGGTACCTTCATATTGTGATGATGATTCTCAAAATGATGGGAAATCTTGGTGGTCAAAATTTGGGGTATGACATCATACCTTACAAGTACTATGCTACCATGTTTGAAAATGGGACTAAGGTGCCCTTACCATCAATTGTCAACATCGCTGATGTGAGTCGAGTCACCAGAAGTGGCCATGTGATCAACAAAGAAGCTGAGGATGTGATTGTAAGAAAGGAAAAACAAGTTGAGTATCTTTTTGAACCAATGGGCTAGTCAAGTGACACCAATCAGATGAAGGATAATGATAAGGTTTTAAAACTAATTAGAAAAAATGAGTACAACATTGTGGATCAGTGTTTCAGTTGTTAAACACGTCTTCCAAAATATCCATATTATCCATTTTAATAAGTTCTAAGGCTCACAGGGAAGCTCTACATAAAGTCTTGGAGCAAGATTTTGAAAACCACAATGTAACAGTGGGTCAATATGGAAATATTGTTGCTAACATTACCATTTGCAATAACTTGAGCTTCTGCGATGAAGATCTCCTAGAAAAGGGGAGAAATCATAACATGGAATTGAACATCTCAATCTATTGCATGAATGATACTCTATCAAGTGTATTGGTGGACAATGGTTCATCATTAAATGTCATGCCAAAATCAACTCTTACAAGGTTATCCTTTCAAGGGGCTCCTTTGAGGGGTAGTGGAATTTTCGTCAAAGCTTTTGATGGATCTAAGAAGAAGGTTATTGGTGAAGTTGATCTCCCCATAACTATTGGCCCCCATACATTTCAAATTACCTTCCAAGTGATGGATATCCAAGCGGCGTACAGTTGTTTGTTGGGTAGTCCTTGGATCCATGAAGCAGGAGCAGTCACTACAACACTACATCAAAAGCTGAAGTTTGTGAATAATGACAATTTGGTTACCATATATGGTGAACGGGATTTGATTGTAAGAAATATGTCATCATTTTCTTACTTGGAACCCGAAGAGGTCATTAGAACTTAGTTCCAGGCACTTTCTGTAAGTAACGAAGATAGTAAGAGAAAAAGGGCATCCATTTCCTCTTACAAAGATGTAGTTCGAGTGGAGGAAAGTGGTACCACTAAAGGTTGGGGACAAGTTGTGGTTCCTACCAATAACAAAACCAGAGGAGGCCTCGGTTTTTCTCCAATATTCACAAAAGCTGCAAGAAAGAATGAAGACATTCGTCCCCTTCAAGATATTTTTCGCAACGGGGGTTTTATCCACCCTATTCCTCACGAGGTGACATCATTGATGGAGATGACTCTGAAGACGATCCCTCAGATCCTGAAGAAGAATGGAACTCTTACCTTAATAATTCTGGATACATATCGCAAGAGGAGGCACATACTCCAATGTACTCTCCTCAGGAGAAATTCAAGGGTGTACTTAAGTCAGATGACGAGATAGTTGTTGAAAATTACAACACTAAGAAACGTCTTGCTTGCCCTGTTTCAACATAAAAGGATACTATTATGAGAGATAATTTTGGCAACATCCTGGATAACCCTGAGGATGATTCATCTATTCCTCAGAAGTCTGGGAGCCTTACTTAAAAACTCTTGAGTATGATAGTCGGCCATAAGATGCCTACATACCATTCTATACTCCTTAACTCGTCGAGGAAGCAGCTGAAGACCACCTTTTTGATAGATCTACAAAGATTTCTGAACGAGATTTTATTCATTCTACTATACGAGAAGTGAATGTCATAAATGATGACGATTCTGAAAAGGATACATCCACTTACGTAGCACCTTCTAAAGTTCTACATAGGCTACCCGATCATCCTTGGGGCATGCCTCACAAATTCATACGAGCTGCTACAGTTCCTACTGATCTACCTAGCGAAGAAAAACCTAAGAAAGTGAAGAAGTTTTCCAAATACAAACCTGCATTCTGTATTGTGGCGTGCGATTTTTGTCGGTGATGCGACCACCTTACCGCAATGGTTGGAATTGGGTACTACTTTCGGATTTCTTATTTATCCTATGAAGCTGGAAAGGAAAGGGAAGCTATCTAAAACTAACCTTGCATGCAAATGTTTACTTTAACAAATGCTAAGAGATTGGGGGTTCGGCGTCAGGTTATACAAAGGGAAGTTGTCAATTACCCAGTGTATATATGGTTATCCATAGACCTTTTATGGCATGTTTTTCTATACTTTCTGCTGTTTATCTATTGTGGGTTGGGAAAGTTTCTCCTTTGGGAGTGTTGAGAGAATGTTTTTGTTTTTTTTTTGGTTTTTCGTTATTTTTGGGAAGGTACTGGACCTAAAGTTTTTGATTTGTGTGCTCACTAAGATTTCGCAATCTTATGCCTACGTATTCCCGTAAAGATAACTGGGAAATCAGAGCAATCGTAGTTCCTCCTATTTCTATGGGAGGAAAGATGTTTGGTGTCTTGTTTAAAGCCCAAGATTGAAGCTAGCTGAGTATTTGTGTCTTGTTCAAAGCCCAAGATTGAATCTAAAAGGGTGACTGAGAGAGAATTTGTCATCTTTAAAGGGAGATATCTCACCTATTCATCACAAGTGTTGGGAAATTGATTATAAGGGAAATTACTTTAACTGGGATATGTGAATCCCGCAATGCCATTATTTCCTTTATAAGGGTGATGTCATGAAGGAGGAAACTTTAACTCAGTATTGAGCAATGACATTTTTCCTTATGAATCTTTCATGCTAAGAGAGGGACATTGGCATGGATGTAAATAATCCAGAGGCTTGCCACTTACAGCTGTTAGTTGAAAGAGGAAGTTTACCAGGATTAGAGAGGGACCACAGCTTGGATTTTTGAATCAACAAGTGTGCCACTTACAGCAATTATATGGAATTAGGGTTTTTTTATTATATGTTTTGATATGTGATGTACAGATAAATGTCTTCCTATAGAGTGAACCTTTGGTATCTTCTGAGGGAATGTTGATTTTTGTGTGCCTTGATCAAAGCCCAAGGTTGAAGCTAAAAGAAAGGACTCTACTTAGGGAGTTTTATGTTTGTCTTGTATAAAGCCCAAGGTTGAGGCTAAAAAAGAGATTGAATCCACTAGGGAGATTTTATCTGTCTTGTACAAAGCCCAAGATTAAGGCTAAAAAGATTGACTCTACTGGAGAGGTTTTATCTGTCTTGTACAAAGACCAAGATTGAGGCTAAAAAGAGATTGACTCCACTGAGGAGATTTTATCTGTCTTGTACAAAGCCCAAGATTGAGGCTAACTCTACTGAGAAAAAAATCATTATACAAAGCCTAAGAGAAGGCAGGCTTGTGCTAAGGATTATTGAAATCCAAGAGCAAGTCCAAATTATATGTGGTGGGGAATCCAAAGGTTTTTCTCTTTCTAGGGATTTGAAGAAGAGTTGTAATATCAGAGACCATGAGGCTCTGATTTTGCTGAGGATTTGTTGGTGGTAATTTGACCCTAGCTGGGAAATTTCTTAAAATTAAAGCTTAAAGATTGAGTTTGAAAACCTATGGAGGTTTTAACTCTGCTGGAGATTGGTATGTGGATGAAATGATCAGGGTTTTTCCTGTGTTTTTAGGAAAAAACTTGAGGGTTTCTTTGAGATCCAAGAGGAGATGAGACTTTCCAAGTCTTACTTGTATGAAAAGGTTGACTCTTAGTTGGAGAATGATTTTTGTATGATACCCAAGAGGAGACTGATACTGTTGGTTTTAAGGGATGAGAAACAACCTTAAAATGGTTTGATGTTTTAGAACTCTGACTTTCCAGAGGATTGAACTAGTAGAGATGACTAAGTTTTGTCCTATACCTGTAAGAGGCCTTTGGGTCCTTGTACTAAGCCCAAGAGGAGGCTGAGAACTTCTAAGAAGCCTGAGGGTCCTTGTACTAAGCCCAAGAGGGGGCTAGGGATGCTTTTAGGAAGCTTGTGGGTCCAAACCTAAGAAGAGTTCAAGAAAGGTTTCACCGAGAATAAGTCATTTCTCTGCAGAACAGTTCTAGGGTTTGAAGAAATTCAGAAGAGGTTTCACCGAGAATTAATCCTCTTTGGGGAAATGAAATTCTTGTACAAATATTTCTAAGTTGTGACAGTCTTGAGAAATTTTTCACCGGGAATAATTCCTTTCTCTATTCCATATTATATAAGCCCAGGAGGAGGCAAGACTCTATCTGGAAGTTCCTATGGGGAACTAGTTTTGACTATGTTGAAAGAGTAACCTCTGGTTTGATCTAAACCTAGACCTAACTGCTGGGGAAAACTCTAAGCAAATATATACAAGCATATACAGATGAAATATATAAATAAGCATATATTGAAAAGATAGTGGAACTTACAGTTGTGCAAGCCTAAGCATAATAAATATAGCTGTATGGTTAGTTTTTCAAGAAATTGAAGAAAGTTTTGATAAAACTTTGAATTTGAATCTTAATCAAAAGGAAATTTGTTTTAAAAGGAAGTTTGGGGCTTACACTCAAAGAGAGGCCCAGATGATCTCTTTTGAAAAGGCGACGATCGCGTCGTAGTTTTGAAAACCATAGAGGGACTTATACAATGACTGAGGCCCAAATTATTGTTTTTACAATGAGGATAGGTCTTACACTCTATTAGAGGCCCAAAAGTGTTATTTTTATACAAGATTTAGGGCTTATAACTCAAGGAGATGCCCAGATGAAAAACAGCAATCACACCGTTCATTTTGAAAATCGTGTAGGGACTTATACAATGACTGAGGCCCAAATTATTTATGTACAAAGGGGGTTGGGTCTTACACTCTATTAGAGGCCCAAAAGTGTTTGAAAAAGAAGAAAAATGGGACTTACAACACAAGGAGAGACCCAGATGAAAATTATTTTGAAAGCGGCGATCGCGCCGAGATTTTTAAAATCGTATCGGGACTTATAAAATGACTGAGGCCCAAAAAGGTTTATTTATAAAGGGATGGGACTTACACTCTATCAAGAGGTCCAAAAGTGTTTTGGAAAATGTTTGTGAGGGTGAAAACAATCAAAACCCTAATTTGATTTCAAAATGCATTTTAATTTGAATAAAAATTAATTAAAATGATCAAAATTATCAAACATGTATGAAAAACAAGTTGTGATCATGGAATAAAGTTTGAAAAATTATGTTTTATCCATAGAATGATTTGAAAATCATTTGAATTTGAAAAATCAAGTGAAAGAAATATTTTTAAATGCTTAAAAACAAATAAAAATAATTTCTTTACAAAAATATAAAATATATAAAATAAATAATATTTTTGTGAAATTTTTTTAGAATAAAATATTTTAACATTTTTGTAAATTTTGAAAAAAAATAATCATTTCAAAAACATTAAAATTCAGAGAGAAATTAATTTTTGAATCAATTAATAAAATTAACTAAAATAAAAATATTCAAAATTTCAAAAAAGGGCGCCAAGAACACATGTTCTTGGTCGTGCGTGCTCTGGTTTTCCAGATTTGCAAAAACCTCTCTATCTCACTAAATATGTTATGAAATCAAACGATTCAAACATCAATCTTGCTCGCTTTTGATCAAGGAACACGATTGTGGTATTTAATTTTATTTATTTTAAGTGTGGAGTGAGATAATTGTGATGAACACAGAAACCCTAGAATTTGCAAAAACTATCATGAAATCCTAAACACGAATGAAACATGACAATTGATTGAGGGTTATCACCCTATAAACTACCAGAAATAAGTTGGTAACATGAAAATAAATTAATGATGCATGTAATATAGAGTTTGAAGACTTCAGGCTTACCTCTTGTAGCTGGTGATCGAATTTGATGATGGAGATGTTATAGATGTTATGCAATGATTTAGACAGCTTCACTGAACCTTATGTAAGGTGTATGAATGCTTGGAATGGATGGAAAGCACCTAGATCACTCTGTGGTACCTCAACTGCAAATGACCTCTAGGATGGCTATGGAGGTTTGTGATTTTGGTGTTACAGATGAAGGATGAGTGTTTGAACAGCTTATATATGTCTCATAAGCTGTGGTGGATTTGCTCTCTAACTCAAAATTCGATGGTGACTTGCAAAATAAGGCATTTCTAGTTTTTTGAAAGGGATTTTGAGGAAAGCATGTGTTATGGTGCTTTGTTGTACTCAAACTGACCACAAATGAGCTCTATTTATAGTGTGTCAAGTTTTTTTTAGCAGCAATAGTGAATGGTGGCTGGTACAACCCATTGTCCATTAGTTTTCAAAAGGAATCTCAAGTCTCCTCTAGCCATTGACTTGAGTCAATCTTGAAGGCCTATGGTCTTCTGTTGCAGGGATAAGGCTTGACATAATCAGTTGGATTTGCCTCAGTACATGCCACCTTGATGCCTCCATTAAATGCTCCATGACAACTTTGAAGTTTTTGGCTTTTGCATCATTAGATATCACATGCATACATGATGATCTTTTGTCTTGGGAGGCTTGTGGCTCAGAGATCTTTTGCCTTGATCTGATCCTCAATGTTTCTAGAAGGATTAAAAGACTTGTAATTGCACAAATTATCCAATTCGAGCAAATGAACTATAATCTGCTTTGGGAAGAAATCAGTTTTTGGTGCCATGTTCCAAGGATTGTAACTCCTTGCTCAAATTGAATTTGGAGATGATCTGGTACTTGTTGGAAAGCTCTCATGACATACTTTAACTTTGATGTCCACCAATGGACTTGAATCAACTTGTATCTTGGTGAAAAATGGTCTCAAAGTTGGTGAAAAACTAAGACAGATTCTATCCAAAATTTCACTAAGTGTTGGAAAAAGTGGTCATTTTCATGTTTTTGTGATTTTGATCAATCCATAACTCAAAATCCATTAGGATTTGGATTCTGATGTAGTTGAAACTTTTGAAGTATGTCATGTGAACTTTCATTTGAGCTTTGGATGGAATAAAAAGGTTGCTTGGATCACAAGTTATGGTCTTGCAAAGTTGGGTAGAAATCACTTTTTTCCATAACTTAGTGAAATTTCAAGTTTCTTAATGTTGCCCCTTTTGCAAGTAACCCTACTTTTCTTGATTTTTATTGATGGATGATGATCCAAATCATAAGTTAACATTGTTTTTAACTTAAGGTAGCCATGTTTGTCAAGAAATCAAAAAGTCAAACTTGATTTTGGGCACAGTTGACTTTTTGTCAAATGAATTCCAAACTGTGTGATCCTCTATGCAATCAAGTTCTTGACCTACTTCAAACCTAACGGATGGATTCCATAGGTGTTCTAGGGTGTCTTGAATCATGTCCCAAAGTTTGGGAGTATGTCTTGGTCCAAAGTCAAAGGTACAGTTGACTTTTTCTTCAAAACCCTAATTGTGGTCCAGATGAAATTGAAACTTGTGGATCAAGCTTTTTGGATCAATACATTGTTGTAAATGGATCAATGTGGTGTATTTGAGGCCATCAAATCATGTCTTGAGGTCTTGGTTCATGTCTTGCCTCAAAAGTCAACTTAGGGGTGAATTAGGTCAAGAAACCCTAATTCCTGATTTTTGATGAATGCTTCCCCTGAGGTTAATTTGTCTTTATGATTAGGTCTATGAGGTCCCTTTGAGCATTTTGGGTCATGTTTTGAAATATTGACTCATGCCCAGAGGAAAATTTCCATTTGTAGGTCTTGGTCGACGAAAACCCTAATTTGGTGACACTGGCAATCTTGAGTCTTGATCCACTTGGAATGTTGCAACCTTGTACTTGATTCTTGATGTGGGAGACCTCTTGCCCCTTTATGGGTGTTTGAGAGGTTAGACAAGTTGAAGATAATGTCATTTCTTGATTGATCCTTTGTCTAAGTGCTCTGTGAGGACTCAAAACCCTAATTCTTGATTGTAGTGAATGGTCAATAATTCTTGAAGAGATTGATGAGGCATGAAGGTACATCGGTATTGTGGTGATGATTTGCACAATGATGGGAAATCTTGTGGTCAAAATTTGGGGTATGACACTATGGATTTGGCATATACCTTGGAAACTGGGAATCTCTTTCATCAACTTGAACAACCAGGTTATCTTGCACAGGCTGAGATCGTGTAGGGACATCCACTTGTGGAGCATTGTCGTCAGGAGGAAGATCAAACATCGGGTTAGTCATCACTCTGAAGCCTGACATGGGATCAACATTCTCTGTCCTCTCTATTATCCTTCAGTAACTACTTCAAGCTCGGTTCGAATGCCAAGAAATCAGCTGATTGATACAAGGACGGAAGGCCGAATGAGTTGTTTAGGGAAAAAATGTATGCAAATGCAATGCTAAATGATGCATGTTGTGCAAATGCTAAATGCATTTCAAAGAGCTCAAAAGTTACGTTTGCAAACACCATAAAGTGGTTAACACATTTGGATAACTGAAAATCCCATTAAAAATTTGAAGGATTACAAAATAGAGTACAACCTCCAAAATCCATGGTAAAACCTATGATGTTTGCAAGATAACTCTGAGTTCCTTGAAAAAGGGGTTAGAAAAAAGGGTGCATGAATGCATGAAAGGATGAATGAATGTATGCACAAACACAGGTATACACACAGTCACATATTCACATATACATGCAAACAAATAAGGGCATATGTTTGAAGATCACGAGCATGGAGCAATGGTCTACCCATCCCAAAGGTTTGTATTATGGGTTCATTTGTACCTGTACAACGGATTCTACACAGTTCCCAAAGTCATCAGTCCATCTTTCGGATATTATCAATTTCCCAAATACTCGATAGTTAATAATATTCTTAAGAGAACCTCTTTTGAGTGTAGTATCGCGTGTCAACCATTTTGGGAATACTCCCTCATAGTCATCGCACTACGTCCTAAGAAGGCCAAGTTGGGTTAAGGGTAACTAAAGGTCCTCAGTGTCATGGGCTCCTAGGTCGAAAGTAGTAATGTTTTCACGAATACTCGTTCAATAATACTACTCTCACGAGGGCCTCAACTGAGTGGTGATTTCTCAAGTCAGCTTGGTCGGGAATCAACTCCCTATAAGCCTTCTGGATTGTATCACCTTCCTATCATAGGTGCACTCAAGTCCAGGTTTCTCACAACAGTATGTAATAACCCTGCATCCAGAAAAACCCAAGCAGACATATATATTTAAATATACAAGTATACAGATATACAACAAATAACACGTATAAAACAAGTTAGATGTAACCCTCTTAAGGAGTTGTTCCCTAGTGAAGTCGCCATTTCTGTCGCGGTGAGAGTCAGATATCAAGCTATTAAATTAACTTGACTCACAAATCTTAATTCACCACCGATCTTTAATTTATCCAAGGGAAGGGAAAAAGAACGAATAAACACATATATATGCAATGCAACGCAAAGCAAAAGAGAATCTAAGGTTCAGGGGTTGGTTATACCTAGGGAAGGTGCTAGCATCCTAAGTATATGTAGTACTCTACAAGAACCTCTTATCTTAATGTGTTATTTGTTATTTTGTCTGCTAAAGGGTGAAAAGGCAAAAGGGGAGATACCTAAGGTGTTATTCCTAAGTATGCTCGCCAAGACATCGCATTTTGTGCCTACGTATCCTGATGGGAATGGAATCAGAGCATTCGTAGTTCCCCTAACTAAGGGTAAACAAGGTTTGGTGGTTGGTTTTAGGAGAAGGAGACAAGTTGTCATCTTAAGGAGAATGCTCAACTAAACCACCACAAACATGCGGGAGATGGATCTTTGCTTCACATTGAGACAAGGGCCCTAACTCAGATATAGAATCGAAGAGTATGCCACATACCACTCTCAAGTGGAAAAGACTCTACATCTTTTCGTCTATGTCATTGGGGTAGGAGAATTATATCTCGACTAAGGATGACTCATTCCTAATTCTCATGGGAGAAAACGGAACCTAATTCTAGGTTGTCTAAGTTAACATCCTAAGGGAACTAACCTAATGTTATCATGCAATAGTTTGACCCTATGTCTATCTTGATTTGATTCATCGGGAATTAAATTGAACCAAGAATACTCATACTAATACAAGACATCTAGAATGCGCATCAGGACAATCATCAAGAATTACAATTGGCATCAATTAATTAATCAACTAGGATTTTCACTAATTAACTCAAATTCTAATTAAATAGAATTTTAATTAACCTATTAGACCTTTAATTAATTAAATTTTCAAAATTAAGACAAAACTAATGTCTAACCTACCAAATTAAATCCTAAATTTATTATTTAAAAAAAACTTGTAAAAAACAACTAAATCAAAAACTAACTCAATTTCTTTTATTAAAAAAAAGGTTGAATTGGAAGAAAAAATGAGATGAGCTTAGTATGGCCCACAAAAAATATTGGGCCGAGTTTTCATTAAACCCAACACCAACAACAACAACAACATTGTGAAGTAATAAAAGGTATTCATCAAAACAAATCACCCAATTTTCTCTTCTTCGCCCACCCGTGCGATACTCTCACTCTCACCAAAGTTCACTCTCGTCTTCCCCACAGTTCAACTTTCATCTCTCTCGCGAAGAAAAATCCTTCATCAATCTCTCTATCTCACGCACCACTCATGGATGGGAAAGGATAAATTTCGCTGCGCCATGGCCTTCCGGCCACTGGCATCTATGCTTCTCCCTCGAGTTTGTATCGATTCAAACCAAAACATGCATCGTGTCCGTGGGGAATTGAATGAAATCACATTTAAACTCACAATATATTACCAATTAAGCATAAATCACATACCTCAGAATGATTTTGATGCGGAGACTTTGACGACGACGATTTTGAAGGTATTTCCTTATCCTTTATTCCTCTCTCCTCCAATCCTCTTTTCTAATTCAAACGCTGTCATATATTGTGTATCTTTGCTGTAGTTTTGATGTATGTAATGTTTTTACAATGCGTGTTCAAAAACGTGTCCTTCCCTCGCGGTACTTTCGTCTCTCAATGTGTTCTTTTCATAGATTCTTTCTCTATATTGCTATCAAATTCACGGCCAGAAAAGGGTGAGGCTCATCGTGCAATGGCCTACCGAACGACGACGACAAAGCCTCTTCTTCGCGTTCATATCCGGATCAAAACAAGAAAATACGCCGTATCCACGCGAATGGGAAGGGAAAATAAATGGACTCACATTCCAAGTTTTAGCATTTCATCAATTAAGCACAAATTGCGTACCTTCAAAAAGTGTCGGCGTAGCGATTCGAGAAATAACGATTTCCAGGTACTGATTTGAATCCTCCTGTGTCTGTTGTTATTAAGTTTGTCGCCCCATTTTGAAAATCGTGTGTGTGTACTATTGCAGTGGTGACTTTGTGAATTTTTTGTGATGCTATCACTGCTACGTGTTGTCCTGCTTCGTCTATGCGCGTATTTATGTGTATTTGATTTCTAATTATCTCTAATGCCCTCTATCAATTTGGTGTGTATGATTGATGTGGTGTTTTTCAACTTTGTGTACTGATCTGTGATTTTCTTCTATGCATGCATTGATGTAGTGTCTTCTGTGATATTTTCTTACTGCATTGTTGTCCCCTCTTTGCTATGTATATTGTCCTTTATATAGGCTCAGAGACTTGAAATTCCGATTTTGAAATTAAGTGTGTATCTAAACTTGTGTTGGAAAGAAACATATATGTTGCGAACATGATTTCAGGATGATAATGTTATTTCTGTTTTGGCTTCAACATGATCAAACACATTTTAAACTTCTCTCCTTGCTCAATTTATTGTGTCTGTGGATGTTTGATTGTTATGTGAGACAGGTTCACAACATTTCCAAAAACCCTTCCATGAATATCTGATTTTGTTTGGAAATCTGATCCTGCCAAGAATGTGAGAACAAGATTTGGTTCTGCATTAATACCCCTGAGTTTTGATGATATCAAACAAGTATGTTTGTATGAACAATTTTGTGAGTCTAATGTTTGTTACTTTTAAGAATCTAACAAACAGGTTCTGCTTCCGTTAAATGGCATAGATATGTTGTTAAAAGAGAATATTATGCCTACGCGCTACACTTGATCTGCTAACTGCTTCAGGAGAATCTGAAGATTACAAGACTCTGATATAATATATAAAGAGAACAAGTACTGAAGATCTGAAGACAGCTTTCTGAGTGAACAAGGTTCTGAAGATTCTGAAGACTAGATGCTATGAAGATAAAAGGTTTCAACACAAGTGCTGAAGTTCTGAAGACTGAAGACTTGAAGATTCTAAAGTCTCTACTCATGCTTCAATTAATTACCATCAGAAGCCTCTGAAGATATGAAGACAAATGTTCTAAACGTACAAGGTTCTGAAGATCAAAGTGCTGAAGACTCCAAAGGCACAGTTCTGAGGACTCAAAGACTTTAAGATCTTAAGGACCAAGCTACGTTTTCCCTTCTTATTCAAGCTCGCAGTAGCCTCTGAAGTTAAGAAGATTAGAAGACTAAGCAATAAAGTACAACTGTACAACAGTACAAAAGAAGGTATCTGGCAAAACAGCGCAACCAATACTAATGAAGATATCTTGACAAGACAGGACGCAAAAGTATTATCTGTCCCCACGTCTCTTTCAAGCCGCCATTAGTCTAAAATAGTTATGATTACTTTTCAACGGTCATATTCTACACAGCTATATAAAGACATGAAGATTTGAAGAAAGATACACACGAAAGCTCACTGAAAACTACTCTCTTACTAATATCTTTCTTAAAATCATTTATATCTAAACTTGTTTACACTTCCCCTTGTAAAAGAAGCATTATTCTGTAAACGATACTCATTCAAACTAAGGTTTGTATTCCTTAAGAAAGACCTGTAAGGTTGGATTTCTTGAGAAGTCTAAGATGTGTTGTCTTAGAGGATTTTTCCTTGAGAAAGACCGGTAAGGTTGGATTTCTTGAGAAGTCTAGAACTTGAGAGTTTTAGAGGTTGTTGTTAGTCACCAGCAGTTTGGCTTGTGCATTGTTTTAATCTGATTGATTAGTGGATTAAGACCTCGATTGAGAGAGGCGAAATCACCTTGGCGGGTGGACTAGATTAACTTGAGGAATTCTCAAATGAAATAGTATAAACATACTGTGTTATCTCTTTATAGCTTCATTAAGATTATTACTCATAAGTTAAAGAGTAATTAAAAGAGATTAGTATAAAGAAACGATTTTATTTTGAAAAACCAATTCAAACACCCCATTTCTTGTGTTTTTCACACCTTCAATTGGCATCAGAGCTCCGGTTCTGAGGTGATAAATAGGTTGAATTTTTATCAAGCACTTAACAGTGTTTAGTACCGATCCAAGTGTGAAAAACAATGGCTGCACCTAAACCAAATGTTACTGCAAATGAAAGAGATTCTTATAGTGCAAAACCTCCTATCTTTGATGGGGAAAATTTTGACTATTGGAAAGACAAAATTGAAAGTTACTTTCTGGCTTTTGACTTAGATCTATGGGATCTTGTAGTTGATAGCTACAGTTATCCTGTAGATTCTGAAGGCAAAGAGATTGCCAAAAATGCATTAATAGATGCTCAAAAGAAGATTTATAAGAATCATCACAGAGCAAGAACGATTCTGTTAAATGCAATTTCATATACGGAATATGAAAAGATCACAAACAAAGAAACTGCAAAGTCTATTTTTTACTCTCTCCGAATGACTCATGAAGGCAACGCTCAAGTCAAAGAGACAAAGGCTCTTACACTAATCCAGAAATATGAAGTCTTCAGAATGGAAGATGATGAATCTGTGGAAACTATGTTTTCAAGATTCCGGATGCTTGTTGCAGGACTCAGAGTTCTGGACAAAGGTTATTCTACTGCTGATCATGTCAATAAGATTATCAGAAGTCTGCCTGTCAAATGGAGACCAATGTGTCATACCCCAAATTTTGACCACTAAGATTTCCCTTCATTGTGCAAATCATCATCACAATATGGATGAACCATCAGTCTCCCCAAAGATGGGTGAGCACTCACTACAAACAATAATTAGGGTTTCAAGCCCTCCTTGAGCCTTAGACAATGGATCAATCAAGGAATGACATGATCTTTAACTTGTCTAACCTCTCAAATATCCACAATGGATCAAGAGGACTCCCACAGCAAGAATCAAGCACCATGTTGCAGCATTCCAGGTGGATTAAGCCTTAAGATCGCCAGTGTCACCAAATTAGGGTTTGGTCGACCAGGGCCTCCAGATGGAAATTTCCCTCTGGGTATGAGCCAATGCTTCAAATCATAACCTAATATGCTCCATGGGACATCATGGACCCAATCATTAAGTCAATTTTGACCTCAGAGGATGCATTCATCAAAAATCAAGAATTAGGGTTTCTTGACCTAATTCACCCCCCAAGTTGACTTTTGGGACAAATCATGAGCCAAGACCTCAAGATAGGATTTGAGGGTCTCTAATAAACCAAATTGATCCATTTGCAACAATGTATTTATCCAAGAAGCTTGGTTCCTAAGTTTCAGGTTCATCAGAACCACAATTAGGGTTTTGCGGAAAAAGTCAACTGTACCTTTGACTTTTGACCAGGACATACTCCCAAACCCTAGGACATGATTCAATACACCCTATAACACCTATGAAATCAATCCATCAAGTTTGATTTAGGTCAAGGACTTGATTTCATAAAGGATCGCACAGTTTGGAATTCATCTGATAAAAAGTCAACTGTGCCCAAAAGTTAATGTTTGACTTTTTGATTTTTTGGTCAATTATGGTTCCTTAACCCTAAAATGATGTTAATGTGTGATTGGAATCATCATTAATTAAGAAAAATCAAGAAAAGTGGGATAACTTGTAAAAGGGGTAACCATAAAAACTTTGAAATTTTTCTAAGTTATGGAACAAAGTGGCTAGGGTACCAACTTTGGAG
Organism: Lathyrus tuberosus; assembly: GCA_022829125.1. Classification (NCBI taxonomy): domain Eukaryota; kingdom Viridiplantae; phylum Streptophyta; class Magnoliopsida; order Fabales; family Fabaceae; genus Lathyrus; species Lathyrus tuberosus. The sequence continues at coordinate 4,232,412 of JALAZF010000170.1, forward strand.
GATCATAACTCCTAAACCACAAGGCCATTTTTCCCCATTCAAAGCTGGATTTGTAGCTCTCATGGCCCTCTAAAAAAGCTTCAAACACAACTCATTCCAATTCCTCATGGATTTTAAGTTATGGAATGATCAAAATCACAAAAAGTCAGAATCTGTCTTACTTTTTTCAAAATGTAGGGGAATTTTTCACTTGGATCCAAAAAGTATCAAAACCAATTATGATCAAACAGTTGTTGTATCATATGAGGGCTTTCCAAAATGGCCAAGAACTCCATCAAATTCCACTTGGGCCATGAGATATGACCATGCCAATATGCCTTGCTGCAAACTATCATGGCAAAGCAGATTTGAGATTTTTTCTCGATTTGCTCAAATTTTGCAAAGGGCAAGTAAATCTATCCATCTTAACACCTCAAGGGGGGACCAAGGAGGGACAAACCCTGATCCATAAGCCTCCCAAGTCTTTGGAACCAAAAGTAGCATGCCAAACCTAGAAATGCCTAAAAGAGGGACAAGACTCCAATTTTGGTTTGGAACATTTAATGGATGCACCAAGGTGGCATGGACTGAGACATTTCCAACGGAATTCAGTCAAGACTTATCCAAGACCAAGGAAACCAGCAGCATGTGCCCTTACCTCTAGTCAATGGCTAGAGGAAACTTGGATTCTCATTGATCAACATTGGCCAAACCTCTGCTGTAGTTGCCATTCACTATTGCAGCCAAAACAAACTTGCTCTACTATAAATAGAGCTCAATTGTGTTCAGTTTGAGTACACCAAAGCACTACAACACTTGCTTTCCTCAAAATCTCTTTCTCTAGGCAAAAATACCTTCTTTAGTAAGGTAACTCTGAGTTTTTGAGTTAGAGAGCATTTCCACCACAGCTCATGATCCAAACACATCCAATATGTCATATCTAAGTTGTCCAAACTCTCACAAGTGACCTGTAACACCAAAATCACAAAGTCACCTCTCAAAACCTCAAAATAGGACTTTTGTACATTTTTCAAGCCATGTCTTGATTCAGTCACTTTCCAAACCAGATAAAACCTCAAACACACTCCAAATATCATCCTTGAATTGTCCCAAATGGTTCCACCCATCTGGAACACCATTTGAGAGAGTTGCTATTTTGGCCACTTTTGCCCCTTTTGTAAGAAAGAGCTCGAACTTGTTCCTGAGGTTTCCAGCTAATTCCAACCATCCTAAAATCTTATAAGGGATCATTTGAGGTTGTTCAAAGCATCAAATCATTTCTGGAACAAAGCCCTTGGCAGATTGCACAAAAGCTCCAAAAAGAGGTAAGCATCACAACTTGGATTCTTTGAATCATGCTTTCTTTTGATGTCCACTAATCATGCATCTCTTATACATGTTATATGTGTTGTGTTTGCACCAATTTATCATCTAATTCATGCTTGTACCAAGAGTTGGCACAGAAAATGCAAATCATGGCCTATTTCAAAACCACTATCGGGTTTTTCAATAGGAGCATGATCTGAAGAAAAAAAAAACACCACCACCATTGGATACCTTGTGAAATTCTAGGCAGGATAGACCTAAATTTTGTCCCAATCCATGGAGAAATAAGAAAGTTATGGCCTTCACGTTTTCAACCAAAATCTTGGCTTGCCTTGCCTTGGGCCAGGCCAAAAACAAGGCAAGCCTTGTATATTTGTGGTTGTGTTTCAATCAACGGATGTATCACCACCCCAATAGTAAGGCGCGCGCCCTATACACAAGAGGTCTGGGGTTCGAATCCCCCTCGCCCCAGATCCTCTTTTTGCTATTTTTTCCACTTTTTAGTGTTTTTATTATTATTTTTAATGATTTGAAAAATTAATAACTCTCTCAATTTTAATTATTTTTTATTGGTTCTTTTTGCAAAAAATCACAAAAATGTTAAAATATTTTATTCCACAAAAAAATCAAATTTATATTAGTTATTTAATATAATTAGTATTTTTGTGAATAAATTCCTTTTTAATTGTTTTTAAACATTTAAAAGTGAATATTTACTTTGAAAATCAAAACCAAATGAGTTTAATTCATCTTGTGATTAAAACCTCATTTTTTCAAACCTTAAACAAAAATCACAAGTGGGTTATTCAAACTTATTTGGTATTTTTATCATTTTATTTGATTTTCTTTAAATATTTACTTTTAAAGGAAAACAAAATTAGGGTTTCTTTGATTTTCACCCTCGCAAATCATTTTCAAACACTCATGGGCCTCTCCTTGAGCTGTAAGCCCCAACAACCTTTTCAAAGAACTTTCTCCTTTGATTTTGAATATAATATTGTTATCAAAGCTTTCTTTGTTGAACAACTAACCAAACAGCATGGAAGCTCTACAACCGAGTAAATGTTTACCCTCTTTCTTTATCCGCTTTCATATATATATATATATATATATATATATATATATATATATATATATATATAATTGTATTGTGTGGCTGCTCACTGTAAGTCTTCTTTCACAAACTTTTATATACTTATCAAATATCAACTGTGTAATATTAGTATAGTTATTTAGAGTTTTTCCCGGCAACTACGTCTAGCACTAGGTAAAGCCCTGGTGGTCACTCTTAAATACAAACAAAATGAGATCCCCATAGGATTACCAGACACAGTCTTCCCTCCTCTTGGGGTTAAACAATATGGAGACGTGAAAGGCAGCATTCTCGATGAACCCTTTCTCAGACTGTCACTCTTAGAAATCGTCAAAGAGACTCTACTCCCCAGGGATGATCTTTTCTCCGTGAATGGCATCTCTTGAGTTTCTTCCAAATTCTCAAACTTTCTTGGCTTGATCTATTCTCGGTGAATGGCATGTCTTGAACTTCTCGGGGTTTGGGGACCCACAGGCTTCTTAAAAGCATCCCCGCCTCCTCTTGGGCGTTGTACAAGGACCCTTCAGCTTCTTAAAAGCTCTCATGCCTTCTCTTGGGCTTAGTACAAGGACCCAGAGACCTCTACAGGTATAGGAACAGAACCTAGTCATCAATTTGCTAGAGTTGTCTTTCTGAGTCAAGTGTCAGACCAGTTAATGGGTTGACCTTCATCCCTTAACATACCAGCCTTCTCTTGGGCATCATACAAAGATCATTCACTATCTGAGAATCGATTTCTCAAAACACCGGTAGACTTGGACAGTCTCAATACCCTTTAGATTTCCCATTTCCTTAAAGAACAGGAAATAAGAACTGATTTTCTCTTCATAAGAACTGATTTTCTCTTTTATCCAACATATTGGACCTGTCACTCAACTGAAACAGTCACCAATATAATAGCCTCCTCTTGGGCTTTGTACAATGATTCTACCCAGCAAAGATAACCTTTTCACACTCTCTTGTTGAGTATAAAGGACTCTCTTGTTGAGTCAAACCTGTTTAGCCTCCATCTCGGGCTTCATATGAGATACTAAATCACTCTCTTGTTGAGTATAAGAGACTCTCTTATTAAGTCAAACCCTTTTAGCCTCCATCTCGGGCTTCGTACGAGATACAAAAACCCTATCTTGTTGAGTATAAAAGACTCTCTTGTTGAGTCAAGCCTTTTAGCCTCCATCTCGGGCTTCGTACGAGATACAAAAACACTCTCTTATTGAGTATAAAAGACTCTCTTGTTGAGTCAATCACCTTTGAGCTTCCGTCTTGGGATTCGTACAAGACACATATAAAAGACTCTCTTATTGAGTCAACCCTTTAGCCTCTCTCTCGGGCTTCGTACGAGACACATTAAAACACCCTCTTGTTGGGTCAATAGCCTCCTCTTAGGCTTTGTATAAGAAAACCCTGGTTGAGTCAATCAACCTTTTAGCATCAAAATCCATGCATTGCTCACAGTATACAAACATCAACAACTCTTTTTCCTTCATCTAATTGCTGTAAGCGGCAAGTCTCTGGATTATTTACATCCACACCACTATCCCTCTTTTAGCATGAGAAATTCCTAAGGAAAGATGACATTACTCTACACTGAGTTAAAGTCTTCTCCTTCAGGTTAAAAATCCCTTATAAAGGAAATTATGGCATTGCTGGATTCACATATCCCAGTTAAAGTAATTCTCCTTTATAACCAGTCACCCAACAGTTGTGACAAACATACCAAATATCCCCTTTTAGAGATGACAAATTCTCTCTCATCAATAAACCTTTTAGCTCACATCTTGGGATTCGAACAAGATACAAATAGACCCTTCAGCTTCACATCTTGCGCTTTGAACAAGATACAAACCACATTTAGCTTCACGACTTGGGCTTTGAACAAGACACCAAAACAACCTTTTTTTCTCTCATAGAATAGGAGGAACTACGATCGCTCTGATCTCCCTGTTTTGTTAAACGGGAATACGTAGGCATAAGATTGGAAAAATCTTAGCGAGCATACTAATCAAAAACCCAAAACCCAGTATCTCCACCAAATCAACCCAAAAGCATCAAATTTAAACACATCATCGAAAACCTCACAAATAATCCAGGCACTCTATTCTTTTTTTTAAATAACCTAAGAGAGACCCACAATCTTAATAGCATCTGTAACCTAACAGACCGCTGTTCAAACTCAGTATGCAAGCAGGGTTAATTGGAGACATCTATTTCCCTTCCTTAATCAGCTTAACAGGATAAAAAATGAATCGAACTGTAGTACCCCAAAGCGATAGTGCTTCGCAACCACGCAAAAATTCGCGCTACAGAGAAATGGCGACTTCACTGGGGTCCGTGAGATTTTGTTCTCTTCCCATCTCTTAGGTAGAAACCTTAAGAAAGTGCCACAGGAAAAAATGGCGCCCACCGTGGGGCCCGCATTCTCTTTCCTACAATCCTTACGGTATAAAGCCATGAGTTCTCGAAATGTCACAAAAATGGCGACTCTGCTGAGGAGTCATTGTCTGTATAGGATCATAAGACTAGAGGTCTAGGATGATTAAGACAAATATATATACTGCTTTTCCTAATTGATATATGTGTTTATTTTTCTGCTAATGGGAATGCGGGTGATGTCGCATGTGGAAAGATTGAGTATACACCTAAGATAGGTGATGGAAATGCGGGTAATCTTGCGGGGAGTGAATCCCAGTTAAGAGCCCCCGATCGACCATCAAACTCAGTGGAGACTCCCTTTGCAGATACATTGCCTATACGACTTCGGTTATTAAAAGTAGATCGATCGACTGGGTTAACTGAGAAGCTGAGGTTTTTAGTAGACTTAAGCCATTTTGTAGTGCGGAAGCTATCGAAAATAGTTGTCACGCGATACTACCCTCATCTGAGATCGCTCCAGGATACATCAGCTCGCTGGCGATCCGCTTGCTGTTGTTATCCCAGAGGGGTCAATGATTTTGCAGACAGGTACAAAAAATCACCAGTATAAACCTTTGGGGGGTAGAGCCTTGACTTCATTACACCGACCCTTTGACCCCATGTTTTTTCTATATTTTTGTGTGCTGCATTCATACATTCATTTAAAAAACATTCAAAAAAAATCTTCTCTTCTAGTCTCTCTTTTTCAAATTAAACTAAGATAATGATTGCAAATATCAGAGAAAGGAGATTGCGCTAATGGATTTCGGTAGTAGGAAAACTCATAAGTACACCTTCAAGGTTCCAAAGTTAGAGGATTTAAGAGGTTTAGCGATAATGATCACCAACCACGAGGCTTTCAGAGCCAAAGTACGGAGGACTGTTGTCTCTGTTAAGGGTCCACATAATTGAAGGAATCCTGTCCACACTAATCCAATTCTACGATCCAGTTTATAATTGTTTCACATTCCCGGATTATCAGCTAGCACCAACGCTGGAGGAGTACACTCACCTGACAGATGTGCACATTACTAATCAAGCTCCCTTTTCTGGACTAGAAGAAATTCCAAAGGATCAGACCATTGCAAGAGTAATTTATTTGGACGAGTCAGAAGTTAGAACTCACATGACCACCAAGGGTGGCATCCAGGGTTTGCCAGCCCAATTCTTGATAAAGAAAGCCCTATACTTTGTTAGTATAGGGAACGTGGCCGCTTTCGAGAGCATCTTTGTTTTGCTCACCTACGGGTTATTCTTGTTTCCCAACATTGATAACTTCGAAGATATCAACGCCATTAAGATTTTTCTGATTGGAAACCCCGTACTGACATTACTCGCAGATGTGTATCATTCGGTACACATAAGGAATTTATATAGCGGAGGAATGATCACATGTTGTGTACCCCTGCTATACAAATGGTTCACTTCCCATTTGCCCAAGTCTGCTGCATTTTGGGATCAAAAGAATAATTTACGTTGGTAGCAGAGAATCATGTCTCTTACCAACTCTGACATCGATTGGTACAATCGAATCTACGACGGGATCAGGATCATTGACCGTTGTGGAAATTTCCCAAATATACCCCTTATAGGAACTAAGGGAGGAATCAATTATCATCCGGTGTTAGTTCGTCGTTAATTTGGATACCCGATGAGGCATGTCCCGCGCAATGCTGATCTGGATGGTCTTTTCTTCAAGGAAAGAGAAAATGACAGGGCACTAAAGACGTAAATAGTGCACGCTTCGAAACATGTTCATAGGAAAGGACGAGAGTCTCTAGGAAAACCAGGTTGTGTCTCGGTGGAGCCTTACCTCCACTGGATACAAACCAGAGCTCTCAAGCTGAGGATGCCTTACCCTCGTCAGGAAGTTCTTCCATTAAGGGACTCTACCCTTTATTTCATGTCTGAGATGGAAAAACTTCAAGTTACTCTCAGCAAAGTTCAGCAGGAGAAGAGGTCTTGGAGGAACAAGTACCGTATTCTCAATGTGGAGTGTAAGAAAATACAACAGCAATTAAGAGAAAAAGATGCTCTGATTGAGATTTTAGAGCAACATGTTGTGGAAAACCAGGATGACCAAAGGAATTTTCTCGCTCCTTTCTCTTGGCAAAGGAATGACAACCCGACAATGGCCCAAGAGCCCCGGTCAAAGAAAAGGAAAGCACCCGAACCAGCACCTGAGCTCTCCTCAGAGAGGACTCAGGATCCATTAGTTTAGATTTCCTTTTTCAGCACTTTGTAATCTACTGTATTTCCATTTCTGCAATCCTTTGAATTCAATAAAACGGGGTTTCCCCACTGTTTGATATTTACAATCTAATTGTCGAAGTTTACTTTGAATAAACAAAAATAATTAATAATTATTGCATTCGTCATTCTCATAAACGCCTTCTTCTTACCTATGAATCTCACGTTTGTGTCTCGATTCTAGAGTCAAACTGTCTCATTTGTACAATACTCAGGCCAATCGTCAGAAAAAGATGGATGATCTCGAGGAGGAGAACAGAGAGTTGAGAGAAGAGATCGACACTCTGAAAGAGGATCTGAGAAAGCTTCATAACGACATGCAAGCTCTAGCAGAAGCTCAAATGTAACAACAAAGGACTGTGATCTAGGAGATCACATCTACGCCCATAGTGGAGAAGTATGATCCTAGGTACAAAATGCCTAAAGATCGTCCCTAGGGAATGCATATTAACTATATCCCGAAAGGATATGTTCCGCCGATCACTGAGGATCAGGGAATCGTAGCAGGAACTGCTGGGCCTGAAGGTTACAAACTTCGGGAAAGCAAAGATGCCAAGGGCATGATAGCAACTCCTGAAGGTTACAAACTTCGGGAGGCATCGAGAGTCTCGGCCGTAATGACTATACCACCGCCCGTGGTACACACTGTCCTGGAAGGACAGATTCCACAGATACCCTCTGGTGGAAATGACAGCATGATCGACAGAATGAATGAATTCCAGGAATAATTCCTGGAGATGCAGAAAGAACTGCAGGCCCTTCGCTGTTAGGATCTATTTTGAAAGGACGTCGCGGACCTCTGCTTGGTCCCCAATGTGAAAGTTCCACACAAGTTCCAAATGCCCGACTTTGAAAAGTACAAGGGTAACTCTTGCCCTCAGAGCCATTTGGTGATGTACGCTCGGCGAATGTCAGCTCAGACAAAGAACTAGGAGCTACTGATTCACTACTTTCAGGATAGTTTAATCGGTGCCGCATTAGGATGGTACATGGGTTTAAACCGCGCTACGATCGGTACATTCAGAGATATAGGCGCTGCTTTCGTCCAACAATATAAATATAATTTGGACATGGCACCGGATAGAGATCAACTCAGATCGATGTCACAAAATGACAAGGAAACCTTTAAGGAGTACGCTTAGAGATGGCATGAAATTGCCGCCCAAATTTGTCCACCTCTTGAGGAAAAAGAGATGAAAATGATCTTCTTAAAGACCTTGGGCTCATTTTACTATGACAGAATGGTCGCCAGTGCGCCCAGTGACTTCACCGAGATGGTGGGCATGGGAGTTCGTCTTGAGGAAGCGGTCCGGGAAGGACGTTTGGTTAAAGACGTTGGATCATCAAGTAGTACAAAACGGTACGGTAGTGCTCTCCCTAAGAAATAGAGCAAGATATCGGGAATATCTCTGTCGGAAAGCAAAGGCGACAATATCAACTAGTAGCAGCTGTAACTCCTGCTATCAATCCCATGCCTGTTCCTACGTATCAACCTCTGGTTTCTCAGAGCTAACCTAATCAACAGCAACTTCAGCAAAGGCACAACATTCTCTTCAGCAGGCTCGTCCTCCGTACAACAACAACCGTACAACGCGACCACCAGGGTTTGACCCTATACCCATCTTGTACGCGGAGCTTCTTCCATTATTACTGGTCAAGGAGCATGTCCAAACTAAGTCTCCTCTTATAGTACTAGAAAATCCGTCTTTTTGGTTCAAAGCAGATCAGACATGTCCTCACCATCAAGGAGGACCAGGGCATAACATAGAAAACTGTCTCAGTTTCAAATCCGACGTACAAAAGGTTGTTAGGAGTAGGGTCTTATCTTTCAAGGATACGAGTCAAATTTGAGAAAGATGCAGTCAATTTGATAGAGGGAGAGTCTAACAACACCTATCAAATTCATGATGTACTCTTGTTAAGAGCCAACTTGGTCAAGATGCATTGTAGACAGAGCGGATATGGCCATGTGCCACCTCATAATTATCACCAGTGTGATATCTGCTCTAAAAAATATCGAGGATGTTCTGTGGTGCAAGCAGCTCTACAGGAACAATTGGATCTCGGATGGATCCAAGAGCATCGAGTTTGTGGAGTCAACATGACCTATAAGAATTCCAACATCATTCAGAACCATGACATCCATGCAATGAATGTCAACTTGGTGGCAATCCACTCAAGGCAAAGCCAGTATCATAATCTGTCGCGGCACGATTACAATTTCTTTCTGATTTGCTCGGTAAATAATCAGGGATGCTCTTTTGTACAAGAGGCCCTCCAACGTCAGATGGATCTTGGATGGATCCAGGACTACCATGATAGAAATCCTTATCAGATCAGCATGATTCAAATCTTTGATATTCGTCTGATGAATACCAGCTTGGTGTAGTTGCATGCCAGGAAGGTCCAACTCGGTTTTCTCACTTCACATGATTATCAGAACTGTAAAGGATGTTGTGAGAGTAACCAAGGGTGCGCTCTCGTTCAGAGAACTTTACAACACTTGTTAAACCACTGGTGGCTTCCAATCTATCTGGATGAAGACACGCAACAAATCAGAGTGCTTAATGGAAACCCTACTCAGCGTCAAAGTCAGGATGTCCGATCTATGGAAACAAACCTGGTAAGGTTGCACTGCATTCAGAGCGGGCATGGCTAGGTGTCACCACACAGCTATGAACGTTGTAGAGTCTGCTGAGAGAATAACCAAGGATGCTACCTTGTGCGGGAAGCCCTTCAAGGTCAATTGGATCGTAAAGAGATTCACCCGTGTCCACGTTCCGAGCTAATCAACTGGTTGCCGGACTACTTCACTGATCAAATTAGAGACGTTGTCATAATCTCTGATCATCAACAAAACAAGGATGTTTGTACCATCATCCCTCTACTGGACAAATCAAAGGTTCTTAGCCAGGAACTAATTGAAGTTACTTACGACAGTCAGAAAAACCAGTAGGCTCCTGTAGTTATCTATCTACCGAGACCGTTACCGTATGAATCAGCTAAGGCGATCCCTTATAAATACTGTGCCATAATAATTGAGAATGGAAAGGAAATTCCATTACCCTCCGTCGTGAATATTGCAGACATCAGTCGAGTAACACGGAGCGGTCGAATCTTCAACCGAGGAGTTGGAGAACCTAACAAAGAAAAGGAACTTCTGACAGAAGCTCCTGATCCACCAGTCGGTCAATCCAGTAATCCCGACCTTTCAAAGGACGATGATGAGATGCTGAAGCTCATCCAAAGGAGTGAATACAACATTGTTGATCAGCTATTACAAACCCCTTCAAAGATCTCAGTGCTATCACTTTTACTCAGTTCCGAAGCCCACAGAGAGGCTCTACATAAAGTCTTAGAGCAGACCTTTGTGGAACAGGATGTGTCAATATGATAGTTCGATAGCATCATCTCTAACATCACTTCCTGCAACAGCTTAGGATTCAGTGATGAGGATTTGCCAGAGGGGGGCAAAAGTCACAACATGGCGCTCAATATCATAGTTAACTGCCAGGACGATGCTTTAGCCAGCGTACTGATAGACATAGGATCAACCATCAATGTTATGCCGAAGTCCACTTTAATGCGACTATCATTCAAAGGGTCCCCGATGAGGGGCAGTGAGATCATCATCAAAGCATTTGACGGGTCTCAGAAAGCAGTTAACAGCGAAGTCGACCTTCCCATAACTATCGGTCCTCACATTTTCCTAATCACTTTCCAGGTCATGGACGTCCGGGCAGCGTACAACTGTTTATTAGAAAGACCTTGGATACACCAGGCTGAGGCAGTCACTTCGACACTGCACCAGAAACTGAAGTTCGTCAAGAACGATCAACTCGTCACAGTCTGTGGAGAACAAGCCTTGATCGTGAGTAACCTGTCATTATCTACTTGTGTAGAACTCGAGGAGGTTGTTGGGACTCAGTTCCAAGCACTTTCGGTGAGCAATGAGAATCAATCAGAGAAAGGAACCTCGATTTCCTCTTACAGAGATGCTCTCGAAGTGGTCGAGAATAACAATGCAAAAGGATGGGGATAGCTTGTCATTCCTACTAATAATAAAACAAAGAAGGGTCTTGGTTTTTCTGCAACCTGCACCCAGACAGCTGCTAACGGTGAAAGTCTTCATCCCATTCAGAACTTCTTCCACAGTGGAGGTTTCCTTCACCCAATATCTCAAGCAGTCCATACCATCAACGAGGAGGATCCCTCCGATACAGATGAGGAATGGAAGTCCTATCTCAACGAGGATGGTTATATGTCTCAGGAAGAGGTGCCTATGCCATTTTGCTATTCCGTACAGAGTCCGAGATTTATACCCAGGTCAAACGTCAAAATGATATATAGAGATTATGATCCAGAAGAATGTCGGGCTCCACCAAACTCATTTGAGGAAGACACTCTGATGAAGGAAAACTTTGACCACGACTATTATGGCCCAATGGATGGCCTGCCTATCTGGCAGCCGTACCCAGGAGACTTGGGGCAAGAAAATCAGCTGAACAATGAAAATCAGCTGAGCGTCATTGAAAAGAATACTTGTGTCCCCACCATGTCATGGGATTAACACTCAGGGTATTCAGAACCTATCCAGCACGACGATGAATTCACAAACTTCGCAGGACTAGAATTCATCAACTATGTTTTTCCCGAGGTCAACGTCATCGAAAGAGATGACTCCTCCAGTTCCAAAGAAGTATAGGACACCTTAGGACAACCGAGTGGAAAATTTGACTTCATGGTCAAGTACACCGCTCCTGAAAGCTCTCGTATCAGGCTCGAAGACATCCAGCCAACTGGATAGGGAGATTTGCCTGAGATGTTCTGAAGATTGTTCATAAGTCAAAGTAATTGTCGTCTTTAACCTTTCACCCGGCCCAAGTGAAACGGATGCTTTGATAGGGCTCGTTTTCTGTAAATATCCCTCTTCGCTTCGCCCAAAGCGACAGGGTTCTGTTTTATAGGGCTGTAGTTTCAAGAATCGACTTGTTCATAAATAAAATAACGTCGTTCTGTGATCTCCACATTAATTGCTATTTTCTCTTTTCGCTTTTCTCAGAAAATGGTAATCCTAAAAAACAATTCAAAATAAACAAGCAGTTTTTCAAAAAAATACACTACCCACACTTCCATTTTCTCTATCTCTTCTAAACACAAATCATCACGTCATGCAGATTGCTTGTTTTAAACCCCGTTGAAACATATGATCTGATGCCTTCTCCTGACTTTGAGTTCCCGGTATTTGGGGCTGAAGAAGAAGTTGACAACGAAATTCCAGAAGAGATCTCCCGATTACTCCGACAAGAGGAAAGGTCCATTGAACCTCACAAAGAGCCGTTGGAAACGATCAACGTGGTTTCAGAAAAAAAGAGAAAAAAAATCAGGATTGGGGCACTGCTCAGTCCAACTGCCAAAGAGAGTTTGACAAAGCTTCTCAGAGAATTCCCCGATGTATTTGCTTTGTGCTATCATGACATGCTAGGGTTGGATTCCAGCATCGTGGAACATCATTTACCGTTATGGTCAGAATGTCCGCCAGTAAAATAGAGGTTGAGACGGACTCACCCAGACATGGCCATCAAAATCAAAGAGGAGGTACAGAAATAGATTGACGCGGGTTTCCTCGCCACCTCAGAATATCCTCAATGGTTAGCCAATATCGTACCCGTTTCAAAAAAGGACGGAAAAGTCAGAATGTGTGTCGATTACAGAGATCTGAACAAGGCTAGTCCAAAGGATGACTTTCCTTTGTCGCACATTGACATGCTGGTAGACAGTACAACAAAGTTCAAAGTCTTCTCCTTCATGGATGGATTATCGGGCTATAATCAGATAAAAATGGCACCGAAAGACATGGAGAAAACTTCATTCACTACTAGAAAATTCGTTTTTAGTGACCGATTTAGTGACCGAAATATTTTGGTCACTGTGGCCACCGAATTAGCCACCAAAATTTGATATCCATTAGTAAATTTTTAGAGGTCACTAAATCGGTCACTAAATAAACATTAGCCACCGATTTAGCGACCAAAATTTTGTGACCAACTATTCCGTCTCGAAAAAATATTTTTATATAATATTTAGTTTATATAAAAAATTTAGAGACCAAAATTTCGGTCACTGATATTTTTGTTGATTTTTTTTCTTTATTTTTTAATCCTCTTTAATATGTTACTATTTCTCTCCCAATTTTTTTAAAGATTTTAATTCTTTTTTTAATAAAAGATTCTTCTTTTTATTATTTTAACAAATAAAACATATAATTATATAAATAATTCTGTTTTTTTATTTTTATATATGCATAAAAAGTGAATTTTATTTTCATTATGTAATTTTTATATGTGCATAATGAAATTAAATTAATAAATCAAATTATATTTTTATTATATTCAATTAAATTAAATAATAATTAGTAATTTTCTAAATATTATTTAATTTAATTTTTTATTTTTTTATATGTATATATATTTAAATATAGAGAATATAACAAATGATGTTTAGTGGTCTGGTGGTAAGACATAATTGAAATAGCTAGAGGTAATGGGTTCGATTCCCAAGTTTAGCACCTTTTTATTTTATTTTTTGAAAAAAGAACACAAAAAAAAAACTGTCACTAAATTCGGTCTCTAAATTCGGTCACAAAATCGGTCTCTAAATTTCGGTCACTAAATTCGTCGCAAAAGCTTAGCGACTAGCACTTTTACAACCGAAAAATGATGGTCTCTAAATTGGTCGCAAAACGCTATAGTGACCGATTTTTAAGCTTTTTCGGTCTCTAATTTGGTCACTAAAAGCAAGTTTTCTAGTAGTGATTCATTACCCCATGGGGCACTTTTTGTTACAAGGTAATGTCGTTCGGTTTAAAGAACGTCGGGGCAACCTATCAAAGGGCCATGACTACTCTATTTCATGACATGATACACAAGGAAATCGAGGTATATGTCGATGACATGATTGCCAAATCTAAGACAGAAGAGGAGCATGTGACCCACCTGTCAAAACTCTTCAAGCGGTTGAGAAAGTACAAACTCCGCTTGAATCCCAACAAGTGCACCTTCGGTGTCCGTTCAGGGAAACTTTTAGGGTTCATCGTCAGCCAAAAAGGAATTGAGGTTGATCCTGACAAGGTCAAGGCCATTCAAGAAATGCCTTCTCCGAAAACTGAAAAACAAGTCAGAGGATTCCTGGGACGTTTGAACTACATCTCCAGATTCATATTCCTCATGACCGCAACATGTGCGCTGATTAACAAATTACTCAAAAAGAATCAGGACTACTTTTGGACAGAGGACTGCCAAACTGCCTTCGACAGTATTTAGGAATACCTGTTGAACCCACCGATTCTATCACCTCCAGTGGAAGGAAGACCACTGATCATCTACCTCATAGTCCTAGAGGACTCAATGGGTTGTGTGCTTGGTCAACAAGATGAAACAAAAAGAAAAGAGTCTGCCATCTACTATTTGAGCAAGAAATTCACCGACTGCGAGACTCGGTACACTACACTTGAGAAAACATGATGCGCTTTGGCTTGAGCAGCCAAACGTCTTCGCCAGTACGTGATTCGTCACACTACTTGGTTAATCTCAGAAATGGATCCAATCAAGTATATCTTTGAAAAACCTGCTCACACGGGAAGAATTGCCCATTGACAGATGTTGTTATCGGAATATGACATTGAGTACCACACTCAGAAAGCCGTTAAAGGAAGTGTCTTAGCCGATCATTTGGCTCATCAACCGATTGAGGATCAGGAATCAATCAAATTTGACTTCCCAGATGAAGATGTCATGTATCTAAAAATGAAAGACTATGATGAACCACTACCCAATGAAGGGCCAGAACCAGGTTCCCAATGGGGACTAATCTTTGACGGAGTTGTCAATCATTACGGAAATGGAATTGGGGCAATCATCATAACACCTCAGGGTACCCACATTCCTTTCACTGCCAGACTTACATTCAAGTGGACAAACAACGAGGCCAAATACGAAGCTTGTATTATGGGTCTCGAGGAAGCGATTGATTTGACGATTAAGAACTTGGATGTATATGGCGACTCAGCCCTGGTTATCAATTAAATCAAAGGAGATTAGAACACATACCAATCAGGATTGATTCCTTACAAAGATTATGCAAGAAGGTTGTTACCTTTCTTTAACAGAATCTAGTTTCATCACATCCCTCGTGATGGCAATTTCTTTTGACGGTTGAACATTGAAAGAACATCGATCACGTCTCCAAAGGTGTTCGAGGCTCAAAGTGCAGAATCAAAGTACTCCTCCTAAACCAGTATGCCCGAATGAAGGATCAGTTATGTCAGATGCAAATGCTCTATCTGACCTCTTCGGCTGAGTTCCCATCTCCTAAGCCTGACCAGCGTCGCTCCCAACAGGGACCGTTTCTCCTAAGCAAGGCAGAATTGCTACTTTTGGATCAACGGTACGACTTCGCCCCGCGATGGCCGAGTATCCCGTCATGTTCATCTTTTAGCCTGTATGGCGCGTCGGTTTTGTCAGCATATACATACATACATCATGCATTATTGATTTGTCTTCACCTTCATATTGCATCACTATCACTCTAGTCGGTCTTATCCCCTAGTGATAACAGTCTTCTCAATCGAGTTGTCAAGTTCTTTCCTCGTCAGGAAAGGTTGCGTCTGAACAATCTCTCTCCTCCAGTTTATTTTTGGATCAGAATTGGCCCTTGACCACTTTGATAACTTGAACCTCTGAAAGACCAGAGAACCTTCAACCGATGTCACTCTTCGCCATTGAAGATGATATTTTCGCTTTCCCAGATTAAGGAAAATCCCTAGAGAAAGCCTCTTAAGCAGAGATTCGGCAATACAACAGTTTTTCTCCAGAAAAAAAAAACGTTGATGAAAAGGTCATCAACACCTCAAAATTGGATCACATCATATGGCGTTTCTCCGGGAAGATCCCGAGAAAAGTATGATGTAATATCCCCAAGCGTGAAAGAAGTCTCTCAAGAGACTCGTTTTCCCCGGTAGAGTCGGCAAATGGCATCTCCAACAGAGAAGTTTGTACACCTCTGTAGCTCTGACAGACGGGTTTCCCCAGCAAGTCTGACATCAGATCTTTTTCCATCAAATGGAACCTCCCCAGGAAAATTCGGCGAGAAGTTTGAGGAGAACCGCTACAAGTAGCGTCCCTTGTCAATAAAGTTTATTGACAAAAGAAACTAAGACTAGATCCTGGGTAGGAAACCAGGATCGAGGGGAAGTTTGTATCAGAAACTAAGACCAGTTCCTTGGTAGGAAACCAAGATCGAGGGGAAGTTTGTATCAGAAACTAAGACCAGTTCCTTGGTAGGAAACCAGGATCGAGGGGAAGTTTATTCTAGAAACTGAGACCAGCTCCTTGGTAGGAAACCAGGATCGAGGGGAAGTTTATTTCAGAAACTGAGACCAGTTCCTTGGTAGGAAACCAGGATCGAGGGGAAGTTTATTCCAGAAATTAAGACCAGTTCCTTGGCTGAAGACCAGGATCGAGGGGAAGTTTTACCTTATCTAAGCATCATTGCTTAGCAAAAGAGGATGAATGCGTATGCTACCGTTCAAAACCGCCATCAAAATTTTGGGTATTCCGATATTTAATCCTCTTGCACCCCGAATGCCCGAACACCTTCGTCATTCGCACTTCGGGTCCAAGAAGATTAAATAGGGGTATCTGTCATACCCCAAATTTTGACCACTAAGATTCCCATCATTGTACAAATCATCATCACAATATGGATGAACCATTAGTCTCCCCAAAGATGGGTGAGCATCCACTACAATCAGACTTAGGGTTTCAAGCCCTCTCAGAGCTCTTAGACAAAGGATCAATCAAGGAATGACATGATATTAAACTTGTCTAAACCTCTCAAACATCCACAATGGATCAAAAGGACTCCCACTTCAAGGATTAAGCACAAGGTTGCTCCCTTCTAGGTGGATCAAACCTCGAGATCGCCAGTGTCACCAAATTAGGGTTTTGGTCCACCAGGGCCTCCAGATGGAAATTTTCCTATAGGAATGAGCCAATACTTCAAAACATATCCTAATATACTCCATGGAACCTCATGACCCCAATCATCAAGTCAATTCTGCCTCAGGGGATGCAGTCATAAAAAATTAGGAATTAGGGTTTCTTGACCTAATTCACCCCTAAGTTGACTTTTGGGACAAATCATGAGCCAAGACCTCAAGAGAGGATTTGAGGGTCCCTAGTACACCACATTGATCCATTTGTAATAATGGATTAATCCAAGAAGCTTGAGCAACAAGTCTCAAATTCATTAGAACCACAGTTGGGATTTCGCGGAAAAAGTCAACTGTAACTTTGACTTTTAACCAGGACATGCTCCCAAGACCTAAGACATGATTCAATATACCCTATAACACCCATGGAACATGTCCATCAAGTTTGATTTAGGTCAAGGATATGATTTCCTAAAGGATTGCACAGTTTGGAATTCATCTGACAAAAAGTCAACTGTGCACAAAGGTCAACTTTGACTTTTTGAGATTTTTCACAATTATGGATTTCTAACCCTAAAATGATGTTAATGTATGATTTGAATCATCATTCATCAAGAAAAATCAAAGAAAATGGGATAACTTGTAAAAGGGGTAACCATAAAAAACTTAGAAAATTTTCTAAGTTATGAACAAAGTGGCAAGGGTACCAACTTTGGAGGATCATAACTCCTATACCACAAAGCCATTCTTCCCCATCCAAAGCTTGATTTGTAGATCTAATGGCCCTCTACAAAAACTTCAACTAGACCTCATTCCAATTCTTCATGGATTTTGAGTTATGGATTGATCAAAATCACAAAAAGTGAAAATGTCACTTTTTTCCAACACTTAGTGAAATTTTCACTAAGTCAGAATCTGCCTTCACTTTTTTCCAAATGTAGGGATATTTTTCACTTGGATCCAAAAAGTATCAAAACCAAATATGATAAAACATTTGTTGTATCATATAAGGGCTTTCCAAAATGGCCAAGAACATCACCAAATTCAATTTGAGCTAAGAGTTATGGTAGTGGCAAAATGCCTTGCTGAAAACTGCCAAGGCAAGGCAAAATTTTGCATTTTTGGTCGATTTGCCAAAATCAGCCAATTTCAAGCCTTGTCATCATCTTGGACACATCTGAGGATCAAATATAAAGGGGACAATCACTGAGCCAAGCCTCCAAAGTCCTTGGAACAAGAAGTAGCATGCCAAACCTAGAATTTCCTAAAAGAGGGACAAGACTCCAATTTTGAATTGGAGCATTTAACAGATGCTTAGAGGTGGCATGGACTGACACATTCCGACTGAATTCATTCAAGATTCCTCCAACAAGTAGGGAACCAAAGCTCTGTGCTCTAACCTCTAGTCAATGGCTAGAGGAGACTTTGATTTTCATTTGCCAACATTGGCCAAACCTCTGCTGCAGTTGCCATTCATTATTGATCCCAAAACAAACTTGCTCTACTATAAATTGAGCTCATTTGTGCTCAGTTTGTGTACACCAAAGCCATCAAACAGATGTTTTCCTCAAAATCCCTTTTTATTGGCAAAAATGCCTTCTTTAGCAAGGTAACTCTGAGTTTTTGAGTTTGAGAGCTTTTTCAATCAAACCAATCACACACACACACCTCTTAAACATCATATGTAGGTGATCCAAACTCTCACAAGTGACCTGTAATCACAAAATCACAAAGTCACCTCTCAAAACCTCAAAATAGGCTCTTAGTGCATTTTTCAAGCCATGTCTTGATTCAGTCACTTTCCAAACCAGATAAAACATCAAACACACTCCAAATATCATCCTTGAATTGTCCCAAATGTTCCCCCCCCATCTGGAACACCATTTGAGGGAGTTGCTATTTTGGTCACTTTTAACCCCTTTTGCAAGAAAGGGCCAGTTTGTGTTTTTGTAGGTACCAGCTGATTCCAATCATCCTAAAAGCTTCTAAGGGATCATTTGAGTGTGTCTAAAGCATCAAATCATTTCTGGAACAAGAGGCTTGACAGATTGCACAAAAACTCCAAAAAGCTCAAAAAAAAGGTAAGCCTCATGACTTGAACTTTCCAAAATATGCAATGCTTTGAAGTTCACTGATCATGCACACCTCATACATGTTAAATATGTTGTGTTTGAACCAATTGATCATGTAATTCATGCATGTATCAAAGTGTAGCATAGAAAATGCAATTATAGGCCTTTTTCAAAACCACTATCGGGTTTTGAGGAGGGAGTGTGATCTGAAAAAACTACCACCACCATTGGATTCCTTGTGAAATTCTGGTCCAGATGCATATAAATTTTGTCTCAAACCATTAAGAATTGAGAAAGTTATGACCTTCACGTTTCTGAGCCAAAACTTGTCTTGCCTTGCCTTAGGCAAAGCCTAAAACCAAGGCATGACTTGTATATTTGTGATTTCACTTCAACCAATGGATGTATCACCACCCCAGTGGTAAGGCGCGTGCCTTGTGACCTTGAGGTCGTGGGTCAAACCCCATCCATGCCATTTTGTGTTTTTTCATATTTTGCCATTTTTTCCAATTTTTTATGTTTTATTAATTAATTAGAAAATTAATAACTCTTTCAATTTTAATTATTTTTTATTGGTTCTTTTTGCAAAAAATCACAAAAATGTTGAAATATTTTATTCCACAAAAAAAATAAAGTCTATATTATTTATTTAATATAATTAATATTTTTGTGAATAACTTCATTTTTATTTGTTTTAAACATTTTAAAATGAACATTCATCTTGAAAAATCAAGACCAAATGAGTTTTAATATCTCTTGTGATTAAAACTTCATTTTTCAAACCTTAAACAAAAATCACAAGTGGTTTATTGAAATTCATTTGGTATTTTTCCTTGATTTTCTTTTAATATTTACTTTTAAAAGAATAACAAATTAGGGTTTCTTTGATTTTCACCCTCATCAATCATTTTAAAACACTCATGGGCCTCTGATAGAGTGTAAGACCCAATCCCCTTTTAACCAAAACAATTTTGGGCCTCAGATATTGTATAAGTCCCTCTACGTTAAAAGGAAAGTTCGGCGCGATCGTCGCTCGTTTAAAAATAAACCATCTGGGCCTCTCCTCGAGCTATAAGACCCATTCAAAACTTTTGGGCCTCTATTAGAGTGTAAGACCCAACCCCTTTTGAAAATCAAATTATTTTGGCCCTCGGTCATTGTATAAGACCCACTGCGTTTTCAAAATCTCGGCACGATCGCCATTTCAAACGAAAAATCATCTGGGTCTACCCTCGTGTTATAAGCCCCACTCTTTTTCTTTAAAACCTTTTGGGCCTCTTGAGACAGTGTAAGACCCACCCCTTTGTACAGAAAACCTTTTTTTGGCCTCAATCATTGGTAAAAATCCTGGGCCTCTCCTTGAGCTGTAAGCCCCAATTTTCCTTTCAAAGCACTTTCTCCTTTGATTTTAAATATACTGTTGTTTTCAATCTTTCTTTGTTGAACAACTAACAAAACAGCATGGAAGCTCTACAACCGAGTAAGTGTTTATACGCTTTCATTTACCGCTTTCATATGTAGATAACTGTACTGTGGGGCTGTTTCACTGTAAGTCTCCTTTCATAAACTCATATCAACTGTGTAATAATAGTAAAGCTATTTAGAGTTTCCCCGACAACTACATCTAGCACTAAACCCTGTTGGTCACTCTTAAATACAAACAAAACTAGATCCCCGTAGGATTACCAGACATAGTCTTCCCTCCTCTTGGGGTTAAACAATATGGAGACGTGAAAGGCAGCATTCTCGGTGAACCCTTTCACAGACTGTCACCCTTAGACATTGTCAAAGAAACTCTACTCCCCAGAGTTGATCTATTCTCCGTGAATAGCATCTCTTGAGTTTCTTCCAAATTCTCGGACTTTCCTGGCTTGATCTATTCTTTGTGAATAGCCTGTCTTGAATTTCTCGGGGTTTGGGGACCCACAAGTTTCTTAAAAGCATCCCCGCCTCCTCTTGGGCGTTGTACAAGGACCTGTCGGCTTCTTATAAGTATTCACATCCTCCTCTTAGGCTTCGTATAAATGATTTCTTCCTCCAGGAATGATAGCCTCCTCTTGGGCTTCGTACAAATTGTCCCTCGACTTCTTAAAAGATTCCAGCCTCCTCTTGGGCTTCGTACAAATTCTCCCGACGACCTCCTAGAGGTATAGGAACAGAAATTAGTCATCTTAATAGAACATTTTTTTCAAAGAGTCTAGATCCTGCTACAGCTGTTTCTTAAACGTGGTACAAAAGATGAAACTCTAGACTTGGACAGTCTAATTTCCTTGAGTCTTAAAGACATTCTCAAGTTCCTTTCAAAACTAGGAGATGAAACCCGTAGACTCGGACAGTCCCAATCCCCTTTGGATTTCCCATTTCCTTAAAGAACAGGAAATAACCCTGATCCTCGAATCAAAATCCCTGAGTGCAAACATTACTCATATAAGAACTTATTTTCTCTTTAAATCAGCATATTGGACTTGTCACTCAACTGAAACAATATCCATAGCCTCCATCTCGGGCTTCGTACGAGATACAAAACACTCTCTTGTTGAGTCAAACACCTTTTAGCCTCCCTCTCGGGCTTCGTACGAGATACAAAAGCACTCTCTTGTTGAGTATAAAAGCACTCTCTTGTTGAGTCAACCCTTTTAGCCTCTCTCTCGGGCTTCGTACGAGACACATAAAAACACCCTCTTGTTGGATCGATAGCCTCCTCTTAGGCTTCATATAAGGAAACCCCGGTTGAGTCAATCAACCTTTTAACATCAAAACTGTGCCTCGTTCATAGGATAAAAACATCAACAATCCCCTTCATCTAACTGCTGTAAGCGGCAAGCCTCTGGATTATTTACATCCACGCCACTGTCCTTCTTTTAGCATGAGAAATTCCTAAGGAAATATAGCATTACTCTACACTGAGTTAAAGTCTTCTCCTTCAGGTTAAAACTCCCTATAAAGGAAATTATGGCATTGCTAGGATTCGCATATCTCGGTTAAAGTAATCCTCCTTTATAGTTCGTCACCCAACAGTCATGATAAACAGACCCCCTTTAGAGATGACAAATTCTCTCTAAAGTCAACACCCTTTTAGCTTCACATCTTTGGCTTCGAACAAGATACAATTAGACCTTTCAACTTCACATCTTGGGTTTTGAACAAGATACAAACCCCATTTCAGCTTCACATCTTGGGCTTTGAACAAGATACAAATCACCTTTCGCTTCATGTCTTGGGCTTTGAACAAGACACCAAAACACCATTTCCTCCCGTAGAATAGGAGGAACTACGATCGCTCTGATTTCCCTATTTCGGAAAACGGGAATACGTAGGCATAAGATTGAGAGAAAAATCTTAGCGAGCACACTAAACAAAAACTCAAAATTCCATACCCTCAGTCCTAAACATCCTAACCATGAACTGTCCAATGTTTTCAATCTCGAAAAAAGAGTAAGAAGAAAAAGGCCCCATTACCATATAGCATCCGTAACCTAACAGACCGGTGTTTAAACTCAGTATGCAAGCAGGGTTAATTGGAGACATCTATTTCCCTTCCTTCATCAGCTTCAATAGGATAAAAAATGAATAGAACTGTAGTAACCCCCCTAAGAGCGATAGTGGTTAAGAAACACGTCCAGTTTCGCTCGCTACAACACACTCCAAATATCATCCTTGAATTGTCCCAAATGGTTCCACCCATCTGGAACACCATTTGAGAGAGTTCCTATTTTAGCCACTCTTGCCCCTTTTGCAAGAAAGAGCTCAAACTTGTTCCTGAGGTTTCCAGTTGATTCCAACCATCCTAAAAGCTTCTAAGGGATCATTTGAGGTTGTTCAAAGCATCAAATCATTTCTGGAACAAAGCCCTTGGCAGATTCCACAAAAGCTCCAAAAAGAGGTAAGCATCACAACTTGGATTTTTTGAATCATGCTTTGTTTTGATGTCCACTGGTCATGCATCTCTTATACATGTTATATGTGTTGTGTTTGCACCAATTTATCATGTAATTCATGCTTGTACCAAGAGATGGCACAGAAAATGCAAATCATGGCCTATTTCAAAACCACTATCAGGTTTTTCAATAGGAGCATGATCTGAACAAAACATCACCACCATTGGATTCCTTGTGAAATTATAGGAAGGATAGACCTAAATTTTGTCCCAATTCATGGAGAAATGAGAAAGTTATGGCCTTCACGTTTTCATCCAAAATCTTGTCTTGCCTTGCCTTGGGCCAGGCCAAAAACAAGGCAAGCCTTGTATATTTGTGGTTGTGTTTCAACCAACGGATTATCACCACCCCAGTGGTAAGGTGTGCGCCCTATACACAAGAGGTCTAGGGTTCGAATCCCCCTCGCCCCAGATCCTCTTTTTGCTATTTTTTCCACTTTTTATTATTTTTCTTATTATTTTTAATGATTTGAAAAATTAATAACTCTCTGAATTTTAATTATTTTTTATTGGTTCTTTTTGCAAAAAATTACAAAAATGTTGAAATATTTTATTCCACAAAAAAAATCAAATTTATATTAGTTATTTAATATAATTAATATTTTTGTGAATAAATTCCTTTTTAATTATTTTTAAACATTTAAAAGTGAATATTTACTTTGAAAATCAAAACCAAATGAGTTTAATTCATCTTGTGATTAAAACCTCATTTTTTCAAACCTTAAACAAAAATCACAAGTGGATTATTCAAACTTATTTGGTATTTTTATCATTTTATTTTATTTTCTTTAAATATTTACTTCTAAAGGAAAACAAAATTAGGGTTTCTTTGATTTTCACCCTCGCAAATCATTTTCAAACACTCATGGGCCTCAATTAGAGTGTAAGACCCATCCCCATTGTAAATACACCACTTTTTGGGCCTCAGTCATTGTATAAGTCCCACTGTATTTTCAAAAACAACGGCGCGATCGTCGCCTATTTTAGAAAAAATCATCTGGGCCTCTCCTTGAGCTGTAAGCCCCACCACTTGTACAAAAATAAATCATTGGTCCTCTAATAGAGTGTAAGACCCAACCCCTTTTTTTTTAACCAAAACGTTTTGGGCCTCATTGCATTGTATAAGACCCAGTATGTTAAAGAAATCTCGGCGCGATCGCCAATACAAAAAAAATAAATCATCTGGGCCTACCCTCGTGTTATAAGCCCCGTTCTTTTTCTTTAAACACCTTTAGGCCTCTTGAGAGAGTGTAATAACTGCTAGCCGGTTACCACTGAGACAATGGCAAAAATAACAGCAAAAACAACTTTTCAAAAGTAGTTTTCCACACTTAATCACTTATGCCAACCACCACATGCTAGGACATGAATTTGTACACTAAAATTACATCATGTAAGGGCAATTAAACACAAATTACAAGCATTAATCATGGAGGTTAAAGATCAAACAATTGCATGATAAATTAAACCAAAAACGATCGAAATTACGACGTAAATGCGCGGAAATGATCGAAACAGCGAGTAAAGTAAGATCTACTAACCTACAAACCGGAGGTTTGGCTTGGTAATTGTTGTGAATGAAGTGTAGAGAGAAAAAACCAAGAAAACCAGAGAATTATGTTCTTACACTTCGAACAGTTGTGAAACCGAGCAAACTTCGACGAAAACTCCGAAATGCGAATTATCACCGAAGAAGCTTGAAGCAAACACTTGAGATGAATTCAAAAGCTTATAGAACTCCAGAAACTCAAGTATAATAGTAAAATGATGAAGATAATCAAAGAAACCCAGAGATTCCTCAATTGCACTTTGAAGCGTAGCGAAACCGAGCAAACTTCGACGAACACTCCAAAATGAGAATTATCACCGAAGATTCTTCAAGTGATCTCTTGAAATGAATCCAAAAGCTACTGAAGCTCCACAAAATTCAGTAGAATGGAAAGATGATGAAGGTTAAGCTCAAGAAAAAGAACTTTCAAGGTGAAAGTAGCTTTTCTTCTATGGTGAATTAAGAGCTTTAATGAGGTTTGGTGAAGAAGATGAAGAGGAATGTGTAGAAGTTGCAGAAAAATGCAGAGGAGAATGAGAGAATTGGGAGTGAAGAAAGTGTGAATTTGTGTGAATGATTGTGGAGGAGTTGTGAAATGGTGGAGCTTTGTTTATATAGAGTTTAGGTATGGAGTGTGAGAGCTTTGGACTTTGGGTTGGACTTAGCTTTGGGAGGTTTGGAGTTAGGGTTGGAGTTAGTTACACTTGACTCATTGAGTCAAGGCGGTTAACTCGGTTAGTTAGGATTAACTCGATAACAATCCCAATGCAAGCTTCCACATCCAAAGGTTGACATGTTTCGGGTTACGACAGTTGCCCCTATTTAATCCTCTTGGACCTGAATGTACAAATTGCGCTAGCTTTTCGATGATTCGAGGTAAAAGGGGATTAAATAAAAGAGTAGCTCGAAAATTTGGCCGACGGCGACAAAAGAAGAATTTTGTTTTAAGGGCTGATAAGTGCGATGTTTGGCTGAATATCTGCTAAGGGATGAATCAGGCCAAAAGAAAGGGGGTATGCTCGATGCATATGCTATATATGCGCTTATCTACATGATGCTTGACATTATGCAATGCATGGATGCAAGTTAAAGTACTGTGCTGTGGATTGGCTGATTCTGGACGAACCAAAGGATTGAAAAGGTTCTGGAAAAGTTTACCAGGCGAGAATTGGACGTTGAAAAAGTCTGCCAGACGATGACTGGACTTTGAAAAAGTATGCCAGACGAGAACTGGATTTTTGAAAAAAAATGCTCCAGACGAAAACTGGAAATGTTGGCCGGACAAGAACTGGACGTTGAAGGGACAAGTCAGATGAGTACTGACTACCAGACGAGAACTAGTTTTCAAAGCGACAAGTCAGACGCGAACTGACTACCAGATAAGAGCTGGATTTTGAAGGGAAAAGTCAATCGAGCAGTGACTACCGGGCGAGAACTGGGCTTTAAAGAGATGAGTCAAACGAGGATTGACTACGAGGCAAGGATTGAATTATGTAAAGATAAGTCAGACAGGAACTGAACACCAGACGGGAACTGGGCTTTGATAAAAAATTTCCAGACGAGAACTGGACGTTGCAAGGATAAACCAGACGGGAACTGACTACCAGACAGGAATTGGATTTTGATGAGACAGGTCAAACGAGAATTGACTACCTGACGTGACTGGATCTTAAAGACACAGGTCAAACAAGGACTGACCATGAGAACTAGAATTGGAAGAGGCAAGTCAGATGAGAACTGACTACCAGACGAGAACTGGATTTTGATTAAGCCAGACGAGAACTGGCTACCAGACGGGAACTGGATTTAAGAGATAAGTCAAACGGGAATTGACTACCAGATGAGAACTGGGTTTTGCAAGGATGAGCCAGACGAGAACTGAACGTTAAAGAGATAAGTCAGACGAGGACTGACAACCAGACGAGAACTGGAATTAAGTTTACCAGACGTGAACTGGATTTAAGCAAAGATGAGCCAGACGGGAACTAACTACCAGACGAGAATTGGGCTTTAAAGAGATAAGTCAGACAAGAACTGACTACCAGACTAGAACTGGGTTTTGATTGGGACGTGCGTTTGAACTTGTATAGCGTAATGCTTCATCTTGATAAACATGCTTATGCATTTGAAAATGCAATGCTATGCGGTGATGATTACTATATGCAGAATTTAGGTAATTGGTTTTTGAAAAGATGTCAAGTTGGATTAGGCTCATGTCAAGGCTTCGTGCTATGCCAGATGAAGGATGTGCATGAGTGAAGCGACTTGATCAAAGTGTGAGGAAGGTCTATGCAATGGTTCAAGTGTTTTTATTGTGAGAAGTGAAAGAGTTGAGGTTAGGGTGTAAGCCATAAAGACGTGATTCCCCGACACCTACTTCAGGATCAGCGATTGTTGCTGCACCATTGCTCTGGCCTCAAAATAGGGAGAGAACTTGTACCTTGGTAGCCTGACTCTGTCCCAGACTATTAGGTATCTGCATGGATTACCCTAGTCATACGGTAGGAAACAGTTGTGGAACAGGATGATCTTGATCCGGCTTGCCCCAGTGTATTGGAACAATATGCCCCTGATTAACCTTCTCTTGGAGAGGTCGGATTCTTGCGCTCTTGAGGTGGTTTGCCTCAATGTGAGCTCTGAAGTGATGTTGCCCCTATCTGATCGATCTTTGGAGGAATTCCCCTGACCAACTGAACATGGAGAGATTTGTCGGATCTCGTCGTGATTGGCTCAGACCGACTGAATCCTGAGGTGTTTTTGCTCAACGGAGTTTTCAGAGGTTTTTCCCCTTGAGGTGATCACACTTTCCATTGTGGAAACCTTCTTGATGTCAAGTGCTTATTCGCAAGTAAAAAGTGTTTGTTTTGAAAATGACAATGTTAATGCCATGAATATGTCAGTTTTGAAGTCCCAGTATGTTCACTAAGATTATGACATATAGTGAATGGATCACCATCTAGAATGTCATGTCAGTATCGACACAAATGATAATCGAATCTTTAGGAGTCAGCTTTGACGCGATTTTACTGTTGTATGCTTTCAAAATAAACCCTGCTTCAATTAGGTCTTTTGAGGGTTGTAACGTGGCCTGGTTCACGGTTTAAGAAAGAAAGGATATAAGGCTCAAAAATTATTTTACCCCACCTATTCTCCTTGATGTTCTCCAGTCCAACGTTCAATTAGTTTGACACAAGCGTTCACCTTTCAAAAGAGGATTTTGAATGGTTGATGTGATGGTAGAGGAACCGACGATGGTTTTGGAGCGGAAGCCACTCACCTTTTATTTTTGTCACATGTGATCACACGAACTTGTTCTTATTGAGGATTTTTGCTCTTTTTATTCTCTGTTTTGTTCTTTTTGTTTTCCCTAATTTTTGCGTAGACTGATTATTTTGAATTTGCAGTCTAACGGGATGCCCTAATTTTTGCCTAAGTCATTTGCTTTTGAGTTTTTGACTTAGCGGGCTTTTATTCTTTTGCTTTTTTTTTTCTTTTAATTTTGTGATTTTGATTTTTTTCCTCAAACAAAATCGTGTGACACGTGTTTATTTGATTTGTGAAGGCGAGTAGTGACTGCCTTATTCCTTTGGTCGATGAGAGACAACCATTATGGATTTGTGATTTTTCCGACCTCTTGCGAGGGATAGGATGTGGTTGATCCTCAGAATGGGGTACTCCTCTTTTGAAATTTGAACGCATGATCAAACTAGCTGAAAACTACCCTGCCCCTGGTTAAAATTGAGGGTTTGTGTGCACTGAAAGAAACTCCTACTTCAAGGCCCAAAGGGGTTGACTAGGGATTATCTTCCTTATAACTCCAGTGTTTGGAGATTTGAACAAATGCCTTACATCCTCAGCATGGTTTTATTCAAAAGCATATAGACAGTGATCTCATGTCTTTTTGATTTCATCGTTCTCTTTTTGATTTTGCTTGATCAAATGTGTGATATTGATAAAAAGTATGAGTGAACACGAATGAATTTATTCAAAACATGCATATTCATTTCATTATTATTATCATCTGAAAATAAACAAATTTTACAAGTGAACAACGCTTGACAAAAAAAAAGATTACAAATGGGAAATATGGGATGACATAATGGTTGCCAATGTTGAGGAAGTGCTCACAGGCTTATTTAAAAGATTCTTTTGCGACCTTGGCCCTTACACGGACAAGAGATTTCCGTTCACCCACAGTCTCTCGCCTCGAACGTTTAAATGCTTCTTGTCAATTAACTGTTGGACCTTAGCTTTGAAAGCTTTGCAATCCTTGGTTGAATGGCCAGCTGACCCAGCATGATATCTGCACTGCACATTGGGATCATACCCAAGTGGGAATGGTTCTGGTGGAGGCTTCAGAGCTTTGGGAACCACCAGCGAATTCTAAACCAGATATGGGAGAAGTTAAGTGTATGTCACAGGAATCAGATCTAGAGGAGCATTCCTTCGTTCTAGATTGTTCCTAGGCTTACGCTGATTCTGACGCTCTCGGCCTTGGGCTTGCTGATCATGAGCCTGAGGAGACTGTTGATACGGTGGTTGTTGGTACTGGGCAGCAGCAACATATGGGTACGGGCAGTATGGCACATGAGCCATGGGAGTTTGCCCTTGAAAGTGGACACCATCCATGACAGCGTTTGTTTCCTCTTCCTTTTCTTCAGAGAAGCCACCTTGTGGCTTATTAACCCCTGATTGTTGACTCACAGTGCCAACAATTTTCCATGTTTTGAGCCCATTCTCAATGCGTTCCCCAATGGTTATGACATCCGCAAAATTGGAAGATGAGCTACCAACCATCTTCTCATAGTACAAACCCTGAAGAGTGCCCATGAATATGTCAACCAACTCTAAATCAGATAGAGGAGGTCGGACTTGTGAAGCCATCTCACGCCATCTCTGAGGGTATTCTCTGAATGATTCATCAGCTTTCTGAGCTTGATTTTGTAGTTGCAGCCTGGTGGGAGCCATATCCAAGTTGTACTTGTATTACTTCAATAACGCTTCAGATAGATCTTTCCAGGTTCTGATCTTACCTTGATCAAGGTTCATGTACCAATCCAAGGAAGCCCCGGATAGGCTATCCTGGAAACAGTGGATAAGCAGATCATCATTGTCTATGTAGGAAACCATTTTTCTGCAATACATGGTGACGTGGCTTCGTGGACAACTCAACCCCTTGTACTTAGGCAAAACAGACACCTTGAACTTCTGGGGTAGCACAACATTTAGGACCAAGCACAAGTGTTTGGCATCCATGTCAAAGGCAGAGAAACCCTCAATAGCTCTTATTATATCCTCTAATAGCTTGTAGTCTGCAGGTTTGTTCTGAATAGCAGGTCTGGCAAGAACCTGAGGATTTGGAGGCTGAGATGCGGCTGGAGCAAGCACTTGAGGAGAGGCAAACTGAGATGGATGTATCAACCCAGAATTAACCATCTGACCAGAAATCTGACCCATTTGAACACCGTACTTGTAACCAGGAGGAGGTGCCATAGCAGCTATAGATGCCCCAGGGTAAGGCATTCCAGAATAAACATTGTG
Source organism: Lathyrus tuberosus (assembly GCA_022829125.1). Lineage (NCBI taxonomy): Eukaryota > Viridiplantae > Streptophyta > Magnoliopsida > Fabales > Fabaceae > Lathyrus > Lathyrus tuberosus. Next base: position 4,262,562 of record JALAZF010000170.1, read on the forward strand.
AACAACAGTTTATGCAGATTAAGACAAGACCGGAACATGAAAATATTCATCTTCATCGAGGGTCTCCATATCATTTGGCACGGGAGCCTGACGAGTCTGTGTTTGAGGAATCTCATGATCATCCGGGTTCACCACAGGAGGTGGAATAGGAATAGGCATGCCCCATGGGTAAGCAACAGAGTTCCCATTGGGTTTGGGCAATACAAAGGGTTGATATGGCACAAAGGCGTTGCCACAGGCAGTATGAGGAGTGAAATTCAGGGGCATTCCCCAAGGAAAGGCAGTAGGTACCTGATTCGGATTAGGCTGAGAGCTTGGCAAATTGATAGTAGGTTGAACAATAGTCTCAACTGGCGCTTCAACAACTGCAGAAATAGGAGTGAAAACAGTTGCATCAGTGGCAGTGGCGACAGCAGTAGAGGTAACACTGGCATCCCTCTAAGTACGAAGGAGTTCCATGATGGCATCCATGTTATCCTGGAATTGACCCATCCTACCCTGGAACTGAGTCAAGGTCTCCGTGTAAGTGGTATTATCAGAATCACCCATGATTTTTGACTTGTTGGATCTGAGGAAGTACCGGTATCAGGTCGTCACTGTCTTCTGGCTGATGAAGGGAAGAAAGTGAGCTTTTTCTGGTTTGAATGCCATGCAAATGTATGTATGCACATGTTACTTATGCAGATGGAGTGCAGATGAAATATACAACACCCAATGATGCAAAGGTTAGATGATGCAAAAGTTCAGCATACATATGTTGATACAATAACTCAAGTTCAAAAGTTCGGCATGCAATAACACTATGCAATAACATTATGCAATAATGTAAGTTAGAGATGCAAGAGCTTCTGGATAATCTGCATATACAACTCTACGTAGGTGCGAAGATCTGACGTGCGTGAGAGAACAAAGGTATGAAGCGGCTTGTTTTCCTGCAAAAACCTATCCCCCTCACAGGTGTGATCTAGACACAACAAGGTGATCCCTAAAAAAGGTCGCCCAAACCATAGGACTCAGAGTGAAAACCCCCCACCGTTGTGAATTCTCACAGGACGGAAGTATTCTCAAGCGAATCACGATCTGGGATGTGGCTCTCGTGATAACCCAACGTGCAAAACGCAGGACTCACGACTATCCACGTTCTAGCCTATGTGTATACTAGGCCCGGTGTTAGGACCTTTCTCTCCAATAATATCTACCCATCCCAACAACAGCATAATATAGCAGATATCCATAATATGCAGCATATGAATATTCAAAGCAGTAAAGAAATGCGATAAATAAACATAAAGCTAAAGCAAGTAAAATAAAGCGAGTAAAGCGCAAAAGATAAACACCCAAATAAGCAAGAGAAAGCAAACAAAACTAGGCGAGACCCCTCAAGGGATGGACCAGGAAGAGGTCAATCTGTCCCCAGCAGAGTCGCCAGCTGAAGATGGCTGGTTTTCTACCTGAGTGAATCGCACACTCAAAGATACAACAGAGTCGCCACCGAACTTTATTTAGTCCCAAAGGATAGGGAAAATATCGATAAAACCCAAAGGTAAGAGAAACGGGAACGGGGGGTCGGTTATGCGAAAGGAAGGTATTAGCACCTAACGCATCCGTCATACTCGACAGGAACCATTTCGCTTACTTCTAGGCTTGGATGGGTTATCTATCTAAAGGCTTCTAACTAAAAGAAGAGGAGAGAGAGAGAGAAGAAAGGGGAAAACGAAAGAAAGGAAAGAAAGTGCTCGCGGAGGAACGAAGTACTCATGCCTACGTACCCTTATAGTGCAATGAGGAAGTCAGAGCGCCCTAGTTTTTAGAACCAGTGGACGAAGAAAAGGAAAGAAAGGAGGGAGACGGAAGAAAGGTGGAAGTGTGCTCGCCGAGATCATTGCGATCTCATGCCTATGTATCATACATTCAAATAAATTCAGAATCAGAGCTTCCGTAGTTCGGGGAACTGAACGGAAAAGGAAAACGGGAAAGAAACAAGGAGACGAAAGAGGTGGTGTCGAAACCAAGAACAAGAATGAAAGAAAGCCTCTACTGGGGAAGACCCCGCAGTAAGAGCGCTTGCACAAAAGAATAGGAAAAGAATGGTGTCAAAACCAAGAACGAAAGAAACTCCGTTGGGGATAGTAAAGAGAATTGGTGTCGAAACCAAGAAAGTAAGAGCAAGGAGAATAGGAAGGACTCCTCTGGGGATCCAAAAAAAAAGGGGATGGTGTCATAACAAAGAGAACAAGGAGACTCGGTATATTAACTGGCTGGTAGTGGTTAACCAAAGAAAGAGAGTAGACCCTGGCGGGGAAAAGAAGCTGGTGTCAACAGACGGACTGTGATAAACCGGGAGAGAGAGTGCTGAACCAAGAGGATGTGTTTCACTCTGAGGAGGCCTCGGTATATTAACTGGTAAACAGTGATTAACCGAGGAAAGAAAGGACTGCAACTCTGTGGGGGTAGAGAAGCAATGGTTTTAGCAGAGAAAAGTGCGATTAACTAGAAAATGGGTGTAGGACCGAATGAAGATCATAACCCAAAGGACGGGTATAGGATCAAGCAAAGGTCGTGACCCAAAGAGGTTCGGTGAACTGACTGAACAAACAGTACTCAACTGAAGAAAGGGCCTTTGAACCAAAGAAAGGTTACTAACCCAAGGGTGCAAGTATTCGAACCAAGAGGAGGTTGCCAACTGCTGGGGATTCGGTGTTTACAGACGGACTGTGACCAACCGAAGAGAAAAGCGAGTGATTAACCGAGAGAAGGTGATTAACTCGAAAGGGTTCATTATTTTAACAGATGGACTGTGGTTAACTGAAGAAAAGGGTGATTAACCAAAAAGAGGTGATTAACCCAAGAGGTGCTCAGTGATTAACAGATGGACTGTGATTAACTGAAGAGACAGGTGATTAACCAAGAATAGGTGATTAATCCAAGGGGTGCTCAGTGATTAACAGACGGACTGTTATTAACTGAAGAGACGGGTGATTAACCAAGAGAAGGTGATTAACCCAAGAAAGGAGAAGAACCAAGAGAAGGTTGCGAGCTCCTGGGGAAAATGGTCGTGACAGGAAGACTGTGTTGGGCCAAAGAAAGAGAATTGAGATTCTTCAGGGAAATCAAGAAGCAATGATGGACCGCAAGAAAAGCATAGGGTATTGAAACGAAGAAAGCTTGCTAACCCAAGGAACATAGGATCGTAACCAAGAAGAATGGTGATAGATCAAGAGAGAGATTGAGATAGGAGTGATCAAGGATCGAAAGAGATCGCAAAGAGAAAAGAGTGATCAATGATCAACTCGACTGGGGAAGGAAAGCACATTACCGCCTGGAGATAGAGATGACTAAGCCAAGCACAAGGTCATTCGTCCCCTACCTGAAGTAGTCAAAATGAGAGTAGGAATTCTCCCTTCTCATCCCTTCCCTAACACACATAGGGTGTAATGCAAAAGTCGAACCGGACGGCCCAACATCTCCAAGTTGTACAGTGCTCCTGCGTAGAGAAACGGACAGCACAACGGCGTTAATTTATACAGTGCTCCGATGCAAGGTGCAGCGCGAAACTCCAACTCCACGGGGGAATGAGAGAGAAAGCTCTAAAGGAGGCCTAAAGAGGGGAAAAGGGAAGATCGATTAATCGAAACAAAGTTTCGATCAATTAATTAAGGGAGAAACATGCTAACAACTTTTCAAAGAGGATGAAAAGTCATTAAAGCAAAAAGGAGTGAATTATTGATTATACAAGATTAAGTTTATCCATGAAGAATAAACTTAATGCAAATCTGAAATGGAAGGTGTAAAACAGTGCCAAATGATCACCAAAATGCCACACAAAATCATGCATCATGTGAACAAAGATAGTGCAAGAATTGCTATGTTTATACAATGCTAAGAACATGAAACAAATGAATAATCGAAAATGTGTATAGAAAATTCATGAATTTGCTTCAACCAGAAGTGCAATGACATTAAAAACATCCATAAAATCAAGCATGACAATCAATGGAAGTTAAAATGAAGAAAGCATGGCAAACAAGCTTGAAAAACCAAAATTGGCCATTCTGTTCAGTGGTAACCGGTTACAGCATATCTGCTAACCGATTACATACTTGAAAATCAGCGTATTTGTTGAAAATTGAACTGTGTAACCGGTTACAGCATAACTGCTAACCGGTTACCACTGAGACAGTGGCAAAAATAACAGCAAAAACAGCTTTTCAAAAGTAGTTTTCCACACTTAATCACTTATGCCAACCACCACATGCTAGGACATGAATTTGTACACTAAAATTACATCATGTAAGGGCAATTAAACACAAATTACAAGCATTAATCATGGAGGTTAAAGATCAAACAATTGCATGATAAATTAAACCGAAAACGATCGAAATTACGACGTAAATGCGCGGAAATGATCGAAACAGCGAGTAAAGTAAGATCTACTAACCTACAAGCCGGAGGTTTGGCTTGGTAATTGTTGTGAATAAAGTGTAGAGAGAAAAAACCAAGAAAACCAGAGAATTATGTTCTTACACTTCGAACCTTAGCGAAACCGAGCAAACTTCGACGAAAACTCCGAAATGTGAATTATCACCGAAGAAGCTTGAAGCAAACACTTGAGATGAATTCAAAAGCTTATAGAACTCCAGAAACTCAAGTATAATAGTAAAATGATGAAGATAATCAAAGAAAACCAAAGATTCCTCAATTGCACTTCAAAACGTAGCGAAACCGAGCAAACTTCAACAAACACTCCAAAATGAGAATTATCACCGAAGATTCTTCAAGTGATCACTTGAAATGAATCTAAAAGCTACTGAAGCTCCACAAAATTCAGTAGAATGGAAAGATGATGAAGGTTAAGCTCAAGAAAAAGCACTTTCAAGGTGAAAGTAGCTTTTCTTCTATGGTGAATTAAGAGCTTTAATGAGGTTTGGTGAAGAAGATGAAGAGGAATGTGTAGAAATTGCAGAAAAATGCAGAGGAGAATGAGAGAATTGGGAGTGAAGAAAGTGTGAATTTGTGTGAATGATTGTGGAGGAGTTGTGAAATGGTGGAGCTTTGTTTATATAGAGTTTAGGTATGGAGTATGAGAGCTTTGGACTTTGGTTTAGACTTAGCTTTGGGAGGTTTGGAGTTAGGGTTGGAGTTAGTTACACTTGACTCATTGAGTCAAGGCGGTTAACTCGGTTAGTTAGGATTAACTCGGTAACAATCCCAATGCAAGCTTCCACATCCAAAGGTTGACATATTTGTAAATTAAGTAACATGGTGCTCTTAATTTAATGTGATGCATTAAATAAATGTAAGGGAAATGTCTTGAATGGTCTTGAATTGTCTAGAATGTTCCACATGCTACTAGAATAATGTAGAAACAAAGACCAAAGAGAGTGCATAGCTATTGTCCCAAAAATGCAGCAGTATCTGCAACTTTGTACAAAATAACTGGTTACAGCATATCTGCTAACTGGTTACTGGCTTGAAAATCTGCGTTTATGGTGAAATTTACATTGTCTAACCGGTTATCAGTTATGCTGTAACCGGTTACTTCAGTTAAACTTCCACAAATTTGCCAAAAAATGATGTCGAAGTCCCGTTATTGATTTTCCAACTCTTGTCTTAATAAATAAACATGGAAACATTTATTTTGAGCTTGTTTTGGTGATGAAATAATCTTGAGAGGATGCGATTAATCGGGCTTGGGAAAACCTGCAGATCCTACAACAAGAAGCACATAGAGAAAAATACGAATGCGTATGTTGGCGATGCTAATGCACATGCTTATGCAAAAATCAAAAAAGGAGGTCAAATTTCGGGTTACGACAATCGCCTGTCTTCAGGTGATGTGGCAGCGAAAGACATAGGGAATGTAATTGGTTCTCAACAACTTCAATCAGGCTTAGCAGGGTGATGAGGGTTTAATATTTGGAAAGGTAAGGAAGCAATACTGGTGCGAGTTGCTCAGCTTTGAAATTGCCCTAAAGTTTTGCTAGTCCAAAGGGAAACTGACGTCTCATGTCACGACCTTACTCTTCCAGAAAACAAGCCACAATTTCCTCTTTTTGATCCTTCCTTGTGTACTTTCTTGAGTGGGGTCTCTTCTCTTTTGGTCTTACTAGGGAATTCTGTCCTGATTCTCAATTGATATTTTTGACTAACACATTTGGGACCACACTTTCTCACTTATTATTTGTTTTCTTTCTTTTTCCTATATATATATATATATATATATATATATATATGTATATTGGCAACACGCCTCATCTCAGAATCGTCTCATGTCAGTTCAATGGAATATTATGATGTAGACGCTTGATGTTCCTCCAATTTCAGGCACAGGAACTTTATTGGTGGTCTTTGCCACTTTTTGCACATGTCTTTGTGTGAAGTGTGTCACTTCCGTGGTCGTCTCAATCATTATTTAAATCTTCTTGTCCTTCCCTTTGTGATTCCTAGGATTTCAATCTTTCCCTTGTTTTTCACAATTCAGTTTCTCTTGGAAAAAAAATTCTGGCTGGTTTAGGAGACTAGTGCTGACGTGACTGAGAACATCAATCTCCTCTGTCAAACTCATTTGGTGAAACTCCTACACCTTGCTTCCCTAACACCTAACAGCTTCATTCCCTTTTTTTTAATTCTTGAGCCCAAAAATTAAAAGTTTACGCTCCTGACTTAGTTGGATCCCCACATTCCCTAGTTCTTCCTTTTCTAAGTCATGATTCACACCATTTTCACATGAAAGAAATAATCACTAAAAAGTGCCATGCACAACATTCAAACAAAACATCAAACTGCAGGTCATCATGTTCTGGGAGCGTTACAACATCCCCACAAGAAAATTAAAAAAATTTGGCTCAAAACATGGCCAACTAAACACAGTATCCAAACTCAGACATAAAACATCAACCATAGGCAGAAACGACAGTAAAATACAGAAACAGGGTTAGATTAAGTGAAAATAGGCTAAGTACTAATGTCTTCCCCCAAGCTTAGTAAGGCTAGTGTCCTCACTGTTTAGCGATGAGAGGTGGCATGACAGTGCTCGCTTATTTCCACTTTTACCACTTTAGGCCCTTAGCTTGGAGCTTTTCCTTAGAGCCTGCAGAGGTTGCTTCTTCTTTTTCTTCTTGCTCTCCTGTACTCCTGGGCCTTTGTCAATTCCCTCTTCAGCTGTAGCAGCAGCAGCCTCCTTCCTAGAAGTCTTCATAGGACTCTTTGCTTTTTTGCTGTGGCTGTTCTCCACTTTCCTTTGACTTCTCCGCCGAAACATTGTCTTCTTTAACTACTTCAGGTTCCACGACAGGGAGGGATTCTGGCTCAGCTCTTATTTTTTCTACTTCATCACTGTCAGCTTCGTCGTCTCCTTTAGTAACTTCCTCTTTCTCAGTTTCTGTAGAGGAGTAATATCTCCTTATTCCTTCCAAATCCTTCTCCTCAGTCCCTCCTTCGGATTGCACTCTTTCTTCCTCAACATCCTCTTTTTTCTCACTTCTTTCTTCCTTCTCAGTAGCTTCCACTTGTTCAAGTCCTCAGCATCTTTTTCTGTTTCTGATAACATGGTTTCCAATGCTTCATCCTTCTCTGTTCCTTCCTCTTCCTGGTCTAATTTATTCAGGTCAAATTTGTTGGCGTTTGTCAAATGGCTGGCAGGCGGTGTCATGACTACAACCGGCTCCTTCTTCTTCCACTCAGCCTTGAGCTTCTTCTTCTTAGGGGTTTCCTCCATTTCTAGAGGTGGAGACGGATAAGCCTTTCTCAGCTTTTTCTTCTTCTTCACCTGGCTTTGACTGGTGTCTACTGACACACCCTTGCTAGTCTCACCAACATCTTTCTTCTTTTCCTCTTTGTCCTTCTTCTTCTTCTTTCCCTTCTCTTTTTTCATAGACCTCTTTTCTCCTTCAGCAGCAGCCATTGGTTCCATTTTTCACAAAATAATATATGGAAACTCTGGACCCTTCAACACATGAGATGGGGCTTGCATAGTCCACATTTCTTCCAACCACTGTGTCTTGGCCTTTTGGTAGGCGAAGAATGCTTGTTGATCCCTACGCATCTGCTTCAAGATTTCTAATGCTGGGTCTGGTTGCTCTTCAGTGGCATATGAGGTTTGACTAGTAGCTGCTCTTTTCCTTACTCCTTTAGGCTTCATGAGTGTCATGATTAGTGTCTTGTCCAGCGGCTGTTGAGGGGCCCCAAAATTGTCTGAGTCATACACAGACACACCATGTCTTTGGCACAGAGTTGTGATTAAACACGGGAAGAAGAGAATCCCTTCCTTTTTCTTTGAACATGCATGGATTTCCTGCACTATTATTTGTCCCACATTGATGGGTCTCAAGCCGGTGATACAGTGTAAGAGTGCCAAGTTTGCCCTAGAAACCGTCTCATTGTGAGCGGTTGGCTTGATGGAATGTTTCAAGAATTGGTACCAAACTTTTACCTCCGGCCTGAGGTCCATCCTCTTCACAGCTTTGTCCACCCATTTGCTCCCTGGACACACAATGCCTCCAGATACGCGTCATACTCATCTTCTTGAGATTGTAACACCAAGTTTTGGTACTCATCTTCAGCAGCATCCAGTTTGAAATAATAGTTGATATTTGCTTCATTGTACACGAACTTTGTACCCCTGATGATCACCTCCAACCGTTTATGTCCTGGATCGGTGAGGTTTGCATAGAACTCCTTGACTAGGTTGGCGTTGTAAGCACCGGGCTATTTGCACAAAAGCTCCCATTTCAACTTCGATATTGTGGTTCCAATATCTCCTGGTAGTCCCAGACCTTCCTCAGAGGAGTCCATAATAAAACCACGCTAAAAAAAAAATTCATCTTGCTAAAATACTCTGTAAAACGCCTGTGAGCTTCCACATTCACGAAGGTTTCATCTTCGTCCTGACTAGAGATATCAATGGTGGGGGTGGTATTTTTCTTGGCAGTGGTTTTGTAACGGAGGTCGGTTTGGGGATCGCGAGTCATTTTTCTGAAGTGAAAGAGGAGAAAAAAGGGGTTGAGAAGTTTTTAGGGTTTCAGAGAAAAATGGTGGAATGGAAGATGAAGAGGTCTTTGTTTGACGGTTTGTGTATAGGTAAAAGTGGAGGAGTTGTAAAGATGGTTGCAAAAAGTTTTAAGAAAATATTAAAGTGAAACGTTTCTTTGAAGTGGAGAGAGAAGTTTTTCTATTTTGGTGTTTCGTTGGGCAAGGAGTGAAAACTCTAGGGCTGACACCTGAAAAGACACACTTAAGTGGGGTTGCGTGTTTAGGTGGCTGAGGTGTCTGACGTGGCAGACCTGGCCATCATAACTCTGCTCCTTCACTCAGCCCAATGCGCTTGCTCCCTATGTTGTGCTTTCTTTCTCTCTCTTCCTTCTAAGAAAATGCTTCAAAATTTTTTTTCTGATTATTCAAGAAAAAAATAATCAACGCCAACTCAGCATGATTATTAATCTCATTGGACTTAGGAAAATTTTTTATTCCTTCAGTCTTTGTCCTTCATCCCCTTCCACTGTTCTTGAGTCTGTTGCTGGCATGTCTGGTCTTATCATGCGCTGACGCTAGTAGAACACATCATGATCCTGTACAAAGTAAAACAAAAGAAAGAAAATTGCATAAAGCCGGGCTGCCTCCCAGTAGCGCTATTTTAAGGTCTTATCGCCTAACCAACACAAAATTCCATTAATCAACAAAATGGAGAGCATCTCTTGTGTTACTTGAGGACTCTCCAAGGTAAGCTTTGACCCTTTGGTCGTTGACCTTAAATTTATCTCCATTCTTCTCATTTAACAACTCCGCTGCACCATGGGGGTAGATCTCCTCTAAGATAAAGGGTCCGGACCATCTTGATTTCAATTTTCCAGGGAATAGCTTCAGCCTTGAGTTAAAAAGTAAAACTTTTTGGCCTTTCACTAATTCCCTTTTCTGGCATTTCATGTCATGCCACCTCTTGGTCTTTTCCTTATACAATTCAGCATTCTCGTATGAGAACAGCCTATGCTCATCTAATTCATTTAATTGGAGCATTCTAGTTTGGCCAGCACTTTGAATATTAAAAGTTAATTGCTTCACAGCCCAAAATGCCTTATGTTCCAATTCAATGGGTAGATGACAAGCCTTCCCATAGACAAGTCTATATGGAGACATGTCTAAGGGGGTTTTATAGGTAGTCCTATACGCCCATAGTGCCTCGTCCAAATGTTTGGGCCAATCCTTCCTTGTTGGGTTAACTACCTTTTCTAATATTCTTTTGATTTCTCTATTGGACAACTCCACTTGTCCACTAGTTTGGGGATGGTAGGCTATAGCAACCTTATGCTTAATCCCATATTTTGCCATTAGGTTTTGAAAAAGTTTATTGCAAAAGTGAGATCCACCATCACTGATGATAGCTCTAGGCGTGCCATGTCTTGTCAAAATGTTTTTGAGCAAGAACTTGTCACAACCTTGGCACCATTGGATGGTGTTGCTACTGCCTCAATCCACTTGGACACGTAGTCCACAGCCACAAGAATGTAAATATTTCCAAAAGAGGGAGGAAATGGCCCCATGAAATCAATGCCCCACACATCAAAAATCTCTACTTCAAGAATACTAGTGAGTGGCATCTCTTGTCTCATGGACACATTTCCAACCCTTTGACATCTGTCATATCTCTTAGTAAATTCATGAGCATCTTTAAAAATAGAAGGCCAGAAATAACCTGATTACAGCACCTTGGCTGCAGTTCTTACTCCTCCAAAATGTCCACCATATGGGGCTTTGTGACATGCTGATATGATCTGGCATGCTTCCTCATAGTCAACACATCTTCTTAGCAACTGATCTGCACACTTCTTGTATAGGTATGGCTCATCCTATAAATAGTTCTTTACAGTATGAAAGAACCTCTTTCTCTATTGGTAGTTGAATTCTGGTGGCACAACCCTACTGACTAAGTAGTTCACAATGTCAGCGTACCAAGGAGTCATGCCATCAGAATCACCAACAGCTTCTCATCCGAAAAACTTTCCTTAATCTCTCCACTATTTTGAGGTTGCACTTCTTCAGGAAGTCTTGAGAGATGATCAGCAACTGAGTTTTCTACTCCTTTTTTGTCTCTTATTTCCAGGTCAAACTCTTGTAGAAGAAGCACCCAACGTATAAGTTGTGGCTTTGCGTCTTTTTTGGCAATCAAATATTTAATTGCTGCATGATCCGTATACACAATGACCTTAGTTCCGACCAAGTAAGGTCTGAATTTATCAAAAGCAAACACTACTGTCAGCAGCTCCTTCTCCGTGGTTGTGTAGTTGATTTGTGCTTCTATCAACATTTTACTTGCATAGTAAATAGTATGAAACACTTTGCTATGCCTTTGGCCTAAAACAGTGCCAATGGAAAAGTCACTAGCATCACACATCAACTCAAATGGCTTGGACCAATCTGGAACTTTGACTACAGGTGCAGAAATGAGGGCCTTCTTCAAAAGATTGAAAGATTCAAGGCACTCTTTACTGAAGACGAAAGGGTTGTCATGCTGCAGCAGCTGGCATAATGGTTTAGAGATTTTTGAAAAATCTTTTATAAACCTCCTATAAAATCCAGCATGCCCCAAGAAACTCCTAATGCCCTTGATATTGACTGGTGGGGGTAGTTTTTCAATTACCTCCACCTTTGCTTGATCTACCTCCAATCCTTCTTTAGAAGTTCTATAACCAAGAACAATTCCTTCTTTTACCATAAAATGGCATTTTTCCCAATTGAGGACTAAGTTGTTCTCTTCACACCTGATCAGCACCAATTCCAAATTCTTTAGGCAATCTTGAAATGATTCTCCAAAAACTGAAAAATCATCCATGAACACCTCCATGGAATTCTCTATGATATCCGAAAAAATAGCCATCATGCAATGTTGGAAAGTGGATGGTGCATTGCACAGTCCAAACGGCATTCTTCTGAAAGCAAAGGTGCTATATGGACATGTGAATGTTGTTTTTTCTTGATCTTTCAGGGCTATTGCAATTTGGTTGTAGCCCGAATATCCATCTAAGAAACAATAATACTCCTTTCCAGCCAACCTATCCAGCATCTGGTCAATGAAAGGCAAGGGAAAATGGTCCTTCCTTGTTGCCTTGTTCAGCTTCCTATAATCCATGCAAATTCTTCAACCAGAAACTGTTCTAGTAGGAATGAGCTCATTCTTCTCGTTGACTATGACTGTCATGCCTCCCTTCTTCGGTACGCACTGGATTGGACTTACCTACACACTATCTGAGATAGGGTAGACAATTCCTGCGTCTAACCACTTGATAATCTCCTTTTTTTACAACCTCCTTCATGATGGGGTTCAACCTTCGTTGGCTCTCAATGCTATTCTTAGCATTTTCTTCCAATAGAATTTTGTGCATGCATATTGCTGGGCTAATTCCCTTAATATCAGAAATCTGCCATGCAATTGCCTTCTTGTGTCTCTTCAGTAGTAAAATTAGTTGCTCTTTTTGCGCTTCTTGCAGATCTGTAGCTATGATAACTGGCAGCTTCTGTCCCGCCTCCAGATATGCATATTGTAAATGCTCCAGAAGTTGCTTAAGCTCCAATTCAGGGGGTTCTTCAATGGAAGTTAGCTACTGTTTATGAGCAACAGTGGTGGATTCTATCACTTCCACATACTCTTCCTCTTGCTTTGGCATGGGACCATAGATGACTCCATCGTTTAGTCCTTCTTTTTCCACTTTTCCTAACTCAATTTTCAACACATCATTAGCCTTTAGAAGGTTTTTATGAATTAAACCTTCCCAACTAGATATCATAGAACACTCAGCCACCTCCTCTTCTGGGTATTGCAAGGCATTAAGTATGTTGAACACTACTTGCTGCCCATTCACCCTCATGGTGAGTTCTCCTCTTTTAACATCAATTAAGGTTCTACCTGTTGCTAGGAATGGCCTTCCCAACAAAATGGGTGTCTCCTCATCAGCTTCAAAATCCATAATGATAAATTCAGCAGGGAAGATAAACTTGTCAACCCTTACCAACACATCTTCAATCTTCCCTTGTGGGTAGCTAATACTCCTATCAGCTAGCTGCAAGGTGATGGTTGTAGGCCTGGCAGCATCTATCCCCAGCTTCTTGAATATGGATAGAGGCATGAGATTAATGCTGGCCCCTAAATCACATAACGCCTTTCCACAAAAGGTGTCTCCAATGGTGCATAGAATAGTGAAACTTCTAGGATCCTTCAACTTGGGAGGGAGTTTTCCTTGAACTAATTGACTACACTCTTGTGTAGGTGTAAGCATAGCAAACTCTCCCACCCGTTTACGTTTGGTAAGTACATCCTTCATGAATTTTGAATAATTTGGCATTTGTTGAATGGCTTCAATCAATGGTATGTTGATGTGAAGCTGCTTCAAGATCTCCATAAACTTTGAAAATTGTTTCTCTTCTTTTGCTTTTTTTATTCTTTGTGGAAAAGGGGGTGGTGGTCTTTCTTGCACAAACTTTTGCTTCTTGTTAGTTTCAGCGATGACTTCTTGATTTTCTGGAGGAATGTAATCTTCAGTGAGTACATTATCTTTGTGCTTTTGCAGTTTGGATGAAGAAGGTTCTCCCACATTGTCTTTTGCTCCAGGACTGTCGGGCTTAGACACAGCTGTACTTGACTCCTTGTTCTTTTTAATGGTCTCTTCAACTTCCTTACCACTTCTCAACTTAAGAGCTTGGCAAGTCTCAACATTTTTCACTCCAGTTTGTGTGCTAGGAGTCTCAGTAGAGCTGGGAAGATTTCCCAAGTTTCTTGAACTCAGAGCCGTAGCAATTTGGCCCACTTGGTTCTCCAAGTTCTTGATACTTACTCCTTGTGCTTGAAATTGATTCTTTGCTTCTTGAATAAAGGACTTGAGCATTTTCTCCAGATGGTTGTTTCCCTGGTTAACCCCATCATAGTTAGGGTTAGAAAATCCAGGTGGAACTTGAGGTGTGGTTGCTTGCGGTTTAGGTTGATTTTGATTGTTACTCCAAGAAAAATTAGGGTGATTGCGCCATCCTGGGTTGTAAGTGTTGTTGTATGGATTATTGTATCTGTTGTTGTTGTTGGGATTGCTAACATAGTTAACTAAAACAGGATTGGCAAAACATTCTTCAAATAGATGTGGTCCTCCACAGTAAACACAGGCAACCTCAGAAGCGTCAGTAACTTTTCTGCCAAGGCATTCCATGGAGTAATGGCATTTAGTTCCAAAGAATTAAGCCAGCTCTTGGCTCGATCCCTTAGAGAATATGGAAACAGCCTCAACCTAAAGGTATCCACGGGCACGTCAAGGATCTTGAAATTGTCAGAAACATCCAGAAATTGTTTTAAGTGCAAATGAGGATCTTCATGAGGAGAGCCTGAATATTGACCAGTGGCTTGCAACATTTAGAACATCATAGGCTTGAACTCAAACTGTGGTGCTGTGATAGTTGGCCTAGCAATGCCAGTATTCATAGCATTTGGATCAAACACAGCATAATCCCTGATGCTTCACGCTCGGTCATTGGCAATACCAATGATGTCTGGCTCTGCCATGATTGTCTAGTGTAATGACTCGTCTGAAGAAGACGATGAGCTTTCTTCTTTCGTGTCCTCCTCGTACACTACTCCTTTAGGTTCTGCCACAGCTGAAGTTGAGGAATCTCCAGATATATGCTGAGCACGTACAAATCTTCTTCGTTCCTTGAGAATTCTTTCAGGTTCAGGATAACCACTGTAAACTGGTTGTAACGACCTGCGCATACAATAGCTTAAGCTTGTCGTGTCACCAAATCACAGCAAAGGTTAAAAGCTCAAATACAGTCTTAAACAAAAAAAAATAGTTTTTCAAACTTTTTCACTTCCCCGGCAACGGCGCCAAAAACTTGTTGATTACCCAAGAAGTTCTACTCTAATTTGTTTTCTTTTTATGCGTTTCTTTTGAATAATAGGGTAAAGGTGTCACATGCAAGTATACATGCTTGGTAATGTAGTAAGTGATAAAATAAAGGTCGAACCCACAGGGAAGTGTAAAGTATTTGAACTACTAATATTAGCTTTCTTCGTTTAAGAAAATTATGAGCAAGGTAACAGAAATATGAGAATAAGGAACAAGAGCACACACAAATAACTAAAATAACTTAAAACCAAAAAGGAGTTAAAATATCAGAGAGAATAGTTGATGAGCTAAATCCATTAGTACTTGTTGGTTGAAATGTCTTTATGATGTGAAGTGTCGTGCCTCAAAAGGTCAGAACGCGATCTAGGGGTGTATCTCTACAACATCAAAAACATGTATAACTAGGGCAAGGGAACAAATCTCTAAGTCTCACTTGTAACCCTAAAATACGTCTGGTTTTAATTCTGAAAAATCTTTATGGTCTCAACTTCTTATTTCTAAGCAAGTTGAATTAAGTGAATATCTCTATCCTACTTTGTTAACCACTTTTGTTATGATATCCACTTGTTTATTGGATCTCTCTCAACAACATGCTTTTACTTTTTTCCTAGTTGATCACTCTAAGAACCAAGTTTATAGCATAAAAACGCATAACAAAATAAGACACTAGCCAACACATCATATCAAGATAACAAACACTTTTATACTAACTTCATTAGTCTCATCAAACAAAGGTTTAGCTCGTAGTGAGCTGAGTACAAATTACTGGAATGAAATTAGTAGGAAACATCATCTTACAAAGTATGATAAAGAAATGCAACCTAATAATAACTTGGAGATCTCTTGCGTTGGATAAATAGCAACAACTCTCTTCAGTCACGACAGTTCTCAGCAGAGCGCACAGGTCTGGAGAAGAAAAGAATACTCTCTACTAATACTCAAACTCTTGAAACTGAAAATAACTTTAAAAACGGAAAATAAAATATTGTTGTGTGTGGAATCTCTTGTCTCTCTTGTCTTCAATGCACAAGCTCTCTTTAAATAGTGATGAGTGGAAGTGGTGGTTCCTTCTTTCTTGGATCGTGGGTCTCTTGAGGAAAATAAGGTTAGGCCCAAATCAAATCCTTCATGTGGGACAGCTGTCCATCAATTCTTCCTTTGCAAGCAATCTGGTACAGATGTTGGTGGGAGACAAATTTGCTTTTAGCAGACGGCTGAAGCAGGCTGGTGGAGCAGAGCAGACGGCTGGTGCAGGCTGGTGGAGCAGAGTAGACGGCTGGTGGTGTTGGTGCTGGGCGTCCTCTGCTGAGTGGTCCCCACCGTACTACCTTTTGTCCTCTAGCTTTCTTGATCTTATCCCTTCCTTTTGCTCCGTTGCTCTTCATAATGCTGCCACGTGAGCCCTAGTCATTCTTGGCTTTTTATCATCAATCTCCAACTCTCTAGGTGAAATGGTTGATTAAACGATCAGCTTTCCAAATAGCTCCTCATGCTGCTCCAGGCTCTGACAACTGGGGTCATGCCTCTTCTCATCATCATCTATCTTCCTTTTAGAGCACAAACATAATGAAAACGTAAAAGAAACACATAAAGTGCTTAAAGCTTTAATCATGCTAAAACACCTTAAACTCATGCTATAAAAGTGAAATCATGAACTAGAAATGTCACAAATATTGGGTAAGAGTAACACACTAAAATAGTGTTATCACAATACTCACCCAAAGTCTATGTGACAAGGCCTCACAGTGTGACACTCACAATACGGGAATACCTCAGAACCTAAACAACTCACCCTAATGCTCTCATCAAGAATAACAACAAGGTGGAACTGATGTGTTCAGAACTGGAACCAAACCTCACAAGGTATTATCATGCCAAAACCATTTCATATTGTCAACTCAAACTAGGGTAGATGCAAACATATGACTTAACCACAGTAGAGAGGTCATCTAAACTTGTACATGAGCATTGAGTTATGAGTTAACAGGGAGAGAGAATGAGAACAAATACTTATCATGCCATCATAACTTCAAACAAAGCCTTCATGTTGTTCAACCTAAACTAACATAATATGGATAACTTGAGAGAAGTTTCTAACATACAAGCTTTAGCGTGAGGATATAAACACAATGTGTTCCAATTCAACAACTGACAGTGCTAAGTGCGTCATACAGATTCATACATCACATTATCATTTAACTTAAGTGCAAAACAAAAAAATGGTAATAGTATAGGAATGCTCATGGTATTTTAAACATGGAGTGAAAAAGAATGAGGGTTACCTAGTGGAGATGGTCCACTGCCTCTTCACTTATAATGAGTTCTGAGGATTTAGAAATGATTGAGCTTCTTCTCCCAAAATGCCAACTGATGCAGAGTTGTTTCTTCTCTCCTCTTCGTTGCCAGGAACTCCAAGTGGCTAGTGCTTAAATGATGTATTCTAACGTGTGTTAGTTTTCTGATCTTGTTGATATTATGTTGATGTTGGTTTAGAAGGTTTTGTTTATGGGGGAGGCTCGAAGGAAATGAAGCAGGATAGGTTTCTTGCAAGTTTTTGAAGGTTTCTTGCAAGATGATGGAGTAGAGAGGTAAAGAGATTTTTGAGAGATTTTCTAATGTTGTTGTGTTGATGATGAACAAAAGAGAATGACCCTCCTTTTATAGGCAGAGCAGCTGGACATTGGCAATGATGGCACAATAGATAATGGTTTTGTCTAGAGGAGAAAGAGGTATGATTGTGACATGTCCTTGAGCTGGCTATGGAAGATGTTGGGGAAGAGAAAACCTTGTTGGTTTGTGCTCAGTGATGCAGCCTGAATGAAGGTGAGAGATTTGGTCAAACATGCTGCATAGAGTGGATTGTTTCACCCTTTCATGAATGAGCTATAATCTCTTTTTTCTTGTCAAAATATGATGCACGTTTTGGGTAATCCTTGAGACCAACAAGGCTGACAAGTTTGGATCATTTCAAATGCCTTGGGTGCTGCAAATCATGGGAAAGGATTTAGTTCAGGTTGTAGGTTCAAAGTAAAACATGGTTTGTGTAATGAAACTAAACCAAAGACCCCTCTTGATCATATGATAATTCTTCAACCAATGGGCCAAATGACATGCTTTTTGGTTCTTTTAAGAGAGAGTATGTAGTATAACAACTTCCATGTTGTTGACAAGTTGAGATTGTACCATAAAACAAATGAAAAATCGTGCCCAAGTTTTGTGTAGCAAAATGATTAAAATTCTGAATTTTTCTAAGTGTATGCAACATTTGTAACATGGCCATTTTGATGCACAATTTCCTAGTGATCACTCCAGCAATTCTTGAGATCTTTGATCCTATGTAAAATAGGCATTTGATACAACATCTTTCATGTGGAAAGATTTTTGAGATGAGGTTTGGAATTATTATAAAAAATGCCATGAACTTATGCACACCATGCTGTCCAAAAGAAACTTAGAAAAAATTCTAAGTCATGAAACTTTTCCATTTGAAACATCAAACTTTAGAACATCATAACTTGAGATTGGTTTATCCAAATGAGGAGTTCTACACATGCTTGGAAAGCTTGAAGAACAAGGAACAATTTTCATGTCCAAAGATTTCTAATTTGAGGCTTAGAACTATGAAAAATTGAGTCAAAGTTGGATGAAAATTGGGGCGAAAATGATCAAAATTTCACTAAGTCATAAAGGCATATTATCTTCCAAGTCTCATAACTTAAAAATCATGCACTTTTTGGAGAAGGGTCCTCTAATACACTTTGAAGTTCATGGAAAGAGATTCCATTTGAGCTTTGAGTCACTCAATTTGGATGTGTGGTTTGAAAGTTATGGTCTTGCAAATTTTGCACAAGGAGTGAATTTTCCACACTTAGAAAGCTTCAAGGACCAAGCATTGCCCTCTTTGCAAGAAACTTCTCAAAACTTGACTTCTCATGCCCTAACTCAACAATTAGACATGTCTTGATGGAGAAAGACTTGAATGCTTCATTTTGGGATCAAAATCTTAAAATTCAAAAGCCTCATGTCTTGATGGCGCAAGCCACTCTTATTATGAAGAAGGTGGCGCAAGCCACTAGTGGTAAGGCCACTATGGCGCCTGCCACTAAAGAAAGGTGGCAAGTGCCACATAGGGCACTTAATTTTGTTTTTTTTATTTTGTTTACCTTTCATTTATATCTTTTTTTTCTCCTAATACTTTCAAAAAGCAATAAAAATATTCATCATTTCATTTTAATCTTTAGTTTTTAAAAAAAAACTAATAAAACCAACTGTTTCTTAAAGACGTAAGAAAAAACATTTCTTTGAAATATGCTGTAACTTGTGAACTTCGCTTGAATATTACTTTCTAACTTTAAACAAAACCTTATCATGAGAATTTTGTCTGTATTTTCCTGGCCTCTGTTGCTAAGTTGTATGATTTCAAATTCAAATGTATTTGTTCCAAACCGTGAGAATGCTCTCTCTGCCATACTTGGCAAATTTATATGACCATTTATTCTTGTTATTTTCCATGCACCTACTTGAAAGTTTATTTCTTGTGTGGGTTAATGCTTACTGTTTTGGAGTTCTTGAACTCATATGTGTCATTGTATTTCAACCCCACTGTAACTCTTGTTTACAAGATGTTACTCTTCCCCTTCCTTCCAAAGGAAAAGTCTTTCTATTGACCTTAAAGTCATAGAAAGTTCATTACTATCCTTGACCTCATAGTCATAGGATCCCACCTTTGACCTCATAGTCATAGGAATCTCTCATGGCCTCATAGTCATAGAGTTACATCTTCAACCTTTGACCTCATAGTCTTAGGTAGCCCTTGACCTCATAGTCATTGGCAACATCTTTAACTTTGACCTCATAGTCATAAGTAAGCTTTGACCTCATAGTCATAGCCATTTTCAATTGACCTCATAGTCATAGGATCTCATCTTGGCCTCATAGCCATCTTACCTTTGACCTCATAGTCATAGGATATCACCTTGACCTCATAGTCATAGGTAGCCCTCGACCTCATAGTCATAGGCAAGCTTTGACCTCATAGTCATAGCCACCCTCCATTGACCTCATAGTCATGGAAAAATCCTCTATCGACCTCATAGTCATAGAAAAGTCTCTCTATTGACCTCAAAGTCATAGATAGCTCATTATTATCCCTTGACCTCATAGTCATAGGACTCCCTCTTGACCTCATAGTCATAGAGACATTTCTTTCTTGACCTCATAGTCATGGCCACCCTTCCTTGATCTCATAGTCATAGGATTACCTCTTGACCTCATAGTCATAGAGATACCTCATTCCCCTTTGACCTCATAGTCATAGGATCTCATCTTGGCCTCATAGCCATCTTCCAACCTTGACCTCATAGTCATAAAAAGTCTCTCTATTTACCTCATAGTCATAGATAGCTCATTACCATTTTGATCTCATAGTTATTTTACCACCTTGACTTCATAGTCATAGGTAGCATCTTCTCTAGACCTCATAGTCATAGGCCTCATAGCCATTCAATCTCACAACTTAGACTTAGATAGTTTCTTAAACTCTATATGAGCTCATACTCATTCCCCTTGGAACTTTGGCCATAGTCAACGGTTCATCCTTCACCCTTAGTTAGGTGAACTACAATTTCTCTGATTCTTTAGTCAGATACATAGGCACAAGATACGACGTCTTGGCGAGCAAACTTAGTGTACATACCCTTGGGTCTTTACCTTCACCCTTAGTATAGATACCCTTAGCAAGCAAACATAACATAACACAAACTAAACAAGAGGTTCCTGTAGAATACTACAGATATTAAGGGTGCTAATACCTTCCCTTAGTATAACCAACCCCTGAACTTTAGATCTCCCCCCTTTAGGTTTTCTCGATCTTGAACCGTTCCTTTGGATAAATCAAAGTCGGTGGTGAATTCAAAGAAATGTGATGC
Organism: Lathyrus tuberosus; assembly: GCA_022829125.1. NCBI lineage: Eukaryota > Viridiplantae > Streptophyta > Magnoliopsida > Fabales > Fabaceae > Lathyrus > Lathyrus tuberosus. The sequence continues at coordinate 4,283,365 of JALAZF010000170.1, forward strand.
AAGTTAATTAATAGCTTGTTATTCGATTCTCACCACAACAGAAATGGCGACTCCACTGGGGAAGAACTTTTGAGGGTTAAGCCCACCTTGTTTTGTTTATGTTATCTATGTTTGTTTGCTATACTTGTACACATCTGTATACCTGTTTTGCTTGGGATCTTCTATGTGTCGGGTGCTATTATTAAGTGGTGAGATAAGTCCTAACCCGGACTTGAGAGTACTTATGATAGGACGATGGTATATTAAAGGAGGCTTTGAGGGAGTCGATTCCCAAAGAAGTTGACTTGAGACACCATCACTCAGTTGAGGCCCTCTTGAGAGTCTAGTCATGTTGAACGAGTCTATTCGTGAAAACGTGCTACTCTCGACATAGGTGTCGTCAAAACTGAGAACCGTAGTTACCTCCAAACCCCACTTGGCCTTTTAGGATGTAGTGTGGTGACCATGAGGGAGTCTATTTCTGAAATGGTTGTCACGCGATACTACACTCAGACGAGATTCTCTTGAGAATTTTATTGATTACCAAGTAATTGGGAAGTCGATAAAATCTGAAAGATAGGTTGTCGACTCTGGGAACTTCTTAGAACCCTGTTCTACAGCTGATAAACCTATAACACATACCTATTGGGATGGGTAGACCATGGCTCCACTCATGAGACCCCTACACCTAGGACTTATGTGTTTTGTTGTGTACTTATGTCTGTGTTTATGTGTGCCCATGTTTTGTGCATTGCATACACCTCATTGCATCCATTGTTAGTATCAAGGAATTCATATATTCATTCTTTTTCAAAAATCAACAGAGCTTGGATCTTAAAAACTCTGCAGTTCTTCCATAAAACTTTTTGCAACTTGCCTTTGAGTTCCTTGAAACCACTTGGCTTGTATTTGTATTCCATGTGCATTCGCATCTCATTTGCATTTCTCAGTATTGAGTCTCTTCCTCTATGTCTGAAGGATACCTAGCCCCTATTCAAGACAATGGCAGTAATGAACGAAGTTCTGAAGAACCAAGAAGTCTTGAAAGAGGAAGTCAGAATCCTCAGATGCTAGATGAATTGGGTTCTGGAAACTTTGCAAGCTCTGATAAAAAAAGAGGAGCACGCTCCCCCTATCACTCCCAGAGAGGTTGTCAGTTCATCGCCTCTTGTGGATCCTCCGACTCAAGAATCTCCTCAGTATCAAGGGCCAGACCACCGTCAACCACGCCAGCATGTACGACCAAGGCCAAGAAAGCCAGAAAGAAATTTCACTCAGCTACTAATGTCGTACAGTCAATTACTGCCAATTTTGATCAAAGGAGGATTGATAGTGCCAAAAGAATTAAAGCCAATACCATTTCCGTATCCACCAGGCTTTGACGCCAATGCTCGATGTGACTACCATTCTGGGGCACAGGGGCATTCAACTGAAGACTGTAAGGTGCTCCCGAGTAAGGTTCAAAATCTGTTAGACTCTGAGAGGATCTCATTCACGCCTCAAGGAATTCAAATCAACAATCCTTTTCCATCTCATGTGGTTCTCCCATGGCAAGGATCTACCTTTGGAGAAACTTCATACCTACCAGCATTTGATCTTGGTCTTGCACCAGAATCTCATTGTCATCAGATGTCTACCAAAAGGGCATTCCAGCCTCCAGCGGTTGTTTCTCCTCGAGTTTCCCAAAACCAAAGCAAGAAGAAGTACCCAATCGAAAAAGGCCAAGTTAACTTCCAGTCTATCCCTGTGCATTTGATCAAACTCTTCCCACTGTTGATGCAGAACAAGTTGGTAAACCCTCGACTCCTCAACCCTGTGTCAGGACCTTGGCATAATCCAAACCTAACTTGTGAATTCAACAAGGGAGCCGAAGGGCATGACTTGGATGGGTGCCGAGCCTTAGAATCTACTGTACAAAGGCTGATCTATGACAAGGATCTGATTTTTGAAGAAGATCATCCAGAGATTGAATGCAAATTCCGCACCGGGACAATGGGGCATCCCATTGAGGAATGTAAAGAGTTCGAAACGAGACTGCTAAACCTGCTAAGAACACTGCAACCTCAAGAAGGTACATCAGATGTCAATGTCTCAATTTCTGAAGCAAAAGGAAAAAGACTTGCAAGGCCTCTCAAGATTCTGTATCACAAAGAACTAGTGATTAGTGACGAAGGTGTTTCCGCGCTTGGGCCCGAAAACTAAAATCTTTTGAATTCAATTCGCCAAAGTTGGCTGTATTTTGCATTTGAACTTTGTTTGAATGTTGAATTTGTATTTGCTTATAAGCTGTTGTACTTTCAAATTGGTAAGATTAATGAAATGTTTGCGCACCTTTTGATTAAGTCCATTCGTTTCACTCATTTACTTTCATGTTGATAAAAAACAAAAAATATATATTTATTTGTTTCATTTCATCAAACTATTTGTTGATACGCAAAGATTGGGGAGGATGGTGAAAATATTATCCATAATTGTTGTGGTATGCTTTCGATTAAACCCTGCCGAGGATGTAAGGCATTGTTTCAATTCCCAAACACTGGAGAAATAAGGTAGATAATCCCTCGTTAACCCCTTTGAGCCTAGAAGTAGGAGTTTTCTTTCCTTACACCCTTAAATCTCAACCTTGGGGCAGGGTAGTTCTCAGTTTAACTTGGTTATGCATTCAAATGCAAGCGTTTCATGCAAGACACCAAGTCAGCTCTCTCAAATCAAGTGACAATCAAGAAGAGGTCTCAAAACCTCAACAAAGACAAAGAAGAGGTCTTAAAACCTCAACAAAGACAAAGAAGAGGTCTTAAAGCCTCAACAAAGACAAAGAAGAGGTCTCAAAACCTCAGCGAAGACAAAAAGGAGGTCTTAAAACCTCAGTGAAGACAAGAAAAGGGTCTCAAAACCTCAGCAATAAAGGATAATCAAATGTTGTAAGAGAGTAATGACTACCCTAGGTGTCTGAATCATCATCAACTATCATCAGTTTAATTCCTAGCCTACAAGAACCCGAATGTATAGCTTAAGTTAACTGAGTATAGGATTGGAGTTCATCACGGAGTTTGGGTAGGGACAAATAAACTTTGAGCCTTTATCTTTTGTTTCATGAACCATGAACCAGGCCGCGTTACAACCCTTAAAATACCTAATTAAGGTAAGGTTGTTTTGAAAGCATACTACAGCAAGGTTAATTAACCTGACTCCTAATGATCTTTGCGAATTGTGTGTGTTGATCACTTCATCTGTCATTTCGTAAATGGCTAGATCACTTTTGTTTTTGGTTATTTAATCATTCTATTGTGTGTGTTTCATCAATAAACTTTGTTTTCAAAAGTGTGCATGAATTTTGCATTGAAATTGCCAATTTTTAATGAACGATACTTGTTTCCAAGATAATTCAATATCAAAGGAATCCCAACAAATGTTGCCAGCTAGGGAATTTGACTTGATAAAGGGCTCAGTCTGGGGCATCTCCTCCATAGATCCAACATCTCAAGAGCTACTAAATCAGGGGCAGAAACTCTTCAAATTCAGGATATTGGGCCAAGCCTTCTTAAGGTCATCTTATGACAAGTTTAGACCCCAATGACCTACCAACACGGGCAAGTGTGTTCCCCAGGTATTTCTACCGCAGTCTGAGGACATTGTATCGCGAATACCGTTAGTCAGGGGCAATCAGGTCAAGATTCGGTAAATCTCTAAAAGGACAATTAGTCTGGGGCACCTTCTTCACGGATCAACCAATCTGAAGAACAAGTTCAAGGACCTTGTTGTATAAATGCAGTAAAACTGGGGCACATGTGTAAAGATCCATGAATCTCTTCAAGAGTTTGAAGATATTGGAGCATATGGTATACCAATTCTTCTGTAAAATCCTTTTGATGACTTATCCTTGCAGACCAGTTAATCAGAAGCAGTCAGGTCGAGATTAGACAAATATCTCAAAGGTCAGTTATTCTAGGGCATCTACTTAGCATGGGACAAGTTTGTTTCCCCGTTGTTACTCCCACAGTCTGAAGAACAAGTTCAAAGACCTTATTGTGCAAGCGTAGTTAATCTAGGGCAGTTACACCGAGATTCATGAATCTAAAAGTTTGAAGATATTAAGGCATTTCGTATGCCAATTCTTCTGTAAAATCCTCTTGGTATTTTCTCCCAACATACCATGTAATTTGGGGCAGAGAAGATTTGAAGATTACCTGTTGAAAGAGCCGTTGTTCATTATGGTGATCATCATGCAAGTCAGGATGCAGAATGACTCTATTCTTGTGATATCCTTTACCAGCTCCCCGGTAAATTGTTGCTTCAGTCGATCTTGGAAAATCTCCATGGACCTTACTCATCAAGTAAGGAAATCAAGCTCATGATGGCAATCTTAAGAGAAGTCGTGATGCTATACCAAGTGGAACAATACTTTTCCCAAAAAGAAGATCTTAACCTTGGAGTAAAGCTGCTGATTCTGCATATTTATCCCTAGTGACGGTCCAATCTGTTGAGGTTGGCTGGGTATCCTTGTCGAGATGTTTATTTCATCTCCGGTTTTTCTTCCCTTTGTATGTTTTGTCAGCATAAGCATTCATGTGCATAACATCTTAGCATTTTTGCTATCTTTCTGGTGTTTACCTATTTTGCTCACTTTGGTGGTTATCTCCCCAAGTGATTGGGTTTGTTTATTCTCTCCAATAGAGTTGTCAGCCCTAGGCATAAAATGCCCATCCTTCTAAAATTCCCCACAGAGATTGGTTCTCGTGGATGATGGTTGGTTCAGTTATCTTTTTCCATGCATGGATAAGATAAATCCCCATTTGAGCTCATTCCTCAATGGTTAGGGTCTTGTTTGACCATTTCTTTCTAGCTTGTTCCTAGATTGAACATTGATCCCAAGCAGGTGTGGTTTCTGAGCCCATCTTGAACGTGCATTTATTTTGCACTGTGTCTCGTAGGAAGAATCTTTTGCATGCCCTCATTGAAGACAATTATTTCTCCAACAGTGTTGTATATCAACATCTCTTTGGAATTTATACCCAACAACAAGTGGCAATCTCCTTGAGAAGCTTGTTTTGCTATCATTACCTCTACAACGATAACTGGCAATCTCTCTCCTGAGAAGCTTATCCGTCCTTGGTTTCATTCATACTTCCACAATTACCAATGATGTTACCTTCAATCAGTCACTTTCCATCAACCTGTTTGATGTGATCCCTATTTGAGGTATTCCTTGCCGTCAATCTATTTAAGGTTTCGTACCTTCGGATATGTTATTATTCCTTGTCGTCAATCCGTTTGATAAGGTGTTTCGAGCTCAGGTTTCGTATCTTCGGATATGTTATTATTCCTTGCCGTCAATCTGTTTGATGAGGTGTTCCAAGCTCAGGTTTCGTACCTTCGGATATGTTATTATTCCTTGTCGTCAATCCGTTTGATGAGGTGTTCCGAGCTCAGGCTTCGTACCTTCGGATACGTTATTATTCCTGGCCGTCAACCAGTTCTGACGATATAAAAACCAGGTCAGATATGAACTTAAACCTCAGGTCAGATATGAACCCAAAGTTTGAAAACCAAGTCAGACCCCAGGTCAGATATAAAGCTAAAATCTAAGACCTAGCCAATACTGGTATCCAAAGTCCAGCTCATACTGGTATCCAAAAATCTAGCTCATACTGGCACCTAAATATCCAGCTCATACTGGTATCCAAAATCCAGCTCATACTGATACCTAAAAATTCAGCTCATACTGGTATTCAAAAATCCAGCTCATACTGGTAACCAAAAATCCAGCTCATACTGGTAACCAAAAATCCAGCTCATACTGGTATCCAAAATCCAGCTCAAACTGGTACCTAAAAATCCAGCTCATACTGGTACCTAAAAATCCAGCTCATACTGGTATCCAAAAATCCAGCTCATACTGGTACCTAAAAATCCAGCTCATACTGGTATCCAAAATCTAGCTCATACTGGTACCTAAAAATCCAGCTCATACTGGTATTCAAAAATCCAGCTCATACTGGTAACCAAAAATCCAGCTCATACTGGTAACCAAAAATCCAGCTCATACTGGCATTCGAAGTCCAGCTCATACTGGCATCCAAAAGTCCAGCTCATACTGGCATTCAAAAGTTCAGCTCATACTGATAGTCAAAGTCCAACTCATATTGGCGCACCCAAATCCAGCTCATACTGGTATTCTTCCTAAATCAAATCATATTGTTATCCCAACCAACTCATATTGGTACCCTAGTACGATCATTAATGGCTCATCAACCTTATTCCCGGTTAAAGCCCAGTCATCTTTTCAACTGGCGCGCAAGAGCTTATCTCTGTCTTTTCTGGCTTTTCTTGAAGATCCCATTCGAACTCTTCAGTAGAGGAAATCCCAGAAAATCCTTTGTTGATTTCTATCCTTTTATTTCAAAGTGATCCCTAGTGGAGATCATGTCTTCTTTCTGGTTTCATGTCCAGTAAGAGTGTGTCTTTATTTCCCCAGTGTCGTCCGGTCACCTATGAACCTGTCGTCCATCTCCCTTCGTCCTTCCCTAGTGGAGAATACCTCTGACTTCTATCCCCAGTGAGTCTCTGCCGTCGGTTAGCCTGTATCCCCAGTGAGTTTTCCTCATGGATACTAACCTTCGTCCTTCCCCGGCAGTGCCCGCCTGTGTGGGTTCGCTCTTTATCTCTGTTGTCTTTGTTTTGTCTGCACTTTGCACTATCATGACATTCATGTCATCGTGATTCATGGCATGTCAGCATATGCATGTCTGCTGTCTGTCCTTAGCATCTGCATTCCATCTAAGGGGAAAAATTTCGGTTTGCTATATTTAAATACCTTTCACCTTGATGTCCCGAGGATTTCCATTCCTCGTGCCATCCGGTAAAGTTATTTAAATAGGGGCAACTGTTGTACCCCATATTTTACCCCTTAGATGTCATATCATCTTGCACTTACATTTAGACTTCAATCATGTGTGCATTGTTAACTAACCTTTTCTTTTTGAGTTGTTTATTTTTATTGTGGAAGATAGGGTTCACATAAAGAGGACTAGGTATCCCTAAGACATCTCTTGGCCCTAAATGCAACCATTGGAATCTACATGCATCCAAGAAGTCTTTTTCAACAAGAAAACAAACTCCTTTCATGTCAAGCAAAGTGTGATCCCAAGTCTTGAGACATTCTTCCATGTGTTAATGAACATCCTTTGAATCCACCTATGGGCCTTAAAGATTCTTCTCTTAAGTGCAAGAATTTTTCATTTGGATAAAAATTCACCAAGGTGCAACATCTCAAATTGGTGCCATGGGAGGATTTAATTTTGTAACTTGGAATTTCCTAAGATTGTTCCCGTGACTTTTTCTTTTGTTCATGGACATATGATTTATCTCAAAGTTCCATTGGGCCCAAAATGTTGTCATTTGGATCAAAGGCCATAAAAATTATGAAGATTCAAAATGGTGTTCATGTATAGTTAAGCAACAAGGCATTATGCATTTAGTTTATTCCATGTGCCACTTGTATTATTTAAAAAATCTGAAGACGCTTTGCTTGTAAGACAATTTTTGTGAGGTCAGTAAATATTACCTCTTTCTATCTTCTCTCCCATGACACAAATAAAAGAATTTTTGGAATAAATATTGAAGGATGAAAGTAGCAGGCCTGCACCATATCCTTCAATGCTTTTATTCAGCAAGTGTAGCATTGTGATCTCCAAAGTTTGACTGAAAGAGGTGCCATGCAAACCCTAATTCTTTCCCTATGGATAAAGTATTTGTCCACTGTATCTTCCATGCACGGACCATTTTGTTTTGCCTATAAAAGGAGACCACTTCTCCTTTGTTCAACACACAGAAACACAACAAAAACACGGAGAAAAGATGTGAGAAAACTCTCTCAAAATCTCTCCACTTCCCCATTCCATAATCTTGCAAGTAACCTCCAAAAACTTGCAAAGAATTTACCACTTTCATTCCCTCTGTAAACACTTCAAACCATCAAACACACAACATCCAAACCATCAGTGACTTGATTCTTTCTGGGAAACTCAGTAGCAGTTGATCTTGGAAGGAGGAGAAGCTTGTCCAGCATTTCAAGAACCTATACCTGTGAAGAAGCAGTGGACTTTCTCCACTAGGTATCATGCTTTGTTCTTACTCTTTTTTTTTAAATACTGTGATCATATGCTCATACTGTTACCATATTTTCTATCATGTTAATACTTGATGTTGTGATGAACATTGTTAATATTGATTCTGTGATAGATATCGTAAATCATTAATATGGGGTTTTGGTTTTAAAAAAATCGTGAACTGGATTCGTGTTTGTTTAAAAGAAAACTAAACAAAAAAACAAAAAGAGTTTGTAGTGGCACTCGCCAGCATGCTTAAGTGGCGTCCACCACCCGATTAACCCACAAAATAAATAAATAAAAATATAAACAAGCCACATGGCGCCTGCCATGGGTGGAGGTGGCGCAAGCCACCCTTAAATATGGTGGAAGTGGCGCAAGCCACTCTTATTATGAAGAAGGTGGCGCAAGCCACTAGTGGTAAGGCCACTATGGCGCCTGCCACAAAAGAAAGGTGGCGAGTGCCACACAGGGAACTTAATTTTGTTTTTTTTATTTTGTTTACCTTTCATTTATATCTTATTTTTTTTTTCTCCTAATATTTTCAAAAAGCAATAAAAATATTCATCACTTCATTTTAATCTTTAGTTTTTTAAAAAAAATAATAAAACCAACTGTTTCTTAAAGACGTAAGAAAAAACATTTCTTTGAAATATGCTGTAACTTGTGAACTTCGCTTGAACATTACTTTCTGACTTTAAACAAAACCTTATCATGAGAATGTTGTCTGTATTTTCCTGGCCTCTGTTGCTAAGTTGTATGATTTCAAATTCAAATGTATTTGTTCCAAACCGTGAGAATGCTCTCTCTGCCATACTTGGGCTTTGTACAAGGACCCTCCGGCTTCTTAGAAGTTCTCATGCCTTCTCTTGGGCTTAATACAAGGACCCTGAAGACCTCTTAAAGGTATAGGACAGAACTTAGTCATCCTTCGTTAGAGCTGTCTTTCTAAAAAGAGTCAAAACCACAGACCAACTCTAGGGTTGATACTCATCCCTTAAAAGAGTCAGCCTCCTCTTGGGCGTTATACAAAGATAAACTCTTCCATACCGGTAGACTTGGACAGTCTAAATCCCCTTCCGGATCTCAAAGACATTCTCAAGCACTTTACAAATATAGGATAAACCCCGGTCATTTTGGAATGATCTCCAGCAGAGTTAAAACCCATTGGTTCTAAAACCCAGTCTCTCTCCTAAAATTTTCCAACCAGGGTCAGTTTATCATCAGTATAAAACTATCCCAAATCAGAACCTCAAGGTCTCTGATACCTCAACTCTTCTGTAACTCTCAGCAAGAGTTGATTCCCTCATTTGGACCTGCCTCGAGATCTTAATAATCCCCAGCGGAAGCTAGCCTCCTCTTAGGCTTTGTATAATGATCCTTTCCTCAACATAGTCAGCCTCCTCTTGGGCTTGGTACAATGATTTTCCCTTAGCAGAGCTAACCTTTTCAGACTCTCTTGTTGAGTCAATCACCTTTTCAGACCCTCTTGTTGAGTCAATCACCTTTTCAGACTCTCTTGTTAAGTCAATCACTTTTCAATACTCTCTTGTTGAGTCAACCCTTTTTAGCCTCAATCTTGGGCTTTGTACAAGACAGATAAAATCATTCTCTTGTTGAGACAATCTTTTTACAGCCTCCTCTTAGGCTTTGTATAATGATTTCCCCTAGCAGAAGTTAGCCTCCTCTTAGGCTTTGTATAATGATTTCTCCAGCTTGTTCAGCCACAATCCTGGACTTTGTATAGGACAGATAAAACACTCACTTGTTGAGTCAAACCCCTATCAGCCTCAATCTTGGGCTTTGTACAAGACACCATATAAATTTCCCTAAACAAAGTCAATCCTCTTTTTCAGCCTCAATCTTGGGCTCTGTACAAGATAGATAATACTCTCCCGCAGAGTCAAACTCATTTCAGCCTCAATCTTGGGCTTTGTACAAGACACCTAAAATATCCTCAGCCGAGTAAGTAAAGTCTCATTTTAGCCTCAATCTTGGGCTTTGTACAAGATAAATAAAGATTTCTTTCCCACAAAGTCAGTCTTCTTTTCAGCCTCAATCTTGGGCTTTGTACAAAACACATACAAAACCTCCCCGGCGGAGTCAAAATCCTTTTTAGCCTCCTCTTAGGCTTTGTATAATGATATCCCCAAAAGAGTCAGTCTCTTATTAGCCTCAATCTTGGGCTTTATATAAGACATATAGTAACACTTTCTTGTTGAGTCAGTCTTTTCTAGCCTCCTCTTAGGCTTTGTATAAGGACTTCCCTAGTGGAGTCAATCAACCTCTTAGCTTCAACCTTGGGCTTTGATCAAGGCACACAAAAATCAACATCCCCTCTGAAGAAATCAAAATCCCTCTGTAGGAAGTCATTTCTCTGTAATATCACATGTCAAAACAGAAAAATCAAAACAAACCCTAATCCCACATAACTGCTGTAAGTGGCACACTTGTTGATTCAAATATCCAAGCTGTCGTCCATCTATTGTACTGGTAAAACTCCCTTCTTTCATCTAATTGCTGTAAGTGGTAAGCCTCTGGATTATTTACATCCACGCCACTGTCCCTCTCTTAGTATGAGAAATTCCTAAGGAAAGATGGCATTGCTCTACACTGAGTTAAAGTTTTCTCCTCCAGGATAAATCCCCTATAAAGGAAATTATGGCATTACTGGATTCTCATATCCCAGTTAAAGTAATTCTCCTTTATAATCAGTCACCCAACAATTGTGATAAACAGATGAGATATCTCCCTTTAGAGATAACAAATTCTCTCTCAGTCAAACCTTTTAGCTTCAATCTTGGGCCTTGAACAAGACACAAATAACCTTTAGCTTCAATCTTGGGCTTTGAACAAGACACAAATTACCTTTAGCTTCAATCTTGGGCTTTGAACAAGACATCAAAACATATTTTTCCTCCCATAGAATAGGAGGAACTACGATTGCTCTGATTTCCCTGTTTCATTTAAACGGGAATACGTAGGCATAAAATTGCAAAATCTTAGCGAGCATACTAATCAAAAACTCTAGGTCCAGTACCTTCATACCAATCAAAACTTAGGTCTAGTACCTTACCATAAAACACCAACAAAAACTCACTCTCTCTCATATTTCCCAAGAAACTTTCCCAACCCATTAACAAATAAACACCATCAAGTACAAAGCGAAACCTAAAACTAACAACCTGTGGATAACCACATATAGGATGGGTAACTGACAACTCCCCATTGTATAGCTGTAATACCCTAATTTTTACCCCTAAGATCCCACATATCATTTTGCATCTCATATTACAAACAAGATCACACATTGGTTCCCTCTTCTATAGGATTGTGCCTTGCAGGGATCTTTGGGTTTGTGTGTGTTTGTTAGTTATTTTATTGCTTAATTGTTTATGTTTACTGACCTTTAATCAAAATCCAAAAATATTTTGTTTTCTTTCACTAACATTTTCAGGGGAAGAACAGGTTAAAAATACCAAAACAACAGCCCCGCAGCTCGAATGAATTTCATCTGTACAACGTCGAAGTTGATCTGTAATCATGTCAAATTTTATCCGATCAAGGATTCCTCAAGTTTTAATTGATTATTATCCAAGGAATTCCAAGGTTCATATGTTTATTTCCATGCCTTCTTCGACAAGCAAAAGAATCGAGCCAAAGTCGGAGCAATCGAGTCAAACAAAGCAATTTTTGCCATTTTTCACTGATGCAATCGATTGCACTAAAACAGCAATCGATTGCACCCCTCACATTGCGTACCAATTTTTGAATTTTTGTGCAGGCGCAATGGATTGCATCAGCACTGCAATCGGTTGCACAGCGGTAAAATTGGCCAAATTCAGCAATTTTCAAATTTTGAAGCATTTGGCACCAATTTTATCACATGAGAATATTCTAGATCACCCAAAAATAATTCCCCTACCTCATCACAATTAATTCCCACCATACACCTTCACTAATCACCACTCTTTTGTTAATTTCCCTCCAAAATCAAATTCCAAGCCTAATCTTGATCTTCCAAACCACCAAATTCCCAAGCCTAAACTTTATAAATAGAGGCTTCATTTCATTCATTCATTCAAGCTTTTGAGAGCCAAAAAAACCTCTTGCAAATTCTCTTTCCAACCACAAAATTCACCAAAGCTCACATTTCTTCCTTTGAAAGTTAACAAGAATTCACATTGAATTTTGTTCAACTTTGAACTAAACCTTCATCCATTCTTGTTTTTGTTCATCAACTATAGTAGATCAAGGCTTTAGAGTGTAGATCTTGAAGCAATTAGAAGGAATTTTCAGATTTAGAGTGGTAATCCATTTCACACCATTGTTAAAGCTTCATCTCCATCATTCATCATGTAGATCTTTGGTTGTTTTGTGTTACTTGATCCTTTGGATCTTGTAATTGTGTTTGATTGCAGGTTTTTACTGATGTTTTATTTTAAAATTCGTGCATAATTGAATCCATGATCAATAGATGTTTGATGAAATGGTTGGTCAAGGATTTGCCTCTTAAAATGCTGATTTTCTATTTTTTGAACAGGTACAATCGATTGCACCTTTTGCGCAATGGATTACGCAGTGTAAAATTTGTGCTATTTTTCTGATTTTGAACAGGTGCAATCGATTACACCTTTTGTGCAATCGATTGCACAGAGGCAAAATTGTGTTTTTTGCTTGTTTTTGGGGCTGTTTTGGCTTTTCTTCCTTTTTCTTCCCCTTTCTTCTTATCTTAGCCTTGAAATGCATTGTTGAGATTAATTTCTCTTCAATTTCAATGGACTTTGGATATGGTTAAAGGAATTAAACATTCATTAGTTCAAATCGATCTTTAAATGGATTGTTGAATTCATTTGAGGTGCTTTGAATTAGTGATATGTTTTCACACTTAAACTTATCAACTAAAAGTGATTGAAATTGAAGATGAAAGGATCTTGAAAGTGTAATTCAATTTGGGTTTCTCTTCATCTATTCCTTTTTATTTTGATCGATGAAAGTCTTATGGATCTTAGAACTTCTTTGTTGAATTCTTGATCAAGACTAGATCGTTACCTATTTTCTTTTCGTGCGGTATTACTTTCGGATGACGATTTACATATCGTTCATCTAGCATGCATTAGCACAAAGATCTATTGACTGGCCTCGTTGTAGGGTAATCACTCCATAAATTACTCGGCGATTGCTTAACATAGCGCAACATTTGTCCCTCTTTATCCAATTCGGAATTTGAACTTTCGTGGTCCGGACCTTGATTGGTTGCGTTAACCCAATGGTGATTGATCTTTTGTATTAGGTTCAAAATCTTTGAAGCTTGTTGTTATAAAGGTTTTGATTCTATCAATCTTCTAACAAGTCTTCATTAACCTCGACCTAAGTACATTGTTTAATCACTATAGTTCAAGACGCGAAACGGAATAATCGATGAAGGCTTATGGCACTAGAGCCTTGTGCTACTAACCACTAACTTCTAACTTCTTTACTTTTCCTTCTCACTCCCCTATCTCTCTTTTTCTTTATGCTTTATGCCATTTATCATATCATGTTTATGTTTATGTCACTTTTCTTTTGTCCACTTGGACCATATTATCTTGTGCTTTTGTTTTTCTTTGTCCATTTTGGACTCAAAAACATTAATAAAGGATTAAACCACTAAAGGACTTGTGCTCTTAATTGTTGGTCTATGGCCACTATCCCTTGCTTTTGGAGGACCTATACTCTTGATTATGGACCTTTAGACTTAGAATTATGATCCTAACCTATGCTTGGGAGTTTGTGATGGAAAACCTTGGATTTTGGGTACTTGGAGTCGTCCATTGAAGATTTATTTTGAATCAAGACCAAATCAAAAAAGGAAAAATGCTTATGCTATGGAGTTTGTCCATGTGGTTAGATCTTTCTTATCCTTAGCTTTTATTTTATGCACTAGGATAGTCACTTCTTCTCCACCCCTTTTGCAATTTTAAAAATCTCCTCCTTTTTTCAAAACCTTCTTATTTTCAAACTTAAAACCGCTTTCATAATAAAACCTTGACTTTGGTCAAGTGATTTTTAAGCTTTGTTTACTTTAATAAATGTCAATCAATATTAACCATATTTTGACTATTTCATAAAAACATAAAAAATACAAAAACTCATCAAATTTTTTTTTCGTGTGCTTTGTGCACTTTTTCTTTTAAACTTTTTCATAAGTTTAGACATGATTCATTTCTTTAAGCGGAATTATTCGCTTAGAAATGACGACCTGTATTTACACTTAAAATCAACCAAAACCAACAAATTCTTTGTTCTTTGTACCACGAACTACGGGGTTTTGATCCTACATTGCACATCGTGGGTACGTAGGCATGAGGCGATAAGTCTCTCCAAACACAAAAATCTTAAAAAATATTTGTCTTCTCATCCCTCGCAATCTCTTTTCAAACAAAACATTTTCAAACCAAAAAGCATGAATACATCAAAGGGCTCTTATATAGTACTATAGATGTATTGGGTGCGTAAAACCTTCCCTTTACATAAACAACCCCCCTTACCCTTTATCTCTTTGTTCTTTTAGAACTCTTTAGGTTTTGTTCGCTCTTTTTTCCTTTCCTTTTTGGATAAAAATAAAAGTGCAGTGGTGACTCTTGTTTATTTTTTAGTTAAGTTAATCAATAGCTTACACTCACAAATTTCCCCGCTACAATAACCTGACCCCGAACTCCCCGAATCTCTTTAAGCGTTTGTTCAGTTAAAAATTCGCGTGCAAGGTTAGTTTTAGATAGCTTCTCTTTCCCTTTCAGCTTCATGGGATAAATAAGAAATCAGAAAGTAGCACCCCCCCCCCCTCCTCTTCATTGAGGAGAAAACCCAAATTCTGCGATAAGGTGGTTGCGTCACCGACAAAAATCGCACGCTACAGTAAAATAGCGACTCTGCTGGGAAGTCATTTTGTCTGGCTAGGATTTATAGACTAGAATTCTTAAGAGGACTAAGATGTTAGTTTTAGGAATGAATATATATATATATATATATATATATATATATATATATATATATATATATATATATATATATATATATCGCTTTTCCTACTTGATATCCGTGTTTATTTTTCTGCTAATGGGAATGCGGGTGATGCCGCTTGTGGAAAGTTTGAGTGATACCTAAGATAAGTGATGGAATAGACGGGTGGTCTTACAGGGAGTGATTCCCTAATAAGCGATCCCGGTAGACCGTCAAATCAGCGAAGATACCCTTTGTGAATTCAATGTCTAACGACTTCGGTTGTGAAAGCAGATTGTTCGATTGTGGTATCCATGAAATTGAGGATTTAGTAGACTGAGACCATGTGACTATTTAGTAGTGCAGAAGCTATCAGAAATAGTTGTCACGCGATACTACCCTCAATTAAGATTACTCTAAGATACTACAGCTCGCTCGGGTGAACCAGCTTGCTGTTGTTATCCCAAGGGGGATCAATGATTTTGAGGATAGGTACAAAATTCACCATAGTACAACCTTTGGGAATGGGTAGAGCCATGACTCCATGCTCGTGACGCTGAACCTTTGAACCCATGTTTTTTCTATGTTTTTGTGTGTTGCATTCATGCATTCATTTCATTGAAAAACTTTCAAACAAAGAAAAAATTTATTTTCTAGTCTCTCTTTTTCAAATTAAACTAAGACAATGATTGCAAATATCAGAGAGAAAGATCGTATTATGGATTTCGGTAGAAGGAAGACTCATAATTACACCTTCAAGGTTCCAAAATTAGAGGATTTAAGAGGGTTGGCATGGATGATCACCAACCCTGATGCTTTCAGAGCTAAATACGAAGGACTGCTGTCTCTGTTAAGGGTACATGTAGTTGAAGGAATTCTGTCTACGCTGATTCAGTTTTACGTTCTGGTTTATCATTGTTTCACATTTCCGGATTATCAGCTAGCACCAACGCTAAAGGAGTACTCTCACCTGACTGATTTACCCATCATTGACCAAGCTCCATTTTCTGGACTGGAAGAAATTCCAAAGGATCAAACCATTGCAAGAGCAATCTTTTTTTATGAGTCAGAATTCAGGACTCACATGACTGCTAAGGACGGAATCCCAGGTTTACCGACCAAGTTTTTGATAGAGAAAGCCCTGTACTTTGCCAGTATAGGAAACGTTACTGCTTTCGAAGATATCTTTGTTCTAATAACATACGGGTTGTTCCTTTTTTCCAACATTGATAACTTCATTGATATCAATGCCATTAAGATTTTTCTGATTGGAAACCCTGTACCGACCTTGCTTGGAGACGCCTATCATTCTGTACACTTAAGGAATTTGTACATTTGAGGAATGATCACATGTTGTGTACCCCTGTTATACAAATGGTTCACTTCCCATTTACCTAAGTCTGCTGCTTTTTGGAATCATAAGAGTACTCTACGTTGGTCACAGAGAATCATGTCTTTTACCAACTCTGACGTAGATTGGTACAATCGGATCTATGACGGGATAAGAATCATTGACCGTTGTGGAAACTTCCCTAATGTACCTCTCATAGGAACTAAAGGAGGAATTAATTATCATCCAGTTTTAGTTCGCCGTCAATTCGGATACCCGATGAGACATATCCCGCGTAATGTTCATCTGGAAGGTCTTTTCTTCAAGGAAGGAGAAAATGACAAGGCACTAAAGACAGAAATAGTGCATGCCTGGAAACATGTTCACAGGAAAGGAAGAGAGTCTTTAGGAAAACCAGACTGTGTCTCTGTGGAACCTTATCTCCACTGGGTACAAACTAGAACCCTCAAGCTGAGGATACCTTACCCTCGTCAAGAAGTTCTTCCGTTAAAGGAATTTGTCCTTTATTTTATGTCCGATGCGGAAAAACTCCAGGTCACTCTCAACAAAGTTCAACGGGAAAGGAAATTTTGGAAGAACAAGTACCGTATTCTTAATATAGAGTGTACCAATATACAACAACTGTTAAAAGAGAAGGATACTCTGATCAAGATTTTAGAGCAACATGCTGTAGAAAGTCAAGAAGACCGAAGAAATTTGCTCGCTCCTTTCACATGGCAACGGAATGACAACCTGACAACGACTCAAGAGCCCCGGTCAAAGAAAAGGAAAATACTAGAACCAGCACCTGAGCTCTCTCCAGAGAGGACTCGGGATCCATAAGCTTAGACATTTCCTTTTACAGCACTTTGTAAATTACTGTATTTCCATTTCCGCAATCTTTGAATTCAATAAAACGGGGTCTCCCCACTGTATGATATTTGCAATCCAATTGTTGAAGTTTCTTTTGATTAAAAAAAATTATATATAATTATTGCATATCATTCATCATTCTCACATAACGCATTCTTCTTACCTACAAATCTCACGTTTGTGTCTCGATTCTAGAGCCAAACTATCTCATTCGTACAATACTCAGGCCAATCGACAAAAGAAAATGGTTGATCTCGAGGAAGAGAATAGAGAGCTGAGAGAAGAAATCGACGCTCTGAAGGAAGATTTGAGGAAACTTCATAGTGACATGCAATCTCTGGCAGCAACCCAGAAACAACAAAGGACTGTGATCTCAGAGATCACATCTACATCCATAGTGGAGACGTATGACCATCGGTATAACATGCCTAAAGATCGTCCCTGGGGCATGCCACTCAACTATATCCCTGAAGGATATATTCCGCTGATCACGGAAGATCCAGAAACTGCAGCAGGAACCACTGGGCCTGAAGGTTACAAACTTCGGGAAAGCGAAGATGCAAGGGGCATGACAGTAACTCCTGAAGGTTACAAACTTCGAGATAGGGGAGCACCAAGAGTCACTGCCGTAATGACTATACCACCACCCGTGGTACACACTGTCCCGGAAGGACAGATTCCACAGATACCTTCTGGTGGAAACGAAAGTATGTACGAAAGAATGAATGAGTTCCAGGAGCAATTATTGGAGATGCTGAAGGAACTGCATGCCATTCGCGGTCAGGATTTATTTGGAAAAGATGCCGCAGACCTTTGTTTGGTCCCCAATGTAAAAATTCCGCACAAATTCAAGGTGCCCATATTTGAGGAATACAAGGGTAACTCTTTCCCTCAAAGTCATTTGGTGATGTATGCTCAAAAGATGTCAACTCAGACAGAGAATCAACAGCAACTAATCCATTACATCCATGATAGTTTAACCGGTGCCACACTCGAATGGTACATGTAGGGGTGTTCAAATCCAAACCAATCCAAATAAAAACCAAAAACCGATCCAAAAAAACCGAAAACTGCAAAAAATCGAAAATCATTGGATGTGTTTGGATGTCATTTTTAAAAAATCGCACGGTTCGGATCGGATTTCGGATTGATTTTTCAAAACCGATCCAAACCAAACCGAACCGCATGTATATATGTTATACTTATTTATTTTTTATTAGTATAATATGTTGTGTTAATTTATTATTAAATGATACTTTTTTATATAAAATACTATTTATTAGTTTGATTTATTCTATTAATTTTTATTATTTCATTTGTTTCAATCATAACCGATCATGATCATTTTGTAATATTAACTTTTAATATAGTATATGTTATATATTATATTAAATTTATTATTTATTAGTGTTTTTATAATATTAATAAAATTATAATTTGTAATTTGGATATCCAAAAAACCGATCCAAATCAAACCGCAAGAAATTGGATCGGATCGGATCGGATTTTTTTAACCAATCATCCAAAACCTAACCGAACCGCAAGTAAATTTATCTTTGGATCGGATGATATTTTGCTTCAAAACCGATCCAAACCGAACCGTGAACACCCCTAGGTACATGGGTTTAAACCGCACCAAGATTGTCACTTTCAAAGATCTTGGCGCTGCCTTTGTTCAACAATATAAGTATAACCTAGACATGGCACCAGACAGAGATCAACTTAGAGCCATGTCCCAGAAGGACAAGGAAACCTTTAAGGAATATGCTCAGAGATGGTGTGAAATTTCCGCCCAGATTTGTCCACCTCTTGAGGAAAAAGAGATGACAAAATTATTTTTGAAAACCTTGAGCTCATTTTACTACGATCGAATGGTCGCCAGTGCGTCCATCGATTTCACTGAAATGGTGAATATGGGAGTACATCTTGAAGAAGCAGTCCGAGAAGGGCGTCTAGTCAAAGATACAGGACCATCAAGCAGTACCAAAAGATACGGTAGTACTTTCCCTAAGAAAAAAGAGCAAGATATTGGTAATATCTCTCTCGGAAAGCAAAGGCGACGGTACCAACCAGTAGCTGATGTAACTCCTGCTATCAACCCTGTGCCTATTCCAACGTATCAACCTTAGGTTGCTCAGAGCTAACCAAATCAACAACAATATCAGCAAAGGACACAACATCCTCTTCAGCAGGCTCGTCCTCAGTACAACAACAACCGTACGACGCGACCACCTGGGTTTGACCCTATACCAATGTTGTACGCAGAACTGTTTCCATTACTACTGGTCAAGGGGCACGTCTAAACCAGGTCCCCTCTTACAATACCGGAGAATCTGCCTTTTTGGTTCAAAGCGGATCAGACTTGTCCTTACCATCAAGGAGGACCAGGGAATAACATAGAAAACTGTCTCAGCTTCAAATCTGATGCGCAGAAGCTTGTCAGGAACGGGGTCTTATCCTTCAAGGATACAAATCCAAATGTTCAGACGAACCCGTTGCCTCAACACGAAAAGGCTGCACTAAATTTGATAGAGGAAGAGTCTAACCGCAGCTATTAAATTCACGATGTACTCTTATTGGGAACCAACCTGGTCAAGACGCATTGCAGACAGAGCGGATACGGGCATGTACCATTTCATAATTATCACCAGTGCGATATATGCTCTAAAGATAATCAAGGATGTTCCGTAGTGCAGTCAGCTTTACAAGAACAGATGGATCTCGGATGGATCCAAGATCACCAAATCCGTGAGGTCAACATAACTTATACAAATTCCAACATCATTCAAAACCACGACATCCGTGCAATGAATGTCAACTTGGTGGCAATGCACTCAAGGTAGAGCCAGTATGATAATCTGCCACAGCACGATTACAATTTCTGTCCGATCTACTCAGTCAATAATCAGGGATGCTCTTTTGTACAAGAGGCCCTCCAGCGTCAGATAGATCTCGGATGGATCCCGGACTACTGTGACAGAAGTCATTATCAAGTTAATATGATTCAAATCTTTGATGTTTGCTTGATGAATACCAGCTTGGTGGAATTACACGCCAAGAAAGTCCGGCTCAGTTTTCTGACTTCACTCCATGAATCAAAAGCTCCTCTTGATAGTGGAAAGGTTCTCAACCTCGAACCAATTGAGGCCAGCTACGATGGTCAGAAAAATTAGAAGGCTCCTATAGTTATCTATCTACCGGGACCAGTACCGTACAAATCCGATAAGACTATCCCTTACAAATACGGTGCAACAATAATTGAGAATGGAATGGAAACTCCATTACCCTTCGTCGTGAATATTGCATACATCATTCGAGTAACACGGAGCGGTCGAATCTTTAACCGAGGAGTTGGAGAACCTACCAAAGAAAAGGAACCTCAAACAGAAGGTCCAAATCAACCAGTCGGTCAATCCAGTAATCCCGACCTTTCAACGAACAACGATGAGATGTTGAAGCTCGTCCAAAAGAGCTAGTACAACATAGTAGATCAGTTGTTGCAAACTCCTTCGAGAATCTCTATGTTATCTCTTTTACTCAATTCCGAAGCTCACAGGGAAGCTCTACAGAAAGTCTTAGAGCAGGCCTTTATGGAACAAGATGTAACAATAAGACAATTTGACAACATCATCTCAAACATCACTTCCTGCAACAACTTAGGATTCAGTGATGAGGAACTGCCGGAAGAAGGCAAAAGTCACAACATGGCACATAACATTACAGTCAACTGCCAGGATGATGCTTTAGCCAGCGTACTGGTAGATTCCGGATCAACTTTGAATGTTATGCCAAAGTCTACTCTGATGCGACTATTATTTCAAGGATTTCTGATGAGAGGCAATGAGGTCATCGTCAAAGCATTTGACGGATCCCGAAAAATAGTTATCGGCGAAATCGATCTTCCTATAACTATCGGTCCTCACACTTTCCAAGTCACTTTCCAGGTCATGGACATCCGGGCAGCATACAGCTGTTTATTAGGAAGACCTTGGATACACGGGGTTGGGGTCGTCACTTCGACACTTCACCAGAAGCTGAAGTTCGTCAAGAATGACCAACTAGTCACAGTCTGTGGAGAGCAAGCCTTGATCGTGAGCAACTTATCGTCGTCCACTTGTGTAGAACCAGAGGAGGTTGTTGGAACCCAGTTCCAAGCACTTTCGGTGAGCAATGACAACCAATCAGAAAAAGGAACATCGATTTCCTCGTACAAAGATGCTCTCGGAGTGATCAAAAGTAAACAATGCAAAAGGATGGGGACACCTTTTCATTCTTACTAACAACAAGACAAAGAATGGTCTTAGGTTTTCCTTAACCTGTACCCAGACTGCTATTAACGATGAAAGTTTTCATCCCATTCAAGACTTCTTCCACAGTGGAGGTTTCCTTCACCCAGTGCCTCAAGAAGTACATACCATCAATGAGGGTGACTCCTCTGATACAAATGAAGAGTGGAAGTCCTATCTCAACGAGGATGGCTATATGTCTCAGGAAGAAATGCCTACGCCATTTTGCTTTCCCGCGCAAAGTCTGAGATATATACCCAGATCAGACGTCAAGATAATGCACGGAAATTGTGATCCAGAAGGATGTCGTGCTCCACCAAACTCATTAGAGAAGGACACTCTGATGAAACACAACTTTGATTATGACTATTATGGCCCAATGGATGGCCTGCCTATCTGGAAGCCATATACAGAAGACTTGGTACAAAAGAGTCGGCCCAACGACGCTTATCAACTAAGCATCATTGAAAAGAATACCTGCGTCCCCACCACTTCATGGGATCATTACTTAGGACATTCAGAAGATATCCAGCACAACGATGAATCTGCAAAGGTTGCGGGGCTAGAGTTCATTAACTATGATTTCCCTGAGGTCAACGTCATCGAAAGGGACGACTCCTCCAGTTCCACAGAAGTATAGGACACCTTAGGACCGCCCAGTGGCAAGTACGACTACTTGGTCAAGTACACCGCTCCTGAAAGTTCTCGTATCAGGCTTGAAGACATCCAGCCAACTGGATGGGGAGATCCACCTGAGAACGAAAACACGATGCAATATACAACAGAAGAGTTTGTTTGCGACAACTCTACCTGGGAGACAGACTCCAACGATCCTGCTCCACCAGAAATCAGCGTCATTTCTGAAGACAAACCAAGAAAGAAGGTACCAGACTTTGTGATTCACTGAGGAGTTCACCGCCAATGGGTTGCTGTCAATGTCCCGAAAGTCGTCCATAAGTCTAAGTAATTGTCGTCTTTAACATTTCACCCTGCCCAGGTGAAATGGATGTTTTGATAGGACTCACTTTATGTAAATGTCCCTCTTTGCTTCGCCCAAAGCGACAGAGTTTTGTTTTATAGGGCTGTAATTTCAATAATCGACTAAATTATAAATAAACGTCATTCTGTAATTTCTGCATTAATTGTTGTTTTCACTTTTTGCCTTTTCAGAAAATGGTAATCCTAAAAAACAAACTCAAAACAATAAAAACAAGCATTTTTTCAGAAAATACATTGTACACACTATTGCATTCTCTCTATCTCTACTAAAAATAAATCATCACGTCATGCAGATTGCTTGTTTTAAACCCCATCGAAATATACGGTCCAATGTCTTCTCCCAACTTTGAATTCCCGGTATTTGAGGCTGAAGAAGAAAATGACAAAGAAATTCCAGAAAAGATCTCTCGATTACTCTGACAAGAGGAAAGGTCCATTGAACCTCACAAAGAGCCGTTGAAAACAGTAAACTTGGGTTCAGAAAAAGAGAGAAAAGAAGTCAAGATTGGGGCACTGCTCAGTCCGACTGTCAAAGAAGATTTGATAAGACTTCTCCAAGAATTTCCCGATGTGTTTGCTTGGTCCTATCAGGACATGCCAGGGTTGGATACCAGCATCGTGGAACATCATCTACCATTAAAATCAGAATTTCCACCAGTAAAACAAAGGTTGAGAAGGACTCATCCGGACATGGCCATCAAAATCAAAGAGGAAGTACAGAAACAGATTGACGCGGGTTTCCTCGCAACATCAGAATATCCTCAATGGCTAGCCAACATAGTGCCAGTTCCAAAAAAGGACGGAAAAGTCAGAATGTGTGTAGACTACAGGGATCTGAACAAAGTCAATCCAAAGGACGACTTTCCTTTACCGCACATTAACATGCTGGTAGACAGTACAGGGAAGTTCAAAGTTTCCTCCTTCATGGATGGATTCTCGGTCTATAATCAGATCAAAATGGTGCCGGAAGACATGGAGAAAACTTCATTCATCACCCCATGGGGCACCTTTTGTTACAAGGTAATGTCGTTCGGCTTGAAGAACACTGGGGTGACCTATCAAAGGCCCATGACTACTCTGTTTCACGACATGATGCACAAAGAAATAGAAGTGTACGACGATGATATAATTGACAAATCTAAAATAGAAAGGGAACATGTGACCCACCTGTCAAAACTATTCGAGCGTCTGAGGAAATACAAACTCCACTTGAATCCTAACAAATGCATGTTCGGTGTCCGCTTAGGAAAACTCCTAGGATTCATCGTCAGCCCGAAAGGAATTGAGGTTGATCCTGACAAGGTCAAGGCCATTCAAGAAATGCCTTCTCCAAAAACTGAGAAACAAGTTAGAGCATTCTTGGGACGTCTGAATTACATTTCCATATTTATATTCCTCATGACCGCGACATGCCCGCCAATCTTCAAATTACTCAAAAAGAATCAGGATTGCGTATGGACAGAAGACTGCCAAACCGCCTTCGACAGTATCAAAGAGTATCTGTTGAATCCACCTATCCTGTCACCTCAAGTGGAGGAAAGACCGCTGATCATCTACCTAACAGTCTTGGAAGACTCAATGGGTTGTGTGCTTGGTCAACAAGACGAAACAAAAAGAAAAGATTTTGCCATCTGCTATCTGAGCAAGAAGTTTATCGACTGTGAAACTCGGTATACTATGCTTGAGAAAACTTGTTGTGCTCTGGCTTGGGCAGCCAAACGTCTTTGCCAGTACATGATTTGTCACACTACTTGGTTAATCTCCGAAGTGGACCCGATCAAGTACGACTTTGGAAAACCTGCTCTAACGGGAAGGATTGCCCGTTGGCAGATGTTGCTATCAGAATACGACATCGAGTACCATGCTCAGAAAGCCGTCAAAGGAACTATTTTAGACGTTCATTTGTCTCATCAACTGATTGACAATCAAGAATCAGTCGGATTGGACTTCCCAGACGAAGATGTCATGTATTTAAAAATGAAAGATTGTGATGAACCGCTACCTAGTGAAGGGCCAGAACCAGGTTCCCAATGGGGACTAATCTTTGACAGAGCTGTCAACAATTACAAAAACGGAATTGGGGCAATCATCGTAACACCTCAGGGTGCCCATGTTCCTTTCACTTACAGATTAACATTCAAGTGTACAAACAACGAGGCCGAATACGAAGCTTGTATCATGGGTCTCGAAGAAGCGATTGACTTAAGAATTAAGAACTTGGATGTGTATGAAGACTCAACCCTGGTTATCAATCAAATCAAAGGAGATTAGAACACATACCAATCAGGACTGATTCCTTACAAAGATTACACGAGAAGGTTATTACCATTCTTCAACGGAAACGAGTTTCATCATATCCCTCGTGAAGAAAATCACATGGATGATGCACTAGACACTCTCTCTTCCATAATTAGCATAGGTCAATGGAACGACGTACCTAAGATTGACATAATGCGCCTAGAACGGCCCGCTTACATCTTCGCGATCGAAGCAGTCATAGACGACAAACCTTGGTATCACGATATCAAATGCTTCCTTCAGAAACAAGAGTACTCACCTGGGGCATCAAGAAAAGACAGGAAGGCCCTCAGAAGGCTAGCTGGTAGCTTCCTTCTGAGCGGTGATACACTCTATAAGAGAAATTTTGACATGGTCTTGCTCCAATGCGTAGACAGACCAGAAGCAAACATGTTGATAAAAGAAATTCACGAAGGATCCTTTGGCACTCATGCCAACGAACACACAATGGTAAGGAAAATTCTAAGAGTAGTGTATTATTGATTGACCATGGAATCCGAATGCTACAAGTACATGAGAAGATGTCAGAAGTATCAGATATACATAGACAAAATCCATGTACCGCCAACGCATCTCAAAGTTCTTTCTTCTCCATGGCCTTTTTCTATATGGGGAATTGACATGATTGGCATGATCGACCCCAAGGCTTCAAACCGCATTGGTTCATCCTGGTAGCCATTGATTACTTCACCAAATGGGTCGAAGCAGCGTCATACACCAGTGTGACCCGACAAATCGTGGTCAGATTTATCAAAAACAATCTCATCTGCCGTTATGGTGTTCCAAGCCAGATCATTACTGATAGTAGATCTAACTTGAACAATAAGATGATGAAAGAGTTGTGTGCTGAGTTCAAGATCGAACACCATAACTCATCTCCCTACCGATCTAAGATGAACGAAACGGTAGAAGCGGCTAACAAAAACATCAAGAAGATCGTTCAAAAGATGGTGGTAAACTACAAAGACTCGCACGAGATGCTACCCTTTGCTCTTCACGGTTATCGCACATCTGTCCGCACTTCAACAGGGGCAACCCCTTTCTCTTTAGTATATGGCATGGAAGCAGTGCTCCCCATAGAAGTAGAGATCCCATCAATCCGGGTATTGATGGAAGCTAAGCTAACAGAGGCTGAATGGTGTCAAAGTCAACACGATGAACTGAATCTGATCAAAGAAAAGCAAATAACGGCTTTGTGCCACGGTCAGTTATATCAGCAAATAATGAAGAAAGTGTTTGACAAAAAGGTCCGACCTCGCGTCTTCAGAAAAGGAGGCCTTGTGCTCAAAAAGATACAATCATTTCTCACTTATTCCCGGGGCAAATGGACTCCGAACTATGACGGCCCCTATGTGGTCAAGAAAGCCTTCTCAAGCGGCGCCTTCAGACTCGCAACCATGGATGGGGAAGAATTTTCCTACCCCACAAATGTTGACGTAGTCAAGAAATACTTCGCCTAAATAAAAAAAAATAATAAAAAAAACGTCTCGATGGATTGAAAACCCGAAAGGGCGGTCCAGGCAAAAATTAGAGACACAAGCAAAAAAAAGTCATCTCGGTGGATTGGAAATCTCAAATTACAATCCAAGCAAAAGTTAGGGATTAATGGCAAGTAACTACGTCTGACAAGGTTGAATCCCTCAGTAGTCATGCCATCCATCAGGAAAACTCCAGTCAAGGTCATCTTCAACAGAAGCTCAGGATGTCCAGAATTCAAAGTTGGTAGAAGTATAACAGTCGTTATGTTTTAATGTAGCCCTATTCCCTTAAATTACCATTTTCTAACTTTGTAAATACTCTATGGGATCACGCGCTTGGCTTATTTCCATCTTATCAATAAAATTTGAGCCCTAGTGCTTTTGTTTGTAACTCTTATTTGTTTTAGCTTTACAGAATGATGCTTTTAACATGATCAGTGATTCTTGAAATAAAACAAAAATGAATTTACTTGTAAAAAAATTTTCTGCTTTTAAAATAAAGATGGCAATTCTTTTGACTGTTGAACATCGAAAGAACATCGATCGCTTCTCCGGAAGTAATTGAACCTCAAAGTGCAGAATCAAAGTACTCCTTCTAAACCAGAGCATCTGAATGAAGGATCAACTGTGTCAGAAACCATTTTTCATCTGACACCCCGGCAGAGTTCTTACCTCCTAAGACCGATTAAACAACTCTTTTCCCGCCACGGGGAATACTTTTCCT
Organism: Lathyrus tuberosus; assembly: GCA_022829125.1. Taxonomy (NCBI): domain Eukaryota; kingdom Viridiplantae; phylum Streptophyta; class Magnoliopsida; order Fabales; family Fabaceae; genus Lathyrus; species Lathyrus tuberosus. The sequence continues at coordinate 4,310,421 of JALAZF010000170.1, forward strand.
AAGAAAGGCAGGATTACTATCTAGAACCAATGATACTTTTTATTCCCAGCAGTGGTCGAGTATCCAATCGTGTTCATTCACTAGTCCGTATGTCGCGTCAGTTTTGTCAGCATATACATACATGCATCATGCATAATTGATTCATATACATATTCATATTGCATTACTATCACTCTAGTCGGTCTTATCCCCAAGTGATTAAAGTCCTCTTATCAATCGAGTTGTCAGTTCTTTCCTCGTCAGGAAATGTTTTGTCTGAACAATCTCTCCCCGAGTTTATTTCTGGACTGGAGTTGGTCCTTGACCACTTTGATAACTTGAACCTCTGAAAAACAAGAAGACCTTCGACAAACCTCACTCTTCACCATCGAAGATGATATCTTCGCTTTCCTGGATTAAGGAAAATCCCCAGAGAAAGCCTCTCAACCGAAGACTCTCAGCAACACATTGGTTTTTTCTCTCTAGAAAGTCAATGTTAATGAAGTCACCAGCACCTCAAAATTGGATTTTATCACATGGCATTTCTCTGAGAAGATCTCGAAGAAAAGTATGAGGTAATATCCTTGAGCAGGAAACAGCCTCTCAAGAGACTCATTTTCCCCAGTAGAGTCAATAAATGGCGTCTCTAACAGAGAAGTTTGAAGACCTCTACAGCTCAGACAAATGGGTACCCCCAGAAAGTCTGACATTAAATCTTTTCCCATCAAATGGCATCTCCCCAGGAAAATTCGGCGAGAAGTTTGATGAAAACCACTACACATAGTGTCCCTGTTCAAGAAAGTTTATTGACAAAAGAAACTAAGACCAGTTCCGTGGCTGAAGACCAGGATCAAGGGGAAGTTTATTGACAAAAGAAACTAAGACCATTTCCTTGGCTGAAGACCAGGATCGAGGGGAAGTTTATATCAAAAACTGAGACCAGTTCCGTGGCTGAAGACCAGGATCGAGGGGAAGTTTATTGGCAAAAGAAACTGAGACCAGTTTCGTGGCTGAAGACCGGGATCGAGGGGAAGTTTCACCCTTTTCTAAGTATCATTGCTTAGAAAAAGAAGATGGATGAGCAAACTGCCATTCATAACCTCTATCAAAATTTCGGGTATTCCGATATTTAATCCTCTTGCACCCCGAATGCTCGAATACCTTCGTCATTCACACCTTCGGGTCCAAGAAAATTAAATAGGGGCATCTGTCATACCCCAAATTTTGACCACCAAGATTTCCCAACATTGTGAGAATCATCACCACAATATAGATGTACCATCATGCCTCATTAGTCTCCTCAAGGAGGATTGAGCATTTACTACAATCAAGAATTAGGGTTTTAAGCCCTCTTAGGGCACTTAGACAAAGGATCAATCAAGAAATGACGTGATCTTCAACTTTTCTATCCTCTCAAACATCCATTAAGGGTCAATGGGTCTCCCACATCAAGAATCAAGCACAAGATTGTAACATTCCAAGTGGATCAAGCCTCAAGATCGCCAGTGTCACCAAATTAGAGTTTTGGTCGACTGAGGCCTCTAGATGAAAATTTCCATCTGAACATGAGCCAATGCCTCAATATGTGGTCCTATAAGCTCAAAAATATCTCAATAACCCACCCACAATGGCAAAATCACCTTGGATTCCATCTATCAAAAAATCAGGAATTAGGGTTTTGACCTAATTCAACCCTTGAGTTAACTTGTGAAGTAAGGCATGGCTTGAAGCTTCAAAATGAATTTCAAAGACCTCAAATACATCATATTGGCATGTTTACAAGATTTGATTGACTCAAAGAGCTCAAGTTATCTGCCACAAGAACTCAAAACCATCTGATCACAAATTAGGGTTTCTGATGGAAAAAGTCAACCCTATCCTTGACTATTGGCCTACCCTTGATCTCAAACCTTGGGGAGTGGTCCAAGACATTCCTAAATACCCTTGGAGGCCATCCATGAAGTTTAATTAATCCCAAGGATTGATTTCACAAAAGGATCACAAAGTCAAAATTTCATCTGATGAAAAAGTCATCTGTACAAAAGTCAAAGTTTGACTTTTTGGATTTTTGGTCAACCAAGGTTCCTTAACCCTAAAACAATGTTAATATGTGATTTGAATCATCATTCATCAATAAAAATCAAAGAAAGTGAGTTAACTTGTTAAAGGGGTAACCATAAAAAACTTAGAATTTTTCTAAGTTATGGAACAAAGTGGCTAGGGTACCAACTTTGCAAGGCCATATCTCTCAAACCCTAAGGCCTTTCTCTCTCATTCAAAACTCAGAGGGAAGCCCTCATTACACTCTACAAAAGTGTCAACTACATCTCATTCCAATTCCTCATGGATTTCAAGTTATGATTGGATCAAAATCACTAAAAAAACATGAAAGTGCATTTTTCCAACACTTAGAAGAAATTCTGCCCAAGGCAGATTTCAAGTGAAACACCAAAACTTGGAGGGTTGTTTCACATAGTTTTAGGCTAAATCAATTCAAGATGTAAACATTAAAGTTGTTGTGCATATTGCCTACAATCCAAGAAACTTATTGGCATGAAACAACTCAGCTTGAGCCAAGAGTTATGGCTGCTGCAAGACACCATGGCAAGGCTGTCATGAAAAATCAGTTTGTGAGATTTCTTGCCATACAAGATTTTGAGCCAAAAAGTAATGATCATTATGCCACATGCATTCAATCTGATCACAATACATCTGATCCAATCGACAAACTTGGACTGAAATGCCAAGAGCTTATCCTTGAGAATTGATGAGTTTTGGCATATATGCCTTAAATTCAAAGGAATTTATGTGAAATAGGGTACTTTCAATAAATCTACTCTACTCAGTCAAGATGCTCACTTAAAAAACAATTAAAACATCTGAAGAATGTAGATTTGGTCAAGACATAGCCCTGCTCATGGGAGAGGTTAGTTTGCCTTGCATGAGAAGAAATGCCACCAAGCCAAAGCCATTGAATGTGATCTGATCTAGCAGCCATTTACTATTCCTCCAAGACAAGAGTTGATCTACTATAAATAGAGGTCCTAACTGGTCATTCAAACTACACCAAAGTAGCTTACAACATTGCTTTCTCTCATTTCCTTCTTAAACTCCAAATTTCATTGTTCTTGAGAAAGCACTATTGGGTTTTGAGTTGGAGGCAAATGCAACTCAAACCAATGATTCACACACATCACACATAACATATAGGAGTGATCTAAACCATTACATCCTATCTGTAACATCAAAATCACCAAATGGCCACCCAATTGCACAAGACTCATGACTTGCTGCATAAGGAATCGGGTTGATCAATCCAGAGGTTTTCTAATCAACCTAAGCATTCAAACACATCCATTGAGGTACAAGGAAGATGTCCAAATCTTTAGAACTCATCTGTAACACCTCCAAACTAGAATTCGATTCTCACTTGCAGAGGTAAACCTTAAGCTCTCAAACTCAATGAATCATGCATCATAAACATGTTTTCTTGTTACCATTGTGTTTCTGGATGTTTGTAGATCATTTACCCTCAATTAATTATTGTTTACAGTTCGTGTGCAGTATTTCATTGAGTTCATGTCAATTTTAGGGTTCTTCAGGTTTTAACATGATATGTTCTGATTCAATTAATTTCAATAAAATTGAGTATTGCCATTGTGTTCCTCATCTGAAAACGCACGATTTTCATATTTGGATCATGAGGAATGGTTGAGAAACAAGTGAGATAGGAGACTTCACGTATTTGAGCTTAAGGATGAAGATGGCCATGGCGCCATGCTTCAGAAATTCAACTTGTTTGATATATATTTTTCCCTTGCCATATATTAAATGAATTGGCATTGCGCCCCAGTGGTTGATTAGCTGGTTTCTGTCTATTGAGCGAGCGAGAGGTCTAGGGATCGAATCCCCCTCGCCCCAGACCTCTTTTTTATCACTTGTCCCATTTTTAATATTTTTCATATTATTTTTGTTAATGATTTGAAAAATTAATTTCTCTCTCAATTTTAATCATTTTTTATTGGTTCTTTTTCTGAAAAATCACAAAAGTATTAAAGTATTTTATTCTACAAAAAAATCAGATTTATATTATCTATTTAATATAGTTGGTATTTTTGTGAATAAATTCAGTTTTATTGTTTTTAAACATTTTAAAAGTGAAGTTTTATCTTGAAAATCAAAACCAAATGAGTTCTAAGTCATCTTATGATTAAAACCTCATTTTTCAAACCTTAACCAAATATCACAAGTAGTTTATTTAAAACTTATTTGGTATTTTTATCCTTTTTATTAATTTCTTTAAAGAATTACTTTTAAAAGAAAATGAAATTAGGGTTTCTTTGATTTTTGATCATTATCAAACATTTTCAAACACTTTGGGCCTCTAATAGAGTGTAAGACACATTCCTTGTAAATAAATAATTTTGGGCCTCAGTCATTGTATAAGTCCCAATACAATTTTCAAAACGACGGTGCAATCACTGTTTTTCTATGGGCCTCTCCCTGAGTTGTAAGCCTCATCTCTTGTACAAAAATAAACTTTGGGTCTCTAATAGAGTGTAAGTCCCATCCTTTTGTAAATAAAATAAACTTTGGGCCTCTAATAGAGTATAAGACCCAACCCCCTTTGTAGATAGAATAATTTGGGCCTCAGTCATTGTATAAGACCCGATACAATTTTCAAATAAACGGTGCGATCACTGTTTTTTCCATGGGCCTCTCCTTGAGTTGTAAGACCCATCCCTTTGTACAAAAAAACCTCTTTGGGCCTCAGTCATTGTATAAGACCCATTACAGTTTACAAACAACGGTAAGATTACTATTTTTCATCTGGGCCTCTCCTTGAGTATAAGCCCCAACAATCTTTTCAAAAACAACTTCCCTTTTGATTTAGGTTCAAATATACAGTTGTTATCAAAACTTTCTTTAATTTCTTGAACAACTAACAATACAGCTATGGAAGCTTGCTCACCTGTAAGTTTTTATCAGCTTTACTTTACATGCTTTTAAATATATATATATATATATAACTGTATTGTGGGAAGCTACTCACCTGTAAGTCCTTCTTTCATACCCTTTTAAATACTTGTCATATATCAACTGTATATATACTAGTATACCTTCTTAGAGTTTTCCCCGACAACTAGGTCTAGAATCTAGGTAAAGTTAGTTGGTCACTCTTAAATACAGTCAAAACTAGATCCCCATAGGATTTTCATATACAGTTTTGCCTTCTCTTGGGCTTAAACAATATGGAACAAAGGGAAAGGCATTATTCTCGGTGAAACTTTTCCCAGACTGTCACTATTAGAAATTGTCAAAGAAATTCTACTCCCTAGAGGTGACTCATTCTCGGTGAATGACATCTCTTGAATTTCTTCAAACCCCAGAACTGTTCACTAAATGATTCGTTCTCGGTGAATGACATCTCTTGAACTTTTCTTTGGTTTGGTCCCACAGGCTTCCTAAAAGTATCCCCGCCTCCTCTTGGGCTTTGTACAAGGACCCTCCGGCTTCTTAGAAGTTCTCATGCCTTCTCTTGGACTTAATACAAGGACCCTGAAGACCTCTTAAAGGTATAGGACAGAACTTAGTCATCCTTCGTTAGAGCTGTCTTTCTAAAAAGAGTCAAAACCTAAGACCAATTCTAGGGTTGATACTCAACCCTTAAAAGAGTCAGCCTCCTCTTGGGCATTATACAAAGATAAACTCTTCCATACCAGTAGACTTGGACAGTCTAAATCCCCTTTCGGATCTCAAAGACATTCTCAAGCACTTTACAAATATAGGAGAAACCCCAGCCATTTTGGATCGATCTCCAGCAGAGTTAAAACCCATGGGTTCTAAAACCCAGTCTCTCTCCTAAAATTCCCCAACCAGGGTCAGTTTATCATCAGTATAACACTATCCCAATTCAGAACCTCAAGGTCTCTGATACCTCAACTCTTGTATAACTCTCAGCAAGAGTTTATTCCCCCATTTGGAGCTGCCTCGGGATCTCAATAATCCCCAGCAGAAGCTAGTCTCCTCTTAGGCTTTGTATAATGATCATTTCCTCAGCATAGTCAGCCTCCTCTTGGGCTTTGTACAATGATTATCCCTTAGCAGAGCTAACTTTTTCAGACTCTCTTGTTGATTCAATCACCTTTTCAGACTCTCTTATTGAGTCAATCACCTTTTCAGACTCTCTTGTTGAGTCAATAACCTTTCAATACTCTCTTGTTGAGTCAACCCTTTTTAGCCTCAATCTTGGGCTTTGTACAAGATAGATAAAACCATTGTTTTGTTGAGACAATCTTTTTACAGTCTCCTCTTAGGCTTTGTATAATAATTTCCCCTAGCAGAAGTTAGCCTCCTCTTATGCTTTGTATAATGATTTCTCCAGCTTGTTCAGCCACAATCCTGGGCTTTGTACAGGACAAATAAAAACACTCTCTTGTTGAGTCAAACCCCTTTCAGCCTCAATCTTAGGCTTTGTACAAGACACCATATAAATTTCCCTAAACAGAGTTAATCCTCTTTTTTAACCTCAATCTTGGGCTTTGTACAAGACAGATAATACTCTCCCACAGAGTCAAACTAATTTCAGCCTCAATCTTGGGCTTTGTACAAGACACCTAAAATATCCTCAGTCGAGTCAGTAAAGTCTCATTTTAGCCTCAATCTTGGACTTTGTACAAGACAAATAAAGATTTATTTCCCACAAAGTCAGTCTTCTTTTCAGCCTTAATCTTGGGCTTTGTACAAGACATATACAAAACCTCCCCGGCGGAGTCAAAACCCTTTTTAGCCTCCTCTTAGGCTTTGTATAATGATATCCCCAAAAGAGTCAGTCTCTTTTTAGCCTCAATCTTGGGCTTTATACAAGACATATATTAACACTCTCTTGTTGAGTCAGTCTTTTCTAGCGTCCTCTTAGCCTTTGTATAAGGACTTCCCCAATGGAGTCAATCAACCTCTTAGCTTCAACCTTGGGCTTTGATCAAGGCACACAAAAATCAACATCCCCTCCGAGGAAATCAAAATCCCTCTGTAGGAAGTCATTTCTCTGTATTATCACATGTCAAAATAGAAAAATCAAAACAAACCCTAATCCCAGATAACTGCTGTAAGTGGTACACTTGTTGATTCAAATATCCAAGCTGTCGTCCATCTCTTGTACTAGTAAAACTCCCTTCTTTCATCTAATTGCTGTAAGCGGCAAGCCTCTGGATTATTTACATCCATGCCACTGTCCCTCTCTTAGTATGAGAAATTCCTAAGGAAAGATGGCATTGCTCTACACTGAGTTAAAGTTTTCTCCTCCAGGATAAATCCCCTATAAAGGAAATTATGGCATTACTGGATTCTCATATCCCTGTTAAAGTAATTCTCCTTTATAATCAGTCACCCAACAGTTGTGATAAATAGATGAGATATCTCCCTTTAGAGATGACAAATTCTCTCTCAGTCAAACCTTTTAGCTTCAATCTTGGGCTTTGAACAAGACACAAATAACCTTTAGCTTCAATCTTGGGCTTTGAACAAGACACCAAAACATCTTTTTCCTCCCATAGAATAGGAGGAACTACGATTGCTCTGATTTCCCTGTTTAATTTAAACGGGAATACGTAGGCATAAGATTGTGAAATCTTAGCGAGCATACTAATCAAAAACTCTAGGTCCAGTACCTTCATACCAATCAAAACTTAGGTCTAGTACCTTACCAAAAACACCAACAAAAACTCACTCTCTCTCATATTTCCCAAGAAACTTTCCCAACCCATTAACAAATAAATACCATCAAGTACAAAGCGAAACCTAAAACTAACAACCTGTGGATAACCACATATAGGATGGGTAACTTACAACTCCCCATTGTATAACCTGACCCCGAACTCCCCGAATATCTTTAAGCGTTTGTTCAGTTAAACATTCACGTGCAAGGTTAGTTTTAGATAGCTTCCCTTTCCCTTTCAGCTTCATGGGATAAATAAGATATCAGAAAGTAGCACCCCCTCCTCTTCATTGAGGAGAAAACCCAAATTCTGCGATAAGGTGATCGCGTCACCGACAAAAATCGCACGCTACAGTATGCTTCTATATTCTCCATTATTCCATCGTTTTTCCATATTGAAATGTGTTGATGTAGTGAAGAAGGGACTTGCGCCAATGCCATGGATCCGTTCTAGACTCAGAAGCATATTATAGTTGGCTTTCGACGCTATGACCATAAACATATTTGGCCTTGTAATAGTGCAAACTGTGAGGTCGACCTGGATCGCCCCTATTGTAGTACCAACCTTTCCCTCATAGTTCGATAGAACCATGTTATGGGGTTTAGTGTCAGTATCATCTTTTCCTATTCTTTTTACTTGTAATGCGGCATCAAATTCACCGTCGCTCCTCCATCCACTAAAATCTTATTCACTCCAATGTTTTCTAGTTTGCCTCCAATAAACAGAGGCTTCAAGTGGTTCTTCATTGACTCATATGGCCTTTCGAACAAGGTATTTTGTTCTTCCACACATCCATTATTCAGTATATAATGGAAAACTGGCCTATGGATGGCCATTTCCAACTCAGTTGCATCCTCAGGTTCCTCTATCACCATAACTCGGTCATATTCCCTAGGCAACACCGACACCACTTTACAAGTGATATCCAATGAAGGCTCTGAATCCGTGTCAAAAGTATCTGTCAGCATATCATCTTCTGCTGCCTTGTCAAACTTCTCTCCCTCCTCCTTTTGAGAAGCAAATAGTTTCCTTTTGACAGGCTTCTTCTCTTCGTTCATGTCCTGCTTGAGGGGTACGTTACTGCTCGATTCAGCCTTTGTTTTTTCTTCAGCCTCTCTCCATGCCTTCCTTCTTCTCTACTGTCTCCTCCATTAAGACCTGGTCATAGGGTTTTCCCCTTGTAATTTTCATAGCGATATGCTAATTGTTTTAAGGCTTGGAATTCTTTATGGTATGCAAGTGAAGAACCTCTCTCTACTTCAAAGTTTTTCCACTTCTTTTGGCCTTGCTCCCTTCTTTTGACAGGCTTTACCCACTTACCCCTAGGGGCATCAACAGTAGGCATAAAGAAAGTTGATTTGTTGCTACGAAATCCTTGTCCTTCTTGCTCTTTCTTCCTTGGTACCCCCCTCTTGTCAAAGGCAAAGCGGTTATGAGTGTCTCTCCAGTTATTCCTGTTTTTGGCTAGTCGAACCCCCTCCATGTTTTTTGCAGCCTTTTTATCGAAGACTAAGCTGCACCTTGGGCACAACATCGCCTCATATTTCTTTCTCTGACACCAGTGAAGGAATTTGACCAAGCTTTCTTCTTGGTTGGGATAAGTCACTTTGACATACTCCTCCTGCCTGAGGCTTTGTTCATCAACCTCCATTGCAGTCACCTGGGTTACTTCAACCATGTTAACCCCTAAGTTGGTACCCTCATTTATGTCCAAATCTTGTAATTTGACTCTAAGGCCCTCAGTGACCTCAGTTATGTTGTTAATCTGTATGAAACCCTCAGCAGTTTCATTTGTTGTGATCATTTGACTGAAACCCTCAGTGGTTCCTTTGTTAAAACCTTCAGTGACTCCTTGATTGAAACCCTAAGTGGGTTCCTTGTCGAAGTCCTCAGTGACTCCTTAGGTGAAGCCTTCAGTAGCTTTGACCATCACAGTTTTCTTGGCGCAATCCTCAGATACTTCCACCATATTGATCATGGACGGCTCAAAATAGTGCGCCTCAGTCACATGCAGAGGATCTGAATCAATCCTCATCTAAGACATCAATTTTTCTCTGAATTTGAGCCTTCCTTCTTTGATAGCATTCTGAACAAGATCCCTGAAAAGAAAACATTGCGAAGTTTTATGGCCCAAAAATTATGATATTTACAGAAACCCCTCTTTTTCCTTTGTTCTAAAGGAGGTGTTTTAGCGCCAAGAGGCACTATCATCTGGCCATCTATAACTAATAAATCAAAAATCTCGTCACACTTGGTGACGTCGAAGGTGTAAGTTTTCTTAGGGAACCTATAATTCTTTTCTGGTTCAACTGGATTTTTCCCATTCGAAGGCGTTAGGACTTTACAAGAATAAGGTGGTCCTTGCTTTAGTTCAGCAAGGTCAACTTCGCTTTCATCGAAATTTAAAGGATCACTACACGTCTCTTGATCATCTTCATCAAATTTGACGTAGGCTACCCTTTCCCTCCTATTATTCTTATTTTCCTTGGCTTTTTCAGCCTTCAGGTGTTCTACCTGTCGAACTTTATCAGCTAACTGGGCCATGTCTCTCAGATATTGGATATCCAGTTTCTTCCTAATGGAATAGTCAAGGCCACCAGCGGCCATTTCGACCAACTCACGGTCAGGAACTTGTGTAAAACATCTATCCTTAAGCAAACAGAATCTATTTAAGTAGTCATCTATTGGCTCAAAGAATTTCCGTTTAATACTGGCCACTTCCTTCAAACTGATCTTCGACTGTCCCACATAGAACTGTTCATGGAACAATCTTTCGAGTTGAGTCCAATTATGAATTGACTTCGCTGGTAATGTGGTGAACCATGTAAAGGCATTCTTTGTAAGGGAACTTGGGAAGTATTTTATTCTTAGGTTCTCATTATTGGCAATTTCCCCTGCCTCAATTAGGTATCTGGACACGTGTTCGCCAGTGAACTCACTAGTGTCCCTAGAAAATTTAGTAAACTTGGGGACTTTGCACCTAGGGGGTAATTCTGAATGCAGGATGTACTCAGACAATGGCGATGTGTAATTTGGCCTATAAAGGCCAATATTTAGCCCATTCCTCACCATAATTCTTTCGACCATGGCTGCTAAGTTATTTTCTGCTGCCACATCATCATGTCGAATCTGATTTATGACTTCGTCAACATTTTGGTTCCTATTCACCATCACACTACTACAAAACGCATAAACAACAACGCCATGGTCACCACGCTTATTCCCTACACCGTTGTGACATCTCTAAACTAAGGCGCTATCATAATATTATTGTTTTTTGATTAAAAATTATTTGTATATAACAACGGTTAAGGAGCTAACCATTGTGATAACTTCAAGCTTTCATGGGTTCGAACCTCAGGGCTCTCATATATGTTATTCCTTTAATGTTAAGTGGCACCTTTTCTTTTTTAATTATTTTTAAATAAAAAACTTAAAAGTTTATGACGACGGTTCAAGAGTTCCACTGTTGTTAAGTTGTGCCTTTTCATTTTTATTTATTTTTAAATAAAAAACTTAAAAGTTTAAGACGACGGTTGAAGAGCCAACCGCTGTTAAGTCATGCCTTTTCATTTTTAATTATTTTTAAATAAAAAACTTTAAAGTTCATGACTACGGTTGGTGATTACAACCATTGTGATATATTTTGTTTTTTATTTAAAATTTTTAATTGTTAATACTCTGGCACTTTTTTATGAAATTTCACCATGAAAGTAAAATATCACTATGGTTGCATGTATTGGCCGTTGTGGTAGCGTGATAATATTATACACTCCTAGTTAGCTTGCCTCTTCAGTATCCTTTTTTCCATTGCAAATGTAAACTAGACGAAACAATACACGATTTCAACCCAGACCCTAACGTACAATACTGTGAAACATTACATGATTTCATCCAAAACACCATCGTTCCTACTTCACTGTGCATTTGCCATTGTCGTCATCATCGTCAACCAAGTTGACAAGACCATCACGATCAACCAATTTGTTACCGTCTAGAAGGAAAACAACAACAACACCGTCGTCACCATAAGGAAGGAAGACAACACCATCACCAACACCAACATTATTTACTTAGTCATCATGTTTAGGGTACGTAAAATATTTTTCCCCGTGCATCTACAGTAAACTTCATTTGCCATTGTTGTGGTTGTTTTTGTTTTATTTTGTGGTTGATGTTTATGTTCTTGTTGTTCATGTTGTTGTTGTTTTTGAACTTAGATGTTGACCTTGTTGAGTTCTTCATCAGAAACCAGCAAAGAAACTCAAACAAATGAGAGGTTAGCAAATGATACTCAAACAACTAAAAGTCAAACGAAAAGATCACAAAAAGGTGTCACAATGATGCCCCAATTCACATCAGTCCGGAACTTATCAGGTGAAAAAATTTCTATCCAGTTTGATTCGTTGTACAGAGTAGTGGATTATAAACACTACTCTACTTTTAAGAGTTATGTTTTGTTCCTTGCACGTAGCAAGGTCAGTATATTGATTGATGATTGGAAACAAGTTGATAATAAGGTCAAAGAAAGCATATGGATTGATGTTAAGGTATTACATACTATATATATTAATATATCGCCGATATCAATATCTATAATTTCTAATACATACTTATATATTGATTTAAATGTAGTTGAATTTTGAGTTTACCAATGACTCAAATTTGAAAAAAAAAAAGTGGATATCATATGTTGGTACTCGTTGGAGGGGATTTAAAGCACAACTCACGGCTGACTACATTAGGAGGCCTAAGAGCGGTCTTGCTCATCCATAGATTAGATATAGTTTTATATCGAAGAAGCAATGGAAAGGTTTGTAAAGATACGTCGTTCTGAGGAATTCAAGGTTAGTACTATTCTCATGTAACCGATAATGTTATGTTAATGAGTTATAGATACTAATCATATTTTTTTTTACTATGTTCATAACAGGTTAAAAGCAAAGTCGGAATACTCAATAAGGCCAAGAACATGTACCCCCAAAGATTGTCTCGTGGGGGTTATAGGAATCTTGAGAAAAAATCATGCTTGAAAGACAATCAGAAACAGGAGATGATCGCATCCCATCTCCACCTTCTAGACATGAGAAATGGAAGAGGGCTCGATTAAGACTAGATTGAGATTACACCTCTGAGGCATCAAGAGTAGTTCCCAAAAAATTTGTAAGTATGATTTGTGGTGCTTATGTTATTTTTTATTTAAACACGTTGGTAACAATATATGTAAGTTTCTCATGTTGTGTAGGATAAGTTGGTTGAGGCAGCCCGTGAAGGCACATTTGTTCCGCAAGCACAACATGACATAATAGTAGAAGCCATTAGAACAGATGAGCATGGAGGGCGTGTTCATGCTGTTGGAGAAGGTGTCAGCTTGAGGTCATTCTTTGGGTCTCAAAGAAAAAGTACCGAAAGCCCGAAAATTATTGCACAAAGACAAAAGATTGAAAATTTTGAGAAGCAATTAGAAGAACAACGGAGAATGTTAGAAGAGGAAAAGGAAAAAAGGAGAAAGATATGGAAAGTTTTCAAGAGTTATATTCAGTATGTACTTTACTTGAGATGTTAGTGTTTTATCGAAAATGTATGATATATATTATGCTTGTTTTTGTTTTATGTTTTAATTGAATATTATGATGTGGAGATTAAGTGAAAACCTTGAACAACGGACAAATGAAGATCACCGTAATGTTGATGGTGATGATGATGATTGAACTCCTAGTAGAAGTGTTGTACGTCATGCTTCTACAAAAGGAAGTAATTGTTCAGCCCATCCCTCCCTACGGGTAACCGCAATGATTTAATGGACCCTAATCCAAATGAAATCACAATGTTATACTTGAAAGTTGCGATGGTAAATGAAACGCAACCTCTCCCGCTAGAACATTGTCCATGTTTGGATTTATTCTATTATAGTCTTGAAGATGTAAGGGATTTTCTTGGTGGGTATAAGTGGTTGGACATCGGGATATTGCAAGTTTAGTGCACGTAAGTATATATAGTTGAATATACATGTCATTATAGAACATTATCATTTATAGAACATCACCCCCTAATTTATTCATTTTCTTTAACCATTTAGGTACATTCACCGTCTTTGTATAGAGTTAAATAAATCGAGTACTTACGGAATCTTGGATCCACTTTTATTTGTGGGGCTTTTAATGAACCAAAAGATATCCGAGAGTACTTGAGAACACGGTTAAATGAGGGAGGAAAAGAATGTTACTTAGCATGATTCCTCTGTTCGTAAGTATTTTTGGAGTTGATGTATATGTATTCTATATTTAGTTTTGTTTTAGCAAATACCATTAACCTATATATGCTCTTGTTTATTCAGTGGTCATTGGCAATTGATCATCATATCATTTAGGATGAATACGGTAACTTTTCTGTGTTCCTTGCATGATCCACTGGAAAATAAAATGAAAGATATGATTAATTCATAAGTGTATGCTTAATTCATTTTCTTTGACATTGTAATTAGTTTATCATGTAATATGTTTAATTCAAATTCAATGTACAATGTTGTGGAGCAAGTGAATATGATGAACAATGTTAAAAGAAAGCCCAGATGGATCTGTCCTAAAGTAAGTGGCACGATTATGTTTCTTTCATTTACATTCATGTGTGGTTGAATGCATGTGATTTTTGCTTAAATTTGTACACAATGAAACAACCCGAAAATTGCGAGTGTGGTTATTATGTCATGAAATACATGTTAAACATTATCTTTGCCGACATTGTTGATTCATGGGATAAGGTATACATGTCATAAAATGTTTACATATATTAATATATAAGTTGACTATTGAATTATTATTATACATGTTATTGCTTCTTTCTTGTGTAGATGTTTAACAACTAAACCTCATTCCCCATTGAGGACTTCGTAGATCTTCGTAAACGTTGGGCATATATCCACAATGTTCTTAAGGGTCCTGTTGATTGATGAGGTCAATAACACTTTTCTATAGAGATGATGTGAATAAAACTTTTCTGTATTGATGACATGAATATAGTGTTTGGTGTAAATATGGTTATAATAGTTACAATACTTACAGAATGTATACCTTATCTGTTTGCTGTATTTTACGGTTATAATAGTTACAATACTTACAAATGAACAATGTTAGCTTATCAGTTATGGTTAAAATGGTTACAGGTTAAAAAATGGGATGAATTTGAATTGCTGAGAAATGCATATTTAAAACATAGGAAGTATTTTATGCTCTTTATGCATGTATACCTTATGTGTTATGGTTAAAATGGTTACAGGTTCAATAATGGGATGAATTTGAATTGCTGAGAAATGTATATTTAAAACATAGGAAATTTTGACAGCGGTTATAAAACCTAGCCGTGGTTGTATATTTGTGTCTGCAGAATATATAACGACGGGTATAAAATATAACCGTCATAATATCTCACGCGGTGCACAGAAAAAAAATAAATATCAAAACGGCGCAGCTGGGAATCGAACCTAGGAGCATTATATTTATCACAACGGTTCATTTTAATAACCGCTGTGATAGGGCGCGTTGTTTCTAGGTTATTACAACGGTTAATGGCCCGTGATTATAAGTATCAAATTACAACGACACTCTACATAACAACGCCTGCGCCAGCATCATTATATACCTTTCTCAACCGTTTTTAATGGGTATTTACGTAGTAGTGTCACTACCCTTGGTTCCTTTTCCCTTGGAATTTGTGGTTCAAGCCTATGAGGTTCGACTCTAGGTGGTTCGACCCCTATTCCCTGATTTACCACATTCGCGTGAGTACATTTCGTTGGATTTGGTTAATGGTAGGGTCCTCTTCCAAGGCTACCCCTTGATTTTCTACCATCCATTCCCTTTGAGGATGTCGGGGGGTTGTGGAACACCAAAGAAATCAGCAATGCGCGTCATTTGCGCTACCATCTGTTGGTTTATTTGGGTAGTGTTTTGGATCAAAGGGTTAAATATCGCGCCTATTTGTTGGGAAAGCATTTGGACCATTTCGTGGTTGCTTTCGTCCATTTGTTGCCTTATCACCGCTGCAGAGTTATTGGTGAGATTGGGCATTTAGGTAGGAAATCCCGTCCCCAAGGGCTGGCTAATTCGCCCCAAATTGTTAATGCCTGAACCAGATCCTTGTAATGGAGAAGTCGCGTTCACCACTGGGTCTGTGAACATTGATGTTGTATTATGCAAACTTGCCATCATTGAAGTTGGCATGTCATAAGGTTGTTCGCGACCAGTTAGAGGCATCAAAAATTCAGGCACAGAAGGCCTGAATAAACTACTCCCTACTTGAGGGGGGTCGCTAGTGGACCCTGTGTCCCTATATAAGACAAAATGGGTCCACTTTGGGCAATCGACTACACGGGCGTCGTACTTGCCGTTGATGGCACAGGTTCAGATACAGACGCTGCAACAGTAGTTCCCCCTATCGAAGATGAATGGGGTGGTTCTCCATTATCATTTGGTGGATTTTGATTATTTGGTGGATTTTGATTCACCATCCTCCTTACGTATATTCTCCTTGTTCTTTCCTCGTTGTTTGTGGCTATTTTACAACTCCTTAGTCTCATACAACGAAGTTAGAGAGATAGTAAAATGAAGAACTTATACAAAAAATTTCAAAAAGAAAATGTTTTAACAATAGCATTGTCCCACTGGGCGTGCCAATTTGTTTACCGTGAAAATTAGTAAACAACCGCTAGTCTCCAAAAATGGTTTAATTTACAGGATCAACCAGTGAATCCTAGTACATGTGCTTTTGTTAAAACTATATTTGAAAGTCTATGAACGTTTCGACAATATCCATGATTGAAGAATGTTGTTTAAAATTTAAAAGTAAATTGCAGAATTTGTAAAAGAATTGCAATAAAGAACTTCAAAGTAAATTGCAATGAGAAAGTAATTGATAAACTGTAAATAACTTCAATTGAAATGAAAATATGGTGATTCACGCATACATTCTCAACGAACTCTTTTCTCAACACACTTAGATACTTTGAGTAATTTGTGAGTATTTCTACAATGATTGAACACACAAAATCCTACACACTAAGACTCATATTTATACAACGTCGAAAATAACCGCTATCAACGGTCTTTTCTCTAGAAAATGACACGTTTCGCTTGCATGTCTTCAATTCGCCACTGCTTGACACACACCACCTTTGGAAAATGGATAAGGACAAAAGACAGTTATCATCCTTATTCAAAATTCAAAACTTTCGTCGAACGCAACCTCAATATTGCTTCCGTCGAAATTGCAGAGGATCTCTTTGACCAAGATCTTCAATAATACTCTTGTCGAATCCAAAATATCAGCTAACAGTCGGTCCCTTACTCGAACCAGACTCTGATACCACTGATGGATCATTGTGAGGGAGAAGCATTTACATTAGGTCAAAGGTCAAAGACTCACACAAACAAGTGAGAGATACACCACATATTCACCTAATATCTTAAGGTGATAGGTGTATGGGTCATTTTACTTATAAAGTGTTCAACCTCCATTTTTTTAAACAATATGGAACTTAGAACTCACACTTATTTCTCAACACAACTCATACTTATTTCTCAACACAAATCCAATACAATAATTTTTTTTTTTTTAAATCATAAATTTTTCCACACCAATATTTTTAGAAAACTCAATTACCATATTTTTTAGGTAGACTACCATATTTTTTTAATTTGTATCCAACATTTCATTTGTTCTACTGAATTTTCGTCCAAATTGTTTTACCAAGTTTTGAGAAAGGTAATACGAATATTAAGGAAGTGTGGGTGTCAAGTCAAATTTTTGGATTGAAATGAAAAAATCTCCAATTATAAACACAATTTTTTCCTTTTTTTTCCCTTCACCACACTCACACGAAACAAACATGATGTAAAGAAAGCACTGTCAATCACTTTTTCTTCAAAAGCTAAAAAATCACTACTAGAAAATTCGTTTTTAGTGACCAAAAAATTTCCGTCACTGTAGCCACCGAATTAGTCACCAAAATTTGATATCCGTGAGTAAATTTTTAGAGGTCACTAAATCGGTCACTAAATAAAAATTAGCCACCGATATAGCGACCAAAAGTTTGTGATCACCTATCCGGTCTCAAAAAAATATTTTTATACAATAGTTAGTTTATATAAAAAATTTAGTGACCGAAATTTCGGTCACTGGTATTTTTGTTGTTTTTTTTTCTTTATTTTTTAATCCTCTTTATTATGTTACTATTTCTCTCTCAATTTTTTTTAACATTTTCATCCTTTTTTTAATTTTTTTTAAATTTTTTAATAAAAGATTCACCTTTTTATTATTTTAACAAATAAAACATATAATTATATAAACAATTATGCTATTTTATTTTTATATATGTATAAAAGTGATTTTTTTTATTATATGCAATTTTTATATGTGCATAATGAAATTACATTAACAAAATCAAATTTTATTTTCATTAGATTCAATTAAATTAAATAATAATTAGTAATTTTTTAAATATTATTTAGATTTTTTTATATTTCTTATATGTATATATATTTAAATATATAGAACATAAGAAATGTTATTAAATGGTCTAGTGGTAAGGCCTAACTAAAATAACTGGAGGCAATAGGTTCGATTCCCAAGTTAAGAACGAATTTTTTAATAGTGGGTTCAAAACACACAAGAGGATTCCACTACTCATCTCCCAATATACACGCACCTTACTAGTGATTTCCAATAGAAAAATGATATTCTTACATCAAAAAATGACACTACACCCGATATCTACAAATACGTGAACAGTGTTTTTATATTATTTTAACTTTGTAATGTATTTTTCTCTAAAATTAGTTTGGTTAATGTAATATTAAAACTTGGTTAATACAGTTCAAAGTTTGGTTAATATATATTATGTATATATATCATTCAGATTTTTGTTAATATTATGTATACATTTATAATTTAGTCTCAGAATATGGTTAATAGTATGTATTTTATTGGTTAATGAAGTAGTGAAAGTGGTCAATAAATTATATGTAAAATAATTGGTTAATGGTGTAAATATTTATGGTTAATACAATTGTAAAGTTGATTAATGACACAACCTTATATTTGTGTTATAAAATAAATTTTAAAAATAAATATTTTAAAAAAATAATAATAATATTTTTAAAAAAATAATATTATTTTAATAAAAAGCATTGTTTGCATACGGTGTAAGTATGTGGTGTAAAAAATGGTGTCAAGGTAACAAAGTTGTTTCCAATAAATACCAACATATATCTTGAGAAACATAGCACAAAAACACAACAACATAACCCAATTACCAACCAAAAAACCATGATGTTTTCTTCTACAAGAGAAATGCCTTCACCATCTTCAATTTTCTCAGCTTATGCATCCATGACAGCTTCCATCATGCTACTTCGTTCCATGGCACATGAACTCATTCCTCAACCAATTCGTGGCTACCTTTTCAACACCTTCCGCTACCTCATAAAGCCACGCTCCCCTACACTCACACTCATCATAGAAGAATCAACCGGCATAACACGTAACCAAGTCTACGATGCTGCAGAATCTTATCTCTCAACAAGAGTCACTCCTGAAAACGAAAGACTCAAAATCAGCAAAGTCCCAAAAGAGAAAAAACTCACAATCCGTTTGGAAAAAAACGAAAAGTTAACCGATACATATAACGGTTTAACTCTGAAATGGAGATTTATCTGTGCTGAAACGGAGAAAAACAGCGCAGACGATATTCACAACAGCAATAACAGTATCTCTGTTAGATCAGAAAAACGATATTTCGAACTGAGTTTTCACAAAAAGTATAAGGAAATAGTTCTGGATTCCTATCTTCCTTTCATTCTTGACAAAGCTAAAGAAATGAAAGACGAAGAAAGGGTGTTAAAAATGCATACATTAAACACCGCTTATTGTTACAGTGGTGTGAAATGGGACTCTATAAACCTTGAGCACCCTTCAACATTTGAAACCCTAGCTATGGAACCTGAAATGAAGAATGCTATTATAGAAGATTTGAACATGTTTGTGAAGAGGAAAGATTTTTATAAGAAAGTTGGAAAAGCATGGAAACGTGGTTATTTGTTGTATGGTCCTCCTGGTACTGGAAAATCTAGTTTGATTGCTGCCATGGCAAACTATTTGAAGTTTGATATCTTTGATCTTCAACTTGGTAACATTGTTAGAGATTCAGATCTTAGAAAGTTGCTTCTTGCTACTGCTAATAGATCTATTTTGGTTATTGAAGATATTGATTGCAGTGTTGATTTTCCTGAGAGGAGACATGGTGAAGTACGTAAAGAAACTGATATACAGGTTAGTAGTAATAATTCTTCATTATAGTAATTAACTTTACTAATTATAACTTAATTATTATATAAGTAAATCAACTTTTCTTAGTTGCAAAGAAGTGGTAGTACAGTACCTTTGACTGCTTTTAATTCTTCACTCTAATATGTATGTTAATCAGATTCAAATGATTTTTCTTGATTTTAAAATTAAACAACTTATCAATGTAAATAAACCCTAGCCATGCAACCGCGATAAATTTCTGAAAGAAGAGTTTTGCGGTCAATTGTAGTGTTTTTTCTACTCGAAAGAATTGCACACCGGGAATATTTGAATGTGTTTACCAACCCTCGAGATTGACCGATTGGTGATGACTTGAGTCTTGAAAGTGTGTTTTTATCAAAATCTAAGATTTGAATTTTGTTAAATGCTAATAATTTTTGTGTTTGATTAGTTGATACATAATTTTGTTTCAATTTTAAATGAACTCTTCAGGTTTCAAAATCAGATATAAGTATTTTTAAAAAAAACAAGAAAAAAATATCAATTGTGGAATATGACTGTTATAATTAAGAGCATCCACACTCCTCAACCATATTTTGGTTCTTTAAATAGGATTCATACAATTTTTTATATTATATTATACTTTTATATTTTTTAAACAACCCAACTGTATTTTTCAAATAACCATACAATTTATTAAAAACTCTAAAATGGATCTCATCAAATCTCACAATATACTCAATTATTATCATTAATATTAAAATGTATGCCATTAAAATCCAGCTGGCAACAAAAAAAACGTGGCAAACCAGCCAACGGTTACAAGCCACAACACAATTCTTTTTCTCAATTATCCAACATCTCTGACACTGAAGCTTTGGAAACAGTGAGTTTTTTTACCTAATATGGCTATTTTTCTAGTAGCTAGCGTGAGGGTTCTGAATTCCTATTGAAGTATGCAAAGATACAAAGTAACATGACATGTCCTTTTGTTTGAGATTTTGGAGTTTGGACAGGTTCACTACTTTATCATGTGTGTCTTTAGAGTCATTTTTTATTTTTGGACAAACACCTTTCACACAAGTGGAAACTTTTTGTTTTCGACAGCACACTTTGATTAGGTACGTGGAGACAGTGGAACTGACGTGTCGTTCAATAACTGGTTAAGAAATTTGGTTTTTTCAAAATATATTTTCAGTAAAGTTGAAATTAAAGATGTGAAAACTCAAAAGCATTATTTATGGTATCATCATCATGCATTATATATAGGCATAAAAAAAAAAAAAAAAAAAAAAAAAAAAAGACATTTTGGTTTGTTGCTCTCTGTTTTCACATAAATAGCAATAGGAAGAATACAGAGTAGTTGCTGTCAAAGGCTTTTGTTGTTGAATGGTGGATGCCTCATAGGATGGGCCTCTTTTAGGAATATTTATTCAGTTTAATTCCTATGCACTCATTCCAAGTTCATTTTTAAACTATCATTATTTATTTAAATTAGAATACTAAAATTATTAATATATAGGCTCATCTTGATTCTGATGGATGGATGCAGTTGACATTATCTGGATTATTAAACTTCATAGATGGATTATGGTCAAGTTGTGGAGATGAAAGAATAATCATATTTACAACAAACCACAAAGAAAGATTAGATCCAGCTCTTTTAAGGCCAGGAAGAATGGACATGCACATTCACATGTCCTATTGTTCTTATGAAGGTTTCAAAATTTTGGCCTCAAATTACTTAGAAATTTCCCATGATAACAACCCCTTATTTGGAGAGATTGAAGGACTAATAGAAGACATACCGATAACACCGGCGCAAGTGGCCGAGGAGCTGATGAAGAACGAAGACGCCAATGCGACGCTTGAAGGGTTTGTGAAGTTACTTAAGAGGAAGAAGATGGAAGGTGATGTGTGTGAGAATAATAACAAAAGAGAAAATCAAGAGAAGCAATGTAAAAAGAGGAAGGTTAGTTGTAAGCAAAAAAGAGGTGGTGGGAATAGCAAGAGCAATGTTGGTGTTACTCAAAGAAGGACTAGAGGAATTATTAAAAGAGGTTCTAGTTTGTAATTTGTAATAATATGCTTGTTAGTTGTGATTAAATAGCCTCTTTTGGATCGGCGCTCCTTTCTGACTGGTTGGCCGGGCGATGTGCTTCGGGTACTCTTCTATCAGTGAGCAAGTTCTGTTGACGGGAGTCAGATCTTTGGTTAGTTTCTTTTCTCATCTGGTGAGTCCGGCGTAGTTTCGGCAGTGTGGAAATCTTGGATTCAGAATTGCAGTTTGGTTGGGATGTTTTTGTTAATCCGGTATCTGGTGGGAGCTTGGGGCATCATTGCAAATGGCTGCCAGGCTATTTGTCCTGTCATGTATCTTCCTTCAGGTTCCTAGTGTTGGTGTTTGGTGGGGCAAGTGGCACATTTTGTTGCTTGTTCTTTGTACTGTGGAGCTTTGCCCAGGTTTCTGGCTTAGGTGTTTGGTTGGGGGCATGTAGTGCAATAGGCAGCTTGTTCTTTTCTTTGTTTTGTTTTTGATCTTTGGTCTCTTGTTTAGGTGTTTGGTTGTGGCAATACTTTGAGCTTCGATCTGGTCCTTTTCCTTGGCAGTGCATAAACATTGCCTGTTTTTTTCCTGTTATGGCTTTGTATCTTGGTTTGTTTTTGGCATTTCTTATGCCACAATCAATGAATTTCTTTTGGTCGTTGCAAAAAAAAAAAAAGATTGTTAGAGGTACTAATTGTGTTTAGGAACTAAATACTGTTTATGTAAGGTTTGTGGTTTTATTTGTTATAATCTTTTGCTTAAAGATTGTGTTTCTTTTCAAATTTTAGTTGAATTATTTTAACAATTTGAGATGAAAAGATTGACATATATAATGGATTTTGTCTTCTTTAAACTGCATTTTTGGTCTTTTTGTTTTATTACCCTCATAAAAAATAATTGTTTTTTAATTGAATTTTTGGCCTTTTAAGTATTATACTTGATGTATTTTTTTTCAATCTTGATTTCTTTTATGCAAAAATAGTGTGGCGTCGAGAATTTTACCTTTAGTGGGAAAAAAACTTACTTAAACTTAAAATGGTAGCAGTTGCGATATTTGAAAATCTAGTATATGAAATACAAATATGTCATCACGTAACATTACCTATGTCTAAACGAAAATGACTCTGCTACGCTTTAAAATTTGATATCAACTCATAAATTTCTTTAATATATAACATATCATCAATGTTGTAGTGACGTAGTTCTCTTACCTTGAATTTTTAGGTTTTACTGTTAGGGCTCCGGCTGGTGGTGGTCAACGGTAGTTTAAATTGGTGAATCCTACTCAAGAGGCTTGGGTGGAGGTAAGAAACAAAAAAGAGAAACATAAGATGACGAAAAGGTTTTCGGTTTGGAAGGCAAGAAAAGGAAAGGCAAACGAGGGAGATGATATAGTGGTCTCGTTTTCCTTCACAGAGTTTTCGGACTCTTATGACGCCAAGGATATGTTTACAGTATTCAAAGATTTTGGGCTGGTACCAGAGGTTTTTATACCACAACGACGGGATAAGCGTGGTACACGTTATGGGTTCGTAAGATATCGAAAGGTCACTAATGCTAAGGTGATGGCGGCGAAACTAGACAGTATCTTCATTAATGGAAGAAAAATCTTTGCAAATATTCTAAAGTTTCAGATAAAGGGAGATGACGAAAACACGGGAAACAAAGTCGTTGTGGCGTTTAGAAGGGAATGTGCAATATCTAAGGAACCTACTCAATGTGAGAAAGATAAATTGATGGGTTTTTATGCCCAGGTTTTGGGTAATGGAAATACATTGGGTGAGGATAAAAGGCAAAGGGACAGGATGCGTATTGGTACCAGGCGAAAGGAAAGTATCGTTGAGCCAAAACAAATATTTGCGCAGTTGTAGTTTAAGATAGATAAAGAGGATTTGGCTAGATTTGAAAAGGCCTTCGTTGGGGAAGTGGACAAACTAGGAGAAACGTATAACATTCAGAGAGCATTAAACGCGGAAGGTTATTTCCATATAAAAGCAACCCCGATGGGGGCAAATTTATGTCTCCTCAAAGAAACAGAAGAATGAGAGGTGAAAGCACTGATTGCTGAAGATAAGAAATAGGTGTCACGATGGTTTGCGAATATCTACCCGTGGTCACAGGATGATATCGATAATGAGCGACTAACATGGATGCGTTGTTACGGGTTACTTCCACATGCATGGAAAAAGGAATTTTTCAAATTCATTTCAAGTACCATTGGTGAATTTATTTGTTGTGATAATGAAACAGAAAAGCTAAAAAGGATGGATGTCACAAGCTTTTTGGTGAAGACGAAGTACTCGCTGAACTTGAACGAAGTTTTTAACGTTGATATTAATAATCATGTCTTCAGAATCAAACTGGTTGAAGAGACCCATGGTCCTAAAAGCTTGTGTGATCGAACTTTTAGGTCACCGGAAAGTGATTAAGGAGTTTCAGAGTCTGAGGGGGGCGAGAGTACGTGGAGTGTCCATGAAGAAGAAGACGATGATGGCACAAATAACGAAGTTTTTGAAGAAAAAAAAGCAATAGTGAAGGAGGCGGCAACAGTAATTTTGAAAAAGGGGGGTAGTGAGGGAAAATTCAATTCTGAAAGGCACATGTGCTCAAGTGAGGCAATCAGACTGGCTTTGAAGGCCCATTCCTTAAAATCAGGTGAAAAGGTTAATCTTGGAAAACAAGATTCGGACAAGAGGTCAAATTCATTGGAAGGCTTTTGTGGTTCATTAAATGATCGAAATGATAAAGCTAGTAAGTCGGGAAATGATACTTTGGGTTTCAGGAAAAGGCCATCAAACTTAGTTACTAAAGTATTTGAGGCATCTATTCATAATGTAAGTGGAAATTTTAATAGTTTGTTGGGCCTAGAAAATATTGGATCGGATATAATATCTTGTTCTCCTATTGGGCTTGTGGTGGCGCAAACAAGGCCTAAGTTGAAAAAAAAAACTCCTCAACGAGATCTATGAAAATATTCAAATACCTTTCTCCTCTTCTTATTTCTCCACCCTTATTCACTCAATCAACATTGAAAAGTCGATCAATACCTAACCTGTGCAAATTATCACCAATGATTCTAGCCAAAGTTCTTTCGTGGGAGACTCTTATTCAAGTTACTCGGGTGGATCCATCTTGTGCTGTGAATCGTTGAATGATTCAGATGTGGATAAAGGTAATTCTCGAATTAAAAGAGTGTTGGATGAAGTTCATGGTAAAGTTTGGAAGCCAATCAAGGATATGGGAATCGAGGGTGAAGAAGATGATGAAGCTTTTGAAGGAATAATTAGAAAAATGGAAGACAGAGATATATATGCCTTTTAGGATAAGATGGAGGTAACTATTAAGGGTTCAGGAATGTGATTACCTACAATATATGAAGGGGGAAGTGTAATTAAAAGAAAGAGAATTAGAAAAATGATTAGGGGAGGGAAAGTTGATTTATGTTTTCTTAAAGAAACATAGTTTAATTGTATGAAAGAAGGGTTGGTTTAGAGCTTGTGGGGCAATAATGCGTGTGGTTGGTCTGAATTTGTTGCAACAGGTCATTCTGGTGGTTTAATAACAATCTGGAATGATAATGCTATAAATCCAATTTTCATTTTCAGAGGGCCTGGATTTCTGGGAATAAATGCAATGTGGAATAACATGAATTGTTATTTTGTAAATGTTTACTCTCCTGGCGGTTTAGTTGAAAAACAGAAAGTTTGGATTGTTCTTATAGAGTGGAAAAACAAGGTTCTCAAAGGTGAATGGATTGTCGGAGGGGATTTCAATGCTATTAAGGCAGTTCGTGAAAGGAGAGGTAGTGGAAGAGTAGACTGGCTTGCAATGGAGGAGTTTTCCTCATTCTTAGAAGCGATGGATCTCGTGGATCTTCCGGTAGTGGGGAGTAGATTTACGTGGATAAAAGATAATGGAAGATGTAGGAGCAGGCTTGATAGAGTGTTGTTAACAGATGGAGTAATCAATAAATGTAATATTTTGGCTCAAATAGTGGGCAAAAGAGATATTTCATATCGTCGGCCAGTCTAGATAAAAGTCAATAAGAGGAATTAGGGCCCAAAACCTTTCAAGGTTTTCAACGCCTGGTATGATCATCCTAACTTCTTTGAATATATGAAAATGAAATGGAATGCTTATGTTGGTAGTGGGAGTGCGACTCACATATTAAATGAAAGATTTAAATTGTTGAGATCCAAACTTAGAAGGTGGAACAAGGAAGTGTTCGGTTGGATTGATTTAAATATTGACAACTCTGTAGAGACTTTAAACAAACTGGAAGAAGATTTGGATTTTATGAGTGAGGAAGATTTACAAGAGGACTTGGTGGTTAGGATCAAACTTCAAGAAGAATTGTGGAATAAGCTGTTACTCCAAGAGAGTCTTATTAAACAAAAGGCGAGAATGAAGTGGGTGAAGGAATGAGATATAAACACAAGGTTTTTTCATGCAATGTTGAAAGCTATAAACAAAATAAATACCATCTCTAAGGTGAAGGTAGGGGCAGTAGTTTTAGAAGAGGTGGAAGAGGTTAAAGAAGCCATTAGAGATTTCTTTGACAAAAGGTACAGTAAGGAGGAGGGAGCTAGACCAATCTTGAGAGCGCATAATGTAACTAGATTGAGTATGGAGGAGAGTGAGGGTCTTGCAATACATTTTTCAGAGGTAGAAATTCATGAGGAATTATTTGAGTGCGATGGAGCCAAAAGCCCGGGGGCCGAACAATTTCAATCTAGTTTTTCTGAAGAAATGTTGGGAGATTGTAGGGACGGATGTGGTTAATTGTGTTAACGAGTTCCATTCTTCTTCAGTTCTCCCTAAAGCTATGACTTCATCCTTTACTGTTTTGGTTCCAAAGGTTGACAACCCTCAAGGTTTAGGAGAATATCGTCTATTTGCCTCATTGGATGTATTTACAAGCTTATTTTGAAACTGTTAGCAGCACGTATGAGAAAAGTGATAGGAAAGCTTATTTCGAAAACGTAAAAATCATTTATATCGGGTAGAAACATTCATGATGGGGTTCTCGTGGCTAATGAACTTATTGATATAGTGAAGAGACAAAAGAGCAACTGTCTTTTGTTCAAAATCGACTTTGAACAGGAGTTTGAATGTGTGGACTGGGCATACTTAGAAAGGATTATGGAAGACTTGGGATTTGGGAAGAAATGGTTACAGTGGATGAGGGGAACAATTTTTACCAGCCATATCTCAATCCTTGTCAATGGTGGAACAACGAAAGACTTTAAGGTGTCTAAGGGATTGCGTCAAGGCGATCCTTTGTCTCATTTTCTGTTTACTTTGGTGGTGGAAGGTTTTCGTCTTTCAGTTATAAGGGCTGCCATTTTAGGAATGCTTAGAGGGTTGACAATAGGTAATAATGTGAGTTACAATTTACTGCAGTTCGTGGATGATACTCTATTGTTTAGTGATGCGTCGTGGGCAAACTTATGGGGATTAAAAGTAATTTTGAGAGGGTTTGAAATGGTGTCAGGGCTGAAAATTAACGCTTGGAAAAGTAGAGTGTTGGGTATTGGCGTAAACGAAGAGTTTATGGGGGCTTCGTCTTAATTCTTATATTGCAATATTGGCGTTATTCCTTTAAAGTTTTTAGGCCTGTCAGTGGGAGGGAACCATAGAAGCTGCTCCTTCTAGAGGCCCATGATTCAATGTTTCAAGGAGAGGTTAGCTTCTTGGAAGGGCAAAATGTTGTCTATCTGGGGAGGTTCACTTTAATTAATACGGTATTAATGAATCTGCCAATTCATTCTCTTTCCTTCTTCCAAGCTCCAAGTATGGTGTTAAAGGAAATTGTGGCGATTCAACGCAAGTTTTTGTAGGCTGGCTCGGTGGAGAGGAATTCCATCTCATTGGTAAGTTGGGATATCGTTTGTCAACCAAAGGAGAAAGGGGGGTCTTCGCATTAGAGATGTGCGTGTTTTCAACAAAGCTCTATTATCCAAATGGCTCTGGAGGATTCTTTCGAAAAGGGAGACAATTTGGAGTGATATTTTGAATTACAAATACGGGAATTTGCAGCGCATGATTTTAATGAAGGAAACACAAAATCATGTGCCTTCTGAATCTTTATGGTTGCGTGATCTGATGATAATTGGTGATGACGAGGTCAAAGGCTCCTTTACGGATTCTCTTAGCTTTAAATTGAGTAATGGTGTTTGTACTCCATTTTGGATAAGTAGGTGGATTGGGTTAGATCTTATCAAACTGCTTTTCCCGCAACTGTTCAAGATTTCTGTGCTGAAAACTGCTGCTGTCGATGAGGTTTGTTCGTGGATAAATGGGGACTGGGAGTGGAACTTGAGGGTATTGGGTTGTGATGACAGTAGCAGTCTGTCTTTAGTTTGGTTGGACTTGCGGACAATGATAAATGAAGTTTGACTTGTGCTTGGCGTGGAAGACTCTTAGATCTGGCCGTGGAGTGTTAGTAAGTCCTTTACGGTATCATTTTTTTACAACAGAATTCAAGACTTATCAGTCCACAACATTTTACGGATCTAATGTGGAAAACTAGTCTACCCATGAAGGTTAGGGTGTTTGGTTGGAGATTAATTTTGGACAGGTTGCCTATGAGGAAGTCTCTCGCTATGAGGGGCATTGTCAACAATCCACATGCTATTGTGTGTGTCTTTTGCTTCTTGGCAGACGAATATGAGAATTATTTATTCTGTAGGTGCGGTAAAACTAAGATTGTTTGGAAAAAAGATATTTGAGTGGCTTGATATTCAATGGTTCTTTGAGGAAGATTGATGTAAATTCTTATTGGAATGGTACTTGAGGTTAAGTAGTAAATGCACAATTCAAGCATCTTTCCTCTTATGGTTCACAACATCGTTGTGCATTTGGCAATCAAGGAACAATATCATCTTTAGAGACGAGATTGGTGACCCGGAAGTTATCGTTCAAAGAATTATTGTGGTATCTTGGTGGTGGATAACGCTTGTTTCAAAAAACAAGTTAAATTGTAATTACTACGAATGGATTAAATATCTTTGTGATTTTAAGTAGGTTGTTCCTCTTTGTAAGTGGGTTGGAGTACCCCTAGTACTCCAAATTATTTATTTCGTTTGCTTATAAAAAAAAAGATATTTGAAAATCTAAAAAAAAGTGTAATTAAACTTTTTTTTAGACATTAAAAATATGTTTGGATGAAACATTTTAACGAGAGAACATAATATTTTGATGAAATTTAAAATGATTTGTGCAAAATTTCTTGTTTGAATAAAAAATATAAAGAATAGTTAAAATGATAGAAGTATTTTGTTCAAGCTAAATTTCGCAATCTTGAAATAATATCTAAAATAAATAAAAAATTAAATTCTTCTCATACTCTATAGTAGAACTGTCATAATGGGTTAACCTACATAGGCCGACCTGAAAAATTTTAGGGTTTGGGCTTTAAAATTAGAGGTCATATTTTCAGAACTTTTTTAGCCAAATTCTAAAAAGTCTGCTACCCATTAGTGCTAGTCCATATGGGACATGGGTAGCCCATTAGACCCATATCGCTATAAATTTTTAAAGATATATTAATACTTATTTGTCTTACTTCAAAATAACATAATGATTTTTCTCACCTCACTAAATTTTATCTCTATTCTATTCAATATTTCTCTTTTAAATATTATACATTAATATAATCAACACTATTTTCTCGTATTCTATTAGTTTCTCTTATGTTGAATATTCGAATATTATTTTATCCAGTTTAGACATATATTATATTTAAAAACACATTATAATATTTATAAAAAATAATATAGTCCTTAAAAATGTATTATGTTTAAAATAAAATAATTTTTAATTTTATTTATCATAAATATTATAGTATTTTTATTTTTATTTTAAAAAGCCCGTTTAGGGCCGGGCGAAGCCCATCTAGGGCCGAGCTCGGGTAATTATTTTCTAACTCATATTAGAAATGAGTTTTTTTACTCAACCCCTAAAAAGTCTGAGCCCACCAAGACCGACCCATTTAAGGCCGAGTAGTCCATTTTGACAACTCTCCTCTATAGAAATTGAATCTCAAATTGAATAATATTATTATTTTAAATTTTAGTTTCCATATTTTTAAAATTTTAAAAGTGACCTTAAAATTTCCAAAAAAGTTTCCGAATTGGTCCATAATAATATACAAATTAGTCTCTTTAAATTTTAAAATATGTAAATTGATTCCATTTTAAAATTTAAATTTTAACCCAAAAATTTTAAAATTTATAAAAAATGACTCCAAAAATCTAACAATAATTTATTTAATACTTATCCAAATAAAATAATTTAAAAAAATAATCAATTTTAATTGAATAATTTGAATTATTTAAAATTTTGAATTCTTTAAAAAATTTCAATTACCTCATCCAATCATTTATTTGCTAGTATTTTAAATATTTATTAGGTCCGTCTATCTACTTTTTTTATTGCGTTAACGCGTGTATGAATTTTTAAAAGGTTTTTGATGTACGCCTCATTAAAATAATATTATTTAAACATAATCAATAAAATTAATATGTGTATGGTTTAATAGTGCTAATAATTATTAAATGTAATATGCATTCACTTTTTACCCATTAAAATAAATTACAATTCAATTAAACTTTAAACTTTAAACTTAAAAATAAGATTATGTGTGTACGATACATTCAATATAAATATCCATGAATAAATTACATCTCTCACATTTGTAAGTATCCATGCATCTCCCACATATCTCTCTCACATGCATCTTCTCTTTCTCTCACACAATTTTCTTTTTTGTACATATATCACAGCCCTGAACTGAAATGAAAAAAAAAATTATAATATTTTTACTATTTTAGAATAAAAATGACAACATTCAAAAGAAATAAATAAAAACAAAGCGGTGAAGGAGGGGGCAAGAAAATTGTTTATTCCAACCACTCTAACTAAATTAAAAGAAAAATTAGGTCGACTCTATTCTAAACTATGATCATATATGTTGAGATTGTAATTAATTTTGTTGAAGCGGGTAGTGCTCGACAGAAATAAAGATGTGTCGAAACATGTAGTGTGTGTCGAGTAGTATTAGATGTCGAAGTGTCGAAGCAGGTTATTTGACACAAGATTTCGACTTAGACCAAAATAGGTATTTTGGCATTTTGTAATTTTTGGGCTTTAGCTTAAAGAGCAAGTTAGCTCAATTATAAATAGAGGAAGCAACCCCTATTTTGTATAATAATCTTGCAATCGCTTGCAGTTGAAAAATTAACGAGATTTTTCACAGGTTATGGGCAGAGAGAGACTCTGCAGAAATCACTTTCTTCTTTCTTACTCAATTTTTCTTTCTTTCATTGTTATTGTGTAGAAATAATCATCTTACAACCAGGATTGGTTGATTCACTCAAGTGAATGGTGAAGAACAAGAGGGAATTCAGTCAGTTCATTGATTCTTGTTCATCAAGATTGATTCGGAATTACTCAAAGTTTTAGGTTTAATTCTAACACCTTATATCTAGAGCATTGACTGAGTGATTCGTGGGAAACAAAACACGGTGGCGATGAATCATCCAAACGGACATTTTCCGGCGAGTCTCCCAATTCTGAAGTGTCAGAATTATGAGAATTGGTGCAAATAGATGAAGGTGGTTTTTTGTTATCAATATCTTTGGGATCTTATGAAGTTAGGAATAACACCACTTGCATAAAACACGTCGGATCAAGAAAAAGCTGCATACAAAGAATTGAAGAAGAAAGATTATAATGTGTTGATTCAGACAATTTCGAAAAGGTCGGTGATGTAGAAGCAATGAAAGAAGCATGTGAAATCTTGGAGAAATCGTTTGGAGGTGCAGAGAAGGTGAAAGAGGTGAGGTTACAAACTCACTAAAGGACGTATGAATTGCTTCAGATGGAAGAAAGTGAAAGCATAATACATTTTTTCACTAGGGTTACTAAATTGGTGAATCAAATCAAGGTATGTGGAGAAGTGTTGATATCAAGATCTGTTATCGCAAAGATCTTGAGGTCATTGGCTCCAAAGTTCGACCACGTGGTAGTAGCCATAGAAGAGTCGAAAGATTTGTCAAGTTTGACAAAGGAAGAGCTTCAAGGGATGCTTGAATCTCATGAACAAAGAATGGCTGAAAGAGCTACAAGCAAGTCGGAGAATGATGTGGCTTTGCATGCGTAATCAGCAAGAGAAAAAAAATACAAAGGGAAATGGTTCGACAACAAATTAGAGGATGCTACAATAATTCGATTGGTCGAAATCAGTAAGAATGAGAGTGGTTGAATCATAGAAAGTCCTCATAACAAAGCAACCAAAGAGGTGGTGTAGCAGGTAGAGGAAGAGGCGATGGTCGAAAACCTGACAAAAGTCACATTCAGTGTTTCAATTGTCAGAAGTATGGTCACTATTCTAGTGATTGTCCAAAAAAAAATAGCCAAGATAATGATGCAAAGTTGGCAAAGCATGAAAAAGAAGACATGTTGTTGATGGCAATAACAAGAGATGAAGAAAGATTCCAGGACCAATGGTATTTGAACTCAGGATGCTCATCACACATGACAGGTAGGAAGGATTGGTTTGTTAACATAAAACCCTCAATGAAGAACATGGTGAAATTTGCAAATGACAATACCCTAGTAGGTGAAGGTATTGGTGATGTTCTGATTATGAGGAAAGGTGGCAAGAGGTCAGCAATTTCCAATGTATTGTGCATACCAGACATTAAGAGTAATTTGCTCAGCATATGGCGGTTGGTTGAAAAGAACCACAAAGTGTCGATTAAAGACAAGATGATGAGAGTTATCGACTCAGGAGGAAGGTTAATCTTGAAGGCTCTCATGTCTCAAAATGGAATCTTTAGGATTTAACTTAATGTGATGGAGTACAAGAGTCTTGCAACTGCAGCTAGCAGGGATAAATAGATATGGCACTATAGACTTGGCCATAGCAACTTCAAAGACATCAGAGATCTAAAGAGAAGAAATATGGTTTTGGGGTTACTAAAAATCGACATTCTAAACAAAGTATGTGAGGAATGTGTGCAGGTGAAGTTGCACAAGAACAACTTCAGCAAGGATGTAGGAAGCAAGTTGAAGGCAGTTCTTGAAGTCATATACTCTGATGTGTATAGACCTATCCAGGTGGATTCAATTGGAGGTAAAAGATACTGTGTCAAATTCATAGATGATATGAGTAAAAAACTATGGACTAGCCTGATCAAGAAGAAAAGTGAATTGATTGAGGTATTTGCCAAGTTTAAATCTATGGTCGAAAGACAAAGTGGTCGAAAGCTTAAGATTCTGAGGACTGATGTGTTAGAACAAGATTTGTTCATGACATATATCATTTGGGGTTTGAGGAGGTTGAAAGAAAAATGTTGTTATCTAATGTGTGTTCTAAGTATGCGGGTTCTAAAGCTTAAAGAATAAACCATTCAGAATCTGATAGAAGAACGCATTTCAGAGAAGCTGAGTTACTGGCTTCTGATGGTTCAGAACTGATGGACATTATTAAGTAAAGTCTGATGATATAGGTTTGCATAGACTCTGAAGCTGAGTATATCAGAATCAGAATAGCAATATATTGTCTCTACACTTAGTGAATGTATCAGCTTCTGGTGATCATTCAGAACTAGTGACAAAGCTAAGTTATTTGTATTGCAGAAAGTAAGCTACAATGTTAAATCTGTTTGTCAGCTAGAGTCTATGTTCACATGACTTAAGAAGAGTTGACATGATTTACAAATATCTACTCTCAGCATATCTAAAGTACAAGATCACAAGGAAGATGCTTTGGTTAAACATGTTACATAATGAATAAAGATATTTTGGTGTATCTATCTTCAATGTAACACCTCTCTACCCCACATACCATTTTAGGAAAACACTTAATATTATCAGAGTAAAAATTAGCAAGAAAGGTGCCACATATATTCAAACAACAATCATTGTCTTGTCCCGTAACACGGGTTATTCATTCTTTATTAACATAAATTGGCAACTACACAGCGGAATCAAACTTTTTAATTCAGGTCAATAAAATACTTCATGGATAAAAGTATCTGATTCAAAATGACATCAACAATATGAAAAGAAATTCCAACATAAACCAAAAAGGGAAAACACGAGGTTCACAACTAATCCCAACCCGATGTTACATGACACAGAGCAGGACACCACTTAAAACATGACTAAAACGACAAAAGAATGCTCCAAGACTCAATCCTCCAGCACCGCAAGTCTACTCTTGGTTATCTGCAAGTTACCCACATACGAGGCAACATTTTCAAGCAGGCAGGGTGAGAAATCACAATTCATTATAGTAATATAAGTACATGGAAAATAAACAGAATAAGCAACACAACATCATAGCATCATCGACAGAATCTTCACAACACAATCACAATTACATCATTATATGCAATGTCAACTATAATGGAATGCAAAGAATGCATGTGGTACCGATTCAACGTGGATGGACACTGGCCATCAACCCTCTAAAAGGAGCACAACATAATCAACATATCACTTCAATCCGCACGATGGGATTGAAGCTACCAATGGACCGAAGCCCCAACATAAAATGCTATGAAATGCAACGATGCTAAATCTCCGCAATTCATCAAACATCAAAGTGTGCATCATTCATTTCATATTCAACAAATATTTATCATACAATCATGTTTGATCATCTTACATCAACAACAACTCGACAACAAAAGATCAGCACAAGAAAACATCAAGAAACCTCAAGAAAAACAACAAAAATAGCAAAACAGCTGTCTGACACGGCCACCTGTGTCAGGAAACCTGCGCTCAAAACACAAAACAGACAAAATACAGCAAACACAGTGGTCTGACACGGCCGCCCGTGTCCTATGACACGGGTCGTGTCAGAAGCCCTGTAGCACAAATCCAAAACATAAAAAAATACAGCAGGAACAGTAGTCTGACACGGCCGTCCGTGTCCTGTGACACGGCCCGTGTCAGGATGCGAAAACTTAGAATTTTTCAAAAGATTTTTCTACTGCGTTTAGACTTCAAATATCCCAAAAATTCAGTTTTTCCAATACGAAAATTTAGCCAAAAGACTCACACAATACATATACATCAACACATAACATTCTATCTCATTATATTTCATCGAATCATTCATCCCTAACTCATTCTACATCATCAAACACCACAATTACCCAAAATCCACTAATACCTAATCTATTCATAACCAATCCTATAGAACTATAATAAACCATGAAAACTCCCCATACCTTAGGGAAATCAGTAGCTTTCCTCCTTCTCTAAGATTCTTCAGCAACCTTCAAGTCTTAGGGTTTTTCTCCTTCTCCTCCTCTTTTCTTCTTCAGCGTTCTTAATAAAAACACGATCAGTTAGAAAAGTGATCGGTATTTTCTTCTTTAGACAAAATATCCCAGTTAATGGACTTCCACTTCTATCCTTACTCTTTTTCCTTTAAGACCACCTTGCCCTTTTTCTTAATATTTTTAAATAATGATAATAATAGTATAAATAATACACTAATTATTCATTCTGTTAAATTATTTAAGAATACTCTTTTGATCCAAAATTACCAAAACTTCGTAATTCCTTCTAAAATAAATAAATAAATAAATAAATGATTAATTAAGATTTTCGGGGCGTTACAACTCTCCCCTACTTTAAGAATTTTCGTCCTCGAAAATTTACCTGATTCGAATACCTCGGGATAGGATTCCTTCATCTTGCTTTCCAGCTCCCAAGTCATGCTTTCTCCGGAAGCTCCTAACCAGACAACTTTCACCAACGCAATCTCCTTGCCTCTTAAAATCTTCATCTCACGTTCCGCAATTCGTACAGGCATCGTTTCCACAGTAAGATTATCACGTACTTGCACATCATCCATATGAATCACATGAGACGGATCTGGAACATACTTCCGGAGTTATGACACATGAAACACATCATGTAAATTCGACAGATTAGGCGGCAAAGCCACTCTATAAGCAACATTTCCAACTCTGTCTGAAATATGATACGGACCAATAAAACGAGGAGTAAGCTTCTTAGACTTCAGCGCACGCCCAACACCTGTCACCGGTGTAACTCTCAAAAACACATGGTCACCTGCTTGAAATTCTAAATCTTTTCTTCGCCTGTCATGATAACTCTTCTGCCTACTTTGGGAAGATTTCATCTTTTCTCGGATCAACTCCACCTTCTCAGTAGTCTCTCGAACAATTTCAGGTCCCAGCACTACACTTTCTCCAGATTCATGCCAACATAAAGGAGTCCTACATCTCCGACCATACAATGCTTCAAAAGGTACCATTTCGATACTAGAATGATAACTGTTATTATAAGTGAACTCTATTAATGGTAAATGAGTGTCCCAAGAACCTCCCTGCTCGAGAACACATACTCGCAACAAATCCTCCAACGACTGAATAGTCCTCTCTGTTTGACCATCTGTCTGAGGGTGATACACCGAACTCAACCTCAACTTAGAACCCAACGCTTCTTGCAAACTCTTCCAAAAATCAGAAGTAAACCGCAGATCTCTATCCGACACAATACACAAAAGAACATCGTGCAGCTTCACAATTACACGAATATAAATCTCCGCCAACTTCGATACTGGAAAACTGATGTTAACAGGAATAAAATGAGCCGACTTCGTAACCCTATCAACAATCACCCAAATCGAATCATGTCCTCTTGAAGTATTAGGAAATCCCGTCACAAAGTCCATTGAAATGCTATCCCATTTCCATTCTGGAACTTCTAACGGTTGCATCAACCCCGCAGGCTTTTGATGTTTAACTTTCGACTTCTGACAAGTTAAACATGCATACACAAAACGAGCTACATCACGCTTCATCCCAGGCCACCAAAACAATTTCGTCAAGTCCTGATACATCTTTGTGGCCCCCGGATGAATACTCAATTTACTTCTATGACTTTCCTCAAGAATCGCCTTCTTCATCTCCGCATCATAAGGAATACAAATTCGATTACTGAATCTCAACACACCATAGGCATCTAACTTGAAATCATCATCTTCGGACTGATCGATCCCAACCATCGAATCTACCAGTTTCACGTCTAACTTCTGAGCTTCCTTGACACTGTCCAAAAAATCATTGTTAATCTTCAGCATCCCCAACATCACACCCTGCGGTGTCACTTCGCAAACTAAGCTCATATCTCTAAACTGCTCAATTAATTCTAATTCTTTAACCATCATCGCCGACATATGCAGAGTTTTCCGACTTAGGGCATCAGCCACAACATTAGCTTTACCTGGATGATAGTTCAAACCGAAATCATAATCCTTTAATAATTCCAACCATCTTCGTTGTCTCATATTCAGTTCCTTTTGATCAAATAAATATTTTAAACTCTTATGGTCACTAAACACTTCAAATCTAAAACCATAAAGATAATGTCTCCAAATCTTCAGCATAAAAACAACTGCAACAAGTTCCAAATCATGCGTAGGATAGTTCTTTTCATGAGTTCTCAACTGTCTCGACGCATAAGCAACTACCTTATCATTCTGCATAAGTACACCTCCTAAACCCATCTTAGAAGCATCACAATATACCACAAAAGGTTCTCCTGGATTAGGTAATGTCAAAACCGGAGCCGATGTCAATCTCTTCTTCAATTCCGTGAAACTTTCTTCGCATTGAATGTCCCACACAAAAGCTTTACCTTTACAAGTCAACTTAGTCAACGGAAGTGCTAACTTAGAAAATCCTTCGATAAACCTCCGGTAATAACCGGCTAGTCCCAAGAAGCTTCTAATCTCGGTAGCCGACTTTGGGGTTTCCCATTGTAACACAACATCTACTTTAGACAGATCCACAACAATGCCACTACCTGAAATGACATGACCGAGAAAACTGACCTCCTTTAACCAAAATTCACATTTAGACAGCTTTGCATATAACTTCTTCTCCTTCAAAACTTGCAATACTTGTCTTAAGTTCTCTGCATGCTCTGTTTCCGATTTAGAGTAAATCAATATATCATCAATGAACACCACCACAAACTGATCCAAATAAGTGTGAAAGATACGGTTCATGTACTCCATGAATACTCCCGGCGCATTAGTAACACCGAAAGGCATCACTGAGTACTCATAATGTCTATAACGTGTTCTGAAGGCCGTCTTCTAAATATCTTCATCTTTCACTTTAATCTGATGATAGCCCGACCTCAAATCAATCTTGCTAAACACACGAGCACCTACCAATTGATCCATCAAGTCATCTATTCTCGGGAGCGGATACTTGTTCTTAATCGTCACTTTATTTAATTGCCTATAATCAACACAGAGCCTCATACCTCCATCTTTCTTCTTTACTAACAACACTGGAGCTCCCCACGGCGATACACTTGGCCTCACAAATTTCTTTTCAAGTAAGTCCTCCAATTGCTTCTTTAATTCCGACAATTCAGATGCAGACATCCTGTATGGTGCCATAGAAACAGGTCTGGTACTAGGTACAAGGTCAATTGCAAATTCCACTTCTCTTTCTGGAGGCACGTCAGGAATTTCATCAGGGAAAACTTCAGGAAATTCACGCACCACTTGCAACTCCTCAATTACAGCTCGGCTCTCAATGGATAACGACTCCACCAATGAGAACATCTGAGCTCCTCCTTGCATCAACTGTTGTAACTCCCTAAAAGACAACAAACTAGCTTCTTCCTCTTCAGGAGTAGAAAATCTCACAGACTTATTATAACAATTGACATGAACATAGTTATATTCTAACCAGTTCATTCCCAAGATTACATTCATTCCAGATAACGGCAAACACACCAAATCAACAGTAAAGTCTCTGTCGAAGATCGTCAAGGGACACTTTAAACACACAAGAGAAGTAGTCACTGATCCTCATAGAAGACAACACAAGACCCAATCTTTCAACGCATTCAGCAGCAATAAAGCAATGAGTAGCACCAGTGTCAATCATAGTAATTAAAGGAATACTATTAATGAAACATGTACCTCTGATGAGTCTGTCCTCATTAGTTGTCTGAGTCCCAGCCAAAGCGAACACTTTCCCACCGGTTTGCGCCTTCTTTGGTTTCTGACACTGACTACTAATGTGTCCTTCTTCGCCACAGTTGAAACAAATCATCTCTTCATACTTGCACTCAGATATGGCATGCCTAGTCTTACCACAACGGAAACACCTCTTCACTTCAGCAGTATACACATTACTCTTATGACCAGGTTTCCCACATTTGAAACAAGTTATGCCAGCAGGAGCATC
Source organism: Lathyrus tuberosus (assembly GCA_022829125.1). NCBI lineage: Eukaryota > Viridiplantae > Streptophyta > Magnoliopsida > Fabales > Fabaceae > Lathyrus > Lathyrus tuberosus. The sequence continues at coordinate 4,349,732 of JALAZF010000170.1, forward strand.
TCCCCCACTAGTCCTCTTGCCATCAACCACTTTCTGTTTACCTTTTCCAGCTGGAGCATCATAAGGTTTGCCACGATTCTGTTGGTGCTTGCTTTTCCTCTCATTAATAATCTAATAATGAGCATTGTTATCCTCTTCAAAAATTCTGTAACTATCAATCGAATCAGGAAAAATATGAATCTTCTGATATCCAACTGCCTTCTTGATCTCTGGGCCCAACCCACTCTCAAACTTGATGCATTTTGAAAACTCAGCATCATCATCGTTATAGTGCAGATAAAACTTAGCCAATTCAACAAACTTTGTAGCATAATCAGTAACCGACATGTTTCCTTGCTTCAGCTCAAAAAACTCGATTTGCTTCTTACCACGAACATCCTCTGGATAATACTTCCTCAGGAACTCTCTTCGGAACACATCCCAAGTGATACCTTCACCTGCAGTTTCCAACCTCTGACGAGTCTCTAGCCACTAGTCATCAGCCTCGAATGTTAACATATGAGTCCCATATCGAACCTTCTGCACTGGAGTACAGTCCATCACATGGAAGATTCTCTCCATCTCTTTCAACCAATCCAACGCTCCATCAGGATCATACTTGCCCTTGAAGGTAGGCGGATTCTCCCTCTGAAAAGTTACCAAACTGCGAGATCCAACATTCTCGTTGGCGTTCGGCTGATTCTACAAAGCCTGAGCCATTGCTTCCAACACAGCAGCAATTGCAGCATCGTTACTTCCAGCCATCTCAACTTGTCACTTCAACATAAACAAAAGTTAGAACTAGTTAACAATACTCGATTGTTAAACAAACTACGACTCGACAACTTGGCCGGACGGACCGACCTGCTCTGATACCACTAATGTAACACCTCTCTACCCCACATACCATTTTAGGAAAACACTTAATATTATCAAAGTAAAAATTAGCAAGAAAGGTGCCACATATATTCAAACAACATTCAAAATCATTGTCCTGTCCCGTAACACGGGTTATTCATTCTTTATTAACATAAATTGGCAACTACACAGCGGAATCAAACTTTTTAATTCAAGTCAATAAAATACTTCTTGGATAAAAGTATCCGATTCAAAATGGCATCAACAATATGAAAAGAAATTCCAACATAAACCAAAAAGGGAAAACACGAGGTTCACAACTAATCACAACCCGATGTTACATGACACAGAGCAGGACACCACTTAAAACATGACTAAAACGACAAAAGAACGCTCCAAGACTCAATCCTCCAGCACCGCAAGTCTACTCTTGGTTATCTGCAAGTTACCCACATACGAGGCAACATTTTCAAGCAGGCAGGGTGAGAAATCACAATTCATTATAGTAATATAAGTACATGGAAAATAAACAGAATAAGCAACACAACATCATAGCATCATCAACATAATCTTCACAACACAATCATAATTACATCATTATATGCAATGTCAACTATAATGGAATGTAAAGAATGCATGTGGTACCGATTCAACATGGATGGACACTGGCCATCAACCCTCCAAAAGGAGCACAACATAATCAACATATCACTTCAATCCGCACGATGGGATTGAAGCTACTAATGGACCGAAGCCCCAACATAAAATGTTATGAAATGCAACGATGCTAAATCTTCGCAATTCATCAAACATCAACGTGTGCATCATTCATTTCATATTCAATAAATATTTATCATACAATCATGTTTGATCATCTTACATCAACAACAACTCGACAACAAAAGATCAGCACAAGAAAACGTCAAGAAACCTCAAGAAAAACAACAAAAACAACAAAACAGTTGTCTGACACGGCCACCCGTGTCCTGGGAAACGGCCCGTGTCAGGAAACCCGCGCTCAAAACACAAAACAGACAAAATACAGCAAACACAGTGGTCTGACGCGGCCGCCCGTGTCCTGTGACACAGCCCGTGTCAGAAGCCCTGTAGCATAAATCCAAAACATAAAAAAATACAGCAAGAATAGTAGTCTGACACGGCCGCCCGTGTCCTGTGACACGGCCCGTGTCAGGATGCGAAAACCCAGAATTTTTCAAAAGATTTTTCTACTGCGTTTAGACTTCAAATATTCCAAAAATTCAGTTTTTCCAATACGAAAATTTGGCCAAAAGACTCACACAATACACATACATCAACACATAACATTCTATCTCATTATATTTCATCGAATCATTCATCCCTAACTCATTCTACATCATCAAACACCACAATTACCCAAAATCCACTAATACCTAATCTATTCATAACCAAACCTATAGAACTATAATAAACCATGAAAACTCCTCATACCTTAGGGAAATCAGTAGCTTTCCTCCTTCTCTAAGATTCTTCAGCAACCTTCAAGTCTTAGGGTTCTTCTCATTCTCCTCCTCTTTTCTTCTTCAGCGTTCTTCACAAAAACACGATCAGTTAGAAAAGTGATCGGTATTTTCTTCTTTAGACAAAATATCCCAGTTAATGGACTTCCACTTCTATCCTTACTCTTTTTCCTTTAAGACCACCTTGCCATTTTTCTTAATATTTTTAAATAATGATAATAATAGTATAAATAATACACTAATTATTCATTCTATTAAATTATTTAAGAATACTCTTTTGATCCAAAATTCTCCAAAATTACCAAAACTTCGTAATTCCTTCTAAATTAAATAAATAAATAAATAAATGATTAATTTAGATTTTTGGGGCGTTACATTCAACGTCTCTTAGCACTATGGAGTAACAAAGACACTTGTACAAGTTATCTCTTCCAACGGCTATTCTTCTACAACTGCTATATAAGTAGCTGAAGATTCAATCTGGAATCAACAACAAGGAAAATAAAGAAGGAAAGCCAAGATGAAAATAAGCGTTCCACGCTTCTATCAGAATGGAAGAATAACAAGATCAACAATAGCAACACAATCGAGTATGCATAATTTCTGTTATATGTTGTAAATTGTACAAAGCCATAAGATTTCTTAAGTATTGAATATCTTAGAAATCTTAAGTGTTATGATCTTTGTTATGGTTATTTACCCTGTACCTCTAATTGAGTATCAAGTACACCTTGTTGTCTATTCTACTAAACTTATTGTTTAGTAGTTTAGAAAGAAAGTCTCTTGTTATGTTCTTGAGCATCAAAGTATCTTGTTGTGAGCTTGAGCCATGTAAGTCTCTTGCTATATGCTTGAGCATTAGAGTCTTGATCAGTTTTTCATTTAGCAAGGAAGTATTTGACTGTAGGTCTAAGCAGAAGTCTTGAATCTATGGGGTTTAAGTAAGGAAGTCTTGGATCGTGGGTCTGAGCAGAAGCCTTAAACCTGAGGGGTTTAAGCACAAGTCTTGAATCAGTGAGATTTGAGCGGGGAAGTCTTGGACCATGGATCTGAGCAGAAGTCTTGAACTTGAGGGGTTTAAGCAGGAAGTCTTGGGCCGATGGTCTAAGTAGGAAGTATTGAACTTGAGGGGTTTAAGCAGGAAGTCTCGGGCTGAGGGTCTGAGCAGAAAAGTCTTATGCTGAGGGCATAACAATTGTAATCATGATTTGATTATAGTGAAAAATATCGTGTTCTGCAAGGGGACTGGACTACTCTCAGTTTAGGAGGAACCAGAATAAATCTTTGTGTGTTCTATTGGTATTTATTTGCTTATGTTATTCTGCTGTAACTTATAATCAAAATCAGAACATGGTTTAGAATCTGAACTCTATTCAGAAGCAAAGCAAAAATGATAAACACAATTCAACCCCCTTCTTGTGTATTTTTCTCACCTTCATGATGGTGGTGGAGAATATGTGTCGAAAGACTTCAATACATTATGTGAGAAAGAAAGGATTTTACATGAGGTGGTGCCACCCTACACTCCACAGCAGAATGGGACTGCAGAAAGGAATAATAGAGCCATCATGAGTATGGTGAGAAATATGTTGAAAGGCAAGCATCTACCCAAAGAATTATTGGGAGAAGTTGTGTCGACTGTAACATATACTTTAAACAGATGTCCGACAAAAAATCTAGAAGGAATCACGCCAGAAGAATGTTGGTCTGGTGTCAAGCCTAGCTTGAGTCATCTGAAGGTAATTGGATCTATAACACATAGACATGTTCCAGATCAGTTGAGAAGAAAGCTTGATGACAATTCGAGTCAGATGATCCTGATAGGATATCATTCGATTGGAGGTTACAAGTTGTTTAACCCAGTGAACAAGAAAGTAGTGATCGGTAGAGATGTGATCATAGATGAGCTTAAGGAATAGGATTAGACTAAAAATATCAAGAAAGCTTCAGTGAGAATCTTATGTGAAGAATCACCAAATGAAGTTGAAAGATAAGTTCGACAAGAAGAAGTCTGAGGTCAAACATATACATGCATACCTCAAAGAACGAGACACATGCCTTCAAGGTTGTAAGAATGTGTGATTACATCAGATGATGTGGTCGATGATGAAGGTGAGATAATACACTATGCTTTCTATGCAGATGTTTAACCAGTGAATGCAACTGAGGCATTGAAGGATACAAAGTGGAAGAAAGTAATGGATGAGGAATTGAAGTCCATCGAAGTCAACAACACTTGGCCACTTGTCCAATTTCCTCAAAACAAGAAGGAAATCGATGTGAAGTGGGTATGCAAGATGAAGTTGAATCCAAAAGGAGAAGTAACTCGACACAAAGCGAGACTTGTGGTGAAAGGATTTCTTCAGAAAGAAGGAATCAACTTCGATGAAGATTTTGCACTTGTTGCTATAATTGAAACAATCAGGTTGTTTGTTAGTCTAACAAACATGAACAACTAGCAGATGTGCCAGATGGGTGTGAAATGTGCATTCCTGAATGGAGCCTTAGATGAAGAAGTTTATGTTGCACAACCATCTTAGTTTGTGAAACAAGGCGAAGAAAGCAAGGTATACAGGCTGCATAAAGCCATGTATGGACTTAAGCAAGCTCCAAGAGCTTGGAATAAGAAGATAAATAACTTTCTAAGGGAGAAGAAATTTGTAAAGTGCATAACTGAGCATGAAGTATATGTAAGAAGAAGCAATAGTGAATTGTTTATACTATGTCTATATGTCGATAACCTGCTGATAACAGTAAGTCTCAAGAAGGAGATAGAAGATTTCAAACATGACCTATGTGAGGAGTTTGAAAGTTCAGACTTGGGAAATCTTTCATACTTCCTTGGCATCGAATTCTACAAGAGCAGTAAAGGTTTGATGATGCATTAAAGAAGATATGCTGGCGAAATACTCAAGAGATTTGAGATGAAAGATTGCAACCCAACTTCGATTCTAGTTGAGCCCAGAATGCAACCGTCAAAAGACACAAATGAAGATGATATCGATCCAACGCAATATAGAAGACTCATTGGATCACTTTGATACCTTTGTCACACAAGGCCTGGTCTAGCATACAGTGTGGGTATGATAAGTAGATTTATGCAGAAGCCAAAGGTATCACACCTAGCAGTGAAGAAGAGGATACTAAAGTATTTGAAAGGAACTCTCAACTATGATATTTTGTTTCCTGCAGCTGATGAAGGGAAAGAATGCAAGTTAGTGGGGTACACCGACTCAAGTTGGTGTAGTGATGTTGGGGATAGAAAACCTACAGTTGGATATGTGTTTATGTTAGGTGGTACGCTAGTTGCTTGAAGTTCAAGAAAGGAACCAGTAGTGGCACTATCATCATGGGAAGCAAAGTACATATTTGCTTCTCTCTGTGCATGTCAAACAACATGGATGGTGAATTTGGTTGAAAAGATTACAGGGAAGAATCATGGAGCAGTTACCATGAAGATCGACAACATATCTGCTATCAATCTGGCGAAGACTCCTATAACACATGGTCAAAGAAAGCACATCTAAATGGGGTTCTATTATCTTCGAGAGCAGGTAACAGATGGAAAGATGAACCCGAAACACTGCCGAACTGAGAATCAGATTGCAAATATCATGACGAAGGGTGTGAAGGTTGAAATGTTCAGAAGACTAAGAGTTATGATGAATATAGTAAGCCTAGATACAATGAATTAGGTGGTGTGTCGAGATTCTAGTTCCTTGTGTCGAAGCAGGTAGTGCTCGGCATAAAAAAGGATGTGTCGAAACATGTAGTGTATATCGAGTAGTATTAGATGTCGAAGTGTCGAAGCAGGTTGCTTGTAACAGGATTTCGACTTGGACCAAAATAAGTATTTTGGCCTTTAGCTTAGGGAGCAAGGTAGCTCAATTATAAATAGAGGGAGCAACCCGTATTTTGTATAATAATCTTGTAATCACTTGCAGTTGCAAAATTAACAAGATTTTCCACAGGTTGTGGACAAAGAGAGACTCTGCAGAAACCATCTTCTTCTTTCCCAATTTCCGTAAAACCCTAATCTTCTTTCTTACTCAATTTTCTTTCTTTCATTATTATTGTGTAGAAAGAATCATCTTGCATCCAAGATTGGTTGATTCACTTAAGTGAAGAGTGAAGAAAAAGGGATTTCGATCGGTGTGATTGAATCTTGTTCATCAAGATTGATTCAGAGTTACTCAAAATTTTGGGTTTAATTCCAACAACTATGGCATAAGGTTTTAAGTTTGGATGGTGATTTTAAAAATAATTGTCGCATAAAAGACTTAGAAAAATATTGTGAAAAGTGGTACCCATTGGGGAAAACAAAGAGAAAGAAAAAATATATTGAAAGAAAATAAAAAGAACGAAAAGAGAAAGACAAACATGTACCAATAAAATAAGTTATTTGAAAAAAATGGATGAATCAAAGAATTTAGTGTCCAACTCCAAGAACTTAGCACAATTTTCAAAATTTATCCCACCTTATACGAGCCATTTTACAACCTTTAAAACCTCAAAAGCGTGTGTAGTAATTTTCATCTGAAAGGCTGTTTAAAAACTGTTAAAGCATATGATAAAATGATATTTGCATGTTGATTGAGTAATATCATTATTATTTAGTAAACTGGTGAGGAAGAGAGAAAAAGTTGAATAAATATGAGTAGGACCATCGTCTTTTGATTTATCCATCTTAAAATATGAGAATTGAATTAGAACTTGAGCAGAATCATAGAAGTATTCTAGTAAGTAGTTTGAAACTTAGACATTATCATAGAAGCAAATAAATTCATATGTTTTCTTAGAATCTAAATTTTTAAGTTTTTCCTTGAGGATAAGATAAGATTCAAGTTTTGGGTTGTCATGATAGTTCGTCATTGCATATTTTTAAATATAATTTGCATTTATTTTAAATGTTTTTGGTTTTAATCCGTAAATGTTTTGATAGATTCTATTATAGTTTTCGAAGAATTGTGGAAAAGGTTGATTCATGCCAAAATAATCCTAACTAGAAGAATTCTATGATATTTCACTATTGAAGTTATGATGATGGAGGAAGGAAGGAACTTTCATACAATAAAAAGAATAAAAGAAGAGAAAGAACAAGTTTGAATAAAAACGTGTTGCGTAATACAGGCAGTGCAACACAATTTGGAGCATAAAAAAAATTTACTACTGGAAATATTGTGGTTCTCAAGACAGAAAGTGTGACACAATTTTTACGATCACACAACGGCTATGTAACCAACATCGCAAAATTACGACGAGCCACTAAGGCAATGCGACGTGATTTTGTGAGAATATTTTTTCCATAAATTGCCACACACGTTAAGTTGTTAGGGTTCCAAATTCAACGAAAAAAGAGGCACAATCTGAGACTTTAGAGAATGGGAAAGCAAGAAGTCAATTAGAGATTCATTCCTAATTGTTTGTAAGGTTTAATTTCTTTTTTGTATAGAATTAGCTATGAATCCTTTAAAGGTGAGTGACTAGTTTTCCTAGATTATGTCCCCAAGATGAATTTGTTCCTATTTGTGGGAACCATGTGATCCATTTAAATATGTTATTTTGCAATGATAAACTTTTTATAGTTATCCAATACTATTATGTATTTAATATTTTTTGTTCGTTTACAAATTTGGGAGAGTCAATCTAGATAATGTTTGAGAACTGACGGTAGATAACACTGTAGAAATTAAATATTGTTGGGAGATTCTTTGTAATCAATAGACATAAGGTATACACATTTGTGGCATATGTATTTTATGTTTGATAAAACCTTTATCGATTGGTCCAAGACATTAGGGGATTATAGTTAGATGAAGCGAGTTGCGTGACGAGACATTGTGCGTAACTAAAACCTTCATCGACTATGACTATGTCCAAGATATTAGAGGATTATAGTCAGGCGAAGCAGACTGTGTGACGAGATATCGTGCGTAATTATTTTGTAAAATAGTCATTATATAAAAAGTGTCATTATTAGTCCAGACATGGATCAACCACATAGAAAAGGACAAACGATTCAAAACGAGGCTTAATTAACAATTTCTTTCATTAATAATTTCAATCATTAGTCATTTTAATTAATTTTTACAATAATAATACAACCAATCCAATTATGCTACGTGCACCCGTTTTTACAATTATGACATCTCTTACCCGATAACAAATATACTTTCTTTAATCTAGATAAAATAATTTCAATTTCTGAATCAATAATTTTTACTTACTACTTCTAAATTTTTTCGTAAACTTTTGTTGCCTCGATTAAAACATGAAAAATATTTGCATAAAAATGAACATAATACGTAACTTTATAAATAACCAATCAAAATTTTTTTATTAATTAAAAAATAAAAAATAAAATTTCTCTCTCCTTCATTATCAACACCACTTTATGATTTCAATTTAAGAAAATTAAAGTTAAAATAAATTTAAAAATTTTCTCTCTCCTTATTAATTCTAAAAATATGGATATACGTCGTGCTCTATACAAGTATTTCTCTTAAAACACACTTGCATTTTTTTTATCAAAAGTGTTATTTTTCTATGAAAAGTGTTCGGATATACTTCAAAGATAAACGTGGTATAACCAAATCTTTTTTGTTAGGTTTTTTTTTAACCTTAAAAACTATTTATAAATAAATGAGAGGAAACAAATTACAAAAGAGGGGGACAAGGACCAAAACGCTCTGAGAGTTAACAAAAGCAAAAAAAGGGAAGACCTAATCCATTTCAAACCAAATCGTCAAAAACAGACACAAGAGCTTCATTCCACCAAACAAATCCATGAATGGTAAAACCTAATGAAGCTAGTTTGTCAGTGTAGTGGTTCCCTTCCCTAAATATGTGAGATAAGTTGAAATTCATACTTCTTGTTCTATGAATGCAGTTAAGCCATTTGTTTTAAGCGACCACGGAACGACCTGCAAGTTATTTATGGCCAAAGAAGCTAGTATGGAATTAGTTTCAATCCAGAGATACCTCAAATTTCTATCAAAAGTTTCTTCTATTACTTTCATAACTCCTATGAATTCTGCATTGATGATGAAGTTTTCACCTATATTTTCAGAAAAACACCCAATAAGATTGGACAAGTGGTCCCTAAAAATTCCTCCGCACGCCGCCTTACCAGAGACACCTTGCGAAATACCATCAGAATTTCATTTAATCCAGGAATGGAGAGGAGGTGTCCAAATGATGTCAACAATATTGGCAACCTTTGGAGGAAACACTGTAAATCTAAAATTTGTTAAGATACGAAAATCTGAAATGTTACAAGAAGAGGCTACCTTTGAGGAGTTCCCTGCCAGGTTCACATTTGCAATAATCATATTTATGGCAGATTTCCACTGTGGGCATATGTTGTTAAATTTTTTCTGATTTCTAAAGTTCCAAATTATGTTTAGTATGTTTATGATAGCAGATAGGATTACCACCCTTGTTTGGCTAGACTGAGTTTGAAAACAAACATCCCAAATTTCCTTGATGTTAAGATTTAGAGCCATGCTAGTAGAACAGGATAGCCAACTCCAAAGTTTCTGTGCAAAGGAGCATTGCCAAAAGAGGTGCTCGTTTGTTTCAACATGGCAACCACAAAGATTACATATTGAGGGAAACAGAAGAATTCCTCTTTTGGCAAGAGCTTCATCAGTTGGAACTTTGGATGGAATAAGTTTCCAGTCAAATAGTGATTTAGAGGGAGGAATGGAGGAATTCCAAATCAGTTTTTCCTAATCGATAATATTGCTAGGGGGAGACATAAAATTATAAGCATCTTTAAGACTTAGAGTACCTGCTAGAGAGTGCACCCATATAAGCTCATCACTTCTTGGAACTAGAGGAATGTGAACCTGATTAAGAATCCCAGCCAGCTTGGGGAGAAAATCTTATAACTCTGGAGGCAAGATCCATTGGAAGTATTAAACAGGTTCTCCATTAGTCCATTTTCAGTACAGCTATTGCTAGTATTAAACAGGTTCTCAAAATAACTTGAAAAAATGTTGGAAATCTCCTCAAGATTAATGTAGATGCCCTCCTCATGTTGAATAGAAGATATTACTTTGGTACAGTTTCTCATTTTGGAAATCCTGTGAAAAAAATAGTGTTTTTATCTCCTTCATTATGCCATTTAACTTTTGTTTTTTCTTGCCAAAACAACTCTTCCAACCTTAGTGCAGTTTCCAATTCCAATTGTGCCTTTTGTTCCTTAGCAAACAGATCTTCATTATGCCCTTCAATTTGGATTTGAAATTGAATTGCATCCAGATTTGCAGTAGCTCTGTTTAATAGATCCTTCACATTACCAAATCCTCCTTTGTTCCTAGCCTTAAGTTTAATTTTGAGGAGCTTGAGCTTTTGAGATAGAATAAACATAGGACAACCATAAAAATCAGTGTTCCAATAGTTTTGGACCACCTTGATGCACTCAGGATGCTCAGGCCACATTTTGAGGAATTTGAAGCTTGAGTTAATCTTAACTTTTTGATAATTGAAATCCAAAAGTATAGGGAAATGGTCAGATTTATGTCTGAGTAGTGTTGATCAAGAATTGGTGCTGCAAACCTGAATCCAACTTTGATCACAAATGACTTTATCCAGCCTTCTTTCAATGAGCTGGTTACCCCTCCTACCATTATGCCAAGTGAACTTAGCACCTCTAGTGGGAAGGTGAATGAGGTTATTGTAATCTGTACAAGTTTGGAAGTCCTCTATAGGTGTTCTAAAGGGGTTAGATCTACCCCTATGTTCTTGTGCCCCTAAAATAGCATTGAAATCCCCCATATAACTCCAAGGAACATCTTTCAAATTCTTTAGAGAAGTGAGAGTGGCCCAAAGTGTAAGATAAGATTGTACATAAGAGGGGGGTGAATTAGGTACTTAGAAAATTTTCCAGATTTTCGATGGTTTTATGTTCTACTTTCCTAAAGATTATTATGTGATAAAAACTGTAAATGCGAAAAGTAAAGAACATGATCCTAGTTCCCCTCATAGTCCGAGCGTACTCTAGTTCCCTTTCAACATGAAAGAGATTTTAATATTGTTAGGACTTTTAGACAAGACTTTACCTAGCCTTTCTATACATACACTAGAAATTCACACGAAAAACAACCTCTTGGATTTTTCCACTAAGTCCAATTGAGAACAATCCTCTCACAATGGACCTCTTGTTTCCAATAACCTGGACAACAAGGATTACATCTTCACAATCTTAATTTCAACAATCCTGAAAAATAAGATGTGACAAACAAAGTATAATCTAAATTTTTGTAAGTATTTGAAATGGATGCTTCACAATTCTCAATCAAAGGATTGATCTTCTTCTTGAACAAATAACTATTTACAATGATTATACAAGTGTTCTTGATGAAGGAATGAAACTAGAATGATTTGTATGAAGGTTTAATGCACAAGTTTCACTCTTTGAAAAATTCTGATTTGAACACTTGAAAAATTTGAAAGTTTAAAGATGAAAAGAATGTTTGAAATTATTTACAAGAAGTTGAGTCTTAAAATCTAAAAAATATGATGTTTATATAGCCATTAAACACATTTTCAAAAGAGTGCAATTAACCAAAGGGTGCCATGAATGAAAAATCATTTTCAAAAAATCATTTGGCTGAAAAACAAAATATTTTCACACACTGGTTCAGTGTTAAATGATTAACACTTTTGCACTAGCAAGGTGTTATTCGATTAACCCCTTGTAACGAGCAAAAAATACAAAATTTTCTATTGTTAATCGATTAACGGTTTTGAACTACCAAACGGTTAATCGATTAACCAGTGTTAAAAATTGAAAAATATTTTTTAAAAAGGTATGAAGTGGAATGGTTTTTACAACCAAATATTTTGATGGATTATGCCAAATATGATTGATGATATTGTTAGTTTCTTGGATTGGCTGGAATTTTGGTCAAACAAAGTATGTTCAATGTTGGTGTCAAGGTAGTGAGGTTGCAACATTGAGTCTTAATACTGGGCTATGTTAAGTAGTGAAGCTGTTCAATGCTTGATGTCAAGGTGGTGATGTCACAACATTGAGTCTTAACACTGGGATGTGTTAAGAGTTAAGTTGGATGTCTGATGTCTCAAGCGATGTTGTGACATTAGATCTGCAGAATTAATAACATCGGGTTTGTGATGTTGTTAGGGTTTGCGTGTTAGCTGGAATTGTGGAGAGCAGGTAGTCTCATTGGATGCGGATATCTTGGGATAGATATTCTCTGTTGCATAGAGATTTGATGCAGATTTGTAGGAGATTTAAAAGGTTGAAGATTTGAAAAGATTTTAGGAGAAAATCTTGTTTGAAGATTCAGTTTTAAATAACAAATCAGGTCAGATATTGTAGCAGGTCCAAGTCCAATTCAAAGAGCTATATAAAGCGCACCAGTACTGAAGAAAAAGTAACGAAGAAAGAGAGCTAAAGACTGAGAGTCATTTTGTGTCTTCGTGTATGTTTTGTAAACCATTCGAGTGTGAATTGGTATTGTTGTTTTGAGTTGTTCTTGATCAAAGCTGTGAAGCAGAATCAAGTTGAGTTTTTCAAAGTGTGTGATCTTTGAAGTGTTTTAGGGATTGAGTAGTGTTCTCATATCTAAGTGGTTTCTTAGGTAGAAAGTCACTAGTAGGAATTAAGATTAGGAGATTGTCAACTAGGTTGTTGAGTCTGTAATTTAATTCTACAAGTAGTGAATTTCATCCCTGGCTTGGTAGCCCCCAGACGTAGATAGTTAGACTGAACTGGGTGAACAATTCTGTGTGTTATTGCTAGTTATTGCATTGTCCATTGCAGAGTGTGTTGTTGTGACATCGCACGTAACATCACACATCTGGTACCAGAATTTCAATTGGTATCAGAGCAGGCATCCTGTCTGTCTCTAGGTGAGATCTAGGGAAGTTACTTTCTGGTGTAAAGATGGACAAAGAAGTTGGAGGATTTGTCAAAAGACCCTCTATTTTGGATGGATCCAATTATGATTATTGGAAACCAAGGATGACTACTTTCTTAAAATCCTTGGACATCACGGCATGGAAGGCCATTATTAAAGAGTGGAAAACACCTGTTGTGTGTGAGAAAGATGATGCTGGCAAAGATAAAGAAGGTACCTCAAAGCTGAAACCTGAAGAAGAATGGACCAAGGAAGAAGATGAGCTTGCCCTTGGTAATTCCAAAGCTCTGAATACAATCTTCAATGGAGTGGATAAAAACATATTCAGGTTGATCAATACCTGTGAAGTTGCTAAGGAAGCTTGGGATATTTTGAAGGCTACACATGAAGAAACATCTAGAGTTAAGATGTCAAGACTTCAGATTCTAACATCGAAGTTTGAAAGTCTGAAGATGAAGGAAGATGAGACTATTCATGACTTCCATATGAGTGTTCTTGAGCTGGCTAATGCATCCAGTGCTTTTGGTGAAAATATGTCAGATGAAAAGCTTGTAAGGAAGATCCTTAGGTCCCTTCCTAAGAGGTACAAGATGAAGGTGACTGCAATTGAAGAAGCTCAAGACATCAGCACGATGAGGATTGATGAGCTCATTGGATATCTTCAAACGTTTGAGCTTGGTTTGAATGAGGAAGAACCAGAAAAGAAGCCCAAGAGTATAGCTTTGGTCTCCACTCCTGCAGAAGCTAAGAAAGTCAAAGATGATGATTCTCAGAAGGATCTATCTCAGGCCATTGTTATGTTAGGAAGGCAGTTCAATAAAGTGGTCAAGAGGATGAACAATAACTACAAGCCTAATGTCAAGAACATCCCTTCTGACATCAGCAGGTCAAAAGAGAAAGATGAAGAGAAGACTGTCCAGGATAAAGGTGTTCAGTGCTTTGAATGTGAAGGTTATGGACATGTCAAGAAAGAATGTCCCACATTCTTGAAGAAGCAGAAGAAGGGCATGTCGGTTTCCTGGTCTGAATCTGATAGTGAAAGTGAAGGTGAGTCAGCAAAGCATGTTAGAGCCTTAACAGGAACTGTTGTTTCTGATGATGATAGTGATGGAGAAATAACTTATGAGGAGTTAGCATCTACTTATCAAGAGCTGTGTTTAAAAAGTGTTGAGATTTGTCAAGAAAACAAGTGTCACAAGCAACAGATTGCTCAACTTGAGACTGCTAAAGCTGAACTGGAAAATGAGGTTTTGTTGATTAAATCTCAACTTGATCAGATGACTAAATCTGTTAGGATGATGAACAGTGGTACAACTACTCTTGATAAGATTCTTCAGTCAGAGAAAGCTGCTGGAGATAAATCAGGCATAGGATTTATGGCTGAGAAAAAGGTATCTGCTGAAGCAAGCACTTCAGGATCGAAGAAGGAGATGTCTCAATCTTTGTTTCAACATCAAACTAAGAGACAGGATCCTACACCTAAGAAGGTTGTTCAGCCACAAAATTTTGAGAAGAAAAATAGTACTCATCAAAGGAAGGTGCAGCCTCAAGGAGCTAGTCAGTATATGCCTCCTCAATTTCACAAGAGCATGGAGGCTGTTAGGTCCAATCAGAACAGGTTTCATCCGATGTCTCAACATCAGGGTAACTGGGATGGGTATGGTTATGGATACAACAATATTGTGCCTCATTACTACGGAAGAAGGAAGCCTCATCACCATAGGAGAAAGCCTAGAAGACAGCATCCTCAATTCAGGAGACAGTCTACCTATGGTAAAAGACAACAGAACCATAGAAGACATGCCAACTATGGAAGAAGGAGACAACATTATGGGTGGAAGCCACAACAATATCATCATCATAATGGTAGAAGATATAACCAATTCAGAGATGACAGAGTTAGATGCTTCTATTGTGGAAGGACTGGACATATGCAGTACTCTTGTTTTAAATTGCATGGTTATCCACAATCTGCTCCTCAAAGAAAACTAAAGGAGGTCAGGCCCAAAGTTGTTAAACAATG
The DNA here is from genome assembly GCA_022829125.1 of Lathyrus tuberosus. Taxonomy (NCBI): domain Eukaryota; kingdom Viridiplantae; phylum Streptophyta; class Magnoliopsida; order Fabales; family Fabaceae; genus Lathyrus; species Lathyrus tuberosus. The sequence continues at coordinate 4,364,980 of JALAZF010000170.1, forward strand.
GGTTCCTAAGGAGAAGGTGAAATGTCTTTTAGCCCACACTTCAGATAGACAGTTTGATAAGGATACATGGTACTTTGACAGTGGATGTTTAAAGCACATGACTGGATCCAAAGATAAATTGGAATATACTGTTGCTTGCTCTTCAAAAGATGTAATCTTTGGAAATGGAGATACAAGAGAGGCTACAGGAGTCTGAAGAGTAAAGTGTGGTGGTGGACCTGAACTTGACAATGTTCTGCTTGTCAATAGTTTAAATACAAATTTGATCAGCATAAGCCAATTGTGTGATGAAGGTTACAAAGTTAACTACACCAAAGATGAGTGTGTGGTATCTGATGAGCATAATCAGGTTGTGATGAAGGGTATAAGATCCAAAGATAATTACTATCAATGGATACCAAAAGAAGTCAGCTTATTGTTTACTGTGAATTTTGGTAAACAACCTCTGATCTATCAATCTAAACGCAAATTGATTTAACTTGCAGGATCGATCACACAAATCCTAGGACATGTGCTAAGTTTTGAGAGACAAGTGTAACTTAAAGAAAATGTAAACTGAACTCCACGTTCGACAATGCTGAAAATAAAATCTAACTGAACTCCACGTTCGACTACAGGCAATAAAGTAAAGTGAGAACTTGAAATTTAAAGCAATGCAAGTAAAGGGTGCGAAAATTAAAGGCGTCGAATAGGTAAAAGCTTTGAAAGTAAAATGCAACGAACTCCACGTTCTTGGAAAGTAAAGGCTGGGAAAGTAAAAGTGTTGTCGAAGGTAAGGTGCTGGAAAGTAAAAGACTTCGAAAATAAATGCAGTCGATTTAAAGGGGAACTTCACGTTCTTGACAATGAAAGGCTTTGAAAAGTAAAGGTTTGAAGATTAAATGCTTGAACATAAAATGCGGTCGAAAGTAAAACGCAGAAAACTTAAATGACTTTGAACATAAATTTGGCATGGAAGATAAATTTCAAGAAACTGTAAAGACATGGAAAGTAAACATGCTGAAGATAAATTAGATTAATGAAGATAATGGTGTTACATTACGTACATTCTCACAAACTCGTTTCTCTACACGCGGGTACTTTGAGTTTCTTAGAGTAACTTGTACAAAAATATGAACACCCCATTTACATAGAACCAACTCCTATTTATAGTGCTAGGAAATAACTACTCAGTGGTGGTTACTGCTTCGAACGTGTTGATTTTGGCGCCTTCACCTTAATCTCAACTGTTCCCACGTCCACAACTGTTCTTATTTAAATTTCAAATATTGGAAATTCCCTCCAATCTTAACATAACTGCTGCAGCGCTACACTCTCCCGGTCGAAGAACCCTTTCCACACTTAGCCATTTCTTAAGACTTCACCACACTTATTCAACTCAGGCCTCCCAAAAGTTAGGTCGAAGCCTTTTTTATATTAAAAATAACCTTTTTTTAACATTAACATAACTTTGATTTTGTCTGGCGTCGAAATTGAGGGTTAACAAATTGCCCCCAAGGAATGTCCTTTCGCCAGACTTGGTAGGAAGGCCATTTCTTGACATGATGCTTATTTCGACGCCCATTTGTATGGCCTTAACTTAACATCCCACTAATTCCCTAGTGGCTAAACTGTTCAGTTCCTTTAAACCACGCCTCTGACGTCATGCCATCATGACAAATCCTTAAAACGTCTTTTGTGCCGTATTCATCATAACGCCTTTCTTGAAAACAGACGTGATCAGTCTGTACATAACTGCTCCTTTCCATCACGCCTTCAGGAGGAAGCCACGTGTCCCACTAACCCCTTAGCTTCAACGGTGGTTCCAAGTCCCTGAAGGTTTTCAAACATCTATATATATCCACTTTCGCCATTTTGCGATCTTTCCACTCCTTTAGTACTCTCATGCAATTCTTCTTCTCTTCAGTTTTTTGCGCAACCCAGTAAAGACACCATCTTTCCATCTTCTTCCACAATGGCATCCTCCCACATTAATCCTCAAGCAAAGAAGACCCAAAAGGGCAAAGTCACTCCGTTCAAGCAAACCATCCCACCGTTCGCTAACATCCCAGGTCCTCAACTGGTAGATAACCGTCGTTGTTTGCCGGAACCTACCTCTACAGAAGCAAGAGCCATCTACCAATCTCAGGTAATGATTCCCCTCGTTATGTCTGATAAAACTTATGCATTATCTGGTCCTTTGGCTGAGGTGGATATTTCCAACGAGAAGCTGAGTGAGTTTTTCCCCTCGTACCGGAAATCCAAACCATTAGGGCAAAAGAGTTCCCATAAAATTGATTCTGCTGCTGGAGCTTCCCCTGAAGAGATCCCTTTACCCAAACTCAATGTTGGCTATCTCACTGATGGCACTAGGTTGATGAGAGCCGTCCACCCTTTAAAAGAATTCGACCAATGGATGGCGAAGATGGAGAAAGTTAAAGCTGACCATTGGAAGGAGATAGGGATCTATGACCTTCTGATGCTGTCGAAGACCAACATACCTTATTGCTTGAACATGTTGGCAGCATCTCTGTACTTTTGGGACAACACCCATTATACATTCCACCTGCCATGTGGAATGGTCACTCCAACCCTCTTTGACGTAGCTGCCATCACGGGGCTTCGACCAGATGGCTTTGTCTACAATCCTGAGGTTGATGCTGATGATACCATCAACATTGCAGGCTCAAAATTGACCTACACCCTCTTTATCAAGCACCACTTCAAACAAGAAGATGATGAGGTGTCTGATGAAGAACACATCGCTTTCCTCACAGTCTGGCTGTCGAAGTATGTTTTTTGTACCAAGTCCTTGCAGGTGGCTAAGAAATACCTGTCCCTGGCGAACCAACTCCACCACAACAGAGGTACCTGTCTGAGTGAACTCATTCTGGAAAACCTTTACGAATCTATCAGTGAAGGGGCCTCTCGACTGAAGAATGTGGACGCCCAAGGTCCTATGCATTTGAGCGGTCCTCTTTGGCTACTTCAACTGTGGCTCAATGCTACGTTTGAGGCCAGCCTCCCCAGAAAAGGCATAGTCGATGAAGCTTCTGCTGAGATCAGGGAGAGGAGCGTCGAAGGGATACGTCTAGCTAAGCTCACTCCTAATGATGATGGTGAAAACCTTCAAAGGGCTTTCACTAGTTATATAATGATGTTCGCCAAACGCTATGAGTTTACTCCTAGCATGGCACCCTTTGTTCGACGAAGCCATGGCCCTGAGTGGTTTCAAAGGCCATTTCCAAATCCTCTCCAACCCCTTGATCCAGAGTCTGTTGCCATCTGGGAAGCCTTTTTGATTCCTAGATTTATTGTCCACAGGCTGAACCTAGGGAGAGGTCTATCAGCGTTGATTTCCTACCAACCCAACTTGGTTTCTCGACAATTTGGGCTGGCCCAGAGTTTCCCTCAGTGCTTATATGAGAAAAAGGGTCAAGTGATTCTTCACACCGCCTACCTCGACGAGGAGAACGTCTCTGAAGCACTCAACATCAGGAACGAAAAAAGAAGCATCCTCTCCCCTGTGTTTTTCGAACCTTCCTTTTTATGCACTTCATCCTTCCACCAATGGTGGTTGAAGCATTATAATGAGCACTTCCTTGATGCGACTACGTTTTCTTCGTTACTTGACCAAGCTTTCCTCCATGTGCAGGACAAGACGGAAAAAAGTAAGTTCACTCACATCGAAGAAATACAGGCTTTTCAAAAATACTTCGAAACTATCTATCGACCAGGTGATCTTAGTCGAACCATTCATGAGGCTGCTGGCACTCTAAAGAGAAGATTTCTAGAAAAGCTGGATCAACTAAAAATTCCTCCCAACGTCCCTCGTGAGAAACGTTATGAGGTAGCTTTTAAACTTTTTCCCCCAAAGTTCCCCCGACTGCCTACTGCTGATTTTGGAGTGGCGCTTGCCCCTCCATTTCTAAATTGGTTTGTCTGTGGGGAGCATTTAAAGCTTCTTCGACAGCAGTCTCAGCCAAAAGCCCAACGAGTGGTTTCGACTAAGCATACGTTAGACAGTTTTAAAGGGCACCTTCATATAGGAATTCAGGACGTTCATGTCGAATCTGAAATATATGAAGGTTTGAGATCCTTACTCCATGGCCTTATGACTAGTCATGTAATCATTAACTTGTAACAATTGTGTGTTATCTTTCAGCTGTGCCTAGGAAAGCTGCTTCGACTAGAGCTGCCACCTTGCAAAGTGGCAAAGACCAAGGGAGTACACAGGTATACTTTGCACCTTTTGTTTTACTTATGCTCTATGAATTTCTTCCTTATTTTCATCGCCTCTTCAGACTGGTCGAAGGCCTCCAACACCTTCCAAGAAAGGTAAGAAGGATACCCCAGCTGTGATTACAGTTTCAGAGGCCTCAGATGAATCTCCTGAAGAGGTTCTCACGAGGAAAAGGAAAAAACCCGCAAAGGCCTCTGGACCTGCTGGCCCACCTCCTTCGAAGGTGGCCAAAATACTCGAAAAGGCATCCACCACAAGTGGTGTCGAGAAGGAACCCTCCCAGGTAGCCTTGAGAACCCCTCTTGGTGACCATGGGGTTGAAGAATCAAGTCCTGCTGTTGAACAAACTCAGGTATGCCCACCATTACCTTTTCTATTATGCTTGACATCCTTCGCCTATTATTTCATTCTCATTATCTCTACTTGTGTTCTTCAAGCATCCATCATCAATAATCCGGACCCTCGACCAACTCCAAGCAACTTTGCCGCCACCACACTTGATGAATCCGTTTCTCACCCAACTTCAGAAAGCCTCACTACCACGCTTCTCAACAGCCAAGGTGAGCCAACTTATCACCCATCTTCTGATATTGGCTCTGGTTTAAGTGAGATTAATCAACCTGTTCCACGTGTTACAACAGCTAATGCAACACCAGTTCCAACCCCAACTCAGCATGCACAAGCAGAGGGAGCTAACTCTGATGAGGATGACGCTTCAAGCCCATCACTTATCAATCAGGGTACCTCCATGGATAAGGGCCAGATGGTTGAAGACGAAAGGCGTGAACCTGAGATCCAAACACATAATGCCACTCTTGATCAAACCCCACCGGCTGATCAGCAAGAGAATGTGCAACCAGCTGTGGATGAATCTGATGAGGAAATGGGAGTAGAAGAAGGTGAAGAGGAAGAGGAATCGTCAGAAGAAGAAGAAGAACAAGCTGAGCCTCGCCCCCACCATACTCCTTCGCCTTTGGTCGCTCCACCATCTGGGGACTCACTAATAGCGCTCAAGTGGTCGAACCCACGTGAGTTTGCCAAATTGATTCTTGAGCAAAGGCACGGTTCTTCCTCTGTTTCTTCGACCTCAGCACCAGATGACTTCGCCCAATCAATCCTCCAAGCCATCAAGAAATTTTTTTTCAAAGGGGATATTTACAAAATTCTGGCCTCGGATCGAACTGCAACTGCTTACCTGAAGGACACCCTTGCAAAGATTGAGTTCACTACCCTCAATCTAGATGTCTCTGGTTTTCTGATAGAGCTAACTGCCGTGGTAAACCAAATAGCTGCAGAAATAAAACTGCTTCCCTCGATCAAGGATACCATCGAGAGAACATCTGGCAGTGAGAGTGCAGCCTGGTGTAGTGTACAAGAGGCGTACGAAGAGATCAAACGTATGGAGGCTAATCAAAAGAAAAAGCAAGATGAGATAGCCTCCAACACGAAGGACATTGAAGCATGGAAGCAACAGATCACAGAGCTACAAGCCAAAATTGCAAATGCTGAAAACCGCAACCGTGAGTTGCGCCAACTCGACGACACTGAGATAACTGAAGAGACGAAGCATGCTATTGATCATATTGAGGCAGCCCAAAGATACGAGAAAGAGCTCGCAGACGTAAAACTTGACGAATCTTTGTGCAACGCTCGTCTCAAATATCACATAGAGTCTTTTTCTCAGTTGGCGCCGAGGCTTCCCTTCTGATACCTTCGACACCTTTATTTCATTTGTCTAATCATCACTTGTTTCTTGGCCTTTTCAGGATTTTTATGTAATGACAATTTTATGCCTGTTGGCACTGATTTAATTTATCATTATTATTCTGCCTTTAACTGCTTTCGACCTATATTGCATGATGATGTTTTCCATCGTTATTTTTTACCAGTCAAATTCGCAATTAAAGCGTTCTATCTTTTTCTTGGAAAGTCACCCTTCCAGCTTTAAATTCCAAGGCATACGCTTCTAGCTTTAAAGTGACACTTATAGCATAACCCTCAGGCCTGTTTCCAAGAATCACTCACCTATTTCCACCGTTTGGCTGGCCAATCCAATCAGCCCTTAGCCTCTATAAATCTCTTTCATCTGACCATGTTTTGAGTAAAAGCAACCATGAATACTTCCGAGAAACCTCCAATCAAGAAGATGGCTGGAAAGGCCAAGGCAACTGAGGAAACAAAGAAAGTAGAGGCGCCTCAACAACCCACTGCCTCCATTGGAGCAGCCTCCTTAGCCAAGAAGAAGGAAACCAAAATGAAGATCTCCAAGAAAAGGCATTCCAGCCCCCAAGAATCTGATGATGAGCTAGATGCAGATTATATGGAATTCCTCAAATCCATAGATTGGAGAGATTATGAATAACCTTAGATTAATGAAGAAAAATGTTGTACTATTTTCTCTTCGCTTTGTATGCCATATTAGCCTGACTCGGCCCATTTTGGCTTTCTTTTATCAAATAAAGCTTATGTTTTTATATGAATCTCCTGCAGCATAGGCTTATATTTTTTCAAATACTTGCCATTTACTTTCAAGACTCTTTTATCTCTGTCTAATTCTTCCACTTCATAAGCTCCATTAGAGAATACTTGTATGACTTGAAATGGTCCTTCCCACTTAGGGGACCACTTGCCCAATGTTCTATCTTTTCGATCCATGGGCAAAATCACCTTCCAAACCAATTCCCCACATGCAAAAGATTTAGATTTAACCTTCTTGTTGTAGGATTCTTCGACCCTCTTCTTTTGTCTTCTCAGCAACTCTAAGGCTCTAAGCCTTTCTTCATCCAAATCCACTAATTCATTCATCATCATTTCCCAATATTTCTCAGAGGGAATCTCATGATGTCTTTGAACTCTTACAGACTGTAGATAAATCTCAACAGGTAGTATTGTATCATGACCAAAAGTGAGTCGAAATGGGGTAGTGTTGGTAGCCTCTTTGGGGGATGTTCGACACGCCCAAAGAATTTGGTCTAACGTCTTGTGCCAATTTCTAGGCCTTTTTCCCACAAGTTTCTTGATCAGTCCAATCACTATCTTATTGGCCGCTTCGACTTGCCCATTGGCCTGAGCATAATACGGTGTAGAAGTTAATAACTTAAAACCTATCTCTTTGGCAAATTCCTGCATCTTTCGACCAGTGAACACGGATCCCTGATCTGTAGTAATTGTTTCAGGAATACCAAATCTATAAATAATGTGACTTTGGATGAACTCAATAACATCTTCCTGACCTATATTCACCAGTGGTATTGCCTCGATCCACTTGGTGAAATAATCAATTCCCACCAAAATATATCTCTGGTTCTTTGAAGATGCTGGTCGAATTTCTCCCACTATATCCAAATCCCATCCTCTGAAAGGCCATGGTTTCACTATAGAATGCAATTCACTTGCAGGGATGTGCTGTATGCCAGCATGAATTTGACATTCTTGGCACCCTTTAGCAAATTCTATGCAATCCTTCAGCATAGTGGGCCAATACATGCCTTGTCGAAACAACAACCATTTCATTTTCTGGCCAACTTGGTGTGCTCCACATGCCCCACTATGTACTGTCGAAAGTGCCAAATATGCTTCTGCCTCACTAAGGCATTTCAATAAGACTCCCTCAGGGGTCTTTTTAAACAATTCATTCCCCATCAGCACATAGCTCAAAGCTTGATACCTGACTTTCCGTTCTGTCGAAGCCGTTGGGTTTCGCAAATACTCAACTATGGGCTTTCTCCAATCTTCATCTGTTAAATTATCTATGGCAAAAATTTCAAAATTTTCGCCATCTATACACCCAAGCTTAGTTGTTTCTAAGTCTGATGGACATAATCCAACAGCCACCACCTTACCCCTTGCCTCAATTACTTCTTGAAGGTTCTCCTTCGACACCTTGTATCCAGAAGCAATTTGGGCCAAGTCGTTAGCAACTTGATTCTCTATTCTAGGTATGTGTTGAATGGCCACTACCTCAAATTTCTTTAATAATCTATTGGCTATCACAAAGTACATAATGAGATTTTCTTTAACACATTTATACTCCTTTGTGATTTGTTTTATAACCAATTCTGAATCTCCCATTATTTCGACTCTAGTTGCCCCCAATTCTAACAAAATTTCAAGGCCAGCAATTAATGCTTCATATTCAGCCTCATTGTTAGAACAAGGACCTTCGATTTTGTACTTGAATTTTGTTGGAATTTTATCAGGAGAAATAATGTATATACCTACTCCCGTTCCATTTTTATGACTTGATCCGTCAAAGTATAATTTCCAAGATCTTAATTCGACGTAATTCAAATCGTTTTCATTTATGGAATGGTCAACTATGAAGTCTGCAACTACTTGCCCTTTCACAGCTTTTAAAGGTTGATATGTCAAGGAAAATTCTGTCAATGCTAATGCCCATTTGCCAATTCGACTGTGCAAAATGGGTTTAGATAACATATGTTTTACAACATCAAAGTGAGACGAAACATACACATCAACAGGTTTTATATATTGCTTTAATTTAGTACAAGAGAAATACAAGCACAAACATAACTTTTCAATCATGCTATACCTAGTTTCTGCATCATTTAAAACTCGACTAAGGTAATAAATGGCTCTTTCGACTCCATTTTCATCCTCTTGAGCTAACATGCTCCCTAGAGTTTTATCTGCTGCAGCTATGTACAATCTCATACTTTTGTTTCTACAAGGTGGTGAAAGAATTGGGGGGTGGCTTAGGTACTCCTTGATCTTGTCGAAGGCTTCCTGCTGCAATTGCCCCCACTCGAAACCATCTTTGTTAAAACGAAGCAATGGCGAAAAAGCTTGTGTTTTGCCACTCAGGTTAGATATAAACCTTCTTAAGAAGTTGATTTTGCCCAACAACGACTGCAACTCCTTTTTGGTTGATGGCGCTTTCGCCTCCATTATGGCTTTGGTTTTATTCTGATTTATTTCAATCCCTTTCTTGTGGACCACAAAGCCTAAGAAATCCCCTGCCTGCACACAAAAAGCACATTTAAGAGGATTCATTTTAAGACCATATTTTCTCATCCTTTCAAAGGATTGTCGAAGATGATCAATGTGACTATTCCCAGAAATAGATTTTATAACAATATCATCAATATAAATTTGCATGAATGTGTCTATAAAATCGTGGAAAATTGAATTCATTGCCCTTTGATAAGTAGCACCAGCATTCTTAAGACCAAAAGGCATCACTACCCACTCATAGGTGCCTAAGGCTCCAGGGCATCTGAAAGCAGTTTTATGAACATCTTCTTCAGCAATGAATATTTGGTTATAGCCAGAAATCCATCCAGCATACTAAGGTATTCATGTCCTGCTGCAGAATCTATTAACATTTCTGCTACTGGCATTGAATATTCATCTTTGGGAGTTGCAGAGTTTAAATCCCTAAAATCAATGCACACTCTCAAAGTCCCATTCTTTTTAATAACAGGTACTATATTAGCCAACCATCCGACATACCTTGCAGTGCGAATGAATTTGCAACGAAGCAGTCTTTCGACTTCCTCTTTGATTTTTGACAGTATCTCTGGTGCAAACCGTCTTGGATTCTGCTTGACTGGTTTTTTCCCAGGCGTCATAGGCAACTTGTGTTCGACTAACTCCCTGCTCAGACCAGGCATTTCATCATAATCCCAAGCGAAGCAGTCTTTGAATTCTTTCAACAGCTGGACCACTTCGACTTTCAACCGGGGATCAAGATTGGCACTGATGTAAGTAGGCCTTTTGGTTGCCCCCTCACTGAGATCCACTTCTTCCAAAGGATCTTGTGCTAGCATTTTTATATTGTTTGCCAACGGATCCTTTTCAAATCCCAAAGGCTCGTCTTCATAGGTAGCGTCGAGCCTCTGGCTTTGCCCTCCAGTTTCAACCTTGTCTGGTGGTTTTGGGTCGAAATCCTTGCCAGGACCTTCTGGATACACTTCAGAAATGGCTTCACCAGCCATATAATCATTGGCGGCTTCCAAAGCCGCTTGTAGTTTTGTTTCGGCCACATAGGCCGAAATTCTTTTCATAGCATCGAACTCAGTCATGATCACTGAATTCATCTCCCCACCCTGTGGGCTCTATTGGAGGTGTGCCTAGGCATGACAATCTTCCTCCTGGTACCTCCCTGTCCCATCTGAAACCTTCGACAGGGTGTAAGTACAATGAATAAAACGTTTCCTCGTCAGGTGTAAACTCAAAATCAGCTGGAGGACATGGAACAATGTTCGCCAGATGCTTCTCAAATTGCCTACTGTCTACATGATTAACAGGCACCTTGAAGTACCCTTGATCAACTTCAATGTTTTCCACTATCCCATCTGGTCTCCAGATTGTGATTCTCTGGTGCATAGATGAGGGTACTGCTCCTATCCCATGAATCCACTCCCTTCCTAAGAGTAGATTATAGTTAGCCTTTGTTTCGACGACCATGAACACTGTTGGTCTGGTGATAGTTCCCACAGTTAGATCTACCTGAATCACTCCCAGAGTAGAACCAACTTTGCCTTCATAGTTCGACAGAACCATGTTGTGGGGTTTAGTATCAGTTTCAAATTTTCCAATCTTGCTCAACAGAAATCTTGGCATCAAATTAATCGTCGCACCACAGTCTACCAAAATCTTGTTGACCGGAACGTTCTCCACTTTTCCAGTAATATAAAGAGGTTTCAAGTGACCCTTCATTGCCTCCGTGGGACGCTCAAAGAAAGCATTCTGTTCTTCGACACACCCATTGTTCATGATATAATAACACACAGGCTTGTGTGCCATCATTTCCAACTCAGCAGTTTGGTCTAAATCTTCGATCTCTGAGACTTGACCAAATTCTCTTGGCATTACTGACACCACATTTACCAAGATGTCTAGGGAAGCGGCTGACTCATTGTCGAAGTTATCAGTCATCTCATCATCCTCTTCGACCTTCTTTTTTGGCTGAATAGTAAACAACTTTCGTCGTATGGGCAGGTTCTCAGCCACATTGGTACTTGACTCCCCTTGCACCTGGGCCTCCCTAACAGCTTTTCGCCTGCGCTGCTCTCTTCGCCATTGTGATCTAGACATTGGGTTGTTACCCTTGTAATTCTGCGAAATGTATGCTGATTTGTTTGTGGTGCGGTTCTCCTTCCTGTACTCAAATGACGCACCTCTTTCTACATCGAACTTCTCCCACTTTTTCTTCTGTCCTCTCCCTTCGACAGGTTTGATCCAATTACCTGTTGGTGCATTCGCCGTTGGCTTGAACGTGCCTGGCCTAATTCCTGGTGTTTGGTTTTTTAGCCCTGTCGAAAGTCGCCTATGGTCAAGACCTCGGTGCCCCTTCATCACCTTCTGCCCCCAGCTTTTGCCAGCTTTCTTAACGTCTTCAAGCTTGTGGGCAGCCTTTTCATCAAAAATGGCGCTGCACCTGGGACACAGCATTACTCCTGAGTCTTTTTCCTGGCAACGATGTAAGAAGTCCACAATTGTCTCTTCTGGCTTAGGATAAGCCATTTTGTCGAGTTTCTCTTGCTCATTTACCTTACTCAATGGTTCATTCTTTCGATCAGTAATTTCGACCATGTTGACATCCATTCTGTCCTTCAGGCGCATCTTGGAGAAGCTGGCTTCCAGACTTTCAGCGGTCTTTGCCAAGTAGCCACCACCTACTGCTGCTTTTGCAGCTCTTTGGGAAGCTTTTTCCCAAGCAGCTTTCTCAGCCTCTACCATCTCCGCAACATTAACTCTCTCGACATCAGGAGATGTCTTGAAAAAAGTTTCAGCAGCCATACAGATCCAATTTTCCACCAGACAACCATCCATGTCCAGCATCTCTCCAACCAAGAGCATGTCATCTTCCAATTCCTTAACAACTTGAACTTTGGGGGCATTTCTACCCATAGCCTCATTGGTGTTGATACTATCTGAACTAGAATCAGACTCCTCAGCCAACTCGACCATATTAATGCCTTCATTGACAGTCATCTTCCACCCACTCATGGTTACATCACAACCCTTAATAGCATTATCCATTTTCACAAACTTATCAGCAGTTTCTTTGGTCACCAACATCAAACTGGTGCCATCAACGTTTAGGCCACTTGTAGCCTTACTAGAACCTTCAATCTTCACAGCACTGATGGCGAAGTCTTCAGTAACTTCTACCATGTTGACTGACTCGTCGAATCCCCCCGTGGCTTCCACCATCTGAACCTTATGAGGCTCTGTATAGTTGGCCTCTGCAACTTGCAACGGGTCAGAGTCAATCTTCATCTGGGCTTTGCCTTTTTCCCCAAACTTCAGCCTTCCTTCCTGGATAGCGTTTTGCACCAGATCCCTGAAAAGAAAACATTGAGAAGTTTTATGACCCAAAAAATTATGGTACTTACAAAAACCTCTTTTCTTTCTTTGTTCTAAAGGTGGCGTTTTAGCACCAGCAGGCACTATCATTTGCCCATCTTTAACTAACAAATAAAAAATTTCGTCACATTTAGTGACGTCGAACGTATATGTTTTCTTAGGGAATTTGTCGTTAGATTCGACAGGATTTTTTCCTTCTGAAGGAGCCAATAATTTGCAAGCGTAAGGTGGACCTTGCTTTAACTCAGCAACGTCAGCCTCATTTTCGTCGAAACAAGATGGCTCACCATACAGACTCTCCACCTCTTCCTTGCATTCGACGAACGCTACTTTTTTACCCCTACTGAATTTGGCTTTTTCTTCTTTCAGCCTCTCTAGCTGTCGAACCCTATCAGCAAGCTGGGCCATATCTCTAAGATATTGGGTATCTAATTTCTTCCTAATGGAATAATCAAGAGCCCCGGCAGCTATTTCGACCAACTCATGTTCTGGCACTTGTGTAAAACACCTGGCTTTAAGAAGTCGAAACCTATTCAGGTAATCATCAATTGGCTCAGTGACCTTGCGCTTGATGCTAGCCAATTCTTTCAAACTAATTTTAGTTTGCCCCATGTAGAACTGTTCATGAAACAAACGTTCTAATTGGGTCCAATTGTATATGGAATTTGGAGGCAACGTAGTAAACCATGTGAAGGCATTCTTAGTAAGGGAACTTGGGAAGTATTTGATCCTAAGGCTTTCGTCAGCAGCAATCTCGCCCGCTTCGATCAAATATCTAGCCACATGTTCGACAGTAGACTCCGTAGTATCTCCTGAAAATTTGCTGAACTTTGGAACCTTCATCCTAGGGGGAAGTTCTGCTTGGAGAATGTAGTCTACTACAGGTGACGTATAATTTGGCCTGGTGAAGCCAAAATTCATCCCATTCCTAGTCATTATCCTTTCGACCATGGCTGCAAGATTATTTTCTTCTGCTTGATTCTGGTGTCGAACCTGCCTAAGTAGTTGGTCTGCATTTTGGTTCCTGTTCACCATCACTACTGGTTCTACCTCCATCTGGTATGGCAACTGGTTTCTTGGTGGTTCGACTCTGAAATGGTCAACCATCTCTTGATCCTCCAGGTTAGCATCAGGTATCTGACGTTGATGACGCCTTGGGATATCTTCGACCACCGTCGCTCTCTGATCTACTGCTGGCACTCCCATGAAATCAGCCATGCGTGCCACTTGTGCAGCCAGTTGTTGGTTAGTTTGAGTTGTATTTTGAATCAAAGGTTGAAAAACTTCTCCCATTGTCTGAGATAACGTATGTACCATTTGCATGTTACTTTCATCCATCTACTGTCTCAAACAATTTATGGAGGTATTTGTAAGGCTAGGGTTTGAACAGAGTAACCAACGCCTATACTCTGATTGTTTCGTCCCCCTGATCCTGACCCCTGTAGTGGCGAAGAAACAACAGTTTCTGAAAATACAGGTGGAGCACTCTGCAGGTTTTGCATCATTGATGTAGGCATACCATAGGGTTGACTTCTTGACCCTGGATGTGGGAAACCTGGTGGAGGAACGGGCCTGTACATTGTATTTCCTCCTGGCGAATTAGAACTTTGTGGTCCTACATATTCCAACACCGGTTGAGTATATGATTTTGTATATGTTGATCCTGGTTCAGACACCACTAACGGAAGTGACGCCGGTCCTCCTGTCGAAGATACTGGTGATGGAGTGCTTTGAGTCCTAATACTGCTACTGGACTGAGTATTTGAAATACTCCCTTGAGGATCAACTTGTTGATTGGCATTAGTTGCCATCTTCTTAGTATATCTTCTCTTTGGTATCTCTTCGTTTGCTGTGGCTAACTTCCCACTTCTCAATAACATGCAACGAAACCACTTCTTCACCAAGAGAAATAAGGCTGACAAAAGGTTTGACTTAGCACTGGGTCCCACTGGGCGTGCCAATTTGTTTACTGTGAATTTTGGTAAACAACCTCTGATCTATCAATCTAAACGCAAATTGATTTAACTTGCAGGATCGATCACACAAATCCTAGGACATGTGCTAAGTTTTGAGAGACAAGTGTAACTTAAAGAAAATGTAAACTGAACTCCACGTTCGATAATGCTGAAAATAAAATCTAACTGAACTCCACGTTCGACTACAGGCAATAAAGTAAAGTGAGAACTTGAAATTTAAAGCAATGCAAGTAAAGGGTGCGAAAATTAAAGGCGTCGAATAGGTAAAAGCTTTGAAAGTAAAATGCAACGAACTCCACGTTCTTGGAAAGTAAAGGCTGGGAAAGTAAAAGTGCTGTCGAAGGTAAGGTGCTGGAAAGTAAAAGACTTCGAAAATAAATGCAGTCGATTTAAAGGGGAACTTCACGTTCTTGACAATGAAAGGCTTTGAAAAGTAAAGGTTTGAAGATTAAATGCTTGAACATAAAATGCGGTCGAAAGTAAAACGCAGAAAACTTAAATGACTTTGAACATAAATTTGGCATGGAAGATAAATTTCAAGAAACTGTAAAGACATGGAAAGTAAACATGCTGAAGATAAATTAGATTAATGAAGACAATGGTGTTACATTACGTACATTCTCACAAACTCGTTTCTCTACACGCGGGTACTTTGAGTTTCTTAGAGTAACTTGTACAAAAATATGAACACCCCATTTACATAGAACCAACTCCTATTTATAGTGCTAGGAAATAACTACTCAGTGGTGGTTACTGCTTCGAACGTGTGGATTTTGGCGCCTTCACCTTAATCTCAACTGTTCCCACGTCCACAACTGTTCTTATTTAAATTTCAAATATTGGAAATTCCCTCCAATCTTAACATAACCGCTGCAGCGCTACATTCTCCCGGTCGAA
The DNA here is from genome assembly GCA_022829125.1 of Lathyrus tuberosus. Taxonomy (NCBI): domain Eukaryota; kingdom Viridiplantae; phylum Streptophyta; class Magnoliopsida; order Fabales; family Fabaceae; genus Lathyrus; species Lathyrus tuberosus. The sequence continues at coordinate 4,380,409 of JALAZF010000170.1, forward strand.
GAACCCTTTCCACACTTAGCCATTTCTTAAGACTTCTCCACACTTATCGACTCAGGCCTCCCAAAAGTTAGGTCGAAGCCTTTTTTATATTAAAAATAACCTTTTTTTTAACATTAACATAACTTTGATTTTGTCTGGCGTCGAAATTGAGGGTTAACACTTATATGGTAATGTTATGATTGATGTTGTAACATCAGATGGTAACATCAAGCATGAAAGGGTATTGAAAGGGCAATCAGAATTAATGAATTCTGATGTAAATCCTTTTAAATTTTTAAAAGGAAAGTTTGTATGGAGGGAGAAACTCATTGATCAGGCTTCAGACTTTAGGCTATCAGCACCTATCACTCGCTTCATTAAACACCATAACCCTAGACCGGTCGTATCCCTCTCCATCAACAGAAACAATCCTTCCCTAATCCTCAGTTGCTACACAAGTACGATGTCTAAACAAGTGTCATCACCATCAAAGAAGGCTGTGCCCAAAAGTTCCACTCATGCAAATCCTAGGGTTTCGTCAGAAGAGGTATCCGTGGATGAAGCTTTGGACATTGCTCCTATTTCTATGATTCCAGCCTCAGGAAATACAAGGCCTGAGAAGTATCAACCTGTGAGGGCTACAAAAGGTAATACCACTAATCAATCAACTAGCAAGAAATTTGATGATAGCGAGAGTAGAGCATTTGTAACTAGTGTGCTGTTTGGAGACAAACCTAAGTCTACCACCCATCGTCCACAAACTGTTGAGGAAAGGGTAGACGTTGACAAAAGCTTAGATCAGATTGTTGATAAGATTTTTGAGAAAGGGCTTCCTATTAAGGGCATATCTAGACCCCTAAGACAAATGGCTGTTGATCATACTACAAGAGAAATGAGTGACATGCAAACTTATGAGACAAATTTTCATAGATTAGCTGTTTCAGTCATTGAAGATGTTGAGATTGAAGATGAAGGTGAATCTGAAGCAGAAAGGGAAAGGGATACTCATGCTGAAGATGAAGTTGATGTTGGACATGATGTTGAAACATCACCTGTTAGGGATGATACTCCTAGTCCCAAAGGGAAGAAGAATACTGATGTGGTGGATGTTGGTGACTTATCTGATAACGAAGTTATCGGTAATGCAGTTCCTGGGATTGTCAATAGATTAAAGACAAGGAAAGGAAAGAATGTGGAAACCTCTCCTAAAATGTCAGATGAAGGCAAGAAGAAAAAGGCCTCGGTGGTTGGTCCCACCAAGTCATGGAGCAAAGTGGCTGTGAAATCCAACAAGAGAAAGGTGAGGGAGGATTCAGGATCTGAATTTGATGTTGAGTATGATGTTCAAGACATCACACCTGTGAGAAGGTCCATATTAAAAAGAATTGCTGATAAGATCCCTGACATCCCTGTTGACAATATTTCATTCCACTATGCTAGCAGTGCATCCATGTGGAAATTTGTCTGCCAGAGGAGACTAGAACTGGAGAGAGAACTTGGTGGAGATGCCTTGGATCTTAAGGAAGTTATTGAATTGATTAGATTTGCTGGGTTAATGAAGACTGTGTCTGGACTGTCCAAGTGCTACGATGGATTAGTCAAGGAATTCATCGTCAACATTCCTATGGCTATTAATGACAACAGAAGTATGGATTTTAGGAAGGCTTATGTGAGAGGTCAATGTGTAAACTTTTCTCCTGAGGTAATTAACACTTACCTTGGAAGGGATGAGCTGGAGTATAGAGAGTTGGAACAAACAGATAATGCTGTGTGCAAGGAAATCACAACAGGGCAAGTGAAAGTCTAGCCGCTAAAAGGAAAATTATCTATCTGTGTGTTAAGTGTTAAATATGCTATTCTGCACAGAATAGGAGCAGCTAATTGGGTCCCTACCAATCACAAGACAACTATCTCTGCTGGATTGGGAAAATTCATTTATGCTGTTGGGACAAAGAGGTTGTTTGACTATGGGGCTTATATATATGATCAAACTATCAAGCATGCTGCTACAAATGCAGTGAAAATGCCTATTGCCTTTCCCCCTCTCATTTGTGGGATCATCCTATCACAACATCCTGAGATTCTTCATCAATCTGATGTGGGGTGTAAGAGAGAATCTGCATTGTCAATCCACTATAAGTTGTTTGAAGGGAAGCATGTCCATGACATTGTCAAGACATCAGCTTCAACATCACAGCAGCCACCTGCCAAAACTGGGTTGATTTCAGAATTGGAGGAGGCGTGCAAGGAGTTGGATGAAGTCATCAGAGTGAGTACTGAAAGAAAGCAGAAATTTGAAAAACTTCTCATGACTCTGAGATTGGTAGAAAAAGAAGATGAAGCAGTCAATGCTAACCATAATGATGATGATGTTGAAGAACCAAGTTCAGAAGAAGATGATGAGGATGTTGATCATGGAGATGGAATGTTGAAGAACCAAGTTCTAAGAAGTTTTAGTTTTATTTCTGCTATTTTTGTTTCTGCACTGTTGTGCTTGGTTTATAATGTGAATATTGTGCAAGTTTATGCACCTATTTTGTTCTATGATTTGTTATGTCTTTTTGCTATCTGTGAGACTGACAATGAGAGCTAGGGTAGTACTTACTGTAGTTAGAGTTACTTGATGGGATTTGTCAAATTGTGGCTAAAAAGGGGGAGAAGTAGCCAAAGTAGCCAAGGAGTTGGAGTTATCCAATATTCTGATATGTCAAATGCTGTCAAAGGAGTTGATGATTGTTGCTGCTAAGGAATGAAGTCAAGGAATATGCTGCTGAGGATGTAGCTGATTGCTGATGTTATAGTGCAGAAGTGCAGAAATTAAGGGGGAGTATTTGCTGATCTGCTGAACAGCTGTTATGCTGGTTCTTGTTTTGAGGGGGAGCACCATTGTTGATTGTTGAAAATTGTAGCTGTTGAAGATGAATTGTAGCTGTTGAAAATGGTGCTGCAGTAGAGTTTTGTGTGAAGTGAAGTCTTCATGTATTGAAGTTGTTACTGCTGCTGTTTGGAGTTTCAAAATTATATTGAAGTTTTTTTCGCTGCTGAAGTCTCTGAAGGTGCAGAGATTGTTTTAGCCAAAATTAGCCAAAGGGGGAGATTGTTAGTTTCTTGGATTGGCTGGAATTTTGGTAAAACAAAGTATGTTCAATGTTGGTGTCAAGGTAGTGAGGTTGCAACATTGAGTCTTAACACTGGGCTATGTTAAGTAGTGAAGCTGTTCAATGCTTGATGTCAAGGTGGTGATGTCACAACATTGAGTCTTAACACTGGGTTGTGTTAAGAGTTAAGTTGGATGTCTGATGTCTCAAGCGATGTTGTGACATTAGATCTGCAGAATTAATAACATCAGGTTTGTGATGTTGTTAGGGTTTGCGTGTTAGCTGGAATTGTGGAGAGCAGGTAGTCTCATTGGATGCGGATATCTTGGGATAGATATTCTCTGTTGCATAGAGATTTGATGCAAATTTGTAGGAGATTTAAAAGGTTGAAGATTTGAAAAGATTTTAGGAGAAAATCTGTTTTGAAGATTCAGTTTTAAATAACAAATTAGGTCAGATATTGTAGCAGGTCCAAGTCCAATTCAAAGAGCTATATAAACCGCACCAGTACTGAAGAAAAAGTAACGAAGAAAGAGAGCTAAAGACTGAGAGTCGTTTTGTGTCTTCGTGTATGTTTTGTAAACCATTCGAGTGTGAATTGGTATTGTTGTTTTGAGTTGTTCTTGATCAAAACTGTGAAGCATAATCAAGTTGAGTTTTTCAAAGTGTGTGATCTTTGAAGTGTTTTAGGGATTGAGTAGTGTTCTCATATCTAAGTGGTTTCTTAGGTAGAAAGTCACTAGTAGGAATTAAGATTAGGAGATTGTCAACTGGGTTGTTGAGTCTGTAATTTAATTCTACAAGTAGTGAATTTCATCCATGGCTTGGTAGCCCCCAGACGTAGGTAGTTAGACCGAACTGGGTGAACAATTATGTGTGTTATTGCTAGTTATTGCATTGTCCATTGTAGAGTGTGTTGTTGTGACATCGCACGTAACATCACACATCTGGTACCAGAATTTCAGATATGAACACTTGTATATTCAAAGTTAAATTGAGTTCATATACCTTTTAAATCATGATCAATCTTTTGAATAACTTCAAGACTTTTTGATATATTTGATACTTGAAACTCGATGCTTGACTTGAATCATTCCTTTTTGTGATCTTCAATAGGTTGTAAAATATTGTTGTCTTCATCAAAACACATTTGAGAAGCTTGATTCTTCATTCTCCCCCTTTTAGATGATGACAACTCTTATCTTGAAAATTTGATTTCAACCTTATTTTCTCTAACAAAAGACAATACTCCCCCTTGATGTAAGCTCCCCCTTAATCCATGCTTGGGAGAATTTTTGAAACATCTTACTTGCTGCAAAATTATGTTAGAGAAACAAACGCATAAACACTTCTCCCCCTTTGTCATTACCAAAAAGGAAGGGAAAATTCTTAAAAAATTAAAGAATGAGTGTTATAGGTAAAGTAGAACAATTGATGAAAATATTTGTAACACATAACACATTTGAGATATTTTCACACACAAATTTAACAACACATAAAACATAACATGAAATAAGTTTAACAACACATGACATAATTCTTACAATAATCCAAAATAAAACATAACATAATCTAGAAAGTCTTAAAAACTTAATCATAAAGAAAAACAACACTAGAATACTACAAATAATCCTTTTAGTCACTTTCTGACATATTTCGTCTTCCTCTTCCTCTTCATCCTCTTCTTCACTCTCCTCAACTCTAGGTTTTCGGCGACAAGATGTTGTGAGCTTAAGCAACATTTTCTTAATCGAAGCCATTTCAAAAGTGTGATTGTTCATTGTTGCTTCCATTGAACATATTTTGTTGTAAAGTGCTTCATTCGTATAACCGCCTTCCAGAGCCGGTAGAGGAGTGAAAGTCGGAACATCATCCTTGTAAACATACAATCCTTGCCTATTTTTGATGATACCCGTGTTTTGAAGACAAGTGGAGGCATTAATCTCACAATCCTTGGAAGTCATTCCAATCTTTGGTTCTCTTTGCAAAAGTACATCAAGTGACTCAAAATGTTTTGATACAATCCTTGCGTACGGAAGACCACCACTCAAATTTTGTTGATAGAACATGTGGTACATAATGGTGCATGCCCAATTCACTTTCAAACCATTCTTGAGGGCAAACATAATTTGTAACTCAGGATCACTAATCTGAGCATGATTGGAGTGTTTCGGCAACAAAACATATGCAATAACATAGTGTAGCATTCTATCCGTAAATGATAAATTCTTTGCATACAATAAGACTCTAGAGGAAACAGTACTTTGTCGACCCAAAATGTCACCTTGACTCATGCGAGAAATTCTAAAATAGTAATCCATCTTATTATAATTTTTCTATCCATTAGTATTTGGAGTAAAACCTTGCAACCGGAGCGAAAGTTTCTTCAAAATCAATTCCTTCCTCTTGATTGTATCCTTGGGCCACCAATCTTGCTTTGTTTTGAACAATTATTCCATTCTCATCAAGCTTGTTCTTAAACACCCATCTGGTACCTATGATGTGTTTATTACTTGGCCTAGTAACAAGTTCCCAAGCTTGATTCCTTTCGAATTGGTTTAACTCTTCTTGCATAGCAATAATCCGTTGGTCGTCTCCTAAGGCTTCATCAACTTTGGAAGGTTCAATTTGAGAGACAAACACCATAATCAAGCATGCATCTTTGAGATTTAGTCTAGTTGTAACGTCTTGACTAATATCACCAATTACTTTATTAATTGGATGATCTCTATGAGTTTTCCATTCCTTAGGTAGATCATTGTCATTTGACTCTTGTTGAATCGGTTCTTCTTGATGCTTCGGTTGATCATCAATCTTTGCTTTGGAAGTATCTTCTTTAGGATAATCTATAATATCATCATCATCATCACACAAAACAATTTCTTCCTTGGAGGGGGTTATATTCATCAAAAGAGACATGCATAGATTCTTCAATAGTTAAAGTTCATTTTTTATAAATTCTATAAGCTTTACTATTAAGAGAATAACCAAGAAAAATACCTTCGTCCGATTTTTCATCGAACTTACCAAGATTGTCTCTGTCATTGTTTCAGACAAAGCACTTGCATCCAAATATGTGAAAGTAAGCAATGTTTGGTTTCCTTCATTTGAAAAGTTCATAAGGAGTCTTCTTAAGAATAGGTCTAATATTTACCCTATTACTTACAAAACATGTCGTGTTTACCGCATCCGCCCAAAAATACTTTGGAAGATTTGAGTTGCTAAGCATTGTCCTTGCAAGTTCCACCAATGACCTATTCTTTCTTTCTACAACACCATTTTGTTGAGGAGTCCTTGGTGCCGAGAAGTTGTGAGAGATTCCACGTTCTTCACAAAATTCTTCGAAAGGAGCATTTTGGATTTCTCCACCATGATCGCTTCTTATGGAGGCAATTGTTAGTGACTTCTCATTTTGGATTTGCTTCGCATATTTCTTGAATGCCTTGAATGCATTACTTTTCTACAATAAAAATAATGTCTAAGTATATCTAAAGAAATCTTCAACAATAACTAAAGCATATACATTACCTCTGAAGCTTCTTGTTCTTGATGGACCAAATAAGTCCATATGCAACAATTGTAGTGGCCTTGAAGTGGACACCACATTCTTATATTTGAAAGTTGATTTGATTTGTTTTCCCTTTTGATATGCATCACACAACTTATCTTTGACAAATTTTATCTTTGGCAATCCAATGACTAGATCATGCTTGACTAGTTTATTCAAATGTTCCATATGAATGTGAGTAATCCTTTTGTGCCATAGCCATGAATCATTGTTGTTCGCCATGAGACATTTTAACTTCTAAGACAAGTCATCAAGGGAAATCATAAATATATTTTTAATTCTTTTACCTTTTAGTTTTACCTCATGTGTGACTTCATCTTCTATCAAGCATTGATCCTTGGTGAACTTGGTCTTAAAGCCTTTGTCACAAAGCTGGCTAATACTAAGAAGATTGTGCTTTAGTCCTTCAACATAAAGAACATCATCAATGGATGTGAAAGGTGATGCTCCAACTTTGCCTACGCCAAGAATCTTTCCTTTATTGTTATCTCTATAAGTAACATAACCCTTTCCCTTAAGCACTAGATTTAAAAATTTGTCAATATCTCCCGTCATATGCTTCGAACAACTACTATTAAGATACCATAAATTCGAAGTGGTCTTCAAGCAAACCTACAAAAAAAATTAAGTTTTGTTAGGTACCCAAACTGCCTTGGGTCCTTCATAATTAGTACCTTTCTTTACCCATACATAATTCCCACTTGCAACACTAAAGTTTCTAATATAGCAAGCATTAGGTGTATGGCCAACAATACCACAATAAAAACACGTAGGAACAAAATTGCTCTTATATCTAGGAACATAAGATTTCTTTTTCACAAATCTTTTCTTTTTAGGATAAGGATGCACAATCTTTGGTTTGTTCAATTTCTCTTTGGAAGATTGGTCACTAGCCTTAACAAAAATTGTTTTACTAGAACTTGGTTTGGAAAACTTTGAATAACCAAGTCCACTTTTATCATTTGAATATCTTTGTTGACTAAGGACCCCTTCTAACCCAATTTGTCCTTTCTCATATCTTTCAAGGACTCTTTTTAATTGAACAATTTGGAAAGAAAGTGATTCACAATTTTTACATACCAACTCTTGTTTTTCTTCACTAATTTTCTTTTGTTTATCATCTTTTGCTTCGTTTTCCATAATATCAAATTTTTCTTCTAAAGATGTAATTTGTTTCTTTTGTGAAGATATTGTTTTATACAATACTTTGCATTTATTTAAGAGTTCATTTATGGAATCTTGCGCATCATTATCATAAAGAGAAAATTCATTACTAACCTCATCATTTTCATCATCAGAATTGTGTGTAGCCATTAGTACTAAATTTGCGCTTTCGTCGCTCTCCGAATCGGATGATGAACTTATGTCATTGTCGTCCCATGCAATATATGCCTTTTTATTCTTTGTTTCCTTCTTGCCTTTGAATCCACCTTTCTTGGAAAGTTTTGGACAATCGGGCTTTATGTGACATTGCTTACCACATTCATAACATGTGACATCTTGTGTTGAAGTGGAAGCCTCATTTTTCTTAAAGTGTTTCTTTCTTTTTGCATAATTAAAGGACTTGTCATTTTTACCAAGAAATTTTCCGAGTCTTTTTACTAGGAGCATAAAATTTTCATCTTCCTCCGATGAATCATCATCTTGATCATTTTTTAAATCTACTTTTAATGTGATACCCTTAGGTTTCTTTTCTTGATGTTCATGTTTTTCAAGTCGTCCAAGTTCTAATTCGTGTTCTTGGAGTTTTCCAAATAATGATGCGGAAGTCATGGTAGAAAGACTTTTCTTTTCCGATATTGCCGTAACTTTTGGTTGCCATTCTCTAGTCAAGGATCTAAGAACTTTGAGATTTAATTCATCATTAGAAAATGTCTTACCAAGTGCAATCAAGTGATTAATTAAATGTACAAATCTTTTTTGTAAAGCAACAATGGATTCTCCGGGCTTTATTCGGAACATTTCATATTCTTGACTTAAAGTATTCAATCTAGATCGTTTAACTTAAGCGGTTCCTTCATGAGTTTCCACCAAAGTGTCCCAAATTTCTTTTGCGGATTTACATTGTGAAATGCGAAAGAATTCATCCATACTTAATGCACTTTGTAGTATGTTAATGGCTTTCTTTTCATTAAGAATTTTCTTTTTATCATCTTCATCATAAGAACTCGTCGTCTTTGGAGTTCCGGCATTATTTACAACACTCATTGGTTGATATGAACCATTTTCAACAGTTTCCCATATTCCATCTCCTTGTGCTTCTAAGTGTGCCTTCATACGAATTTTCCAAAAGTCAAAATACTCTCTAGAAAATAGAGGGGGCTTATTGCTACTGCCACCATCTTTGAAAACCAGATTTGCGCTTGTGGACGCCATATTGGATCTGTAAGAGCAGGTTACCTATAACCTGCTCTGATGCTAATTGTAAGATAAGATTGCACCTAAGAGGGGGGTGAATTAGGTACTTAGAAAATTTTTCGGATTTTCGACGGTTTTATGTTTAACTTTCCTAAAGATTACTATATGATAAAAACTGTAAATGCGAAAAGTAAAGAACACGAGAATATATCCTGGTTCCCCTCACAGTTCGAGAGTACTCCAGTCCCCTTTCAACATGAAATAGATTTTTTAATATTGTTAGTACTTTTAGACAAGACTCTACTTAGCCTTTCTATACATACACTAGCAATTCACACCAAGAACAACCTCTTGGATTTTTCCACTAAGTCCAATTGAGAACAATCCTCTCATAATGGACCTCTTGTTTCCAACAACCCGGACAACAAGGATTACAACTTCACAATCTTAATTTCAACAATCCTGAAAAATAAGACGTGACAAACAAAGTATAATCTGAATTTTTTTAAGTATTTGAAATGGATGCTTCACAATAATCAATCAAAGGATTGATCTTCTTCTTGAACAAACAACTCTTTACAATGATTATACAAGTGTTCTTGATGAAGGAATGAAACTAGAATGATTTGTATGAAGGTTTAATGCACAAGTTTCACTCTTTGAAAAATTCTGATTTGAACACTTGAAAAATTTGAAAGTTTAAAGATGAAAAGAATGTTTGAAATTATTTGCAAGAAGGAGAGTCTTAAAATCAGAAAATATGATGTTTATATAGCCACTAAACACCTTTTCAAAAGAGCGCAATCTACCAAAGGGTGCCATGCATGAAAAATCATTTTCAAAAAATCATTTGGATGAAAAACAAAATATTTTCACACACTGGTTTAGTGTTAATCGATTAACACTTTTGCACTAGCAAGGTGTTAATCGATTAACCCCTTGTAACGAGCAAAAAATACAAAATTTTCTATGGTTAATCGATTAACAGTTTTGAACTACCAAACGGTTAATCGATTAACCAGTGTTAAAAACTGAAAAATACTTTTTAAAAAGGTATGAAGTGGAATGGTTTTTACAAGTAAATTTTTTTATGGATTATGCCAAATATGATTGATGATATGAACACTTGTATATTCAAAGTTAAGTTGATTTCATATACCTTTTAAATCATGATCAATCTTTTGAATAACTTCAAGACTTTTTGATATGTTTGATACTTAAAACTTGATGCTTGACTTGAATCATTCCTTTTTGTGATCTTCAATAGGTTGTATAATGTTGTTGTCTTCAACAAAACACATTTGAGAAGCTTAATTCTTCACAAAGATCTCTTCTTTTAATGTAGTTTGTAGAGGCATAAATGGTAGCCAAACCAAAACAGTGTGAGCCATCCTTCATAATAAATGACACATGTTGGTCATCAATGGTACCATTCTGAGGATCTAAGTGAGGGGCACATAGACACCAAAGAGTAGGAGATTGCCCATGTCTAGAGTTGTAGGCAAATACCTTTAAGTTTAGTCTAGAGAAAAAATTGGAAGATATTTTGTCCAAATTCATCCAGGGTTCTGCAATGAAACAAAAATATGGCTTATGCTTCTTGATGAGATTTTTAAAAGCCAATTTTGTGGGTTGATTGGCAAACCCTATGACATTCCAAAATATGCACTTCATTTGGCAGTCATGAAAGTAACTACCCTCCCTCTGGTGCTAGTTCCAACCTTCAAAGGTTTCTATGTTGTTTTGCCTTTCTTCTTGGATTGCTTAAAGATCACAAACTGAAAAGGATTGTCAGTTTCATCAGGATTGTCTGGCTCCTCTGTCATGTTGGCCTAAGACTGCTTTAGAAACTCCATGTCCTGCAACACAATACTGTTGTTTTGGTTACCTGCCATCTCTACTATACCATCCTCCATTTGTGTGGCATCCATAAATTCTGAACCATTAGAGCTAGTGACATCATCCTCACTAGCTTAAGACTTTTTATACAATACAGGTCCAAGAGTTGCTTGGAGAGCAAGCAAATCTTGTTGCATGTCCTTGTGGGAATTAAGGGCTTCCACAATGTGCCCAGCCTGCCTTTCAGGTATTAGTTGCTCCCGAGGAGAAATAATATCAGCAGAGGCACTTACCTCATCATTATTTTCTTATGCACAGGTTGTGACTATTTTAGAATTGGATTAGCCTTCCAAACTTTGGGAGTCAGAATCCTTTTCCACTTGCTTTTTTGACTCTGAATCTTTATGCTTTTCCACAAAAATCTTCTTAATTTGTGATTTCCCAGTTCCTGTTGTCGAATTCAAATTCTTGTTTATTTTTCTACAACTCCCCACATTATGGCCAATGAGTTTACAATGATCACAATAATTTGGGATGTTCTCATAATGGACCTCTACAAAAAAAAAGCGAAGCTTTTCCATTCGACAAGGATGTTGTTTCACATGATCCTTGTTAAATCTAAGTCAACCAGGATTCTAGAAAAGTGTCCATACAATCTATCAAACATTGACTTGGTGGTTGTTTCATCCATGCAAATGGGACTTTCAATAGAACTTGTAATAGCATATAGAATCTTAGGCCTCAAGTATTCCTGGGCAAGCCCAGAGATACGAATCCAAACCTGAGCAGTTGTCTGGTGTTGATCATTAGGGTTAAAATCCTTTGTCCAAGCAAATAATTTTAGAAGTCCTTGGTTCAAGTTCCATGAGTTTGTAGCACGCACTCTTTGAAGCTCTTCAATGGATGAGAAGGGGAATTCATAGAAACCTTTCCCAAGTGATATGAGTCCCCACTTTCCTAAAAAATTCCAGATGGTTGTAAGTCGTTACTTCAAGGCTTCCACCTTCAATGACATAGAACCTTTTGGCCAGATGATCCTACCATGAAGATTGTGCTTACAAGAGGCTAGACCTGCTAAGTATTCTTCTTTAGGGATTGTAATAGATATTCTGTCTCCTTTCACAATAGACTGCGAGAGCTGACTAATTAGAATATCACAAACGTTTGTAACTACATGAGCAAAGGATTTTTTCTTTCTGGGAGGTGGCTGTGAAAAAGTTGGTGCCGCCAAAGGATTGGAGATGGGCGGGTCGAGACATGACCATGGGATGGCCACCGGGGACGCCATGGTTGGGAGGAAGACGGTTAGAGTAAGTGCATTTGCTCCCCAATAATTGCCTTTATTAAAAGAGAGTATAAAATATTAGACCTAAATATATTTTCAATTTATTTGATTTTTTTAATTCTCTAAATAAAACACTGCAATTACAAAATTATCTTACAAATTATTTTAATCTTTACTTTTAATTTTAACACATTTTTTTAAAAGTTTGACAAACATTTTTAAAATTTTATAAAATGTAATTCTTCCACATTTAAAAAAAAAAAAAAATTTATAAACTTAAATTTTTCGTTACTTTTATCTTGAATTTGACGTTTTAAAAATAAATATTTAATTTTTTCCCACATTAAAATAATCTAATTTTGTGATCGAAATTTTATAAAATTCAAATAAGTATTAAATACCATTTAAAAATTTAAATTAATTTAACAATTTGAACTATTTGTTTGCATGATAATTTTGAAAAAACTAAAATTTTAATAAAAATGAAAAAAAAAAAGGTCAAGTTCTCAGCATTTACCTACCCGAAAAACTAAGGTCATGAACCTCTATTATTTCCGCATGAAATGTATGAAGCTTCTTCGAATGTGGCTGTTAGAATACTATTATTAAGTTGACTTGAGATGACTCCATAAAAGAAAAAACAAAACAACCTACAACTTGGGCAACAAGGCATTCAGCTTTTTCAGAAAGCAAAATTGAAAAATGAACCAAGGCACAAGAAAAGCCTAGGAAATTTCAACGAGAGTAGCCAGGAAATTTATAATAAAAAAGATAACTTAGCCTCTAAGAAGATATCTTAAAAAATTTAAAATAAAAGTATTACTATGTTTAATATTTTTTTAATATTCTTTATCATGTGTCCTTAGGCATAATCACCTCACCTCTTTTTACCATCTCATGATTCCTTCAACGTAAATTTTGGAAAGCTACTAGTTTAATTTTGATACTAAAAACTTTCTCAAATTTTTTAAAGTCAGAGTTAGATTGAATACAGTTTAATAATTAATTATGATAAAATAAATTTAATTAAGTTTTAACTATGATAAAATAAATTTAATTATATTTTAATTATGATAAATATTTTATATACTTTTTAATTATAATTTAAATATGACAAATTTTAAACTCTATGCATTAAAACGTGATTCTTATAAGTTATGAAATTTTTTTTTTTCTCAGAAAGGTACCAAAGGTACCAATTATAAATTATGAAATTCAACTAATGTAAAAACTTTTTAGTAGAAAAAATACGTAAAAGAAAAAAGAAAAAATAAATAAAATAGAAACCACACTACAAATAGACGCATCAAGTTCGAACAAAAAAGCTCACACTCTCACATTCTCACAAACACTCTCTTAACATCAAAATTCACAAACACAAACACTCTTAAAGTTCACAAACACAAACACACCATGAGACCCCCTATGTTTGGCGGTTTCTCTTCCTCATTCACAAACATTGGTTCAGCATCATCATGGTTCGAGATATACGCTGCCTTTTCCACATTCATGATGCTCTTAAGAACCGCAATCAACGACCTCATACCCTTCAAACTTCGAAACTTCATCGTCTCAAAACTCACAGCTTTCTTCACAAATTACCAACCCAACAATCTAGTCTCACTTCAAATCGACCAGTTTTGGGATGGCATGACCAACCATCTCTACTATGCAGCCAAAGAGTATCTCCCAACTAAAATATCCAACACTTACAAATCCCTCAAAGTTGGTAAAATCTCCAAACACAACAACGTTCTCTTGGCCTTTGATGGAAAACAGGTAGTAACAGACGAATTTGAAGACATCAAAGTTAAATGGAGGCTTGTTGAAAACTCCAAAGATGATGATCTTTTAGAAAATCCCAGAAAGGAATATAAGCATCATAACAAGTCGAAAGACTACGATGAAAACGGGTTTGTGTTAAGTTTTGATGAGAAATATAGAGATAAAGTAATGAAGAAGTATATTCCACATATTTTAAGCACTTATGATACTATAAAAGCAGGAAATAGAACTCTCAAGATTCATTCTATGCAAAATGGACCTTGGAAACAGAGTGATTTAACACACCCTGCTTCATTTGATTCAATTGCTTTGGATCCTGATCTGAAGAAAGATATAATTGATGATTTAGACAGGTTCTTGAGGAGGAAGAAGCTTTATCAAAAAGTGGGTAAACCATGGAAACGTGGGTATCTGTTGTATGGTCCACCAGGGACAGGAAAATCTAGTCTTATTGCTGCTATAGCAAAGTATTTGAAATTTGATGTGTATGATTTGGATCTAAGTTCCGTGTTTTCTAACTCAGAACTCATGAGAGCCATGAGAGAGACATCTAACAGATCTATCATCGTCTTTGAAGATATTGACTGCAACAGTGAAGTGCTTGATCGAGCAAAATCAGACAAATTTTCAGATAATGATTTTTCAGACACTTTTGGTGGTGGGAAGGTTTGTTCTCTTACTCTCTATCTTTTTTTTATATCTAGAATAGTACGAATTTTATACAAGTGGGATGTCTCAGGTTGAAACTTGCGTCTCTGCAGTTGAAAGTCTCGTTGCCTAACAACCAAATGTGGTGTTAAGGGACCTCTTTATATTTTCTTTATATGAAATCTTTATAATAAACATGCAATTAATTATTTGTTTTGCTGAAATTTTACATTAGATGGGTAAGAACATGCTTATGCCTGTGCCTATGCCGAGAAAGTTTACTCTTTCGGGTCTTCTTAATTATATGGATGGATTGTGGTCAAGCTGTGGAGAGGAAAGGATTTTGATATTTACTACAAATCATAAAGACAAAGTTGATTCGGCATTGTTGCGTCCGGGTCGAATGGATATGCATATTCACTTGTCATTTCTAAAAGGCAAGGCTTTTAGAATCTTGGCTTCTAATTATTTGGATATTGAAGAACAACATGGTGCACTCATTGAACAAATTGAGGAGCTATTGGAAAAAGTTGATGTCACACCTGCAGTAGCAGCAGAGTATTTGCTAAGAAGTGAGGATCCCAGTGTTGCTCTTGAAGCACTTATTAAGTTTCTTCAAGAAATTGATATTTCAAAAATTGTTGTAAATGAAGAGAATAATCAGAATGTTTAGAGGCTCTTAGTTGGTGAAAATTTGACATTAAGAATCGCTTTTGTAATAGTAATTTTTATTTGAGATAGCGTCCTCTGGTGTTGTTGGAGGATCTATTTAAGATATGCACTTGTATTTATAAAACTTCAATGGTAAATGCTCGGTAGATTCTAATATTTAGAACTTTACTTTCAGCTCATTTTTAATTAAAATACGTTTTTTTTTATCTCCAATGGAGAAATGGTGAAACTGTTGAAAGATTTTCCTATTCAAGGTTTGTGCCTTGTACTAATTGCAAGTGGTAACGGGAGCAAGAAACTGTTTGAGGAGGAACTAGGAAGAGTGAAAAGTGTCTTCATTGTAATGAAAGTGAATTGATAGTAGGCACAAGTTGTTCTTCATAAATCAGTGATAGAAATTTCTGAATATTTTTTTTCTTCTGAATTCATCAAGATAAATTTGTTCATATATGGTTGTTTACTATTAAACACTAGATAGTTTCTATGGCTATTCCATAGAAAATTTTAGATGGAATATCAAAAGTTCTCTCAGAAAATTATTAATGATAAAATACGTCATTCCTTCCAATCCTTCAAATTTTTTTCTTTTTCGGCTAAGTCTTGTCTTTTAAAGTCCACCTTATCTTGATTTAATGAGCTTTTCTCTATGCTGTCTAAGTCCATTAGATTTTACTTTTAAAGTCCATACAACTCATCCGTACAGGAGCGTGTAATTGAACACGTACAACTTATGTAACTCTTTTGTACAGAAGTGTGGAGTTGAGCACATGCATGTTGCGTCACTCGTTCGTGTCGAACATGTGACATGCTATAGGAAAACCCTAAGAGGAGCTTTATTTCATCAAAGTGAAAGCTCGAAATAGAATGAATGTCCAAGTAGAGCTAAACACATCAAAGTGCTTGACCTGAATTAAACCTGTTCCATATGGTATGGTCATACATCTCAGTCCAAAGTCCACCAAGTGTTAAACCTGATAAGGCTTTAACGTTTGTTTCTCATCATATCAGCCTATGCATGTTAGTCCATATTCCACCAAGTGTCAAGCCTGATAAGGCGTATGCGTTTGCTTCTCATCAGACTGGCCTATGCATGCCAGTCACAAGTCCATCAAGTGTCAATCCTAATAAGGTGTAGACGTTTGATTCTCATCAAATCGACCTATGCATGCAAGTCCACCATCCACCAAGCATCAAGTATGATAAGACATAAATGTTTGCTTCTCTTCAGATCGGCCTTTGCATGCCATTCCACAGTCCATCAAACGTCAAGTCTGATAAGGTGTAAACAATAGTTTGATTCTAACTAGTCTTTCAAATCTAGATTCTCGTAATTTTATTACTTTTGAAGTGATCGATCAATTTGGTCTTGTCACGTCAATGGTACTTTCTTTCTCCATCTTTCCCCATCATTGTGACAACCCTTCAAGTAGTCCCCACCCGAGATACTCTCTATGATAGTTTCCAAATTCTCTCTTTAAATACTAAATTTCTCTTCGTTCGTGTCATTTTTTCTGCCCATTGATTTGTATGTGTTGTTCTCTTTTGATAACCTCATTCCACTAGTGGTTTACATCAAAGTTAGTATCACCACCTCAAGTTATATTTTCTTTAGCCAATTTTTCTCGACAATACATCATTGGCGCCTTATTAGTTATCCCATCTTCATCATTATTGAGACTTCTTATTTCAATAATCATGGAGGAGCAAGTGTAGTAGATCTTCATATAAGAATTTGTAAGCAACAAGAAAACCCCAAAGGAGTACCATTTATACCTCTTTTTTTCCCTCTTTTGTGGTGTTGTATTTTGTTGCACAAGCTGAGCTACAGCTCGACAATCCCATTTACTTCCATTGGCGAACACTATATACTCAGTAAAGTTATCCAAACAAAGTTTCTCAAATGAAATTTTTACCAAATGTCTTATAAACTATTTCAATAAAAAAACACAATTGTTTCTCTGTAACAAGCAAGCGATTAAGATAATATAACCATAAAAAATTGAAACATTGTAACATGTAACTAAAAAGTAGGAACAAATTTTATGGTATAATAGCAACTTTGAAAGCTAATTATGAAACACAGTCTATCCATCCCCCCTTTATCCATTGTTCTTCCTAAATTTATATGAAAGAGAAATATGATGTATTATACAGAGCACAAAGCTCATGTTAGTATTAGAGCCTTTTTTGAGTTGCCGCACGACAGGTCGTTGTGGCCATAACAAGTTGCACTCTTTCTAACTCAGTCGCTGTAGGCCGAAACATTTCGAGCTCATTCGCCATAGGGTTAGTGATGATTCCAACTCAAAACTAGCTCAACTTATGAAGATTGTACGTGAGTTTTAAGAGCAAAAGGTGGAACAATATCTGCAGAATAAGGAACAACAACATCAATAAGATGACGTTCATTTTCGGGAGGCCAAACTCAAGTGACAACTCGAGGAACGAGAACATGAACTAAGGGAGCATATAGGGGCCAGAGAAAAAGAGTTGAGACAATAGATCGAGCTCTTGCGAAACAATGCCATTAGAACCAAAACAACTAGGTTGATGCCTAAGGTCTTTCAATCTTTTTTAGAGGAAATCCAAGGAGTAGTTATTCTTTGTCGCTTTCGGGAACCTACAATTGACCCTTATGACGGAACAACCGACCCTCAAAGTCACGTTTCAACATTCCAGACACGTATGTTTATAAGTGGAGTTGACAACGCGCTATGTTGTAAAAGTTTTGTAGGGACCTTGTGTTACACTTGGATTTTTTTTCAGCTAGTAGAAAGTCAACAAAGAATGTCGGTGAAATAACATTTGCTATGAGAAAACATTAATGAAGTTTCTTAAAGAGCATTAATGATAAATCATCGACAGACTAATGACAAGAGATCGACGCAGGGAAACATGGGTTGGAGGAATCTCAGGGATGAATCTACAAGACCAGGATAATTGGGAAACATGTCCAGAACTCAAAAAGGGTAGTCAACAAAGGCCTTTAGTTCAGCAGGAAGACCAGTCGACCGAACCACATAAGGTTGAAAGACTTAGTAAATTCATAAGTCCAGAGTCCTTGGTAGGCAACATCGGCAACACCTTGGAGCGGTTACCATCAGGGGTTCACAAGGAAGTTAGAAGCAGTTACGACTCAACGTGGATTTTAAACAGACAGAGTCGTGGGCACACATAAACACGCTAGTGGGAGCCTGAAGATCGAACATGAAGTGAATGCAGCAGTCACCTAGTAGCCATAATCGTCGCTGACGGTTACTTTGTAAATAGAATAAATAGAAGACTCATACATGGAATCAAGGGTCGCAAAATTTCATACATACTCTCCATACCACTGGAGTACCCGAGTCAAAGAGTGAAATAGTTGAGCGAGAAGCATGTATGCATCTGCGTCCAATCTTTACATTAATTATTTAGTTTCCTTGAACAAAACATTTATTTGTACTTTTTCTTTGTTTAATGTCATTAATTGCATTTTACAATATCATTTATCACAAGTGGACTTCATTTAATGTCTTTTTCTACGCTGTTATCGTTCACGCGACGATTGCATTCCATTCACACACATGTGTGTTCACACAAATCATTTGCACAAATTCCTTGGAGATTTTTTGAGTTAATTTCATAGGCTTTCTAAACTCGTGATTGTTTACCAAAAACACCAGTAAACAAATTGACATGCCCAGTGAGACCCTTTTGTGCAAATATTTTTGTAGAAAAGAGGCATCTTACATTATTTTCTTTGTAGTGTCTTTCCATCTGTGAGGTCTTGTGTTGTATAAACCTGAGGAGTGGTAAGCAACTTTCCAAAATGTCTTGTAAAAATCAATCCCCTTCCTAGAGTAGTACTCTAAAACCCAGGAGGACAACCAGAGATTACTAATTTACGCAGTTCTGTGGTTCCAACCTCCATCGAGGAAATGCCCACTGCCATAAGCCAAGTAGCGGTGTATTCCATACCGCCAGATGCGAGGGTTTCATCACCACAAGCATCAAGTGCACCAATCTTTTCTAGGGAATTATGAAACTTAGGAGACCAAAGGCCTCCTAATCTAAGTTTTTCGTTATCTCAGAAGGAACAACCGCATGGTATGCCAACTACAATGATGGTAAGCCTACACCCTAGTACGTCAGTGTATTCAGAAAACGCGATGGCAACTTCATCGTCCTTTAATCCGTATTTGGATTCATCGTTCGTTATGGGCAACTTCGGCCAATTAGGACAACCACCAGAAGGTATGGGGTACTTTCCTCCCCAGGGTGATTTTTGCTTGACCAATAACTCTCTTCAGGTTATGACACAATTACGGGTGAAAGCAACCATGATATGGTCCATATAATTAAACAACATATAGGAAATGTTTTTAACCCACCGCTAGAAAACACAAATAAGAGTTATAAAAAATTGGCCCACCAAATGGTTAGGATTGCTGATTTCTTTGGCGTACCACCAGCGCCACCGACTCTAGTGTCTAATATTCCTCAAGGGGATAATCCCCCAAAAAATAGGGTTATTGAAAACCACCAAGGGCCAGAAGGTCTCGACATGGTCCTGGTTCAATGGAACCAAGATGCTAACCAAGTCTTAGAAAAGCCCGACAAGACAATGTAGAGGTACATGATAATATCACTAACGTCGCCAAATGTATTTTGGTCCAAAATGGCCTCAACGTGGGCCTCCCCATACCAAACTATATATCCACATTGTCTGAGTATGTAAAGCAAATCGAATTTCCTAGGGGATGAAAAGTTCCAAAGTTCACCAAGTTTGTCGGTGATACTAATGAATCCACTGTCGAACACGTCGCCCGGTACCAAACCGAGTTTGCTGATTTAACCAACAATGAGAATATCAAAATAAAGTATTTTCCAAACTCATTGACTAAGAATTCTTTTACATGGTTCACCACCCTTCCCCTAAATTCCATCTTTACCTGGGCCTAATTAGAAAAGGCAGCCCACTGATAATTTTACATGGGACAGTGTAAGATTAGTCTCAAGGAACTGCCTAGTGTAAGGCAAAATGTGGTTGAAAGTATCGATTATTACCTCAATAGGTTTATAACCTTGAAAGCGGTATGTTTTATGCAAGTTCTAGTGCATCCACTACTACAAATAAAACTTTTTATGACGAAGCTTTCACCTCGAAATGCTAAAAACCGAGAGTATAATTATTGGTAGTATCGTGCTAACAACCTTTTACCTCTATTATCCATAAAATCGTGGGAATATATCTATAAGGAGTGTTATTTTATTTTTAATATAACCTATTACCATAGTCTTTTGAAAAAATCGAGGGAATATAAATATTAAGGATGCTTCCCATCCCGATTACTACATTTTAATGGTTTATTTAGTATTTCTCACTTGGAGCCTTTCTAGATTCTATTTTTTCTTTGTTAAATTTTTCTCTAAGTTAATTAGTAAAACAAAAATTCTTTGTTATCAATAAAAAGGATTACGCAATAATACAATTGAAAAGGAAAGGAAAATTTTCATTGATAATCAGAGAAGTAGACAACAAATAACAAAAAAAAAAAACAAGACAATAGATAACTATTCGACATATTCAAACTTCTGACTCAACTCAACTTCAACTTTTAATCCTGATCTTTTTACCCTTTTAACTATCCCAAAATGAGAATTTTTTTTTGGAAAGAACTCTTCCATATGGTATGAGGAAAGTTATTTCCTTGCGAGAGGTCATAACCATTTTCATTAAGAAGTTAAAAATAGTAAGAGGAAGATTAATTTTGATGTTGTGGATAAGGAAGTACTAAAGATGCTTGTCATCTGAAGTAAGCGTTTCTAATTGTTTCTCTCTTGGACGAATATTAAATACTAGAAGTTGATGCCAAACTTTTGCAATTGGGATGAGAGTAGCGGAACTGGTGAGGTTATTGTAGTTGAGATAAATTATGAGAAGGTACTTTGAGAAGACATTATTGAATCTACATTGTTCAACACAACTACCTTTATCTTCACACTTTATTCTCTGAGAAATAAGTGATGGATTAATGGTGATAGGAAAGCCATACACATTGGACTATATTGACTTAGCATCCTCACCAGATTTCCTAACAGAGGCATTTAACCAAAACTCTGTTACAAGATTAGTGTGGATGGTTCCATGAAGCATGTCAAAGTAACCTTTCAACTTATTTTTGGAAATAGTTTTCATTAGATTAAAACCTTGGTCTTTCAACTCTTCGAAATCAACAAACTTTTCATTGATAACGAACAAAAGCTTTTCATCTCCGTTAAAGGTTTTTGTAGACATTTTTTAAATAAAAAGAAAATATTTTAAACTAGATTTGAAGATACAAAGAGATGGAAATGAAATGAGATCTGAATAGTGTATAAATAAATTAGAAAAGAGGAAGTGAAATAATCTGAGAAGCTCAAACGCCTCTTAAAAATTCAAAAGATATATTATGTTTTGAATAGGGATGATCCTTACTGTTCTAGTGATATGATTCCAAGGCGCGATGATCATTACTATTTTTTTTTAATATAAAAACAACATATTACCTCAGTTTTTTCATATAACCGAGGGGAAAACCAGGAACCAACAATCCCGAAACCTTTCTTTTTTATTATATTTTTTATTTGTAAATATTCTTTGTAAACAATGAAATGTAAAAAAAAAAGGTTATTTACCTCGATTTTCTATTAAAATAAGGATTAAAGTATTTTACCTAAATTAAACATAAAAAACCATTAGTGATTCTGTTGATGAAATATATGTCGTTCATTTCATGAGATATCAACACTCAAGACACTATCATTAGTGATCCACATGAAACATAAAAAACTTCCATTATAAAAGCATATTTTTGAATATAAAGAAGCAATTAAAGCATCATGAAGCGCTTGAAACATATCTACATCCACCTGTTTGGTTTGTAAGATCATTTGCCATGAAAGGATCGCTAAGATGGATGCAAGAGCAGAAAATTATTTAGGTTTAAGGTTTGTGTTCTTAACTATTTATTTCAGTAACAATCATTTATTAATCTAACCTTTTTTTACCAACCTTTTTTTTTGTTTTATATCAAAAACAAATCTATGTGAGGTAAAGTCATTGAGAATATAGTCGTATCCAACATTTGATCTTGCCCAAATATCAAGGATTTGAAGATCTAACATATGATCTTCATAGACTAATTAATTTTAATTTTTATATTCTGTATAAACAATGTAATATTCTGGGTAAACATTGTAGTTTTCAAACAAATTATTTTATTAATATTATGTGTAAACAATGTAACGGGTTTTATTTAAAAAAACAATATATCTTACCCCTCGGTTTATGGATAAACCGAGAGGTATGAGGCATTATTTTTGTAAATAATAAAAACGCAGTTGTTGGGGTCTGAACTCATGATCATATAACTTTACCCCTCGGGTTTTCATTAACTAAGGTGTTAAGTGACATATTTTCATGTCACCCATCATTACGTCGCCTTGGTAACCGAGGTTACATCTCTTTCGTGTGCAACATTATAAGCGTTATTTGTAGTTATAATGAGTTAGTCAAACTGGAAGCAGGGGGTCTCGACTACTCCATTAGAAGAAGTTAGAAACCCAATACTTAAGAGGCATGGCCCAGTTGGCCGATAGAGTTTGACAAGTCAAATGATTGAAGGCTGAAAAAGCTAGAACCTCTAAGTTTAGTAAACAGAAAGTGTCTTATGTCAAAGTCGAGTTTATGTGTTAAATTGGGTTTTAATAATGTTATAATTATTGTATGATGAATTCTAAGCCTTCTGTTTTTACGGGATCAAAATCGGAGCTCTGGAAATGCTCCAAGGGGGGAAATTCGTAAAACAACATTTTTGGGTCATGGGTAATGCTATGGGCCGTAGTACGTGTTACAGGCAGATGTATAAGCTCCCTAGGTTTTGTACCAAGTGATACATTTTCGAGCATAACTTGAGTTCCGTAAGTCCAAATGAGATGTCGTTCGAAGCATTGGAAAGCTAACACGCAGAGCCGCCTCA
This sequence comes from Lathyrus tuberosus, assembly GCA_022829125.1. NCBI lineage: Eukaryota > Viridiplantae > Streptophyta > Magnoliopsida > Fabales > Fabaceae > Lathyrus > Lathyrus tuberosus. Next base: position 4,403,644 of record JALAZF010000170.1, read on the forward strand.
TGAAACTACTTAATAAATGTGTTTTATGAGTGATGGAAATGTTTTGAGATGATATTTATGACAATTGTGTTGTTGCATGTATGAGCAATAATCTAATTGAGGAGATTGATTGTATATTTGAGTTGTACTAAATTATATGATGTTGTGATATGTGAATTGTTATGGTGGGGTAATCAAGAGAGGGGATTACTTGAGTTGTCAGTGCATTATATTGAGACCAGAGAGGGGTCTTAACACATTAATTTGATGTGTATGAGCATGCATCATTGAGTTATATCAAGAGGCATGTCTTCTAGTTCATAGAGGGGACTAATGGCTTGTCCCAAGCTCAGAGATGAGGCTTAGAGCTCAAAGAAGGGGCTCATGGATTCAGAGAGATGACCCGGTTCTAGAGAGAACTAAATATTGAGTTGGTACCACATGCATATTGTAGCCGCGCGAAAAGACTCACCCTTTTACATGTGAACTTTTAATTTATCCTAAAGGTAGGTAATGGGGAAAAATCTGAATAAACCCGTGAGTGTGTGCAATTCCAAAACAATGCACTTGAGAGATCGGGAATCGAGATTTGTTATACAAAGGGAAGGTATTAGCACCCTAAGTATCTATAGTATCCTATAGGAAACTCCTACATATATTTGTGTTAATGTTGTTTTACTTGCTGTGTAATAGGAATTTGTTGATTGGTTTAGAGTGATTGAATGGGAAATGTTTTTGGTGTTTTTGTAATGCAAAGTAAACTAAGACAAGGTGGAAGAACCTAATGGGTTTGTTTATTATTGTGCTCGCTAAGATCTCGCAATCTTATGCCTATGTATTCTCAAAAGAAAGTTGAGAAATCAGGGCGTTTGTAGTTCCACCTACTAATGGGTGGAATTGGGTTTGTTGGGTTTTTTTAGAAGAGAAAAATTGTCATCTTAAGGGAGATATCTCACCTATTCACCACAAACATTTTGAGAAAGAAGATAAAAAAGGAAGAAGCTTTAAACTTGGATTTAGAAAATCCAGAGTAATGCCACATCTTCCTTTAAATGAGTCTTTGGATATTAAGAGAAGGACCTTGACTTGGATATAGAATCAACAAGTGTGCCACCACTACTACAGAAAACCCATTTAACAACGGTTGGGAAATGTATGTAATCATGCGTGCACAGGCGTTGTTATGTAGAGTGTCGTTGTATATATGATACTTACAATCACGGACCAGTAACCGTTGTATTAAACTGAAAAGAGCGCTACCTATCACAACGGTTTATACAAATAATCATTGTGATAAAGTAATTGTCCTAGGTTCTATTCCCAGCTGTGCTGTTTTGATATTTATTTTTTTCTGGACAGTGTGCGAGATATTATAACGGTTGTGTAATATAACCTTTGTTAAAGCACAAGATATTATTACGGTTATGATATATAACCGTTGTTACATATTCTGCAGAATTAAGAAAAAGATTACTGATTTTATAATTAATCCCTTTTTTAATATGTATTATTGTTCACCATATCACAGCAAAAAATACAACTAACATTTGTGATAAAGTAATCATAATAATTTTAATTGTATCATATTCATAATATCACATAGTTGTATCATATTCAATTGTAACAAATATCTTACAATTTATTAGAACTAACAACCTATGGTTTACACATTACATAGCATCACATAATTGTATCATATTCAATTGTAACAAATATCTTACAATTTATCAAAACAAACAACCTACAATTTACACATTACATAACATCACATAGTTGTATTATATTCAATTGTAACAAATATCTTACAATTTATCAGAACAAACAACCTACAGTTTACACATTACATAACATCGCATAATTGTAACTTGGTGTTTTAGTTTCTTGTCTCTTGGTGTCTTGACTCTAAAGACCTATGATTTCAAATAATTATACTTGTTAGTAAAAATATTTAGAAACTATAACATACAATTAATATATTATGAATAAAGACTAAATTACGTACTTGTTAATTTTCCCATATGCCTTCTTCATGATCGATTCGAATAGCGTGCACGACATCTCCATCAACTTCATCATATGAGGTAGGGACTTGTGTTGTGTAAGAAGGTGTGGACAGAATATCAAGACTTCCATCACTAAGAGGAATGTGTTTTCCTTGGAGAACGATTGACCATTTCTGTAACGCCCCAGTTTTAGTATTTTGTTTAATTGAATCGTTTTTGATTATTTTATTATTATATTATTTTATTTTCGACTTTTATCTGAAATTATGTTATTTTTCGATATGATTATATTTTATCGCATTTTGGGAACGGTTGCGGGATATTTGAGCGTGGGGGAATTTTGGTCATTTCACATTTATTTTACTAAGTTAGAAAAGAAAGAAAAAGAAATAGAAATAGAGGGAATTAGAAAAGAAAGAAAAATAGTAAGAGAAAGAAAAGAAGAAGAAGAAAAGAGAAGGGAAAGAAGAAAGAGAGAAAAAGAGGAAAAAGCTAGGAATCAAAGAAAACAACTTCTAGGAATCGATTTAATCGGGTAAGGGTGTGAAATTCAATTATCGTATACATGGGTATGATTATGTGTGTGTTTGTTTGTTGTTTTGTTGGATTATATGAAAAATATAACAAAACCCATTTTTGTAGAAAATGTTAGAATTCGATTTAATCGTGTTGGAAATGATGTTTTTGGTGTTCCTTGTTGTTAATACTTGATAGATATGTGTTGTTGTGAATCAAATTGGTAATTTTCTGGGTTTAGGTGATGGATTTGGGATGATTTTGGGTGGAAAACGCAGAACCCGTTTCTGCAGAATTTTTCTGGGTTTCTGCAGGTCATACGCGTATGGGGCATGTCCATACGCGTATGGGACTCGGCAGTACGCGTAACATTGGCCTATGTTTGGGTCATTACGCGTATGAGAGATGTTGATACGCGTATGGCCTTGGGCAATACGCGTATGGCATGGCGAGGAATTTGGGCAATACGCGTATGGCCTTGGGCAGTACGCGTATGGCCAGGAGATTGGAAAAATGTGATTTTTGAAAATGTCGTTTTCGTTTTCGTCCGTAACTTTTGTTCCGTTTATCTGATTTTGACATTCTTGGTGTCGTTGGAAAGGTATTGAACTGTACTTTGTGATTATGATGTTATGGAATTTGTTGGCCGATTTAATTATGTCAGAAAAGGTGAATCGTGTCGATTGTCGACTTTTGTCGGTGTAAGTGTGCACAATTGATGTGTATTATGCTATGAGATGTTGTGATGAAGGATTGTTGTGGTTGATGGTGAGTAATTCTTGATGTGAATGGATATGGGTGCAAATGATGAAATTCTATTTGTTGTGGGTTGTAGTTAGTGATAAATACATTGTTTAAGTAAGTATCAATGTACGTGGTTTCGAGTGTATGATTAATGTATGATATGGCGGCCTCTGTGGCGTAGATCCACAAAAAGATGAATGGAAGGGTATTGATTATCATGGGATTGCTATAATAGTAATATTTGGTGTGTGGATTGAATTCCAATTGTGTTAGAATACTCATTGGGGTAGAATGGCTTATATGCCATTCCTAGTGAGGTATTAATGTTTTGGTCGAACACATTAGGGTAGAATGACTGTATGTTGTTCCTAGTGTTGTTGTTGTACTCATTAGGGTAGAATGACTATATGTCATTCCTAGTGAAGTGCGAGTGTGTCGTTGTGTCCACTGGGGTAGAATGACGTTGATGTCGTTCCTGGTGGAGTACTCACTGGGGTAGAATGACTATGTTGTCATTCCTAGTGATGTACAATTGAGTTGTCGTGTCCACTGGGGTAGAATGACTATGTTGTCGTTCCTAGTGGGATACTCATTGGGGTAGAATGACTATGATGTCATTCCTAATGAGGTGTGCACTGGGGTAGAATGACGTTGATATCGTTCCTAGTGTGGTGCTCACTGGGGTAGAATGACTATGTTGTCGTTCCTAGTGATGTACAATTGAGTTGTCGTGCCTAGTGGGGTATTCATTGGGGTAGAATGACGATGTTGTCATTCCCAATGAGAGGTGTCCTATAGTGGAATGACTATGTGTCGTTCCTAGTGAGGTATATTGGGTAGAATGACTATGCTGTCATTCCCAGTTATGTGATGCGTGGTATCGTCGGGTCTTGATTGGATTGGTGAATTATGCATGATGTATATTGAGTGAGATGTGATGATTGGTGCATAGTAAACATAGTATGTATGTTTTTGTAGTATGATAGAATGGTGAGAATATGTGGTATATGTGTATTTTTATGTTGATATATATATATAATTATATGCATTTATATTATGGTTGTTTTTCTCACCCTTCTGCTCGTTTTATAATGCTCTATGAGGCATTGCAGATTAGAGTTGCTGGAGGTCTTTTGTGAAGCTTTGTGTCTCCCCCCTTTTTGTCGGTCGGCTCTGATATGTGACACCGGGTAGCTAGGGTGGTTGTTTGTGCTATTGTGTACTGTGTATATATGTTAATCAGATTTTAGATTTTCTGCTTTAATTCTAATTTCTGAAAATGTGGGTGTAAGGAACGAAGTTTCCCCCGTATGTTTGCTACCCCACTGTTGCATATCTGTATGGGCAGGTGATGTATGAATTTCTTTGGTTTCAATTGATGTGACCCTTGGTCTATGCCATGTTTTCAAATATACTCTGATCAAATTTCGAATTTTCTTTTATTGCTTTAAATGCATGCTAATTTGGGGGTGTAGATTGGGGGCGTCACATTAAGTGGTATCAGAGCCAGTCTGTGTCAGTTGCGTCAGTCCTTGTTGGTCTTTGTGGTTCGGTGAGCTGTTTGTTTAACCATAGTTGCTGTTATTGGAAATGAACAGAATATGGCTCGGGCTGTGCAGGATGTACCGAATGTTATGGGTAATAATGAGTTCGGAAGGAATAAGCTACCTATCTTCAAGGGAAGATATGATCCTGATGGTGCACAATTTTGGTTTGAGGAGGTTGAAAGAACCTTCCATGTGATGGATTATGCTGAAGAGGACAAGGTGAGACTGGGTACTCACATGCTGGAAGAAGAAGCAGCTGATTGGTGGGTTAGTTTACGCCAAGTGTTGGGAGTGGATGATGAAGGAGTTACTTGGGATTTATTTAGCTGGGAGTTTCGGAGGAAGTATTATCCTGAGGGTGTGAAGGAAAAGAAAGAGATTGAGTTCTTGGAGTTGAAACCAGGCAATATGTCTGTGGTTGACTACACTGCAAGGTTTGTGGAACTTGTGCAGTTCTATCCTCATTATCTGGAAGGGACTGCTGAATTTTCTAAGTGTGTGAAGTATGAGAACGGATTGCGTCCGGAGATTAAACGGGCAATCGGTTATCAGAGGGTTAGAAGGTTTTCTGATTTGGTGGACAGTTGTAGGAGTTACGAAGAGAATCGTAAGGTGCGTGCTACTCCCTATGAGAATGTGAATGACAGGAAAGGGAAACAACAGTCTCGTAGTGGGGGAGGAATGTCTAGTCCTCTGAGGTGTTACATTAAGTGTTACAAGTGTGGGGAAGTGGGACATCGTAAGTAGGAGTGTAGGAGGAATAAACTGAAATGTTCCAAGTGTGGAGGTTCGGGACATGTCGCAGTTGATTGTAGGAGAATTGGGGTGAAGTGTTTCAACTGCGGTGAAACAGGTCATATCAGTACGAGGTGTACGAAACCGAAGAGAGCTCAGACTGGTGGGAAAGTTGTTGCATTGGCAGGAGATGAGACTACTAGTGCAGATCGTCTGACTCAAGGTACTTGTTTTATTAATAGTACGTCTTTAATTGCTATTATTGATATTGGGACGACTCATTCGTTTATTTCGTGTGAGTGCGTGAAGTGTTTGAATTTGTTGTGATCTTCTTGGAGTAGTAAGATGGTTCTTGATATTTCTGCTTAAGGATCGGTAATTTATTCTCTGGTTTGTTTAAATTATTCTTTGAGCATTTGTGGTAAAGGCTTGGGATGGAATTAGTGTGTTTACCGTGGGAAGGATTAGAATGAGATAAGTGGGGGAGAAGCTGGCACTTCTCCATGTTGTTCCAAGTGTAGGGCGTTGGCTCAATGTGTTATGTATTGCAAGGTTATAGTGTGGTTCTGGTTCAAGAAAGGGATGCAGAAGTAAGGTTTACGTCAACTAAGGATTTGTGCTTTAGGTAGTTTTGTGCATAGGATGTAGTGGATGCTATTATCGTTTGGTGGAGACGGTTTATGCCTCATCATGGTTGTCGGCTGTCTATTGACAAATTGAGGAACTGATCACCCTTAATCTCTTGTTGATAGCGGACGGGAATTATGTTGGATGGAATGGACGTGTCTTTCCGGCTTTGATAGTGGTGCGGAATGGATTACCTAAAATTGGAGGGAATAATTGCGGATTACTTTGTCAAGTTGAGGAAGGTTATATATCTGACGGTGATGCGGAATCAAGATTTTCGTTTGATGGTTACAAGTGCGTTGTTGAGTCGATGAGAATTCTTATATCAGAGGATGAGATGGATTAGAGGTTCTAGTATGTGGTTAAGTGGTGAAGTCATTGAGAGTCCTTTTGGTTGGTTGTTACAATAGATTGGATTTGGATTGTCAAGAGAAGGAATTGGGTATGGAGTGACGATTGAGAATAAGTATCCACTTTCAGGAATTAGGTAACTGGAATGATTTAGTTAAGTTTGACTAGAATTGCAATGGTTGGAATTGTGATGAGTTATGAATTTGACTTGGACTATCATTTGTGAAGAGTTATTGTTGTATCAGAGGAGTTAAGTCGGAAATTTCTAAGTATATCTGTTGTGGTGATTTGGGAATTAGAATTGTTTGAGCAATTCAGAGGCTTGTGTCTGGTGTGTAAGATAACACGAAAGAATGTGAACAGTAGTTGTTGGGAAGTATGTGAAAAGTTAGACTTGGGAAGTGAGATTGGTAGTTTTGATGGTTACGAGTCATCAGAGTGCGCAGTGAAAGCGTGATGTAGCACATTTCATATGTGTGTGCGACTTGTAAGAGTTTTTAGGTGGAATATTGAAAGTCTGTAGAAATGTTGAGACCGTTTGATGTTTCAGAATGGAAGTGTTAGGTAAGAGGTTTGAATAATGTTCATGGGTTACTAAGAAGATGAATGTTTTGGTTATATGTTCGATTGGTGAATCGTAGCATTGATGTGATAAGGTTGTGTGACAAGGAGGTTAGCGTTCTTGTTTTGTTGATGTTGTTGAGACCTTGTCGTGTCTTGGAACTTTGTGTTCTTGTGGTGTAGTTGCCTCGTTTCCATTGTGTTGGTTCGAGTGCGAGTAGCTAATTCCTGTGTGGGGGATTAGGGGAGTGTTACCTAAGGTGAGGGTAACGATCCTGTTGTGTTTTGGTTCGAGAGTGAACCTGTGAGTTGTGTTTTGGATATTCTTTGAGTTGTGTGTTAGTCGTCAAGTGCATTGTATGGGCTTTGCATCTTGTCGTTGTAGTGGTCGTCGTGTCGTGTTGTTTGTGGTGTGCCTTATGGTAGGCCTGTTGTTTGTTGGTCGGGTGCGAGAGCCGTGTCCGAAGTTGTTCGTGTCGGTTACATTTTCGAGGACGAAAATTTCCAAGTGGGGGAGAGTTGTAACGCCCCAGTTTTAGTATTTTGTTTAATTGAATCGTTTTTGATTATTTTATTATTATATTATTTTATTTTCGACTTTTATCTGAAATTATGTTATTTTTCGATATGATTATATTTTATCGCATTTTGGGAACGGTTGCGAGATATTTGAGCGTGGGGGAATTTTGGTCATTTCACATTTATTTTACTAAGTTAGAAAAGAAAGAAAAAGAAATAGAAATAGAGGGAATTAGAAAAGAAAGAAAAATAGTAAGAGAAAGAAAAGAAGAAGAAGAAAAGAGAAGGGAAAGAAGAAAGAGAGAAAAAGAGGAAAAAGCTAGGAATCAAAGAAAACAACTTCTAGGAATCGATTTAATCGGGTAAGGGTGTGAAATTCAATTATCGTATACATGGGTATGATTATGTGTGTGTTTGTTTGTTGTTTTGTTGGATTATATGAAAAATATAACAAAACCCATTTTTGTAGAAAATGTTAGAATTCGATTTAATCGTGTTGGAAATGATGTTTTTGGTGTTCCTTGTTGTTAATACTTGATAGATATGTGTTGTTGTGAATCAAATTGGTAATTTTCTGGGTTTAGGTGATGGATTTGGGATGATTTTGGGTGGAAAACGCAGAACCCGTTTCTGCAGAATTTTTCTGGGTTTCTGCAGGTCATACGCGTATGGGGCATGTCCATACGCGTATGGGACTCGGCAGTACGCGTAACATTGGCCTATGTTTGGGTCATTACGCGTATGAGAGATGTTGATACGCGTATGGCCTTGGGCAATACGCGTATGGCATGGCGAGGAATTTGGGCAATACGCGTATGGCCTTGGGCAGTACGCGTATGGCCAGGAGATTGGAAAAATGTGATTTTTGAAAATGTCGTTTTCGTTTTCGTCCGTAACTTTTGTTCCGTTTATCTGATTTTGACATTCTTGGTGTCGTTGGAAAGGTATTGAACTGTACTTTGTGATTATGATGTTATGGAATTTGTTGGCCGATTTAATTATGTCAGAAAAGGTGAATCGTGTCGATTGTCGACTTTTGTCGGTGTAAGTGTGCACAATTGATGTGTATTATGCTATGAGATGTTGTGATGAAGGATTGTTGTGGTTGATGGTGAGTAATTCTTGATGTGAATGGATATGGGTGCAAATGATGAAATTCTATTTGTTGTGGGTTGTAGTTAGTGATAAATACATTGTTTAAGTAAGTATCAATGTACGTGGTTTCGAGTGTATGATTAATGTATGATATGGCGGCCTCTGTGGCGTAGATCCACAAAAAGATGAATGGAAGGGTATTGATTATCATGGGATTGCTATAATAGTAATATTTGGTGTGTGGATTGAATTCCAATTGTGTTAGAATACTCATTGGGGTAGAATGGCTTATATGCCATTCCTAGTGAGGTATTAATGTTTTGGTCGAACACATTAGGGTAGAATGACTGTATGTTGTTCCTAGTGTTGTTGTTGTACTCATTAGGGTAGAATGACTATATGTCATTCCTAGTGAAGTGCGAGTGTGTCGTTGTGTCCACTGGGGTAGAATGACGTTGATGTCGTTCCTGGTGGAGTACTCACTGGGGTAGAATGACTATGTTGTCATTCCTAGTGATGTACAATTGAGTTGTCGTGTCCACTGGGGTAGAATGACTATGTTGTCGTTCCTAGTGGGATACTCATTGGGGTAGAATGACTATGATGTCATTCCTAATGAGGTGTGCACTGGGGTAGAATGACGTTGATATCGTTCCTAGTGTGGTGCTCACTGGGGTAGAATGACTATGTTGTCGTTCCTAGTGATGTACAATTGAGTTGTCGTGCCTAGTGGGGTATTCATTGGGGTAGAATGACGATGTTGTCATTCCCAATGAGAGGTGTCCTATAGTGGAATGACTATGTGTCGTTCCTAGTGAGGTATATTGGGTAGAATGACTATGCTGTCATTCCCAGTTATGTGATGCGTGGTATCGTCGGGTCTTGATTGGATTGGTGAATTATGCATGATGTATATTGAGTGAGATGTGATGATTGGTGCATAGTAAACATAGTATGTATGTTTTTGTAGTATGATAGAATGGTGAGAATATGTGGTATATGTGTATTTTTATGTTGATATATATATAATTATATGCATTTATATTATGGTTGTTTTTCTCACCCTTCTGCTCGTTTTATAATGCTCTATGAGGCATTGCAGATTAGAGTTGCTGGAGGTCTTTTGTAAAGCTTTGTGTCTCCCCCCTTTTTGTCGGTCGGCTCTGATATGTGACACCGGATAGCTAGGGTGGTTGTTTGTGCTATTGTGTACTGTGTATATATGTTAATCAGATTTTAGATTTTCCGCTTTAATTCTAATTTCTGAAAATGTGGGTGTAAGGAACGAAGTTTCCCCCGTATGTTTGCTACCCCACTGTTGCATATCTGTATGGGCAGGTGATGTATGAATTTCTTTGGTTTCAATTGATGTGACCCTTGGTCTATGCCATGTTTTCAAATATACTCTGATCAAATTTCGAATTTTCTTTTATTGCTTTAAATGCATGCTAATTTGGGGGTGTAGATTGGGGGCGTCACAATTTCCCCGATATGTCCGATGGGTCGGTAACATAGAAAACTTGTTTTGCTTGAGAAACCATGATGAATGGTTCGGTCATAAAAGATGCATTAACAAGGTTGACCCTTGTGAATCCTAAGTCATCAATGTGTACACCATTACTATTATTGGGAACCCATTTGCATTTAAATAAAGCCACTTTGAAAATAACATAATCAATCTCCCAAATCTCATTAATGACACCATAAAACACGGTAGTTGCCAATACGAGATTCTTATCTTTCGAACTATAGAAATACATCGATTCGACTTCAACCATAACCCCACTATTTTGCATTGTACTACGATCATCTTTTGATTTTGTATAAAAGGTATAATGACCAATGTCGTATGCAGTCCAAGTAATGACACAAAATTTTGGCTCGTACGACAACCATTTAAGTATCTCGGATGCACTACGATCATTAGATACACTTTTATTAAACCAATCTATGAATCTCTTGTTATGCTCTATCAACAACAACTTGTCACTCATTCGGGGATATTTTTTCCTTAAAAGTCCTTTGTGAGTATCTTTGAAAGGTTGAACTTCATCTATATTATTAAATATATAGAAATGTGCTTGAATAACTACATCTCGAGCCATTGACTTAACATTTAGACCTTTAATACATCTTCTTCCTGTGTCATCATGACGAGAAATTGGAATTCCTATAGAATCTGCGTCCGAGAAATAATTTGTACAAAACTCAACAGCTTCTTCTGTTATGTATCTTTCAACAATCGAAGCTTCCGGTCGGTGATGATTCTTCGTATATCCTTTAAAGATCTTTATATATTGCTCTATTGGATACATCCACCTTAAATAAAGTGGACCACAAATTCTGATTTCTCTGACTAGATGAACAAGTAAGTGAACTATAATGTCAAAAAATGATGGAGGAAAATACATCTTTAATTGACACAAGATTATGGCAGCCTCATCTTCTAATTCATCTAATTTTTTGAAATCAAGAACTTTATTACATGTGGCATTAAAGAATAATCACAATCTCATTATAGCTAGTCTCACATTTTTTGGTAGGATCCCACGGACAGCCACTGGTAGAAGTTATTGCATCAATACATGACAATCATGAGATTTTAAACCAATTGACTTGAGATCTTTCATTGATACAAGTTTCTTGATGTTTGATGAGTAACCTTGTGGAACTTTAATACCTTGCAAACACTCACAGAAAGTTTTCTTTTTCCTTTTTAGAAAGAGTGTGACATGCTGGAGGCAGATAAGTTCTTTTCCTTTTCTCTATTAGAACCAACTTTTTTCTTATACCCATCTTTTCCATATCAAGACAGGAAGTCTTACTATCTTTAGTGTTGCATGGAATGTTTAGAAGTGTGCCAATAAAACTATCACACACATTTTTCTCCACGTGCATCACATCAAGACAATGTCTAACATCAAGACTTGACCAATACGGAAGATCAAAGAAGATGGACCTCTTTTTCCAAATATTTTTCGCAACTTCCTCTTTTTCTTTTTTTTTTCTCTTCCCAAAGACAACATTAATGTGTTCCTGCCGTTGATAAACTTCTTCCCCGGTTAAAGGTTCAAGTGCCTCATCAAACTCTTGCTCTCCATTAAAAGCCTTTCGTTATCTACGATAAGGGTGATTGGGTTTTAGAAATTTTCGATGCCCAAGGTAAACAATCTTTTTTCCAAACTCAAGTTGGTGATAACAAGTATCATCTTCACATATAGGATATGCTATATGTCCTTTGACACTATATCCCGCCAAGTTACCGTAAGCAGGAAAGTCGTTGATTGTGCAAAATAACATTGCACGCATCTTAAACTTTTCCCCAGAATATGCATCATCAACTTCAACGCCTTCATCCCACAAGAGTTGTAAATCGTCAATTAATGGACTTAGATAAACATCTATGTTGTTACCAGGTTGTCGTGGTCTAGAAATCATCATACTTAACAGTATATACTTGCGCTTCATACTCAACCAAGGAGATAGGTTGTAAATAGTGAGAAGAATAGGCTACAAAGTATGATTAGGGCTGAGATTACCAAAGGGGTTCATTCCATCGGTGGCAAGTCCAAGCCTAAGGTTTCTTGGCTCAACTCCAAAATCCAGAAACAACGAATCAATTTTCTTCCATTGCAACGAATCAGCAACATGGCAAATGTTTCCATTACGAGTCCTTTCATCTGCATGCCATCTAAGATTCTTTGCGTCATTTGAATTAGCAAAAAGTATCTTAAATCGTGAAATTATTGGCAAGTACTATAACACTTTAGAAGGAGGATGCTTCCTACTAACATTGTCATAGTCATTGTCATCACCACTGTTGGCCTTCAGCTTGTAACGCGACACACCACATTTCAGACATTGATACAAGTATTCATACTCTTTCCGGTATAATATGAAATCATTAGGGCAAGCATATATTTTGATATACTCCATACCCATTGGACACAATATCTACTTGGCCTCATAACAACGATCCGACAATTTGTTATCTTTTGGTAACATTTCCTTTAGCAGTTCAAGTAATTCCGTGAAACTTTTATCTGACCATCCTTTTTTTCCTTCAGATTAAACAACTTTAAGACTATCGATAATCGTGTAAAATATGTGCATCCCTTATATAAAGGGGTGTCTTTATCACCACATAAAGTATCATAAATATGTGCATTCTTAAAAGAAGGTTCCCCAATATCACAGAACATATCCTCTAGTTGATCTTCCATATATTCATCTTTATTGACTATTTGACTTTGTGACGCACGACTTTCCTCCACTTCACCATGCCACGTCCATATTATATAATTTTGACATATACCATCACGGCAAAGGTGATGAAATATTTCATCCTTTCTACACTTTTTGATACTCGCGCAAAGAACACAAGGACAATAAAAAATACCATTATTTCAGGGAAGATGTTTATCAGCGTATTCAAGAAATTCAAGAACTCATTTCTCATAAACCGGACCTAATCTATCGGCTTTCATCCAACTAAGATCCATAACAACGTCTGAAATTTATACACATATAATAATATGAATGACACACCAAAATGTAATCCAAAAACTTAATGCATATGCAAATCTAAACCTAAAGCATATAAAACATTTACTCTAATACTGACTTGAGCATAAACAACATAAACATACTAACTTGAGCATATACAACATAAAAAAAGCAAAAAGGAATGAAGATGTTGAAGAATATCGTACTTCGAAGCTGAAAAATCAAATGAACGAAGAGGGTGTGAAGATTTGAGCTACGAAGAGGGTAAAGTTTATGCCGCCGCTGTCGTCTTTAGCTCGCTTGTTCAACTAGGGCGTCTTTTGAAAGAAATAATACGTAATAAGTTTTGTTTTAATTTATCAGTGAACCCTTTAATTACGGTTGGAAAACACAACCGTAGTGGAATTGAAGTCCTCTTACAACGATTGTTTTACTTCACCGTTGTAAACTATTTTACAATTTATTTTTAAAATAATGGAGTTAAGTCCTATAACAATGGTTGGTTTAATAAATCATTGTAAAATCATTTACAATTTATTTTATAAATAATGGACTTAAGTGACAAACGCTTAATGTACTCTAAAAAATGGAAATAGTGTAATTGCTGGGAATCGAAGCTTGCTACACAATATTTATTACTATGGTCTTTAAAAACAACCATCATTATATTTATGTTTATACATACAACTACTTACTGGGCGCGAAAATTTTAACCTATTACAACAGTTTAGATGAATCCGTTGTAAACCTGGCGTTGTTGTTTACACGTTTTTTAGTAGTGCACTTACATCACTTAAATGAAAGAAGTGTTTTGTGCCATAATAAGAGAAGGAATCCAACTTGGATTTTAAATCAACAAGTGTGCCACTTACATCACTTAAATGGAAGAAACAAAGTTTGAAATGTTTGATTTATGTTGTGGGATCAAATGAATATGGCGAAGGCGCTCTACCCAACAAAGGAATACGAGGACGGCCGAAGGCGAACTCGAAAAGGAAGACCGGCCGAAAGCACTCCACCAAACAAAGGAATACGAGGACGACCGAAGGCGAACTCGAAAAGGAAGACCGGCCGAAGGCGCTCTACCCAACAAAGGAATACTAGGACGGCCGAAGGCGAACTCGAAAAGGAAGACCGGCCGAAGGCGCTCCACCAAACAAGAGAATACGAGGACGGTCGAAGGCGAACCCGAAAAGGAAGACCGACCGAAGGCGCTCTACCCAAAAAAGGAATACGAGGACGGCCGAAGGAGAACTCGAAAAGGAAGACCGGCTAAAGGCGCTCCACCAAACAAAGGAATACGAGGACGGCCGAAGGCGAACTCGAAAAGGAAGACCGGTAGAAGACGCCCTACCCAACAAAATACGAGGATGGCCGAAGGCGAAATCGAAAAGGAAGACCGGCCGAAGGCGCTTTACCCAAAAAAAGAATACGAGGACGGCCAAAGGCGAACCCGAAAAGAAAGACCGGTCGAAGGCGCTCTACCTAACAAAGGAATATGAGGACGGCCGAAGGCGAACTCGAAAAGGAAGACCGGTCGAAGGCGCTCCACCAAACAAAGGAATACGAGGACGGCCGAAGGCGAACTCGAAAAGGGAGACCGGCCGAAGGCGCTCTACCCAACAAAGGAATGCGAGGACGGCCGAAGGTGAACCCGAAAAGGAAGACCGGCCGAAGGCGCTCTACCCAACAAAGGAATACGAAGAAGGTCGAAGGCGAACTAGAAAAGGAAGACTGGCCGAAGGCGCTCTACTCAACAAAGGAATACGAAGACGGCCGAAGGTGAACTCGAAAAGGAAGACCGGCCGAAGGCGGACTACGCTGGGGATAACAGGACCACCACGGGTAAAAGCAACAATCTTACGACCCTCGAATTAATCTGGAATCAAAGTTGAGGAAAAGAGAAATCTAAACAAACAACTCTGCAGGGGTGTACCAGAATGTACAACAATATGAAGGACAAATCCATTGGAGATCTCACCGGGGATAAAGTAAAATCTCCTGAGTTATACCATTTCTGCTGAGGAAGAGAACTGGTAAAGAAAGTACCAAAACTGGATTATGCTTCGAATGCATATGTTTGAATTTTTCTATGGCGTAATGCTCCATATGAAATGGAAATGCTACGTGTTTGGGAGGATGCCATGCAAACGATGCTTATGCAATGCAAAAAGAAACGCTCCAGCAAAATAAATGCTGAAAACGGAGGCAGCTCCATCGGGGATGACAAAATAAATTGCCCTATGAGTCCAAGAACTCTGCTGAGAAGGATCACATTGAACAACTCCTTTGATCAACAACTTCTGCTGGAGATGAAATCCAAAAGAAAATCCACTATGCTGGGGATTATATACAACTCTTTGAAAAAGGAAACCAAGGCCTGAATCGGAAGAGTGGCAAATATCACTTGGACTTAAAACCTGCTGGGGATGTCAACCATCGCTGATTAAGCCTGTTGTAAAGATTACCACCAAACTCTGCTTGGGGAGATCAATCTCAAATACTGGACCTCTTGGGGTCACCGTTGAACTGAAACCGCTATTGGGGAAATGACCTCGCCCTTATCCTGCTGAGGGTTGGATCAAGGTGTTGCTGGTGAAAAAACGTTTCCTGACTGGCCGAGGGGAGTAGACACCAAGACTCTGTGGGGAAGAAAAAAATCTTTGTCCCGAGAATACATTCCATAAATCTCCTGCTGTAATAAAGCAACATCCACCCTAGAGCAATCCACTTTAAATGCTGTCTGGAGAACAATCTTCTGTACTCTGACTGAGGAGAGTGAAAGTCTGATGAGGATGATGAAACCTCAATGCTAGGGAGAATAACCCTGCTGGGGGGAAAAGTCAACGAAACCTACCGCGGGACATCATTGAGCTTAACCTGCTGCTGGAGGAAAGATTTTACCCTGCTGGGGATTAGAGCATGCCGTTGCCGACGAAATTACACTTCCCGACCTGCTGAGGAAAGTGAGTACAAGACTCCGTGAGGAAAATAAAGTCTTTTTAGAGACATCCAACACATCTCCTGCAGGAGATATAACCACATCCACCTTGGAGTAATCCACTTCTGACTGCTTGTTGGGGAATAATAAACCAACCATGACCTTGGCTGGGGACACAATCCTCTGTAATCTTGCCGGGGAGAGGAAGCCCTGCTGAGGATGACGATCTTCCAGTGCTAGGGAGAGTAACTCTACTGGGGAAAACAAATTTTTTACCCTGCAAGCACACAACAACAAAATATTTCGTATGCAAAAAATGGCTACCTCGGTTACCATCCACAATGTCTGTTACCTAAGCAATTTCCATTGTTTTCCATTGTGCTCCGCAAAGCTTAACGTTTTCACATGCAATGTTTATCAAAATATCGGACGTTTTCACAAACAAAACAGTAAAAGCACGAACGCAAATGGAAAGCTCTTTGAGTGAAATGAAAATTTTATTGAATGAATTGGCCTATAAATAGGCATTTACATCTGGAAGTAATTCCTGAAAAGAGGTAATTGCGCAAAAGCAAAAGAAAATACGCATGTTGGCAATGTAGGAACAGATATCCACCATGATTCAATTCAGTTATGAGTCACATGCCTTGCTTATCCACAGATGCTTTGACCTTCGAAGAGACTGACTGGACTGATTCCTTTCCTTCGAAATTCCCAAGTGTCAAAAGTGCTCACAGATCGAACGCAGACCACAGCCTCTCGCTTTTAAATCCCTAACTTTTGCCTGGATCGCCCTTTTCGGGTTTTCAATCCACCGGGATACCCATTTTTGCCAAAGTTTCCTTTTCAAGTTTTCAACTTTGCGGGTTTATTCTTTTTTCCTTTTTATCTCTAATTTTTGCCCGAACCTTCTCTTTTTATGGTTCGTCGGGATGCCCTTTTTTGCCTGGATCTTTTTTTTATGTCCAGCGTGTCTCTTTTATGCAAAGTATTTTTTGACTACGTCTGTGTTCACAGGGAATGTAAAATCTTCGCCATCCATAGTTGAGAGTAATAAGGCCCCGCCGGAGAAAACCTTTCTTACCACATATGGCCCTTCATAGTTTGGAGTCCATTTGCTCCTGTGATTTGTCTGAGGAGGAAGGATCCTTTTCAAAACCAACTCGCCTGTCTAAAAACACCGAGGACGCACTTTCTGATCAAAGGCTTTCTTTATCCTGCTCTGATATAACCGGCCATGTGCAATGGCTGCCAATCTCTTCTCTTCAATAAGGCTCAGCTAATTTAACTTGGTACGTACCCATTCAACTTCGTCTAGCTTTACATCTGCCAGAATTCTTAAAGAAGGGATCTCAACCTCTAATGGCAGGACTGCTTCCATACCATATACCAGTGAGAAAGAAGTTGCCCCGGTTGATGTACGCACCGAAGTACGATAACCGTGTAGGGCATAAGGCAATATTTCATGCCAGTCTTTGTATGTTACCACCATTTTCTGCACAATCTTCTTGATATTCTTATTCGTTGCCTCAACAACACCATTCATCTTCGGACGATAGGGAGAAGAATTGTGATGTTTAATCTTAAAGCTCTGACATAGCTCCTTCATCATCTTATTGTTCAAATTCGAACCATTATCAGTAATGATTCTCTCTGGGACCCCATAACGACAGCTGATGTCCTTCTTGATAAACTGGGCTACCACTTGTTTGGTGACGTGGGCATACGAGGCTGCTTCCACCCATTTCGTGAAGTAATCTATGGCAACCAGAATGAAACGATGCCCATTGGAAGCAGTTGGCTCAATCTTTCCAATCATATTAATGCCCCACATGGAAAACAGCCAAGGAGATGACAATACATTTAGAGGAGTAGGCGGCACGTGCACCTTATCAGCATAAATCTGGCATTTATGGCACTTCCGGGCGTATTTAAAACAATTGGACTCCATAATCATCCAGTAATACCCTGCCCTCAACAAATTTCTAGCCATGGCATGCCCATTAGCATGGGTACCGAAAGAACCTTCATGAACTTCTTCCATCAACAGGCCTGCCTCATGTTCATTAACACAAGTTGCAAGACCATGTCAAAGTTCCTCTTGTACAGCACATCATCTTCATTCAGAAAGAAGTTTCCTACCAACCTCCTCAGAGTTTTCTTATCCTTGGTAGATGCCCTAGCTGGGTACTCCTGACTCTTGAGAAAACACTTGATGTCATGATACAAAGGTTTGCCATCTGATACGTCTTCCACTGCAAACACAAAAGCTGTTCTATCCAGACGCATGATTCTGATGGAGGGAGTCTCATTCTAACGATTCACCTGATACATTGAAGACAATGTTGCCAACGCATCTTCCATCTGGTTTTCCAATCGGGGTATATGATGAAATTTAACCCTATCAAAGAACGGTAACAACCTTCTGGCATAGTTGTTGTAAGGCACCAGATTTGCCTGACGAGTTTCCCATTCTCCTTTAATCTGATTAACCACCAATGCAGAATCACCATAAACATCAAGGTTCTTGATCCTTAAATCAATTGCTTCTTCTAACCCCATGATGCATGCTTCATACTCTGCCTCATTGTTGGTGCATATGAATGCTAATCGGGCGGTGAAGGGTATATGAGAACCCCTTGGGGTTATAATGATTGCCCCGATTCCATTACCATATGAGTTGATGGCCCCATCAAAAACCAATTTCCACTGAGATCCAATGTCGGGTCCTTCATCAGGCAAAGGCTCTTCACAATCTTTCATCTTCAGAAACATAATATGCTCATCTGGAAATTTAAACTTCATCGGTTGATAATCTTTAATCGGTTGTTCGGCAAGGTATTCTGACAAAACACTTCCGTTAATGGCTTTTTGAGAAACATATTGAATATCATATTCTGTCAAAACCATCTGCCAACGGGCTATTCTTCCAAAAAGCGCCTGCTTCTCAAATACATACTTAATCGGATCCATCTTCAAAATCAACAGGGTTGTATGGCTTAACATATACTGCCTCAAACGCTTAGCTGCCCAAGCGAGTGCACAACATGTTTTTTCCAACATAGAGTACCTCGACTCATAATTAGTGAACTTTTTACTCAGGTAGTAGATGGCATGCTCTTTTCTACCTGACTCGTCATGTTGACCGAGCACACACCCCATTTAGTTCTCAAGAACCGTAGATACATAATCAATGGTCTTCTTGGAACTGGCGGCATGAGGACCGGAGGTTCCTGCAAATATTCTTTTATCTTTTCAGATGCCTTTTGATAATTTTCATTCCACCTGACCTCTTGATCTTTTCTTAACAATTTAAATATCGGTTCACACGTGGCTGTGAGATGAGAGATGAACCTAGCAATGTAGTTCAATCTCCCCAAGAAACCACAAACCTCTTTTTCTGTTCTCGGTTCAGGTATCTCTTGTATGGCTCTTACTTTAGCAGGATCAATCTCGATACCTCTTTCACTAATAATGAACCCCAACAATTTTCCAGATCTCACCCCGAAGGTGCACTTATTCGGATTCAAACTCAGTTTGAACTTCCTTAACCTTTCAAATAACTTCTGAAGGTTCACCAAATGTTCTTCCTCCGTTTGTGACTTCGCAATCATGTCATCAACATAGACTTCGATCTCCTTGTGAATCATATCATGAAAGAGAGTCACCATTGTCCGCTGATAGGTTGCCCCAACACTTTTTAATCCAAAGGGCATCACCTTGTAGCAAAATGTTCCCACGGTGTTATGAACGTAGTTTTCTCCATGTCCTCTGGGGCCATCATGATTTGGTTATACCCAGAGAAGCCATCTATGAAGGAAAATATAGAGTATTGAGCAGTGTTGTCCACTAACACGTTAATGTGGGGAGCGGGAAATCATCTTTCGGGCTTGCTCTATTCAAATCTCTGTAATCAAAGCACATCCTAACCTTTCCATCCTTCTTAGGCACAAGCACACTATTAGCAACCCACGGAGGATAATTTGTCACAGCGAGAAACCCAACATCCAACTGTTTCTGAACCTCTTCCTTAATTTTGTCAGCCATATCCGGTTTCGTCCTTATCAGTTTCTGCTTAACCGGAGTACAACCTTCTTTGAGCGGCAGCCGATGTACCACAATGTCAGTGTCAAGCCGAGGCATGTCTTGGTAAGACCAGGCGAAGATATCCACATACTCACGTAGCATTTCAATCAATATTCCCTTGACAGTGTCTTCCAAATCATCCCTAATCCTTACTTCCCTTCTTGCGTCCTCAGTTCCCAGATTAACTGTCTCGATATCCTCCTGATGAGGTAGAATGACCCTTTCCTCCTGTTTCAGCAATCTGGCCAATTCTTCAGGTAAGTCACACTCTTCGTCAGCCTCTTCTTCAGCCTGATAGATAGGATTGTCGAAGTCATACCGAGCCATAGCTGAATCATGATTGGTGGCATCTTGTCATACCCCAAATTTGTCCTACCTGTATAGCTTTTCATCTGTACATCCATCCATTAACCATTATCCAGAAAATCCAAAAAAAAACATGTTGCTCTTGCTTGTTGTCCAAACTCAGGGTATCACAAGGTTAAGTTGAAATTCATTGGAGGTTTATCAGAACAAGAGTATGTGCAGTGGCGTTTTCAATTGGTCAGATCATGGCGTGATTCATTAGATCCATATTATTGCCCAAGAAAGGTTCAATGTGAATACTTTGGCTCATCAAGATTCAAATTTCTATGAGATCAAGGTGGATTCATTTTTCAAGGCTCTAAGTCATTTAAAGATCAAAGTTGATTCACGGATTAATTCAAGGTTTCATTCATTAAATTTCGAGTGAATAAGTCAAGAATGTTGGAGTTTGGTTCTAGTTTAAAAATTCAAGTTTAATTGTTATGGCTTTAGGTCAAGATCAAATTCAATGTTCTAATGGCCAAAGTTCAAGCACGGTAAAAATATGGAGGGTGCAAGTTTAAATTTCAAGTTGTAACTCAATTCCAAAAGTCCATTGGCAAGGTTCTATTTGAAAAGTGGAGGTGTAAAAGAGAAAAGCCCATGCCATTTCAAGTTTTT
Organism: Lathyrus tuberosus; assembly: GCA_022829125.1. Taxonomy (NCBI): domain Eukaryota; kingdom Viridiplantae; phylum Streptophyta; class Magnoliopsida; order Fabales; family Fabaceae; genus Lathyrus; species Lathyrus tuberosus. The sequence goes on from JALAZF010000170.1 coordinate 4,424,820, forward strand.
AATCCCACTCTACATATTATAAATAAAAAATAGGGATCATCATGTTTGTGCAGAAATATACAAACCAAAAACCATGGCCCACATGAGCTGATTAAGTTAATTTGTTATCTTTCCCAAATAAATCCTCAACGCAGCCAACCATCACTCAAAATCCAACGCACCATATATCACCTCCATGATTTACGCATCAGCAACCACAATAACCACGCAAGACTTCCGCAGCAGCTGCGTAGCATGTTTCACCGTGATTCTCCAAGACCTGTAACAACCCATTTCACAACATTTCACAATATTCGAACCGTTACGCAACATTCCACGATCTGTATAAATGAAAAAAAAAGAAAACACCAATGTAAAGTGAGAAATACGCAAGACCCCACACCACCATCCAATTCCCGTACACCACAATAACGCCAAAACCAATTCGCACAACCACCTCCGGACCGTTACCTGGACGCACAACAATAATCTTTCCCCTTCAAATCTTCCCCATTCTACCCTCCACCTCTTCCATAAATAACACCCTATTCTCACTTCATTGGGGAGCCCTAGCCGCCACAAAACCCTGCATCTCTTCCTCCATGAAAAAAGCTCTCAGCAGCCAAAGTTACTTTGCTAAACCTAATCTCCAACCTTCTTCCACAAACCTCAATCAACCTTCAATACAAAGTCATTCTCTCCTCCAACCGAAACTCCATAACCACCCTTTGAAAACTTTCAGCAACAACCAGAAAGTACAACCTTCATCCTTCATGTTCTAAAAATCACCTCTAACAACGCATTGAACCTTCTTCATCTTTCTCGATCTGCTTCAACCTCCATCAATTTTCCTTCAAAAAACCTTAAAATGAACCTCCATTGAAACCGTCGTTTTCCTTCAACCACCAAACAGTTTCAACCCCAAATCAAAGTTCAACCCAAACCACTTCAAATAACCCATTCACCAACCACAAATCAGAAACTCAAAAACGAAACTAAACCAGAGAAAGAATCTGAGATGAAGGAGAGAGTTTGAAAAAAAAAGAAGAAACCCAAATCTAACTTTCAGCATAAAACCTACCTTTACAGCTACCATTTTTGCGCCGCCGTGAGGATAAAGTGAGCGAGACCCAAATCGGTGGCGAAATGATTGAAATCAAACGGAAGAAGATGCGAGAAGGATACAGAGGTTGGAAATCTCGCCGTTTTTTTGGAACGTTGGAGATTATTCACGACCTGGGTTTTTATTTTGTTCTGGTTTCAAGGTGTTGATGAAGAGCAATGTTGGGTGTTGATGTTGATTTGTTGAATTGGTCATCGTGTTTTGTTGCTTTTTATAAAAGGATTTTTTTTTAAAATTTTTATTTTGATTTAAAGCTTTAAGAAATGCTGTCCTGATCTTTAAATGCATTCTCCTTTCATGCGGATGGGCTTTCTTGAGCCCATTTCTCTCTTTCCACCCTTGTCCTGTTTTTTTAGCCGTGTGTTGTTCTTGGGGATGATGATGGGCTTTATGAAGGACCATATGATTCTGCCTCCCCATAGATTCAACACACACCCTTCTTAATTTTACTCTATTCATTTAGGTTTCTTGTTTTCTAATTTCTATGTTACTAATCTCTAAATCTTTTCTCTTTTTCATTTCGATTTCTCTTTTCATTTCCATTTCAATTTTATTTTCTTTATTTTTGGGTCAATGATATAAAAATAATCTTGATGATTGGTTGATTTTTTTAAAATCGGTTCCAAATCTTGATTTATATGAGGCCTACTAACTATTTATTTTATTTTCGATTTATTTGTTTTTACCATTCATTTTGGGTCAATGAAAACCAAATATCAATGATTTATCGATTATCGATTTAAATCTTGATAAAGGTGAGACCTTTATTCTTTTTCTTGTCATTTTCGATTTTATTTCATTTCTATTATTTTTATTTCATTTTTATTCATTTTTGGGTCAATGAAAATCAAATACTAAAGATTATCGATTTTTTCGATTTAAAATTTTAGTAAAGATGAGACCTTTCTTAGTTTTTTTTAATTTTTATTTCTATTTCGATTTATATTATTTTATTTTCACTTTTGGTCAATGAAAGTAAAAAATTATTGATTATCGATTTCGCGATTAAATTCCGATTAAGACGAGACCAATTTTATTTTATGTCAATATTATACCTTGTTCATATTATCTCTATTATATTATTCATACTCTTATCATATTGTTCATATCCATATTCATATTTATCTAACCATTCTTATTTGTTCACCATTAATAAAAAACACTAACAAATATCGAAACTTAAAAAATAATTTGATGGACTGTTGGTTACTATACTTAGCTTGGATTTTTGGTTCAAGGCTTAGTTTAGGACACCTTGCACACACACGGCTTTCTCTTGGGCTACCTTACAATGAGACCCTTTATTTCATGTCATCCCTTGTAATTTACATGTACCCCACTCCCATTCTGATGTACGCATTCGTTGTTTCTTCGATTGTGGTTTGTTTACTAGGAGCACCCCTAGGGACTAGCATAGACAAACCATTTTCAAACTAATTCTCGATTCGTCGTCGAGTCATTTTCAAACAAACCTCTTTTCAACCAAACCCTCGATTCGTCGTCGAGCCATTTTCAATCAACCTCTAGCCAAATCCTTTTTTCAAACTAAACTCTTTTCATAACAAATAAACCCTTGATCCAACGTCAAGCGGATTTTCATAATCAAACTTCAAAACAACTAACAACTATCGCAACTCTTTTAAGGTGAAAAATAAGGGTTCAAGTCTTTGATCTTCCTTCGATTGTTTGGGTGCGAGTTCTCTTACTCGTGTGTGAGCAATTGACGCCTCTTCTTTTAACAAATCAAATCCTTTTCAAAATAACCAAGCGCATACATATAAACCCTTGATCCAATGTCAAGTGGATTTTCACAAATAAACTTCAAAATAACTAACAACTATCGAAACTCTTTTCAAGGTGAAAAATGGGGGTTCAAGTCTTTGATCTCTCTTCGGTTGTTTAGGTGCGAGTTCTCTTACTCGTATGTAAGCAATCGACGCCTCTTTAAAACAAACCAACTCCTCTTGTCTCGTGGGCGTACCACGAACTACGACTGCTCTGATTCTTTATTCTTGTCTGAGTAAAGATACGTAGGCACAAGATTGCGATGATCTTGGCGAGCACACTACCATCTTTTTCCGTCAAACCCCGTAGTCGAACTACGATTGCTCTGATTCCTCATTCTCGTCCGAATGAGCATACATAGGCCCGAGGTCGCGATGATCTTGCCGAGCACCCTAATATAAAACCACCCATTTCCCCTCCGTATCGAATCATTTTCCTTTACCTTTCCGCATTTATCATAGAGAAGAAAACAAACAAGCTTAGCTAACGAGTATCACGATTCGAATTAAGAGGTTCCCGTTGAGTACAACGGACGTGAGGGGGTGCGCGTACCTTCCCCTCGCGTAACCGACTCCCGAACCCAGAATGTGGTTGCGACGCCCATGTTCTTATCCCTCATTTAAAGGTTTTCTCGATATTTTTCTTTCCCTCTTTTGGGATAAATAAAGTTCGGTGGCGACTCTGTCGAACCGTTCCGCGCCTTTCGCGCGAAGGGTCGCTGTAATACCCCAAAATTTTCCCTCTCATTGCTTCATATCATTTAGCATGTGCTTTCATTTCATTGCATTGCATTCAAGCATAGAAAAATAAAACATCAAGCATTTAGCATTGCATCTTGCATAAGGGCACGGGATCAGTTGATTCTCGAAGATGTGGATCACACAAAGCAAGAGAACAAGAGCCAAAGGTCTCTCAACAAGCTTCAAGGGTCTATTACATCAGATATCACCCCATTTGATCTCACAAGTCATTGGAAGAGGGGAATTCATTAAGAGGATTGAACAATGCATAACCTCCTATCACAAAACAGTCAAAATTAGGGTTTTGGATTCAAGTGGTCTCCTGATGAAATTTTGATTCAAACTTGATCTCAATGTTTTCTACATGATATTAAGTGTCTAAGGATGGAAGATTGGCCATTGATTCACTTCAGAAGAGGTTCAATTGATCGGTTGCTTGATAATCAAGAAATTGGGGAAAAAGTCAACTGTGCAATGAAAAAAGTTAACTCCTGACTTTTTAAGGTCAAATTCGTGAAATTCAAGTTATATATGTTCATTATACAAGATTTGATCAAGAAATGATGGAGGAATCATGAAAAATCAAGAAATTACAAAACTGCCAAAAATAGAAACTTTGGGGTGTCCAAAAATGGCAAGTTTGGACCATGTTGCACCACACTTTGAGGCTCTTTTTCTCCAAGATAAAAGATCCAAACCTCAGGCCCAAGTTGAGCCAATTAAATTTCATGTTTTAAGCTTCAAATCCATATAAATAACTCTTCCATCGGATTAAAATTGAGGGAGTTATGATCAACCAAAGTTTGGTAAAATCAAGGCAAAAATCAAGTCATGGCAAGGCAAGTGCAGGCCCATAGGCCATAATTTCATCGAACAGTTGGCGTGCCAAATGTCAAGCCAATTTTCTCCATCAAGAAGGCTTCAAATGAAAAAGTGTTGAACATCAAAGTTGTTCATCTCCATGCCCTCTTCAACTTTGATGCTGGACATTTTTTCATTTAAACACGTTATGAAGGTCATACGAGGGCTCGAACATGGGGATTTCATGCTGAAAGTTCACAAGTCACAAGGCCTTGCTTGCAGCCCAAGTCACACACCTACACACCAATTGTGGTTCCTTGTTTTCCAAGCAACTGAGTTGATCCTATCTAACCGAGTTAACTAACTTGACTCGGTGAGTTGAGTCTAACTAACTCCGACCCTAGCTCCAAACCCAAACCTCATTCCACACCTTACTCCAAACCACTTATACTCCAAACCTAAAATCTATTTAAGGGATGCTTCACTCATTTTCAAAGCTTCAACCATTTTTGCTCCATTTTCACTCTCAATTCTCTCACATTTCTCTACTCATTCGTCATCAATTTCTACTTCTCTCTTCCAAAACCACACACAAAAGCTCTTATTTCTTGAAGAATAATCACTTTTTACATTGAAAAGTGATTAATTCTTGAGCTTAACCTTCATCATTTAGCATTCTTTGGTTGGATTTCTGGAATTTCAGCTTGTTCTTCTTCAATCCAAAGGTTTCTCACCATTTATTTGGGTGCAAGTTGGATTGTGGTGGATTTTCGCGATTTCATTCGGTTTCGACGTGTTTCGGCTATCGATTGAAGAATCTCTGGTTTTCTTTCATTTTGCTGCATCAAGATCACTTTGCAACAATTACCAAAGCAAGTCTCCGCTTTGTAGGTTGGTTTTCCTCAAATCTCCACTTGTTTTAGCTTATTCGCAACTTATTCGATGTAGGTTTTCGTGGATTTTCGATTTGGATTCATGTGCTTGAATATGATTCTTGATGTGGTTGTTAATTGAATCCAATTGATGTTTGTTGACTGTAATTCAATGTAATTTCGTGCTTAATTGATTACATGTTCAATTGGATGTTTGGATAAGTCATTCACTGCTGAAAAGTGATTTTCAAAGCTGAATTTTTGTCTCTGTTGCAGTGGTAATCGATTAACCTAATAGAGTAATCGATTACTCAGCCTAATTTTCATGATTTTAGCCAAATTTCCACTGAGTAATCGATTACTCAAAGTGAGTAATCGATTACCCCTGCTACAGAATGATATTTTCTTGTATTTTCTTGCTTGTTTGACATCCTTAACATGTTTAAACTTCATGGATCAATACATTGATGATTGGTGGATTATTCTTGAGCTATCTTAACTCACACCACAGTATGAACATGATTTTACGACATGCGTGCATTGGTTTTTTATTATTGAGCATAATGTTGGTATTGTAGATCAATTGATGTGATGAACACATGATGCACACACTTTGAGCTTATTAATTGCTAATTGATGTTATGTTGCTGGAATCACTATGTGCATGTTCATTTGCTTTCCATTTCAAGAGATGTATACTTGTTTTGACTTGCTCATATTCTTGACAATGTGTATTCTTTTGTGATGTGCATTATAACATGTTTGATTTCAAAGATTGTTCATCATGATTTGTAATATGACTGTGATCGTGTTTGTTTGATGAATGTGCAAGGCTTGATGCATGATAATGGTTGTTTATGATTGAAATTGTGTATTAAGGCATGCTACTTCTGATTTTTCACTGCTGCATATACACATATGTGTTGTAGTATGTGTTGTCAAATGTTTGTTACATCCATTTTGTATGTTGAACATGCGCTGTTGTTTGCTGTTGGGTATATGAAGCTGAATTTACTGCTGTTCTGTTGCATGTGGGCTGTAATAGCTGTTGTTTTCATTATTTCCTTCCATTTGCTTGTTTGATTTTTTTACTTAGGATTGATTGTAAATAATCTTGAACTAACCTTTTCATGTAGGTGTAAATGGTGAGTAAGTGTGTGGATATGCTTCCACATGCATTTTTCTCTCATCCTCTCTTATTTCTTTTAATAATTCAAATTGTGATTTTGATAAGCATAGACATGCTTTCTTTGAATAACTTCTTCTTCATCTCTCTTTAAGATCAACTTAACTTCCATCTTGGAAGTAAGTTGCTTCTTTTGCTCTTCTTTGCCTTTCTTTTAGGATTAGGTTTCCTAAACCTCATTAACCATAGGATCACCATGTATGATAACATTAAGATTGAGTCTTAGTCTCCTTCATTAGATTTTACCCTTTCTCGACCATTTGAGTCTCTTCTTCTTATCTCAAAACAAAAGTAAAAAACACTTAATAAAGGTTAAATGTGTATTGCACATGAGCCTTAAATGTGGGAAGTGAATAATGGGGGGTTTCCCTTCATTCTTCTAGGGTACCTAGTGTACGTCCTGTTGGGGACGATACGCGACGTATTCGTTCCTATGTTGTAGACTTGAGTGCAATGCAAGTTACAAACAACTTCAAAAACATTTCTTTCTAAAAAACTTCAAACAAACAATAACGTCTTTCCTTTGGGAATTCTCTTCTCATCTCATTCACTTCGTCCTTTAGGATGCGTCATTTCCGTTCTACCGCAAACAAGTAACGCGTAAGCCTCCCAACAGTGAGCTGCAACACCTAACTGCTGGAACGCGAATGTTGACGTATTCCACTAAAAAACATAAACATTTTTCCCTAGGTGAGGGGAACTACGTCGCTCTGATTCTCATGTTCCCGATGAGATACGTAGGCAGTGGGGTAGGGCCCATTCGAGCACTTCTTTTATTTTCCCTACATTTGTTTCTCTTTCTCTCTCATTCCTTTTCCAGTTCTCCAGCTAGCAGTTCCTTTTCCAGTATCCTTTCCTTACACCCTTTGATCGAGACAAGCAAGCGTGGATCCCATCAGGTACGATGGACGCGTGGGGGTGCTAATACCTTCCTCTCGCGTAACCGACTCCCGAACCCAGTTCTCTTGGTCGCAAGACCATGCTCTTTCCTTTCCCTCCGGTTTATGCAGTGTTTCCTTTCCCTCTCTTGGGATAAATACACATTGCTGGCGACTCTGTTTCGGTGCCACTTTTGCATTTGTACTAGGGTGAAAATCTCGGGAGCGACAGCTGGCGACTCTGCTGGGGATCAAACTCAGAATCTCTGGTTCCCTTAGCGAGTCAATCCTAGCGCTTGTCTGTTTTCTTTCATTGGGTGTTTATTCTAGTGCTGTGTTTTGCTGTTTACTGTTTTACTATACTATTATTTACTGTATTACTGCTTTACTGCACTTTACTGTATTTATCGCATTTACTGCATTACATATCATTATTGTGCTGTGCTAGATTTTCTCTGTTTGGTGGGCAGGGTATTCTGAGAGATAAGCCCACTACCCAGGCTTGAGCACACACATAGGTATTAGCGTAGGTGGACGTGTCGCTCCCGTGGTGTTTGGCCACGCGTGGGTGTTCACGAGACCTACAACCAGACGAGGTTCTATCCGGAGCTATCTGCTACTGTATGTTTGATACAGGCCAGTAGATATTCTCTGGAGGAATTGTCGACTCTGGTGACCACTCCCGAGGACTCAGTTGCGGCACTCCTCCCGAGTTGTGACAGTGGCAGACCACACTTTGTGGCAAACCCATTGCACATTCTCGATCCGGGGACCCAATGCTGGGAACTTGCTATAGGATATCCTTTTTGAGGGAAATCAGTTGAGGCCTCCTCGATTGATGATGATGCCAAACCAGAAATGGTGAACGTATCATCATTTCTCGATCTGAGAGTCTGGGATACTGAGGATCCTCACCTTTCTAGTACCCACATGTGAGAGGGACGGGCTGTTTGCAGGTTTGCAGGTACCCTTGACTTTCAACATACCTGGTACACTGGATTTCTTATCAGTATGGTTTATCTGTGTGGTTACTCTGTTGTTCTGGAATTCTCGAGAACTTGAGCCCTGAATTTATTCAATTATTACAGTCAAGCACAGACACGTGGCACCTTGATCCCATGCCTTGCATTGCATCTTTTTCTCTAACATTCATATTTTTTCATTTTCCAGGTAGTATCTGATTTTGATTCCAGTCAAAGGGCAGTCATAGGGATGGACACCAAGAAGGGTAGGAAGAATATTATTGTGTACAAGTTCCCGAAGCTCATCCTGGGTCAGATTTGTAAATTACAAGAGATGGCCAGTCCGAAAGTGTTAGGAATGTTCGGAGAGAAGTATGGTTGGATCCTATCCTTTGTCCGTAACATCAGTGAATATGAATATAACGGCTTGCACACCTTGATGTAGTTCTATGATCCGTCCCTGAGATGTTTTGTGTTGACAGATTATGTTTTGGTTCCCACTCTGGAGGAATATTCTAACATCCTGGGAATTTCCATCAAAGAAGGTGTTCCTTTCTGTGGGTCGAAGGCAGATCTTGATTTCCAAGCTATAGCTGGTGCTCTTTATTTGAGCAAGTCAACTTTGGAAGCTGATATTTCCGGCAAAGGAAAAGTTTGTGGCTATCACCTATCATACTTGGCAAGCAAAGCTCAAGAGGCAGCAAAGGAGGAGAAGTGGAATGTCTTCAATGCAGTGTTGGCTCTCTGTGTGTATGGTATTGTCTTGTTCCCAAATGAGCCTGATTTTGTTGACACGGATGCTATCAAAATATTTGTAACTCAGAATCCGGTGCCGACCTTATTAGGTGACCTTCATTATGCTTTATGCAACAGGAACGAGAAGAAACGAGGTGGGACAGTTTATTGTTGTGCACCTCTTTTCTATAAGTGGTTTGCCAATCGTCTACCCCAGTCAGGTGCTTTCAAGGATACTAGGAATTCCCTGAAGTGGAGCCAACGTCTGATGGGTCTAGACGCTAAGGATATTGTTTGGGTGAATCACGGAGTGCTGGGTAAAGACATTTTGCACAGTTGTGGTGAATACCCCAATACCCCGTTGATAGGGAGGAAAGAAGGTATTAACTATAACCCTTCCTTGGCTATCCGGAAGTTTGGGTATGCTCTGAGAAGTCCCCCAGTTGAAAAGGAATTGGAAGAGTCTCTGTATTTTCACATGGCTGACGATGGATTGGATACGGCGCAGAAAGCTGCCAAAGCATGGCTCAGTAAATAGAAGAGAGGAAAAACCATTTGGGGTGTGCCTAACAATCAAACTTTTCCTCCATATGATCAATGGATAAAAAAGAGAGTCAAAGAGTACTATTTGCCTTTTGGTTGGGCGCCTCCCTTATATCCCAAAATGATAGAGGAAAGAATCACCGTACCAATTGAAGAATTCGATAATCAGCGAAAAGTGGTGCAAGATTTGAGAGAGGAAAATGCTAGTATGAGCAGTAGACTTCAGGGCGCTCTACATGACAACTTGGGGTTGAAATGGAAGGTTCAAGATTTGACAGAGCATTTGGAAAAAAGGGAGAAGGATCTTGATGACAGAGCTCAGCACTGTAGAAAGATCAGTATGACTGCTGAATCATCCGGCAAAGCCTACAGAGAAACCAAGAAGCTCTTGACCAAAACTAAAGACGAGCTTGCCACATATCAGGAGATGTGGGAGGAGCTCAAGATTGAGAATGAGGAGTTAAAAGAAGAACTTCAAAGAATGAAGGAAGATAAGAAACACTTCTCTGGTAAGTGGAAAGAAGCCCAGAAAGAAATTGAAGAGCTCAAACTACAAGCGAGAATTAAGAAGTCAAGGCGCGAAGGCAGCGATGTTGAAGAGAAAATTGCTAGGATGAATCAGGACATCGAGAAGAGAAACAGACTGATCAAAGGGTTGCTAGAAAGACCTACTCATCCAGACACTGTGAACCTTCTTGAGGAGATTGAAGCCAGTTTATTTGGAATTGACTTGTAGTAATTTTGTTGTTTGTATTTTGCTATGATTACCATCAGGATTGTTGATGGAATCACTTTTGATTGTATCGAACCTATTTGTATGATTCCTTATGCTATGATATTACAATATTTGGTTCAGCCGTATTTGTCTCAATAGCTCTTAGTTGTTTGAAAGGGGTTTTCCTTTGATTGATTCTGCAATATTTCTGGATTCGGATTTATTTTCTGATGTTGTGTCCGATCCCTTGCCCGATTTCAAAGCTGGAATCAAAGCAGATACGCCCTGGAAATGTTTAAATATGATTGTTTGCATTTGCATTTGTATCCTCATAATCATAAGCATATTTGCATAGCAGGTACTTGCTCCGGTCTTTATAACCTTTATTTGGTTGTAGGCATTATAGCTGAGAATCACATTCACCGATACTCAACTCGAAGAAATCAAGCAAGGATTATGGATCAAATGCAGAATGATTTGGCTGAAATGAGGGAACGCATGGACCAGTTCATGACTCTCATGACTGGTATGGCACAGGCTCAGGAAAGATTGAGGCTTCTAGTCGAGCGTCCGGAAACCACGCCTGAAGGTAATCAAGTGGACAACTTACAGACAAGGGGTACTCCTCCTCCTGTTGGTAATCCTCCTCCTGGTGGAAATCTGGGTACTGGAAATGGCAGAAATGGTGGTGGTATTCAAGAAGATGTTCTGGAAGACCAATTTACCCTGCTGGATGCTGATATGGGTAATCCTGGTGATCGAAGGTATGATGAGTTAGCTGAGAAGATCCGGGCCATAGAGTGCAAGAATTCTATGGGTATTGATGTTACTAGTTTGGGGCAGGTACCAGGAGTCAGAATTCCTCCAAAATTCAAGCTGCCTACTTTCGACAAATATCATGGCAATACGTGTCCCCGAACACATATTCAAGCTTATTTTGGGAGGATCTCAGCCCATACAGATGATGAGAAGTTATGGATGCATTACTTTCAAGACAGTCTAGCTGGAGCTTCTTTGACCTGGTATATGAAATTGAACAGAGCTGCTGTAAGTAGTTGGAAGGATATGGCCGAAGCGTTCCTAAAGCAGTACCAATACAATATTGACACGGCGCCCAACCGCACTCAATTGCAAGGGTTGTCACAGAATGCTAAGGAAAGTTTCAAGGAATACGCTCAAAGGTGGAGAGAGATGGCTGCACAGGTTCAACCTCCTTTGCTGGATAGAGAAATAACAGATATGTTTATGGGCACCCTACAAGGGGCATTTCTTGAAAGATTGGCTGCATGTCCATCAACCGGATTTGCTGATATCGTGATTGCTGGAGAAAGAATAGAAAGTCTGTTGAAACTTGGGAAGATCCAAGATGTAAGTGGGGCTGGCTCTTCTGGGACGAAGAAACCGTTTGCTAGTGGTCAGAAAAGAAGAGAAGGTGATACTAACGCTGTATATAGAGGATGAGGCAGAGGACATTCTCAGGCTTACCATCAAGTAGGTGCAGTGACAATCCCAGCACCATCTGTTCAGTAGCAACAACCACCACAGCAAGTTCAGCAGCAACAGCAGCAACCTCCTTTCCAACAGAGATCTAGGCAGAGGGACCGTAAGATTGACCTTCTCCCTATGACTTATTCAGCGTTGCTACCTCAGTTCCTCAAATTGAAGTTGGTTGAGCTTCGCACTATGAGACCTCCTGCCGCTGGCAACTTGGCACCTAATTTTGATGTTAACGCTCGTTGTGAGTTCCACTCAGGTGCTCAGGGGCACACCACTGAGAAGTGTTGGGCATTTCAAAACAAGGTGCAAGACTTGATTGATGCTAAAGAAATCAATTTCTCGTTACCTCCTAATGTTCTTCAAAACCCCATGCCTGATCATGGTGTGGCAGATGTGCGTGCTATTGAAGACGGAAAGAGGTTAAATTTGATAACGGATATCAGTCAGGTGAAGACTTCCTTGTTGGTTGTAAAAGATCGTTTGTTGAAGGGACAGGTGTTCCCGAGATGTGATCAAGATTGTTCTGAGTGTATAAGTCAGAAAAATGGCTGTGATAAGTTGAGAATTGGTTTGCAGAGTCTGATTGACGAGGGACGTCTACAGTTTGACCGGGCCGTGAAAGAAACTGATGAGGTGTCAACTGTGACCATCTATTATACTCCCGCTGAGATTCAGGTGCCTGCAGGTAAAGCTCCCGTAGCAAGTGTTGTGCAAGAAAGAACCAGTCCTTTTACCATCACGGTGCCAGAACCAGTTCCGTTTACATCTACGAAGGCAATCCCATGGCACTATGGGGCAGACGTGTATTATGAAGGGAAAAAGCAGGAAGTCGAGACATCAGCCAGTTCAAATATTGATAATGTGGGTGGTGTAGGTGGCTTTACTCGGAGCGGAAGGTTGTTCGCTCCCCAAACTTTGCGAAGTGATAAAGAAGCTAAAGCTGCAGCAAAACCTAAAGGAAAACAGGTGGTCGTGAGCGTGCCTATGCCCTAAACAGAGACAAAGATTACCTTGGACAACGAGGTGGAAGAGTACATGAGGATAATAAAGAAAAGTGATTATAAGATTGTCGATCAATTGAATCAGACGCCCTCGAAAATTTCAATTTTGTCATTGTTGATGTGTTCTGACGCGCACCGAGAGGCTTTGTTGAAAGTATTGAAGAGAGCATATGTTCCACAGGAAATCACCGTTAATCAGCTTGAAGGTGTGATCTCTAATGTCAATGTAAGCCACGGATTGGGTTTCACAAGTAGGGATTTGACTTCTGAAGGAAGAAACCACAACAAAGCTTTGCACATTACAATGGAGTGCAGGGGTGCAGTGTTGTCTCACGTACTGGTAGACACTGGTTCCTCGCTCAATGTCTTGCCTAAAAAGGCGCTGATGAAGCTGGAAGTTGATGGTTTGATTTTAAGGCCAAGTGATTTGGTTGTCCGAGCGTTCGATGGAACGAAGAGATCTGTGTTTGGTGAAGTGGAATTGCCCGTGCAAATTGGACCGCAAGTGTTTAAATCTACATTCCATGTGATGGATAAACAGCCTGTGTATAGCTACTTACTAGGTCGCCCTTGGATTCATGCGGCCGGGGATGTTACATCCACCTTACACCAGAAGCTAAAGTACGAGTTCGGGGGACAAGTTGTGACAGTGTGTGGTGAAGAAGATATTTTTGTTAGCCACTTGTCCACGTTTAAGTATATTGAGATGGATGGGGAAATTCACGAGATGCTTTGCCAGTCATTTGAAGCGGTGAATATTGACAACGTGCCTGAATCTTCCCTTGCACCGAATAGAGTCGGTACATCCATTTCGTCCTATAAACAAGCTGTCGAGGTTATCAGAGCAGGCAATGCCCAGGGCTGGGGCAAGCTGATAGAGACACCAATGAAGGAGGAAAAATTTGGTATTGGATATCGTCCCTCTATGACTTCAGTTACAGAGAACAGTGGACCCATCACTTTCAGCAGTGGAGGAATCATTTACCCAGATCAGTCTTGTGCAGCTACAGAAGATGGTGTTGACAGTGACTGTGACTTGGACAACTGGATACGCCCACGCGCTCCGGGACAACTATTGCAGAATTGGTCCTTTGAAGAAGTCATCTGGGTTACTCTTCAAACAGAGTAATTTTCTTTATTTTTCTAACCATAATGCATGTTAAAATCTTGCGCTCTGCCCAAGGCGTATAGATTCATTTGAAGGGCCACCCTGTTTGCATTAGCAATTTTAATCATCAATAAAGGACGTTTTGCAATCAAATTTTGTTCCTTGTCTTTCATTTTTATTTTTGTACAAAAATACTAAAATGGAAATGTTTCATTTCTTTTTTTGTTTGTTTTAAAAATAAATTCTAAAATAAAGCATGAACCCGTTCGTGCAGACTTGATCCTCCAGATTTCATTGATAACGGTTCTGCTATGGCCATGTATGACTTTGACAAACCGATTTATCAAGCCGAAGAAGGGGATGAGAAGGGCTGTGAACTCCCTGAGGAACTAGCCAGATTGTTAAAACAAGAGGAAAGGACCATCCAGCCTCATCAAGAGACCATAGAGATTATCAATATTGGTACCGAGGATGCTAAGAAAGAGATCAAGATTGGCGCCTGCCTGCAAGAAGATGTGAAGAAAGCTTTGACTGAGATGTTATGTGAATATGTTGATATCTTTGCCTGGTCGTATCAAGACATGCCAGGGTTGGATACTGATATTGTTGTGCACAGGCTGCCATTGAGAGAAGAATGCCCGCCAGTCAAGCAGAAACTTCGTCGGACTCATCCCGATATGGCCATAAAGATCAAAGAAGAAGTTCAGAAGCAGTGGGACGCTGGGTTTCTTGCTGTGACTAACTATCCTCCCTGGGTTGCCAACATGGTGCCAGTGCCAAAGAAAGACGGAAAAGTGAGAATGTGTGTGGATTATCGAGATCTTAATAAAGCTAGCCCAAAAGATGATTTTCCACTACCCCACATAGATGTGCTGGTTGACAATACATCTCAGTTTTCAGTGTTCTCGTTTATGGACGGTTTCTCCCGGTACAAACAGATAAAGATGGCGCCTGAGGATATGGAGAAGACCACGTTCATTACTCTGTGGGGTACATATTGTTATAAAGTGATGCCTTTTGGGTTGAAAAACGCAGGGGTAACATATCAGCGGGCAATGGTAACTTTGTTTCACGACTTGATCCACAAAGAGATTGAATGTTATGTGGACGACATGATTGCCAAGTCGCGAACGGAAGAAGAACATCTGATTAACTTGAAAAAGTTGTTTGAAAGGTTGAGAAAGTTCCGTTTAAGATTGAATCCAAACAAGTACACTTTTGGGGTGCATTCTGGAAAGCTGCTGGGTTTCATTGTGAGCGAAAAAGGGATTGAGGTTGATCCTGCCAAAGTGAAAGCAATACAAGATATGCCTGAACCGAGAACAGAAAAAGTGGTTCGTGGCTTTCTGGGTAGATTGTACTACATTGCAAGGTTCATATCTCACCTAACAGCCACATGCGAACCAATATTCAAACTTCTAAGAAAAGATCAAACGGTCAGGTGGAATGACGATTGACAATTGGCATTCGATAAAATAAAAGAATACTTGCAGGAACCTCTAATCCTCACGCCTCTAGTTTCAGGAAGACCTTTGATAATGTATTTGACAGTGCTTGAAGGTTATATGGGTTGTGTTCTCGGTCAACACGATGAGACAGGTAGGAAGGAGCATGCTATCTACTACCTGACCAAAAAGTTCAATGACTGCGAGTCCCAGTACTCAATGCTTGAGAAGACATGCTGTGCACTTGCATGGGCTGCTAAGCGATTGAGGCAGTATATGATCAGGCACACAACCTTGTTAATTTCCAAAATGGATCCTATCAAATACATTTTCGAGAAACCAGCACTAACAGGCAGAGTTGCACGGTGGCAAATGGTTTTGACAGAGTATGATATTCAGTACACTTCCCAAAAGGCCATCAAAGGAAGTATCTTGTCAGACTATCTTGCGCAACAGCCGATTGATGATTACCAACCCATGAAATTTGAGGACATCATGTTTCTCAAAGCTAAAGATTGCGAGGAACCACTCCCGGAGGAGGGGCCAGACCCTGAATCCAAATGGAGTTTGATGTTTGATGGGGCCGTCAATATGAATGGATGCGAAGTTGGAGCAGTTCTTATCACGCCGGAAGGTGTTCATATGCCTTTCACTGCCCGAATAACTTTCGGATGCACCAACAATGAAGCAGAATATGAAGCTTGTATAATGGGGATTGAGGAGGCGATTAATTTACGAATTAAGGCCCTTGATATCTTCGGTGATTCAGCTTTGGTAATTAATCAGGTGAAAGGGAGTTGGTACACGCACCAAGCGAATTTGGTTCTGTATAGAGATTATACGAGGAGATTGCTGACATTTTTCACAACAGTGAAGCTGTACCATATTCCTAGAGATGAGAATAAGTTTGCTGATGCCTTGGCCACATTGTCTTCTATGATTAAAGTGCAAAGATGGAATCATCTACCTAAGATTGAAGTGTCTCGTCTTGACAGACCTGAATTTGTGTTTGCTATTGATGCAACGTCTGATGACAAGCCATGGTTTCATGACATCAAGTGTTTCTTGAAAGGTCAAGAGTACCCGCCTGGGGAATCCACCAAAGATAAGAAGACGTTGAGAAGGTTATCTGGTAGCTTCTTCTTGAATCAGGATAACGTGTTGTACAAACGGAATTTATACATGGTTCTGCTCAGATGCGTGGATAGACACAAAGCAGACCTATTAATGCAGGATATGCATGAGGGCTCTTTTGGTACTCATGCTGGAGGACACGCAATGGCAAAGAAGTTGTTGAGGTCGGGGTATTACTGGTTGACCATGGAGTCAGATTGTTGCAAGTACGCCCGCAAGTGTCACAAATGCCAAATTTATGCAGACAAAGTGAATGTACCTCCAAATCCGTTGAGTGTCATGTCCTCGCCTTGGCCCTTTTCCATGTGGGACATTGATATGATCGGGAAAATTGAGCCTACTGCTTCAGACAGCCATCGTTTCATCTTGGTTACCATTGATTATTTCACTAAATGGGTTAAAGCAGCATCTTATGCCAATGTCACTAAGCAGGTGGTAGCTCGTTTCCTGAAACGGGATATCATTTGTCGCTATGGAGTACCCGAGAGAATCATTACTGATAATGGTTCTAATCTGAACAATAAAATGATGGCTGAGCTGTGCCGGGACTTCAAAATTGAACATCACAATTCTTCTCCGTATCGCCCGAAGATGAATGGCGCTGTGGAGGCGGCCAACAAGAATATTAAGAAGATTGTACAGAAAATGGTTGTCACATACAAAGATTGGCATGAGATGTTACCGTTCGCCTTGCATAGGTACCGGACGTCAGTACGCACGTCCACCGGGGCAACACCATTCTCACTTATTTACGGTATGGAGGCGGTACTACCGGTCGAAGTTGAGATTCCATCCCTCAGAGTCATGATGGATGATAAGTTAGACGAAGCGGAATGGGTTCGCGCCAGATTTAATCAGTTGAGCCTTATTGAGGAGAAACGAATGGCAGCTGTGTGTCATGGGCAGCTATACCAACGGAGGATGAAGCAGGCATTTGACCAAAAGGTGCGTCCTCGGGTTTACAAAGTGGGAGATGTGGTACTCAAAAAGATCCTTCCTCCTAGTACAGATCACATGGGCAAATGGACTCCCAACTATGAAGGTCCATTCATGGTTAAAAAGGTCTTCTCGGGCGGAGCCTTGTTACTTACAACCATGGATGGCGAAGACTTTTCATCCCCTGTCAACTCAGACGTAGTCAAAAAATAATTTGCATAAATAGACCCGCTGGACAAAAAAGAAAAAGTCCAGGCAAAAGAGGGCATCCCGGCGAACCACAAAAATAGAATAAAAGGGTTCGGGCAAAAATTAGGGATATAAAATAAAAAAATTGTACACCCGGTGAGTTGAAAATCCGCAAGGACAACTCAGGCAAAAAAGGGTATCCCGATGGATTGAAAACCTGAAAGGGCAGTCCACACAAAAGAGGGATTTAAGCGAACGACTAAGGTCTGAGTTATTTGTACTCCATCACCGTTTCAGTAACTGACGTTCCAAAGGGTAGGAATCGGTCTGATCATTCCTTAGAAGGCAAGGTCGGGGAGTCTCGAAGACATACTGGCCATAGCAGAATTGAAACTCGGTGGAATGCCGTTTTCACATTGCCATTAGGATAGTTTCTTTTCTCAATTTACAACACTCTCCTCTTTCCAGGGTGTGCTTCCCAATTGTAATTGCCTATTCTGGGCCTTTCAATCAATAAATTGAATTTCAGTCAAATGCTTCTTATTTTGTTTTCTACTGCTTTGTTTGCAAAAACGTCCTAATTTTTGATAAAACATTGTATTTGAAAACACTGTAGCCTTGCAAATAACATGCGCAGGAAAACATTTAAAATCACTTTGAACGTTGATTAATCCCGGATGGTGGATTCAAACCACGCAATATCCTGGGGCATGTGTGCATATTCTTTTGTTGCAGGTAACAGCTACAAGCTTTTCTGTGTCGATAACGGTTGCAAATTCCCCAGTAGAGTTGCTTCGCAGACACCGAAGTTAACGGTCAATTCCCAGTGAAGTCGCTAGGAGTTTGAAGATGCTTAATCTTCTGTAAAATCCTCTTATGACGTTTTCTTCAGATAAATCTTGTATCATGGAGCAAAAAGCAAGTTGTTGAACCTCCCGAGCATGGGGCATTTTGAATTTCCCCAGCAGGAGATGTTCTCAATTTATTATCCCCAGTAGAGTTGGAAGACACTTGGTCTTCTGTAAAACCCTCTCAAGGGATGTTCCCTAGCACGAGATGCTTTGAAGCGGTTCTCCCCCAGCAGAGTTTGTTGTAAACTCATTATCCCCAGCGGAGTCGTCAAACGGAAAGTTCGCCTAACAGGGGGCATTGTGACACTTATCCTAAGCTCGACAGTTTTTATTCCCCAGCAGAATACTGTGGAATCACTTTGGGTTTCCTCAGCAGATCTCCAGGGACTCTTTCCCAAAAAGTTGCAGTGAAATGTTCTAACCAGGATTTGCATATCCCCGACAGAGTAGCCCTGATTCCCAGCAAGATTGTATCTCTGGTAATGGTATCCCCACAGAGTTCATCATCGAATCTTGTCAACAATATTCCCCAGCTGAGTTGTTGTTTTTCTCCCCGCATGAGTCTTATTGATCAACATAGTCTTTTCCCCAGCCGAGTAGAAGGTTGATTCTCCCCGCAAGGGATCTCGGGTTTGATAGATCCTCAAGCAGCGTTTTAGCGACGTTTCTTCCCCAGCAGAATGTCATCCCCAGTGGAGTTGCTATAACCAGAATTCATCCCCAAGCAGATGAAGTAATTCTTGGTAGAATCATCATTCCCATACATCTCAGAGTCCAATTTATTTTTGGCAAGCATGATAATTCGAAGTAGACGGATTGTTCATTCATTCTCCAGCAGAGATACCATCCTTTCAAGAGTCTCTGAAGTCAAATCATTGATCATTGTTCCTCAGCAGAGTCAGCAGAGATGTCTGATATGGATGCAGAGCGTAATCCAATGTTGAATGCTTTTGCAAAAGTCCAACCGTAGATTGGCAAAAGGTCCATCCAAGGGTGGCAAATTCTTAAAGTCCAACCGTAGATTGGCAAAAGGTCCATCCAAGGGTGGCAAAGTCTTAAAGTCCAACCGTAGATTGGCAAAAGGTCCATCCAAGGGTGGCAAATTGTTAAAGTCCAACCGTATATTGGCAAAAGGTCCATCCAAGGGTGACAAAGCAAGGCAAAGTCCAACCGTAGATTGCCGAAAGTCCACCCGTAGTGTGGTAAGTCAGTAGTCGTCTGGCTCCTTTTAAAAGACCGCAGCTAAGTCCAACCGTAGATTGGCAAAAGACCATCCAAGGGTGGAAAATCATCAGCAAGTCCATCCGTAGATTGGCAAAATTCCACCCGTAGTGTGGCAATTCAGCTGCAAAGTCCAACCGTAGATTGGCGAAAGTCCACCCGTAGTGTAGTAGGCCAGTAGTCGTCTGGCGTTGTACAAAAGATGTTGCTAAAGTCCACCCGTAGTGTGGCAGGCCAGTAGTCATATGGCGTTGTACAAAAGACATTGCTAAAGTCCACCCGTAGTGTGGCAGGCCAGTAGTCGTCTCGTGTTGTACAAAAGACGTTGCTAAAGTCCACCCGTAGTGTGGCAGGCCAGTAGTCGTCTGGCGTTGTACAAAAGACATTGCTAAAGTCCACCCGTAGTGTGGCAGGCCAGTAGTCGTCTGGCGTTGTACAAAAGACGTTGCTAAAGTCCACCCGTAGTGTGGCAGGCCAGTAGTCTTCTGGCTTTGTACAAAAGACATTGTTAAAGTCCACCCGCAGTGTGGCAAGCCAGTAGTCGTCTGGCGTTGTACAAAAAGGCATCTCTTCAGGTTATTTCTTCCTATCAGAGTTTTATTCAAGCAGAGTTTATTTGGTTGGGTTTATATCCCTTTTCTTCTTCTCCACAAAGTGCAAAATTTTGATTATTCTTGGTATTCAATCCCTCCATACCTTGAAAGTCTGACAACAATCACTATCATCCATTTCCGGTCTACAGTGATTGAATAGGGGCAGCTGTAATACCCCAAAATTTGCCCTCTCATTGCTTCATATCATTTAGCATGTGCTTTCATTTCATTGCATTGCATTCAAGCATAGAAAAATAAAACATCAAGCATTTAGCATTGCATCTTTCATAAGGGCATGGGATCAGTTGATTCTCGAAGATGTGGATCACACAAAGCAAGAGAACAAGAGACAAAGGTCTCTCAACAAGCTTCAAGGGTCTATTACATCAGATATCACCCCACTTGATCTCACAAGTCATTGGAAGAGGGGAATTCATTAAGAGGATTGAACAATGCATCACCTCCTATCACAAAACAGTCAAAATTAGGGTTTTGGATTCAAGTGGTCTCCTGATGAAATTTTGATTCAAACTTGATCTCAATGTTTTCTACATGATATTAAGTGTCTAAGGATGAAATATTGGCCATTGACTCATTTCAGAAGAGGTTCAATTGATCGGTTGCTTAATAATCAAGAAATTGGGGAAAAAGTCAAATGTGCAATGAAAAAAGTCAACTCCTGACCTTTTAAGGTCAAATTCGTGAAATTTAAGTTATATATGTCCATTAGACAAGATTTGATCAAGAAATGATGGAGGAATCATGAAAAATCAAGAAATTACAAAACTGCCAAAAATAGAAACTTTGGGGTGTCCAAAAATGGCAAGTTTGGACCATGTTGCACCACACTTTGAGGCTCTTTTTCTCCAAGATAAAAGATCCAAACCTCAGGCCCAAGTTGAGCCAATTAAATTTCATGTTTTAAGCTTCAAATCCATATAAATAACTCTTCCATCGGATTAAAATTGAGGGAGTTATGATCAACCAAAGTTTGGTAAAATCAAGGCAAAAATCAAGTCATGGCAAGGCAAGTGCAGGCCCATAGGCCATAATTTCATCGAACAGTTGGCGCGCCAAATGTCAAGCCAATTTTCTCCATTAAGAAGGCTTCAAATGAAAAAGTGTTGTACATCAAAGTTGTTCATCTGCATGCCCTCTTCAACTTTGATGTTGGACATTTTGTCATTTGAACACGTTATGAAGGTCATACGAGGGCTCGAACATGGGGGTTTCATGCTGAAAGTTCACAAGTCACAAGGCCTTGCTTGCAGCCCAAGTCACACACCTACACACCAATTGTGGTTCCTTGTTTTCCAAGCAACTGAGTTGATCCTAACTAACCGAGTTAACTAACTTGACTCGGTGAGTTGAGTCTAACTAACTCCGACCCTAGCTCCAAACCCAAACCTCATTCCAAACCTCACTCCAAACCACTTATACTCCAAACCTAAAATCTATTTAAGGGATGCTTCACTCATTTTCAAAGCTTCAACCATTTTTGCTCCATTTTCACTCTCAATTCTCTCACATTTCTCTACTCATTCTTCATCAATTTCTACTTCTCTCTTTCAAAACCACACACACAAGCTCTTATTTCTTGAAGAATAGTCACTTTTTACATTGAAAAGTGATTAATTCTTGAGCTTAACCTTCATCATTTAGCATTCTTTGGTTGGATTTCTAGAATTTTAGCTTGTTCTTCTTCAATCCAAAGGTTTCTCACCATTTATTTTGGTGCAAGTTGGATTTTGGTGGATTTTCGTGATTTCGTTCGGTTTCGACGCGTTTCGGCTATCGATTGAAGAATCTCAGGTTTTCTTTCATTTTGCTGCATCAAGATCACTTTGCAACAATTACCAAAGCAAGTCTCCGCTTTGTAGGTTGGTTTTCCTCAAATCTCCACTTGTTTTAGCTTATTCGCAACTTATTCGATGTAGATTTTCGTGGATTTTCGATTTGGATTCATGTGCTTGAATATGATTCTTGATGTGGTTGTTAATTGAATCCAATTGATGTTTGTTGACTGCAATTCAATGTAATTTCGTGCTTAATTGATTACATGTTCAATTGGATGTTTGGATAAGTCATTCACTGCTGAAAAGTGCTTTTCAAAGCTGAATTTTTGTCTCTGTTGCAGTGGTAATCGATTAACCTAATAGAGTAATCGATTACCCAGCCTGATTTTCATGATTTTAGCCAAATTTCCACTGAGAATCGATTACTCAAAGTGAGTAATCGATTACCCCTGCTGCAGAATGATATTTTCTTGCATTTTCTTGCTTGTTTGACATCCTTAACATGTTTAAACTTCATGGATCAATACATTGATGATTGGTGGATTATTCTTGAGCTATCTTAACTCACACCACAGTATGAACATGATTTTACGACATGCGTGCATTGGTTTTTTTATTATTGAGCATAATGTTGGTATTGTAGATCAATTGATGTGATGAACACATGATGCACACACTTTGAGCTTATTAATTGCTAATTGATGTTATGTTGCTGGAATCACTATGTGCATGTTCATTTGCTTTCCATTTCAAGAGATGTATACTTGTTTTGACTTGCTCATATTCTTGACAATGTGTATTCTTTTGTGATGTGCATTATAACATGTTTGATTTCAAAGATTGTTCATCATGATTTGTAATATGATTGTGATCGTGTTTGTTTGATGAATGTTCAAGGCTTGATGCATGATAATGGTTGTTTATGATTGAAATTGTGTATTAAGGCATGCTGCTTCTGATTTTCACTGCTGCCTATACACATATGTGCTGTAGTATGTGCTGTCAAATGTTTGTTACATCCATTTTGTATGTTGAACATGCGCTGTTGTTTGCTGTTATGTATATGAAGCTGAATTTACTGCTGTTCTGTTGCATGTGGGCTGTAATAGCTGTTGTTTTCATTATTTCCTTCCATTTGCTTGTTTGATTTTTTTACTTAGGATTGATTGTAAATAATCTTGAACTAACCTTTTCATGTAGGTGTAAATGGTGAGTAAGTGTGTGGATATGCTTCCACATGCATTTTTCTCTCATCCTCTCTTATTTCTTTTAATAATTCAAATTGTGATTTTGATAAGCATAAACATGCTTTCTTTGAATGACTTCTTCTTCATCCCTCTTTAAGATCAACTTAACTTCCATCTTGAAAGTAAGTTGCTTCTTTTGCCCTTCTTTGCCTTTCTTTTAGGATTAGGTTTCCTAAACCTCATTAACCATAGGATCACCATGTATGATAACATTAAGATTGAGTCTTAGTCTCCTTCATTAGATTTTACCCTTTCTCGACCATTTGAGTCTCTTCTTCTCATCTCAAAACAAAAGTAAAAAACACTTAATAAAGGTTAAACGTGTATTGCGCATGAGCCTTAAATGTGGGAAGTGAATAATGGGGGGTTTCCCTTCATTCTTCTAGGGTACCTAGTGTACGTCCTGTTGGGGAAGATACGCGACGTATTCGTTCCTATGTTGTAGACTTGGGTGCAATGCAAGTTACAAACAACTTCAAAAACATTTCTTTCTAAAAAACGTCAAACAAACAATAACGTCTTTCCTTGGGGAATTCTCTTCTCATCTTATTCACTTCGTCCTTAAGGATGCGTCATTTCCATTCTACCGCAAACAGGCAACGCGTAAGCCTCCCAACAGCGAGCTGCAACACCTAACTGCTGGAACGCGAATGTTGACGTATTCCACTAAAAAACACAAACATTTTTCCCTAGGTGAAGGGAACTACGTCGCTCTGATTCTCATGTTCCCGATGAGATACGTAGGCAGTGGGGTAGGGCCCATTCGAGCACTTCTTTTATTTTCCCTACATTTGTTTCTCTTTCTCTCTCCTTCCTTTTCCAGTTCTCCAGCTAGCAGTTCCTTTTCCAGTATCCTTACCTTACACCCTTTGATCGAGACAAGCAAGCGTGGATCCCATCGGGTACGATGGACGCGTGGGGGTACTAATACCTTCCTCTCGCGTAACCGACTCCCGAACCCAGTTCTCTTGGTCGCAAGACCATGCTCTTTCCTTTCCCTCCAGTTTATGCAGTGTTTCCTTTCCCTCTCTTGGGATAAATACACATTGCTGGCGACTCTGTTTCGGTGCCACTTTCGCGTTTGTACTAGGATGAAAATCCCGGGAGCGACAGTCGTGTCTTCGATTAAGCGATTTTTTTCGATGTGCGCCAGCTGGCGACTCTGCTGGGGATCATTTGCTCCATGCAAGAGAGAGTCAAGCCTATCTTAATTCAAATAGTGAGCTTGTTAGTTTTATTTATCTGTTTTCTTCTCGCCTTATGTATTCGTTTTCCTATTCCTTATTTGTGTTACCTTTTGTGACATTGTTGGGTTATTATGACATTGGGAACTTTGTGAGATGACTCTACACCCGAGTCGAGAAAAACCCTAGGATTAGGATGATGGTTGTGTAGTGGAGGCTTCCGTGGTCTCTTCCGCGTGAGCCAAAGCGAAAACCCCTCTTGGAGTAGACTCCCTTGGAGATGTTATCATTTTGATGTTCCTTCGTCGCGATGGTAATGTTTTCGAGCATGAGTAGTTGATCCCAAGGACCATTAACCTATTTATCCATGGTGGTTGGTGTAGCACTCCAAAATTTGCCCTGCTTACTTAACTACTAACTGGCTTATGTTTCACTTCATTCTTTGCATTATCATGTGTGCATATCATTGGTTCTTAGCATGGGGTCAAGGTACCTGAGGCAAGTTCAAGAGGAGAAGATGTTCTTCAAAGGGTCAAGCAAGAGAGCTCAAGTGGATCACTCTCTCATAACCAGTGCATAAATTAGGGTTTTGAGATTCTTGGGTTTATTGCTCCAATGGGCAAGCTCCTTGGGTTTTTATCATCACCAAATGGCATATCTTATCTTTGTGGGAGAGGATACACATCATATTCAGAGGAATTTGGATTTGGAGACTGTGATATTTCCTCCTAGACTGAGGGTACCAAAACTAGGGTTTGCTATAAAGTCAGTTTATTTCTGATTTTTTGGGCAAGACTTGATTCCATGGTATTCCTTGGGTCCCTAAGTATCTAGGAATGGAAGATTGTCCATCAGTTTGGTTCAGGAAAAGTTCAAGTGGCCAATGGATTGGCCAATGGATTGTTCCATTTTCACAACTTTTGCATTTTGGGACATAGTGACCTATAATTGATTCCATGGCTTCATGTCACATTCTAACATCAAAGAACATTCCTCAAGGATCATTTTGGGCCTTGGAACCAAGAAATTTCATGACTTATGCATTACTTATTTCACATGGTGCAAAATTGCCAAATTATTGAAAACTCATGAACCAAGACATCTCAAGGCCCAAATCAAATTCAGGTGTGATTAGGAATTGTTAAATAAGTGATCCATCATCAAGGGTTTGGATATACATGCATGGAGGAGGGTGTATTTCACATAATGCAATTTTCCAAAATCATCCAAAACTCATTAAGTGGGGAATTACCAAGGCCCAAATGCTGATCAGTGGATTAACCTAGCCTATTTAAGCTAACTCATGCTAGGGTTAGAGGGGAACACACGTGATTTGGTGGAGGAAAAAGGTTTGAACCCTAAAACTTGAATCATTCGAATCTCACAATCCAGAAGAGCTTTTCCAAAACTTCTTTCACCATCTGAGTCCTGAGGATCCATAGAGCACAAAGCAATCATCACTTGAAGCTAATAGCAAGGGAATAGGTGGCGTGATCTCAGGTTGGTGGTATTTTTCATGATCTTAAAACTCCTCTTTTTGATGCGCATAATGGTGTGTGATGTTCACTGATAACCCTGATATAATTTGTTTTGATTTTAGACGTGTATTGTGTGCATATGGTGAGTTTTAAAGTTTTGGACCATACTTTATTTCGTTTGATTTGCTCTTTGTGTTGATCGTTTGTGAAAAATAATAGGATATTCGTGATCCTGGTGAAAATCTGGACAAAATAGTATATTCTTTTGCGTTTTCTGGGTTTTTTTGAGTTGCAGGTGGCCGTGGGTGACGGCCGGAGCTAGGGCTCCAGCGGCTGGTGTGAGTTCCGGCGAGCTAGGGTTTCAGAGGTAAGGGACGAAATCCTGACCGTCCGTTGCGTTGATCGTGTGGTCCAAAGCTTGCCACGTTTATTTTTTTCTTCTGATTTTTATTTAGTGTTTGTGTGTTTGCCCACCCATGATTGTTACCGTGTGCCACCTTATCATTGCCTGTCATCTTAATTACTTTTTATTTTAATGACTTAATCGTGTGCGTTTGATGAATCACATGGCTGAGATTATGACAACCCATTAAAATGTGCATGTGCCTAGCACGTGGGAGTGTAGGGGATGCTGAGCGATTACATGTGCGTGTGTGCATGTTGACTATGGTGTGCGTGTGGATCAGAAGCGTTGGATGTGACTACTTGATGATTGTGTTGACAAAGTGGTGAGCGTGAGATTGATCTACGGGTCCTGGTGAGTCAATTGGGTTGACTGGGGTTGCATTGTATTTGTTTTTTTTATTTTATTTTCGCTGATGGGTTTTTGGTTTGGGCATGCTCCTTGCACCCCCTTCTGAGCCCATTTGTTCATTTTCAACGTGAATGCTTGCTGAACACACCCCCCATGTTTATTTCTTTATTTTTATTTTATTTAATTACATTGTTTTCATTTTTATTTTTTTAAAAATAGTTTCTTGCATTAAAAAATTCCCAAAAAATTCATGAATCATATTTACAGTTTTATAAAAGTTTACCAAATTTTATTTTATTATTTTATTTTATTTTTAACATCTGAAATAATTATTTGTTTATTTTCTTTTGAGTTTATTCCATACATGCATACTCTAACCTATTTATTTTATTTCTCATCATCCATAAAACATTTTGAACTCATTCCTTTTGAATTGTTTCACCAACACATTGAATTGCATTAAAATATTTTTCTCTCATTTTTAAAATCATTTCATATTGCATTTTAGTCCTTTTCTTTAGCACATTGAAGCATATTTCTCATCTGAATTTGCATAATTGTTTGAGTGACCTATCTTGGGAATTTTGGCATGAATTTTGGACATGTTGTTTGCTTCTGGATGAGATATGTTGGTGATTAATTTGGTGATTTTAGAAGATGTTTTGCTAATTGTTTGATTGCTTTTATTTGAGGTCTTATTGTATGCATATCTCTGATCATGTCTGGTTACCTGTTTGAAAAGGCACTTGTGCAATTATTTTGGGATTGTGTCTTTGACTTCATAAACCATGTTTAGATTGTTATAGGTCACTTGATTGCCATTATATGTCATTGCCTGGATTTCATTTATCTCATTTCTTTTACGTATGTCTGTTTTGTACTAACCTTTTATGCAGAGGCTGAGATAAGTTATTTGAGGGTGTGGATAGTTATCCATGTCCACTCTCACTCTTTCTGTCTCTCATCTTTTCTTTTCTTTAGGCTTAGGTTGTCGTCAAACCTCACTAACCGTAGGTCACCCATGCATGATAACATTAGGACTCTTAGTTTCCCTTTAGAGTTTCCTTTGTGTCTTCTCTCTTCTCATCTCAAAACTTCTTGAAAACACTTAATAAGGATAAAGTGTATTGCGCACGAGCCTTAACCGTGGGGAATTAGAAATGAGGGGCTTCCTCTCATCTTTCTAGAGTGCTTAGCGAGCGTCCTGTCTTGGGACGATTCGTTAAGTATTCGTCCCTGTGCCCTAGACTTTGGTGCAATGCAAGTTATGTCTTGGGACGATTCGTTAAGTATTCGTCCCTGTGCCCTAGACTTTGGTGCAATGCAAGTTATGAACTAACTCAAGTCACTTATGTCCTAAAAAATACAAACAAACTTCAAACCTTTTTGTCCTTCGTGATTGTCAAACTAAAGGCTATTTTAAAAAAGGGCACGTTACTTTCCGTATGAGTCGCAAACAAGCATCGACCCTAACTACCGGACGCGAACTTAACGCCGCTCATAAAAAACACAAAAAGAACTTGGTCCGAACTACGTTGACTCTGAATTCCCCATTGCACAAAGGGGGTACGTAGGCCTAGGACGTCGACGTCCTACCAAGTTTGTCTTTGTCTTCCCTTTCCTCGTGTCAGTACAGCCATAGATTTTAGGATAACTCACTCTTAGAATAGACAACAAGCGTGGATCCGATCGAGTACGATGGACGCGTGGGGTGCTAGCACCTTCCCCTCGCGTAACCGACTCCCGAACCCAGGTTATGGTTGCGATGACCATTCCTTTTCCTCTTCCTCAGGTTTATGCGGTGTTCCCTTTCCCTCTCTTGGGATAAATTTACACGGCTGGCGACTCTGTTTTCCGCGCCACTCTCGCGTTTGTGCCTGGATGAAAATCCTGGGAGCGACAGTTGGTAGTGTTAACTCCTTGTGGGTTAATGCGAATGCCCCAATCAGATGAGATCCCTCGAATGTATTACTTCCTGACAGTAATATTTTCGACCTCGATCTAGGATTCTAAGAACCCTATTTAGAACCCATGTGTCGATGGTTGTGTAGTGGGTGCCTCCGAGGAATCTTTCTCGTGGGGAAGAAACGAAGACCTCACCTAGCCGAGATTATTTCGAGGATATTATAATCAAATGTCTCTTCGTCTTGGTTATAATGTGTCGAAATATATCCATAACTCTAGGCACCTACCCATTTTAGAAACCTACCCGTGGGCTTTCTTTGATCCGAGTTGTGGTTCTTGACCCGTTCCTCCGGCCAACCTCAGAACTGTTTGAAGTTGTTTGATCCTGCGATCCTGGATCTTGCATCTTGCATTGCATCTCATGTCATTGCATTGCATTGCATCTGTTATACATCTTGCATTGCATTTCAACCTCAGAATCTCACTTCACTTTCCTTCACCTCCACCAAATCAAGCCGATTCCTCGACACGAATGCGTTACTCAAGCCAAAAGCAGACGAATTATTAATCATATCCAACAAGACCATGCTGCCACATGTACAGCCAGAACCATCAGTCATTGAAGGGGTTGGCAAAGACAAGCAGAACAGTCTCTAACTCTGAACAAGCCAGTTCAAGCATCAATCAAGTCAAGACAGGAATATCAGTTCCTCGAAGAAGGCAGTCATGTTGCCATCCCATCATTTTGCATCCTTGTATTTTTGCTTTGTTTATTCAAGTACTGTTTGATTCAAACATTGTCGTTTGTATTTGATTTTCTTAATGTAGTGATTATGCATGTTTTGAATCAGTTATGTCGTATTCACTCATTTTTTCCCTTTACTGCAAATCACCGACACATTTATCCACTTCACTCCCTTTATCATACTGTTGTTAGCAATGATTGGAGGGATGATGATGAAAATGAAATACCCATAATTTCAAACCGTATGCTTTCAGATAAAATCTCGTCGATGATGTACATGCATTGTTTCAATTCCCCAAACACTGGAGAGATAAGGAGTTAATCCCTAGTAAACCACTTCGAGCCAAGAAGTAGCAGTTTCCTTTGGATCTATCAACCTTTACACTCAACCTGGGGCAGGGTAGTGTTCAGTTAACCCAACTACACACTCAAATCGCAAGACGAAATCCAAAAGACATGACGGTTGTTCATCAATAACCATGACTTGGCAGTCACAATCCTCCAACAACCAAATCAAAAACAAAAAAAATCAAAAGCCTGCTAAGTCGAGCACTTCAAAAGGAGACTTAGATAAAAATAAAGGCTACCCCGATGGACTCGAAAAGCAAAATCAGTCCATGCAAAGGATAAGGATTAAAAGCAAAAACAAAAGGGGCCCTCGGATCCGCACCAAAAACAAAATAAGACTCAGTGACCACCAAATCAAAACTAAAGGGTCACTGACATCCATCAAAAACAAAATAAGGTGACTGCCATGTCGATCAAACCTTCAATCATCACGCTTACACCATCAACCCTTTTGGAAGACAAACACGTGCAGAATTAACTGAACGTAGGACTGGAGATCATTACAAAGAAGGGGTGGGTACAAATCAAACTTTGAGCCTGATATCCTTTGTTTCTTAAACTGCGAACCAGACCACGTTACAACCCTTGAAAGACCTAATTGAGGTGGGATTTATTCTGAAAGCATACTATTGCAAGGTTGCGTAAACTGACTCCCCATATTTGCTAATCTTCAACATTGGTGTCATTCTCCTTGCTATATCTTTCACACCATCAAAATCAGCACACGTTTGGGCTAACGGTCCATTCGTCTAAAAAATCACTATCACGACACTCGAATAAATGACTCTTTTTCAAAACTTGCATGAGCATTGCATTAAGATTACCATTTGTAAATATGCAATTCTAACTGCAAATTAGTGCTAGACATTCAAGACGATTCCAACAAGGGTCAATCAAAGAGGAATTTGAGCTCTCAGTGGCCGTGACTCGAAGCAAGAATCCCTCAAAACCCTCATGCTGGGGCAAATCTTTCAGTAGCTCAATCAGGGGCAAGCCACCTCAAAGCACATCAAAGCTCAGCTTTCAAAGATCAAATCACTTCAGAGCTGGTTAATCAGGGCAGACCATTACCATATCCAAACTGGGGCAAGACACATTGCAGAAGGCAGATCCTCTGTATCTTCAAGTTGGTCAAGCGGACCTTGCCAGACACTAGCAATCATCAAGATTAGAACAAGTATAATCTTCGTAATGATCTCAAAGTTTGAAGAGAATTAGTGGAGGCACTCCTCGATTGATGATAGTACTGTACCTTGAGGGATGAATGTACTATTGTTTCGCGACCTCAGTGCCAGAAGCTGAGGACCTTCCATTTTGGAGAATCAGTTGAGGCCTCCTCGATTGATGATGATGCCAAACCAGACATGGTGAACGTATCATCATTTCTCGACCTGAGAGCCCGGGATACTGAACATCCTAGTACCCACACGTGAGAGGGGATGGGTGTTTGCAGGTTTGCAGGAAACCGAAACCTTCAACCTGCCCGGTTTTCTGGATTTCTCATCAATGTTTGATTATCTGGGTTTCTGGGTATCTCAGTGGTTCGGTATTTTGGAATTCTGGTTTTCTGGGTTGTGGTTCTCGTTCAGCTACCAGCACAGCACGTCTAGCAGTGTTGCCTTGATCCCATGTTTGCATGAGCATATCATTTTTCTTGCATTCTGACATGTTTGACATTTTTCAGGGCTTGCATCTTACTCTTGATTCCGGTTTTCTGAGGTTGCCTTGGCATGGATGTCCATAGAAAGAAGACTGTTGCCTATTCGTTCCCAGATCCGACCTTAACATTGATTCATAAGCTGATTAGTATGGCTGGTCTCGGAGTTCGTACAGAGTTCAGTGGAGGGTATGGGAGACTTCTGAAGTTTGTCTACAATATCTCCAAGTATGAGAAGGATGCCATTCATACACTTCTTTAGTTTTACGATCCTTCTTTGCGTTGCTTCACTTTCCCAGACTATATCTTGGCCCCAACGTTGGAGGAGTTCTCATTTATTTTGTTAATCCCCATCAGGCAGGACATAATATTCTTTTCTGAAGAACACCCCGAGATAAAAGAAATGGCTATTTCTCTTCATATAGGTGAATCCGTTCTGAGCAGTAATATTGAGGAGAAACAAGGAGCTAAGGGTTTCTTATTGAAGTTCTTGTTTGATCAAGCTTGCATACATGTTAAAGAGAAGAATTGGACTGCTTTCCAAGCTATTCTGGCTATGTGCATCTATGGGATTATCCTGTTTCCCAATGTTCCTGATCTGGTGGATATGCATGCCGTCAGAATCTTTATTTCAAAGAATCCTATACCTACCTTGCTAGGTGATGTGTGTCACTCAGTCCACTACAAGAATGAAAATAGGCGTGGAAAAACAGTGAGTTGTTGTCCCCCGGTCTTATCTACTTGGTTTCTGAGCCATCTCCCTGAAACTGGCGCCTTCGTTGATACGAGAGATTCTCTGAAGTGGTCAAAGAGGTTAATGGGCTTGACTGCTGACAACATTGTCTGGTTCAACCATGACTTGCTAGGAATGGAGATTATTTGCAAGTGCAGAGAATTCCCTAATGTACCCTTGATAGGGAGAAGAGGTGGAATTAACTATAATCCTTCCCTTGTTATCAGGAAGTTTGGTTATCCTTTGAGAGGTCCACCTGAAGAGCGAAATGTCCGAGAGTCCTTATTCTTCAATGGTACTGGGGATCAAGAGATGATAAGGAAGATTGTGAATGCTTGGAAGCAGGTGACCAAGAGGGGAAAAAACTTCATTCGGGAAATGTAACAACAGGGCTTTTCCTTCCTATGAAGAGTGGATTAAGAAGAGAGCAGAAGAGGAGCTTCTTCCCTTCCCAGTAGAACCACCATCTTATCCCTTGCTGATCGAGCCTCCTACCACAGTTGAGATAGAGAAGTTTAACAAGTTGTGGGCTGAAAAGGAAAAGCTGTGAGAAGAAAACAGTGAGCTACAAAGAGAGATTTATCAGTTGAAACATGAGCGGGGTGAAGCTATTTATATCGCCAAGTTGAAGACAGAGCTTCTCGCTAAGGCAGAAAAAGAGCTAGCTGACAAGGTCGCAGCCAGACAAAGGATGAAGCAAGCTCTAGATGGTATCAGTAGGGTTCTTGAGTCTAAGAAGGAGGAATTGGACAAGGCTTTGTTGAAAATTCACAAGTTCAATGCTCACCGATAAATTGCAATGGCTGAGAATAAGCGAAAGGAAGACGATTATCTGGCTCAGATTGATCAGTTGAAGTCGAAGATCAAGAAAAAAGACGCTGAGATCCTATCAGGGGTATTCCAGAGACAAGCAGTCGAGGGTCGACTCAATGAAGCCATAGCCTCCATAGAGGAATTGAAGATACAAGCTGAAGTGAAGAGACCTAGAAATAAGGGTCCTAGCATGGATAGTGTTTCTGGAGAAGACGCTTGGGAGTTGCATTGCCGATACTTGGAGGGGATCATGCATAGGAGAGACGTTCTCATTCAAGAGCTAATTCAGAGACCGAAGCATCCCGACACCAAAAAGCTGTTCAAGGAAATTCAAGACTGGAGCAAAAATCATAATGGATGGGGGGGATTGACACTTGTGGACTTTGATGACATGCCGTAGTTTCCTATTTCTCTTTCATTGTATTTAGATCACCGCCAGGCTTGTTGGTTGGGATCTATGATTATGGTGTTCAGACTCAGTTATCTTGGATTTGTGATTGTTGCCATTTGGTTTTCCTCTGGTTTTCTTAATATATGAGCAGAAGTTCCGTTCTTTCTTGTTGTTAAACTGGAATCAAGGGGTGGATCGCCCTGCGGATATTCAAACATGTTCATTTGCATATGCACATTCATAATCATTTTGCATAATCATTTTGCATAACAGGTGTTTATCTCAGGTGTTCTTAACTTGTTTTAATCTCAGTACAGGATTGCAGATCAACATATTCATCGGTATTCTACTAGATAAAATCAGAAGAGACTCATGGATCAGCTACAAAATGAGATGACTGAGATGCGGACTCGCATGAACCAATTCATGGATTTGATGCAAGGGGTTGCGCAAGGCCAAGAGCAGTTAAGGACTCTCGTTCAGCCACTGATTGCGAGAATTGATGAAGAGGGTGTCCTTCATGGAGGACTTCATACTGGTGTTACTGGTAATAATGTTCAGAATGGCCCTCCGGGCGGAGGTATTCCTGTTGCTGGTGTTGTGATTCCTCCGGGCGGAGGAGATGTTGTGGTTCCCACTGTAGTGGGAGGAGGTAACGGTGCTGGCACAATTCATGGCCTTCAGTATGATGATCTTCAGGAAGATGCATTTTCTGTGCCAGGTGGGGATGTTGGTCCCCAGATTGACAATGATCAGAGGTTCCGGTTAATTGAGGAACAGCTAAGGGGTGTTGTGAATCAGGATGCTTTGGGTATGTATCTAGAGGATTTGGGGTTGGTTCCAGGCGTTGTTATTCCGCACAAGGTTCAGACTCCCACTTTCGAGAAGTATAATGGTATGTCTTGCCCAAGGACCCACGTGAGGGCATACGCAAGTAAAATGGCTGCGCATGCGAAGAATTAGAAGCTGATGATGCATTGCTTCCAGGATAGCCTATCTGGGGAATCCCTGGAGTGGTACATGCAACTAGAGAGGAAGGATGTGCATAGTTGGAGAGATCAGGCAGGGGCATTTATTAGACACTATCAATATAACACTGACATGGCTCCGAACAGAACACAGCTGCAGAATTTGTCATAGAAGAACAATGAGAGTTTCAAGGAGTACGCCCAGAGGTGGCGTGAACTGGAAGCAAGGGTTCTGCCTCCCATGTTGGAACGTGAAATGATAACTATGTTTATGGCCACCTTGCAGGGTCATTACTATGAAAAGCTGGTACCGTGTATGACTGGAAAGTTTACTGATTTGATCTTAGTAGGAGAGATGGTGGAAAGCGGAATCAAGGCGGGAAAAATATCAGGCGGTGAGGGGTCCTCATCTGGAGGAAGTAAGTAGCCTTATGCCAGTGGTTACAAGAAGAAGGAGGGAGATACAAACTCTGTATCATCATATCGTGGTAGAGATGGACCTCGTCAGAACTACAATCAGCAGGTGGCTTCTATAACCATCCCAGCAGCACCTCAGCAGCAAGCAGTGTCTCAACAACAAAATCAGGTTCCTCGCAGACCACAGAATGCGTCTAGGCGGGGTAGGCATCTTGATACTCCACCTATTCCCTACGCTTAATTATTTCAGCACTTGTTAAAGCTACAGTTAATTCAAAAGAGAACATTGGCTCCACCTACTGGTAATCCGCCTCCTGGTTATGACGCCAACGCCCACTGTGAATTCCATTCTGGGGTGCCCGGACATTGTACTGAGAACTGTAGAGCTTTTAAGCACCTGGTTCAAGATTTAGTGGATTCCAAAGCCATCAATTTCTCCAATGATGTTCCAAATGTGAATCAGAACCCGATGCCGAATCACGGTGAGCCAAGGGTCAATGCTATTATTAGAGACTGTGAAGGCTTGAGTTTGATTTCAGATGTGAACGAAGTCCAAACTCCCTTGGGTGTGGTGAAGGAAAGACTGTTAAAGGGAGGGGTATTTCCCGGCTGTGATGAAGGTTGTGTAGGATGTGTGTCGCATCCAGGCGGTTGTGATTTATTGAAAGCAGGTATTCAGAAAATGATCAGTGAAGGGATATTACAGTTTGACAGGGGTTGTAAGCAGAGTAAAGTTACTGATAGAGAGATTAATGTTGCCACGATAACAATTCCATTCAAGACAATAACTATATCAGCGCCGGCAAGACCAGCGCCGGTCACTATCACTGTTCCTGGACCAGTCCCGTATGAGAGTACCAAGGCCATCCCATGGAAGTATGGGGCCGAGGTGTTTGTTAATGGTAAGAAGCAGGAGTTGGAAGAGACATCAGCTGTGAATACTGGGGTTGAAAATCTTGTTGAAGCAGGGGCTATCACTAGGAGTGGTAGAGTCTTTATTCCGTCAGAGGATCAAGGTGGCAGTTCAAGACAAGACAAAGGTAAACAGATGATGGATGAGTCCGTACAGAGGCTGGAAGCAAATAATTCCATGACAAAGCCAGGTGGGGATACTTTCTCAGAAGACGTAGAAGAGTTTATGAGGTTGATCAGGAGAAGTGATTACAAGATTGTTGATCAACTGCACCAAACTCCGTCGAAGATTTTCGTTCTATCCTTACTATTGTGCTCTGAGGCACACCGAAATGCATTGTTGAAGGTTTTGAATATGGCCTATGTACCGCAGGAGATATCTGTCAACCAGTTAGAAGGGGTTGTGGCTCACGTGAATGCTGGTAATGGTTTGGGTTTCACCGATTTGGATCTGACTCTGGCTAGGAGGAATCACAACAACGCTCTGCATATTTCAGTGGAATGCCGTGGTTCTCTAATGTCGCATGTGTTAGTTGATACTGGGTCGTCTTTGAATGTGTTACTGAAGAAGGTTTTGATGAAGTTGGATACTCGTGGGTTAATTTGTACACCAAGTGACTTGGTGGTACGTGCTTTTGATGGCTCCAAGAGGTCGGTTTTTGGAGAGTTAGTTCTGCCAATCAAGGTGGGTCCCGAGATTTTCAACACCACCTTTTACATAATGGATATTCAGCCTGCCTATAGTTGTTTGTTGGGTTACCCTTGGATCCATGGTGCTGGGGCAGTAACATCTACGCTGCACCAGAAGTTGAAGTATATGGTGGATGGCCACGTTGTGACTGTTTGTGGTGAAGAAGATATCATGGTGAGTCACCTATCAACCTTCAAGTATGTAGAGGTAGATGGTGAAGTACAGGAAACTCTGTGCCAAGCCTTTGAAGCTGTGAAAATTCCCGAGGAACCCCCAAAGGCAGTCAGTCAGCCTGAGGTGGTTGCCCAACCTGAAGTTGTCAGACAACCAGAGGTTCCAATGTCCTCTTTCAAAGAGGCGCACACTATAGTTGAAGCTGGTGGTTCTCAGAAGTGGGGCAGTGTCATTGATGTTCAAAGAAAGCAAGATACTCATGGGCTGGGTTACAAGCCACCTAGGCATCCTGAAGAGCCTCCCAAGTTCTATGGTCCAGTCCGTTTCACCAGTGCCGGTGTTTTCTTCGACAGAGTCAATGCTATTGAGGATGAGGGGGATAGTGACTGTGACATGGATGAATGGATCCGTCCCTGCACCCCTGGTCAGAGTTTAGGCAACTGGTCTTCCGAGAAAGTCATCCAAGTGACGCGCCCGGAGTAATTTACTTTTGTTTTCTGTTATGTTGAATCTTACATTCTGCCCAAGACGTAGTGATATTTATTGGTAGGGCTTGGATGTTTTATTTTCTATTTTTATCATCAATAAAGGACGTTTTTCA
This sequence comes from Lathyrus tuberosus, assembly GCA_022829125.1. Classification (NCBI taxonomy): domain Eukaryota; kingdom Viridiplantae; phylum Streptophyta; class Magnoliopsida; order Fabales; family Fabaceae; genus Lathyrus; species Lathyrus tuberosus. The sequence continues at coordinate 4,461,928 of JALAZF010000170.1, forward strand.
TTCAAATATTTTGATCCCTATTTTTCAGTTTTTTACTTTTTGCATTAACCCACATCAAAATGGCAATGTGTTTTCTTGTTTGTTGCACTCATAATAAACATAAAACATCCATCATGCAGGTTTCTTTGTTCAGATTCCACCCCTCATGAGTTAGCTATGGCCCGATATGACTTCGACAATCCTATCTATCAAGCTGAAGAAGAGACTGACGAAGACGGTGACTTACCAGAAGAATTAGCCAGGCTACTGAAACAGGAGGAAAGGGTTATTCTGCCTTATCAGGAGGAAGTTGAGACTGTTAATTTGGGAACCGAGGATGTTAAACGAGAAGTAAGGGTTGGGGCTGCTTTGAAAGACACTGTTAAGGGAAGATTGGTTGAGTTACTTCGAGAGTATGTGGATATCTTCGCCTGGTCTTACCAAGACATGCCCTGGCTTGACACTGACATTGTTTCACACCGGTTGCCGCTCAAAGAGGATTGTACTCCAGTCAAGCAGAAACTGAGATGGACAAAACCATATATGGCTGTCAAGATCAAGGAAGAGGTTCAGAAACAGTTGGACGCCAGATTTCTTCTTGTGACAAATTATCCTCCGTGGGTTGCTAATATTGTACCTGTACCTAAGAAGGATGGAAAGGTCAGGATGTGTGTTGATTACCGAGATTTGAATAGGGCGAGCCCAAAGGATGATTTCCCGCTCCACCACATTGACGTGTTGGTGGACAATACTGCTCAATATTCTGTGTTTTCCTTCATGGATGGCTTCTCTGGGTATAACCAAATCAAAATGGCCCCAGAGGACATGGAGAATACTACTTTCATAACACCGTGGGGAACATTTTGCTACAAGGTAATGCCCTTTGGATTGAAGAATACTGGGGCAACCTATCAGCGGGCAATGGTGACTCTCTTTCATGATATGATTCACAAGGAGATCGAAGTCTATGTTGATGACATGATTGCGAAGTCACAGACAGAGGAAGAACACTTGGTAAACCTCCAGAAGTTGTTTGAAAGGTTGAGGAAGTTCAGACTGAGATTAAATTCGAACAAGTGCACTTTTGGTGTGAGGTCTGGTAAATTGCTGGGATTTATTGTTAGTGAAAGAGGTATCGAGGTTGATCCTGCAAAAATAAGAGCCATACAGGAGATGCCTGAGCCAAGAATAGAGAAAGAGGTTCGTGGTTTCTTGGGAAGGTTGAATTACATTTCCAGGTTCATCTCTCACCTGACAGCCACGTGTGAGCCAATTTTCAAGTTGTTAAGAAAAGATCAAGAGGTCAGGTGGAATGAAAATTGTCGAGAGGCATTTGAAAGAATAAAGACGTATTTGCAGGAACCTCCAGTCCTTATGCCACCGGTGCCTGGGAGACCATTGATTATGTACCTTATAGATCTTGAGAATTCGATGGGTTGTGTGCTCGGTCAACACGACGAGTCAGGTAGGAAAGAGCACGCCATTTACTACCTGAGTAAGAAGTTCACTGATTACGAATCAAGATACTTTATGTTGGAGATGACAAGCTGTGCACTCGCTTGGGCAGCCAAGCGTCTGAGGCAGTATATGTTAAACCACACAACCTTGTTGATTTCGAAGATGGATCCGATTAAGTACGTGTTTGAGAAGCAAGCACTTTCTGGAAGGATAGCCCGTTGGCAGATGGTTTTGACAGAGTATGATATTCAGTATGTTTCTCAGAAGGCCATTAAGGGAAGTGTTCTGTCAGAATATCTTGCTGAATAGCCGGTCGAGGATTATCAGCCTATGAAGTTTGAATTTCCAGACGAGCATGTTATGTTTCTGAAAATGAAAGATTGTGAAGAGCCTCTGCCTGACGAAGGACCTGTGATTGGGTCACAGTGGAAGATGATTTTTGATGGGGCTGTCAACTCATATGGTAATGGAATTGGGGCAATCATTACAACCCCAAAGGGTTCTCATATACCTTTCACTGCACGGTTAGCATTCGTGTGTACCAACAACGAGGCGGAGTATGAAGCATGCATCATGGGGTTAGAAGAAGCAATTGATTTGAGAATTAAGAACCTCGATGTCTATGGTGATTCCGCGTTGGTAGTTAATCAGACTACAGGAGAATGGGAGACTCGTCAGGCGAATTTGGTGCCTTATAACAACTATGCCAGAAGGTTGCTACCTTTCTTTGACAGGGTGGATTTTCATCACGTGCCCCGAGCTGAGAATCAGATGACCGATGCGTTAGCGACATTGGCATCCATGTATAAGGTGAACCGTTGGAACGAAACACCATCAATTAGAATCATGCGTCTGGACAGACCGACTTTTGTGTTTGCAATTGAAGATGTGTCAGATGGAAAGCCTTGGTATCATGATATTAAGGTCTTTCTAAAGAAACAGGAGTATCCAGAGGGTGCTTCCACCAAAGATAAGAAGACTCTGAGAAGGTTGGCAGGAAATTTCTTTCTAAACAAGGATGATGTGTTATATAAGAGGAATTTTGATATGGTCTTGCTACGTTGTGTTGATGAACACGAGGCAGGTTTGTTGATGGAGGAAGTTCACGAGGGTTCTTTCGGTACTCATTCCAGTGGACACACCATGGCTAGAAAGTTGTTGAGGGCAGGATATTATTAGATGACTATGGAGTCTGATTGTTTCAAGTACGCCCAAAAGTACCATAAATGCCAGATTTATGCAGATAAGATGCATGTACCGCCTACGCCTCTAAACGTGTTATCATCCCCTTGGCCTTTTGCAATGTGGGGCATAAATATAATTGGGAAGATTGAGCCCATTGCTTCCAATGGGCATCGTTTCATTTTGCTTGCCATTGACTATTTCACAAAGTGGGTGGAGGCAGCCTCGTACGCCAACGTCACCAAGTAAGTGGTAGCCCGGTTTATAAAGAAGGACATCATCTGTCGTTATGGGGTCCCGGAGAGAATCATTACCGATAATAGCTCGAATTTGAACAATAAGATGATGAAGGAACTATGTCAGAGTTTTAGGACCGAGCATCATAATTCCTCTCCATATCGTCCGAAGATGAATGGCGCAGTTGAGGCAGCGAACAAGAATATCAAGAAGATTGTGCAGAAGATGGTGGTAACGTATAAAGACTGGCACAAGATGCTACCTTATGCCCTACATGGTTACCGTACTTCAGTGCGTACGTCAACTGGGGCAACCCCTTTCTCATTGGTATATGGTATGAAAGCTGTTTTACCTTTAGAGGTCGAGATTCCGTCTTTGAGAGTTATGGCAGATGTGAAGCTAGATGAAGCTGAATGGGTGTGTTCCAGATTGGATCAGTTGAACCTTATTGAAGAAAAGAGATTGGCAGCCATCGCACATGGTCGGTTGTATCAGAGCAGGATGAAGCACGCCTTTGACCAGAAAGTGCGTCCTCGGAGTTTTCAGACAGGTGAATTGGTTTTGAAAAGGATCCTTCCTCCTCAGACAGATCATAGGGGCAAATGGACTCCAAACTACGAGGGGCCGTATGTAGTCAGAAAGGTTTTCTCTGGTGGAGCCTTACTACTTTCAACTATGGATGGTGAAGATTTTACATCCCCTGTGAACGCAGACGTAGTAAAAAAATACTTCGCATAAAAGAGACCCGCTGGACACAAAAAGAAAGTCCAGGCAAAAAGGGGTATCCCGGCGAACCATAAAAAGGGAAAGGTTCGGGCAAAAATTAGGGATAAAATGTAAAAAAGAAACGTGTAAACCCGCAAAGTTGAAAACCTGAAAAGGCGACTTTGGCAAAAATGGGTATCCCGATGGATTGAAAACCCGAAAAGGGCAATCCAGGCAAAAGTTAGGGATTTATAAGCGAAAGGCTATGGTCTGCATTCGATCTGTGAGCACATTCAATACCTGGAAACTCTGAAAGAAAGGAATCAGTTCAGTCAGTCTCTTCAAAGGTCAAGACATTTATGGAAAAGCAAGACATGTGGGTCATAGCTGAGTCGAATCATGATGGATATCTGTTCCCGCATTGCCGACATGTGTATTTTCTTTTTTTGCTTTTACGCAATTACCTCTTTTTAGGGATTACTTCCTATTGTAAATGCCTATTTACATGCCACTTTTCTCAATAAAATGTTTATTTCACTCAAAGAGCTTTCCATTGTTTGTTTTACTTTTACTGTTTTGTTTGCAAAAACGTCCGATATTTTTGATAAACATTGCATATAAAACTTTGAGCTTTGCGGAGCATAACGAAAAGCAGTAGAAATTACTTAGGCATTAACGGTGATAGTCATGTTGTGGCATATTTCTTTTGTTGTTATTTGACTTGCAGGGAAATAGGATCGCACTTCCCCAGCAGTTTGCTCTCTCCAGCATTGAGATTGCACTTTCCTCAGCAGAGCAGACTTTCCCCTGCAGGAGACCCAAAAAGTATTTTCTCTGAATCAAGACGTTATTTCCCCCACAGAATCAGGGTGTTCACTTTCCCCATCCAGTCAGGGAGTGTACTTTCACCGACAACGTTATGTTCTAATCCCCAGCAAGATGGGAGTAAAGCCATTTTCCCCATCAACAGGCTAAGTTCAGCAGTATCCCCAGGCAGGATGGTATTATGGACTGTTTTCCCCAAGCAGGATGGTATTATGGGCTGGCATCCCACAGCAGGTCCTAAGCCCATCTGTTATTGGCAATCCTCAGTAACAGACTTCCGGTTCCATTATTGGCATTTATTCTCAACTCCCCCAGCAGAGGAAGAATCTCAGGTTCGATGTCACCTTCAGTAAAGGACATGTGTAATCCCCGGTAGAGTGTATATGCTTTTGGATTTCATCCCCGGCAGAAGTTGTGGATCCAAAGAGTCGGTCAGTGTGATCCTTCTCAGCAGAATTCCTGGATTCAGTGGACAACTTATTTTTGTCATCACCAGCTGAATTGGTCTTCCCTCTCCAGCATTTATTTTGCTGGAGGGACCCTTTATGCATATCATAAGCATTTGCATTGCATCCTTAAAAGCGTAGCATTTCCACTTCGTGTGGAGCATTACGGTAAAATTCAAACATAGGCATCCGAAGCATAAGCCAGGTTTGAGTTTTCTTTCGTAAAAAAAAAGCATATTTCGGAGAATATCATTTGACTTTACACCATAAGTATTGGGTTAGTCGTTCAAAGCAATATTTGGCATTCCCTTGCAGAGCTGTTTGCCAGGAGCGTTAATCCGTGATTTTCTTTTCACCCCTTCGTCCAGGTGGTCCTTAGAGTTTTTACCATTTGGCACCCGTCCGTGTCCTTTCAGCACCCGTCCGTGTTTAAATCTTTGTTTCAATGCCCGTCCGTATTGACCTTTGGCACCCGTCCGTGTTCCTTTCAGCACCCGTCCGTGTTTGAACCTTTTATTTTCAATGCCCGTCCGTATTGACCTTTGGCACCCGTCCGTGTTCCTTTCAGCACCCGTCCGTGTTTGAACCTTTTGTTTCAATGCCCGTCGGCATTGACATTTGACGTCCGTCCGTGTCCTTTCAGCACCCGTCCGTGTTTGAACCTTTATTTTCAATGCTCGTCTGTATTGACTTTTGACACTCGTCCGTGTTTGAACCTTTCATTCCAATGCCCGTATGCATTGACATTTGACGCCCGTCCGTGTCCTTTCAGCACCCGTCCATGTTTGAACCTTTATTTCAATGCCCGACCGTATTGACCTTTGGCACCCATCTGTGTTCCTTTCAGCACCCGTCCGTGTTTGAACCTTTTGTTTCAATGCCCGTCCGTATTGACCTTTGGCGCCCGTCCGTGTCCTTTCAGCACCCGTCCGTGTTTGAACCTTCATTTCAATGCTCGCCCGTATTGACTTTTGACACCCGTCCGTGTTCCTTTTAGCATCCGTCCGTGTTTGAACCTTTCATTCCAATGCCCGTCTGCATTGACATTTGACGCCTGTCCGTGTCCTTTCAGCACCCGTCCGTGTTTGAACCTTTGATTTCGATACCCGTCTGTATTGACCATTGGATAACACCCGTCCGTGTTGCCTTCCATTCACCAGCGAGATCAATTCCTAGTAAATTTGCCTCTTTTACACCCGTCCGTGCACCTTTTCGATACCCGTCCTGTTGAATCCTTTTACACCAGTCCGTGTACCTTTTCAGTACCCGTCCGTATCTGATATCTTTGACTCCTTGACACCCGTCAGTGTTTATCCCCAGCATAGTTAACACTCGTTTGTGTTTATTTCATGACGTTTCAATACATTGTTTGTATTGGTCTCCAACACTGGTACGTGTCGTGACAGTGCAGCATTTATTGCTTGTTCCCCAGGGGAGTCGTCCCTCCTTTGAGGATTGCAAATTTCTGGGTTCTTTGGTATTCAACCTCCGTGTATCCCGATTGTCTGAAAGCCATCGCTATCATACCCTCAGGACCAAGTTGATTGAATAGGGGCAGCTGTAGCACCCCAAAATTTGCCCTCCTTACTTTACTACTAACTGGCTTATGTTTCACTTCATTCTTTGCATTATCATGTGTGCATATCATTGGTTCTTAGCATGGGGTCAAGGTGCCTGAGGCAAGTTCAAGAGGAGAAGATGTTCTTCAAAGGGTCAAGCAAGAGAGCTCAAGTAAATCACTCTCTCCTAACCAGTGCAGAAATTAGGGTTTTGAGATTCTTGGGTTTATTGCTCCAATGGGAAAGCTCCTTGGGTTTTTATCATCACCAAATGGCATATCTTATCTTTGTGGGAGAGGATACACATCATATTCAGAGGAATTTGGATTTGGAGACTGTGCTATTTCCTCCTAGACTGAGGGTACCAAAACTAGGGTTTGCTATAAAGTAAGTTTATTTCTGATTTTTTGGGCAAGACTTGATTCCATGGTATTCCTTGGGTCCCTAAGTATCTAGGAATGGAAGATTGTCCATCAGTTTGGTTCAGGAAAAGTTCAAGTGGCCAATGGATTGAGAATCAGGAGAATCAGGGGAAAAGTCAACAGTGAGAGGGGAAGTCAACTGTGAAAGCTTGAGGTTCTCTTCAAGGTTTTCAAGGTCTCACATTCTCATATGGTCTTCAAGGGTCAAGTTTCATACCATTTATCAAGAATCAAGGGTTGGCACAAAAGTTACTAAATATGGAAATGACCTATAATTTGAAAGTTTCCTTTTTGGGGAAGTTCTTATACTACATTCAACTTGACTTTTCACCATCAAGAAAGCTTCAATTGAATTTTCCTCAAACATGAAAGCTGAATATCTTTTTCTCCCCTTTCCAACAAGTACTAGTGGGTCTCCATATCATTTGTGAAACTCAAGTTATGATCAAAAGAAGGCAAAGTGGTTTTTAGGGTTCCATTTTCACAACTTTTGCATTTTGGGACATAGTGACCTATAATTGATTCCATGGCTTCATGTCACATTCTAACATCAAAGAACATTCCTCAAGGATCATTTTGGGCCTTGGAACCAAGAAATTTCATGACTTATGCATTACTTATTTCACATGGTGCAAAATTGCCAAATTATTGAAAACTCATGAACCAAGACATCTCAAGGCCCAAATCAAATTCAGGTGTGATTAGAAATTGTTAAATAAGTGATCCATCATCAAGGGTTTGGATATACATGCATGGAGGAGGGTGTATTTCACATAATGCAATTTTCCAAAATCATCCAAAACTCATTAAGTGGGGAATTACCAAGGCCCAAATGCTGATCAGTGGATTAACCTAGCCTATTTAAGCTAACTCATGCTAGGGTTAGAGGGGAACACACGTGATTTGGTGGAGGAAAAAGGTTTGAACCCTAAAACTTGAATCATTAGAATCTCGCAATCCAGAAGAGCTTTTCCAAAACTTCTTTCACCATCTGAGTCCTGAGGATCCATAGAGCACAAAGCAATCACCACTTGAAGCTAATAGCAAGGGAATAGGTGGCGTGATCTCAGGTTGGTGGTATTTTTCATGATCTTAAAACTTCTCTTTTTGATGCGCATAATGGTGTGTGATGTTCACTGATAACCCTGATATAATTTGTTTTGATTTTAGACGTGTATTGTGTGCATATGGTGAGTTTTAAAGTTTTGGACCATACTTTATTTCGTTTGATTTGCTCTTTGTGTTGATCGTTTGTGAAAAATAATAGGATATTCGTGATCCTGGTGAAAATCTGGACAAAATAGTATATTCTTTTGCGTTTTCTGGGTTTTTTTGAGTTGCAGGTGGCCGTGGGTGACGGCCGGAGCTAGGGCTCCAGCGGCTGGTGTGAGTTTCGGCGAGCTAGGGTTTCAGAGGTAAGGGACAAAATCCTGACCGTCCGTTGCGTTGATCGTGTGGTCCAAAGCTTGCCACGTTTATTTTTTTTTCTGATTTTTATTTAGTGTTTGTGTGTTTGCCCACCCATGATTGTTACCGTGTGCCACCATATCATTGCCTGTCATCTTAATTACTTTTTATTTTAATGACTTAATCGTGTGCGTTTGATGAATCACATGGCTGAGATTATGACAACCCATTAAAATGTGCATGTGCCTAGCACGTGGGAGTGTAGGGGATGCTGAGCAATTACATGTGCGTGTGTGCATGTTGACTATGGTGTGCGTGTGGATCAGAAGCGTTGGATGTGACTACTTGGTGATTGTGTTGACAAAGTGGTGAGCGTGAGATTGATCTGAGGGTCCTGGTGAGTCAATTGGGTTGACTGGGGTTGCATTGTATTTGTTTATTTTATTTTATTTTCGCTGATGGGTTTTTGGTTTGGGCTTGCTCCTTGCACCCCCTTCTGAGCCCATTTGTTCATTTTCAACGTGAATGCTTGCTGAACACACCCCCCATGTTTATTTCTTTATTTTTATTTTATTTAATTACATTGTTTTCATTTTTATTTTTTTAATATTAGTTTCTTGCATTAAAAAATTCCCAAAAAATTCATGAATCATATTTACAGTTTTATAAAATTTTATCAAATTTTATTTTATTATTTTATTTTATTTTTAGCATCTGAAATAATTATTTGTTTATTTTCTTTTGAGTTTATTCCATACATTCATACTCTAACCTATTTATTTTATTTCTCATCATCCATAAAACATTTTGAACTCATTCCTTTTGAATTGTTTCACCAACACATTGAATTGCATTAAAATATTTTTCTCTCATTTTTAAAATCATTTCATATTGCATTTTAGTCCTTTTCTTTAGCACATTGAAGCATATTTCTCATCTGAATTTGCATAATTGTTTGAGTGACCTATCTTGGGAATTTTGGCATGAATTTTGGACATATTGTTTGCTTCTGGATGAGATATGTTGGTGATTAATTTGGTGATTTTAGAAGATGTTTTGCTAATTGTTTGATTGCTTTTATTTGAGGTCTTGTTGTATGCATATCTCTGATCATGTCTGGTTACCTGTTTGAAAAGGCACTTGTGCAATTGTTTTGGGATTGTGTCTTTGACTTCATAAACCATGTTTAGATTGTTATAGGTCACTTGATTGCCATTATATGTCATTTCCTGGATTTCATTTATCTCATTTCTTTTACGTATGTCTGTTTTGTACTAACCTTTTATGCAGAGGTTGAGATAAGTTATTTGAGGGTGTGGATAGTTATCCATGTCCACTCTCACTCTTTCTGTCTCTCATCTTTTCTTTTCTTTAGGCTTAGGTTGTCGTCAAACCTCACTAACCGTAGGTCACCCATGCATGATAACATTAGGACTCTTAGTTTCCCTTTAGAGTTTCCTTTGTGTCTTCTCTCTTCTCATCTCAAAACTTCTTGAAAACACTTAATAAGGATAAATTGTATTGCGCACGAGCCTTAAGCGTGGGGAATGAGAAATGAGGGGCTTCCTCTCATCTTTGTAGAGTGCTTAGCGAGCGTCCTGTCTTGGGACGATTCGTTAAGTATTCGTCCCTGTGCCCTAGACTTTGGTGCAATGCAAGTTATGAACTAACTCAAGTCACTTATGTCCTAAAAAATACAAACAAACTTCAAACCTTTTTGTCCTTCGGGATTGTCAAACTAAAGGCTATTTTCAAAAAGGGCACGTTACTTTCCGTCTGAGTCGCAAACAAGCATCGACCCTAACTACCGGACGCGAACTTAACGCCGCTCATAAAAAACACAAAAAGAACTTGGTCCGAACTACGTTGACTCTGAATTCCCCATTGCACAAAGGGGGTACGTAGGCCTAGGACGTCGACGTCCTACCGAGTCTGTCTTTGTCTTCCCTTTCCTCGTGGCAGTACAACCATAGATTTTAGGATAACTCACCCTTAGAATAGACAACATGCGTGGATCCCATCGAGTACGATGGACGCGTGGGGTGCTAGTACCTTCCCCTCGCGTAACCGACTCCCGAACCCAGGTTATGGTTGCGATGACCATTCCTTTCCCTCTTCCTCAGGTTTATGCGGTGTTCCCTTTCCCTCTCTTGGGATAAATTTACACGGCTGGCGACTCTGTTTTCCGCGCCACTCTCGCGTTTGTACCTGGATCAAAATCTTGGGAGTGACAGTTGGTAGTGTTAACTCCTTGTGGGTTAATGCGAACGCCCCAATCAGATGAGATCCCTCGAATGTATTACTTCCTGACAGTAATATTTTCGACCTCGATCTAGGATTCTGAGAACCCTATTTAGAACCCATGTGTCGATGGTTGTGTAGTGGGTGCCTCCGAGGAATCTTTCTCGTGGGGAAGAAACGAAGACCTCACCTAGATGAGATTATTTCGAGGATATTATAATCAGATGTCTCTTCGTCTTGGTTATAATGTGTCGAAATATATCCATAACTCTAGGCACCTACCCGTGGGCTTTCTTTGATCTGAGTTGTGGTTCTTGACCCGTTCCTCCGGCCAACCTCAGAACTGTTTGAAGTTGTTTGATCCTGCGATCCTGGATCTTGCATCTTGCATTGCATCTCATGTCATTGCATTGCATTGCATCTGTTATACATCTTGCATTGCATTTCAACCTCAGAATCTCACTTCACTTTCCTTCACCTCCACCAAATCAAGCCGATTCCTCGACACGAATGCGTTACTCGAGCCAAAAGCAGACGAATTATTAATCATATCCAACAAGACCATGCTGCCACATGTACAGGCAGGACCATCAATCATTGAAGGGGTTGGCAAAGACAAGCAGAATAGTCTCTAATTCTGAACAAGCCAGTTCAAGCATCAATCAAGTCAAGACAGGAAGATCAGTTCCTCGAAGAAGGCAGTCATGTTGCCATCCCATCATTTCGCATCCTTGTATTTTTGCTTTGTTTATTCAAGTACTGTTTGATTCAAACATTGTCGTTTGTATTTGAATTTCTTAATGTAGTGATTATGCATGTTTTGAATCAGTTATGTCGTATTCACTCATTTTTTCCATTTACTGCAAATCACCGACACATTTATCCACTTCACTCCCTTTATCATACTGTTGTTAGCAATGATTGGAGGGATGATGATGAAAATGAAATACCCATAATTGCAAACCGTATGCTTTCAGATAAAATCTTGTCGATGATGTACATGCATTGTTTCAATTCCCCAAACACTGGAGAGATAAGGAGTTAATCCTTAGTAAACCACTTCGAGCCGAGAAGTAGCAGTTTCCTTTGGATCTATAAACCTTTACACTCAACCTGGGGCAGGGTAGTGTTCAGTTAACCCAACTACACACTCAAATCGCAAGACGAAATCCAAAAGACATGACGGTTGTTCATCAATAACCATGACTTGGCAGTCACAATCCTCCAACAACAAAATCAAAAACAAAAAAAAAATCAAAAGCCTGCTAAGTCGAGCACTTCAAAAGGAGACTTAGGCAAAAATCAAGGCTACCCCGATGGACTCGAAAAGCAAAATCAGTCCATGCAAAGGATAAGGATTAAAAGAAAAAACAAAAGGGGCCCTCGGATCCTCACCAAAAACAAAATAAGACTCAGTGACCACCAAATCAAAACCAAAGGGTCACTGACATCCATCAAAAACAAAATAAGGTGACTGCCATGTCGATCAAACCTTCAATCATCACGCTTACACCGTCAACCCTTTTGGAAGACAAACACGTGCAGAATTAACTGAGCGTAGGACTGGAGATCATTACGAAGAAGGGGTGGGTACAAATCAAACTTTGAGCCTGATATCCTTTGTTTCTTAAACTGCGAACCAGACCACGTTACAATCCTCGAAAGACCTAATTGAGGTGGGATTTATTTTGAAAGCATACTATTGCAAGGTTGCGTAAACTGACTCCCCATATTTGCTAATCTTCAACATTGGTGTCATTCTCCTTGCTATATCTTTCACACCAACAAAATCAGTACACGTTTGGGCTAACGGTCCATTCGTCTAAAAAACCACTATCACGACACTCGAATAAATGACTCTTTTTCAAAACTTGCATGAGCATTGCATTAAGATTACCATTTGTAAATATGCAATTCTAACTGCAAATTAGTGCTAGACATTCAAGACGATTCCAACAAGGGTCAATCAAAGAGGAATTTGAGCTCTCAGTGGCCGTGTCTCGAATCAAGAATCCCTCAAAACCCTCAGGCTGGGGCAAATCTTTCAGTAGCTCAATCAGGGACAAGCCACCTCAAAGCACATCAAAGCTCAGCTTTCAAAGATCAAATCACTTCAGAACTGGTTAATCAGGGGCAGACCATTACCATGTCCAAACTGGGGCAAGACACATTGCAGAAGGCAGATCCTCTGTATCTTCAAGTTGGTCAAGCGGACCTTGCCAGACACTAGCAATCATCAAGATTAGAACAAGTATAATCTTCATGAGTCGATCACGTCGTTGCGCTCATGTTCAAGTCAACCTGACCCTCAAGCATAAGAGTTATGGTTCTCTCAGCAAACCCACGACTTATCATCAAGTGATTAGACTCAAGGCTTCGAGAATATCTTCGTCTGCCTCGATCATAGCGTCTTCAACAAACTGAGTGTCGAGGAAATCAAATCCCTCCCACCGCCCAAAAGTCCAATCCTCATTGGCAACTACCCAAAAGTCCACCGCGTTGATGCCTCTCCAAACATATCCAATCACTTGTTTGCAATCATACGCATCATATGCATCGCATTCAGCATCATAGACATCATACACATCATATGCATACCAAAAACCAATCATACTTCCCCAGCACTTGCATCTCCACGCGTTACCATTTGCGTTGCATTTCCATTTGTCATGGAACATCATTACAAAATCAAGCATTCATACATAGTCAAGGTCCAGGATCAATCTCAAGACTGCAAGACGATCTCCAGCCCAGCCAGGGGCATCTTCTTCAAAGTCCGTGGCTGTTCCTTACGAAGTTGTTTCAACCTTTTGTTGATCAAGCTCAAGCAATCTTCAGCCCAGTTAGGGGTATCTCCTTCAGTTCATGGGTGTTCCTCATGAAGTTCTTTAACCTTTTGTTGATAAGGTTGTGATCTCCAAGCAAGTCAGTGGGCGTTCCTCATTGAGTTAGATCCCTTCAACCTTTTGTTGATGTCTCCAAATAAATCTCACTCATCTTATCCCCAGCAAACTTTACCTTTTGTCAATTGCCTTACTATCATCCTTTTGGTGATAGCCAAACCCTGTCAACTCAATACCTGCATCCTTTTGGTGTTGGTCAATCCCCTCGAAATCAGAAAGTTCCTATCATCCTTTTGGTGGTAGCCATTCATGTCGTTTTGGGGCCGGTCCTCGCAAGTGGAAAGTTCCTATCATCCTTTTGGTGGTGGTAGCTTGTATTGATCTATCATCCTTTTGGTGTCGCTGATCCATGAACCCTTTGTCTGTGTGTCATCCTTTTGGTGAGTGATAGCCTCTGGTATCGTTTTGCTTGCTATTATCCTTTTGGTAGTAGTAAGTTGTGACCTCATTTTCATCCTTTTGGTGAAGGGTCACTGTGTGAGTCCTCTATCATCCTTTTGGTGGTAGGTCTGTCATCCTTTTGGTGTCAGATACCTGCGTGTGTGCCCTATTATCCTTTTGGTAATAGCAGGCTTTGACCTCATTTTCATCCTTTTGGTGGAAGGGTCTGTGTGCGTGTGTGCCCTATTATCCTTTTGGTAATAGCAGGCTTTGACCTCATTTTCATCCTTTTGGTGGAAGGGTCTGTGTGTGTGCCCTATTATCCTTTTGGTAATAGCAGGCTTTGACCTCATTTTCATCCTTTTGGTGGAAGGGTCTGTGCGTGTGTGCCCTATTATCCTTTTGGTAATTGCAGGCTTTGACCTCATTTTCATCCTTTTGGTGGAAGGGTCTGTGTGTGTGTGTGCCCTATTATCCTTTTGGTAATTGCAGGCTTTGACCTCATTTTCATCCTTTTGGTGGAAGAGTCTGTGTGTGTGTGCCCTATTATTCTTTTGGTAATAGCAGGCTTTGACCTCATTTTCATCCTTTTGGTGGAAGGGTCTGTCTGTGTGTGTGCCCTATTATCCTTTTGGTAATAGCATGCTTTGACCTCATTTTCATCCTTTTGGTGGAAGGGTCTGTGTGTGTGTGTGCCCTATTATCCTTTTGGTAGTTGCAGGCTTTGACCTCATTTTCATCCTTTTGGAGGAAGGGTCTATGTGTGTGCCCTATTATCCTTTTGGTAATTGCAGGCTTTGACCTCATTTTCATCCTTTTGGTGGAAGGGTCTGTGTGTGTGTGCCCTATTATCCTTTTGGTAATAGCAGGCTTTGACCTCATTTCCATCCTTTTGGTGGAAGGGTCGGTGTGCGTGTATACCCTATTATCCTTTTGGTAATAGCAGGCTTTGACCTCATTTTCATCCTTTTGGTGAAAGGGTCTGTGTGCGTATGTTTACTATCATCCTTTTGGTGATATGTCTGTCATCCTTTTGGTTATCAGCCTTTTGGTGATAACGACATCTACAAAATATCCATCATTTTTACATCCCAAGCATTTTCTTTCTTCCCGGACAAATTTGTGGTCTTCTTCATATCTAATTGTCTTCTACCTCGAAAGAACAAACGCCATGGCAATTCATCTTACTCGGTTCAAGCCAATTAGATCGGGGCATCTGTCATACCCCAAATTTGTCCTACCTGTATAACTTTTCATCTGTACATCCATCAATTAACCATTATCCAGAAAATAAAAAAAAAATATGTTGCTCTTGCTTGTTGTCCAAACTCAGGGTATCACAAGGTTAAGTTGAAATTCATTGGAGGTTTATCAGAACTAGAGTATGTGCAGTGGCGTTTTCAATTGGTCAGATCAAGGTGTTATTCATCAGATCCATATTATTGCCCAAGAAAGGTTCAATGTGAATACTTTGGCTCATCAAGATTCAAATTGCTATGAGATCAAGGTGGATTCATTTTTCAAGGCTCTAAGTCATTTAAAGATCAAAGTTGATTCACGGATTAATTCAAGGTTTCATTCATTTCAAGTGAATAAGTCAAGACTGTTGGAGTTTGGTTCTAGTTTAAAAATTCAAGTTTAATTGTTATGGCTTTAGGTCAAGATCAAATTCAATGTTCTAATGGCCAAAGTTCAAGCACGGTAAAAATATAGAGGGTGCAAGTTCAAATTTCAAGTTGTAATTCAATTCCAAAAGTCCATTGGCAAGGTTCTATTTGAAAAGTGGAGGTGTAAAAGAGAAAAGCCCATGCCATTTCAAGTTTTTAAGCCCACTCTACATATTATAAATAAAAAATAGGGATCATCATGTTTGTGCAGAAATATACAAACCAAAAACCATGGCCCACATGAGCTGATTAAGTTAATTTGTTATCTTTCCCAAATAAATCCTCAACGCAGCCAACCATCACTCACAATCCAACGTACCATATATCACCTCCATGATTCACGCATCAGCAACCACAATAACCACACAAGACTTCCGCAGCAGCTACGTAGCATGTTTCACCGTGATTCTCTAAGACCTGTTACAAACCATTTCACAACATTTCACAATATTCGAACCATTACGCAACAATCCACGATCCGTACAAATGAAAAAAAAAAGAAAACACCAATGTAAAGTGAGAAATACGCAAGACCCCACACCACCATCCAATTCCCGTACACCACAATAACGCCAAAACCAATTCGTATAACCACCTCCGGACCGTTACCTGGACGCACAACAACAATCTTTCCCCTTCAAATCTTCCCCATTCTACCCTCCACCTCTTCCATAAATAACACCCTATTCTCACTTCATTGGGGAGCCCTAGCCGCCACAAAACCCTGCATCTCTTCCTCCATGAAAAAAGCTCTCAGCAGCCAAAGTTACTCTGCTAAACCTAATCTCCAACCTTCTTCCACAAACCTCAATCAACCTTCAATACAAAGTCATTCTCTCCTCCAACCGAAACTCCATAACCACCCTTTGAAAACTTTCAGCAACAACCAGAAAGTACGACCTTTATCCTTCATGTTCTAAAAATCACCTCAAACAACGCACTGAACCTTCTTTATCTTTCTCGATCTGCTTCAACCTCCATCGATTTTCCTTCAACAAACCTTAAAATGAACCTCCATTGAAACCGTCGTTTTCCTTCAACCACCAAACAGTTTCAACCCCAAATCAAAGTTCAACCCAAACCCCTTTAAATAACCCATTCACCAACCACAAATCAGAAACTCAAAAACGAAACTAAACCAGAGAAAGAATCTGAGATGAAGGAGAGAGTTTGAAAAAAAAATAAGAAACCCAAATGTAACTTTCAGCACAAAACCTACCTTTACAGCTACCATTTTTGCGCCGCCGTGAGGATAAAGTGAGCGAGACCCAAACCGGTGGCGAAATGATTGAAATCAAACGGAAGAAGAAGCGAGAAGGATACAGAGGTTGGAAATCTCGCCATTTTTTTTGGAACGTTGGAGATTATTCACGACCTGGGTTTTTATTTTGTTCTGGTTTCAAGGTGTTGATGAAGAGCAATGTTGGGTGTTGATGTTGATTTGTTGAATTGGTAATCGTGTCTTGTTGTTTTTTATAAAAGGATTTTTATTTTTATTTTTATTTTGATTTAAAGCTTTAAGAAATGCTGACCTGATCTTTGAATGCATTCTCCTTTCATGCGGATGGGCTTTCTTGAGCCCATTTCTCTCTTTCCACCCTTGTCTTGTTTTTTTAGCCGTGTGTTGTTCTTGGGGCTGATGATGGGCTTTATGAAGGCCCATATGATTCTGCCTCCCCATAGATTCAACACACACCCTTCTTAATTTTACTCTATTCATTTAGGTTTCTTGTTTTCTAATTTCTATGTTACTAATCTCTAAATCTTTTCTCTTTTTCATTTCGATTTCTCTTTTCATTTACATTTCAATTTTATTTTCTTTATTTTTGGGCCAATGATATAAAAATAATCTTGATGATTGGTTGATTTTTTTAAAATCAGTTCCAAATCTTGATTTATATGAGGCCTACTAACTATTTATTTTATTTTCGATTTATTTGTTTTTACCATTCATCTTGGGTCAATGAAAACCGAATATCAATGATTTATCGATTATCGATTTTAATCTTGATAAAGGTGATACCTTTATTCTTTTTCTTGTCATTTTCGATTTTATTTCATTTCTATTATTTTTATTTCATTTTTATTCATTTTTGGGTCAATGAAAATCAAATACTAAAGATTATCGATTTTTTCCATTTAAAATTTTAATAAAGATGAGACCTTTCTTAGTTTATTTTTATTTTTATTTCTATTTCGATTTATATTCTTTTATTTTCACTTTTGGTCAATGAAAGTAAAAAATCGTTGATTATCGATTTCGCGATTAAATTCCGATTAAGACGAGACCAATTTTACTTTTTGTCAATATTATACCTTGTTCATATTATCTCGATTATATTATTCATACTCTTATCATATTGTTCATATCCATATTCATATTTATCGAACCATTCTTATTTGTTCACCATTAATAAAAAACACTAACAAATATTGAAACTTAAAAAATAATTTGATGGCCTGTTGGTTACTATACTTCGCTTGGAGATTTGGTTCAAGGCTTATTTTAGGACACCTTGCACACACACGGCTTTCTCTTGGGCTACCTTACAATGAGACCCTTTATTTCATGTCATCCCTTGTAATTTACATGTACCCCGCTCCCATTCCGATGTACGCATTCGTTGTTTCTTCGATTGTGGTTTGTTTACTAGGAGCACCCCTAGGGACTAGCATAGACAACCCATTTTCAAACTAATTCTCGATTCGTCATCGAGTCATTTTCAAACAAACCGCTTTTCAACCAAACCCTCGATTCGTCGTTGAGCCATTTTCAATCAACCTCTAGCCAAATCCTTTTTTCAAACCAAACTCTTTTCATAACAAATAAACCCTTGATCCAACGTCAAGCGGATTTTCATAATCAAACTTCAAAACAACTAACAACTATCGCAACTCTTTTAAGGTGAAAAATGAGGGTTCAAGTCTTTGATCTTCCTTCGATTGTTTGGGTGCGAGTTCTCTTACTCGTGTGTGAGCAATTGACACCTCTTCTTTTAACAAATCAAATCCTTTTCAAAATAACCAAGCGCATACAAATAAACCCTTGATCCAATGTCAAGTGGATTTTCACGAATAAACTTCAAAAAGACTAACAACTATCGAAACTCTTTTCAAGGTGAAAAATAGGGGTTCAAGTCTTTGATCTCTCTTTGGTTGTTTAGGTGCGAGTTCTCTTACTCGTGTGTGAGCAATCGACGCCTCTTTAAAACAAACCAACTCCTCTTGTCTCGTGGGCGTACCACAAACTACGACTGCTCTGATTCTTTATTCTCGTCCGAGTAAAGATACGTAGGCACAAGATTGCGATGATCTTGGCGAGCACACTACCATCTTTTTCCGTCAAACCCCGTAGTCGAACTACGATTGCTCTGATTCCTCATTCTCGTCCGAATGAGCATACGTAGGCCTGAGGTCGCGATGATCTTGCCGAGCACCCTAATCTAAAACCACCCATTTCCCCTCCGTATCGAATCATTTTCCTTTACCTTTCCGCATTTATCATAGAGAAGAAAACAAACAAGCTTAGCTAACGAGTATCTTGATTCAAATCAAGAGGTTCCCGTTGAGTACAACGGACGTGAGAGGGTGCGCATACCTTCCCCTCACGTAACCGACTCCCGAACCCAAAATGTGGTTGCGACGACCATGTTCTTATCCCTCCTTTAAAGGTTTTCTCGATATTTTCCTTTCCCTCTTTTGGGATAAATAAAGTTTGGTGGCGACTCTGTCGAACCGTTCTGCGCCTTTTGCGCGAAGGGTCGTGTCTTCGATTAAGCGATTTTTTTCGAGGTGCGCCACATCTGAACAAAGAAACCTGCATGATTGATGATATATGTCCGTTATGAATGCAACAAACAAGAAAACACATTGCCATTTTGATATGAGTTAATGAAAAAAGTAAAAACAGAAAAACAGGGATCAAAATATTTGAATGTGAAAACGTCCTTTATTGATGATAAAGTAGCAATCAAAAACATCAAATCCCTATAGACAAAAACCACTACGTCTTGTGCAGAACGTAGAACTTAACACAAACAGAAAACAAAGGCAATTACTCTTGACGGGTCACTTGGATGACTTTCTCAGACGACCAATTGCAAATATTTTGACCTGGAGAGGGGCGGATCCACTCATCCATGTCACAATCACTATCCCCCTCATCCTCAATAGCATTAATCCGATTAAAGAAGACACCAACACTTGTGAACTGGACTAGACCATAAAACTTGGGTGGCTCTTGAGCTCTTCGGGGTGGCTTATACCCCAATCCATAAGTATTCTATTTCATCTGAACATTAATGACCTGGCCCCACTTCTGGGAACTGTGAACTTCAACTACAGCGCTTGCATCTTTGAAAGAAGACATCGAAACTTTTGACTGATTTACCACTTTGGGTTGATTAACCACCTCAGGCGTACTTATCACTCTTGGAGGTTCTTCAGGAATTTTCACAGCTTCAAAGGCTTGGCATATAGTCTCATGTATCTCAATGTCTACCTCCACATACTTGAAGGTTGATAGGTGACTCACCATGATGTCTTCCTCGCCACAGACTGTCACAACATGTCCATCCACCATGTATTTCAGCTTTTGATGTAGCATGGACGTCACTGCCCCAACCCCGTGGATCCACGGACGACCCAATAAACAACTATAGGCAGGCTGAATGTCCATGATGTAGAAAGTGGCTTCAAAAATCTCATGACCAACTTTGATCGGCAATACAATTTCTCCAAAAACAGACCTTTTAGAACCATCGAAAGCACACACCACCAAGTCACTCGGCGTGCAAATCTGCCCACGGGTATCTAACTTCATCGGAGCCTTCTTTGGCAACACATTTAAGGATAACCCAGTATCAACTAGCACATGTGACATTAAGGAGCCTCGACATTCCACTGAAATATGTAGAGCATTATTGTGATTTGTCCCAGCTGGAGTCAGATCTATATCTGTGAACCCTAAGCCATTACCAGCATTCATGTGAGCCACAACTCCTTCTAGCTGATTAAAAGATATTTCTTGAGGTACATAGGCTGTGTTCAAAACCTTCAGCAATGCATTCCGGTGCGCCTCGAAACACAACAACAGAGATATGATGGATATTTTCGATGGCGTCTGATGCAACTGATCAACAAACTTGTAATCGCTCTTCCTGATTAATCTCATAAACTCTTCCACATTTTCCGAGAAAGAGTTGTCAACTTGTTTTGTTGCAGAACCATTCACGACCTGCTTCTGTACAACATCATCCATCACTTGTTTCCCTTTATCCTGTTTGGAACTGCCAACTTGATTATCTGACGGAATGAAGACTCTGCCACTTCTGGTGATAACCCCTGCGTCAATAGTATTGTCAATCTCTGAGCTCACAGCCGAGGTTCCTACCAATTCTTGTTTCTTTCCCTCAACAAATACCTCAACCCCATAGTTCCACGGGACGACTTGGTACTTTCATACGGGATAGGCCCAGGGACTGTAATGATGACCAGCGCTGGTCTTGCCAGTGCTGATATAGTTACTGTTTTGAAAGGAATTGTAATAGTAGAAACATTATCTCTTTGTCAGTTATTTCTCTCTGCTGATCACATCTGGCGAACTGTAACCGACCTTCATCAATCATTCTCTGAATACCTGATCTCAACTAATCACAACCGTTTGGTTGCAGCCCACATTCAAAACAACCCTCATCACAACCAGGGAACACCCCTCCCTTCAGCAACCTTTCCTTTACCACAAACAAGGGAGTCTTCAACTCGTTCACATCTAAGACAAAATTCAAGGATTCAATATCTTCAATAATGGCATTAACCCTTGGCCCACCGTGATTCGGCATTGGGCTTTGAATGACATTTGGCACGTCATTTGGAGTCCACCAAATCTTGGACCTTATGCTTAAAAGCTTTACAGCCCTCAATATGGTGCCCTGGCGTTCCGGAGTGAAATTCACAGTGAGCATTGGTGTCATAACCGGGAGGTGGATTACGGGTAATGGGGGCCAAAGTCCTCTTTTGAATCAATTGCAACTGTAGCAAATGTTGAAATAATTAGGAGTACGACAGAGGTGGAGTATCAAAATGCCTATTCTGCTTAGGCCTGTACTGTTGTCCGCGAGGAGCCTAATTTTGTTGCTGAGGCGTTGCCTGTTGTTGCGGTGCTGTGGGAATAGTTACAGAAGCCACCTGCTGATTGAAGTTCTGACGATGTTTTCCTTTACCACGGTATGAAGAAACAGAATTTGTGTCCCCTTCTTTCTTCTTGTAATTACCGGCATACTACTTTTTCCCTCCTCCAGATGAAGGTCCATCATTGACCACTATTTTCCCAGTTTTAATCCCGCTCTCAACCTTTTCTTCGACTACAACTAAGTCAGCAAAACCACCAGTCATACAGCTTACTAATCGGTCATAATATGGCCCCCGAAGAGTGGCCATGAACATGTCAACCATCTCCCGCTCCGCCATGGGAGGCTGGACCCTAGCTGCCAATTCACGTCACCTCTGGGCGTACTCCTTAAAGCTTTTGTTATTCTTCTGCGACAAACTTTGCAACCGTGTTCGGTTGGGAGCCATGTCGGTATTGTACTGATATTGCTTGATGAAAGCTTCCACCAGTCCCCCCCAGTTACAAACATGGCATCTCTCTGACTGCATGTACCATTCCAAAGATGCCCCAGACAGGCTATCCTAGAAAAAGTGCATAAATAACTTCTCATCATCAGAATAGGCAACCATCTTTCTAGCATATGCCCTGACATGAATCTTCGATAAAGTGACACCGTTATACTTCTCGAAAGTAGGTACCTGAAACTTGTGAGGAATCCTAACACTGGGGACCAGTCCCAAGTCTTCCATATCCAATCCCAGGGAATTTTGATTCTCAAACGCTTTCAACTTCTCCTCAATCAATCGGAATCTTTTATCACTATCAGGCTGGAGGCCAGTATCCCCACCTGGTAGAGAAAACACATCATCCTGCTGATCATCATAGTGACGACCATGTACTGCACAGACACTATTTCCTCCTCCCATAATAGAAGGAATCACAACATTCTCTCCTCCGCCCAGAGGGATAACAACAGAAGGAACGAGAACACCTCCGCCCGAAGGACCAACGGGAATACCATTACCATCAACACCTCCGCCCGGAGGAATGCCACCATTGTGAAGGCCACCATGAAAGATACCGTCTTCATCAACTCTTGCGACCAGAGGCTGGACCAGAGTCCTTAACTGTTCTTGACCTTGAGCAACACCTTGCATTAACTCCATAAACTGAGCCATGCGAGCCTGCATCGCTATCATCTCAACTTGCATTTGTTCAATGGCTTTTCGTTGATTCAGTCTGGTAGAGTATCGGTGAATGCGTTGATCAGCAATCATGTCTGAAGAAAGGAACAAGATGAGAAAACCAGAGACAAACACCTGCTATGCACAATGATTATGAATATGCAAATACAAATGCAAACATCATATTTAAACATTTCCAGGATGTATCCACTTTGATTCCAGCCTTTGAAACTAGTTCTTTTTCTTCTCAGTGTCCATCCCGATGAATGCCCGTTGACTGGAATCAAAAGTCAAATACTACCTGGAAATGAAAAATATAAATGTCAGGAAAAATGATAATGCAATGCAGAGCATGGGATCAAGGCTGCCACACAAGCTGGACAACTGTCGTACTGAACTGACTGGAAAATCTCAAGGTTCGGCCCCAAATTCCCAGAATATCAGAATATCCACCATGCCCCAGTTCCTATGTATCAACCCCAGGTTGCTCAGAGCCAACCGAATCAACAACAATATAAGGAAAGGACACAATAGCCTCTTCAGCAGGCTTGTCCTCAGTACAACAACAATCGTACTACACGACCACCAGGGTTTGACCCTATACCGATGTTGTATGCAGAACTATTTCCATTGCTACTGGTCAAGGGGCATGTCCAAACCAGGTCTCCTCTTACAGTACCGGAAAATTCTCCTTTTTGGTTCAAAACGGATCAGACTTGTCCTTACCATCAAGGAGGACCAGGGCATAACATAGAAAACTGTCTCAGTTTCAAATCCGACATACAAAAGCTTGTTAAGAGCGGGGTCTTATCTTTCAAGGATACAAATCCAAATGTTCTCACAAACCCGCTGCCTCAACATGAGAAAGTTGCAGTCAATTTGATAGAGGGAGAGTCTAACAACACCTATCAAATTCATGATGTACTCTAATTAAGGGCCCACTTGGTTAAGATGCATTGTAGACAGAGCCGATATGGCCATGTGCCACCTCATAATTATCACCAGTGTGATATCTGCTCTAAAAACAATCAGGGATGTTCTGTGGTGCAATCAGCTCTATAGGAACAATTGGATCTCGGATGGATCCAGGAGCATCGAGTTCGTGGAGTCAACATGAGCTATACGAATTCCAACGTCTTTCAGAACCACGACATCCGTGCAATGAATGTCAACCTGGTGGCGATGCACTTAAACCAAAGCCAGTATCATAATCTGCCACGACACGATTACAATTCCTGTCTGACTTGCTCGGTAAACAAACGGGGATGCTCTTTCGTACAAGAGGCCCTCCAGCGTCAGATGGATCTTGGATGGATCCAGGACTACCATTATTGAAATCGTTATCAGATCAACATGATTCAAATCTTTGATATTCGTCTGATGAATACCAGCTTGGTGGAGTTACATGCCAGAAAGGTCCAACTTGGTTTTCTCACTTCACATGATTATCAGAACTGTTAAGGATGTTGTGAGAGTAACCAAGGGTGTGCTCTTATTCAGAGAACTTTACAACACTTGTTAAACCACTGATGGCTTCCAATCTATCTGGATGAAGACACATAACAAATCAGTGTGCTTAATGGAAACCTTACTCGGCGTCAAAGTCGGGATGTCCGATCTATGGAGACAAACTTGGTAAGGTTACACTGCATTCAAAGCGGGCATGGCCAGGTGCCACCACACAACTATGAACGTTGTAGAGTCTGCTCGGAGAGTAACCAAGGATGCTACCTTGTGCGGGCAGCCCTTCAAGGTCAGTTGGATCGTAAAGAGATTCACCCGTGTCCGAGTTCTGAGCCAATCAACTGGATGCCAGACTACTTCCCTGATCAAATCAAAGATGTGGTTGTAATCTCTGATCCTGAGAGGACCAAGGATGTTTGTACCATCATCCCTCTACTGGACGAATCAAAGATTCTTAGCCAAGAACTGATTGAAGTTACTTATGACAGTCAGAAAAATCAGAAGGCTCCTGTTGTTATCTATCTACCGGGACCGTTACCATATGAATCAGCTAAGGCGATCCCTTACAAATACAGTGCCCCAATAATTGAGAATGGAAAAGAAATTCCATTACCCTTCGTCGTGAATATTGCAAACATCAGTCGAGTAACACGGAGCGGTCGAATCTTCAACCGAGGAGTTGGAGAACTTAACAAAGAAAAGGAACTTCCGACAGAAGCTCCCGATCCACCAGTCGGTCAATCCAGTAATCCCGACCTTTCAAAGAACGGCGATGAGATGCTGAAGCTCATCCAAAGGAGTGAATACAACATTGTTGATCAACTGTTACAAACTCCTTCAAAGATCTCAGTGCTATCACTTTTACTCAGTTCCGAAGCCCACAAAGAGGCTCTACAGAAAGTCTTAGAGCAGGCCTTTGTGGAACAGGATGTGTCGATAAGGTAATTCGATAGCATCATCTCTAACATCACTTCCTGCAACAACTTAGGATTCAGTGATGAAGATTTGCAAGAGGGGGCCAAAAGTCACAATATGGCACTCAATATCACAGTTAACTGCCAGGAAGATGCTTTAGCCAGCGTACTGGTAGACACAGGATCGGCCATCAACGTTATGCCAAAGTCCACTTTAATGCGACTATCATTCAAAGGACCCCCGATGAAGGGCACTGATGTCATCGTCAAAGCCTTTGACGGATCTCGGAAAGCAGTTATCGGCGAAGTCGACCTTCCCATAACTATCGGTTCTCACACTTTCCTAATCACTTTCTAGGTCATGGACGTCCAGGCAGCGTACAACTGTTTATTAGGAAGACCTTGGATACACCAGGCTAGGGCAGTTACTTCGACGCTGCACCAGAAACTGAAGTTCGTCAAGAACGATCAACTCGTCACGGTCTGTGGAGAACAAGCCTTGATCGTGAGTAACCTGTCATTATCTACTTGTATAGAACCCGAGGAGGTTGTTGGGACTCAGTTCCAAGCACTTTCAGTGAGCAATGAGAATCAGTCAGAAAAAGGAACATCGATTTCCTCATACAAAGATGCTCTCAAAGTAATCGAGAGTAACAACGTAAAAGGATGGGGACAACTTGTCATTCCTACTGATAATAAAACAAAGAAGGGTCTTGGTTTTTCTGCGACCTGCACCCAGACAGGTGCTAGCGATGAAAGTCTTCATCCCATTCAGGACTTCTTCCATAGTGGAGGTTTCCTTCACCCAGTGCCTCAAGCAGTCCATACCATCAACGAGGGAGATCCCTCTGATACGAATAAAGAATGGAAGTCCTATCTTAACGAGGATAACTATATGTCTCAGGAAGAGGTGCCTATGCCATTTGGCTATCCCGCATAGAGTTCTAGATTTATACCCAAGTCAGATGTCAAAATGATGTACGGAGAGTGTGATCCGGAAGGATGCCGTGCTCCACCAAACTCATTAGAGGAAGACACTCTGATGAAAGACAACTTTGACCATGACTATTATGGCCTAATGGATGGCCTACCTATCTAGCAGCCGTACCCCGGAGACTTGGGGCAAGAAAATCAGCCGAACAATGAAAATCAGCTGAGCATCATTGAAAAGAATACCCGCGTCCCCACCATGTCATGGGATCAACACTCAGGTCATTCAGAAAGTATCCAGCATGATGATGATTTTGCAACGTTTGCCTGACTAGAGTTCACCAACTATACTTTTCCTGAGGTCAACGTCGTCGAGAGAGATGACTCCTCCAGTTCCAAAGAAGTGTGGGACACCTTGGGACGACCGAGTGGAAAATACGACTTCATGGTCAAATACACCACTCCTGAAAGCTCTCGTATCAGGCTCGAAGACATCCAGCCAACTGGATGGGGAGATTTGCCTAAGAGACAAATACTCTGGAAAATACAACTGAGGAATCCTCCTACGACAACTCTGCCTGGGAAACAAATTCCAATGATCCTGCTGCACCAGAAATCAGCGTTATTTCTGAAGACAAATCAAGGAAGGTGCCAAACTTTGTGATTCACGGAGGAGTTCACCGCCAATGGGTTGCTGTCGATGTTCCGAAGATCGTTCATAAGTCAAAGTAATTTCCATCTTTAACCTTTCACCCGGCCTAGGTGAAACAGATGTTTTGATAGGGCTCGCTTTCTGTAATTATCCCTCTTCGCTTCGCCCAAAGAGACAGAGTTTTGTTTTATAGGGATGTAGTTTCAAGAATCAACTTGTTCATAAATAAAATAACGTCGTTCTGTAATCTCCGCATTAATTGCTGTTTTCTTTGTCATTTTTTTTTCTTCAGAAAATGGTAATCCTAAAAAACAACTCAATAATAAAAACAAGCAGTTATCAGAAAATACACTGCACACACTTACATTTTCTCTATCTCTTCTGAACACAAATCATACTGTCATGCAGATTGCTTGTTTTAAACCCGGTTGAAACATACGATCCAATGCCTTCTCCCAACTTTGAGTTCCCGGTATTTGGGGCTGAAGAAGAAGTTGACGAAGAAATTCCAGAAGAGATCTCCTGACTACTCAAACAAGAGGAAAGGTCCATTGGACCTCACAAAGAGCCGTTAGAAATGGTCAACTTGGGTTAAGAATAAGAGAGAAAAGAAATCAGGATTGGGGCACTGCTCAGTCCAACTGCCAAAGAGAGTTTGACAAAGCTTCTCAGAGAATTCCCCGATGTATTTGCTTGGTCCCATCAGGACATGCCAGGGTTGAATACCAGCATCGTAGAACATCATTTACCATTGAAATCGGAATGTCCGCCAATAAAACAGAGGTTGAGACGGACTCACCCAGACATGGCCATCGAAATCAAGGAGGAGGTAAAAAAACAGATTGACGCGGGTTTCCTCGTTACATCAGAATATCCTCAATGGTTAGCCAACATCGTACCCGTTCCAAAAAAGGACGGAAAGGTTAGAATGTGTGTCGATTACAGAGATCTAAACAAGGCTAGTCCAAAGGATGACTTTCCTTTACCACACATTGACATGCTGGTAGACAGTACATCAAAGTTCAAAGTTTTCTCCTTCATGGATGGATTCTCAGGCTATAACCAAATCAAAATGGCGCCGAAAGACATGGAGAAAACTTCATTCATTACCCCATGGGGTACCTTTTGTTACAAGGTAATGCCGTTCGGTTTGAAGAACGTCGGGGCAACCTATCAAAGGGCCATGACTACTCTGTTTCATGACATGATACATAAAGAGGAGCATGTGACCCACCTGTCAAAACTATTTGAGCGGTTGAGAAAGTACAAACTCCGTTTGAATCCAAATAAATGCACCTTCGGTGTTCATTCAGGAAAACTTTTAGGGTTCATCATCATCCAAAAAGGAATTGAGGTCGATCCTGACAAGGTCAAGGCCATTCAAGAAATGCCTTCCCCAAAAACTGAAAAACAAGTCAGGGGATTCCTGGGACGTTTGAACTACATCTCCAGATTCATATTCCTCATGACCGCGACGTGTGCGCCGAGTTTTAAATTACTCAAAAAGAATAAGGACTGCGTTTGGACAGAGGACTGCCAAACTACCTTTGACAGTATCAAGGAATACCTGTTGAACCCATCGATTCTATCACCTCCAGTGGAAGGAAGACCACTGATCATTTACCTCATAGTCCTGGAAGACTCCATGGGCTGTGTACTTGGCCAACAAGACGAAACGAAAAGGAAAGAGTCTGCCATCTACTATTTGAGCAAGAAATTCACCGACTGCGAGACTCGGTACACTATGCTTGAGAAAACTTGTTGTGCTTTGGCTTGGGCAGCCAAACATCTTCTCCAGTACATGATTCGTCACACTACTTGGTTAATCTCAGAAATGGATCCAATTAAGTATGTCTTTGAAAAGCCTGCTCTCACGGGAAGGATTGCCCGTTGGCAGATGTTGTTATCAGAATATGACATCGAGTACCACGCTCAGAAAGCCATTAAAGGAAGTGTTTTAGCCGATCATTTGGCTCATCAACCGATTGACGATCAAGAATCACTCGGGTTTGACTACCCAGACGAAGATGTCATGTATCTAAAAATGAAAGATTACGATGAACCACTACCTAGTGAAGGGCCAGAACCAGGTTCCCAATGGGGACTAATCTTTGACGGAGCTGTCAATCATTACGAAAATGGAATTGGGACAATCAACATAACACCTCAGGGTACCCACATTCCTTTCACCGCCAGACTTACATTCAAGTGTACAAACAACGAGGCAGAATACGAAGCTTATATTATGGGTCTCGAGGAAGCAATTGATTTGAGGATCAAGAACTTGTATGTATATGGCGACTCAGTCTTGGTTAACAATCAGATCAAAGGAGATTGGAACACATACCAATCCAGATTGATTCCTTACAAAGATTATGCGAGAAGGTTGTTACTATTTTTCAACAGAATTGAGTTTCATCATATCCCTCGTGAAAAGAATCACTTGGCTGATGCATTAGCCACCCTCTCTTCCATGATTAGTGTAGGTCAATGGAACGACCTACCTAAGATCGACATAATGCGCCTTAAACGGCCCGCTTACATCTTCACGATTGAAGCAGTCATAGACGACAAACCTTGGTATCACGATATCAAATGCTTCATTCAGAAACAAGAGTACCCTCCTGGGGCACTAAGGAATGACAGAAAAACCCTCAGAAGACTGGAAGGAAGCTTCTTCCTGAGCGGTGATGCACTCTATAAAAGAAATTTTGACATGGTCTTGCTCCGATGTGTATACAGACCAGAAGCAAATATGCTGATAAAAGAAATTCATGAAGGATCCTTTGGCATTCATGCCAACGGACATACAATGGCGAGAAAAATTCTAAGAGCGGGGTACTATTGGTTGACAATGGAATCCGATTGCTACAAGTACATGAGGAAGTGTCACAAGTGTCAGATACACTCAGACAGAATCTATGTACCGTCAACGCATCTCAAAGTTCTTTCTTCCCCATGGCCTTTTTCCATATGGGGAATCGACATGATTGGCATGATTGAACCCAAGGCTTCAAATGGACATCGGTTCATCCTGGTAGCCATTGATTACTTCACCAAGTGGGTCGAAGGAGCGTCATACGCCAATGTAACCCAACAAGTGGTGGTCCGATTTATCAAAAACGATATCATCTGCCGTTATCGTGTTCCGAGCCAGATCATTACAAATAATGGATCTAACTTGAACAACAAGACAATGAAAGAGTTGTGCATAGAGTTCAAGACCGAACACCATAACTCATCACCCTACCGACCTAAGATGAATGGAGCGGTAGAAGCGACTAACAAGAACATCAAGAAGATTGTTCAGAAGATGGTTGTAACCTACAAAGATTGGCACGAGATGCTCCCCTTTGCTCTTCACGGTTATCGTACATCTGTCCACACTTCAACAGGGGCAACCCCTTTCTCTCTAGTATATAGCATGGAAGCAGTGCTCCCCATCGAAGTAGAGATCCCATCAATCCGGGTATTGATGGAAGCTAAGCTAACAGAAGCTGAGTGGTGTCAAAGTCGACACGACGAACTAAATATGATCGAAGAAAAACGAATTACGACACTATGCCATGGTCAGTTATATCAACAAAGGATGAAGAAGGCGTTTGACAAAAAGGTTCGACCTCGCGTCTTCAGGAAAGGAGACCTTGTGCTAAAAAAGATACAACCCTTTCTCATTGACTCTCGGGGTAAATGGACTCCGAATTAGGACGGCCCCTATGTGGTCAAGAAAGCTTTCTCAGGCGGTGCCCTGAGACTCACAACCATGGATGGAGAAGAATTTTCCTACCCCATGAATGTTGACGTAGTCAAGAAATACTTCGCCTAAATAAAAAAAAGAAGAGAAAAAACGTCTCGGTGGATTGAAAACCCGAAAGGGCGGTCCAGGCAAAAATTAGAGACATAATCAAAAATCACCCCGGTGGATTGGAAATCTCAAAGTATAATCCAGGCAAAAATTATGGATAATGGCAAGTAACTACGTCCAACAGGGGAAAATCCCTCAGCAACAGTCATGCCATCCATCAGAAAATCTCGATCAAGGTCATCTTCGACAGAAGCTCAGGATGTCTCGAATTCAAAGTTGTTAGAAGGATAGTGGTCGTTATGTTTCAATGTAGCCCTTTTCCCTTAAATTACCATTTTCTAACTTTGTTAATACTCTACGGAATCTCGCGTTTGGCTGATTTCCATCCTATCAATAAAATTTGAGCCCCTGTGCTTTTGTTTGCAATTCTTATTTGTTTTAGCTTTACAGAACGACATTTTAACATGATCAACAATTCTTGAAATAAAAAAAAAATGAATTTACTTGATAAAATTTTTCTGCTTTTAAAATAAAGATGGCAATTTCTTTCGACTGTTGAACATCGAAAGAACATCGAACGCTTCTCTAGAAGTAAGCGAACTTCAAAGTGCAGAATCAAAGTACTCCTTCTAAACCAGTGCGCCTGAATGAAGGATCAGTTATGTCAGAGACCATGTTTCATCTGACACCCCCCGGTAGAGTTCTTACCTCCTAAGTCCGACCAACGGTTGTTCCCCGCAGGGACTATTTCTCCTAAGCAAGGTAGAATTGCTAGCTTGCGGTACTTCTTCGTCCCTCACAATGGCCGAGTATCCAGTCGTGTTCATCTATAAGTCTATATGTCATGTCAGTTTTGTCAGCATAAAGATACATACATCATGCATGGTTGATTTACATTCGCATTTATATTGCGTCACTATCACTTTAGTCGGTCTTATCCCCTAGTGATAAAAGTCCTCTCAATCGAGTTGTCAGTTCTTTCCTCGTTAGGAAATGTTGCGTCTGCACTATCTCTCTCCTCCAGTTTATTTCTGGATTGGAGTTGGCCCTTGACCACTTTGATAACTTGAACCTCTGAAGAACAAGAAAACGTTCGACAAATGTCACTCTTCACCATTGAAGATGATATCTTCGCTTTCCCGGATTAAGGAAAATCCCCAGAGAAAGCCTCAAAACTAAAGACTTTCAGCAATACATGGATTTTGCTCTCCGGAGAGTCGATGTTAATGAAGTCACCAGCACCTCAAAATTGGACCACATCATATGGCATTTCTCTGAGAAGATCTCCGAGAAAAGTATGATGTAATATCTCCGAGCGAAAGCAATCTCTCAAGAGACTTGTTTTCCTCGATAGAGTCGACAAATGGCATCTCCAACAGAGAAGTTTGTACCCCTCTACAATTCAGACAGATGGGTTCCCCAGCAAGTCTGACATCAAAATTTTTTCCCATCAAATGGCATCTCCCCAGGAAATTTGGCGAGAAGTTTGAGGAAATCCGCTACGCATAGCATCCCTTGTCAAGAAGTTTATTGACAAAAGAAACTAAGACCAGTTCCTTGGTAGGAAACCAGGATCGAGGGGAAGTTCATTTCAGAAACTGAAACTAGTTCCTTGGTTGGAAACCAGGATCGATGGGAAGTTTATTTCAGAAACTTAGACCAGTTCCTTGGTAGGAAACCAGGATCGAGGGGAAGTTTATTTCAGAAACTAAGACCAGTTCCTTGGTAGGAAACCAGGATCGAGGGGAAGTTTAAATCAGAAACTTAGACCAGTTCCTTGGTAGGAAACCAGGATCGAGGGAAAGTTTATTTCAGAAACTGAGACCAGTTCCTTGGTTGGAAACCGGGATCGAGGGAAAGTTTATTTCAGAAACTTAGACCAGTTCCTTGGTAGGAAACCAGGATCGAGGGGAAGTTTATTTCAGAAAAAAGACCAGTTACTTGGTAGGAAACCAGGATTGAGGGGAAGTTTAAATCAGAAACTTAGGCCAGTTCCTTGGCTGAAGACCAGGATCGAGGGGAACTTTACCTTTTCTAAGCATCATTGCTTAGCAAAAGAAGAAGGATACATGAACTTCCATTCTTAATCACCATCAAAATTTTGGGTATTCTGATATTTAATCCTCTTGCACCCCGAATGCCCGAATACCTTCGCCATTCACACCTTCGGGTCCAAGAAGATTAAATAGGGGCATCTGTCATACCCCAAATTTTGACCACTAAGATTTCCCATCATTGTACAAATCATCATCATAATATAGACGGACCATCATGCCTCATTAGTCTCCCCAAAGATGGGTGAGCCTTCACTACAATCAGAATTAGGGTTTCAAGCCCTCTCTGAGCTTTAGACAAAGGATCAATCAAGGAATGACATGATCTTCAACTTATCTAAACCTCTCAAACATCCCCAATGGATCAAGAGGACTCCCACCTCAAGGATTAAGCATAAGGCTGCAACAGTCCTAGTGGATCAAGCCTCAAGATCGTCAGTGTCACCAAATTAGGGTTTTGGTCGACCAGGGCCTCTAGATGGGAATTTTTCTCTGGGCATGAGCCAATGCTTCAAAGCATAACCTAATATACCCCATGGAACCTCATGGACCCAATCATCAAGTCAATTTAGCCTCAGGGGATGCATTTACCAAAAATCAGGAATTAGGGTTTCTTGACCTAATTCACCCCTTGTCACTCTCGGGACTTTCATCCAAGTACAAACGCGAAAGTGGCGCGGAAACAGAGTCGCCAGCAATGTGTATTTATCCCAAGAGAGGGAAAGGAAACACTGCATAAACCTGAGGGAAGGAAAAAACATGGTCTCGCGACCAAGAGAAACAGGTAAGGGAGTCGGTTACGCGAGGGGAAGGTTTCAGCACCCCCTCACGTCCATCGTACTCGATGGGATCCACGCTTGTTATTATCAATCAAAGGGTGTAGGGTATCTGAAATTCAACTGCTAACTGGAAACTGGAAACAAAAGGTGAGATGGAGAAACGGGGGAAAAAGAAAAAAGAAAAGAAAAGGTGACTCGATAGGACATCGCCGCCCTAGGCCTACGTATTCCCTCGTGCAATAGGAAAGTCAGAGTCAACGTAGTTCGGACTATGGTTTGGGGGAAAAGAGAAGGATGGTGCTCGGAGAGATCTCGCACGATCTCCTGCATACGTATCCTGCTCGCACGCGAGAATCAGAGCGACGTAGTTCCCCTCACTAGGGATGGCTTTGCTTTGTTTGTGTTTTTTAACGGAAGACGCCAAGGTTCGCATTCCAGAAGTTAGGTGTCGCAGCTCGTTGTACGAGTCTTAGGCATTTACTTGTTTGCGGTAGAACGGAAGTGACACATCCTTTACGAATGGAGTGAGGAAGATGAGAAGAGAATTGTTTGTTTGTTGATTTTTAGAAGAAGTTTTTTGATTATTTTGTGTTTATAACAAGTATTGCACTAAAGTCTATGACATAGGAACGAATGCGCGCATGGTCGTCCTAACAGGACGTATGCTAAACACTCTAGAGAGACGAAGGGAAACCCCCCCCCCCCTTTCATTTCCCATGTACTTAAGGCTCATGGTGTACAATAAATGTTGTTTTTATTACATGATTTTGATTTTTGTTTTAATATGAGAGAAGAGACTCAAAGGGAAGAAAGGAAAAAGTCTAAGTGGGGGGAAAGACTAAAAATCCTAATGTTGTCATACATGGATGTCCTATGGTTATGTGGAGCATAAGAACCACCTAAGTCTAAAGAGAACAGAGGGATAACACTATCTAATGCTTATCCTACCTCACCTTAATCAAAAATTAAGGATGAGCTAGGATCCCTAAAGGATGTGAGAAAGTTCTACACAATCAAGCATTATATCATGCCATTCACAAAAGAGAAAGATAAGTAAAAGAGATGAGAGATGAAAGAAGAGATGAACATGGATAACCATCCACATGTTCAAGTACCTTACCTCTGCCCCTACACAAAAGGTTAGTATATAATCAATCACAAGTAATGAATTCAAGTGAAAGAAGCTAAACAAAACAATACTTGTTGTTTTAGAAAGACAACTTAAAAAGAAAATAATGTTTAAACCAAAAGGGAAGGGTATTAATGGTTAAGAACCAACACAAGTAAGTAGGTATGTCTCAAGGATCTCCACTAATGTTAAAGTATCAAACAAAGTCAAACTAGGTTGAAACATGCACCAAAAGTTCACACAAATGCAAGTTGTACATTAACTATGCAAAATGAATGCATATGGTTCACAAACATGAACTAATGCACATGTAAACATCAAAGTCAGAAGTGAAGGACATTTAAGAATGTATCAAGATGTCATTAATGTAGCATATGATTCATGAATGCAAGTATTGAACATGTAGGAAAAAGTGTGAGCAAACATCATTCAAGTTCTAACAATGAAGCATACTTGAAATGCAAGTAGGAAATGAAAATGGAAAATGAATAATCATGCCATATGAATGCAAGTAAGTAGCTCAAGATATTTAAAATGATGTTTAAAAGTCAATAATGGAAGCACAAAGTCCAAAAAAGTATCACATTCAAGCACATTGATGATTAAGAGCAAACATGTTCAAGTTAGGTCAAGCAAGCATACAAAAGTTTATGCACTTAAGAAAACTTGTAATGTGAAATTATAGGTCATGGTATATGGTTGAGGATGATTACAAACAGAAGTGAATCATGTTTATGTGATGGTTCAAGATCATGCAAGTGTTGGTACAAACAAGTGCTCAAAGAGGATCAAGTAAGAATGCACAATTACACAAGGTCTTTCAAGTTAAAACAAATGCATACAAGTCATGTAAGGATGAACTTTGAATGACCTATAATATGATGAAAGTGACCTATAATATTCATGCCATATGAATTAAAAAAGTCCTCAACAAATGGTCAAAGAAGATTATACACAATGCTCATTACGACCTAAACATAAGTCTTCTACATTCACACAAACCAACATGCTTTCATACAATCCATAAATTCATGTTAAGATGATGAAGAAATTAAGAAAAGATAAGTGAATTGAAGTAAAATCAGTGTGCAAACAAGCTTCAAAAGGATGGCTCAAAATCCATTACCAAACATGCTCAAACTTGCCTCACAAAATCATACAAGTCACCAAAACAAGCAGCTCAAAATTTTTATCCAAAAGCCAACACGAAATGACCCAAAAAATACATAAAAAATGCATGACAAACCTTAGCATATCACAAATACATGTACTAATCATTAGCCAAAAATTCAGTGCACAACTATGTGAAAAAAATTCCACAATATAGCATAAGTCATGGTTTAGTGCACACACAAAAGGAATTACAAGAAAATTTATGAAAATATGCCAAAACATGATGAAATCAGAAAATAAAATATGTAAAAATTATTCAAATGTCTGAGAATGCATCATGAATTTTTATGGAATTTTTGGATGCTCAAATGTATTTTTATAAAAATAAAAATGAAACATGCATGCAAAGAAAATAAAAAAACAAAGGAAATGGTCCAGGGGGTATGCATAACAACTTGAGCCCAACCCATTACCACGTATTCAGAGGAGGTGTATGCTATGGAGTTCAGTCAATCCATTGACTCAATCTCATCCCTTGGATGGAGTCAGCACATGATCATCAAGAAAGTACATACATCGAACAAACCACATTGCGTGCTCATGATAAGATATGATGATACTACCACATGTAAACACCAAATTCATATTAATTCAGAAATTAGAAGCACGTGAGGGGAGTGTGGTTCATTAATGTGCTGGCATATTATCATCCCTTGGATCAAAAGCATCTAACGGCCACGACTTAAACTGGACTCAGGCTAGGGTTTATGTGAGTTCATCAACTCAGGTGGCTGGAGAAGACTCCGGTCGTCTTCTCCGGTGATCCTCTGCCGTGGACAAAATTTCAGGTGACCAGAAACACACAAACCTTATATCAAAATGTTCCTCTCAACTAGTAGATCATGAATCTAGCATTAAAAATCACAAACAACACACATTCAGAGAGAATCGAAGCCAACAAGTTTGCCCTAAGATTTTCAACTAAGCACCTAAGGTGTCTATCAACTAGCCAGAGGTCACATTGCTCCTACTGAGCTTCAATCATGCAAAAACAAGTGAAATTAGATCAAAAGAGAACAAGAGGCTTGAACTGAAACCTGTGCTTTTTACTGCTTCCTTAGCTTCAAAGAATACCAGAGGTGAGGTTCCACTTGTTTCTCGAACTTTATTTTGGCCAAATAAAGGCTATGGAGAAGCTTAGAAATTCTTGAAAATTAACTGTTGAATGTGTGAATCAATCTGGAAATAGCAGCTTGAATCTCTTTCTTTACTCCATTGATGCTTCTCGATGAAGAATGGAGGAGAAAATTGCAAAGAGAATGAGTAAATCTTTGAGAGAAAGAGAGAAAAGATTGAGAGAAAGAAGGTGGAAATTTCAGAGAAGTGTGTAGAATGAAGTGTCCTCCTTTCAATTCTGTTAGTGGGAGCCTTATATACCTTGAGTTAACTATTAACCACCTTCGTTAACAGTTAGAACTCTGATTAGGGTGAGTGAGTCAACTGAGTGAGTGAGTCAA
This sequence comes from Lathyrus tuberosus, assembly GCA_022829125.1. Lineage (NCBI taxonomy): Eukaryota > Viridiplantae > Streptophyta > Magnoliopsida > Fabales > Fabaceae > Lathyrus > Lathyrus tuberosus. The sequence goes on from JALAZF010000170.1 coordinate 4,498,990, forward strand.
GTTAGTTAGACACGAGTTGTGTGGTTTTTGTTTAAGTATGGAGAGGTCATGGAGTGTTATGGTGGTGGTGAAGTGAATGTAAGGTGATGATGAAGGGTATTGAACAACATGGCTTGCTCTGAAATTTTTTTTCTTCTTTCTTTTGTGTTTGAATATATATAGTAATAAGTACATGGTCATGCAGTGTGTGTAAGGGACATGTTTAACTTGTTAGGGTAATGTTATGTATGAAGGGATGATGTATGTGAATCATGCGCATGTAAAAGTAGAAAATGAACAAAGTCTGTCTTGGTTTGGTTTGCTTGGTAATGAAAAAAAACAGCCATCATGAGGTGAACTTTGGATGAAGGAATCTCCATAACCATAGGGTGAAATGGTGAGTTTAATGGCTCTTTGGAAAGAAAACATGGAGTAAAGCAAGGTTTATGTTCAAGACAATTACAAATAGAACCTCTAAGATGTATAAAAATGATCAAAAAGATGGGTATGCATAAATGGTGTAGCAGGTCAGCCTGACCTGGCCCGACCAGCTCATGCGCTTGTGAAAATATCAGTGAGAGGTTACCCATTTTGAGCCACCATATCTCTCAAAGGAATGACCAAATGAAAAAATTTCCAACACCAAAGTTGAAGGGGATATGTAAATGAACAAAAGTCATGTTGAACTCTTTTCCATTTGGAGTCTCTATCATTGAGAAATTTGACCATGAACTTAGGCACAACATGCACACCAAGTGTTTGTGGAAATTATGGCGCATTGGCTGGTCATGACTTGCCATTTTGCCTTGATTTCTCTTCACTTTGATCCATCATGTCTCTCTCAAATTTGGTCCAATGGGGATGTTCTTGGTTTGGTTTTGAAGCTTGAAATGTGAACTTTTGATAGGCCTCCCTTACTTTTCAATTTGGTGATGGGAAAATGGAGAAAGAATGCTCTGAAGTTGAACTCTCACCATGCCAAAACTTGCCATAAATAGAAACCCTAGTTTCTATTTTTGGCAACTTTGCACATTTCTTGATTTTTGATGATTCTCTTATTATTTCTTGATCAAATCTTCACCAATGATCATATTTGACATGAGGAACATGAATTTGACCTCAAAAAGTCAAGAGTTAACTTTTTCCTCTACACAGTTGACTTTTCCCCAATTCTCCTGATTCTCAATCAATTGATCAATTGAAACCCTTCCAAGTCAAATTGATGGACAATTCTTCATCCTTAGACCCTTGAGGACATGTAGAATACCATAGAATCAAGTCTTGCCCAAAAAATCAGAAATAAACTGATTTTATGGCAAACCCTAATTTTGAACCCTCAGTCTAGGAGAAATCAACACATCCTCCAAATCAAAATTCCTCTGAGTATGATGTGTATCCTCTCTAACAAAGATGAGATATGCCATTTAGAAATGATAAAAGCTCAAAGATCTTGCCCATTGGGGTGTTATACTTTAGAATTCCAAAACCCTAGTTTGCACTAGTTAGGAGAATGTGACTTCCTTCAATCTTCTGTTGAATTCTCATATTGTGATACCTTGGGGACTCAAATGAGATAAATTGGGATATGAGGAGATCTTGTGACTTATCTGGAAAAGTTTGACTCTTGTCCTTTGACTTTGAACTGTCCATACCTTGGGACCACTGATCCCATGCCTTGCAACCAATGATGTATGATTTTGTATGACCTATTATGAAATACAAATGAATGAAGCATAAGCCAATTATTGGAGAAAAATAAGAGAGCAAATTTTGAGGTGTTACAGCTGCCCCTATTCAATCAACTGTGGACCTGAATGAATGAAAGCAACGACTGTCATAAATTCAAGGTACATAGGGATTGAATACAAAAATAACCGGAAAATTTTCACTCTGTGGGCAAAAGGGAAAGATATGTGTGACAAACAAAGCAGTGGTGATGAAGAGGTATTTGTGAAAAAGAACCTGGAACGAATGAAACCCAAAGGACGCCTGTTGGGAACGACCGAAGTTTTGCTTATAGTATGCCTATCTGGAACAGTTAAGGTGTGCCTGTCGGGGACGGTAAAGAGGGCCTGTCGGGAACGGCTAAAGTTGAAAACCTATGATATACCTATCGGGAATGGTAAATGGGCCTGTCGGGAACGACTGGGTTTAAAACTCAAAGGTCGCCTGTCGGGAATGGATAAAGTTGAAAACCTATGGGTTACCTATCGGGAATGGTAAATGGGCCTGTCGAGAACGGCTGGGTTTAAAACTTAAAGGCCGCCTGTCGGGAACGGCTAAAGTTGAAAACCTATGGGTTACCTATCGGGAATGGTAAATGGGCCTGTCGGGAACGGCTAGGTTTAAAACTTAAAGGGTCGCCTGTCGGGAACGGCTAAGGGAATCCTATCGGGAATGGTTCCTAAGAAATAAGGTTGACCATTACGTCTATCGGGAATGACTAAGGTTCAAAACTTAGAAGGGGCCTATCGGGAATGGCTAAGGGAATCCTATCGGGAATGGTTCCAGAAAAACGCGGTTAAGATGTAAGATCAAAAGATTTACAAACCGAGGAATAGGACTCTGGTGGGGAGGAAAGTAGTGAAACCCTTGTACTGCTTTGAAATGTCTGTTGAGGAATGAAAGAGGCATTCTTTTTGGCTTGGTCGATGTGATAGAAGGGAAACAATTTTGGGCTCTCGCACGAGTTACCAAAACTGGCTTATGCTTCACATGCATATGTTTGAATTTTTCCATGGCGTAATGCTCCATCTCAAATGGAAATGCTACACGTTTTTGAGGATGCAATGCATACTATATGCGAAATGCAAGGAGGCTCCTCAGCCAAAATAAATGCTGAGGAAAAGAAAGCTACTCCGCTGGGGATAACAAACTGGATTGTCCTCGTGGTCGCAAACCGTGCTGAGGAAGACAAATTGACCTGATCTCCTGATCTGGGCTCTGACCTGACAAACCTGTTGAGGTTGCTATAGGAAATGATAACTTTGCTGGGGAGGCATCATCTGAACCAGTCTGCTTGGGGAATAACTATAACCATAGAACTCCACTGGGGAAATTACAACTTTCTGACCTGGCTACTGGGGAATTGAGATCAAACGAACTCTTACTGAGGAAGGAAATACCTGCTGAGGGACTGAGATCCACCATGTTCCTGCTGGGGGATGACAACCTTAAGGAAGAAAATTCTTGTTGAGGTAACCGCTTCCGCTTGGGGAGAACTATTATTTAAGTCCTGCTGGAAAAGACACTGAAGACATCACGTGCCCTTGATGGGCTAACCTGCGAACATTAACACCTGCAAACGAAAGGGTGTACACATATGCCCCAGGGTATCACTGAATTTTGAATTCATCACCCAAGAACACCTGGCATTTAAAGCAATTTCAACTGTTTTCTTTTGCACGCATGTCATTGTAACACCTAGATGTTTTCAAATGCAATGTTTATAAAAAACTTGGACGTTTTTTTGCAATCAAAACAAACTGTAAAAGAAAACACAAGAAATGGATATTCTGAATAAAGAAAATTTTATTGCTTGAAAAGCCCGAAAATAGGTGTTTACATCAAGAGGAAATTCCTGGAAAGAGGTAATTGCTTGAAAGAGAAAAGAAACTATCCTAATGGCAATGTGGAACACGGAAATCCATTAAGTTTCAATCCTGCTATGGTTCATATGTCTTCAAGACTCTCCAAGTGCTTTGCTTTCCGAGGGGGATAATTGGACCGATTCCTATCCTTCGGAATGCCTCTTGTTGAAACGAGACGGGATATAGGTTACTCAGATCGCAGCCTTTCGCTAAATCCCTCTTTTGGCTGGATCGCCCTTTGCGGGTTTTCAATCCACCGGGATACCCCTTTTTGCCTAAGTTACCCTTTCGGGTTTTCAACTTATCGCGTGTACTAATTTTTTTATTTTATCCCTAATTTTTGCCCGAACCTTTTTTCTTTTTTATGGTTCGCCGGGATGCCCTTTTTTGTCTGGACTCTCTTTTTAATGTCCAGCGGGTCCGTTTATGCGAAGTATTTTTTGACTGCGTCTGAGTTCACAGGCGACGGAAAATCCTCACCATCCATAGTTGTAAGCATCAAGGCTCCGCCCGAGAAAACCTTCTTGACAACATATGGACCTTCATAATTCGGAGTCCACTTACCCCTGTGATCTGTATTAAGAGGAAGAATCCTTTTCAACACCAAGTCACCTGTCTGATAATTCCGAGGATGCACTTTCAAATCGAATGCCCGCTTCATCCTTCTCTGATACAGTTGCCCATGGCATACTGCTGCCAATCTCCTCTCTTCTATGAGACTCAACTCGTTGAACCTCGTTCAAACCCATTCAGCCTCATCAAGCTTGACATCCATCATGACCCTCAGAGAAGGAATCTCAACTTCAACCGGTAAGACCGCTTCCATACCATACACAAGAGAAAATAGGGTTGCCCCAGTAGACGTACGCACTGATGTACGGTACCCATGAAAAGCGAAAGGCAACATCTCATGCCAATCCTTGTACGTCACGACCATCTTTTGCATAATCTTCTTGATATTTTTATTGGATGCCTCGATGGCACCATTCATCTTTGGGCGGTATGGAGAAGAATTATGATGTTCAATCTTGAAGTTCTGGCACAAATCTTGCATCATTTTATTATTAAGATTAGAACCATTATCAGTGATGATCCTCTCGGGCACCCCGTATCGACAAATAATCTCTTTCTTGATAAACCGGGCAACCACCTGCTTGGTGACATTTGTAAACGAAACAGCTTCCACCCACTTGGTAAAGTAATCAATGGCCACTAAAATAAAGCGATGTCCGTTAGAGGCGGTGGGCTCAATCTTCCCGATCATGTCAATGCCCCACATAGCGAAGGGCCAAGGAGAATTCATCACGTTTAAAGGATTTGGTGGCACATGCACTTTATCAGCATAAATCTGGAACTTATGGCACTTTCAGGCATATTTAAAATAATCAGCCTCCACGGTCATCCAGTAATAACCAACTCGCAACAATTTCTTGGCCATGGCATGTCCACCAACATGGGTACCAAAAGAACCTTCGTGATCTTCTTGCATTAACATGTATGCTTCGTGTCTATCCACGCATCTGAGCAAGACCATGTCAAAATTTCTTTTGTACAATACGCCATCTTCATTTAAGAAGAAACTGCCCGCCAACCTTCTCAAATTCTTCTTATCATTATTAGATGCCCCAGTCGGATACTCTTGACTTGTCAAAAAATGCTTGATATCATGATACCAAGGTTTATCATTGGTCGTCGTATCGGCTACAAACACATGAGTAGATCTATCAAGCCGCATCACATCAATATTGGGTATATGATTCCACCAATTCACTTGAATCATAGAAGATAACGTTGCCAAAGCGTCTGCCATCTGATTCTCATCACGAGGTACATGATATAACTTTAATGTTTTGAAGAAAGTCAACAGTCTTCTCGTATAATCTCTGTAAGGGATCAAGTTGGGTTGATGGGTGTGCCAATCTCCGTTGACCTGATTGATCACTAGAGCAGAGTCCCCAAATACATCAGGAGTCTTGACCCTTAAATCAATGGCTTCTTCAATACCCATAATGCAGGCTTCGTATTCGGCTTCATTGTTGGTGACATCAAAAGTCAATCTGGCAGTGAAAGGTATATGGGAACCTTTCGGAGTTATGAGAACTGTCCCAACGCCACTACTATTCACATTAACAGCCCCGTCAAACATCAATTTCCACTTGTCATCAGGATCTGGTCCTTCATCAACTGGTGGCTCATCACAATCTTTCATTTTCAAGTACATGATGTCTTCATCAGGGAACTCAAACTTCATTGGCTGATAATCATCAATTGTTTGCTCAGCGAGATAGTCAGACATAATATTACCCTTTATGGCTTTTTGGGAAGTATATTGTATGTCATACTCAGTCAACACCATCTGCCAACGGGCAACCCTTCCGGTGAGAGCTGGCTTTTCAAAAATGTACTTGACTGGATCCATCTTTGATATCAATAGAGTTGTGTGAGTCAGCATATTGTCTCAAACGCTTAGCAGCCCATGCAAGTGCACAACATGTCTTCTCAAGCATTGAGTATCTAGACTCGCAATCTGTAAACTTCTTGCTTAGGTAGTATATGGCATGTTCTTTCCTACCTGTCTCGTCATGTTGACCGAGAACAAAACCCATTGAGTTTTCACGTACCGACAAATACATTATCAGTGGTCTCCCTGGAACTGGAGGCATAAGAATCGGAGGTTTCTGCAAATACTCTTTTATTTTGTCAAATTCCCTTTGACAATCATTATTCAAATGAATTGATTGATCTTTTATCAACAATTTGAAGATTTTCTCGCAAGTGGCTGTAAGATGAGAGATGAATCTATCAATGTAGTTCAATCTCCCTAAGAAACCACGAACTTGCTTTTCTGTTCTTGGCTCAGGCATATCTTGTATTGCTTTTACTTTTGCTGGATCAACCGCAATTCCTCTTTCACTGACAATAAAGCCCAACAGCTTACCAGATCTCACCCCAAAAGTACACTTATTCGGGTTCAGCCTCAGTCTGAATTGTCTCAACCATTCAAAAATCTTTTTCAGATTCACCAAGTGCTCTTCCTCAGTCTGCGACTTAGCAATCATATCATCAACATAAACCACAATCTCTTTATGAGTCATGTCGTGAAAGAGTGTCACCATAGCACGCTGATAAGTTGTCCCTGCCTTTTTCAAACCAAAAGGCATCACTTTATAGTAGAACGTGCCCCATGGGGTAATAAACGTTGTTTTCTCCATGTCTTCCGGTGCCATTTTTATCTGATTATAACCGTAGAACCCATCCATGAAGGAAAATACCGAGAATTGAGCTGTATTATCTACCAGCACATCAATGTGAGGTAATGGAAAATCATCTTTCAGACTTGCTCGATTTAAATCACGGTAGTCAACACACATTCGGACCTTACCATCTTTCTTAAGTACCAGGACGATATTCGCAACCTATGGTGGATAGCTGGTGACGGCCAAGAAACCCGCATCTAATTGTTTCTGCACCTCCTATTTGATCTTAATGGCCATTTCTGGTTTAGTTCTTCTGAGCTTCTATTTAACGGGGGAGCAGCCTTCTTTGAGAGGCAACTTGTGCACAACAATATCTATATCCAACCCCGACATATCTTGATAGGAGCAAGCAAAGATATCGACATACTCGCGCAACATCTCAATCAGCTCTTTTTTCACATTCTATGCTAGGCTTGCCCCTATTTTGACCTCTTTCTTCATATCCTCGGTGCCAAGGTTGATGACCTCTAGTGACTCTTGATGAGGCTGAATAACTTTTTCCTCCTGTTTCAATAATCTGAGCCATAACATAACCGTTATCAACAGAATCTGAAGGATTGTTTCTGCATGAATGATGGTTCATGCTTTATTTTAGAAAGAGCTTTTTGAAAAGAAAGAAAACAAACTATGGAGAAAAACATTGCCATTTTTATTTGAAATAAAATGAAAAGTGTAAAATTAAAGACAGGGAACACAATTTTTGAATACAAAAACGTCCTTTTATTGATGATAAACTTGCATATGAAACAAATGTGGCCCTACAATGAAATCACTAAGCCTTGGGCAAGGGCATAGGATTTTACATGCAACATGAAAAAAAACAAAGAAAATTACTCTTTCTGCAGGGTGACTTGGATGAGGTCTTCAGAAAACCAGTTGTTCAGCTTCTGCCCCGGGACAAATGGGTGCACCCAATTGTCCATGTCATAATCGTTGTCCCCAGCATCTTCCGTTGTAGCAAAGACTTGACCAGGGTTGATAATCCCCCCACTAGAAAAAATGACAGGTCCCTGACGCTTTTGGCCTTCTAGCTGTGAAGCTTGAGTAGGCTGGTAACCAATTCCACACTTTTCTTCCTTAAAAGGCAACTCAATTAACTCACCCCAACCTTCAGCATGGCCTGACTGAACTACTTCGAGAGTATGTTTGTAAGAAACTATAGAAGTCCCCGCTTTTGTTTCATTGGCAGGAGGGTCACCTTCAATACTCACTGCTTCGAATGCTTGACAAAGAGTTTCATGGATCTCGCCGTCCATCTCCACATATTTGAATGACGACAAATGACTGACAAATATATCCTCCTCTCCACATATCGTGACAACCTGACCATCCATGACAAACTTTATCTTCTGGTGGGGTGTTGACGAAACGGCCCCTTCAACATGTATCCACGGGCACCCTAGCAAGCAGCTATAAGCCGGCCGGATTTCCATCACATAGAAAACCGTACTAAACACTTGGGGTCCAATCTTCACAGGCAACTCTACCTCCCCAAAAACTGATCTTTTAGAGCCTTCGAAAGCGCGCACCACTAAATCACATGGTCGGAGTACAACCCCCTCAACATCCAACTTTGTCAAAGCCTTCTTCGGCAGCACATTCAGGGACGAGCCAGTATCTACCAACACATGGGACAAGACTGCCCCTTTGCACTCCATGGAGATGTGGAGAGATTTGTTATGATTTCTCCCCTCTGGCGTCAGATCAAAATCGGTAAACCCCAACCCGTTACTGGCATTGACATGGGAAATAACACCCTCGACCTGGTTCACCGATATCTCCTGTGGAACATACGCCATATTTAAAATCTTCAGCAGGGCGTTGCGATGTGCCTCGGAACATAATAGTAATGACAAGATAGAAATCTTGGAGGGAGTTTGATGCAGGTGATCCACTATTTTGTAATCGCTCTTTCGGATAATCCTCATAAACTCTTCAACGTCTTTTTCAAAGGAATTACCAGGCTCCGCCCTTTGCATGGGCTCTTCATTTACTACCTGCTTTCCTTTAGCTTTCGCCAAAGCTTCAGCATCATCGTTTCGTAGCGTCTGTGGAGCAAAGAGCCTTCCACTACGGGTAAAACCACCCATTCCTCCTACATTCCCCACACTTGAACCAGTTTCCTTGGGAACCTCCACTTCCTATTTCTGCCCTTGATAATAAACATCAGCTCCGTAATTCCATGGGATCGCTTTTGTACTTTCATATGGTATAGGACCCGAAATAGTTATAGTTACAGGGGCTACCTGTTCAGGCACAAGGATCTGCATAGGTGCCAACACAGGAATCTCTGCTGGAGTAAAGTAGATAGTAATTGTTGAGACCGTGTCGTCCCTCATTCCCATCTGATCAAACTGTAAAAGACCCTCATACATCATCATCTAAAGGCACTTCCTCTATTCATCACAACCGTTCACCACAGTCAAACATTCTGAACAATTTTCCAGACAACCAGGGAACACGCACCCTTTCAACAAACGTCCTTTCACCACCGCCAAAGATGTTCTGACATGATTAACATCTGTCACCAGGTTCAGGCCTCTGTCTTCTTCTATTGCATTGACCTTTGGTCCGCCATGCGGGGGCATGGGGTTTTGAATCACATTAGGATTAGAAACGAAGTTGATAGCTTTCGATTCAACCAGATCCTGAACTACGTGCTTAAAAGCTTTGCAGTTCTCTAGATGGTGGCCGGGCGCACCCGAATGGTATTCACACTTCACATTTGCATCATAGCCATAAGGTAGCTTTCCTACGGGTGGTGCCAAAGTCTTAACTGTACCAGCTTTAAGCGGAGCAAATTCTGCAACATCTGGGCATATGTCATAGATAAAGTGTCAAAGTGGCGATCACTCATTCTCTGCCTCGGTTGGTATTGTCTTTGAGATTGTGGCCGAGATTCGGAAGCCGAAACCGGAATAGTTACAGCTGCTGCTTGATGGTACGAGCCCTGACGTCCTTTACCTTTGCCCCACTGTCCGTAGGCAGCACTAGTTTCACCTTCACGCTTCTTCGAACTATTCCCAAAAAGCCTCTTTGCAATGGAAGAGCCTGCCCCACTTCCATCTTGAATTTTCCCCAATTTTAATAGATTTTCAATTCTCTCTCCCGCTATCACAATGTAAGAGAACCCAGTGGACAGACATCCGACCAAGCGATCCAGATATGGGCCCTGTAAAGTATTCATAAACATATCAGCCATTTCCCTTTCCATCAGCGGGGGTTGTACTCGAGCAGCTAGCTCACCCCACCTTTGGGCGTATTGTTTGAAACCTTCCTTCGGATCCTGTGTCATATTCTGCAATTGGGTACGATTAGGGGCCATGTCAATGTTATACTGGTACTGTTTCAAGAAAGCATCGCCCAAGTCCTTCCAGTTTCTGATATATGCTCTCTCTAGCTTCATGTACCATTCCAATGAAGCTCCTGACAGACTATCCGAAAGAAATACATCCACAACTTTTCATTGTCAGAATATGCAAAAATCTTCCTGAAATACGCCTAAATATGAGTCTTAGGACAGGTACTTCCATTATACTTGTCGAAGGTTGGAGGCTTAAACTTTGGAGGGATCCTCACCCCTTGCACCAGCCCCATGTCAGCAACATCAATTCCCATGGAGTTTTGACATTCCATGGCTCTTACCTTCTTAGCCAACTCTTCATACCTTATGTCATTACCATCAATATGGACCCCTATGTCAGCATTCAGCACAGAGAACTGATCATCTTGATGGTCCTCTACATGTTGATGATTAATATGGCCAACGCCACCAGGAGCTCTGCCAGGAGGATCAACTGCCACTCCGCCGGGAGGATTAACTTCCGCTCTTCCAGGAGGATTAACATTGGGGATTTCCACTTCCAATCTTTGAACTGCAGTTCTCAAGTCTTGCTGCCCCTGGGCTATTCCCTGCATAAGGTTCATGAACTGCTCCATACCGGTCCTCATTTCAGTGAGTTCTGCCTGCATCTATTCCATGATTCTGGCTTGATTTTGTCGAGTCACGTAGCGATGAATGTTGAGATCAGCTATTCTGCCTGCAACCAAATAAAGGTTAGGAAATCCTGTTGCGAGTACCTGTTATGCAAAATGATATGTTATGAAATGTATGCATATGACATGTTTTTTCACTTCCAAAGGTTTTTTTACACCCCGATTCCAGTCTTAATGTACATATTGTTGAGAGAAATTTGTTGAGCAGAACCGTGATGTGATAAAGTGTTATGATAATGTGCTTGTGAACGTAACGCTGCTAAGGAACCATTTTTTAATAAACCATTGATTTGAATTAACAGAAAGCCAAAAAGTGTTGAAGCATTCTACAACGAGTTCGCAAACTGTAAATACATCAAGAAAGTGGCTCCATCAACAAGCCTGATGGTAACCACAGTACATCAACAAAAACTGCACTAGGAAAATAAAGAAGAAACTATCAATCATTTAGATCCAAATCTTTCAACTTCTCACCAGAGTACTAGATTTTTTCATAGAGTATTATGGTGCGCTGATGGTTTGGCCTTTCAATCATTTCTTTGATCAAAATATCCCTCTTCGTCAGAGCTTTGGCTAATGAATCCATGTGCATCAAAAGAGCTTCGTCATCACTCACCTGCTTAGGCTTTTTCACACCAACTCGCCTCTTGAGTTCCCCTACTTCTGCCATAACATCTTCAAGTTCCTTCTTGGAAGCTTTCAACTCCTCTCTATGTAGCGCGATTTTTGTGGTTTCGAATCACTATCGCTTTGGTACTACAGTTCGATTCATTTTTTATCCTATTGAAGCTGATGAAGGAAGGGAAATAAATGTCTCCAATTAACCCTGCTTGCAAACTGAGGTTAAACAGTCAAAACTGTTGGTTTACAGATGCGGCTTTAGTTCGTGGGTCTCTCTCTGCTTATTTTGTTCAGAACGAAATACCGGGATTGTTCATGGGGGATTTGTTAGGAAAATGTGCTAGATTGGCGGGAGGTAGGGGACTTTGGGGTTTTTCGATTAGTGTGCTCGCTAAGATTCTTTTTCAATCTTATGCCTACGTATTCCCGGGATAGGGAAATCAGAGCGATCGTAGTTCCTCCTATTCTATGGGAGGAAATGGTGTTTTGGTGTCTTGTTCAAAGCCCAAGACATGAAGCTAAAGGTGGTTTATATCTTGTTCTAAGCCCAAGATGTGAAGCTGAAGGGTGATGACTTTAGAGAGAATTTGTCATCTATAAAGGGGTTTGTTTGTCACAATTGTTGCGTGACTGATTATAAAGGAGAATTACTTTAACAGGGATATGCGAATCCAGCAATGCCATAATTTCCTTTATAGGGGATTTTCAACCTGAAGCAGAAGACTTTAACTCAGTTTAGAGCAATTCCATCTTTCCTTAGGAATTTCTCATGCTAAAAGAGGGGCAGTGGCGTGGATATAAATAATCCAGAGGCTTGCCGCTTACAGCAATTAGACAAGGGAAAAGGAGTTGTTGATGTTTGTATGTTGTGACCAAAGCATGATTTCATGCTAAAAGGTTGATTGAATCAAACGGGGATTTCTTTATACAAAGCCTGAGAGGAGGCTATTGACCCAACAAGAGGATGCTTTTGTGTCTCGTACGAAGCCTGAGATAGAGGCTAAAAGGGTTGACTCAACAAGAGAGTGTTTTTATATGTGTCTTGTACGAAGCCCAAGACGGAGGCTAAAAGAGTTTGACTCAACAAGAGAGTCTTTTATACTCACCAAGAGAGTGATTTGTATCTCGTACGAAGCCCGAGATGGAGGCTAAAGGTGATCGACTCAACAAGAGAGTCTTTTTTATACTCAATAAGAGAGTGTTTTGTATCTCGTACAAAGCCCGAGATAAAGGCTAAAAATGTTTGACTCAACAAGAGAGTCTCTTATACTCAACAAGAGAGTGATTTGGTATCTCGTACGAAGCCCGAGATGAAGGCTAAAAAGGTTAGCTCCGCCGGGGAGAATCATTGTACAAAGCCCAAGAGGAGGCTAGGGTTACTGTTTTAGTTGAGTGACAGGTCCAGTATGTTGGTTAAAAGAGAAAATCAATTCTTATATGGGTAATGTTCTACTCATGGATTTGATCTGAGGACCGGGATTATTTCCTGTTCTTTAAGGAAACGGGGAATCCGAAGGGTATTGAGACTGCCCAAGTCTACGGTGTTTTTTCCTATTTTTGAAAGGAACTTGAGAATGTCTTCAAGACTCAAGGAGATTAGACTGTCCAAGTCTAGAGTTTTATCTTTTGTACTATGCTTAAGAGAGGTTAAGAGACAGTACGTTCACGGTAGAAAGATCTAGACTCTTTGAAAGACTGTTCAATTAAGATGACTAATTTCTGTTCCTATACCTTTAAGAGGTCGTTGAGACAATTTGTACGAAGCCCAAGAGGAGGCGAGAAAAACTTTTAAGAAGCCGACGAGACAATTTGTACGAAGCCCAAGAGGAGGCTATCTTCCCGGAGGAAGAATTATTATACGAAGCCTAAGAGGAGGCTGTGAAAACTTCTAAGAAGCCGACGGGTCCTTGTACAACGCCCAAGAGGAGGCGGGGATGCTTTTAGGAAGCCTATGGGTCCTTGCACTAAGCCCAAGAGGAGGCTGATGAACAGTTCCAGAAGGGGTTTCACTTGGAACATTGGCCTTTTGTATATGAACTAGTACACAGTCGATATGAGTTTATGAAAGAAGACTTATAGTGAAACAGCCCCACAATATAGTTATATACATATGAAAGCGGTAAATAAAAGCGGGTAAACACTTACTCGGTTGTAGAGCTTCCATGTTGTATTGCTAGTTGTTAAACAAAGAGATTGAAAATAACAGTATATTACAAAATCAAAGGAGAAAGTGCTTTTTGTAACACCCCACTTTCCCATTTTATAAAATATAAGAATATTACAGATAAAATCAGAGTTTTCAACTTTTACAAGTAGGATGCCACACCAATAAAATCAACATAAAAATTCACTTTTCATTAAATGAAGTAAAACAGCCGAATAATCATTTCGTAAGTTCACGGCACACTTGCCAACATACTCCAAAACTCCACATAAACTCGTGGTCCTCAAAATATTGAATTTAAAAAAGATACGTAACAAAATTCAATACAAAATAACAATTAATAAAATCCCCAAAATTGCCGTATTACGTATCAGAGCGACTCCTACGACTCAAACAGGCAACACGCACTCCAAGCAACTCAAGTACCTCGATTAACTGTACTTCCGAAGAAGCACAAACACAACAACAACAATGGGGTGAGAACTACTTTCAATAATAAATGGTGAATAATACATATTAAGGGTAGTTACTCACACCGAATCATACAATCACATAATCACGACCTACTTGTCACTCGCAACCATAATTCAATCAACATATAATAATAATGCAATGCGACTCAACAACAGACACAATGCATGTGGTACCAAAATCACAATGGTTCATTCAATCGAACCCGGATAAATCACATACACCCCTACTTGTCAATGATTTATCCCACCACACTCCACATTGGAGTTCGGATGAATCACATACACTCCTCCTGAGCAATTATTCATCACCACCGACACCATGAAATGCACAATACGAATATGCACACAACACACCTGTATAATAAAATTACACATTGTCACGATCCTCCTGATCACACATAAAATAGTCATTCACCACAACACAATTCACACACAAAACACATGTATAATAATCAGTTATACATTTACACGATCCTCCTGATCACACGTAAGCCATACACTTACCGTAATTCTCACCGGAAATACCTCACCTATAACACAACATCCTCACACACAAATTATACACACGAGACTATCCTCAAGTAAAATACACGATCCTCATTGATCCCAAGTGGGTCATGCGCTCAATGCAATTCACCAAGAATTACCTCTGCTACCCCAAGACAGCTCGCACCTCACACAAACAGTGCCACACAACACATTCTGCACGCCTCACAAGGCACTCATCCACTAATTAGCTAATTACTAATTAATTCACCAAAACTACTAAATAAACTATTTTTATCACCAATCCTACATTTCTCAAGGTCTGACATCTATCCCCAACCTCTCAAACCAAAAGAAACCACTTCGGACTCGAAAACGAGAAAGAAATAGCGAAACGCCAAAATTCTGCACCCTCGCTGGCCATACGCGTATTGCCTTGTGCCATAAGCGTATTGCCCAGCTCGCTCGTCCATCCCTACGCGTATCATACGCGTACATCCTCTCCTCCCGCCCTGCCATACACGTATTACCCTACCTATTACGCGTATGGGCAGAGACCTATTTTCCATCAAAAAGCCCATTCTCAGATCCAATACGCGTATCCCCTTCTCATACGCGTAATGCCTCTCCCTTACGCGTAATGCCCAAGCTCCATACGCGTACCGTTACGCGTACGGGCAGAGGGCCGTGCCAATCCTCCTTTTGGTCCTCCCATACGCGTAATGACCATAGCCGTACGCGTATTGCCTTACCTGATACGCGTATGGCTAGATCTATTACGCAAACTCAGCTTCTCCACACCAGTCTGGGTTCTGCTACGGGATCCTCACTTTTCCACTCTAATTCAGTCCTAAAATTAGTTCTACATCAGTTTTATAACCTACAATTTCACCCTACATATTTTACCTGTTATGACTAATCGAAATACAGTCTTAGATCTAATTTCGTGCCCTCAACCTGCATCAAAACAGATCTGCAACCAAATGCATTCATACAGCAGCAACAATACAATTTATACACGAAAGCCAAACTATCATCAATGATTCAATACATACCAGACATCAAACATTCATATCATACTCAGAATTTCATCAACCAATAAGCATACGAAAATCCTACGAGGGAAAGGACCCCTCACTACCCTTTCATGTTATCATCACCTGTATTGAACCCATTCTCCCCCCTTACCTCGAATTTCCTAATCAAATTCATGCGAAATAGATGAAGATGAGTGCCCTAGCTCTTCCTTGTTCTTCCTTTGTTCCTCTTTCTCTTTTCCAATTGTGATTATGGCTAACTCTCCCACTAACCCTCACTAATCTTAGCTTAATTACTAAACTGCCCTTAATTCATCCACTAGCCCATTATCAAATTAATTAAAAATTAGATTTTAATTTACTAATAATATTAATAATGATAATAACCATAATAATAATAATAATAGTAATAATAATATTAATAATCTTAGCCATATTAATAATAATAGTATTTACCTTACTATCGTTATTAACTATGCCCACACATAATCCAACATTACATTATCGTTATCCCGACATCTCCATTTACCGGTTCCGCTAAGGACACTACGCCTATGCGCTCAACCACACACACCCTTAACAAGGCCAAACAAACAAAATAGCACTGACGACCAAATAATTTAAAATGGGGTGTTATAACTTTCCCCCACTTAAATAATTTTCGTCCTCGAAAATATACTGAGACGAACCACTCCGGATACGACTCTTGCATCCGACTAACCAACTATCATGCCAACAAAAGGCACACCACGAATAACACACTGACAAGATGCAATGCCCATACAATGCACTTGACGACTAACTCACGACTCAAAGAATACCCAAGTTACGAACACCTAGGTTCACTCTAGAACCAGAACACAACAAGATCGTTACCCTCACCCTAGGT
Source organism: Lathyrus tuberosus (assembly GCA_022829125.1). Lineage (NCBI taxonomy): Eukaryota > Viridiplantae > Streptophyta > Magnoliopsida > Fabales > Fabaceae > Lathyrus > Lathyrus tuberosus. The sequence continues at coordinate 4,515,482 of JALAZF010000170.1, forward strand.
AACACTCCCCTAATTCCCCACATTGGAATTAGCTCCACGCACTCGAACCATCATGATGGAAATGAGGCGACAACAAAAACAAGAACATAGAGTTCCACGACCCAACATCGTTTCAGCAACCTCTACATAACCGTTATACCAACATCCTTGTCATACAACATTATTACAACAATGTTACGTTCCACCAATCGAACATATAACCAAAACATCAATCTACATAGTAGCCCATGAATAATATTTAACCTTTCACCTAACACTTTCATTTTGAAACTTCCAATGGTCTCATCATTCCCACGTGTTTCCAATGTTCAACCTATGAACCCTCACAAGTCACACACGCATAAGCGAAATGTACCACATCATGCTTTCGATGCGCACTCTGATTACTCGCCACAATCAACTCTACCAATTTTATATCCAATTCCTGACTCTCTTTAATATTCACCAGAAGGGTCATAGTTCATTTCTAATATACCCAACCTCACACTCTACTGTGTTCTCACAAACCAGACACAAGTCTCTGAACTACTCAAATAATTCTAATCCTCTGACCATCAAAATAGACATGTATAAAACTTTTGACTTAACTCATCAGGCACGATATTAATTCCACCAATAGGATAATTCTAGCTAAAGTCATAACTCATCAAGAATCCCAACCAACCTCGTTGTCTCGTACTCCATTATTTGCTACTAAACAGGTATGCAATGTCCTTGTGATTACTAAACACTTCGAACCCAAAACCGTAAAAATAATACCTCCAGATTCTCAACACAAAAGTAACTGCAGCCATCTTGAAATCATGAATCCTCAATTGTCGTAAAACATAAGCCACGACCTTACCATCTTGCATCACCACACTGGCTAAACTCATCATAGACACAGTCCACCACCTCACAAACGGTTTGTTAGGATCACGCAGAATCAAAACTAGAGCCGTAGACAAATTCTACTTCAGCCCTCTCAAACTTTCCTCACAATGAACATCCAAAGCAAACGACTTACCCTTTGCAAGTCAGCTGAAGTAGCGAAAATGCTAACTTGGAAAACCTTCCATAACCTCCGGTAATAACCACTAAAGTCCAAAAAGTTTATAATCACCTTAACCGACTTCGGAGCCTCTCATTGTAGAGCTGCATCTACCTCCGATGGATCCATAACAATACCATCATCAGCAATAACACATCCGAGAAAACTAACCTTTCTCGACCCAAAATTCTCACTTGAATAATTTAGCATAGAAATTCCTTTCTTTTCAACACTTGCAACTCGACTCTCAAACACCCTACATAGTCTCCTTCTAACTTTATAATAGATCCGAGTATCCCTAATGAACACCACTCCGAACTCATCCAATCTTGTCTAGACTCACATACAAGCTTAACCGAGTAAATAACAACTTATTCTGATGATAACAACCATAACCCGCCACATGAAATCGATCAGAGCCTTAACTCGCCCAAATTCACCACTCTTATCAAACGTTCCCAACAATTGTAATTCCAATCAAACTCAACACACCATTCCAATCATCTATTCTTGAAAGTGGGCACTTATTCTTAATCTTACCTTATTCAGCTGTCAGTAATCCATACCCAACTTCATTCTCTGGACAATCCAAATCCCACAAATTCCAACATGTATCAGCAATCATCCCAAAAGAACTCTCAATCTTGATATTACATCCACACCCAAGGGTTTTCTCAAAATTCCCTTAAATGCTCTAAAACTCTAAGAACTCCAAAACTCATTAAAACTCTAGATTTTTCTCTCCATAGCCTCAATACCCTTATACACATCACGCATGTTATTCCATCCGGAAACACATCTAGGAATCATGCACAATTGGCAGCCCTCACTGTGGCTTTCCTATCAATTCCAGTACACTATTAACGTAGACATACAAATATCTTAGTCTCATCTCCTAATAGTTCTTCCACTTACTTACCAGATAAAAACTTCAACTATCCATCTTCGTCCAATTTAAGTTTACTTTCTATACGGAGTCATTGACATCAGACTCATATCAAGTGCTGAATCAATAGCCACCTCTACCTTATTAATACGCCTGTGATTCACTTATCTCGCCAGAAAATAAATTCAAAAATTTGCAAACCACAGGTAACTCAACACATGTAACTTCACTACTAACTCGCCACAATGCGAACGTTAATGTATCGAGGCTTCACCCAATAGATGTCCACCCATTCGCTCAGCCCACAACGATACCAGTTCTCTACCATTACCCAACTCGGATCCACCCTCAGAAAGACATCAGGGATTACCCAACACTGGCATATCTCTAGCCATCACTTGTTCTCTACTCACTGAAAAGCAATCACCAACAATATCTGATTGTCCTCCCTCGAAGACATCCTTTAACTTGATCGACCGACAAATACTTTTCTTTTACCTTTTTTTCAGATAATAAAGATCTATACCGACTCAACACAACCATCTTCCACATCACATGCTATCTTAATTGTCAAGGTGCGTCTATCCATTCATCTTGATTCCGACTACTATCAACAAGAGATTGAGGGTGATCAGTTCCCCAATTTGTTCATAGACAGCCAGTCATCCTGATGAAGTATAGGCCCTTCCTTACCAACCATGATAACACTCCATTACTTACCAATCCGTCCTTCCAGAGTGGAAGTATCCTGGAGAAGAACTAGATTCTCCCCCACTTATATCAACCTCAACTTCGGCAACCAACGGTTAGAAGACAAGCACGTATCGACAGTGTTCTACACACATGTCGCATACAACGACACAACTCATACTAGACAACTTGGTCGGACGGACCGACCTGCTCTGATACCAATTGTAACACCCCACTTTCCCATTTTATAAAATATAAGAATATTACAGATAAAATCAGAGTTTTTAACTTTTACAAGTAGGATGCCACACCAATAAAATCAACATAAAAATTCAATTTTCATTAAATGAAGTAAAACAGCCGAATAATCATTTCGTAAGTTCACGACACACTTGCCAACATACTCCAAAACTCCACATAAACTTGTGGTCCTCAAAATATTGAATTTAAAAAAGATACGTAACAAAATTCAATACAAAATAACAATTAATAAAATCCCCAAAATTCCCGTATTACGTATCAGAGCGACTCCTACGACTCAAACAGGCAACACGCACTCCAAGCATCTCAAGTACGTCGATTAACTGTACTTCCGAAGAAGCACAAACACAACAACAACAATGGGGTGAGAACTACTTTCAATAATAAATGGTGAATAATACATATTAAGGGTAGTTACTCACACCCAATCATACAATCACATAATCACGACCTACTTGTCACTCGCAACCATAATTCAATCAACATATAATAATAATGCAATGCGACTCAACAACAGACACAATGCATGTGGTACCAAAATCACAATGGTTCATTCAATCGAACCCGGATAAATCACATACACCCCTACTTGGCAATGATTTATCCCACCACACTCCACATTGGAGTTCGGATGAATCACATACACTCTTCCTGAGCAATTATTCATCACCACCGACACCATGAAATGCACAATACGAATATGCACACAACACACCTGTATAATAAAATTACACATTGTTACGATCCTCCTGATCACACATAAAATAGTCATTCACCACAACACAATTCACACACAAAACACATGTATAATAATCAGTTATACATTTACACGATCCTCCTGATCACACGTAAGCCATACACTTACCGTAATTCTCACCGGAATTACCTCACCTATAACACAACATCCTCACACACAAATTATGCACACGAGATTATCCTCAAGTAAAATACACGATCCTCATTGATCCCAAGTGGGTCATGCGCTCAATGCAATTCACATAGAATTACCTCTGTTACCCCAAGACAGCTCGCACCTCGCACAAACAGTGCCACACAACACATTCTGCACGCCTCACAAGGCACTCGTCCACTAATTAGCTAATTACTAATTAATTCCCCAAAATTACTAAATAAATTATTTTTATCACCAATCCTACATTTCTCAAGGTCTGAGATCTATCCCCAACCTCTCAAACCAAAAGAAACCACTTCGGACTCGAAAACGGGAAAGAAATAGCGAAACGCCAAAATTCTGCACCCTCGCTGGCCATACGCGTATTGCCTTGTGCCATACGCGTATTGCCCAGCTCGCGCGTCCATCCCTACGCGTATCCTACGCGTACATCCTCTCCTCCCGCCCTGCCATACGCGTATTACCCTACCTATTACGCGTATGGGCAGAGACCTATTTTCCATCAAAAATCCCATTCTCAGATCCAATACGCGTATCCCCTTCTCATACGCGTAATGCCTCTCCCTTACGCGTAATGCCCAAGCTCCATACGCGTACCGTTACGCGTACGGGCAGAGGGTCGTGCCAATCCTCCTTTTGGCCCTCCCATACGCGTAATGACCATAGCCGTACGCGTATTGCCTTACCTGATACGCGTATGGCTAGATCTATTACGCAAACCTACAATTTCACCCTACATATTTTACCTGTTATGACTAATCGAAATACAGTCTTAGATCTAATTTCGTGCCCTCAACCTGCATCAAAACAGATCTGCAACCAAATGCATTCATACAGCAGCAACAATACAATTTATACACGAAAGCCAAACTATCATCAATGATTCAATACATACCAGACATCAAACATTCATATCATACTCAGAATTTCATCAACCAATAAGCATACGAAAATCCTACGAGGGAAAGGACCCCTCACTACCCTTTCATGTTATCATCACCTGTATTGAACCCATTCTCCCCCCTTACCTCGAATTTCCTGATCAAATTCCTGCGAAATTGATGAAGATGAGTGCCCTAGCTCTTCCTTGTTCTTCCCTTGTTCCTCTTTCTCTTTTCCAATTGTGATTATGGCTAACTGTCCCACTAACCCTCACTAATCTTAGCTTAATTACTAAACTGCCCTTAATTCATCCACTAGCCCATTATCAAATTAATTAAAAATCAGATTTTAATTTACTAATAATATTAATAATAATAATAACCATAATAATAATAATAGTAATAATAATATTAATAATCTTAGCCATATTAATAATAATAATATTTACCTTACTATCGTTATTAACTATGCCCACACATAATCCAACATTACATTATCGTTATCCCGACATCTCCATTTACCGGTTTCGCTAAGGACATTACGCCTACGCGCTCAACCACACACACCCTTAACAAGGCCAAACAAACAAAATAGAACTGACAACCAAATAATTTAAAATGGGGTGTTACACTTTTGAAAGGATAATTGGGGCTTACAACTCAAGGAGAGGCCCAGGGTTTAAATAGTGATCGCACCGTCGTTTTGTACAGGGACTTATACAAGTGACTAAGGCCCAAGAAAGATTTTCTGTACATGGGCATGGGTCTTACACTCTCTCAAGAGGCCCAAAAATGATTGAAAGTGAACTAAGATGGGTCTTATAGCTCAAGGAGAAGCCCAAATGGTTTGTTTTAAACGGACGATCGCGCCGAGATTTTTGAAAACGCAACGGGTCTTATACAATGACTGAGGCCCAAAAATGGTTTTGGTTTTCAAAGGGGGTTGGGTCTTACACTCTAATAGAGGCCCAAAGTTTGAAAATGTTTTGTGAGGGTGAAAATCAAAGAAACCCTAATTTTGCTTTTTTTTAAAAGTAAATACTTAAAGAAAATCAAATAAAAATGATAAAAATGCCAAATAAATTTGAATAAACCATTTGTGATTTTTGTTTAAGGTTTGAAAAATGAGGGATTAATCACAAGATGAATAAAAACTCATTTGGTTTTGATTTTCAAAGTAAATATTCACTTTTAAATGTTAAAAAAAATAATTAAAAAGGAATTTATTCACAAAAATACTAATTATATTAAATAAATAATATAAATCTGATTTTTTTGTGGAATAAAATATTTCAATATTTTTGTGATTTTTTGCAAAAAGAAACAAACAAAAATAATTAAAATTGAAGGAGTTATTAATTTTCCAATTAATTAATAAAACATGAAAATATTGGAAAAAATAACAAAAATGTGAGAAAACACAAAATGGTCTGGGTGGGGTTTGAACCCACGACCTCAAGGTTATAGGGCGCGCGCCTTACCACTGGGGTGGTGATACATCCGTTGATTGAAACAAACTAACAAATACACAAGGCTTGCCTTGTTTTCTAGGCCTGACCAAGGCAAGGCAAGACAAGTTTTGGCTCAGAAACGTGAAGGCCGTAACTTTCTCATTTCTCCATGGATTGAGACAAAATTTAGGTCTATCCTGCCTAGAATTTCACAAGGAATCCAATGGTGGTGGTAGTTTTTCAAGATCATGTCCCCATTTTAAAACCCAATAGTGGTTTTGAAATAGGCCTCCTATTGCATTTTATGTGCTATCTCATGATACAGGCAAGAATTGCATGGAAATTTGGTGCAAACACAACACATATAACATGTACAAGATGTGCATGATCAGTGGACCTCAAAGCAATGCATATTTTTGGAAAGTTCAAGTCATGATGCTTACCTCTTTTTGAGCTTTTGGAGTTTTTTGTGCAATCTGCCAAGTTTCTTGTTCCAGAAATGGTTTGATGCTTTGGACACTCTCAAATGATCTTTTAGAAGCTTTTAGGATGGTTGGAATCAGCTGGAAACCTCAGGGATGAGTTTGAGCTCTTTCTTGCAAAAGGGGCAAAAGTGGCCAAAATAGCAACTCCCTCAAATGGTGTTCTAGATGGGGGGAACCATTTGGGACAGTTCAAGGATGATATTTGGAGTGTGTTTGAGGTTTTATTTGGTTTGGAAAGTGACTGATTCAAGACATGGCTTGAAAAATGCACAAAAAGGCCTATTTTGAGATTTTGAGAGGTGACTTTGAGATTTAAGGATTACAGGTCACTTGTGTGAGTTTGGACAGCTTAGATATGACATATTGGATGTGTTTGGATCATAAGTTGTGGTGGAATTGCTCTCTAACTCAAAAACTCAGAGTTACCTTGCTAAAGAAAGTATTTTTTCCTAGAGAAAGAGATTTTGAGGAAAGCATCTATTTGATGGCCTTGGTGTACTCAAATTGAGCACAAATGAGCTCTATTTATAGTAGAGCAAGTTTATTTTGGGATCAATAGTGAATGGCAACTGCAACAGAGGTTTGGCCAATGTTGATCAATGAGAATCCAAGTCTCCTCTAGCCATTGACTAGAGGTTAGAGCACAGAGCTGTGGTTCCCTAGTTGTTGGATCATTCTTGACTAAATTCAGTTGCAAATGTGTCAGTCCATGCCACCTTGGTGCATCCATTAAATGCTCCAATCCAAAATTGGAGTCTTGTCCCTCTTTTAGGGATTTCTAGGTTTGGCATGCTACTTCTTGTTCCAAAGACTTTGGAGGCTTGGATCAGTGTTTGTTCCCTTTAGGTTTGATCCTCAGATGTGTAAAAAGTGATGACAAGGCTTGGAATTATCTGATTTTGCCAAATCGAGCAAAAGTGCAAAATTCTGCCTAGCCTTGGCAGTTTTCAGCAAGACATATTGCCATTGTCATATCTCATGGCTCAAGTGGAATTTGATGGAGTTCTTGGCCATTTTGGAAAGCCCTCATATGATACAATAACTGTTTGATCATAATTGGTTTTGATACTTTTTAGATCCAAGTGAAAAATGCCCCTATATTTGGAAAAAAGTGAAGGCAGATTCTGACTTAGTGAAAATTTCACTAAGTGTTGGAAAAAGTGGCATTTCATGTTTTCAGCCACTTTGATCATTCCATAACTCAAAATCCATAATGAATTGGAATGAGGTGTAGTTGAAGCTTTTGTAGAGGGCCATGAGGGCTACAAATCTAGCTTTGGATGGGGGAAAATGGCCTTGTGGTTTAGGAGTTATGATCCTCCAAAGTTGGTACCCAAGCCACTTTGTTCCATAACTTAGAAAATTTTCTAAGTTTTTTATGTTTATCCCTTTTACAAGTTATCCCACTTTTCTTGATTTTTCTTGATTAATGATGATCCAAATCACACATTAACATCATTTTAGGGTCAAAGAACCATATATGTGAAAAATCTCAAAAAGTCTAAGTTGACTTTTGTGCACAGTTGACTTTTTGTAAGATGAATTCCAAACTGTGCGATCCTCTTTGAAATCAAGTCCTTGACCTAAATCAAACTTGATGGATTGATTTCATAGGTGTTATAGGGTGTATTGAATCATGTCCTAGGTTTTGGGAGCATGTCCTGGTCAAAATTCAAAGGCACAGTTGACTTTTCCCGCGAAACCCTAATTGTGGTTCAGATGAAATTGAAACTTGTTGCTCAAGCTTCTTGGATCAATCCATTGTTGCAAATGGATCAATGTGATGTATTTGAGACCCTCAAATCCCCTCTTGAGGTCTTGGCTCATGTTTTGTCTCAAAAGTCAACTTAGGGGTGAATTAGGTCAAGAAACCCTAATTCCTGATTTTTTTATGAATGCCTCCCCTGAGGTAAAATTGACTTGATGATTGGGTTTATGATGTCCCTTAGAGCATCATAGGTTATACTTTGAAGCATTGGCTCATGCCCAGAGGAAAATCTCCATCTGGAGGCCCTGGTCGACCAAAACCCTAATTTGGTGACGCTGTCGATTGTGAGGCTTGATCCACCTAGAAGGGAACAGCCTTGTGCTTAATCCTTGAAGTGGGAGTCCTCTTGATCCTTTGTGGATGTTTGAGAGGCTAGACAAGTTGAAGATCATGTCATTCCTTGATTGATCCTTTGTCTAAGAACTCTGAGAGGGCTTGAAACCCTAATTTTGACAGTAGTGAATGCTCACCCATCTTTGGGGAGACTAATGAGGCATGATGGTTCATCCATATTGTGATGATTATTTGCACAATGATTGGAAATCTTAGTGGTCAAAATTTGGGGTATGACACTCTAACCTTCTTCAACTGCTCTTGGCTTTTACCGGAGTCTTCACGATGCTTTCTTCGTTGTTTATGCGCTCTCTGGAGTTCATCGTCTCTGGTTTTTAGTTGCTCTCGCAGCTCTGCATTCTCAATTCTAACTTCGTCCCATGCTTGCTGAAGTTTGGCGAGCTTGGATTTTGTTTCGGCCAAAGATTGTTTAGTCTGCCTGTAAGTTTGAGCAGAAGTTTCGACAACTATATTAACTTTCTGGTAATGTCGAGCTCTGCCGACAAAATCTTTTTCTCTTGCTGTTAAGATCTTTTCTGTGTCTTGGGCTTTCCGCTCCAACTCCTTGTTGGTATGTAAAGCATCTTGAAGATGGCTGTTCAAATTAGAATTCTTCACTCTAAGCTCTTTCGCCAGAACCTGTAATTTGTTGAATTCTTCCATGGCCACCGTATCCCTCTCTTCTATAACCTCAGGGTATAAAGGAGGTACGGGATCAAAAGGCAGATAGAAATCTTCCACCCTTTTCCTTATCCAGTTCTCATAAGGAGGATAAGTCTGGTTATTGGGTTTTCCAAGGACTCCTTTGCCTTTTCTTTGGATGCTATTCCAGGCTTCCGAAGCTTTTCGGACTATTGCTAGATCGTCACCTACTTGAATGTACAAGGACTCTTCCACACTTCTCTCGGTAGGGGGATTTTCCAAAGCATAACCGAATTGTCTAATGGCTAGAGAGGGATTATAGTTGATGCCTCCCTTCCTCCCTATCAATGGAACATTGGGGAATCCACCACAGCAATGAATAATATCCCCACCAAGTATTCCTTGATTTATCCATATGATGTCTTTGGCAGACAAACCCATCAGTCTATGACGCCATTCTAAGGAACCCTTGGTATCCACGAATGCACCTTTGCGTGGTAATCGATGCGAAAACAATTTGTAGAATAAAGGTGCACAACAATTGACATATCCCCCTCTTTTCTTTTCATTCCTGTTATGGACTTAATGATAAAGGTCACCCAATAAGGTGGGGACTGGATTTTGAGTAGTGAATATTTTGATGGCGTCCATATCAACAAATTCGGGCACTTTTGGGAATAGAATAATGCCATATACACAAAGAGCTAACACAACACATAAAATATTCCACTCCTTGTCTTTAGCAGTTTTCTGAGCAATCTTGGTCAAGTACGTCAGAGGGTATCCTCGAAACTCTCCTTTTGTGGTGATGTTGGCCTCTACCGTTGATTTGCTCAAATAAAGAGCAACAACCACGACCTCAAAATTTGGATATGTCTTTGAATTGAAAAAAGGCACCTCTTCCTTAATAGAAATCCCCAAGATATTCGAATACTCTTCCAAAGTAGGGACCAAGACATAATCCTGAAACACAAAGCATCGTAGAGAAGGATCGTAGAATTGCATTAATGTGTGGAGATCCATCCATTCATACTCACTGAGGTTGCAAACAAATGACAAAATCTGCCCTTACTTTCCTCTGAATGCTTCCAACACCTCTGAGCTAGCCATAGCCTTCAAACTGCTGATAGGACCCAAACTTGGCTTCAGAAATTTGTAGGTGATGACATTATTTTTCTTTCTCTCAACATCCATCGGAAAAGAAGCCCCTGACTGGAATCGAAGGTATAATATTTCCCTAGAAATGGAAAAACATGTATGTTAAAATATGAAATGCAATGCAAATGCATGTGATCAGAGTGTCCGGTGTATGTGCTAGACTGTGCAGATAGTGACATTAGTATATTTGTGGTTAGTGCCGAACTGTGAATAATAACCATCTGAACATAATAATATGAACTAGTGAACCAGGATATTAGGTATGTGGGAGGTCTAAGTCACCTGCAAACCTGTAAACACCCGTCCATTCTCACATATGGGTACTAGAAAACCGAGGACCCTCAATATCACGGGCTCTCAGGTCGAGAAATGATGATACGTTCATCATTTCTGGTCTGGCATCATCATCAATCGAGGAGGCCTCAACTGATTCCCCTAAAAAAGGATTTCCTATATGAATTCCCAGCATTGGGTCCTCGGATCGAGAAGTGTAATGGGTTTTCCATTACTGGTCTGCCATTATCATATCTCGGGAGGAGTGCCGTTACTGAGTCCTCGAGAATGGTCACTAGAGTCGACAGCTCATACAGGGATATCTAATGGCCTGCATAACATGTAGTATCAGATACCACCTACATGGGCCTCGTCTGGCTGTGGATCTCGTGAAGACTTAACGTGATAACACAACGCAAGCGTTCGACTATCCACTCTAAATCCTATGTGTATGCTTAAGCCTGGGAAGTAGGCTTATCTCTCATAATACCCTGCCCACCAAACAGAAAAATTCAGCACAGTCCAGCACAGTATAATATATGACAACAGTAAATGAAAATATGTAAATGCAATAAAACAGTAAACATGCAACAATGCCATAAATAAAGCGAGTAAAGTAAACAGATAAACACCCCATAATCGAAAACAAACAAGTGCTAGGATTGACTCGCAAAAGGGATGGACCAGCAAGAGGTCAACCTATCCCCTATCTCCAGCAGAGTTGCAAGTTGTCACTCCCGGGATTTTCATCCAAGTAAAAACGCGAAAGTGGCGCGGAAACAGAGTCGCCATCAATGTGTATTTATCCCAAGAGAGGGAAAGGAAACACTGCATAAACCTGAGGGAAGGAGAAGAACATGGTCTCGCGACCAAGAGAAACGGGTAAGGGCGTCGGTTATGCAATGGGAAGGTATCAGCACCCCCTCACGTCCATCGTACTCGATGGGATCCACGCTTGTTGTTATCGATCAAAGGATGTAGGGTATCTGAAACTCAACTGCTAACTGGAAACTGGAAACAAAAGGTGAGATGGAGAAACGGGGGAAAAAGAAAAAAGAAAAGAAAAGGTGACTTGATAGGACATCGCCGTCCTAGGCCTTCATATTCCCTTGTGCAATGGGAAAGTCAGAGTCAACGTAGTTCGGACTACGGTTTGGGGGAAAAGAGAAGGATGGTGCTCGGAGAGATCTCGCACGATCTCCTGCCTACGTATCCCGCTCGCACGCGAGAATCAGAGTGATGTAGTTCCCCTCACTAGGGATGGCTTTTCTTTGTTTGTGTTTTTTAACGGAAGACGCCAAGGTTTGCGTTCCAGCAGTTAGGTGTCGCAGCTCGTTGTACGGAGTCTTAGGCATTTGCCTGTTTGCGGTAGAACGGAAGTGACGCATCCTTTACGAATGGAGTGAGGAAGATGAGAAGAGAATTGTTTGTTTGTTGATTTTTAGAAGAAGTGTTTTAATTATTTTGTGTTTATAACAAGTATTGCACTAAAGTCTATGACATAGGAACGAATGCGTCGCATGGTCGTCCTAACAGGACGTATGCTAAACACTCTAGAGAGACGAAGGGAAACCCTCCCCCTTTCATTTCACAAGTACTTAAGGCTCATGGCGTACAATACATGTTGTTTTTATTACATGCTTTTGATTTTTGTTTTAAGATGAGAGAAGATACTCAAAGGGAAGAAAGGAAAAAGTCTAAGTGGGGGGAAAGACTAAAAATCCTAATGTTGTCATACATGGATGTCCTATGGTTATGTGGAGCATAAGAACCACCTAAGTCTAAAGAGAAGAGAGGGATAGCACTATCTAATGCTTATCCTACCTCACCTTAATCAAAAATTAAGGATGAGCTAGGATCCCTAAAGGATGTGAGAAAGTTCTACACAATCAAGCATTATATCATGCTATTCACAAAAGAGAAAGATAAGTAAAAGAGATGAGAGATGAAAGAAGAGATGAACATGGATAACCATCCACATTTTCAAGTACCTTACCTCTGCCCCTACACAAAAGGTTAGTATATAATCAATCACAAGTAATGAATTCAAGTGAAAGAAGCTAAACAAAACAATACTAGTTGTTTTAGAAAGACAACTTAAAAAGCAAACAATGTTTAAACCAAAAGGGAAGGGTCTTAATGGTTAAGAACCAACACAAGTCAGTAGGTATGTCTCAAGGATCTCCACTAATGTTAAAGTATCAAACAAAGTCAAACATGGTTGAAACATGCACCAAAAGTTCACACAAATGCAAGTTGTACATTAACTATGCAAAATGAATGCATATGGTTCACAAACATGAACGAGTGCACACGTAAACATCAAAGTCATAAGTGAAGGACATTTAAGAATGCATCAAGATGTCATTAATGTAGCATATGAGTCATGAATGCAAGTTTTGAACAAGTAGAAAAAAGTGCGAGCAAACATCATTCAAGTTCTAACAATGAAGCATACTTGTAATGCAAGTAGGAAATGAAAATGGAAAATGAATAATCATGCCATATGAATGAAAGTCAGTAGCTCAAGACATTTAACATGATGTTTAAAAGTCAATAATGGAAGCACAAAGTCCAAACAAGTATCACATTCAAGAACATTGATGATTAAGAGCAAACATGTTCAAGTTAGGCCAAGCAAGCATACAAAAGTTTATGCACTTAAGAAAACTTGTAATGTGCAATTATAGGTCATGGGATATGGTTGAGGATGATTACAAACAGAAGTGAATCATGTTTATGTGATGGTTCAAGATCATGAAAGTGTTGGTACAAACAAGTGCTCAAAGAGGATCAAGTAAGAATGCACAATTACACAAGGTATTTCAAGTTAAAACAAATGCATACAAGTCATGTAAGGATGAACTTTGAATGACCTATAACATGATGAAAGTGACTTATAATATTAATGCCATATGAATTAAAAAAGCCTCAACAAATGGTCAAAGAAGATTATACACAATGCTCATTAAGACCTAAACATAAGTCTTCTACATTCATACAAACGAACATGCTTTTATACAATCCATAAAGTCATGTTAAGATGATGAAGAAATTAAGAAAAGACAAGTGAATTGAAGTACAATCAGTGTGCAAACAAGCTTCAAAAGGATGCCTCAAAATCCATTACCAAACATGCTCAAACTTGCCTCACAATATCATACAAATCACACAAACAAGTAGCTCAAAATTTTTATCCAAAAGCCAACAAGAAATGACCTAAAAAATCTATAAAAAATGCATGACAAACCTCAACATATCAAAAATGCATGTACCAATCATTAGGAAAAAATTCAGTGCACAACTATGTCAAAAAAATTCCACAATGTAGCATAGGTCATGGTTTAGTGCACACACAAAAGGAATTACAAGAAAATTCATGAAAATATGCCAAAACATGATGAAATCAGAAAATAAAATATGTAAAAATTATTTAAATGTCTGATAATGCATCATGAATTTTTATGGAATTTTTGGATGCTCAAATGTATTTTTTAAAAATAAAAATGAAACATGCATGCAAAGAAAATAAAAAAACAAAGGAAATGGGCCAGGGGGTGTAGCGCAAGTAACTCCACAGTTCAATGTCCCTTTGGCTCTGAGAGAGGGGGTGTGTATAACAACTTGAGCCCAGTCCATTACCACGTATTCAGAGGAGGTGTATGCTATGGAGTTCAGTCAATCCATTGACTCAATCTCATCCCTTGGATGGAGTCAGCACATGATCATCAAGAAAGTACACACATCCAACAAACCACATTGCGTGCTCATGATAAGATATGATGATACAATCACATGTAAACAACAATTTCAAATTAATTCAAAAATTAGAAGCACGTGAGGGGAGTGTGGTTCATTAATGTGCTGGCATGTTATCATCCCTTGGATCAAAAGCATCTAACGACCACGACTTAAACTGGACTCAGGCTAGGGTTTATGTGAGTTCATCAACTCAGGTGGCTGGAGAAGACTCCGGCCGTCTTCTCCGGTGATCCTCCGCCGGGGACAAAATTTCAGGTGACTAGAAACACACAAACCTTATATAAAAATGTTCCTCTCAACTAGTAGATCATGAATCTAGCATCAAAAATCACAAACAACACACATACAGAGAGAATCGAAGCCAACAAGTTTGCCCTAAGATTTTCAACTAAGCACCTAAGGTGCCTATCAACTACCCAGAGGTCACATTGCTCCTACTGAGCTTCAATCATGCAAAAACAAGTGAAATTAGATCAAAAGAGAACAATAGGCTTGAACTGAAACCTGTGCTTTTTACTACTTACTTAGCTTCAAAGAATACCAGAGGTGAGGTTCCACTTGTTTCTCGAACTTGATTTTGGCCAAATAAAGGCTACGAAGAAGCTTAGAAATTCTTGAAAATTAACTGCTAAATGTGTGAATCAATCTGGATATAGAAGCTTGAATCTCTTCCTTTACTCCATTGATGCTTCTTGATGAAGAATGGAGGAGAAAATTGCAAAGAGAATGAGTAAATCTTCGAGAGAAAGAGAGAAAAGATTGAGAGAAAGAAGGTGGAAATTTTAGAGAAGTGTGTAGAATGAAGTGTCCTTCTTTCAATTCTGTTAGAGGGAGCCTTATATACCTTGAGTTAACTGTTAACCACCTTGGTTAACAGTTAGAACTTTGAGTGAGTGAGTCAAGTTAGTTATACACGAGTTGTGTGGTTTTTGTTTAAGTGTGGAGAGATCATGGAGTGTTATGGTGGTGGTGAAGTGAATGTAAGGTGATGATGAAGGGTATTGAACAACATGGCTTGCTCTGCAAGTTTTTTTCTTCTTTATTTTGTGTTTGAATATATATAGTAACAAGTACATGGTCATTCAGTGTGTGTAAGGGACATGTTTAACTTGTTAGGGTAATGTTATGTATGAAGGGTTGATGTATGTGAATCATGCGCATGTAAAAGTAGGAAAAGAACAAAGTCTGTCTTTGTTTGGTTTGCTTGGTAATGAAATAAAACATCCATCATGTGGTGAACTTTGGATGAAGGAATCTCTATAACCATAGGGTGAAATGGTGAGTTTAATGGCTCTTTGGAAAGAAAACATGGAGTAGAGCAAGGTCTATGTTCAAGACAATTACAAATAGAACCTCTAAGATGTCTAAAAATGATCAAAAAGATGGGTATGCATAACTGGTGTAGCAGGTCAGCCTGACCTGGCCTGACCAGCTCATGCACTTGTGAAAATATCAGTGAGAGGTTACCCATTTTGAGCCACCATATTTCTCAAAGGAATTACCAAATGAAAAAATTTCCAATACCAAAGTTGAAGGGGATATGGAAATGAACAAAAGTCATGTTGAACTCTTTTCCATTTGGAGTCTCTATCATTGAGAAATTTGACCATGAACTTAGGCACAACATGCACACCAAGTGTTTGTGGAAATTATGGCGCATTGGCTGGTCATGACTTGCCATTTTGCTTTGATTTCTCTTCACTTTGATCCATCATATCTCTCTCAATTTTGGTCCAATGGGGATGTTTTTTGTATGGTTTTTAATCTTTAAATGTGAACTTTTGATAGGCCTCCCTAACTTTCCAATTTGGTGCTGGGATAATGGAGAAAGAATGCTCTGAAGTTGACCTCTCACCTTGCCAAAACTTGCGATAAATAGAAACCCTAATTTCTATTTTTGGCAACTTTGCACATTTCTTGATTTTTGATGATTCTCTTATTATTTCTTGATCAAATCTTCACCAATGATCATATTTGACATGAGGAACATGAATTTGACCTCAAAAAGTCAAGAGTTGACTTTTTCCTCTGCACAGTTGACTTTTCCCCAATTCTCCTGATTCTCAATCAATTGTTCAATTGAAACCCTTCCAAGTCAAATTGATGGACAATTCTTCATCCTTAGACCCTTGAGGACATGTTGTGAGAACAGGATTTGGTTCTGCAATATCATCTCTAAGTTTTGATGATAACAGATGAATATTTGTATGAACAATTTTGTGCAACTAATGTTGTTATGTGTGAGAACCTAGCAAACAGGTTCTGCTTCCGTGAATTGGCGCAATGCTTAATGAAAGATGCTTCGAAGAACATAACTTAATTCGAAGATAAGACAACATTCACATAACTCTGATACTAAAGGAAAAGAGAATGAATTCTGAAGATCAAGAGACAAGGGTTCTGTGGAACAAAGTAAAATTGCTGAAGCCTCACGATTTTCAAACAAGAAGTTCTGAAGACTCCAAAGACAAGCTCTGAAGATTCGGAAGACTTAAAGCAGAAAAGGATAACGCTCTTAAAGACTAAGTGCTGAAGTTCTGAAGACTGATTCCTAATGGACTTCTTCAATCAACGGAAGACTTGAAGCATCAGATATTCTGCTATAAAGACTCCACTCATGCTTCATCAAATTAACATCAGAAGCCTCTGGATATGAAGAAAGTGAATTTAGAGGACAAGGTTCAAAATACAAGTTCTGAAGATTCTGGAAGCGCAGAGCTGATGATTCGAAGACTTGATCATCACAAGAACCATACAATGTTTTCCCTTCCTACTCACGCTCACAAAAAGCCTCTGAAGTTGACAAGCCAAGAAAACCTGCCACATTGTACAGCTGTACCATATTACAACGTTAAAATTCTCAAAGACTGTGTGAAATACAAGCATGGCAATCTGACGCGACAGGACGCGCTACATGCAGAAGATTTTGTACATGTCCTCACGCTTCTAGCTGTAAGCCTACTTAGCTATCATGATTTCATTTCAACGGCTCTTTTCACTCGGCTATAAAAGGAAGCTCAAAGACTTGAAGAAAGACACATATGCGAACAACGACAATACTTTCTAACTCTATTCTTTCTTAAGTCATTCCTGGTCTAAAATTGTGTTTACGTTATCAGCTTGATAAGAAGTAATTCTCTGTAAACTCATTGTGTTTGAACTTAAAGTTGTATTCCTTAAGAGAGTCTTAGTGATTAGATCTCTTGAGAAGTCTAGGACGTGTGTCTTAGAGGTTGTGCCTTGAGTAAGACCTGTGCGGTTGGATTACTTGAGAAGTCTAGAATGTGTGAGTTCTAGAGGTTGTTGTTAGTCACCAGCTGTGTAGCTCGTGCAGTGTACTATTTTGTTGAATAGTGGATTAAGACCTCGTTGAGAGAGGCAAAATCACCTTGGCGGGTGGACTAGACTAACTTGAGAGATTCTCAAGTGAACTAGTATAAACATAACGTGTTTACATCTTTTATTTAATTAAGTCGTTGTTCTTTAGAAAATGGAAAAAGGTTTTAACAAGAAAGTTATTTAAAAGAAACGATTATTTTTGAAAAACCAATTCAACCCCCCCTTTCTTGCGTTTTTCACTCCTTCAATTGGTATCAGAGCTCCGGTTCTGAAGTGATAAAAAGATTGAATTTTTATCAAACACTTAACAGTGTTCAGTACCGATCCAAGTGTGAAAAACAATGACTACACCACCACCAACAACTTCTGAAACAAATGTTATTGAAAGAGAATCTTACACTGCAAAACCTCCTATATTCGATGGTGAAAAGTTTGATTATTGGAAAGATAGAATTGAAAGTTATTTCTTATCATTTGATCTAGATCTATGGGATCTAGTACTTGATGGCTATAGTTATCCAGTAGATTCTGTAGGTAAAAAGATTGAAAGAAGTGAGTTTACAGATGCTCAGAAGAAAACCTACAAAAATCATCACAAAACAAGAACCATTTTGTTGAACGCAATTTCTTATACCGAGTATGAGAAAATCACAAACAAAGAAACTGCAAAATCTAGCTTTGACTCTCTTCGTATGACTCACGAAGGAAATGCTCAAGTCAAGGAGACGAAGGCTCTTGCGCTGATCCAAAAATACGAAGTCTTCAAAATGGAAGAAGATGAGTCTGTTGAAACCATGTTCTCAAGGTTTCAAATGCTTGTTTCCGGAATCAGAGTTCTAAACAAAGGCTACTCTACTGTTGATCATGTCAAGAAAATCATCAGAAGTCTTCCAGCAAAATGGAGACCAATGGTGACTACCTTGAAAGTTGCAAAGGATTTGAATAATATCAGTCTTGAAGAACTTATCAGTTCTTTAAGAAGTCATAAAATAGATCTTCAAGGAGATGAACCTCAGAAGAAAAACAAATCCATTGCACTAAAAGCAAAGTAAGAACAAAAGAAGGCGTATCAGGCAGAAGAAGAGATGGAAGAATCTGAAGAAGATTCAGAAGAAGATGATATATCACTTATATCAAGGAAGATAAGTCAACTTTGGAAGTACAGAAGGAACAAGTTCAAAGGACCAAGGAGAAGATTCGAATCTACATCTGGTCAAAGAAGAAACTATGGAAAATATGTTACGTGTTTTGAATACAAAGAACCTGGACATCTCAAATATGACTGTCCAAAGGCCAAGAAAGAAGAAAGACCTAGGAAAACCAAAAAGGGTCTCATGGAAACCTGGGATGAATCAGAATCTGAAGATGATGCTGATGAAGGTCGGGTCAACATGGCATTCATGGAAGAAACCAGAAGCAACTCGTCAGAGGAAGAACTATCAGACTCCGACGATGAAAGATAGGTACTTTCTTCCTTATCACGTTCTGAACTTGAATTAGGATTAACTGAACTTATCAAAAGATATCAAAATCTTCAAAGAAAATTCAAAATCCTGAAAAAGAGTTTTATAGTTTCTTCAGAAGATCTTACTAAAAATAAGAAAATCATATCTGAACAAAATGAGAAAATATTTGTCTTAGAAAACTCAAACTCTGTCCTGAAGTGTAAATTATCTAAGGTAGAAGAAGAAATTGTCTCAAACTCAGCTAACACTAGTAAAGAAGACAAATATGATAACGCATTTAAAAACTTTCTTGCCAAAAGCGTAGATAGAAGCAAAATGGCTTCACTAATCTATGGAGTCAGTAGAAATGGTAGTAGAGGTCTAGGATATTCAGGACCATCTCAACCATATGATGAAACCAAAAACATTAAAATAATACCTCTGTCCAAACAGTTTATTCCCTCTGGTACTAACCTTAAGCACTCAGAACCAAAAGGTTCAAACACTAGGATTACACAAACACATCCACTAAAGAAGTACTCTAAACACGAATACTATGCACAAACTCCACACCGTTTTGCTAAAGTAAGGAAATCTAAAGGGGTCAGAACCTTTAGAAAAACTAATGTGAAAGGACCCACAAAATGTGTACCTAAAAACAAGATAATTTATGTTGCAGATATCCTTAATAGCTCCATTGAAACACCAGTCATGGTACCTGGACAGTGGGTGCTCGCGACACATGACGGAAGAAAGGCTTATGTTCCAAGATCTGAAACTTAAACCTGGAGGCGTTGTCGGTTTCAGAGGAAATCAGAAAGGAATAATCATTGGCTCTGGAACCGTTGGAAATGGTAAGCTTCCTTCCATTAAAAATGTTCTGTTAGTAGAAGGTCTAATGCACAATCTGTTGTCAATAAGCCAACTTAGCGACAGTGGTTATGATGATCTCATTTTTAATCAAACATCTTGTAAAGCTGTAAGTCAGAAGGATGCATCTGTCCTATTCAACGAAAAGAGGAAAAATAACACTTACAAAATTAAGTTATCTGATTTAAAACATCAAAATGTAAAATGTCTTCTTTCTGTAAACGAAGAGCAATGGGTCTGGCACAGACGTCTTGGCCATGTCAGTTTGAGAAGAATCTCTCAGCTTAACAAGCTTGGTCTTGTTAGAGGCTTGCCAAATCTGAAATATTCTTCAGACGCTCTTTGTGAAGCATGTCAGAAAGGAAAGTTTTCAAAAACCTCTTTCAAAGCTAAAAATGTGGTTTCCACCTCCAGACCGTTGGAACTTGTTCACATTGATCTGTTTGGCCTTGTAAAAACGGTCTCTCTCAATGGTAAGAAATATGGACTAGTCATCGTTGATGACTACAGCAGATGGACATAGGTAAAATTCTTAAAAACACAAGGATGAATCACATTCTGTGTTTGCTTCCTTCTGCACTCAAGTACAAAATGAGAAAAATTGTAAAATAGTCAGAGTGAGGAGTGATCATGGTGGAGAATTTGAAAATAAAAACTTTGAGGAACTTTTTGATTCACATGGGATATCTCACGATTTTTCTTTCCCTAGAACTCCACAACAAAACGGAGTTGTAGAAAGAAAGAATCGAACTTTGCAAGAAATGGCTCGCACCATGATCCAAGAAACTGACATTGCTAAACATTACTGGGAAGAAGCAATCAACACAGCATGCTATATTCAAAATAGAATCTCTATAAGACCTATATTGAATAAAACACCATATGAATTGTGAAAGAATAAATTACCCAATATTTCTTATTTTCATCCGTTTGGATGTGTCTGTTTTATGCTTAACACTAAAGAGAATCTTAACAAGTTTGATTCCAAAGCACATAAGTGTCTGTTGTTGGGATACTCTGAACGCTCGAAAGGCTACAGAGTTTACAACACATAATCAAGATTTATGGAGGAATCCATTCATGTTAGATTCAATGACAAGCCTGACTCGGAAAAGTCAGAGCTAGTTGAGAAACTTGCAGATTTAGAAATCAGATTCTCTGAATCTAAGGAAAAGGTAGAGGAAGTCAAAGAACAACAAGATCCTACACCAGAAACCACTGAAGTAACTCCAAATACCCCATCTCAACAAAGAAGAAGACTGTCCACATCACATCCTGAGGAACTAATTTTGGGTAACAAAGATGCTCCTATCAGGACCAGATCAGCCTTTAGACCATCAGAAGAAACACTTGTAGGACTAGTATCGTTGATAGAACCAGCTACAATTGAAGAAGCTCTCATGGACAAAGACTAGGTTCTAGCTATGGAAGAAGAACTCAACCAGTTCTCCAAAAACGATGTTTGGGATCTAGTTCCTAAACCCAAGAATGTTCATGTCATAGGAACCAAGTGGGTATTTAGGAACAAGCTAAATGAAAAGGGAGAAGTTGTCAGAAACAAAGCACGACTGGTTGCTCAAGGATACAGTCAACAGGAAGGAATTGACTTCAACAAAACATTTGCTCCAGTTGCAAGACTTGAAGCAATATGTTTGTTAATATCCTTTTCAGTAAATCATGACATCACTCTATATCAAATGGATGTTAAGGGTGCATTCTTAAATGGTTATATATCAGAAGAAGTTTATGTCAAACAACCTTCTGGTTTTGAAAATTCAGAAAAATCAGAGTTTGTTTTTAAACTTAAAAAATCACTCTATGGTTTAAAACAAGCTCCCAGAGCTTGGTATGAAAGATTGAGCATGTTTTTACTAGAAAATAATTTCACCAGAGGAAAGGTTGACACAACGCTTTTCTGCAAGACATATAAGAATGACATTCTCATTGTTCAAATCTATGTTGATGACATTATTTTTGGTTCTGCTAACTCTTCTCTATGTCAAGAATTTTCATAGTTAATGTAGGCCGAATTTGAAATGAGCCTCATGGGAGAACTAAAGTTCTTCCTTGGAATTCAGATTGATCAAAGATCAGAGGCCACTTACATTCATCAAACCAAGTATACAAAAGAACTTCTGAAGAAGTTCAATATGACGGATTGCAACATTGCTAAAACACCAATGCATCCAACGTGTGTCATAGGAAAGTAAGAAACAGGAGTTATGATTCCAATCAGATCCAAGAGAATCACATTTAACCGCTGTCAAGCGAATTCTAAGGTATCTGAAAGGAACAACTAACCTTGGCCTGATGTATAAGAAAACATCAGAGTATACTCTTTCTGCTTACTGCGATGCAGACTATGCCGGAGACAGATTAGAAAGAAAGAGCACGTCGGGGAACTGTCAGTTCTTAGGAAGCAATCTAATCTCATGGTCAAGCAAGAGACAATCTACAATTGCTCTCTCAACAGCAGAAGCAGAATACATATCGGCTTCCCTATGCAGTACGTAAATGCTATGGATGAAAAATCAACTGGAAGACTATCAAATATATGAGAGTAACATTCCTATCTACTGTGATAATACTGGTGCTATCTGCTTAAGTAAAAATCCAATTTTGCATTCTAGGGCTAAACACATTGAAATAAAACATCACTTTATTAGGGACTATGTTCAGAAGGGAACTGTATGCTTAAAATTCATTGATACAGACCATCAGTGGGCTGACATTTTCACAAAACCCTTAGCTAAAGATAGATTTCTAATCATTTTAAAACACCAGAATATGAAATACTGTTCAGAATAAAACATTTTCAGAACCTCATGGGAAAAGCATTTTTCATCAGAACCACTCTTTTAACGCATCTCAAGTTCTGATAATTTTGTGACATGTCATATTTTTGGAAAATTATTTTTGCACGTGATTTAACTAAAATTAAGTCACTTTAACTATTCAAATTAAATGAACAAGCATTTCTCTCGAGATTGACTCAACTTTATCGCATTTATTAGCTTATCCCCTCAAGAGTGTATCTGTCCTTTAAACCCTCGAGAATTTTTTCCTCTCACAAACCCTAAAAAGTTAATCAACTCTCATCTAATTCTCTCTCTATCTATCACTCCTTCAAAATCAACTCAAAGATCAATCCTCATTCCTTCTTACCACCTTAAGGATGAACACTCATCAACAAGACACTATTCAAATCTCCGAAGAACTACCATCCTCATCCATCACACCCACTACTTCTCTCTCAACGGCTCAACTAGTTGGTTCAGATCCATTAAATCTTCCCTCAATTGATGCAAACCATGTCATCCAGAGAACTCGCTCTGTGACATGTATAACACATACAAATGACCTAACTATTTTGAAAGAGCTAGATGTTGATTTCGGCAACCTCTCTGATAATGGGTTTAACCTAATTGATCAATTGGGTGCTCAAGAATGGAAGAATTACTTTGATAGACTAAGAGGTCCATGCTTTGATCATCTAGTGAAAGAATTCTAGAGACATGCAGATACAGACAAATTCCATGTGGTATCTTTTGTCTTGGAGCAGAAGATTATCATCACTGAGAGATCTATCTCCGAATTACTAGGAATGAAGTTCTTGGAAGGAAAGAGGGTGCACGGAAAAATTGAGAAATCTGAGTCAGTCATCAACAAAGCTATCTTCAAGAGTTGTCAATCAGGAACAACGGACTACAAAAGCAAAAACTTGCATGACAACCTAAGGATCTGGCACAAGATCATTCTTGGATGCATCAATCCAAGACCGGCAAAGAGTGCTACAGATTTTGCCAACGCAAATCAAAAACACATGCTGTACTACCTGCACAAACATGAGAAAATGTGCCTTCCTCCATTCTGTTCTACTATTTAAGGGATATGGTGCGCAAAACCAGAACAACGGCCTCACCAGAAAAGAAGATTGTCAACTACATTCCCTTTGGAAGACTGATCTCTGACATTCTGGTTGAATGCAGATTAGTGGATTATCTGACCAAGGAAGCAAATTTCACGGAATATCTGAATAAAAGAGTTGGAGAACTTTTCAATGCTGTAAATGTTAAACATATGAAGATGATTGCAAGTGTAGAGGTGAAACCAGCACCTATTTCTCCCGACACGATGAACAAGATCAGGAATCAAGTGGAAAACTATCCATTCTACCGCAAAGAAGATAATCCAACAGCAATAGCCTCTTACATTTCCATAATGAGAGAAGCAGAATCCAGAATTGAAGAAGCTCTCCCTCAGTCAAAGCATATTACCAGGAGTAAGAGGAAGCTTACTGAAGAGGATGCAGAGGGTAAAAAGAAGAAAAAGGATGAAACTGAAATCTCCAGAAAAGAAGCCATTCTTCTTGAGAAAATCAACAAAGTTGATGCAAATCCATTTGTTGCTGCACCATCTTCATCAATCACCTCTACCTCCAATCCACAAGTAAGGTTTAAACCTCCATCTTTCTCTATTCCTTTACCAACCACTAATTAATCAACCAACAGTCAATCAATAACTACCCCAATCCTGTTCGAGATTGTTTCAACAACAACTACCTCAACAATTCAGCCAAATGAACTAGAACCAACAAATCAAATCTCTGAATCTCTAGCTCCTATTACTAAATCTAGTTCTGATGGAACCTCTTATGAATCCCTAGAAATTACTTACCTGAAAACCTCATGAACTCTGACAATCTAGAAGTAACCTCTCCTAACAATAAACAACAATCACCTGAACCTACTGCTACTGAGATTAACTTATCTCAGCAACCACCATCTGAAACCAACCTTGATAAATCCAACCTCGCTCTGGTTGTCTACAATACTCCACCTCCAGCTTCCTTTGAAGAATGTACAAGTCAATTTCATGACAAAGCACTTGAGAAGTTTGCTAGGTTAAGAGCGGAACTTTGTACAAGCACAAAGCTCATGGAACTTGAGCGTGCCTGTCGAAGTTTTCAAAAATGGCTAGACGTGGAACTTACAAGAATTGTAAGTTTCTCAAACACAACCATAACTGTCGAACTAGCTAAAGCTAAGGAGAGAGCAGAAGCTGAAGCAAGAGTCAGAGTACTCAAGTTCTTAGCTGCTAAGTAGAAAGAAGCTAAAGAAAAGGCTGCTAAAGAAGTAGAAGAGCAAGCTGCTAGAAAGGAACAAGAAGCTGCAGAGGCTGAAAGAGCTAAAGAAAGTGCTATGATTGCTTCCACCTCTGATCCTGTTATCAAGCGTCTGGGAGACGCCGTTGATGAAATCAGAACTGAGCAGAAGAACTTCAGAGAAAGGTTTGACAAGCAAGATACTGTCAATGAAAATCTTCAGATCATGATGAAGAAAATCTGGGACAAACTGTCCTCTGACAGCAAATAAACCTCTGTTTTCCTTTAAGCTTTAGTTATGTGTTTTTCACCCTTGGACATCCCCATTTTAATCTTTTCGATTTATGACAAAAAGGGGGAGAATGTAATACAATTGTGATAATTTTGATCCTATAGTCATTCTCCGAAAAACAATGCTGCTTACATGCTAATAGATAAATCCATCATTTCTATTAGATTGTTTTTCTATATTTTTTCTTCTCTGTGCAGATAACGCAGAGTTCAGATGATGAAGAAAGACTCAAAAGGTTAATGAAGTCAGGGGGAGCCCTAGAAAGAACCTTAGTCTAATACTCAAGGAGAGAACTTCATAAAAAGGATAAGCTATCCTAAAAAAACCTTTTCATTTTCCCTGTGTTATATATGTCAAAATTGCGTCATCAAATTATATAGTTTTGTCATCATAAAAAAGGGGGAGATTATGAGAACAAGATTTGGTTCTGCAATATTATCTCTAAGTTTTGACGATAACAGATGAATATTTGTATGAAAAATTTTGTGCAACTAATGTTGTTATGTGTGAGAACCTAGCAAACAGGTTCTGCTTCCGTGAATTGGCGCAATGCTTAATGAAAGATGCTTCGAAGAACATAACTTAATTCGAAGATAAGACAAGATTCACATAACTCTGATACGAAAGGAAAATAGAATGAATTCTGAAGATCAAGAGACAAGGGTTCTGTGGAACAAAGTAAAATTGCTGAAGCCTCACGATTTTCAAACGAGAAGTTCTGAAGACTCCGAAGACAGGCTCTGAAGATTCGGAAGACTTAAAGCAGAAAAGGATAACGCTCTTAAAGACCAAGTGCTGAAGTTCTGAAGACTGGTTCCTAATGGACTTCTTCAATCAACGGAAGACTTGAAGCATCAGATATTCTTCTATAAAGACTTCACTCATGCTTCATCAAATTAACATCAGAAGCCTCTGGATATGAAGAAAGTGAATTTAGAGAACAAGGTTCAAAAGACAAGTTCTGAAGATTCTGGAAGCGCAGAGCTGATGATTCGAAGACTTGATAATTGTCATACCCTAAATTTTGACCACTAAGATTTCCCATCATTGTGCAAATCATCCTCACAATATGTATGAACCATCATGCCTCATCAAATGCCTCAAGGGTTGTTGAGCATTCACTACAATCAAAACTAGGGTTTTATGCCCTCTCAGAGCCTTAGACAAAGGATCAATCAAGGAATGACTTGATCTTCAACTTGTCTAGCCTCTAGAACATACACAAAGGATCAAAAAGGACTCCCACTTCAAGGATTAAGCACAAGGCTGCTCCCTTCTAGGTGGATCAAGTCTCAAGATCGACAGTGTCCCCAAATTAGGGTTTTGGTCGACCAGGGCCTCCAGATGGAAATTTTTCATCTAGGCACAAGCCAATGATCCAAAACATAACCTAATATACTCCATGGAACCTCATGGACCCAAGCATCAAGTCAATTTGACCTCAGGGGATGCATACATCAAAAATCAGGAATTAGGGTTTCTTGACCTAATTCACCCCTAACTTGAATTTTGGGACAAATCATGAGCCAAGACCTCAAGAGAGGATTTGAGGGTCTCCAATAGGCCATATTGATCCATTTGGAACAATGGATTGATCCAAGAAGCTTGAGCAACAAGTTTCAATTTCATCTGAACCACCGTTAGGGTTTCGCGAGAAAAGTCAACTGTAACTTTTACTTTTGACCAGGACATGCTCCCAAACCCTAAGACATGATTCAATATACCCTATGACACCCATGGAACATGTCCATCAAGTTTGATTTAGGTCAAGGACATGATTTCCTGAAGAATTGCACAGTTTGGAATTCATCTGATAAAATGTCAACTGTGCACAAAAGTCAACTTTGACTTTTTGAGATTTTTCACCAAAATGGATTTTTAACCCTAAAATGATGTTAATGTATGATTTGAATCATCATTCATCAAGAAAACTCAAAGAAAGTGGGATAACTTGTAAAAGAGGTAACCATAAAAACTTAGAAAAATTTCTAAGTTATGGAAAAAGTGACACTAATGTGCCAACTTTGGAGGACCATAACTCCTAAACCACAAGGCCATTGTTCCCCATACAAAGCTTGATTTGTAGATCACATTGCCCTCTACAAAAGCTTTATACTGTCCTATGTCCAAATTCCTCATGGATTTTGAGTTATGGAGTGATCAAAATCAAGAAAAGTCACTTTGTTCCAACACTTAGTGAAAATTTCACTAAGTCAGAATCTGCCTTTACTTTTTTCCAAATATAGGGGGATTTTCACTTGGTTTCAAAAGAGATCAAAACCAAACATGTTCAAACAGTTGTTGTATCATGTAAGGGCTGTCCAAAATGGCCAAGAACATTACCAAATTCAATTTGAGCTATGAGATATGACATTGGCAAGATGCCTTGCTGAAATCTGCCAAGGCAAGGCAGATTTTTGCAATTTTGGTCGATTTGCCAAAATCAGCCAATTCCAAGCCTTGTCATCACTTTGGACACATATGAGGATTGAATCTAAAGGGGACAATCACTGAGCCAAGCCTCCAAAGTCTTTGGAACAAGAAATAGCATGTTGAACCTAGAATTGCCAAAATAGGGACAAGAATCCAATTTTTGATTGGAGCATTCAATGGAAGCATCAAGGTGGCATGGACTGAGCTCTTAGCAACTGAATTTAGTCAAGACTTCTCCAAGACCAAGGGAACCAGCAGCCTGTGCCCTAACCTCTAGTCAATGGCTAGAGGAGACTTGGATTTTCATTTGCTAACATTGGCCAAACCTACTCAGCAGTTGCCATTCACTATTCCTTACAAAACAAACTTGCTCTACTATAAATAGAGCTCAATTGTGATCAGTTTGAGTACACCAAAGCCATCAAACAGATGCTTTCCTCAAAATCTCTTCTTTCACTCCAATTTTGCCTTCTAAGGCAAGTCACTATCGGGTTTTGAGTTTGAGAGCTATTCCAATCAAACCAATCACACACACACCTCATATACATCACATATGAGCTGATCAAACACTTAAACAATAACTGGAACACTGATTTCTTAGAATCACCAGTCAATTGCTCAAGGTTTTAACCAAGTTGCAGTTGAGATGCCATGAAGTGATCCAACCAACTTCAATCAAGTCCAAACATTCAAACACACTCCATAGGGTGTAGGGAAGCTGGTCAGATCATCACAACTCATCTGTAACACCTCCAACACAAATCACGATCACCAGCTGCAAGTGGTAAGCATGAGCTCTTCTAACTCTATGATCCATGCAATTTTTGCTGCACAATAATTTAGCCATATGATCATAATCATGCATGGAATGTTTCCCCTCAATTAATTGCATTGTTTGAATCGTCTATCAAAAATCCCAGCCTTCATGTAGAATCTAGGGTTCTTGAGGATTGTTCATGATTCCTTATTTTATGTTTAATTTAAATGAAATTAATTGTCATAGACATGATCGTGAGGTTGAAACGAGTTGATTGGTATGTGGATTGCATGATATGATTAAGTATTCAGTGAGATTGGATAGAAAATGCAAATCTGGGAAACTCAGAACACGCGCGTGTTCTTGCCCTTGTTCTTGGCGCCATTTTCCAACATTTGAATATTTGAATTTTGTGATTTTTATTTAATTGATTCAAAAATTAATATCTCTCTGAGTTTTAATGATTTTGAGTTGATTCTTTTTTTAATAATTCACAAAAATGTTAAAATATTTTATTTTCCCAAAAATATTATTTATTTCATATAATTGATATTTTTGCAAAGAATTAATATTTTAATTGTTTTTGACATCTAAAATATTTTTTCCCTCTTGATTTTGAAAAGATTAATGACTTCTAATTATTTTGTAGGTTGATACTTGATTTTTGAAGCATTAATCCAAGATCATAATTTGTTTCCCACATGTTAAACAATTTTTTATCATTTTAATTGAATTTTTATTCAATTAAAATATATTTTGCAAATAAATTAGGGTTTTTTATTAATTCAACCCTCACAAATCATCTTCAAACACTTTTTGGGTCTCTAATAGTGTGTAAGACCCAAACCACTTGTACATAACCAATTTTGGGTCTCACTTATTGTATAAGTCCCTCTGTACATTTTTAAATTCGGCACGATCGTCGCCAGTTTAAAGATAAACCATCTGGGCCTCTCCTTGAGCTATAAGGCCCATTCATGACTTTTGGGCCTCTATTAGAGTGTAAGACCCAACCCCCTTTTAACCAAAAATAACTTTGGGCCTCAGATATTGTATAAGCCCCTTTTGCGTTAAAAGAAAATCTCGGCGCGATCGCCATTTTAAACGAAAAATCATCTGGGCCTACCCTCGTGTTATAAGCCCCACTCTTTTTATTTAAAAGTTTTTGGGCCTCTTGAGAGAGTGTAAGACCCATCCCTTTGTACAGAAAAATAACTTTTGGGCCTCAGTCACTTGTATAAGTCCCTCTGTACAAATTCAAACAGTGCGCTCACTGATAAAACCCTGGGCCTCTCCTTGAGCTGTAAGCCCCAAATCTTTCTTTTTCAAAGCACTTTCTCCTTTGGTTTTGAATATACTGTTGTTTTTCAATCTTTCTTTGTTGAACAACTAACCAAACAGCATGGAAGCTCTACAACTGAGTAAGTGTTTATATGCTTTCATTTATCGCTTTCATATACATATAACTGTATTGTGGGACTGTTTTGCTGTAAGTCTTCTTTCATAAACTCATATCAACTGTGTAATAATAGTATAGATATTTAGAGTTTCCCCGACAACTACGTCTAGCATTAAGCCCGTTGATCACTCTTAAATAGTCAAAACTAGATCCCCATAGGATTACCAGACACAGTCTTCCCTCCTCTTGGGGTTAAACAATATGGAGATATGAAAGGCAACATTCTCTGTGAACCCTTTCATAGATTGTCATTCGTAGAAGTTGTCAAAGAAACTCTACACCCCAGAGATGATCTCTTCTCCGTGAATTGCATCTCTTGAGTTTCTTCCAAATGCTCGAACTTTCCTGGCTTGATCTATTCTCGGTGAATGGCATGTCTTGAACTTCTCGGGGATTGGGGACCCGCAGGCTTCTTAAAAGCACTTGTCAAGAAACTCTATTCCCCAGAGATGATCTTTACTCCGTGAATGCCATCTCTTGAGTTTCTTCCAAATTCTCGAACTTTCCTGGCTTGATCTATTCCTCTTGAATGGCCTGTCTTGAATTTCTCGGGGTTTGGGGACCCATCGGCTTCTTAAAAGCATCGGCCTCCTCTTGGGCATTGTTCAAGGACCCGCAGGCTTCCTAAAAGCATCCCCGCCTCCTCTTGGGCGTTGTACAAGGACCCGTCGGCTTCTTAGAAGTATTCACAGCCTCCTCTTAGGCTTCGTATAATGTTTCTTCCTCCGGGAATGATAGCCTTCTCTTGGGCTTCATACAAGGACCACTCGGCTTCTTAAAAGTTTTCAGCCTCCTCTTGGGCTTCGTACAAATTGTCTCGACGACCTCTTAGAGGTATAGGAATAGAACTTAGTCATCTTCATAGAATAGTCCTTTCCAAGAGTCTACTACTATTTCTCAAAGCATAGTACAAAAGATGAAACTCTAGACACGGACAGTCTAACTTCCTTGAGTCTCAAAGACATTCTCAAGTGACCCCTTCAAAAATAGGAAGGAACCCCATGGACTCGGACAAGCTCAATACCCTTTGGATTTCCCAATTCCTTAAAGAATAGGAAATATCCTTGATCCTCGAATCAAAATCCCTGAGTGCAAACATTACTCATATAAGAACTGATTTTCTCTTTAAATCAGCATACTGGACCTGTCACTCAACTGAAACAGCAACCATAGCCTCCTCTTGGGCTTTGTACAATGATTCTCCCCAGCGGAGTCAAACAACGTTTAGCCTCTCTCTCGGGCTTTGTACGAGACACATAAGAGACTCCCTCGTTGAGTCAATCACCCTTCCGCCTCTATCTCGGGCTTTATACGAGATACAAAAACGTTCTTATTGAGCCAAACAAATTTCAGCCACCATCTCGGGCTTTGTACGAAATACAAAAAACACTCCCTTGTTGAGTATAAAAGATCCTCTTGCAGGATCAACCCCTTTTAGCCTCTCTCTCGGGCTTCGTACGAGACACAGAAACACCCTCTTGTTGGGCCCATAGCCTCCTCTTAGGCTTTGTATAAGAAAACCACTGGTTGATCCAATCAACCTTTTAGCATCAAAACTGTGCCTCGTTCACAGTACACAAACATCAAAAATTTCTTCCCCGTCATCTAATCGCTGTAAGCGGCAAGCCTCTGGATCATCTATATCCATGCCACTGTCCCTCTTTTAGCATGAGAAATTCCTAAGGAAAGACAGCATTGCTCTACACTAAGTTAAAGTCTTCTCCTTCAGGTTAAAATCCCCTATAAAGGAAATTATGGCATTGTCGGATTCACACATCCCGGTTAAAGTAATTCTCCTTTATAAACAGTTATGACATACAACCCCCTCTTTAGAGATGACAAATTCTCTCTAAAGTCAACACCCTTTTAGCTTCATATCTTGGGCTTTAAACAAGATACAAATAGACTCTTCATCTTCACATCTTGGGCTTTGAACAAGATACAAACCACCTTTCGCTTCACGTCTTGGGCTTTGAATAAGACACCAAAACAACCATTTCCTCCCATAGAATAGGAGGAACTACAAACGCTCTGATTTCCCTGTTTCGGTAAACGGGAATACGTAGGCATAAGATTGAAAGAAAAGATCTTAGCGAGCACACTAAACAAAAACCCAAAATCCCATACTTCCTCACATCCGTCCTAACATCCCACCAATCGACCGAACACCACTTTTAAAAAAATACACCCAATAGAGACCCTGAATCTTTGTAGCATCTGTAAACCAACAGTTTTGACTGTTTAACCTCAGTTTGCAAGCAGGGTTAATTTGAGACATCTATTTCCCTTCCTTCATTAGCTTTAATAGGATAAAAAATGAATCGAGCTATAGATACCAAAAGAGCGGTAGTGCTTCGCAACCACGTCCAAAACCCCTCGCTACAGAAAAATGGCGACTTCACTGGGGACGACGAGGTCTTGTTCTCTTCCCATCTATTAGGTGGAAACCTTAAAAAAAAGTGGCACCCACCATGGGGCCGGTCTTTCTTTCTTTCTGGGATAGGACTCTTTGTTGACTTCACTAGGATCTTAGGTCAAAACCTTTAAGTGGGGAAGGCACCACAGAATGGCGTCTCCGCCGGGGAGCCATTTTCTATCAGGAACATAAGATTCGTAGCTTTTAAAAAAGGTCTAGGACATTAGGACAAATATATATACTGCTTTTCTTAATTGATATATGTGTTTATTTTTCTGCTAATGGGAATGCGTGTGATGCCGCATGTGGAAAGATTGAGTATACACTTAAGATAAGTGATGGCGACGAGGTCGACCATCAACCTCAGTGGAGGCTTCCCAATACAACCCATTCCCTCTCATAGGCAATGGGCCGATTGTGACGTCTGAGAAGCTGAGGAGCCAACCCTTTTGTAGTGCGGAAACTATTGGAAATAGTTGTCACGCGATACTACCCTCATTTGAGGCTGATGATCTATTCTCGGTGAATAGCATTTACTCTAAGATTTCATATAGCTCACTGGCGATCCGCTTGCTATTTGTTATCCTGGGAGGAGCTGATGATTTTGAGTACAGGTACAAAAATCACACTAGTAAACCTTTGGGGATGGGTAGAGCCTTGACTCCATGACAACGACCCTTTGACCCCATGTTTTTTCTATGTTTTTGTGTGCTGCATTCATGCATTCATTTAAAATACATTAAAACGTTCAAAAAATTTCTCTTCTAGTCTCTCTGTTTTTTTTTCAAAATAAACTAAGACTGTGATTGCAAATATCAGAGAAAAGGATTACGCTAATGGATTTCGGTAGAAGGAGAACTCATAAGTACACCTTTAGGATTCCAAAACTAGAGGATTTAAGAGGTTTGGCGAGGATGGTCACAAAACAAGAGGCTTTCAGAGCCAAGTACGGAGGTTTGCTATCGCTGCTAAGAGTCCATGTGATTGAGGGAATCATGGATGCGCTCATTCAGTTCTACGATCCGGTCTATCATTGTTTTACATTCCCGGATTACCAGCTAGCACCAATGCTGGAGGAATATTCTCATCTGATTGATCTACACATTATAGATCAAGCTCCATTTTCTGGACTGGAAGAAATTCCAAAGAATCAGACCATTGCAAGAGCAATTTATTTGGACGAGTCTGAGGTCAGGACTCACATGACCACTAAGGGTGGCATACAAGGTTTGCCAGCCCAGTTCTTGACAAAGAAAGCCCTGTACTTCGCCAGTATCAGGAACGCGACTGCTTTTGAAAGCATCTTTGTTTTACTCACCTAAGAGTTATTTCTGTTGCCCAACATTAATAACTTCGTCGATATCAACGCTATTAAGGTTTTTCTCATTGGAAACCATGTGCCGACTTTGCTCGCAGATGTGTATCATTCTGTACACTTAGGAAATTTGTACAGTGGAGGGGAGATCACATGCTATGTACCTCTGCTTTATAAATGGTTTATCTCCCGTTTACCTAAGTCTGCTGCTTTTTGGGATCATAAGAGTGCCTTGCGCTGGTCGCAGAAGATCATGTCTCTTACCAACTCTGACATAGATTGGTGTAATAGGATTTATGATGGAACCAGGATCATTGACCATTGTGGAAACTTCCCCAACGTACCCCTTATAGGAACTAAGGGAGGAATCAACTACCATCCGGTATTGGTTCTTCGTCAATTTGGATACCCAATGAGGCATGTCCCGCGTAATGCTCATCTGGAAGGTCTTTTCTTCAAGGAAGGAGAAAATGACAGAGCACTAAAGACATAAATAGTGCATGCTTGGAAGCATGTTCATAAGAAAGGACGGGAGTCTCTAGGAAAAGCAGACTGTGACTCGGTGGAGCCTTATCTCCATTGGGTACAAACTAGAGCTCTCAAGCTAAAGATGCCTTATCCTCGTTATGGAATTATTTCGCCGAGGGAATCTGTCATGTACTTCATGACGGAAACTGAAAAGCTTCAGGTTACTCTCAACAAAGTTCAACGGGAGAAGAGGTCTTGGAAGAACAAGTACCGCACCCTCAACGTGGAGTGCATCAAAATACAGTAACTGCTGAAAGATAAGGATGCTCTGATCGAGATTTTGGAGCAACATGCTGTAGAAAATCAGGATGACCAAAGGAATTTGCTCGCTCCTTTCACCTGGCAAAGGAATGACAACCCGACAACGGCTCAAGAGCCCCGGTCAAAGAAAAGGAAGATACCAGAATCAGCACCCGAGTTCTCTCGGGATCCATTAGCTTAGGTTTCTGTTTCTGCACTTTGTAATCTACTGTATTTTCGTTTCCGCAATCCTTTGAATTTCAATAAAAAGGGGTTTCCCCACTGTTTGATATTTGCAATCTAATTGTCGAAGTTTATTTTGATTAAACCAAAAAACAATTAATATAATCATTGCATTCATCATTCTCACATCGCGTATTCTTCTTACCTACGAATCTCACGTTTGTGTCTCGGTTCTAGAGTCAAACTGTCTCATTCGTACAATACTCGGGCCAATCGTCAGAAAAAGATGGATGATCTTGAGGAAGAAAATAGAGAGTTGAAAGAAGAGATCGACGCTCTGAGAGAGGATATGAGAAAGCTTCGTAACGACATGCAAGCCATGGAAGAAGCTCAGCTACAAAGGACTGTGATCTCAGAGATCACCTCAATGCCCATAGTGGAGAAGTATGATCCTAGGTATCAAATTCTGAAAGATCGTCCTTGGGGCATGCCTGTTAACTATATCCCGGAAGGATATGTTCCGCCGATCACTAAAGATCAGGGAATCACAACAGATGCCGTTGGTCCTGAAGGTTACAAACTTCGGGAAAGCGAAGATGCCAGGGGCATATTGAAGACTCCTGTAGGTTACAAACTTCGGGAAATGCCAAGATTCACTGCCGTAGTCACGGTACCACCCCCTGTGGTGCATACTCTCCCGGAAGGACAGATTCCGCCAATACCTTCTAGTAATAAGGAAATTATGTTCGATAGAATGGATGAATTCTAAAAATAGTTCCTGGAAATGAAGAAAGAACTGCAAGCCATCCGCGGTCAGGATCTATTTGGAAAGGACGCCACGGACCTCTGCTTGGTCCCCAATGTGAAAGTCCCGCACAAATTCCAGGTGCCCGACTTTGAAAAGTACAAGGGTAACTCTTGCCCTCAGATCCATCTGGTGATGTACGCTCGGCGAATGTCAGCTCAGACGGAGAATCAGGACCTACTGATTCACTACTTTCAGGATAGTTTAACCGGTGCCGCACTCAAATGGTACATGGGTTTAAACCGTACTGCGATTAGTACATTCAGAGATCTTGGTACTGCCTTCATCCAACAATACAAATATAATTTGGACATGGCACCGGACAGAGATCAACTCAGAT
The DNA here is from genome assembly GCA_022829125.1 of Lathyrus tuberosus. Classification (NCBI taxonomy): domain Eukaryota; kingdom Viridiplantae; phylum Streptophyta; class Magnoliopsida; order Fabales; family Fabaceae; genus Lathyrus; species Lathyrus tuberosus. Next base: position 4,551,541 of record JALAZF010000170.1, read on the forward strand.
CAATGTCACAAAAGGACAAGGAAACCTTTAAGGAGTACGCTCAGAGATGGCGCGAAATTGCCGCTCAGATTTGTCCACCTCTTGAGGAAAAAGAGATGACAAAGATCTTCTTGAAAACCTTAAGCTCATTTTACTACGACAGAATGGTTGCCAGTGCGCCCAGTGACTTCACCGAAATGGTCGGTATGGGGGTACGTCTCGAGGAAGCTGTTCGAGAAGGACGTCTAATAAAAGACGCTGGATCATCAAGTAGTACAAAACGATACGGTAGTGATCTCCCTAAGAAAAAAGAGCAAGATATTGGGAATATCTCTCTCGGAAAGCAAAGGCGACGTTATCAACCGGTAGCAGCTGTAACTCTTGCTATCATCCCTGCGCCTATTCCTACGTATCAACCTCAGGTTGCGCAAAGCCAACCTAATCAGCAAAGGACACAACAGCCTCTTCAGCAGGCTCGTCCTCCATACAATATCAACCGTACAACGCGGCCACCAGGATTTGATCCTATACATGTATCGTACGCGGAATTATTTCCGTTACTACTGGCTAAGGGGCACATCCAGACTAAGGCTCCTCTTACAGTACCGGAAAATCTGCATTTTTGGTTTAAGGTGGATCAGACATGCCCTTATCATCAAGGAGGATCAGGGCATAATATAGAGAATTGTCTCAATTTCAAATCTGACGTGCAAAAGCTTGTTAGGAGCGGGATCTTATCTTTCAAAGATACGAATCCCAATGTTCTCACAAACCCGCTGCCTCAACATGAGAAAGCTGCAGTCAATTTGATAGAGGGAGAGTCTAACAACGTTTATCAAATTCACGATGTACTCTTGTTGAAAACCAATTTGGTCAAGATACATTGTAGACAGAGTGGATATGGCCATGTGCCACCTCATAATTAGCATCAATGTGATGTCTGCTCTAAAAACAATCAGGGATGTTCTGTACTGCAAGCAACTCTACAGGAACAGATGGATCTCGGATGGATCCAAGAGCACCGAGTTCGTGGAGTTAACATGGTCTATACGAACTCCAATGTCATTCAGAACCACGATATCTGTGCAATGAATGTCAACTTGGTGGCAATGCACTCAAGGCAAAGCCAGTATCATAATCTGCCACGACACGATTACAGTTCCTGTCTGACTTGCTCGGTAAACAAACAGGGATGCTCTTTCATACAAGAGGCCCTCCAGCGTCAGATGGATCTTGGATGGATCCAAGACTACCATGACATGAACCCTTATCAGATCAACATGGTTTAGATCTTCGATATTCGCGTGATGAATACCAACCTGGTAGAGTTACATGCTGAGCAGGTCCGACTCAGATTCTTAATATCACACGACTATCAAAGCTGTAAAGCAGGTTACGAAAACGATCGAGGTTGTACCCTTGTCCAGGAGGCACTTCAGCACTTGTTAAATCACTGGTGGATGCCAATTTATATGGATGAAGATATTCAGCAGATTAGTATCAATAACAGGATTCCTACTCGATGTCAAAGTCAGGATGTCCGATCTATGGAAGTTAACCTAGTAAGGTTACATTGTATTCAAAGTGGGCGTGTCCAGGTGCCACCACACAACTATGACCGTTGTAGTGTCTGTTCGGAAAGTAACCAAGGGTGTTACCTTGTGAGAGCAGCTCTTCAGGGTCAGGTGGATCGTGGAGAGATTCGCCCATATCCGGGTTCTGGACCCATCAACTTGACGCCAAACTACCTTGCCAATCAATTCGAGGATGTTGTCACAATCTCTGGTCGTCACCAGACCAGGGATGTTTTTGCCATCATCCCTCTACTTGACGAATCTAGAGCTCCCAACCAGGAACGGGTCGAGATTACTTATGATGGTCAGAAAAATCAGAAGGTTCCCATAGTCATCTATCTACCGGGACCACTACCGTATGAATCAACTAAGGTTATCCCTTACAAATACGGTGTAACGACAATTGAAAATGGAAAGGAAATTCCATTACCCTCCGTCGTGAATATTGCAGACATTAGTCGTGTAACACGGAGTGGTCGAATCTTCAACCGAGGAGTTGGAGAACCTAACAAGGAAAAGGAACTTCAGACAGAAGCTCCCGATCCATCAGTTGGTTAATCCAGTAATCCCGACCTTTCGAAAAATAATGATGAGATGCTGCAGCTCATCCAAAGGAGTGAATATAACATTGTTGATCAGCTGTTACAGACTCCTTCAAAGATCTCGGTATTATCACTGTTACTCAGTTCAGAAGCCCACAGGGGGGCTCTACAGAAAGTCTTGGAGCAAGCCTTTGTGGAACAGGATGTAACAATCAGACAGTTCGATAGCATTGTCTCTAACATCACTTCCTGCAATAATTTGGGATTTAGTGATGAGGAATTACCCGAAGAGGGTCGCCGTCATAACATGGCGCTCAACATTACAGTTAACTGCCAGGACGATGCTTTAGCCAGCGTACTGGTAGACACAGGGTCAGCCCTGAATGTTATGCCGAAGTCCACTTTGATGCAATTATCATTCAAAGGCCCTCCGTTGAGAATCAGCGAGGTCGTCGTCAAAACGTTCGACGGATCCAGAAAAATAGTTATCGGCGAAGTTGATCTTCCCATAACTATCGGTCCTCACACTTTCCAAGTCACTTTCCAGGTCGTGGACATCCGGGCAACATACAGTTGTTTATTAGGAAGACCTTGGATACATCAGGCTGGAGCGGTCACTTTGACCCTCCACCAAAAGCTAAAGTTCAATCAGAACGATCGGCTTGTCACAGTCTGTGGAGAACAGGCCTTGCTTGTGAGTAACTTATCATCATCTACTTGTGTAGAACCCGAGGAGGTTATTGGGACGCAGTTCCAAGCGCTGTCGGTCGGCAAGGACAATCAATCCCAAGGAGGAACCTCGATTTCCTCATACAAAGATGCTATCAAAGCGGTCGAGAGTACAGATACAACAGGATGGGGATAACTTGTCATTCCTACTAGCAATAAAACAAAGAAGGGTCTTGGTTTTTCTGCAACCTGTACCCAGACAGCTTCCAGTGATGGAAGTCTTCATCCCATTCAGGATTTCTTCCACAGTGGAGGTTTTCTTCACCCAGTCCCTCAAGCAGTCCATGCTATCAATTAGGAAGATCCCTCTGACACAGAGGAAGAGTGGAAGTCCTATCTTAACAAGGACGGTTATATGTCTCAGGACGAAACGCAAACTCCTTTTGCTTTCCTACAGAGAGTCCGAGATTTATACCCAGGTCAGACATCGAAATGATATACGGGGATTGTGATCCGGAAGGATGTCGTGCTCCGCCAAATTCATTAGAGGAAGACACTCCGATGAAAGGCAATTTTGACTATAACTACTATGGCCCAATGGATGGCCTGCCAATGTGGCATCCTTACCCAGGAGACTTGGGGCCAGAAAGTCAGCCGAACAATGAAAATCAGCTGACCGTCATTGAACAGAATACCTGTGTCCCCACCATGTCATGGGATCAACACTCAGGTCATTCAGAAACTACTCAACATGACGATGAATTTGCAACGTTTGCAGGACTTGAATTCATCAACTATGCTTTTCCCGAGGTCAACGTCATCGAGAGAGATGACTCTTCCAGTTCCAAAGAAGTGTGGGACACCTTGGGACAACCGAGTGGAAAATACGACTATATGGTCAAGTACACCGCTCCCGAAAGCTCTCGCATCAGGCTCGAAGACATCCAGCCTACTGGATGGGGAGATACAGCTGAGAGCACAAATGCTATGCAAAATGTAACAGAGGAATTCTCCTACGATAACTCTGCTTGGGAGACAGATTCCAATGATCCCGCTCCACCAGAAATCAGCGTTATTTTTGAAGACAAATCAAGGAAGGTGCCAGACTTTGTGATTCACCGAGGAGTTCGCCGCCAATGGGTTGCCGTCGAGGTTCCGAAGATCGTTCATCAGTCTAAGTAATTGCCATCTTTAACCTTTCACCCTGCCCAGGTGAAACGGATGTTTTGATAGGGCTCACTTTCTGTAAATTTCCCTCTTTGATTTGCCCAAAGCGACAGAGTTTTGTTTTATAGGGCTGTAGTTTCAAGAATCAACTTGTTCATTAATAAAATAACGTCGTTCTGTAATTTCCGCATTAATTGCTGTTTTCTCTTTTTGATTTTTCAGAAAATGGTAATCCTAAAAAATAATTAAAAATAAAAACAAGCAGTAAAATAAATACACTGCACACTTTTGCATTCTCTCTATCTCTTCTAAACACGAATCCTCACGTCATGCAGATTGCTTGTTTTAAACCCAGTTGAAACATACGATCCGATGCCTTCTCCCGACTTTGGGTTTCCGGTATTTGGGACTGAAGAAGAAGTTGACAACGAAATTCCAGAAGAGATCTCGCGATTACTCAGACAGGAGGAAAGGTCCATTGAACCTCATAAAGAGTCGTTGGAAACGATCAATGTGGGTTCGGAAAAAGAGAGAAAAGAAATCAGGATTGGGGCACTGCTAAGTCCAACTGCCAGAGAGGGTTTAATAAAGCTTCTCAGAGAATTCCCCGATGTATTCGCTTGGTCCTATCAGGATATGCCAGGGTTGGATACCAGCATCGTGGAACATCACTTACCATTAAGATCGGAATGTCCGCCAGTAAAGCAAAGGTTGAGACGGACTCACCCGGACATGGCCATCAAAATGAAAGAGGAGGTACAGAAACAGATCGACGTAGGTTTCCTCGCTACATCTGAATATCCTCAATGGTTAGCCAACATCGTACCTATTCCGAAAAAGGACGGAAAGGTCAGAATGTATGTTGACTACAGAGATCTAAACAAGGAAAGTCCAAAGGACGACTTTCCTTTACCACACATTGACATGTTGGTTGACAGTACAACAAAGTTCAAAGTTTTCTCCTTCATGGATGGATTCTCGGGCTATAACCAGATCAAAATGGCGCCGAAAGACATGGAGAAAACTTCGTTCATTACCCCATGGGGTACCTTTTGTTACAAGGTGATGTCGTTCGGCTTGAAGAACGCCGGGGCAACCTATCAAAGGGCCATGACTACACTATTTCATGACATGATACACAAAGAGATAGAGGTATATGTCGATGACATGATTGCAAAAGCTAAGACAGAAGAGAAGCATGTGACCCGCTTGTCGAAACTATTCGAGCGGTTGAGAAAGTACAAACTCCGCTTGAATCCCAACAAGTGCACCTTCGGTGTCCGTTCGGGGAAACTCTTAGGGTTCATCGTCAGCCAGAAAGGGATTGAGGCCGATCCTGACAAGGTCAAGGTATTCGAGAAATGCCTTCTCCGAAAACTGATAAACAAGTCAGAGGATTCTTGGGACGTTTGAACTACATCTCCAGATTCATATTCCTCATGATCGTGACATGTGCGCCGATTTTCTAATTACTCAAAAGGAACCAGGATTGCGTTTGGTCAGATGATTGCCAAACTGCCTTCGACAGTATTAAGGAATACCTATTGAATTCGCCGATTCTATCACCTCCAGTGGAAGGAAGACCACTGATCATCTACCTCACAGTCCTAGAGGACTCAATGGGATGTGTACTTGGCCAACAAGACGAAACCAAAAGAAAGGAGTCTGCCATTTACTATCTGAGCAAGAAATTCACCGACTGCGAGACTCGGTACACGATGCTTGAGAAAACTTGTTGCGCTTTGGCTTGGGCAGCCAAACGTCTTCGCCAATACATGATTCGTCATACTACTTGGTTGGTTTCCGATATGGATCCAATCAAGTACGTCTTTGAAAAACCTGCTCTCACGGGAAGGATTGCCCGTTGGCAGATGTTATTATCAGAATATGACATAGAGTACCACGCTCGAAAAGTCGTTAAAGGAAGTATTTTAGCCGATCATTTGGCTCATCAACCGATTGACGATCAAGAATCAACCGGGTTTGACTTCCCAGACGAAGATGTCATGTATTTAAAAATGAAAGATTGCGATGAACCGTTACCTAGTGAAGGGCCAGAACCAGGTTCCCAATGGGGACTTATCTTTGACGGAGCAGTTAATCATTATGGAAACGAAATTGGGGCAATCATTGTTACCCCTCAGGGTACCCACATTCCTTTCACTGCCAGACTTACGTTCAAATGTACGAACAACGAGGCCGAATACGAAGCTTGTATTATGGGTCTCGAAGAAGCGATTGATTTAAGGATCAAAAACTTGGACGTATATGGCGATTCAGCTTTGGTTATCAATCAGATAAAAGGAGATTGGAACACATACCAATCAGGACTGATTCCTTACAAAGACTATGCAAGAAGATTGTTACCCTTCTTCAACAGAGTCGAGTTTCATCACGTCCCTCGTAGAGAGAATCACATGGATGATCCATTAGCCACTCTCTCTTCCATGATTAGTGTAGGTCAATGGACTGACCTACCTAAGATCGACATAATGCGCCTTGAACTGCCCGCCTACGTCTTCACGATCGAAGCCGTCATAGATGATAAACCTTGGTATCATGATATCAAATGCTTCCTTTAGAAACAAGAGTACCCATCTGGGGCACTCAGAAAAGACAGGAAAACCCTCAGAAGATTGGCTGGAAGCTTCTTCCTGAGCGGTGACACTCTTTATAAGAGGAATTTTGACTTGGTCTTGCTCCGATGCGTAGACAGACCAGAAGCAGATATGCTTATGAAAGAAATTCATGAAGGATCTTTTGGCAGTCATGCCAACGGACACACAATGGCGAGAAAAATCCTAAGAGCAGGTTATTACTGGTTGACCATGGAATCTGACTGCTACAAGTACATGAGGAGGTGTCACAAGTGTCAGATATACTCCGACAAAATTCATGTACCGCCATCGCATCTCAAAGTTCTCTCTTCCTCGTGGCCTTTTTCCATATGGGGAATCGACATTATTCGCTTGATTGAACCAAAAGCTTCCAACGGACATCGGTTCATCCTGGTAGCCATTGACTATTTCACCAAGTGGGTCGAAGCAGCGTCGTACGCTAATGTAACCCGACAAGTGGTGGTCCGATTTATCAAAAACAATATCATCTGCCGTTATGGTGTTCTGAGCCAGATCATTACAGATAATGGATCTAACTTGAACAACAAGATGATGAAAGAGTTGTGTGCTAAGTTCAAGATCAAACACCATAACTCATCTCCCTACCGACCCAAGATGAACGGAGCGGTAGAAGCGGCTAACAAGAACATCAAGAGGATTGTTCAGAAGATGGTTGTAACCTACAAAGATTGGCAGGAAATGCTTCCCTTTGCTCTTCACGGTTACCGAACATCTGTCCGCACTTTAACAGGGGCTACCCCTTTCTCTCTAGTATATGGCATGGAGGCAGTTCTCCCCATAGAAGTAGAGATCCCATCAATCCGGGTATTGATGGAAGCTAAGCTTTCAGAAGCTGAATGGTGTCAAAGTCGACACGACGAATTAAACCTAATCGAAGAGAAGCGAATCACGATACTATGCCACAGTCAGTTGTATCAGCAGAGAATGAAGAAGGCCTTCGACAAAAAGGTCCGACCTCGCGTCTTTAGAAAAGGAGACCTCGTGCTCAAGAAGATACAATCGTTTCTCATTGACTCTTGAGGCAAATGGACCCCAAATTATGATGGCCCCTATGTGGTCACGAAAGCTTTCTCAGGCGGTGCCTTGAGACTTACAACCATGGACGGAGAGGAATTTGCCTACCCCACAAATGTTGATGTAGTCAAGAAATACTTCACCTAAACTAAAAAAAAAAAAAAAAAAACGTCTCGGTGGATTGAAAACCCGAAAGGGCGGTCCAGGCAAAAGTTGGAGACATGAAAAAATCATCCCGGTGGATTGGAAATCTCAAAGTACAATCCAGGAAAAAATTAGGGATAATGGCAAGTAACTATGTTCAACAGAGGCAAGTCCCTCAGCAGCAGTTACATCATCCATCGGAGGAAAACTCCAGTCAAGGTCATCTTCGACAGAAGCTCAGGATGTCCCGAATTCAAAATTGGTAGAAGGATAGTGGTCGTTATGTTTCAACTTAGCCCTTTTCCTTGTAAATTACCATTTTCAAACTTTGTATATACTCTTTGGAATCACGCGTTTGGCTGATCTCCATCTTATCAATAAAATTTGAGCCCTTGTGCTTTTGTTTGTAATTCTTATTTGTTTTAGCTTTACAGAATGGCGTTTTAACATGATTAGTGATTCTTGAAATGAAACAAAAATGAATTTACTTGTTAAAACTTTTTCTGCTTTTAAATTAAAGATGGCAATTGCTTTTGACTATTGAACATCGAAAGAACGTCGATTTGCGTCTCCAAAGGCGTTTGAATTTCAAATTGCAGAATCAAAGTACTCTTTCTAGGCCAGTACGCCTGAACGAAGGATCAACTGTATGAGATGCGGCTTTCCCATCTGATACCCTCGGCAGAGTTCTTATCTCCTAAGCCCGATCGACGGTATTCCCCGCAGGGACTATCTCTCCTAAGCAAGGTAGAATTGCTACTTTTTTTACTAACGGTACTTCTTCGCCCCGCGATGGCCGAGTATCCAGTCGTGTTCACTCGTCAGTCAGTGTGTCACGTCAGTTTTGTCAGCATATACATACATACATGCATCATGCATTTAATTTGCATTCATATTCATATTGCATCACTATCACTCTAGTCGGTCTTGTCCCCTAGTGATAACAGTCCTCTCAATCGAGTTGTCAGTTCTTTCCTCGTCAGGAAATGTTGCGTCTGCACTACCTCTCTCCTCCAGTGTATCTCTGGATTAGAGTCGGCACTCGACCACTTTGATAACTTGAACCTCTGAAAATCCAGAGAAGCTTTCTACAAATGCCACTCTTCGCCATTGAAGATGATATCTTTGCTTTCCCGGATTAAAGAAAAATCCCCAGAGAAAGCCTCCTAAGCAGAGATTTGGCAGTACAGTTACCTTTCTCCGAAAGACCGCTGATGAAAAGGTCATCGGCACCTCAAAATTGGAGCCCATCATATGGCATTTCACCGGGAAGATCCCGAGAAAAGTATGATGTAAGACCCCAAGCGGAAGCAGTCTCTCAAGAGACTCATTTTCCCCAAATAGAGTCGACAAATGGCGTCTCCAACAGAGAAGTTTGTGCACCTCTACAACTCAGACGACTAGATTCCCCAGCAAGTCTGACGTCACTTTTTCCACTCAAATGGCATCTCCCCAGGAAAATCTGGCGAGAAGCTTGAAGAAAACCGCTACAAATAGCGTCCCTTGTCAATAAAGTTTATTGACGGAAGAAATTGAGACCAGTTCCTTAGTAGGAAACCAGGATCGAGGGAAAGTTTAAATCAGAAACTTAGACCAGTTCCTTGGTAGGAAACCAGGATCGAGGGGAAGTTTAAATCAGAAACTTAGACCAGTTCCTTGGTAGGAAACCAGGATCGAGGGGAAGTTCGCATCAGAAACTAAGACCAGTTCCTTGGTAGGAAACCAGGATCGAGGGGAAGTTTACCTTTTCTAAGCATCATTGCTTAGAAAAGGAAGATGAATACGATCTGCCATTCATAGCCATCAAAATTTCGGGTATTCCGATATTTAATCCTCTTGCACCCCGAATGACCGAATACCTTCGTCATTCACACCTTCGGGTCCAAGAAGATTAAATAGGGGCATCTGCCATACCCCAAATTTTGACCACTAAGATTTCCCATCATTGTGCAAATCATCCTCACAATATGGATGAACCATCATGCCTCATCAAATGCCTCAAGGGTTGTTGAGCATTCACTACAAACAAAACTAGGGTTTTAAGCCCTCTCAGAGCCTTAGACAAAGGATCAATCAAGGAATGACTTGATCTTCAACTTGTCTAGCCTCTAGAACATACACAAAGGATCAAAAAGGACTCCCACTTCAAGGATTAAGCACAAGGCTTCTCCCTTATAGGTGGATTAAGTCTCAAGATCGACAGTGTCCCCAAATTAGGGTTTTGGTCGACCAGGGCCTCCAGATGGAAATTTTTCATCTGGGCACAAGCCAATGATCCAAAACATAACCTAATATACTCCATGGAACCTCATGGACCCAAACATCAAGTCAATTTGACCTCAGGGGATGCATACATAAAAAATCATGAATTAGGGTTTCTTGACCTAATTCACCCCTAAGTTGACTTTTGGGACAAATCATGAGCCAAGACCTCAAGAGAGGATTTGAGGGTCTCCAATAGGTCATATTGATCCATTTGGAACAATGTGTAATACCCCAAAATTTGCTCTTCCCTTTTGTCATCATAGCATGGCATTATCATTTATCATATCATATCCACCTCATTAACATTACATTGCATTTAATATAGAAAAATGGAGCATGGCATCCTTCTTACCATCAGGGCATGTGATCAGGTGGAAGGTGGACAATCAAGGAATCATTCAAAGCACAAAAAGGTCAATCAAGTTGCCTTAAGGCAAGCCAAGAAGCCTTTCATGTCTCATACTATCTCAATTGATCATCCACAACCTCAAGGATAAGAGATACAATGGGAGATTGAAGCATTACATCTTTCACTATGCAAGAGGTTCAAAAAACTGAAGGAAAACCCTCAAAAGAGATAGCTCATTGATCCAAAATCATCCTCAAAAGGCATATATCATCATCCTTTAAGAAGGTACACAACATACTATGAGGAATTTGAAATTGAAGACTGCACTTTTACCTCCTAACCAGAGGGGGCCAAAATTAGGGTTTCCATTTAAATCAGGGAATCTTTGATTTTTTGAACAAAACTTGATGTCATGGTATCCCATATGTCCTTAAGTGTATGTATGTGGAAAATTACATCTCAATTGGTTTTAGAAGTGGTTCAATTGGAAAAAAGATCAAAAATCAGGAAATTGGGGCAAAGTCAAATAATCAGGGGAAAAAGTCAACTCTTGAATTTTTGAGGCCAAATTCATGAAATTCATGTTATATGTGTCCAATGTACAAAATTTGATCAAGAAACTCCAAAGGAATCATGAAAAAATCAAGATGTGGAAAGTTGCCATTTTTGGATGAAGTAGGGTTACTAAAAATAGCAAGTTTTTGGCCATTTTGCATCAGAATTTGAACCAAGGCCATTCAAATTTGGAGCACCAAATGAAAATTCCACTCTGCCTCAATGAAAGGCCTTGCTTTAAGCTTCAAATCCATGTGTGGAACATCTCCATTGGATAAAAAATGAGGGAGATATGATTGATCAAAGTTTGAGCAAAGTAGGTTCAAAACTAGGTCATGATCAAGATTTTCAGGGCACGCGCGCAGTCATTTTAACAAACATGTGGTGGGCCAAATGTCCACTCATTTTTCTCATGGTTAAAGGCCTCAAATGAAAAACTTCTCAACATCAAAGTTGTTCCTTGTAGTGTCATCTTCAATACTCATGTTGGACAAAATTCCATTTGATCAAGTTATAGTGGAGATATATTGGTTCAAAGTCATGTTGATTGTGCTGAAATTTTGTGTGCCAAGTTGCCATGCCATGACTTGCTTCACACGCCCTTACACCAGTTCTCAGACCTTTGTGTTTTAAGCTATTTTGCACCATTTTCCAAACCTCATCTCAATTTGAAATCAACATCAAATGTGTTCCACAACATGCCCTCTTTTATTTGGCATCAAAAGTTCCTCAAACCATTCACTAACATGTGAGAAATTCACCCTCAAACACTTACTGTTACAATGATGATTTGGTGCACGATTTTGGTTCACACACACTACAAACACTTCCTCACTTCAGTTTCCTCTTTAGACCAAGCACACATCACTTACACAATATTTAGTATCACGTGCCTTGCATGAAAATGGAGAGAACAACTTGTTGAGCAAGTTTCTGCCACAACAGTCCTACCATTCCAAGTTTTACTCTTCATCCTCACCATAACTGTCATGAGATTAACCTCACCATAACCCAGCCTTGATCACTCGGCCCCTAACTAACTTGACTCAGTTAGTTAGGGTGGACTCAGTTAACCACCTTGACTCACCCTAACTCAACTCATTAAACCGTGGTAAGCTCACACTATAAAAGAAAATCACACACTCCATTTTCATTTTTCAGTTTTGACAACCACATTTCTTTCCAAGAACACCTCAAACTCTCTCTACTTTCTCTCTGATTCCACACGATTTCAACACTCTTCTTCCACTTTTCATCTGCATTATCATTGCTTGGCATTGTTGGATCAGGAGCACACTGAATCTTCATCATTCTCCCAGTGAAGCTTCATCAACATTTTGCAATTTTCTCTCTGCTCTCAAGATATTAAGCTCAAACAACATTTATTTTGCTTAGTTTGTGAAGCTCCAAGGAAGAAGAAGAAGATAGGATCTCTGGTATTCTGGTAGATCCAAAGTTCATCATATTTCAGGTTCCCTTCCTCAACTTTGTTTTAGTGAATCTAGCTTGTTTTCGTGGTGTTTGTGGCCTAGTAGAGGTCGTGTGCGTTCTGGCTAGTTGATAGAGCTTCTTAGAAGCTTAGATCCAAAATCTAGGGCTAATTTCATTGCTTCGATTCTCTCTGTTTGTGTGTTGTTTGTGAAAACTAATCCTAGATTCATGCTCTACGTGACTTCCTGAACATTTTGATGTGCATTGCATAAATTTCTGGAATGTTTGGTTGATTGCAGCGCCGGAGAGTGGCCGGAGAAGGTGACCGGAGGTCCCTCTCCGGCCGGTGAGTGGATGTTAGGGTTTAGCATGTTCTAATCTTGTGCGTCCATTTTGGCATGATCGTGTGGTGATATTGGTGACAGCGCATTAAAAAACTCGTGCAAGTCATGTGCACATTTCTGATGGACTTAGCCAAATTGATATTCACACCCCCCTTGTTTAAGGCCCAATGTAATTTGAACTGAATAGTTACTAGGCATACACCCCTTCCCTCATTTCATTGCATTTTTTTTTTTCATTTTTATACACGTTTACCTTTTAATTTTTAAAAATATCAAACCTCATCATAAAATTCCACAAAAATTCATGTGAATTCTCAAGACATTTAGGAAATTTTTCATGATTTTATTTTCTGATTTTATGACCTTTTTGCCCCTGTTCCATAATTTTCTTTGAATTTCCATTTAGATGCATTCTAAGCATGATACATGAATTTGTTTAATTTTGTTCTTGCTCATTACCAACTATTTTGACATGATTCTTTTTGCATTGATTCACTAATACATTGAAGCATGTTAGATGATTTTTGTTTGTTTTTTTAGGTCACTTTATTACATGTTTTGATGCCTATATTTGCACCACTTTGCATGATGTTTCAATTTGACCTAATTGCTTGGTTTGAAGTCATTTTTGCTTTGAATTTTTACATGCTATCTTGATGTATGATGCATTTCTGACCTAGGCACTCCAATACCATGTTTTCATAATTTTCATGAGGCCATTTGATTTTTGTTTGATGCATTACCTTTGAAGTATAATACATGTCATGTCATTTTAACTTTAGTGCATGTTTGCATGATTTCTTTTGTACATACTTGCATGATCATTTGCCTACTTTGTGAACTACTCACTTGACATTATAGGTCATTGGTACATATTACATGTTATCCTTGCATGTTGATTTTTATTTGAACTTTGTGCATCATTAACATGTATTGTTTGCACTTTCTTTTTGAACTTTCATTTCAATTCTCCTTATATTACTTCTTGAATGTCTTGAAGTTGATTCATAAATACTTTTGAGATGTTCATAAACCATTTTCCATTTAGTTTCAATTCTGGTTGTTGATTTACATGTTCCATTTATGCATGTCCTCTTCATTTCTTTCCATCTTTCATCTATCCCTTCTTCTTGTAACATGTTTAAATGCTAATGGGTGATGCTTGTTGCTTATTCACTTGCACTTGTATGATGATATTCACTTGTTGTCCATATGATGCCCATTCTGGTTGTGGTTCTAGGATTTGTTTTCTCATTTAATTCTTTTGAGTTTTATGATGCATTACATGTTCTTTTATTTCTTATACTTCTTATACATGTTTACTAACCATGTAGGGGCTTTGGTAAGTTTCAATTGAGTGTGGATAAGGAATCCACATTCAACTTCTATCCTTTCTCTTTTACAATTCCATTTTGTGTTTTGTTAAGCACTTATGTGCTTTCTTTTAATAACTCATCACTTTCCCTTTGTGAATTACAATGCATCTTCTACTTTAGAAGTGAATTGTTTAGTTCATTCCTTCTTTAGACTTTAGGTTGAAACCTCACAAACCTTAGGATCACTCCCTTAACTAATCAATTAGGATTGAGTCTTAGTCCATATAGATTTTACCTTTACCTCTTTCTTGAGTCTTTCATCTTCTCATCTTAAAACAATACTAAAAAAACACTTAATAAAGGTAGGCATTTATTGCATTTAGGCCTTTCACATAAAGAAAAGATTATAAGGGGTCTTCTCTTATAATCTTAAAATGTATAGCATATAGCCCATCTTGGGTCAATGTGTTAAACATTTGATCTTGTGTGAGGGACTTAAATGCAATACTTGTTGAAGGTGCAAATAATAAAAAACACTTCTTCATTTCTTAATCAACAAAAACACTTAATAAATACCAGTATGCTAGTGTGTTTGAACCTTGACAATTGGAACTAAGTGTGGGGGTCTTCTTCACCCTTAGTGTGCTTTCTTACCCATTCCATCTTGGAATGTGAGGATGTACACATTCCAATGACTAAGATTCAGATACACTATCATATGCAAACAAATGAAAAAACTCTTAAAAGACAAAAACAAACAATAACGTCTTTCCTTCGGGAATTCTTTTCTCACCTCACTCACTCTCAGCGTACGAACGTGCTTCTACTCGTTCTCTTGCAAGATGGTAACGCACTCGGACCAGCGAGCCTGCAACACCTGAGCTAGAACGTAAGCCGTTCTCTAAAAAACACAAACAATCCATCCCTATTGAGGGGAACTACGTCGCTCTGATTCTCATGCTCCCGATGAGATACGTAGGCAGTGGGGTAGGGCCCATGCGAGCACTTCTTTTATTTTCCCTACATTTGTTTCTCGTTCCTTTTCCATTCTCTCTCATTTCTTTCTTTCAGTTCCTTTTCCAGCATTCTTTTCTTACACCCTTTGATTGAAGCAGCAAGCGTGGATCCCATCGGGTACGATGGACGCGAGGGGGTGCTAATACCTTCCTCTCGCGTAACCGACTCCCGAACCCAGTTCTCTTGGTCGCGAGACCATGCTCTTTCCTTTCTCTCAGGTTTACGCGGTGTTTCCTTTCCCTCTCTTGGGATAAATACACATTGCTGGCGACTCTGTTCGGTGCCACTTTCGCGTTTGTACTTGGATGAAAATCCCGGGAGCGACAGCTGGCGACTCTGCTGGGGAGTATTGCCCAGAATCTCTGGTTTCCTTAGCGAGTTCATCCTAGCGCTTGTCCGCTTTTCTTTCATTGGGTGTTTACTGTTGTGTTGTATTTACTGTTTTATTGTATGGTTATTTACTGCTTTACTGTACATTATTGTATTTACCGTATTTTAGCATTTTCATTTCATATGATATATTATGCTATACTGGACTGTGTTGTTTTCTGTTTGGCGGGCGGGATTTCTGAGAGATAAGCCCATTACACAGGCTTGAGCATACACTTAGAATTAGAGTGGAGAGTAGTGGGACCTACGTGCCGTTTGGAGTGCGTTGGGTGTTCACGAAATTCACAGCTAGACGAGGCTATCTTGGGACACGTCGTGGCATACGCATCTTGCGTATTCCAGGATGTAGATCTAGAGAGCTGTCGACTCTAGTGACCGATCATGAGAACCTTAGTGGAAATATCCCTCTTTAGTGGTGACAATGGCAGACTACATTCTGTGGCAAACCCATTCGCACCCGAGGGCCCACTTTGGAACTTGCATAGGATGACCTTTATTTTCTAAGGGGAGTCAGTGGACGACCTCTTTGATTGGCATAGCATTGTATCCTACGGGCTGAATGTGCTATTGCTTCTCAAACCTCCGAAGCTGACAAGCCTTATTTTCTAAGAACCACATGTGAGCATGGGCGGGATGTTTACAGGTTTGCAGGAAACCCAGCCTCCTACCTACCTTACTTGTGATTCTATGATGATTTCAGACATTGTATCCTATGACAGTGATTTAAGTGTTCATCTCAGATATTGCCAGATTCAGTACAGAGACACAGTGCACACAGTTCAATACAGACACCGACACTTGATTACCTGATCACATGCCCTCTTGCATTGCATTATCATATCATAACAGTTATGTTTGTCATTTTCAGGTGCATAATACATTTCTGATTCCAATCCATGGGTTCAACAGAGATCGTCGCCGAGAGAAAGAACAATGTGTCTTACAAGTTTCCAGATCCTGTCTTGGATTCATTGCTCAAAGTTATAGATATGGCTGGTCCGGGTATTCTTGATAGGTTTCAGAAGAGCTACGGGAATTTGGTTGGGATGGTCCGTACAATCACCAAGTATGAGCATGATGCTTTGCACACTCTGCTGCAGTTCTACGAGCCTTCGTTGAGGTGCTTTCTTTTTCCAGATTACATTTTGATGCCAACACTGGAAGAATTCTCATTTATTTTGGGAATTCCGATCACGTCGGCAATACCATTCTTCTCTGGTAGTTCTCCCAGCGTAAAAGAAATTGCTGCTGCTTTACAAATGGATCAGGCAGTGATAAAGAGTGGTGTGAGCAGTAAAAATGGAGTTAGCGGATTTCATTTAGAATTTCTGTCTGGACAGGCCCAGGAGGCTGCAAGTGCTAAAAATTGGACGGTTTACAATTCCATCCTGGCTCTCTGCATATATGGCCTAGTTTTCTTTCCCAATCAGCAAGACTTTGTGGATATGCAAGCGACAAGAGTTTTCGTTCTTAAAAATCCAGTCCCTACTTTGTTAGGAGATTTTTATCATTCCGTGCACTATAAGAATGAGAAAAGGAGGGGAGGATCTGTCAGTTGTTGTACTCCACTGCTGAGTCATTGGTTTTTCAAACATTTGCCTCAGACAGGTGCCTTTGTGGAAACCAAAGATGTGGCGAAATGGTCTAAACGATTGATGAGTTTAACTGCTGATAACATTGTATGGTTTGATCACCGGTTGTTGAGAATAGAGCTTGTCACAAGATGCGGAAATTTTCCAAATGTGCCTTTGATTGGCAGAAAAGGAGGGATCAATTATAATCCAGTTTTGGCCATCCGACAGTTTGGGTATGCTTCCAGGGATCCTCCTACAGAGCAAGATGTGGAAGAATCTTTATTCTTTACAGGAACTAAAGATGCGAAGGTGGTAGAAGTAGTGAATGCTTGGAAAGATAAGCACAAAATTGGAAAAGCAGTTTTTGGAAAAGGAGATTGTAGATCTTATCCTGAATATGACAGATGGATGGAGACGAAAGTAAAGGAATTGCTTTTACCCTTTTCAAGGGGACCTCTTTTATGTGCAGTACAGCCAGAACAACCCACTATGGTGGCTATTGAAGAATGTGAGAAGTGGAAGAAAATGGTCAGAGAGTTGCAGATAGAGAATTCTGGAATGAGCAGATGTCTTCAGAAAGCTCTAGCTGACAACAAAGAGTTGGAAAAGAGAGCCTTGAAAGCAGAAAAAACCTTGGCTGACAAAGAGGAAGATTTTGATGACCGAGCTCGGTACTTTCGGAAACTTACTTTGGGAGCAGATGACACTAGTCAGGCTCACAAGATTACAAAACAGGCTTTAGCCCGAAGCAAGGATTCATTAGCTCAACTTCGTCAAGCTTGGGATGAAGTCAGAATTGAAAATGCCGAGTTAAAGGATCAGTCGAAGACTAAAGACGAGGAGCTTAAAAAGGCACATGAGCAGAGGAGAAAGTATCGGGAAAGTCTCGATAAAAGTCAAGAACAGTTAGAAGAAGCTAGAAGCCAACTGAGGAATACCAAGAAAGAGCTTGAAGAAGTCATGATAGAAAGGGAGATACTCAAGACGCAAGCCGGCATAAAGAGACACAAAGGAGTGTGTGATGACGAAGCTCTGATGCTGCATATGAGTTCTTTAACTGAAGCTCTTGAGAAAAGGGATGTCTTGATCAAAGAGATGATTGAAAAGCCGAATCACCAGCGTACCCGTATACTTTTTGAGGAAATCAAGTATTCAAGTGATAGGCTGAAGGATGTGGAATTGTCAGATTGATGTTCTTTTCCCTGTATTTTGTTGTTAATGGCTACCATCAGGCTTGTTGATGGATCCATTTTTTTCCTTATATTGCATTTGCGGTTGAACCTTTCTTAAATGTACTTGAATATTTTATTGAATGAGTATGAGCAGTTTTATTCGGGATTATTTCTTATCAGATAGCTGCACACAAGCACATGACCACGACACGTCTCTGTATATCACGATTTCTGGTCTTCAGATTTCTGTGGATTGGATTGGAATCAGGGTATAAAAGCACCTAGGAAATGACAAACATAGCATTGCATGGCATTGCATATCATTTTGCATTTTTGTTACTTGCTTTTCAGGTACTCGTTGCAGGGTCTCTAACCTTTATTTGGTTTCAGGCAGTATAGCGGAGAATCATATTCACCGATATTCGACGAGAAGAAATCAAGTAAGAATCATGGATCAAGTGCAAAGTGATTTGGCCGAAATGAGGGCGCGTATGGACCAGTTCATGACCCTCATGACTGGCATGGCGCAAAATCAGGAGAGGCTGAGGCTTCTGGTCGAGCGTCCCGACAACGGGCCCGAAGGTGATCATCATGACAATTCACAGGGACATGGCATTCCTCCTCCCGGTGGCAACCCTCCTCCTGGTGGTAACAATCGGGGTAATGGAAATGGTAGGCATGCTGGTGTTACTCTTGAAGATACTCTGGAAGACCAATTTACTCTACTAGATGCTGATGTGGGTAATCAAGGTGATCGAAGGTATGAGGAGTTAGCAGAAAAGATCAGGGCCATAGAATGCAAGAACTCTATGGGTATTGATGTTACCAGCCTGGGGCTGGTCTCAGGAGTCAGAATTCCCCCTAAATTCAAACCTCCTACTTTTGATAAGTATCACGGCAATGCGTGTCCCCAAACGCATCTTCAAGCTTACTTTGGGAAGATTTCAGCCCATACGGATGACGAGAAGCTATGGATGCACTATTTTCAGGACAGTCTGGCTGGGGCGTCTTTGACCTGGTACATGAAGTTGAGTAGAGCTGCTGTGAAGAATTGGAAAGATCTGGCAGAAGCGTTCCTGAAGCAATACCAATATAATATTGACATGGCGCCCAACCGCACCCAATTGCAGGGATTGTCCCAGAATGCCAAGGAGAGTTTCAAAGAATATGCACAGAGGTGGAGGGAAATGGCTGCCCAGGTTCAACCTCCCTTGTCAGACAGAGAAATGGCAGATATGTTCATGGGCACCTTGCAAGGGGCCTATTTGGATAGATTAGCTGCTTGTCCGTCAACTGGATTTGCTGATATTGTGATTGCGGGAGAAAGAATAGAAAGTCTGTTAAAGCTTGGAAAGATCCAGGATGTGAGTGGGGCTGGCTCTTCGGGGACGAAGAAACCGTTTGCTAGTAACCAGAAAAGAAGAGAAGGTGATACGAATGCTGTGTTTAGAGGACGAGGCAGAGGGCGTTCTCGAGCTTATTATCAGGTGGATGCTGTAACAATCCCCACACCGTCTGTTCAGAAACAACAACCCCAACAACAAGTTCAACAGCAACAACCTTTTTTCCAGCAAAGGTCTAGACAGAGGGATCGTAAGATGGATCCTCTCCCTATGACTTATGCCGCGCTGTTGCCCCGGCTACTCGAGTTAAAGTTGGTAGAGCTCCGTACTATGAAAGCTCCGGTTGCTGGAAACCTGCCACCTAACTTCGATGCTAATGCTCGTTGTGAGTTCCACTCAGGTGCTCAGGGGCACTCCATTGAAAAATGCTGGGCTTTCCATCATAAAGTACAAGATTTGATTGATGCTAAAGCCATCAATTTCTCTCCCGCTCCTAATATTACTCAGCATCCCATGCCTGATCATAGTGCAGCAAATGTGTACGCTATTGAAGGTGGGAGGAGATTGAATTTGGTGTTAGACGTTCATCAAGTGAAAACTTCTTTATTGGTTGTAAAAGATCATTTATTGAAGGGACAGGTGTTCCCGGGCTGTAGTCAGGATTGCTCTGAGTGTATGAATCAGGAGAACGGCTGTGATAAGTTGAAGATGGGTTTACAGAATCTGATCGATGAAGGATGTCTACAGTTTGACAGAGTCGTGAAAGACACTGATGAGATATCAACCGTTACCATCTATTACACTCCCGCTGAGATTCAAATGCCGGTCAATGCAGTTCCCGTGGCGAGTGTTGCGCCAGAAGGGCCCAGTCCTGTCACTATCACGGTGCTAGGGCCAATTCCGTTCACATCTACGAAAGCTATCCCATGGCACTATGGGGCAGATGTATATTACGAAGGTAAAAAGTAGGAAGTTGGATCGTCAGTCAGCCCAAATATTGATAACGTAGGGGGTGTAGGGGGCTTTACAAGGAGTGGAAGGTTGTTCGCTCCCCAAACCTTGAGAAGCGATAAGGAGGTAGAAGCTGCAGCAAAGGCTAAGGGTAAACAGGTGGTTGAAAATGCGCCTACACCTGAAGCAGAGACAAAGATTACTTTTGATAAGGAAATGGAAGAATTTATGAAGATAATCAAGAAAAGCGATTATAAGATTGTGGACCAACTGAATCAGACCCCTTCAAAGATTTCAATCTTGTCACTATTGATGTGCTCTGATGCGCACCGACAGGCGTTGTTGAAAGTGTTGAAGAGTGCGTACGTGCCAGAAGAAATTACTGTTAATCAGCTCGAGGGCGTAATCTCCAATGTTAATGTTAGCCATGGCTTGGGCTTTACAAATAGAGATTTGACTGTTGAAGGAAGAAACCATAATAAGGCTTTGCATATCACGATGGAGTGTAAGGGCGCAGTGTTATCTCATGTACTGGTAGACACTGGTTCATCACTCAATGTCTTGCCCAAGAAGGCATTAATGAAGTTGGAAGTTGATGGTTTGATCTTAAGGCCTAGTGAATTGGTGGTCAGAGCATTCGATGGAACTAGACGATCTGTGTTTGGTGAGGTGGAATTGCCCGTACAAATTGGACCACAGGTATTCAAATCCACGTTCCATGTAATGGACATACAACCTGCATATAGCTGCCTATTGGGGCGCCCTTGGATTCATGGAGCCGGGGCTGTTACTTCTACTCTACATCAAAAGCTGAAGTATGAGTTTGAAGGGCAGATTGTGACAGTGTGTGGGGAAGAAGACATCTTTGTGAGTCACTTGTCTACGTTCAAGTACATTGAAATGGATGGGGAAATTCATGAGATGCTGTGCCAATCATTTGAAGCAGTCAATATTGACGATGCACCTGAGTCTTCTTCTGTACCAGTTGGGGCTGGTACCTCCATTTCATCTTACAAACAAGCTGTCGAAGTCGTCAGGGCAGGCAACGCCCAAGGTTGGGGCAGGTTGATAGAGACCCCAATGAAGGAAGACAAATTTGGTATTGGTTATCATCCCTCTACAACTTCAGATGCAGGGAGCAGGGGACCCATTACTTTCAATAGTGGGGGAATTATCTACACGGACCAGTCTTGTGCAGCCACAGAGGATAGTGTTGACAGTGATTGTGACCTGGACAATTGGGTACGCCCTCATGTTCCGGGACAACAAGTGCGGAACTGGTTCGTTGAAGAAGTCATCCGGGTTACTCTTCAGACAGAGTAATTTTTCTTTGTTTTTTCTAACCATAATGCATGTCAAAATCTTGCGCTCTGCCCAAGGCGTATAGATTCATTTGTAGGGCCACCATGGTTGCATTTGCAATGTTTAATCATTAATAAAGGACGTTTTGCAATCAAATTTTGTTCTCTGTCTTTCAGTTTTTATTTTTGCACAAAAAAATAATAAAATGGCAATGTTTCATTTTCTTTTGTTTTGCTTAAAAATAAATTCTAAAATAAGGCATGAACCCGTTCATGCAGACTTGATCCTCCGGATACCACTGATAACGATTTTGATATGGCTATGTATGACTTTGACAATCCGATTTATCAAGCCGAAGAAGGGGATGAGAAAGATTGTGAACTCCCTGAAGAACTGGCTAGATTGTTGAAACAGGAGGAAAGGGTCATCCAGCCTCATCAGGAGACTGTAGACATCATCAATATTGGTACCAAGGACGCCAAAAAAGAGATCAGGATTGGTGCCAGCTTGCAAGCAGATGTGAAGCAAACTTTGACGGAAATGTTGCGCGAGTATGTTGACGTCTTCGCCTGGTCGTATCAAGACATGCCGGGGTTGGATACGGATATTGTCGTGCACAGGCTACCATTGAGAGAAGAATGTTCGCCAGTCAAGCAGAAACTTCGTCGGACTCACCCCGACATGGCTTTAAAGATTAAGGAGGAAGTCCAGAAGCAGTGGGACGCTGGTTTTCTTGCTGTGACAAAGTATCCTCCATGGGTAGCCAACATCGTGCCAGTACCGAAGAAAGACGGAAAAGTGAGAATGTGTGTGGATTATCGAGATCTTAATAAAGCTAGCCCGAAAGATGATTTTCCACTACCTCATATTGATGTGCTGATCGATAATACAGCTCAGTTTTCAGTGTTCTCATTTATGGACGGGTTCTCCGGATACAACCAGATCAAGATGGCACCTGAAGACATGGAGAAGACCACGTTCATTACTCCGTGGGGTACATATTGTTATAAAGTAATGCCTTTTGGGTTGAAAAACGCAGGGGCAACGTACCAGCGGGCGATGGTGACATTGTTTCATGACTTGATTCATAAGGAGATCGAATGTTATGTAGATGATATGATTACCAAGTCGAGAACAGAAGAGGAACATCTGGTTAACCTGAAAAAGTTGTTTGAAAGGTTGAGAAAGTTCCGTCTGAGATTAAATCCAAACAAGTGCACGTTTGGGGTGCGTTCTGGAAAGTTGCTAGGTTTCATTGTGAGCGAAAGAGGAATCGAGGTTGATCCTGCCAAGGTGAAAGCAATACAAGAAATGCCTGAACCGAGAACAGAAAAAGAGGTTCGTGGTTTCTTGGGTAGATTGAACTACATTGCGAGGTTCATATCTCACCTAACAGCCACGTGTGAACCAATATTTAAATTGTTAAGGAAAGATCAAACGGTCAGGTGGAATGACGATTGCCAATTGGCATTCGATAAGATAAAAGAATACTTGCAGGAACCTCCGATTCTAATGCCTCCAGTTGAAGGGAGACCGCTGATAATGTATCTGACAGTGCTTGAAGGTTCCATGGGTTGTGTTCTCGGTCAACATGACGAGACAGGTAGGAAGGAGCATGCTATTTACTACCTGAGCAAAAAGTTCAATGATTGTGAGTCCCGATACTCAATGCTTGAAAAGACATGCTGTGCGCTTGCATGGGCCGCTAAGCGATTGAGGCAATATATGGTTAGGCACACAACCTTGTTGATTTCAAAAATGGATCCTATCAAGTATATTTTCGAGAAACCAGCGTTGACAGGCAGAGTTGCACGGTGGCAAATGGTCTTGACAGAGTATGACATTCAGTACACTTCACAAAAGGCCATCAAAGGAAGTATCTTGTCCGACTATCTCGCGCAACAGCCGATTGATGATTACCAACCCATGAAGTTTGACTTCCCTGATGAGGACATCATGTTTCTCAAAGCTAAAGACTGCGAGGAACCACTTCCGGAGGAGGGGCCAGACCCTGAATCCAAATGGAGTCTGATGTTTGATGGGGCTGTCAATATGAATGGGTGCGGAGTTGGAGCAGTTCTTAGCACGCCGGAAGGTGTTCATATGCCTTTCACTTCCCGAATAACTTTCGGATGCACCAACAATGAAGCAGAGTACGAAGCTTGTATAATGGGGATCGAGGAGGCGATTAATCTACGGATTAAGACCCTTGATATATTTGGTGATTCAGCTTTGGTAATCAATCAAGTGAAGGGGAGTTGGTACACGCACCAAGCAAATCTAGTGCCGTATAGAGATTATACAAGGAGGTTGCTGACGTTTTTCACAACAGTGAAACTGTACCACATTCCTCGAGATGAGAATAGGTTCGCTGATGCCTTGGCCACTTTGTCTTCTATGATCAAAGTGCAAAGATGGAACCATGTACCTAAGATTGAGGTATCCCGCCTTGACAGACCAGCATTTGTGTTTGCGGTCGATGCAGCGTCTGATGACAAGCCATGGTTTCATGACATTAAGTGTTTCTTGAAAAGTCAAGAGTACCCGTCCGGGGCATCGTCCAAAGACAGGAAGACGTTGAGAAGGTTAGCTAGTAGTTTCTTCCTGAACAAAGATGGCGTGCTGTATAAAAGAAATTTTGACACGGTCTTGCTTAGATGTGTGGATAGACATGAAGCAGACTTGTTGATGATTGAAGTGCACGAAGGCTCTTTCGGTACCCATGCCGGAGGGCAGGCAATGGCTAAAAAGTTGTTAAGGTCGGGATATTATTGGTTGACTATGGAGTCAGATTGTTGCAAATATGCCCGCAAATGTCATAAATGCCAGATCTATGCAGACAAGGTGCATGTGCCTCCAAATCCGTTGAGTATCATGTCGTCGCCTTGGCCGTTTGCCATGTGGGGCATTGATATGATCGGAAAGATTGAGCCTACAGCTTCCAATGGTCATCGTTTCATCTTGGTGGCAATTGATTACTTCACCAAATGGGTTGAAGCCGCATCCTATGCCAATGTTACAAAACAAGTGGTCGCTCGTTTCTTAAAACGGGATATCATTTGCCGATATGGAGTTCCCGAAAGAATCATTACTGATAATGGTTCTAATTTGAACAATAAGATGATGGCTGAGTTATGCCGGGACTTCAAAATCGAACATCACAATTCTTCTCCGTACCGCCCAAAGATGAATGGCGCGGTCGAAGCGGCCAACAAAAATATCAAAAAGATTGTGCAGAAGATGGTTGTCACGTACAAAGATTGGCATGAGATGTTACCATTTGCTTTGCATGGGTATCGAACGTCGGTACGCACGTCCACTGGGGCAACCCCATTCTCACTTGTATATGGTATGGAGGCAGTGCTACCGGTTGAAGTAGAAATTCCGTCCCTCAGAGTTATGATGGATGTTAAGCTAGATGAAGCTGAATGGGTACGAGCCAGATTTGATCAGCTGAGCCTTATTGAGGAAAAGCGATTGGCGGCTGTATGTCATGGGCAATTATATCAGCGCAGAATGAAACAGGCATTTGACCAGAAGGTGCGTCCTCGGGTTTATAAAGTCGGAGATGTGGTACTCAAAAGGATCCTTCCTCCCAATACAGATCACAGGGGCAAATGGACTCCTAATTATGAAGGTCCATTCGTGGTTAAAAAGGTTTTTTCGGGCGGAGCTTTATTGCTTACAACCATGGATGGCGAAGACTTTTCATCCCCTGTCAACTCGGACGTAGTCAAAAAATACTTCGCATGAATAGACCCGCTGGATAATAAAAATAAAAAAAATCCAGGCAAAAAAGGGCATCCCGGCGAACCAAAAACAGAATAAGGTTCGGGCAAAAATTAGGGATATAATTGAAAAATTTGTACACCCGGTAAGTTGAAAACCCGAAAGGGCAACTTAGGCAAAAAAGGGTATCCTGGTGGATCGAAAACCTGAAAGGGCGGTCCACACAAAAGAGGGATTTAAGCGAATGACTACGGTTTGAGTTATCTGTACCCCATTACCGTTTGAACAACTGACGTTCTGAAGGATAGGAATCGGTCTGATCATTCCTCAGAAGGCAAGGTCGGGGAGTTTTGAAGACATACTGGTCATAACAGAATGGAAACTCAGTGGAATTCCGTTTTCACATTGCCATTAGGATAGTTTCTTTTCTCAATTTTCAGCGATCACCTCTTTCCAGGGATTGCTTCCAGATGTAATTGCCTATTCTGGGCTCTCAGTCAATAAATTGAATTTCAGTAAAAAGCCTCCTATTTTTGTTTTATTGCTTTGTTTGCAAAGACGTCCTAATTTTGATAAAACATTGCATTTGAAAACATGGCAGCCTTACAATAACATGCGCAGAAAAAACATTTGAAATTACTTCGAATGTTGAATACTCCCGGATGGTGGATTCTAGCCATGCAATATTCGGGGCATGTGGGCATATTCTTTTGTTGCAGGTAGCAGGTGCAGATGATTTTAAGCACAAGACCAGCAATAAATCACCCCACGCAAAAGACTGGGGCAATTATGGGTAAGGAGATCGGCGTTCATCGTTCGGTCGACGATTGTGTATAACGGGTCGATATCAGTGAATTAAGTTCAGCTGGGTACCGTTGCATCTTATTAAGTCGATTCTCTCATATAGTATTTCCAACAGCTACAAGCTTTTCTATGTCGATAACGGTCACAGGTTCCCCAAAAGAGTGGTCTCGTCGACACCGAAACTGATGGTCATTATCCCCAGCGAAGTCACAAGAGTTTGAAGAGGCTAGATCTTCTGTAAAATCCTCTTATGACATCCTCTGCGGGGACGAATTGTTGTGTTGTCCAAGCATGGGGCATGATTGTTTCCCCAGCATGAAGTGTTGGTCACCCCCAGTAGAGTTTGAGGACAGTTGGTCTTCTGTAAAATCCTCTCGAAAGGCATCCCCAACATGAGACGTTTTAAAGCAGTTTTCTCCAACAGAGTTTGTTATAAACCCGTCATCCCTAACGGAATTGTCTAAAGGGAAGCTCGCCTAACATGGGGCATTGTAGTACTTATCCTAAGCTCGACAGTCATATTCCTCAGCAGACTACTATGGATTTGCTTTGGGTTTCCCCAACAAATCTCTAAGGACTCTTTCTAGCAAGTTGCAGTGAAATGTTCTAACCAGGATTTGCATATCCCTGGCAGAGTAGCCCTGATACCCAGCAAGATCGTATCTCTGGTCATGGTATCCCCACAGAGGTCAGCATCGAATCTTGTCAGCAACTTCCAGCTGAGTTGTTGTTCTCTCCGCAGAGGTTTATCAGATCGACAGAATCTATTCCTCAACAAGGATGGTACAGCCTTTCCCCAGCCGGGTCAGAAGGTTGATAATCCCTATAAAGGAGCTTGGGTTGAATAAATCCCCAAGCAGAGTTTTAATGGCTCATTTCCCCAGCAGGACGTCATTTAAAAATTCTCATCCCCAGCGGAATCGCTGTGACCAGAATTCGTTCCCCCAAACAGATGGAATAATTCCTGGCAGAGTCGTCATTCCCTCATATCTTAAAGTCCAATTTATTTTTGGCAAGCTTGACAATTCGAAGCAGACGGATTGTTCATCCATTCGCCAGCAGAGATATTATCCTTTTAGGAGTCTCCGAGATTAAATCATTGATTGTGATTCCTCAGCAGAGTCGGCAGAGATGTCTGGCGCAGAGGCAGAGAGTAATTCGATTTTAAAATTCTAAAAGTCCAACAGTGGATTGGCAAAAGTCCGTCTTCGGGTGGCAAAAGTCCAACAGTGGATTGGCAAAAGTCCGTCTTCGGGTGGCAAAAGTCCAACAGTGGATTGGCAAAAGTCCGTCTTCGGGTGGCAAAAGTCCAACAGTGGATTGGCAAAAGTCCGTCTTCGGGTGGCAAAAGTCCAACAGTGGATTGGCAAAAGTCCGTCTTCGGGTGGCAAAAGTCCAACAGTGGATTGGCAAAAGTCCGTCTTCGGGTGGCAAAAGTCCAACAGTGGATTGGCAAAAGTCCGTCTTCGGGTGGCAAAAGTCCAACAGTGGATTGGCAAAAGTCCGTCTTCGGGTGGCAAAAGTCCAACAGTGGATTGGCAAAAGTCCGTCTTCGGGTGGCAAAAGTCCAACAGTGGATTGGCAGAAGTCCATCTTCGGGTGGCACGAAGCTGCAAAGTCCACCAGTAGCGTGGCAGGCCAGTAGTCGTCTGGAATTGCATAAAAGACATTTCCAAAGTCCACCAGTAGCGTGGCAGGCCAGTAGTCGTCTGGAATTGCATAAAAGACATTTCCAAAGTCCACCAGTAGCGTGGCAGGCCAGTAGTCGTCTGGAATTGCATAAAAGACATTTCCAAAGTCCACCAGTAGCGTGGCAGGCCAGTAGTCGTCTGGAATTGCATAAAAGACATTTCCAAAGTCCACCAGTAGCGTGGCAGGCCAGTAGTCGTCTGGAATTGCATAAAAGACAGTATTAAAGTCCACCAGTAGCGTGGCAAGCCAGTAGTCGTCTGGCATCGTTCAAAAGACAGATCTCTCCGACGTTTCATCGAAGATTCAATCCAGCAGTCTCGTTGGGTTTATATCCCTTTTCTTCTTCACTATCCAGAGCAAATTTTTGGTTATATTTGGTATTCAATCACTATATACCTTGAAAGTCCGAAAGCAATCGCTTTCAGGCATTCAGGTCTACAGCGCTTGAATAGGGGCAGCTGTAATACCCCAAAATTTGCTCTTCCCTTTTGTCATCATAGCATGGCATTATCATTTATCATATCATATCCACCTCATTAACATTACATTGCATTTAATATAGAAAAATGGAGCATGGCATCCTTCTTACCATCAGGGCATGTGATCAGGTGGAAGGTGGACAATCAAGGAATCATTCAAAGCACAAAAAGGTCAATCAAGTTGCCTTAAGGCAAGCCAAGAAGCCTTTCATGTCTCATACTATCTCAATTGATCATCCACAACCTCAAGGATAAGAGATACAATGGGAGATTGAAGCATTACATCTTTCACTATGCAAGAGGTTCAAAAAACTGAAGGAAAACCCTCAAAAGAGATAGCTCATTGATCCAAAATCATCCTCAAAAGGCATATATCATCATCCTTTAAGAAGGTACACAACATACTATGAGGAATTTGAAATTGAAGACTGCACTTTTACCTTCTAACCAGAGGGGGCCAAAATTAGGGTTTCCATTTAAATCAGGGAATCTTTGATTTTTTGAACAAAACTTGATGTCATGGTATCCCATATGTCCTTAAGTGTATGTATGTGGAAAATTACATCTCAATTGGTTTTAGAAGTGGTTCAATTGGAAAAAAGATCAAAAATCAGGAAATTGGGGCAAAGTCAAATAATCAGGGGAAAAAGTCAACTCTTGAATTTTTGAGGCCAAATTCATGAAATTCATGTTATATGTGTCCAATGTACAAAATTTGATCAAGAAACTCCAAAGGAATCATGAAAAAATCAAGATGTGGAAAGTTGCCATTTTTGGATGAAGTAGGGTTACTAAAAATAGCAAGTTTTTGGCCATTTTGCATCAGAATTTGAACCAAGGCCATTCAAATTTGGAGCACCAAATGAAAATTCCACTCTGCCTCAATGAAAGGCCTTGCTTTAAGCTTCAAATCCATGTGTGGAACATCTCCATTGGATAAAAAATGAGGGAGATATGATTGATCAAAGTTTGAGCAAAGTAGGTTCAAAACTAGGTCATGATCAAGATTTTCAGGGCACGCGCGCAGTCATTTTAACAAACATGTGGTGGGCCAAATGTCCACTCATTTTTCTCATGGTTAAAGGCCTCAAATGAAAAACTTCTCAACATCAAAGTTGTTCCTTGTAGTGTCATCTTCAATACTCATGTTGGACAAAATTCCATTTGATCAAGTTATAGTGGAGATATATTGGTTCAAAGTCATGTTGATTGTGCTGAAATTTTGTGTGCCAAGTTGCCATGCCATGACTTGCTTCACACGCCCTTACACCAGTTCTCAGACCTTTGTGTTTTAAGCTATTTTGCACCATTTTCCAAACCTCATCTCAATTTGAAATCAACATCAAATGTGTTCCACAACATGCCCTCTTTTATTTGGCATCAAAAGTTCCTCAAACCATTCACTAACATGTGAGAAATTCACCCTCAAACACTTACTGTTACAATGATGATTTGGTGCACGATTTTGGTTCACACACACTACAAACACTTCCTCACTTCAGTTTCCTCTTTAGACCAAGCACACATCACTTACACAATATTTAGTATCACGTGCCTTGCATGAAAATGGAGAGAACAACTTGTTGAGCAAGTTTCTGCCACAACAGTCCTACCATTCCAAGTTTTACTCTTCATCCTCACCATAACTGTCATGAGATTAACCTCACCATAACCCAGCCTTGATCACTCGGCCCCTAACTAACTTGACTCAGTTAGTTAGGGTGGACTCAGTTAACCACCTTGACTCACCCTAACTCAACTCATTAAACCGTGGTAAGCTCACACTATAAAAGAAAATCACACACTCCATTTTCATTTTTCAGTTTTGACAACCACATTTCTTTCCAAGAACACCTCAAACTCTCTCTACTTTCTCTCTGATTCCACACGATTTCAACACTCTTCTTCCACTTTTCATCTGCATTATCATTGCTTGGCATTGTTGGATCAGGAGCACACTGAATCTTCATCATTCTCCCAGTGAAGCTTCATCAACATTTTGCAATTTTCTCTCTGCTCTCAAGATATTAAGCTCAAACAGCATTTATTTTGCTTAGTTTGTGAAGCTCCAAGGAAGAAGAAGAAGATAGGATCTCTGGTATTCTGGTAGATCCAAAGTTCATCATATTTCAGGTTCCCTTCCTCAACTTTGTTTTAGTGAATCTAGCTTGTTTTCGTGGTGTTTGTGGCCTAGTAGAGGTCGTGTGCGTTCTGGCTAGTTGATAGAGCTTCTTAGAAGCTTAGATCCAAAATCTAGGGCTAATTTCATTGCTTCGATTCTCTCTGTTTGTGTGTTGTTTGTGAAAACTAATCCTAGATTCATGCTCTACGTGACTTCCTGAACATTTTGATGTGCATTGCATAAATTTCTGGAATGTTTGGTTGATTGCAGCGCCGGAGAGTGGCCGGAGAAGGTGACCGGAGGTCCCTCTCCGGCCGGTGAGTGGATGTTAGGGTTTAGCATGTTCTAATCTTGTGCGTCCATTTTGGCATGATCGTGTGGTGATATTGGTGACAGCGCATTAAAAAACTCGTGCAAGTCATGTGCACATTTCTGATGGACTTAGCCAAATTGATATTCACACCCCCCTTGTTTAAGGCCCAATGTAATTTGAACTGAATAGTTACTAGGCATACACCCCTTCCCTCATTTCATTGCATTTTTTTTTTTCATTTTTATACACGTTTACCTTTTAATTTTTAAAAATATCAAACCTCATCATAAAATTCCACAAAAATTCATGTGAATTCTCAAGACATTTAGGAAATTTTTCATGATTTTATGACCTTTTTGCCCCTGTTCCATAATTTTCTTTGAATTTCCATTTAGATGCATTCTAAGCATGATACATGAATTTGTTTAATTTTGTTCTTGCTCATTACCAACTATTTTGACATGATTCTTTTTGCATTGATTCACTAATACATTGAAGCATGTTAGATGATTTTTGTTTGTTTTTTAGGTCACTTTATTACATGTTTTGATCCCTATATTTGCACCACTTTGCATGATGTTTCAATTTGACCTAATTGCTTGGTTTGAAGTCATTTTTGCTTTGAATTTTTACATGCTATCTTGATGTATGATGCATTTCTGACCTAGGCACTCCAATACCATGTTTTCATAATTTTCATGAGGCCATTTGATTTTTGTTTGATGCATTACCTTTGAAGTATAATACATGTCATGTCATTTTAACTTTAGTGCATGTTTGCATGATTTCTTTTGTACATACTTGCATGATCATTTGCCTACTTTGTGAACTACTCACTTGACATTATAGGTCATTGGTACATATTACATGTTATCCTTGCATGTTGATTTTTATTTGAACTTTGTGCATCATTAACATGTATTGTTTGCACTTTCTTTTTGAACTTTCATTTCAATTCTCCTTATATTACTTCTTGAATGTCTTGAAGTTGATTCATAAATACTTTTGAGATGTTCATAAACCATTTTCCATTTAGTTTCAATTCTGGTTGTTGATTTACATGTTCCATTTATGCATGTCCTCTTCATTTCTTTCCATCTTTCATCTATCCCTTCTTCTTGTAACATGTTTAAATGCTAATGGGTGATGCTTGTTGCTTATTCACTTGCACTTGTATGATGATATTCACTTGTTGTCCATATGATGCCCATTCTGGTTGTGGTTCTAGGATTTGTTTTCTCATTTAATTCTTTTGAGTTTTATGATGCATTACATGTTCTTTTATTTCTTATACTTCTTATACATGTTTACTAACCATGTAGGGGCTTTGGTAAGTTTCAATTGAGTGTGGATAAGGAATCCACATTCAACTTCTATCCTTTCTCTTTTACAATTCCATTTTGTGTTTTGTTAAGCACTTATGTGCTTTCTTTTAATAACTCATCACTTTCCCTTTGTGAATTACAATGCATCTTCTACTTTAGAAGTGAATTGTTTAGTTCATTCCTTCTTTAGACTTTAGGTTGAAACCTCACAAACCTTAGGATCACTCCCTTAACTAATCAATTAGGATTGAGTCTTAGTCCATATAGATTTTACCTTTACCTCTTTCTTGAGTCTTTCATCTTCTCATCTTAAAACAATAATAAAAAAACACTTAATAAAGGTAGGCATTTATTGCATTTAGGCCTTTCACATAAAGAAAAGATTATAAGGGGTCTTCTCTTATAATCTTAAAATGTATAGCATATAGCCCATCTTGGGTCAATGTGTTAAACATTTGATCTTGTGTGAGGGACTTAAATGCAATACTTGTTGAAGGTGCAAATAATAAAAAACACTTCTTCATTTCTTAATCAACAAAAACACTTAATAAATACCAGTATGCTAGTGTGTTTGAACCTTGACAATTGGAACTAAGTGTGGGGGTCTTCTTCACCCTTAGTGTGCTTTCTTACCCATTCCATCTTGGAATGTGAGGATGTACACATTCCAATGACTAAGATTCAGATACACTATCATATGCAAACAAATGAAAAAACTCTTAAAAGACAAAAACAAACAATAACGTCTTTCCTTCGGGAATTCTTTTCTCACCTCACTCACTCTCAGCGTACGAACGTGCTTCTACTCGTTCTCTTGCAAGATGGTAACGCACTCGGACCAGCGAGCCTGCAACACCTGAGCTAGAACGTAAGCCGTTCTCTAAAAAACACAAACAATCCATCCCTATTGAGGGGAACTACGTCGCTCTGATTCTCATGCTCCCGATGAGATACGTAGGCAGTGGGGTAGGGCCCATGCGAGCACTTCTTTTATTTTCCCTACATTTGTTTCTCGTTCCTTTTCCATTCTCTCTCCTTTCTTTCTTTCAGTTCCTTTTCCAGCATTCTTTTCTTACACCCTTTGATTGAAGCAGCAAGCGTGGATCCCATCGGGTACGATGGACGCGAGGGGGTGCTAATACCTTCCTCTCGCGTAACCGACTCCCGAACCCAGTTCTCTTGGTCGCGAGACCATGCTCTTTCCTTTCTCTCAGGTTTACGCGGTGTTTCCTTTCCCTCTCTTGGGATAAATACACATTGCTGGCGACTCTGTTCGGTGCCACTTTCGCGTTTGTACTTGGATGAAAATCCCGGGAGCGACACAATGTATTGATCTAAGAAGCTTGAGCAACAAGTTTCAATTTCATCTGAACCACAGTTAGGGTTTTGCGGGAAAAGTAAACTGTAACTTTGACTTTTGACCAGGACATGCTCCCAAACCCTAAGACATGATTCAATATACCCTATGACACCCATGTAACATGTCCATCAAGTTTGATTTAGGTCAAGCACATGATTTCCTGAAGAATTGCACAGTTTGGAATTCATCTGATAAAAAGTCAACTGTGCACAAAAGTCAACTTTGACTTTTTGAGATTTTTCACCAAAATGGATTTTTATCCCTAAAATGATGTTAATGTATGATTTGAATCATCATTCATCAAGAAAAATCAAAGAAAGTGGGATAACTTGTAAAAGGGGTAACCATAAAAACTTAGAAAATTTTCTAAGTTATGGAAAAAGTGACACTAATGTGCAAACTTTGGAGGACCATAACTCCTAAACCACAAGGCCATTGTTCCTCATTCAAAGCTTGATTTGTAGATCACATTGCCCTCTACAAAAGCTTCATACTGACCTATGTCCAAATTCCTCATGGATTTTGAGTTATGGAGTGATCAAAATCAAGAAAAGTCACTTTGTTCCAACACTTAGTGAAAATTTCACTAAGTCAGAATCTGCCTTTACTTTTTTCCAAATGTAGGGGGGTTTTTCACTTGGATTCAAAAGAGATCAAAACCAAACATGTTCAAAAAGTTGTTGTATCATGTCAGGGCTTTCCAAAATGGCCAAGAACATTACTAAATTCAATTTGAGCTATGAGATATGACATTGGCAAGATGCCTTGCTGAAATCTGCCAAGGCAAGGCAAATTTTTGCACTTTTGGTCGATTTGCCAAAATCAGCCAATTCCTAGCCTTGTCATCACTTTGGACACATCTGAGGATTGAATCTAAAGGGGACAATCACTGAGCCAAGCCTCCAAAGTCTTTGGAACAAGAAATAGCATGTTGAACCTAGAATTGCCAAAATAGGGACAAGACTCCAATTTAGATTGGAACATTCAATGGAAGCATCAAGGTGGCATGGACTGAGCTCTTAGCAACTAAATTCAGTCAAAACTTATCCAAGACCCAGGGAACCAGCAGCCTGTGCCCTAACCTCTGGTCAATGGCTTGAGGAGACTTGGATTTTCATTTGCCAACATTGGTCAAACCTACTCAGCAGTTGCCATTCACTATTCCTTGCAAAACAAACTTGTTCTACTATAAATAGAGCTCAATTGTGATCAGTTTGAGTACACCAAAGCCATCAAACAGATGCTTTCCTCAAAATCTCTTCTTTCACTCCAATTTTGCCTTCTAAGGCAAGCCACTATCGGGTTTTGAGTTTGAGAGCTTTTCCAATCAAACCAATCACACACACACCTCATATACATCACATATGAGCTGATCAAACACTTAAACAACAACTGGAACACTGATTTCTCAGAATCACCAGTCAATTGCTCAAGGTTTTAACCAAGTTGCAGTTGAGATGCCATGAAGTGATCCAGCCAACTTCAATCAAGTCCAAACATTCAAACACACTCCATAGGGTGTAGGGAAGCTGTTCAGATCATCACAACTCATCTGTAACACCTCCAACACAAATCACGATCACCAGCTGCAAGTGGTAAGCATGAGCTCTTCTAACTCTATGATCCATGCAATTTTTGCTGCACAATAATTTGGCCATATGTTCATAATCATGCATGGAATGTTTCCCCTCAATTAATTGCATTGTTTGAATCGTGTATCAAAAATCCCAGCCTTCATGCAGAATCTAGGGTTCTTGAGGATTGTTCATGATTTCTTGTTTTATGTTTAATTTAAATGAAATTAATTGTCATAGACATGATCGTAAGGTTGAAACGAGTTGATTGGTATGTGGATTGCATGATATGATTAAGTATTCAGTGAGATTGGATAGAAAATGCAAATCTGGGAAACTCAGAACACGCGCGTGTTTTTGCCCTTGTTCTTGGCGCCATTTTCCAACATTTGAATATTTGAAATTTGTGATTTTTATTTAATTGATTCAAAAATTAATTTCTCTCTGAGTTTTAATGATTTTGAGTTGATTCTTTTTTTAATAATTCACAAAAATGTTGAAATATTTTATTTTCCCAAAAAAATCCCAAAAATATTATTTATTTCATATAATTGATATTTTTGCAAAGAATTAATATTTTAATTGTTTTTTACATTTAAAATATTTTTTCCCTCTTGATTTTGAAAAGATTAATGACTTTTAATTATTTTGTAGGTCAATACTTGATTTTTGAAGCATTAATCCAAGATCATAATTTTTTCCCCATGTTAAACAATTTTTGATCATTTTAATTGAATTTTTATTCAATTAAAGTACATTTTGGAAATAAATTAGGGTTTTTGATTAATTCAACCCTCACAAATCATTTTCAAACACTTTTTGGGCCTCTAATAGAGTGTAAGACCCAACCCACTTGTACAGAACCAATTTTGGGCCTCACTTATTGTATAAGTCCCTCTGTACATTTTTAAATTCGGCATGATCGTCGCCAGTTTAAAGATAAACTATCTGGGCCTCTCCTTGAGCTATAAGACCCATTCACGACTTTTGGGCATTTATTAGAGTGTAAGACCCAACCCCCTTTTAACCAAAAACAACTTTGGGCCTCGGATATTGTATAAACCTCTTTTGCGTTAAAAGAAAATCTCGGCGCGATCGCCATTTTAAACGAAAAACCATCTGGGCCTACCCTATTGTGATAAGCCCCACTTTTTTTCTTTAAAACATTTTGGGCCTCTTGAGAGAGTGTAAGACCCATCCCTTTGTACAGAAAAATAACTTTTGGGCCTCAGTCACTTGTATAAGCCCCTCTGTACAAATTCAAACAGTGCGCTCACTGATAAAACCCTGGGCATCTCCTTGAGCTGTAAGCCCCAAATCTTTCTTTTTCAAAGCATTTTCTCCTTTGGTTTTGAATATACTGTTGTTTTTCAATCTTTCTTTGTTGAACAACTAACCAAACAGCATGGAAGCTCTACAACCGAGTAAGTGTTTATATGCTTTCATTTACCGCTTTCATATACATATAACTGTATTGTGGGGCTGTTTCGCTGTAAGTCTTCTTTCATAAACTCATATCAACTGTGTAATAATAGTATAGATATTCAGAGTTTCCCCGGCAACTACGTCTAGCATTAAGCCCGTTGATCACTCTTAAATAGTCAAAACTAGATCCCTATAGGATTACCAGACATAGTCTTCGCTCCTCTTGGGGTTAAACAATATGGAGATATGAAAGGCAGCATTCTCTGTGAACCCTTTCATAGACTGTCACTTGTAGAAGTTGTCAAAGAAACTCTACTCCCCAGAGATGATCTCTTCTCTGTGAATTGCATCTCTTGAGTTTCTTCCAAATTCTCGAACTTTCCTGGCTTGATCTATTCTCGGTGAATGGCATGTCTTGAACTTCTCGGGGTTTGGGGACCCGCGGGCTTCTTAAAAACACTTGTCAAGAAACTCTATTCCCCAGAGATTATCTTTTCTCCGTGAATGGCATCTCTTGAGTTTCTTCCAAATTATCGAACTTTCCTGGCTTGATCTATTCCTCGTGAATGGCCTGTCTTGAATTTCTCGGGGTTTGGGGACCCATCGGCTTCTTAAAAGCATCGGCCTCCTCTTGGGCATTGTTCAAGGACCCGCAGGCTTCCTAAAAGCATCCCCGCCTCCTCTTGGGCGTTGTACAAGGACCCGTCGGCTTCTTAGAAGTATTCACAGCCTCCTCTTAGGCTTCGTATAATGTTTCTTCCTCCGGGAATGATAGCCTTCTCTTGGGCTTCATACAAGGACCACACGGCTTCTTAAAAGTTTACAGCCTCCTCTTGGGCTTCGTACAAATTGTCTCGACAACCTCTTAGAGGTATAGGAACAGAACTTAGTCATCTTCATAGAACAGTCCTTTCCAAGAGTCTACTACTGTTTCTCAAAGCATAGTACAAAAGATGAAACTCTAGACACAGACAGTCTAACATCCTTGAGTCTCAAAGACATTCTCAAGTGACCCCTTCAAAAATAGGAAGGAACCCCGTGGACTCGGACAACCTCAATACCCTTTGGATTTCCCACTTCATTAAAGAACGGGAAATATCCTTAATCCTCGAATCAAAATCCCTGAGTGGAAACATTACTCACATAAGAACTGATTTTCTCTTTAAATCAGCATACTGGACCTGTCACTCAACTGAAACAGCAACCATAGCCTCCTCTTGGGCTTTGTATAATGATTCTCCCCAGCGGAGTCAAACAACGTTTAGCCTTTCTCTCGGGCTTTGTACGAGACACATAAGAGAATCCCTCGTTGAGTCAATCACCCTTCCGCCTCCATCTCGGGCTTTATACGAGAATCAAAAAGGTTCTTATTGAGCCAAATAAATTTCAGCCACCATCTCGGGCTTTGTAGGAAATACAAAAAAACACTCTCTTGTTGAATATAAAAGATCCTCTTGTAGGATCAACCCCTTTTAGCCTCTCTCTCGGGCTTCGTACGAGACACAGAACACCCTCTTGTTGGGCCCATAGCCTCCTCTTAGGCTTTGTATAAGAAAACCACTGGTTGATCCAATCAACCTTTTAGCATCAAAATTGTGCCTTGTTCACAGTACACAAACATCAACAATTTCTTCCCCGTCATCTAATCGCTGTAAGCGGCAAGCCTCTGGATCATCTATATCCATGCCATTGTCCCTCTTTTAGCATGAGAAATTCCTAAGGAAAGATAGCATTGCTCTACACTGAGTTAAAATACCCTATAAAGGAAATTATGGCATTGCCGGATTCACACATCCCGGTTAAAGTAATTCTCCTTTATAAACAGTTGTGACATACAACCCCCTATTTAGAGATGACAAATTCTCTCTAAAGTCAACACCCTTTTAGCTTCATATCTTGGGCTTTAAACAAGATACAAATAGACTCTTCAGCTTCATATCTTGGGCTTTGAACAAGATACAAACCACCTTTCGCTTCACGTCTTGGGCTTTGAACAAGACACCAAAACAACCATTTCCTCCCATAGAATAGGAGGAACTACGAACGCTCTGATTTCCCTGTTTCGGTAAACGGGAATACATAGGCATAAGATTGAAAGAAAAGATCTTAGCGAGCACACTAAACAAAAATCCAAAATCCCATACTTCCACACATCCGTCCTAACCTCCCACCAATCGACCGAACACCACTTTTAGAAAAATACACCCAATAGAGACCCTGAATCTTTGTAGCATCTGTAAACCAACCGTTTTGACTGTTTAACCTCAGTTTACAAGCAGGGTTAATTTGAGACATCTATTTCCCTTCCTTCATCAGCTTTAATAGGATAAAAAATGAATCGAGCTATAGATACCAAAAGAGCGGTAGTGCTTCGCAACCACGTCCAAAACCGCTCGCTACAATAATCACAAGAACCATACAATGTTTTCCCTTCCTACTCACGCTCACAAAAAGCCTCTGAAGTTGAGAAGCCAAGAAATCCTGCCACATTGTATAGCTGTACCGCATTACAATGTTAAAATTCTCGAAAACTGTGCGAAATACAAGCAAGGCAATCTGACGCGACAGGACGCGCTGCATGCAGAAGATTTTGTACCTGTCCTCACGCTTCTAGCCGTAAGCCTACTTAGCTATCATGATTTCATTTCAACGGCTCTTTTCACTCGGCTATAAAAGGAAGCTCAAAGACTTGAAGAAAGACACACATGCGAACAATGACAATACTTTCTAACTCTATTCTTTCTTAATTCATTCCTGGTCTAAAATTGTGTTTACGTTATCAGCTTGATAAGAAGCAATTCTCTGTAAACTCATTGTGTTTGAACTTAAAGTTGTATTCCTTAAGAGAGTCTTAGTGATTAGATCTCTTGAGAAGTCTAGGATGTGTGTCTTAGAGGTTATTCCTTGAGTAAGACCTGTGCGGTTGGATTACTTGAGAAGTCTAGAACGTGTGAGTTCTAGAGGTTGTTGTTAGTCACCAGCTGTGTAGCTCGTGCATGGTACTATTTTGTTGAATAATGGATTAAGACCTCGTTGAGAGAGGCAAAATCACCTTGGCGGGTGGACTAGACTAACTTGAGAGATTCTCAAGTGAACTAGTATAAACATAACGTGTTTATATATTTTATTTAATTAAGATGTTGTTCTTTAGAAAAGGGAAAAAGGTTTTAACAAGAAAGTTATTTAAAAGAAACGATTATTTTTGAAAAACCAATTCAAACCCCCCTTTCTTGCGTTTTTCACTCCTTCACATGTAGAATACCATAGAATCAAGTCTTCCCCAAAAAATCAGAAATAAACTGATTTTATGGCAAACCCTAATTTTGAACCCTCAGTCTAGGAGAAATCAGCACATCCTCCAAATCCAAATTCCTCTGAGTATGATGTGTATCCTCTCTAACAAAGATGAGATATGACATTTAGAAATGATAAAAGATCAAAGATCTTGCCCATTGGGGTGTTATACTTTAGAATTCCAAAACCCTAGTTTGCACTGGTTAGGAGAATGTGACTTCCTTCAATCTTCTGTTGAATTCTCATCTTGTTATACCTTGGGGACTCAAATGAGATGAATTGGGATATGAGGAGCTCTTGTGACTTATCTGGAAAAGTTTGACTCTTGTCCTTTGACTTTGAACTGTCCATACCTTGGGACCACTTGTAACACCCCAATTCCCATCGCGAATAAATAATACATATTTAATTAAGAGTAAATAAAAATTTATTTTTCTGACAGAAACAAGGATGCCACAATTAAGGAAAGAAAACACAATCCCTGCTCAATTATTTGATACATAACACAAAATGGAATAAATGTAGAAGGGAAACTTTTTCCATATAAAAGGAAAGGTCAATTATGGAATAAAGCGGAAAATCCATAACTGAATTGTTTTACAAATTAAATTGTTTTATAACATTAAAATATTTATACAAAGGTAATACAAAATATATCCAACAAATGTATACATATAACAAAAACGTTCCCCGACTCCTGTGTTACGTATCAGAGCAGACAGACCGACAAAGGACGAAGGACTAATCTTCACAAAATCCTCCAAGATACTAATCTGCATATGCCTCATAGAGCAACAAACCACCGCAGAAGGGTGAGAAATAACAACTAAATCAAGATTGCATAATAATATGCAAACACATAAAAATTCACATGCATAGTTATTCTCACCACAAGCATCACATATATTCATATATAGCACACCATAGAGAATTAATACAATCATCGTAATGTACAACATCCCCACAAAACATAGCATATGTCTATACAAAAAACATATCATCCATAACCAATGCATTTATCACATATGTACATCAATTCACCAATCCAATCACAACTCAACACATAATCACTCATTTCATGATTTTCCACACATAATCAATCCATTCATGATTTATGCAAATGCAAAGAGACCGACACAACGACTCTATGAAAATGTGGTACCATCCATCCATCATTCTCATCATTAGTTCACTCAGGAACTATTGGAATCTTCGCTTGTTACTTAGTGTAAATCCCCGTCAGGCAAACGATGTTCCCCGTCGCTCACACCTCTTTGTATAAGGCACACGACGTTTATGGATTGCTCGCACCTCTTTGTATAAGGCACACGACGCGATCGATCACACCTCTTTGTATAAGGCACACGATCGTATATAATCATCGCTCACACCTCTTTGTATAAGGCACACGATGTTATAGTGGATTCCCTCTGGAACCGTTTCGTCGCTCACACCCACTAGGGCACACGACATCACAAGATGCATATCATGATGCTTGGCATACAAGGACTCATGACAATCAAATGCATCTTCACAAATAAACTATATGGATTATCTCATCATCATTATTCATGCATTGTAAATTAATTCAAACAATGCATTTACTTGCCCTAAGGCCACCAAATAACAAACATTGAATTTCACATAAACAATGCATTTCATCATAATCCACAAGCCACAATAATTACATAAAACTTTATAGCAACATACATTGATATTCAATCAAACAATGTGTTTTACCACACAACAACATCATTATCACATGCATTCACATCATGTAACATCACACAAGTCCTACGATATATATGAAGCATATGGCACGATAACACATCAAATACACTCAATTAAAACGGTAAAAGTCGACAAAACGATACATTTCCAAATTCCCGACATAATTAAATCAGCCAACAATCCCAAAACCATTTTTATAAGAAGTAACATTTTATTAGCTTTCTAACGGTACCAAGAACGCCTCGATCCGAGTTACGGATCAAAAGTTATGAATTTTCAAAGAAAATCATTTATTGAGAAACAGCCAGATTCGCCTGGCGACTTAGGATTTCGCCTGGCGGATCCCCCTTCGCCAGTACTTCGCTTGGAGAACTAGTGGCAAACCACAATTTTAGAAAAATCCCAAGAGTTACAGAAGCTAAACCATTTCTGTCTCTCCGTTTTCGACTGGCGACTTACGATTTCGCCTGGCGAATCCCCCTTCGCCAGCACTTCGCCTGGCGAATTAGTGGCGAGACCTAATTCGCCTAGTGAATTCCCAATTCGCCTGGCGAATCGCACCAGAACCAGAATTTCCTGCTGCGGGTTATATGGTTCCAAAACCCCCAAAAATCTCATTTTTCATCCAAAATCAATTCCAACGACAAAACAAGTATCAACGATTGTTCATAAACACAGTGTGATCATACAACGCAATTTATATCGAATTCCGACCGTGAAAACATCAATTTCCAATCATTTGTTCATCAATTTATCAAATGAGAAAAAGTTGTAAAACAACCAAAACAATTACCACGAACAACACATATACATACACAAGCAAGATATAATTGAAACTTCTCACCCTTACCCGATTAATCGTGATTGAAATGGAGATTTCCTCAATTTTCCTCTTTCTCCTCTTCTCTCTTTCTTTTCTTTCTCTTATTTTTCTTTTCTCTCTATTTCTCTCTAATCTCTATTTATATTAAAATATCTAAACCCCGAAAAGACTATTTTACCCCTCAGCTCAAATATCTCGCAAACGCTCTCAAAACGCGAAAAACATAATAACGATGAAAAATAATATATTGTCAAATAAAATTCAAGAATAAAATAATATAAAAAAGAGAAAGTAATTAAATCGACTCGATTAAAAAAATAAGACAAAATGGGGCGTTACAATTCTCCCCCACTTAGAAATTTTCGTCCTCGAAAATATACCCGATACGAACAACTCCGGATACGACTCTCGTATCCGACTAACCAACCAACATGCCAACCAAAGGCACACCACGAATGACACAAACTGACAAACCACCTTGCTAACAGCAGCTACGACAACGACACGACAACGACGACAACTACAACGACAAGATGCAAAGCCCATACAATGCACTTGACGACCAACTCACAACTCAAAGAATACCCAAGTTACGAACACACACAGGAATCAGCTACTCGAACTCGAACCAACACAATAGGAACGAAGCAACAACACAAACAAGAACACCAGTTCCACGACCCAACATCGTTTCGACAACCTCTACATAACCCCAATACCAACATCCTTGTCACACAACAATATTACCACAATGCTACGGTTCCCCAATCGGGCCTATAACCAAAACATCCATCCACATAGTAGCCCATGAATAATATTTAAACCTTTCACATAACACTTCCATTCTGAAACGTCCAATAGTCTCACCATTCCTACATGTTTCCAATGTTCAACCTATGAACTCTTGCAAGTCACACACGCATATACAAAATCTGCCACATCACGCTTCCGCTGCGCACTCTGATTACTCGCAACAATCAAATCCACCAATTTCATCTCCAAAGTCTAACTCTTCCTCGTATTCACCAAAAATCACTGTTCATTGTTAATATACCCTACCTCACACTCGACTATGTTATCTCACACACCAGACACAAGTCTCTGAACTGCTCAAATAATTTTAATTCTCTGACCATCAAAACAACCATATGCAAAGACTATCAACTTAACTCTTCAGGCACAACATTAGCTTTTCCCCGAAGGATAATCCAAGCCAAATTCATAACTTGTCACGAATTCTAACCCTCCTCGTTGTCTCATACTCTATTCCTTCAGACCAAACAAGTACTCTAAACTCTTATGATTACCAAACACCTCGAACCTAGAACCATAAGGATAATACCTCCAAATATTCCAACACAATACAACCGCAACCAATTCCAAATCCATAATAGTATCGATCATTTTATGAATCCTCAATTGTCGTAAAGCATAAGCCACGACTTTACCCTCTTGCATTAACACACAGACTAAACTCATCAAAGACACATCCCAATACCTCACAACCGATTTATTAGGATCACACAGAATCAAAACTGGAGCCATAGACAACTTCTACTTTAGCTCTCTGAAACTTTCCTTACAACAAACATCCCAAACAAACGACTCACCCTTTGCAAGTCAACTGAGATAATAGAAGTACGAACCTAGCAAAGTCTTCCCTAGCCTGCAGTAACAACCAACTAAGCCCAAAAATTTCTAATCTCCTTAACCAACTTCAGAGTCTCTCATTGTAGAACTGCATCTACTTCCGATGAAT
The DNA here is from genome assembly GCA_022829125.1 of Lathyrus tuberosus. Taxonomy (NCBI): domain Eukaryota; kingdom Viridiplantae; phylum Streptophyta; class Magnoliopsida; order Fabales; family Fabaceae; genus Lathyrus; species Lathyrus tuberosus. Next base: position 4,595,708 of record JALAZF010000170.1, read on the forward strand.
CCATTAACCATACTCTCATCTGAAATAACATATCCAAGAAAAATAACCTTTTTCAACCCAAATTCTCACTTGAATAACTTAGCATAAAACTTCTTCTCTTTTCAACACTTGTAATTCAAATCTCAAACACTCTACCTGTTCTTCCTCTGAGTTTATAACAGATCCGAATATCCTCAATCAAAGCCATTACGAACTTATCCAAATAAATATGGAAGATACGACTCCTCTACTCCACAAACATTACAGACGCATTACCAACACCAAATAACATCACTGTACGTTGTAATGCCCAACCAAATTCCAAAAGATATAAATTCTCAAAGCTTCTGCAAAATTTTTCACTGGGTAACTGGTTGCTCACATACAAGCTTAACCGAGTAAATAACAGCCTATTCCGATGACAACAAACATAACCAGTCACATGAAATCGATCAAAGCCTCAACTCACACAAATTCACCACTCTTATCAAACATTCCAAACAATTATAATTCCAATCAAACTCAACCAAATCATTCCGGTCATCTATTCTTGAAAGTGGACACTTATTCTCAATCGTCACCTTATTCAACTGTCAGTAATCGATACACAATTTCTTCTCTTGACCGTCCAATTCCACAAATTCCAACATGTAGCAACAACCAACCCAAAAGAACTCTCAAATATTACATCCACATCTAGGGTTTTCTCAAGATTTCCATTAATGCCCTAAAACTTTAAAACCTGCAAAACTCACCAAAACTCTAAGTTTTGCTTTCCAAAGTCTCAATACCATTATACACATCATGCTTATTATTCCGTTCGATCATCCATCCTTTTTGTTACTAACAATACTGGAGCCCTCCAAGACGACACACTTGGCCTCATAATTATCCTTTCCAGTAAATCTTCCAACCGCTCTTTCAATCTGAGTAATTCTAACGCTAACATCCAATATTCCATCCGGAAACACATCTGGAATCACGCACAACTGGCAGCCCAACACTGTGGCCTTTCTGCCAATTTCCAGAACACTATCATCACAAACATAACAAACATCTTAGTTTCACTTCCTAAAAGTTCTTCTACTTACTTAGGAGATCCAAACCTCAATTCCTCACCTTTGTCAAATTTGAGTTCACACTCTACTCTCTGAGAACAACCTTTAACAATACCCAATCCTTCTCTCTCAATGACTTCCCAACTTGACCAACATACCAAAACCTTTAATCCGTCTCATCTTCCGATATTAGAATCTTCATCGACTCAACAAAACAATCTATAATCATTTTCTCAATTCCAAAATTCATTGCACACACTATCAAAGCCGGAAAGACACGTCTATTCCATCCAACATAATTCCGTCTACTATCAACAAGAGATTAAGGGTGATCAGTTCCTCAATTTGTCAATAGACAGCCGACAATCATGATGGGGCATAAACTGTCTTTACCAAACTATATTAGCATTCCTTGCATCTTGTGCACAAAACTACTGAAGGCACAAATCCTTAGTTGACATAAACCTTACCTCCGCATTCCCTCCGGAACCGGGAACAACACTGTCCAAACAACACTTACACCCTTGCAACCAATGGCACACAAATGAAGCAACTTGGAGAAGCACAAGCTTCTCCCCCACTTATCTCATTCTCAATCCTGCAGACAAAGGATTAAAAGAACCAGAAAGTACTGACAGTGTTTCACACACATATCACATACTAAGGAACAAACAACATCGACAGTATTCAACTGTCACACCAACGGACTCAACAACTTGGCCGGATGGACCGACCTGCTCTGATACCACTATTGTAACACCCCAAATCCCATCGCTAATAAATAATACATAATTAAATCAGAGTAAATAAAAATTTATTTTTTCGACAGAAACAAGGATGCCACAATTAAGGAAAGAAAACACAATCCCTACTCAATTATTTGATACATAACACAAAATGGAATAAATGTAGAAGGGAAACTTTTTCTATATAAAAGGAAAGGACAAGGCACACGATCGTCTATAATCATCGCTCACACCTCTTTGTATAAGGCACACAATGTTATAGCGAATTCCCTCTGGAACCGTTTCGTCGCTCACACCCACTAAGGCACACGACATCACAAGATGCATATCATGATGCTTGGCATACAAGGACTCATGACAATCAAATGCATCTTCACAAATCAACAATATGGATTATCTCATCATAATTATTCATGCATTGGAAATCAATTCAAACAATGCATTTACTTGCCATAAGGCCACCAAATAACACACATTGAATTTCACATAAACAATGCATTTCATCATAATCCACAAGCCACAACAATTCCACAAAACTTCATAACAACATACATTGATATTCAATCAAACAATGTATTTTACCACACAACAACATCATTATCATATGCGTTCACATCATATAACATCACACAAGTCCTACGATATATATATGAAGCATATGGCACGATAACACATCAAATACACTCAATTAAAACGGTAAAAGTTGACAAAACGACACATTTCCAAATTCCTTACATAATTAAATCGGCCAACAATCTCAAAACCATTTTTACAAGAAGGAACATTTTATAATCTTTCTAACGGTACCAAGAACGCCTCGATCCGAGTTACGGATCAAAAGTTATGAATTTTCAAAGAAAATAATTTATTGAGAAATAGCCAGATTCGCCTGGCGACTTAGGATTTCGCCTGGCGGATCCCCCTTCCCCAGCACTTCGCCTGGCGAACTAGTGGCGAACCACAATTTTAGAAAAACCCTAAGAGTTACAGAAGCTAACCCATTGCTGTCTCTCCGTTTTCGCCTGGCGACTTACGATTTTGCCTGGCGAATCCCCCTTCGCCAGTACTTCGCCTGGCGAATTAGTGGCGAGACCTAATTCTCCTGGCAAATCGCACCAGAACCAGAATTTCCTGCTGCGGGTTATATGGTTCCAAAACCTCCAAAAATCCCATTTTTCATCCCAAATCAATTCCAACGGCAAAACAAGTATCAACGATTGTTCATAAACACAATGTGATCATACAACGCAATTTATATCGAATTCCGACCGTGAAAACATCGATTTCCAATAATTTGTTCATCAATTTATCAAATGAGAAAAAGTTGTAAAACAACCAAAACAATTAACACGAACAACACATATACATACACAAGCAAGATATAATTGAAACTTCTCACCCTTACCCGATTAATCGCGATTGAAACGGAGATTTCCTCGATTTTCCTCTTTCTCCTCTTCTCTCTTTCTTTTATTTCTCTTCTTTTTCTTTTCTCTCTATTTCTCTCTAATCTCTCTTTATATAAATATATCTAAACCCCGAAAAAACTATTTTACCCCTCAGCTCAAATATCTCTGAAACGCTCTCAAAACGCGATAAAACATAATAACGATGAAAAATAATATATTGTCAAATAAAAATCAAGAATAAAATAATATAAAAAAACGAAAATAATTAAATCGACTCGATTGAATAAATAAGACAAAATGGGGAGTTACACCACTGATCCCATGCCTTGCAACCAATGATGTATGATTTTGTATGACCTATTATGAAATACAAATGAATGAAGCATAAGCCAATTATTGGAGAAAAATAAGAGAGCAAATTTTGAGGTGTTACACCCCTAAGTTGACTTTTGGGACAAAACATGAGCCAAGACCTCAAAGGAGGATTTAAGGGTCTCTAATACACCACCTTGATCCATTTGCAACAATGGATTGGTCTAAGAAGCTTGAGCAACAAGTTTCAATTGCATCAAAACCATAACTAGGGTTTTGAGGAAAAAGTCAACAGTGCCTTTGACTTTTGACCAAGACATGCTCCCAAACCTTGGGACATGATTTAATACACCCTATAACACCTATTAAATCAATCCATCAAGTTTGATTTAGGTTAAGGACTTGATTTCATAGAGGATCGCACAGTTTGGAATTCATCTGACAAAAAGTCAACTGTGCACAAAAGTCAACTTTGACTTTTTGAGATTTTTCACAATTATGGTTCCTTAACCATAAATTGATGTTAATGCGTGATTGAAATCATCATTCATCAAGAAAAATCAAGAAAAGTGGGATAACTTGTAAAAGGGGTAACCATAAAAACTTAGAAATTTTTCTAAGTTATGGAATAAAGTGGCTAGGGTACCAACTTTGGAGGATCATAACTCCTAAACCACAAGGCCATTTTTCCCCATCCAAAGTTGGATTTGTAAATCTCATGGCACTCTACAAAAGCTTCAAACACAACTCATTCCAATTTCTCATGGATTTTAAGTTATGGAATGATCAAAATCACAAAAAGTGAAAATGTCACTTTTTCCCAAGACTTAGTGAAATTTTCACCAAGTCAGAATCTGCCTTCACTTTTTTTCCAAATGTAGGGGCATTTTTCACTTGGATCTAAAAAGTATCAAAACAAATTATGATCAAACAGTTGTTTTATCATATGAGGGCTTTCCAAAATGGCCAAGAACCCCATCAAATTCCACTTGGGCCATGAGATATGACAATGGAAATATGCCTTGCTGCAAACTGTCAAAGCAAGGCAAATTTGTGCATTTTGCACGATTTACCAAATTTGTGCAAATGACAAACAACTATATCCATCTGAACACCTTAAGGGGAGACCAAGGAGGGACAAACACTGATCCATAAGCCTCCCAAGTCTTGGGAACCAAAAGTAGCATGCCAAACCTAGAAATACCTAAAAGAGGGACAAGACTCCAATTTTGGTTTGGAGCATTTAATGGATGCACCAAGGTGGCATAGACTGAGCCATTTCCAATTGAATTCAGTCAAGACATATCCAAGACCAAGGGAACCAGCAGCCTGTGCCCTAACCTCTAGTCAATGGCTAGAGGAGATTTGGATTCTCATTGATCAACATTGGCCAAACCTCTGCAGCAGTTGCCAATCATTATTGCTCCCAAAACAAACTTGCTCTACTATAAATAGAGGTCATTTGTGATCAGTTTGAGTACACCAATGCCATCAAACAGATGCTTTCCTCAAAATCTCCTTCTTCACTTCAAAATTGCCTTCCAAAGCAAGTCACTATCGGGTTTTGAGTTTGAGAGCTATTCCAACCAAACCAATCACACACACACACACTTCATAAACATCATATAGAAGTTATCTAAACACTTAAACAACATCTGGAACACTGGTTTTAGAAAATCACCAGCCAACTGCTCAAGGTTTTAACCAAGTTGTAGTTGGGATACCATCTTCAGTTCCAGCTTATTTCAAACCATTCCAAGCACTCAGGCACATCACTTGGCACCTAGGGAAGCTATCCACATCATTGGAACCTAGTTGTAACACCTCTAACACAAAACACGATCACCAGCTGCAAGAGGTAAGCATGAGCTCTTCTAACTCTATGATCCATGCATTTTTTGCTGCACAATAATTTGGCCATATGTTCATAATCATGCATGGAGTGTTTTCCCTCAATCAATTGCTTTGTTAGAATCGTGTATGGAATTTCTGAGCCTTCATACAAATTTTAGGGTTCTTGAGGTTTCTCTTTGATTTCTTATTCCATGCTTAAAATAAATGAAATTAAAGACCATAGACATGATCGTGAGGTGAAAACGAGTAGATTGATATGTAGATTGCATGATATAATCAAGTATTCAGTGAGATTGATGAAAAAACGAAAATCTGGGCACGCGGGCAAGGCCAAGATGTTCTTGGCACCCTTTTTTCAAATATTTGAATTTTTGAATTTTTGTGATTTTTTTTAAATGATTCAAAAATTAATTTCTCTATGAGTTTTAATGATTTTGAGTTGGTTCTTTTTTTAATAATTCACAAAAATGTTAAAATATTTTATTTTACCAAAAAATACCAAAAATATTATTTATTTCATATATTTGATATTTTTGCAAAAAATTAATGTTTTATTTGTTTTTAACATTTGAAATATTTTTTCTCCCTTGATTTTCCAAACTTAATTGATTTCCAATTATTTTGTGGGTATAAACATGAATTTTCAAACATTAATCCAATACCACAATTTGTTTTTCACACATGTTTAACAATTTTGATCATTTTAATTGAATTTTTATTCAATTAAAATATATTTTGAAAAAAAAATAGGGTTTTGATCAATTCAACCATCACAAATCTTTTTCAAACATTTTGGGCCTCTTGGTAGAGTGTAAGACCCAACCCTTTGTAAATACAAACCTTTTTGGGCCTCAGTGTATTGTATAAGTCCTGATCCCATCAAAAACTTCAGCGCGATCATCGCCTTTTGAACAAAAAACCTTGGGCCTCTCCTTGAGTTGTAAGCCCCATCTTTTCTTTTAAAATCATTTTTGGCCCTCTAAAAGAGTGTAAGACCCAACCCCCTTTTAACCAAAACTTTTTGGGCCTCAGACATGGTATAAGTCCCTCCGCGTTAAAAAAGAAAGCTTGGCACGATCGCTAGTTCAAAAACAAATCATTTGGGCCTGCCCTCGTGTTATAAGCCCCATGTTTTTTCTTTAAACACCTTTGGGCCTCTTTAAAGAATGTAAGACCCATCCCTTTGTACAGAAAACCTTTTTGGTCCTCAGTCACTTGTATAAGTCCCTGTACAATTTCAAAACAACAGTGCAATCACTGATAAAACCTTGGGCCTCTCCTTGAGCTGTAAGCCCCAACAATCATTTCAAAGCACTTTCTGCTTTGATTTAGAATATAATATTGTTATCAAAGCTTTCTTTGTTGAACAACTAACAAAACAGCATGGAAGCTCTACAACCGAGTAAGTGTTTACCCGCTTTCTTTATCCGCTTTGATATATGTATATAACTGTATTGTGGGGTTGTTTCACTCTAAGTATTCTTTCACAACCTCCTATATACTCGTCAAATATCCATAATGTAATAACAGTAAAGTTATTTAGAGTTTTCCTTGGCAACTACGTCTAGCACTAGGTAAAGCCCTGTTGGTCACTCTTAAATACAAACAAAACTAGATCCCCATATGATTACCATTCACAGTCTTTCCTCCTCTTGGGGTTAAACAATATGGAGACATGAAAGGCAGCATTCTCGGTGAACCCTTTCTCAAACTTTCACCCTTAGACATTGTCAAAGAGACTCTACTCCCCAGAGATGATCATTTCTCCGTGAATGACATCTCTTGAGTTTCTTCCAAATTCTCGGACTTTCCTGGCTTGATCTATTCTCGGTGAATGGCATGTCTTGAACTTCTCGGGGTTTGGGGACCCACGGGCTTCTTAAAAGCATCCCCGCCTTCTCTTGGGCATTGTACAAGGACCCTTCGGCTTCTTAAAAGCTCTCATGCCTTATCTTGGGCTTAGTATAATGACCCAGAGACCTCTACAGGTATAGGAATAGAACCTAGTCATCAATTTGCTAGAGCTGTCTTTCTAAGTCAAGTGTCAGGCCAGTTAACGAGTTGACCTTCATCCTTTAACATACTAGCTTTCTCTTGGGCATCATACAAAGATCATTTACTACTTGAGAATCGATTTCTCAAACCACCAGTAGACTTAGACAGTCTCAATACCCTTTGGATTTCCCATTTCCTTAAAGAACAGGAAATAACCCTGATCCTCTGATCAGTGCCAAGGCACAACCATACCTTTAATCTTTCCCTTCATAAGAACTGATTTTCTCTTTATCCAACATACTGGACCTGTCACTAAACCGAAACAGTCACCAACATAAATAGCCTCCTCTTGGGCTTCGTACAATGATTCTCCCCAGCGGAGCTAACCTTTTCACACTCTCTTGTTGAGTATAAAAGACTCCCTTGTTGAGTCAAACTTGTTTAGCCTCCATCTCGGGCTTCGTACGAGATACTAAAGCACTCTCTTGTTGAGTATAAAAGACTCTCTTGTTGAGTCAAACCTGTTTAGCCTCCATCTCGGGCTTCGTACAAGATACTAAAACACTCTCTTGTTGAGTATAAAAGATTCTCTTGTTGAGTCAAACCCCTTTTAGCCTCCATCTCGGGCTTCGTACGAGATAAAAATAACTCTCTTGTTGAGTAGAAAAGACTCTCATGTTGAGTCGAAACCTTTTAGTCTCCGTCTTGGGCTTCGTACAAGACACATAAAAGAACTCTCTTGTTGACTCAACCCTTTTAGCCTCTCTCTTGGGCTTCGTACGAGACACATAAAAACACCCTCTTGTTGAGTCAATAGCCTCCTCTTAGGCTTTGTATAAGAAAACCCCGGTTGAGTCAATCAACCTTTTAGCATCAAAATCTGTGCCTTGCTCACAGTATACAAACATCAAAAACTCCTTTTCCTTCATCTAAATTGCTGTAAGCGGCAAGCCTCTGGATTATTTACATCCACACCACTGTCCCACTTTTAGCATGAGAAATTCCTAAGGAAAGATGACATTGCTCTAAACTGAGTTAAAGTCTTCTCCTTCGGGTTAAAAATCCCCTATAAAGGAAATTATGGCACTGCTGGGTTCACATATCCTAGTTAGAGTAATTCTCCTTTATAATCAGTCACCCAACAGTTGTGACAAACCGATCAAATATCCCCTTTTAGATATGAAAAATTCTCTCTCATCAATAAACCCTTTAACTTCACATCTTGGGCTTCGAACAAGATACAAATAGACCCTTTAGCTTCACATCTTGGGCTTTGAGCAAGATACAAACCACATTTAGCTTCACGTCTTGGGCTTTGAACAAGACACCAAAACAACCTTTTTTCCTCCCATAGAATAGGAGGAACTACGATCGCTCTGATTTCTTTGTTTCATCAAATGGGAATACGTAGGCATAAGATTGAAAAAATCTTAGCGAGCATACCAATCAAAAACCCAAAACCCAATATCTCCACCAAATCAACTCAAAAGCATCAAATCTAAACACCTTACCAAAAACCTCACAAATAATCCAGACACTGTGTTCTTAACGAAATAATCAAAGATTGGGCCCCACATCCACATAGCATCTGTAACCTAACAAATCACTGTTCAAACTCAGTATGCAAGCAGGGTTAATTAGAGACATCTATTTCCCTTCCTTAATCAGCTCAATAGGATAAAAAATGAATCCAACTGTAGTACCCCAAGCGATAGTGACTCAGGACCACAAAAATCGCGCTACAGCAGGGAAAGGAAACGATCGAAGAAAACCTGAAGAGGGAGAAGACATTGTCATCGCAACCATAGTCCGGGTTTGGGAGTCGGTTACGCGAGGGGAAGGTATTAGCACCCCCACGCATCCATCATACTCGATGGGATCCACCCTTGTTGTCTAATCAAAGGGTGAGTTATCTAAAGCCTACTGCTAAACAGAAACGGGAAACAAAAAGGGAAAAAAGAGACTCGATAGGACATCGCCATCCTAGGCCTACATATTCCCTCGTGCAATGGGAAAGTCAGAGTCAACGTAGTTCGGAAAACTACGGGGGGAGGTTGCTCGCATAGACATCACCGTCTTGTGCCTACGTATCCTTAACCGGACAAGAGATAGGAAATCAGAGCAGTCGTAGTTCGACCTACGGGGTCTTGGTGTTTTTTATGAGCGATGTTAAGTTCGCGTTCAGCAGTTAGGGTCGATGCCTGTTTGCGACTAAACAGAAAATAACGTGCACTTTTCTGAAAATGATTTGAAACTTAACAATCCTGAAGGATAAAAAAGGTTTGAATTTGTTTGTGTTTTTTAGACAGAAGTGGAATAAAGTTAGTTCCTAACTTGCATTGCACCCAAGTCTATAAGATAGGAACGAATGCGTCGCATATCGTCCCCAACAGGACGTACACTAAACACCCTAGAAGAACGAAGGGAGACCCCCATTCCTCACTTCCCACATACAAGGCTCATGCGCAATACACGTTAATTTTATTAAGTGTCTTAGAATTGTTATGAGATGAGAAGAGAAGACTCAAGTCTAAAAGAAAAGACTACGGGGAAATCTATCCTAATGTTGTCATGCAAAAGATGACCCTAAGGTTGAGTTCAAAGGGGAAACATCTACCTAAGTTAGCATGCATAATTTGAGAGCCTAATGTTTATCCCACTCCGAGCTTAATTGGAAATTAAGTCGGACTAGAAGCCTCAAGGGAGCAAGCAAAAGCAAGGCAAAAACCAAAGCGATAAATCAAAAACAGTGGCTACAACAGCGCTCTAGCACCTGCACAGTGGTAAATTCCAGCCAATAAACCAAACAACATTCAACAGCTTAAGTTCAGCACAAAAAGGAGGTGTAAAAGGCCAAACATCAGCACATACAACATCACATATGCACCAAGACAGCAGTGGAAAACAGGGCAACATGCATTCAAAAATGATTCAAACATGGAATAACGAACATGCATCAAGCATTACACATTCTTTCAATCAAACATGATCACAATCATACCACACACCATGGTAAATAATCTTGAAAACATCATGAGATAATGCACAACATTAAGCACATGAACAAGTCAAATCAAGTATATATCTCATGAAATTAAATGCAACCAAGCATGCACAACACAACAACTCCAGCAACACCAGCAATAATTCACAACTAACATGCTCAAGGAATGTGTGCAAGGTGTTCATCACATCAAGAAAACAACAACACAATCATGGACATTTATCAATGAAAACCAAAAGTCGTGTGTCGAAGAATCATGCTCATGCAAAGGTGTGAGGTAAAACAACTCAAGAATAATCCATAAATCATCAACATATTAATCCATGAAGTTTAGACATGCAAGAGACCTCACACAAGCAAGAAAATGCAAGAAAAACACACTCTGCTTCAGTAGTAATTGATTACTCACATAGGGTAATCGATTACTCAGTTGAAATTTGACTAAAAATGTGGAAATAAGGCAGAGTAATCGATTACCCTGTTTGAGTAATCGATTACTCAGTTGAAATTTGACTAAAAACGTGGCAATAAGGCAGAGTAGTCGATTACACTGTTTGAGTAATCGATTACCACTGAAACAGAGGCAGAAATTCAACTTTGAAAAGCACTTTTCAGCAGCAAATCACTTATCCAAACATCCAAATGATCATGTAATCAATAGTGCACGAAAAGTAAGTTCAAACACAGTATTCAAACATCATTTAAGTCCAATAATCATCAACATGAACAATCAAATTCAAGCAAATGGATCAAATCACATGCAAAACCAAGGATCTACATTGCATAAGCTAAAATTAAGCTAAATCCAGTATATATCTAAGAAAAACCAACCTATAAAGCTAAGAATTGCTTTGGTAAGTGTTGCAAACAGAATTTGATGAATCCAGGCAAGAAATTCCAAGATCTATAAGCTCCTTGGAAGCAAAAATCTGAAAATCCAACCAATAAGCTTCCAAAACTCCAAAATCACTTCTAATATGAAAGATCTTTGAGTGTGGTTGAAAATGGAGGTTGAGAGTGAAAAAGTGAGAGAGAATTGAGAGAATTCTGAAAATTGAGAGTGAAAAAATGATCAAGGTTTTTGAGAGGTTTGGAATGAATTGATTAAATAACCCCTAGGTTAGGAGTTAAGTTTGGGTTTAGAGTGAGGTTTAGTTAGTGGAATTGGAAGTGGAAAATGAGTTAGGAAAGGGATTATGGAATTAGAGTGGAAATTGTTGGAAGGAATTTGAATTTTTGGGTGGAAAATGATGAAAATATATCAGTTCTAGATCCTTCCCACACATGCACAAGCCAGGCACATGATCACAAATGCTCAAAAATTCTGCAGTACATAAAATTGCCATATTTTTGCAATTTTGCCCAGAGTAATCGGTTACTCACTTTGAGTAATCGATTACTCAGTTCAAAAATTCAAAATTTTGGCGCCAAAAGGAGGGAATGTTGCAGAATTCCTGTTTTCACCCGTTCTGAGCCATACTAAGCCTCTGAAACCTGTCATTGGATATTGTCATACCCCAAATTTTGACCACTAAGATTTCCCATCATTGTGCAAAGCATCATCACAATATGGATAAACCATCATACCTCATTAGTCTCCCCAAAGATGGGTGAGCTTCCACTAAAATCAAACTTAGGGTTTCAAGCCCTCTCAGAGCTCTTTAGACTAAGGATCAATCAAGGAATGACATGATCTTCAACTTGTCTAAACCTCTCAAACATCCTCAATGGATCAAGAGGACTCCCACTTCAAGGATCAAGCACAAAGCTGCAACATTCTAAGTGGATCAAGCCTCAAGATCGCTAGTGTTACCAAATTAGGGTTTTGGTCGACCAGGGCCTCCAGATGGAAATTTTCCTCTGGGAATGAGCCAATGCTTCAAAGCATAACCTATGATGCTCCAAGGGACATCATGGACCCCATCATCAAGTCAATTTAGCCTCAGGGGATGCATTTACCAAAAATCAGGAATTAGGGTTTCTTGACCTAATTCACCCCTAAGTTGACTTTTGGGACAAAACATTGAGCCAAGACCTCAAAAGAGGATTTAAGGGTCTCTAATAAACCACATTAATCCATTTGTAACAATGGATTGATCCAAGAAGCTTGATCAACAAGTTTCAAGTTCATCAGAACCACTATTAGGGTTTTGAGGAAGAAGTCAACTGTGCCTTTGACTTTTGACCAGGACATGCTCCCAAAGCCTAGGACATGATTTAATACACCCTATAACACCTATGAAATCAATCCATTAAGTTTGATTTCGGTCAAGGACTTGATTTCATAGAGGATCGCACAATTTGGAATTCATCTGACAAAAAGTCAACTGTGCACAAAAGTCAACTTTGACTTTTTGAGATTTTTCACAATTATGGTTCCTTAACCCTAAAATGATGTTAATGTGTGATTGGAATCATCATTTTTCAAGAAAAATCAAGAAAATTGGGATAACTTGTAAAAGGGGTAACCATAAAAACTTACAATTTTTTCTAAGTTATGGAACAAAGTGGCTAGGGTACCAACTTTGGAGGATCATAACTCCTAAACCATAAGGCCATTTTTCCCCATTCAAATCTGGATTTGTAGCTCTCATGGCAATCTACAAAAGGTTCAACTACACCTCATTCCAATTCATCATGGATTTTGAGTTATGGAATGATCAAAATCACAAAAAGTGAAAATGTCACTTTTTTCCAACACTTAGTGAAATTTTCACTAAGTCAGAATCTGCCTTCACTTTTTTCCAAATGTAGGGGCAGTTTTCACTTGGATCCAAAAAGTATCAAAACCAATTTTGATCAAATAGTTGTTGTATCATATGAGGGCTTTCCAAAATGGCCAAGAACTCCATCAAATTCCACTTGAGCCATGAGATATGACAATGTCAATATGCCTTGCTGCAAACTATCGTGGCAAGGCAGATTTTGGAGTTTTGCTCGATTTGCTCAAATATTGCAAAGGGCAGGCAACTTTATCCATCTGAACACCTCAAGGGGGGGGGGGGGCAAGGAGGAACCAACTCTGATCCCAAGCCTCCCAAGTCTTTGGAACCAAAAATAGCATGCCAAACCTAGAAATCCCTAAAAGAGGGACAAGACTCCAATTTTGGATTGGTGCATTCAATGCATACACCAAGGTGGCATGGACTGAGCCATTTCTAACAGAATTCAGTCAAGACTTATCCAAGACCAAGGGAACCAGCAGCCTGTGCCCTAACCTCTAGTCAATGGCTAGAGGAGACTTGAATTCTCATTGCTCAACATTGGCCAAACCTGTGCAGCAGTTGCCATTCACTATTCCTTGCAAAACAAACTTGCTCTACTATAAATAGAGCTCATTTGTGATCAGTTTGAGTACATGAAAGCCATCTAACAGATGCTATCCTCAAAATCTCCTTCTTCACTCCAAAATTGCCTTCCAAAGCAAGTCACTATCGGGTTTTGAGTTTGAGAGCTATTCCAACCAAACCAATCACACACACACCTCATAAACATCACATAGAAGTGATCCAAACACTTAAACAACATCTGGAACACTGATTTCTCAGAATCACCAGCCAGCTGCTCAAGGTTTTAACCAAGTTGCAGTTGGGATACCTTCTTCAGTTCCAGATCATTTCAATCCACTCCAAGCATCCAGGCACACTCCATAGCACCTAGGGAAGCTGTCCATAACCTTGGAACCAAGCTGTAACACCTCTAACACAAAACACAATCACCAGCTGCAAGAGGTAAGCTTGAGCTCTTCTAACTCTATGATCCATGCATTTTTTGCTGCACAATAATTTGGCCATATGTTCATAATCATGCATGGAGTGTTTTCCCTCAATCAATTGCATTGTTTGAATCATGTATGGAATTTCTGAACCTTCATGCAAATTTTAGGGTTCTTGAGGTTTCTCTTTGATTTCTTATTTCACGCTTAAAATAAATGAAATTAAAGACCATAGACATGATCGTGAGGTTGAAACGAGTAGATTGATATGTAGATTGCATGATATAATCAAGTATTCAGTGAGATTGGATAGAAAACGCAAATCTGCAGAAACAGAGGGTGGCGCGTGTTCTTGCCCTTGTTCTTAGCGCCCTTTTTTGAAAATTCGAATATTTGAATTTTGTGATTTTATTTAATTGATTCAAAAATTAAGTTCTCTCTGAGTTTTAATGATTTTGAGTTGATTCTTTTTTTAATAATTCACAAAAATGTTAAAATATTTTATTTTCCCAAAAAATCCCAAAAATATTATTTATTTCCTATACTTGATATTTTTGTAAAGAATTAATATTTTAATTGTTTTTGACATTTAAAATATTTTCTCTTTCTTGATTTTTCACATTTTAGTGATTTCCAATCATTGTGTGGATCAAAACCTGATTTTTAAAACATTAATCCAAGGTCACAATTTGTTTTCCACATGTTTAACAATTTTGATCATTTTAATTGAATTTTTATTCAATTAAAATACATTTTGGAAACAAATTAGGGTTTTTGATTAATTCAACCCTCATCAAACTTTTTCAAACACTTTGCGCCTCTAATAGAGTGTAAGACCCAATCCCCCTTTTAACCAAAACAATTTTGGGGCCTCAGATATTGTATAAGTCCCTCTGCATTAAAAGAAAACCTCGGCGCGATCGCTAGTTGATAAAACTTTGGGCCTCTCCTCGAGCTATAAGACCTATTCAAAACCATTGGGCCTCTAATAGAGTGTAAGACCCAATCCTTTGTAAATACAAAACCTTTTTGGGCCTCAAATGTTGTATAAGTCCCGTTGTATTTCAAAAGTTCGGCGCGGTCATCGCCCGTTTAAAACAAAACTTCTGGGCCTCTCCTTAAGCTGTATGCCCCCCATTTGTACAAAAAATAAACATTTGGGCCTCTTGAGAGAGTGTAAGACTCATTCCTTTGTACAGAAAACCTTTTTGGGCCTCAGTGACTTGTATAAGTCCCACTATACAACTTCAACAGTGCAATCACTGATAAAACCTTGGGCCTCTCCTTGAGCTGTAAGCCCCAACAATCTTTTCAAATCACTTTCTCCTTTGATTTTAAATATAATATTGTTATCGAAGCTTTCTTTGTTGAACAAACTAACAAAACAGCATGGAAGCTCTACAACCGAGTAAGTGTATACCTGCTTTCTTTATCCGCTTTCACACACACACACACACACACACACACACACACACACACATATATATATATATATATAACTGTATTGTGGGGCTGCTCACTGTAAGTCTTCTTTCACAAACTTTTATATACTTGCCAAATATCAACTGTGTAATACTAGTATAGTTATTTAGAGTTTTCCCCGACAACTACGTCTAGCACTAGGTAAAGCCATGTTGGTCACTCTTAAATATAAACAAAACTAGATCCCCATAGGATTACCAGACACAGTCTTCCCTCCTCTTGGGGTTAAACAATATGGAGACGTGAAAGGCAGCATTCTCGGTGATCCTTTCTCAGACTGTCACCCTTAGAGATCGTCAAAGAGACTCTACTCCCCAGAGATGATCTTTTCTCCGTGAATGACATCTCTTGAGTTTCTTCCAAATTCTCGAACTTTCCTGGCTTGATCTATTCTCGGTGAATGGCATGTCTTGAACTTCTCGAGGTTTGGGGACCCACAGGCTTCTTAAAAGCATCCCCGCCTCCTCTTGGGCGTTGTACAAGGACCCTTCGGCTTCGTAAAAGCTCTTATGCCTTCTCTTGGGCTTAGTACAAGGACCCAGAGTCCTCTACAGGTATAGGAACAAAACCTAGTCATCAATTTTCTAGAGCTGTCTTTCTGAGTCAAGTGTCAGACCAGTTAATGGGTTGACCTTCATCCCTTAACATATCAGCCTTCTCTTGGGCATCATACAAAGATCATTCACTATCCGAGAATCGACTTCTCAAAACACCCGTAGACTTGGACAGTCTCAATACCCCTTAGATTTCCCATTTCCTTAAAGAACAGGAAATAACCCTGATCCTCTGATCAATATCAAAGTACAACATTACCCATATAAGAACTGATTTTCGCTTTTAACCAACATACTGGACCTGTCACTAAACTAAAATAGTCACCAGCACCCTAGCCTCCTCTTGGGCTTTGTATAATGATTCTCCCCAGTGGAGCTAACCTTTTCACACTCTCTTGTTGAGTATAAAAGACTCTAGTGTTGAGTCAACCTGTTTAGCCTCCATCTCGGGCTTCGTACGAGATACAAAAACACTCTCTTGTTGAGTATAAAAGACTCTCTTGTTGAGTCACCCCCTTTTAGCCTCCATCTCGGGCTTCGTACGAGATACAAAAACACTCTCTTATTCACGTCTTGGGCTTTGAACAAGACACCAAAATAGCCTTTTTCCTCCCATAGAATAGGAGGAACTACGCTCACTCTGATTTCCCTGTTTTGTTAAACGGGAATACGTAGGCATAAGATTGCAGAAGAATCTTAGCGAGCACACTAATCAAAAACCTAAAATCCCGTACCTTACATCATGCATAGAAAAATAAAATATTAAACATTTAGCATTGCATCTTGCATAAGGGCATGTGGTCAGTTGTTTCTCAGAGGTGTTGATCATCCAAAGCAAGAGAACAAGAGCCAAGGGTCTCAACAAGTCTCAAGGGCCTCTTACATCATATATCATCCCACTTGATCCCCACAAGTCATTCGAAGATGGGAACTCATCAAGAAGATTGGGCAGTGCATCACCTCCTATCAAAAACAGTCCAAATTAGGGTTTTGGATTCAAGTGGTCTCCTGAGGAAATTTTGATTCAAACTTGATCTCAATGTTTTCTACATGATATCAAGTGTCTAAGGATATAAGATTGGCTATTGGTTCATTTCAGAAGAGGTTCAATTGATCAGTTGTTTGATAATCAAGAAATTGGGAAAAAAAGTCAATTGTGCAGTGAAAAAAGTCAACTCCTGACTTTTTAAGGTCAAATTCATGAAATTCAAGTTATATATGTTCATTGGACAAGATTTGATCAAGAAATGTTGGAAGAATCATGAAAAATCAAGAAATTACAAAACTACCAAAAATAGAAACTTTAGGGTTTCCAAAAATGGCAAGTTTGGACCATTTTGCACCACACTTTGAGGCTCTCTTTCTCCAAGATAAAAGGTTCAAACTTCAGGCCCAAGTTGAGCCAATTAAATTTCATGTTCTAAGCTTCAAATCCATATAAAGAACTCTTCCATTGGATCAAAATTGAGGGAGTTATGATCAATCAAAGTTTGACAAAACTAGGTCAAAAACCAAGTCATGGCAAGGCAAGACCAGGCCCATGCGCCATAATTTCATCAAACATGTGGTGGGCAAAATTTCAAGCTACTTTTCTCATTGAAGGAAGCCTCAAATGAAAAAATGTTGAACATAAAAGTTGTTATCTCAATGTTCTCTTCAACTTTGATGTTGGACATTTTTCCATTTGAGCAAGTTATGAGGGAGTTATATGGGTCCAAAGTTGATATGATCATGCTGAATTCCATAGACCATGTTGCCATGCCAACCTACCAACCTGCCTCGCCCATGTGCCAATTTTAAACCTTGATGTTCCAAGCCATTTTTCATCAACTTCTAAGCCTCCATTCAATCCAAAATTCACATCAAACTTGTTCTATGATAGTCCATATTTCCAATGGCACAAAAAACTCATCAAACCATGCACTCACATGAAAGAATTCCATCCATGAACATCCATACTTTCATGCTGCCAAGAGTGTGGTAACATTGATGTTGTTGAACATTCACACACATACAACAGTCACCTCTTTTCCTCTTTAAGCCAAACATTCTTCTTACACCATGCTACTTATCATGCTACATCATACACGAAAGAAGAAAAGCAAAGCTTGCAATGCAAGTTTCTACTACATTAGAACTAACATCACCACCATTCACTTTCAACCTCACCATAAACTCCATGAATGCAACCACACCATAGCCAATCTCCATAACTCGCCCAAACTAACTTGACTCAGTTAGTTAGAGGAAACTCATTTAACTCACTCAGAACTCAACTAACCACACCAGTTAACACATTTAACCCAGCCTATATATTCAAATCACACTCACAAAACCACGAAAACACTTCATTTTGCTCACACATTTCACAAACACCCTCAAATTCTCTATGCTTTTTCTCTGATCTCACACGATTCCATAACCTTCATCAATCATCTTCATCATTTGTTGATTATCAAGCAAGAACAAGCAGGAATAACCTCACCTCTTCAAGAATAACATCATTGCATTCATCATTTCAGCTCTGTTCTCTTCAAGCTCTAAGGAACAAAAGCCTTTATTTGGCCAAATCAAGCTCAAGATCAAGAGCTTCTCTGGTTTTCTCAAGAATTCAAAGATCCTCAAGTTTCAGGTTCCATAATACTCAAACTTATCTCACTTGATTTTCATTAATTTTAAGTTGTTTTACACTGATTTGAGCTTAGTAGAAGCTCCTAAGTATCCGGCTAGATGATAGGCTCATTAGGAGCATAGTTGTGAAATTTAGGGCAAAATGTTTGGATTCTGTTCTTGCTGTGTGTGCATGATATGTTGATTCTATGCTTGGATTCATGATGTGCGTGACTTTAGCTTTCGATTGGTACCATTTTTGTGCATTTCTGGAAGTTTGAAAACTTGCAGTGGCTGGAGAGTGGCCGGAGAAGACGACCAGAGGTCCTTCTCCGGCCGGTGAGGTTTAATGTTAGGGTTTGGCAAGTTTATATCACAACCATCTGATTTGCATGATCCAACGTCCAGTAATGTTCCATTCATTAATGAAATTTGTTGCATGTGTGTGAGTGTATGGTAGTTAGCATGTGCTTGCATTCGTGTCCATCTGATTGCCTTGCCTTTCTTGATGATTGACTGATTATTTGATCCAAGGGTCCACATCATGCCAGCATATAAATGATGAGTGTTCCTTCTCACGTGACTAAATTTTAAACTCTGATGATTGTGTGTGTGTGAGTGCGTAGTACTTATCATGCGCTTTTTATTTGGTCTGTTTGATGTGTGATGATCTCATATTGATTGAATCCTGTGGCTGTGAGTGCATTTTCATTTGACTGGTTGTACACACTACCAC
Organism: Lathyrus tuberosus; assembly: GCA_022829125.1. NCBI lineage: Eukaryota > Viridiplantae > Streptophyta > Magnoliopsida > Fabales > Fabaceae > Lathyrus > Lathyrus tuberosus. Next base: position 4,615,162 of record JALAZF010000170.1, read on the forward strand.
ACACAAGCACATGTTTTGGACTGGGTTGGCTAATTGATGTTCACACCCCCATACTAAGCCCAATATTGTTTTTCAACATGAAAATTACTTTCGTCACACCCCCTACACTATGTCTTTTTGTTTTATTTTTATTTCACACATGGTTTTGATTTCCTATTTTTAAAAATAGCAAATCATTTATAAAAATCCCAAATAAATTCATGTGTGTTCTTTATGCGTTTAAATAATTTTACTTTATTTTTAATTCTGACTTTGTGAATTTTTTAGCATAATTGTATAATTTTCTTTTAATTCCTTTTTAATTGATGTTCATCATTGACACTCAAACTTGTACATTTTCTTTCTCCCATCTCACCTCATATTTTTCACCCATTCTTTTTGTATTTGTTAGATAACACATTAAAGCATATAAATAAATTTTCTTTTGATTTTTAAAGTTATTTTATCATGTGTTTAGGAGTTCTTCTTTGATCACTTTTGTGGTGTGTTTTAATGTGATCTTGTGCAATCTTTTGGCCATGTTTTATTTTGAATTTTGCTATGAGCTTTGATGTATGTTTGTGCTTCTAACTTGGCTTGTTTAAGGATTGTTTTTTCCAATTTTATCATGTGCTTTGATAGTTGTTTAATGCCTTGCATTTGAAGTAACATGTATGCACTTTCTTCTTATTCCTTCTAACATGTTTTGATGAGGCACTTGTGCCATCCTTTTATGATTGTCTTGTGTGATATTATAGGTAATTTTTATGATATTATAGGTCACCTTTGTTGCATTATAAGTCACTTTGGTTTGCATTTACATTTGACATGAGTTTGTGCTTTTTATATGTGATTCATGTTTGCATTTTTGTGTGCCATTTCACATGTCACATTTGTATCTCATTAATAGTATGCTACTGCCCATGTGCATTCTTTAACCATTTCACATGTTATGCAATTGTAATATGTCACTTTGTACACCTAATTGAACATGTTTTGTTTCTTCCTCACTTTTTCTTCATCTTATTTCTCCTACTTGCATCCTTTTACTCATGATTGATATGATGATCCATGTGTATCTTAAGACATTGACAAATGGTATATGATTCTGACTTTGACCTTTTGTGAAGCATTATTACATGATCACTTTGCATTTCCACTCATCTTTCATCTATTTCTTGCATGTTGCACTTCTTTGGTGTTTAGGACTTTGATTGTGCATAGTTTGTCCATGTTTAACATCTTAACCTTAGGGAGCATCCTTTAGACATAGGTTCTGACTTTGATTGATTTTAATCTCTTAGGACCCTTATCCATTGATTCTTATTTGTTTGGTCATTACTTGTTATCCTTTTCTTATTTCACTACTTGTAAATGGTTTTTGAACTAACCTTTTCATGTAGGTGCCAAAGGTAAGTAAGTGTGTGAATATGCTTCCACATACAATTCTTTATTTCATTTTCTCTTATTTCTTTTAATAATTCAACTTGTGATCATGATAATCATTTATATGCTTTCCTTGAATAACTTCTTTCTCCTCCCTTTTGAGTTACAACTCATCTTCTACTTTTGAAGTGAGTTGTTTAATTCATTCTTCTTTTCCTTTCTTTTAGGATTAGATTTCTTAAACCACATTAACCTTAGGATCTCCAGGTATGATAACTATACGGTTGAGTCTTAGTCTCCCTCATTAGATTTTACCTTTTTCGACCATTTGAGTCTCTGTTCTTCTTACCTTTAAAACAAAAATAAAAAAACACTTAATAAAGGCATAACAAATATTGTATTTGAGCCTTTCATGTAAGAATGAGATAGTGAGGGGTATTCTCTCACTTTCTTAGAATGTTTAGCGTACGTCCCATCTCGGGTCGATATGCGAGGCATTCGATCTTACATGAAGGACTTACAAACAATGTGCGTTACAAAACACAAAACTATCAAAACACTTCTTTCTTAAAAGACAAAAACAAACAAACAATTCTTTTCTCATCTCTTCACTCCCTCCTTAAGGACTCGTCAAGTCCGTTCTGCCGCAAATAGGTAACGCCTAAGTCTCCCTACAGCGAGCTGCAACACCTAACTGCTGGGACGCGCACTCGGACGTTTCCACTAAAAAAAACAAACAAAGCGACCCTCGTTGAGGGGAACTAAGTCGCTCTGATTCTCATGTTCCCGATGAGATACGTAGGCAGTGGGGTAGGGCCCATGCGAGCACTTCTTTTATTTTCCCTACATTTGTTTTTTGTTCTCTCTCTCCTTTCTTTTTTTCCCTTTTCCTGTTCCTTTTCCTTTCCAGTAGCAGCGAATCTCCAGTTTTCTACACCCTTTGATCGCAATAGCAAGCGTGGATCCCATCGGGTACGATGGACGCATGAGGGTGCTAATACCTTCCTCGCGCGTAACTGACTCCCAAACCCAGTTCTCTTGGTCGCAAGACCATGCTCTTTTCCTTCTCCTCAGGTTTATGCGGTGTTTCCTTTCCCTCTCGTGGGATCAATACACATTGCTAGCGACTCTGTTTCGGTGCCACTTTCGCGTTTGTACTAGGATGAAAATCCCGGGAGCGACAGCTGGCAACTCTGCTGGGGATCGAACCCAGAATCACTGGTTTCCTTAGCGAGTCAATCCTAGCGCTTGTCTGTTTTTCTTTCATTGGGTGTTTACTTGGATGTTGTATGTTGCTGTTTTACTATTTTTATTGTATTGTTATTTACTGTATTACTGTTTTACTGTACAATACTGTATTTACCGCATTTATTACATTACATATCATTATTATATTGGACTGTGTTGTGCTGGTTATCTATTTGGCGGGATGGGTATTCTGAGAGATAAGCCCATTACACAGGCTTAAGTACATACATAGGACTAGAGTGGACGGTAGTGTGGCCTACGTAGCATATTGTTATGTATGGTTTACACGAAATCCACAGCCAGACGAGGTTTTCTTGGGAGATGTTCTGATTTGCGCGTCCTGTGCATTTCGGAGTGTTAACCTAGAAAGTTGTCAACTCTGGTGACCGATCATTGAGGACCTTAGTGGAAAGATCCCTCTTTAGTGGTGACAGTGGCATACCATATTCTGTGGCAAACCCATTCGCACCCGAGGGCCCACTTTGGAACTTGCATAGGATGGCCTTTATTTTTGGGGAATCAGTGGACGATATCTTTGTTTGGCGATAGCATTGTATCCTACGGGTTGAATGTGCTTTTGCTTCTCAAAATAGAGAATCTGAAACTGAGGAATCGTTGTTCTAGTACCCACATGTGAGTATGGGCGGGTGTTTACAGGTTTGCAGGTGACCATGCTTCCCACATACCCTGATACTCTGGTATTTTCACAGACAGATGATGTAACTTGTTACAGTCAGTGGGTTTCCATCTGCAGTATTATACTCAGATTTGTACAGACACTGTGCACACAATCCAGCACAGACACAGAGCACGCTGATCACATGCCCTTTTGCACTGTATTATCATGTCATAACATTCATGTTTGTCATTTACAGGTGCTTATTACACTTCTGATTCCAATTAATGGGCTCAACAGAGACAGTTCTCGAGAGAAAGCGCAATGTTGCCTACAAGTTCCCATAACCTACCTTGGATTTACTGCATAAGGTGATAGCCATGGCTGACCCGGGTGTGCTTATCAACTTCTAGAAGAAATATGGGAAATTGGATGAGATGATCCGCAGAATCACACAATATGAACATGATGCTCTTCACACGTTGCTACAGTTTTATGAGCCTTCGTTGATATGTTTTCTTTTCCCTGATAACATTTTGATGCCTACTTTGGAGGAGTTCTCATTTATTTTGGGAATTTCGGTCGAATCAGCTTTGCCATTCTTTTCTGGAAGTCATCCTAGCATAGAGGAGATTAAAGCTGCGGTGCAGGTGAAAGATTCAGTGTTAAAAGGAAATGTGGCTATCAAAAATGGGGTCAAAGGTTTTCACTTAGCCTTTCTTACTGACCAAGCTCAAGATGCTGCTGAAGCAAAGAATTGGGCAGTTTACAATTCCGTCCTGGCTTTGTGCATCTATGGCATTGTTCTTTTCCCTAGTCAACAAGATTTTGTGGATATGCAGGCTATAAGAGTTTTTGTTCTCAAAAACCCGGTTCCCACTTTGTTAGGAGATTTTTACTACTCGGTGCACTTCAAGAATGAAAAAAGAAAGGGAGGACCTGTCAATTGTTGCACTCCACTTTTATCTCGTTGGTTTTTGAAACATTTACCTTAGGTAGGTGCTTTTGTAGATACAAAGGATTCCTTAAAATGGTCCAAGCGGATAATGGGATTAACTGCTGATAACATCGTGTGGTTCGATCATAAGTTGATGGGGATAGAGATTATCACCAGTTGTGGGAACTTTCCCAATGTGCCTCTAATCGGCAGGAAAGGGGGAATCAATTATAACCCGATCCTGGCCGTTAGACAGTTTGGATACGCTTCCAAGTATCCTCCCACAGATCGGGATATTGAGAAATCTTTGTTCTTTACAGAGACTGAAAATGAGGAAATGTTGCAATAAATTGTGAATGCTTGGGGTCACCAGCGTAGAACAGGAAAAACCGTTTTTGGAAAAATGGATTGCAGATCTTACTCTGATTATGACAGATCGATCGAAATGAAGGTGAACGAATTACTCTTGCCTTTTTCAAGAGAACCCCCTCTCTATCCTGTAATGCCAGAGCAGCCTACCATGGTAGCCATTGAGGAGTTTGACAAGCTGCAGAAGTTGGTAAAGGAGCTTCGGGTGGAGAATTCAGATCTGAGTAGTCTTCTTCAAAATGCTTTGCACGCCAACAAAGAATTGGAGCACAAAGCTCAAGACGCCGAAAGAATCTTAGCTGCAAGAGAAGAGGATTTCACCGAAAGAGCTCAATACTTCCAGAAAATTAGTAAAGGTGCCGATGCTACCACTCAAGCTCATAAGAAGACCAAACAGGCTTTAGCTCAGACCAAGGACACGCTAGCCAAGCTTCAGCAAGCCTGGGATGAGGTTAGAATCAAGAACTCTGAGTTGCAAGAACAACTGAAGATCAAGGATGAGGAGCTCAAAAAGGCACATGAACAACGGAGAAAGTATCGGGAGAACCTTGGTGAAAGTCAAGAGAAATTGACAAGCGCCAGAGAGGAGCTGAAGACCATTAAGAACGAGCTTGAAGAGGCCAGGGTAGATGTGGAGAAACTCAAGATACAACCCAGCGTGAAGTGGCAGAAAGGGGTTTATGATGATGAAGCTTTCCTGATGCATATGGGCTCACTGACTAAAGCTCTCATGAGAAGAAATGTTCTGATCAAGGAATTAATCGAAAGACCGAATCACCAGCGTACTCGCACACTATTCGAGGAGGTCAAGTATTCAAGTGACAAGTTGAAGGATTTAGAGTTGTCAGATTGACAATTTGTTATTTCTCTTGATGTAATTTTCTTGATGGATATCATCAGGCTTGTTGATGAATCCATCTTTTTGATGTATGATGTTTGAGTTCATTGTTGAACACCGTATGTATGTTTCTTCTTGATTGAAATGAGCAGTTTATTCAGAAAGGTTTCTTTGGCAGTTATTTGTACACGAGCACATAATCACGGCACGTCTCTTTATATCACAATTTCTGATCTTCAGATTTTTGTGGTTAAGATTGGAATCAGGGTGTAGAGCACCTCGGAAGTGATAAACATGGCCTTTACATTGCATGGAATATCATTTTGCATTTTTGTTGCTTGCTTTTCAGGTACTCGTGGCAGGGTCTCTAACCTTTATTTGGTTTCAGGCATTATAGCTGATACCCACGCTCACTGATAGGCAACTCGTAGGAATCAAGCAAGGATTATGGATCAAATGCAGAATGATTTGACTGAGATGAGGGCACGCATGGACCAGTTCATGACTCTCATGACTGGTATGGCACTGGCTTAAGAGAGATTGAGACTTCTGGTCGAGCGTCCAGAGGCCACACCGGGAGGTAAACAGAATCAGAATTCACAGGCACATGGCACTCCTCCTCCTGTTGGCAACCCTCCTCCTCTTGGTAATCTGGGCAATGGAAATGGCAGAAATGTTGGCGGTGTTCAGGAAGACCAATTCACCCTGCTGGATGCTGATATGGGTAATCCCGGTGACAGAAGATATGATGAGCTGGCTGAGAAGATCAGGGCTATAGAGTGCAAGAATTCTTTGGGCATTGATGTTACTAGTTTGGGTCTGGTACCAGGAGTCAGAATTCCTGCAAAGTTCAAGCCGCCCACTTTTGACAAATATCATGGCAATACGTGTCCCCAGACACGTATTCAGGCTTATTTTGGGAGGATCTCAGCCCACACTGATGATGAGAAGTTATGGATGCATTACTTTCAAGACAGTTTGGCCGGAGCTTCATTGACTTGGTACATGAAATTGAATAGAGCTGTTGTGAGAAGCTGAAAGGACCTAGTAGAAGCATTTCTGAAGCAATACCAGTATAATATCGACATGGCTCCCAACCGCACTCAACTGCAAGGGTTGTCACAGAATGCTAAGGAAAGTTTCAACGAATACGCTCAAAGGTGGAGAGAAATGGCTGCTCAGGTTAAACCCCCATTGCTGGATAGAGAAATGGCGGATATGTTCATGGGCACCTTGCAGGGGGAATTGCTTGAAAGATTGGCTGCTTGTCCATCGACCGGATTTTCTGATATTGTGATTGCTGGGGAAAGGATCGAGAGTCTGTTGAAACTTGGGAAGATCCAAGATGTAAGTGGGGCTGGCTCTTCTGGAACAAAGAAACCCTTTGCTAATGGTCAGAAAAGGAGAGAAGGTGATACAAACGTTGTGTATAGAGGACGGGGAAGAGGACGTTCTCAGGCTTATCACCAGGTAGGTGCAGTGACGATCCTAACGCCATCTGTTCAACAACAACAACCACAACAGCAAGCTCAGCAGCAACAACACAACCTCATTTCCAGCAAAGGTCTAGGCAGAGGGACCGTAAGATCGAGCCTCTCCCTATGACCTATTCAACATTGTTACCTCAGTTACTCCAATTGAAGTTGGTTGAGCTTCGTACTATGAGACCTCCTGCTGCTGGTAACCTGCCACCTAATTTTGATGTTAACGCTCGCTGTGATTTCCATTCAGGTGCTTAGGGGCACACCACTAAAAAGTGCTGGGCTTTTTAGAATAAGGTGCAAGACTTGATTGATGCTAAAGCAATCAATTTCTCGTTACCTCCTAATGTTATCCAGAACCCCATGCCTAATCATGGTGTGGCAGATGTGCACGCTATGGAGGACAGAAAGAGATTGAACTTGGGGGCAGATATCAATCATGTGAAGACTTCATTGTTGGTTGTGAAGGATCGACTGTTGAAGGGACAGGTGTTCCCAGGTTATGGTCAAGATTGTTCTGAATCTATGGGCCAAGAGAATGGCTGTAATAAGTTGAGAATCGGTTTGCAGAGTCTGATTAATGAGGGCCGTCTACAGTTTGACCGGGTTGTGAAAGATATTAATGAGGTGTCAACTATGACAATTTATTATACTCCTACTGAGATTCAGGTACCTGCAAGGGCAGCGCCTGTAGCAAGCGTTGCGCCGGAAAGACCCAGTCCTGTTACCATCACGGTGCCAGGACCAGTTCCGTTTACCTCTAAGAAAGCAATCCCATGGCATTATGGGGCAGATGTGTACTATGAAGGGAAAAAGTAAGAAGTTGAGACATCGGCCAGTTCAAATATTGATAACGTGGGTGGTGTAGGAGGCTTTACAAGGAGTGGAAGGTTGTTTGCTCCCCAAACCCTTCGAAGTGATAAAGAAGTTGAGGCTGCGGCAAAAGTTAAAGGAAAACAGGTAGCTGAGAGTGTGCCCGTGCCTGAAGCAGAGACCAAGATTACCTTTGACAATGAGGTAGAAGAGTTTATGAGGATAATAAAGAAAAGTGATTACAAAATTGTCGATCAATTGAACCAAACGCCCTCGAAGATCTCAATTTTGTCATTGTTGATGTGTTCTGATGCACACCGAGAGGCTTTGCTGAAGGTGTTGAAGAGAGCCTATGTTCCACAAGAAATTACTGTCAATCAGCTTGAGGGTGTGATTTCTAATGTCAATGTCAGCCATGGATTGGGTTTCATGAGAAGAGATTTGACTTCTGAAGGTAGAAACCACAACAAAGCCTTGTACATTACAATGGAGTGCAGAGGTGCAGTGTTGTCTCACGTATTGGTAGACACTGGTTCCTCGCTCAATGTCTTGCCTAAGAAGGCGCTAATGAAGCTAGAGGTTGATGGTTTGATTTTAAGGCCAAGTGATTTAGTTTTCAGAGCATTCGACGGGACAAAAAGATCTGTGTTTCGTGAAGTGGAATTACCTGTGCAAATTGGACCTCAAGTGTTCAAGTCTACATTCCACGTGATGGATATATAGCCTGCTTATAGTTGTTTATTAGGTTGCCCATGGATTCATGCGGCCGGGGCTGTTGCATCCACATTACATCAGAAGTTGAAATATGAGTTTGAGGGACAAGTAGTGAATGTGTGTGGCGAAGAGGACATATTTGTCAGTCATTTGTCCACGTTCAAGTATGTTGAGATGGATGGGGAAATCCACGAAATGCTTTGCCAGTCGTTTGAAGCGGTGAATATTGATAAAGTGTCTGAATCTTCCCTTACACCAGATATAGCCGGGACGTCCATTTCATCTTATAAGCAAGCTGTCGAGGTTGTTAGAGCAGGTAATGCCCAAGGCTGGGGCAAGCTGATAGAGACACCAATGAAGAAGGACAAGTTTGGTATTGGTTATCAACCCTTTATGGATTCGGTTGCAACATACAGTGGACCCATCACTTTCAGCAGTGGGGGAATCATTCACCCAGACCAGTCTTGTGCAGCTACAGAAGATGGCATTGACGGTGACTGTGACTTGGACAATTGGGTACGTCCACGTGCTCTGGGACAATAGTTGCAGAATTGGTCCGTTGAAGAAGTCGTTCAAGTTACTATTCAAACAGAGTAATTTTCTTTGTTTTTCTAACCATAATGCATGTTAAAATCTTGCACTCTGCCCAAGGCATATAGATTCATTTGTAGGGCCACCTTGTTTTCATTTGCAATTTTAATCATCAATAAAGGACGTTTTGCACTCAAATTTTGTTCTCTGTCTTTCATTTTTTTATTTTTGCACAAAAATAATAAAATGGCAATGTTTCGTTTCTTTTTGTTTTAAAAATAAATTCTAAAATAAAGCATGAACCCATTCGTGCAGACTTGATCCTCTGGATTCCATTGATAATGGTTCTTCTATGGCCATGTATGACTTTGACAAACCGATTTATCAAGCCAAAGAAGGGGATGAGAAGGGCTGTGAACTCCCTGAGGAACTGGCCAGATTGTTAAAACAGGAGGAAAGGGTCATCCAAGCTCATCAAGAGACCATAGAGATCATTAATATTGGTGCCAATGATGCTAAGAAATAGATCAAGATTGGCGCCAGCCTGCAAGCAGATGTGAAGAAAGCTTTGACTGAGATGTTGTGTGAATATGTTGATATCTTCGCCTGGTCGTATCAATACATGCCAGGGTTGGATACTGATATTGTTGTGCACATGCTGCCATTGAGAGAAGAATGCCCGCCAGTCAAGCAGAAACTTCGTCGGACTCATCCCGATATGGCCATAAAGATTAAAGAAGAAGTTCAGAAGCAGTGGGACGCAGGGTTTCTTGCTGTGACTAATTATCCTCCCTGGGTAGCCAACATCGTGCCGGTACCAAAGAAAGACGGAAAGGTGAGAATGTGTGTGGATTATCGAGATCTTAACAAAGTTAGTCCGAAAGATGATTTTCCACTACCTCACATCGACATGCTGGTTGATAATACAACTCAGTTTTCAGTGTTCTCGTTTATGGACGGTTTCTCCGGGTACAACCAGATTAAGATGGCACCTGAGGATATGGAGAAGACCACGTTCATTACCCTATGGGGTACATATTGTTATAAGGTGATGCCTTTTGGGTTGAAAAACGCAGGGGCAACGTACCAGCGGGCAATGGTAACATTATTCCACGACTTGATTCACAAAGAGATTGAATGTTATGTGGATGACATGATCGCCAAGTCGCGAACGGAAGAGGAACATCTGATTAACTTGAAAAAGTTGTTTGAAAGGTTGAGAAAGTTCCGTTTAAGGTTGAATCCGAACAAGTGCACTTTTGGGGTGCGTTCTGGAAAGTTACTGGGTTTCATCGTAAGCGAAAAGGGAATTGAGGTTGATCCTTCCAAAGTGAAAGCAATACAAGAGATGCCTGAACCGAGAACAGAAACAGAGGTTAGTGGTTTTCTGGGTAGATTGAACTACATTGCAAGGTTCATATCTCACCTAACAGCCACATGCGAACCAATATTCAAACAGCTAAGAAAAGATCAAACGGTCAGGTGGAATGACGATTGCCAATTGACATTCGATAAAATAAAAGAATACTTGCAGGAACCTCCAACTCTCATGCCTCCAATTTCAGGAAGACCTTTGATAATGTATTTGACAGTGCTTGAAGGTTTTATGGGTTGTGTTCTCGGTCAACATGACGAGACAGGTAGGAAGGAGCATGCTATCTACTACCTGAGCAAAAAGTTCAATGACTGCGAGTCCCGATACTCAATGCTTGAGAAGACATGTTGTGCACTTGCATGGGCTGCTTAGCGATTAAGGCAGTATATGATCAGGCACACAACTCTGTTGATTTCAAAAATGGATCCTATCAAATACATTTTCGAGAAACCAGCACTAACAGGCAGAGTTGCATGGTGGCAAATGGTTTTGACAGAATATGATATCCAGTATACTTCTCAGAAGGCCATCAAAGGAAGTATCTTGTCAGATTATCTTGCGCAACAGCCGATTGATGATTACCAACCCATGATATTTGATTTCCCTGATGAGGACATCATGTTTCTCAAAGCTAAAGATTGCGAGGAACCACTCCCGGAGGAGGGGCCAGACCCTGAATCCAAATGGAGTTTGATTTTTGATGGGGCTGTCAACATGAATGGGTGCGGAGTTGGAGTAGTTCTTATCACGCCGGAAGGTGTTCATATGCCTTTCACTGCCCGAGTAACTTTTGGATGCACCAACAATGAAGAAGAGTATGAAGCTTGTATAATAGGGATTAAGGAGGCGATTAATCTACGAATTAAGACCCTCGATATCTTCGGTGATTTAGCTTTGGTAATTAATCAAGTGAAAGGGAGTTGGTACACGCACCAAGCACATCTGGTTCCGTATAGAGATTATACAAGGAGATTGTTGACATTTTTCACAACAGTGAAGCTGCACCATATTCCTCGGGATGAGAATAAGTTTGGTGATGCCTTTGCCACATTGTCTTCCATGATCAAAGTGCAAAGGTGGAACCATGTAACTAAGATTGAAGTATCTCGTCTTGACAGACCTGCATTTGTGTTTGCTGTTGATGCAACGTCTGATGACAAGCCATGGTTTCATGACATCAAGTGTTTCTTGAAAAGTCAAGAGTTCCCGCCTGGGGCATCTACTAAGGATAAGAAGACGTTGAGAAGGTTGTCTGGGAGCTTCTTCTTGAATCAGGATGACGTGCTGTACAAACGGAATTTTGACATGGTTCTGCTCAGATGCGTGGATAGACACGAAGCAGACATGTTAATGCAGGAAGTGCATGAAGGCTCTTTCGGTACCCATGCCAGAGGACACGCAATGGCTAAGAAACTATTGAGGTCGGGGTATTACTGGTTGACAATAGAGGCAGATTGTTACAAGTACGCCCGCAAGTGTCACAAATGCCAGATTTATGCAGACAAAGTGCATGTGCTTCCAAATCCGTTGAGTGTCATGTCCTCTCCTTCGCCCTTTGCCATGTGGGGCATCGACATGATCGTAAAGATTGAGCCTACTGCTTCAAACGGCCATCGTTTCATCTTGGTTGCCATTGATTATTTCACTAAATGGGTTGAAGCAGTATCTTATGCCAATGTCACTAAGCAGGTGGTAGCTCGTTTCCTGAAACGGGATATCATTTGTCGCTACGGAGTGCCCGAGAGAATCATTACTAATAATGGTTCTAATCTGAATAACAAAATGATGGCTGAGCTGTGCCAGGACTTCAAAATTGAGCATCACAATTCTTCTCCGTATCGCCCGAAGATGAATGGCGCTGTGGAGGCGGGCAACAAGAATATTAAGAAGATTGTGCAGAAAATGGTTGTCACATATAAAGATTGGCATGAGATGCTACCATTCGCCTTGCATGGGTACCGAACGTCAGTACGCACGTCCACTGGGGCAAAACCATTCTCACTTGTATACGTATGGAGGCAGTACTACCGGTTGAAGTTAAGATTCCATCCCTCAGAGTCATGATGGATGTCAAGTTAGACGAAGCTGAATGGGTTTGTGCCAGATTTAATCAGTTGAGCCTTATTAAAGAGAAACGACTGGCAGCTGTGTGTCATGGGTAGTTATACCAGCGGAGGATGAAGCAGGCATTCGACCAAAAGGTGCGTCCTCGGGTTTACAAAGTAGGAGATGTGGTACTCAAAAGGATCCTTCCTCCTAGTACAGATCACAGGGGCAAATGGACTCCCAACTATGAAGGTCCATTCGTGGCTAAGAAGGTCTTCTCGGGCGGAGCCTTATTACTTACAACCATGGACGGCGAAGACTTTCCATCCCCTGTCAACTCAGACGTAGTCAAAAAATACTTCGCATAAATAGACCCGCTGGACAAAAAAAGAAAAGTCCAGGCAAAAAAGGGCATCCCGTCGAACCACAAAAACAGAATAAAAAGGTTCGGGCAAAAATTAGGGATATAAAATAAAAATTTTACACCCGGTGAGTTGAAAATCCGCAAGGACAACTCAGGTAAAAAAGGGTATCCCGATGGATTGAAAACCCGAAAGGGCGGTCCATGCAAAAGAGGGATTTAAGCGAATGATTACGGTCTAAGTTATCTGTGCTCTATCACCGTTTTAGCAACTGACTTTCCAAAGGGTAGGAATCAGTCTAATCACTCCTCAGAAGGCAAGGTCGGGGAGTCTTGAAGACATACTGGCCATAGCAGAATTGAAACTCAGTGGAATGCCGTTTTCACATTGCCATTAGGATAGTTTCTTTTCTCAATTTACAGCAATCTCCTCTTTCCAGGGTTTGCTTCCCAATTGTACTTGCCTATTCTGGGCATTTTCAATCAATAAATTGAATTTTAGTCAAAAGCTTCTTATTTTGTTTTTACTGCTTTGTTTGCAAAAACGTCCAAATTTTTTATAAAACATTGCATTTGAAAACACTGTGGCCTTACAAATAACATGCGCAGAAAAACATGTAAAATCACTTTGAATGTTGAGTAATCTTGGATGGTGGATTCAAACCACGCAATATCCTGGGGCACGTGTGCATATTCTGTTGTTGCAGGTAACAGGTGCAAGTCCTCTAAGCAGGGATCATTTCTTCTAGACGAGTAATCACTTATCCCCATGCAGAATGCCGGGGCAGTCAAGTTCAGGAAAAGGTTCACATGTCATTCCAACTGGGTAGTGTTGTATCTTATTAAGTCGATTCTCCTATTCAGTACTTCCAACAGCTACAAGCTTTTCCGTGTCGATAACAGTTGTGAATTCCCCGGTAGAGTTGCTTTGCAAACTTCGCAGTTAATGTTCAAGCCTCAACGAGTGTCCAGGAGTTTGAAGATGCCAAGTCCTCTGTAAAATCCTCTTGGGACGATTTCTTCAGATCCGCCGTGAAAGCAGGTTGTTGACCCTCCCAAACATAGGGCATCATGAAGTTCCCTGGCAAGGGAAGTCCTATAGCTATTATCTCCAGTAGAGTGTCCAGCTCAAGTCTCAGCATTTGTCTAAGAGTTTGAAGATGTGTGGTCTTCTGTAAAATCCTCTTAAGAGACATTCCCCCAGCGAGAGACGCTTTGAGGTGGCTCTCCCCAGCAGAGTTTGTTGTCAACTCATTATCCCCAGTGGAGTCGTCGAGCGGAAGGTTACCTAGCCGGGGACATTATGGCTCTTATTCTAAGCTTGACACCTTTGTTCCTCAACAGATTACCGTGCAATTTCATGTGTTTTCCCAGCATATCTCCAGGGATTTTTTCCAGCATATCACAACAGAATGTCTCCTAACCAGGATTTGTGTATCCCTGACAGAGTAGTTCCGGTCCCCAGCAAGATCGTGTCTCTAGTAGTTGTACTCCCCACAGAGTTCAGCATTGAATCTTGTCCATAATACTCCCCAGCTGAGTTGTTTTTCTTCCCCTCCGAAGTTTAACAGGTCAACAGAATCTCTTCCTCAGCAGAGTGTTAACATATTCTCCTCGGGTTTGATAGATCCCCAAGCAGAGTTTTAATGACTTGTCTTCTTCAGCAAAGTGTTAGTACATTCTTTCCCCAGCCAAGTCAGAAAACTCTCATCCCCAACGGAGTTGCTATGACCAAAGTTCGTCCCCAGTCAGATGAAGTAGTTCCTGGCAAAGTCATCATTCTCCATATCTCAAAATCCAATTTATTTTTGGCAAGCGTGACAATTTGGAGTAAACAGATTATTCAGTCATTCTCCAGTAGAGATACCATTCTTTCAGGAGTCTCTAAGGTCAAATTATTTATCACTGTTTCTCAGCAGAGTCAGCAAGGAAGTCTGATATGCACGCAGAGCGTAATCCAGTATTGGAATTTTGTCAAAGTCCAACCGTAGATTGCCAAAAGTCCATCTTAGGGTGGCAAAGCAGCAAAGTCCAACCGTAGATTGGCAAAAGTCCATCCAAGGGTGGCAAATCAGCAAGTCCAACCGTAGATTGGCAAAAGTCCATCCAAGGGTGGCAAATCAGCTGCAAGTCCAACCGAAGATTGGTGAAAGTCCACCCGCAGTGTGGCAAGTCAGTAGTCTTATGACTCCATTTAAAAAGACAGTTTCAAGTCCAACCGTAGATTGGTAAAAGTCCACCCGCAGTGTGGCAAGTCAGTAGTCGTCTGACTCCATTTAAAAAGACAGTTTCAAGTCCAACCGTAGATTGGCAAAAGTCCACCCGCAGTGTGGCAAGTCAGTAGTCGTCTGACTCCATTCAAAAAGACAATTTAAAGTCCAACCATAGATTGGTGCAAGTCCACACGCAGTGTGGCAAGTCAGTAGTCGTCTGACTCCATTTTAAAAGACAGGTTCAAGACCAACCGTAGATTGGAGAAAGTCCACCCGCAGTGTGGCAGGCCAGTAGTCGTCTGGCGTTGTACAAAAGACATTGCTAAAGTCCACCCGTAGTGTGGCAGGCCAGTAGTCGTCTTGCATTGTACAAAAGGCGTTGCTAAAGTCCACCCGTAGTGTGGCAGGCCAGTAGTCGTCTGGCGTTGTACAAAAGACATTGTTAAAGTTCACCCGCAGTGTGGCAGGCCAGTAGTCGTCTAGCGTTGTGCTAAAAGACATCCCTTCAGTGTTGTTCAACATCAGAGTTTTATTCAAGCAGAGTTCATTTGAGTGGGTTTATATCCCTTTTCTTCTTCTCCACAGAGTGCAAATTTTTGGTTATTTTCGACATTCAATCCCTCCATACCTTGAAAGTCTGACAGCAATCGCTATCATCCATTCAGGTATATAGTGATTGAATAGGGGAAGCTGTAATACCCCAAAATTTGCCCTCTCATTTCTTCATATCATTTAGCATGAGCTTTCATTTCATTGCATTGCATTCAAGCATAGAAAAATAAAACATTAAACATTTAGCATTGCATCTTGCATAAGGGCATGTGATCAGTTGTTTCTCAGAGGTGTTGATCATCCAAAGCAAGAGAACAAGAGCCAAGGGTCTCAACAAGTCTCAAGGGCCTCTTACATCATATATCATCCCACTTGATCCCCACAAGTCATTGGAAGATGGGAACTCATCAAGAAGATTGGGTAGTGCATCACCTCCTATCAAAAACAATCCAAATTAGGGTTTTGGATTCAAGTGGTCTCCTGAGGAAATTTTGATTCAAACTTGATCTCAATGTTTTCTACATGATATCAAGTGTCTAAGGATGGAAGATTGGCCATTGGTTCATTTCAGAAGAGGTTCAATTGATTAGTTGCTTGATAATCAAGAAATTGGGGAAAAAGTCAACTGTGCAGTGAAAAAAGTCAACTCCAGACTTTTTAAGGTCAAGTTCATGAAATTCAAGTTATATATGTTCATTGGACAAGATTTGATCAAGAAATGGTGGAAGAATCATGAAAAATCAAGAAATCACAAAACTGCCAAAAAAAGAAACTTTAGGGTTTCCAAAAATGGCAAGTTTGGACCATTTTGCACCACACTTTGAGGCTCTCTTTCTCCAAGATAAAAGCTCCAAACTTCAACCCCAAGTTGAGCCAATTAAATTTCATGTTCTAAGCTTCAAATCCATACAAATAACTCTTCCATTGGATCAAAATTG
Source organism: Lathyrus tuberosus (assembly GCA_022829125.1). NCBI lineage: Eukaryota > Viridiplantae > Streptophyta > Magnoliopsida > Fabales > Fabaceae > Lathyrus > Lathyrus tuberosus. Next base: position 4,631,559 of record JALAZF010000170.1, read on the forward strand.
AGGGAGTTATGATCAATCAAAGTTTGACAAAACTAGGTCAAAAACCAAGTCATGGCAAGGCAAGACCAGGCCCATGCACCATAATTTCATCAAACATGTGGTGGGAACAATGTCAAGTTACTTTTCTCATTTAAGGAAGCCTCAAATGAAAAAATGTTGAACATCAAATTTGTTCATCTCAATGTCCTCTTCAACTTTGATGTTGGACATTTTTCCATTTGAGCAAGTTATAAGGGAGTTATATGGGTCCAAAGTTGATATGATCATGCTGAATTCCATAGACCATGTTGCCATGCCAACCTACCAACCTGCCTCGCCCATGTGCCAGTTTCAAACCTTGATGTTCCAAGCCATTTTTCATCAACTTCCAAGCCTCCATTCAATCCAAAATTCACATCAAACTTGTTCTATGATAGTCCATCTTTCCAATGGCACAAAAAACTCATCAAACCATGCACTCACATGAAAGAATTCCATCCATGAACATCCATACTTTCATGCTGCCAAGAGTGTGGTAACATTGATGTTGTTGAACATTCACACGCATACAACAGTCACCTCTTTTCCTCTTTAAGCCAAACATTCTTCTTACACCATGCTACTTATCATGCTACATCATACACGAAAGAAGAAAAGCAAAGCTTGCTATGCAAGTTTCTTCTACATCAGAACTAACATCACCACCATTCACTTTCAACCTCACCATACACTCCATGAATGCAACCACACCATAGCCGATCTCCATAACTCGTCCTAACTAACTTGAGTCAGTTAGTTAGAGGCAACTCATTTAACTCACTCAGAACTCAACTAACCACACCAGTTAACACATTTAACCCGGCCTATATATTAAAATCACACTCACAAAACCACGAAAACACTTCATTTTGCTCACACATTTCACAAACACTCTCAAATTCTCTCTGCTTTTTCTCTGATCTCACACGATTCCATAACCTTCATCAATCATCTTCATCATTTGTTGATTATCAAGCAAGAACAAGCAAGAATAACCTCACCTCTTCAAGCCTAACCTCACTGCATTCATCATTTTAGCTCTGTTCTCTTCAAGCTCTAAGGAACAAAAGCCTTTATTTGGCCAAATCAAGCTCAAGATCAAAAGCTTCTCTGGTTTTCTCAAGAATTCAAAGATCCTCAAGTTTCAGGTTCCATAATACTCAAACTTATCTCACTTGATTTTCATTAATTTTAAGTTGTTTTACACTTATTTGAGCTTAGTAGAAGCTCCTAAGTATCCGGCTAGATGATAGGCTCATTAGGAGCATAGTTGTGAAATTTAGGGCAAAATGTTTGGATTCTGTTCTTGCTGTGTGTGCATGATATGTTGATTCTATGCTTGGATTCATGATGTGCATGACTTTAGCTTTCGATTGGTACCATTTTTGTGCATTTCTGGAAGTTTGAAAACTTGCAGTGGCCGGAGAAGACGACCGGAGGTCCTTCTCCGACCGGTGAGGTTTAATGTTAGGGTTTGGTAAGTTTATATCGCAACCGTCTGATTTGCATGATCCAACATCCAGTAATGTGCCAACGCATTAATGAAATTTGTTGCATGTGTGTGAGTGTATGGTAGTTAGCATGTGCTTGCATTCGTGTCCATATGATTGCCTTGCCTTTCTTGATGATTGACTGATTATTTGATCCAAGGGTCCACATCATGCCAGCACATAAATGATGAGTGTTCCTTCTCACGTGACTAAATTTTAAACTCTGATGATTGTGTGTGTGTGAGTGCGTAGTACTTATCATGCGTTTTTTATTTGGTCTATTTGATGTGTGATGATCTCATATTGATTGAATCCTATGGTTGTGAGTGCATCTTCATTTGACTGGTTGTGCACACTATCACACACAAGCACGTGTTTTGGACTGGGTTGGCTAATTGATGTTCACACCCCCATAATGAGCCCAATTTTGTTTTTCAACATGAAAATTACTTTCGTCACACCCCCTACACTATTTCTTTTTGTTTTATTTTTATTTCACACATGGTTTTGATTTCCTATTTTTAAAAATACCAAATCATTTCTAAAAATCCCAAATAAATTCATGTGTGTTATTTATGCTTTTAAATAATTTTCTTTTATTTTTAATTCTGACTTTGTGAATTTTTGAGCATAATTGCATAATTTTCTTTTAATTCCTTTTTAATTGATGTTCATCATTGACACTCAAACTTGTACATTTTCTTTCTCCCATCTCACACCATATTTTTCATCCATTATTTTTGCATTTGTTAGATAACATATTAAAACATCTAAATCAATTTTATTTTGATTTTTAAAGTCATTTTATCATGTGTTTAGGAGTTCTTCTTTGAGCACTTTTGTGGTGTGTTTCAATGTGAACTTGTGCAATCTTTTGGCCATGTTTTCTCTTGAATTTTGCTATGAGCTTTGATGTATGTTTGTGCTTCTGACTTGGATTGTTTAAGATTTGTTTTTTTCAATTTTATCATGTGCTTTGATAGTTGTTTAATGCCTTGCATTTGAAGTAACATGTATGCACTTTCTTCTTATTCCTTCTAACATGTTTTGATGAGGCACTTGTGCCATCCTTTTATGATTGTCTTGTGTGATATTATAGGTCATTTGTATGATATTATAGGTCACATTTGTTGCATTATAAGTCACTTTGGTTTGCATTTACATTTGACATGAGTTTGTACATTTTAATTTGAACTTTGACATGTTTACATCTCACTTCCTCTTATGCTATATGTGATTCATGTTTGCATTTTTGTGTGCCATTTCACATGTCACATTTGCATCTCATTAATAGTATGCTACTGCCCATGTGCATTCTTTAACCATTTCACATGTTATGCAATTGTAATATGTCACTTTGTACACCTAATTGAACATGTTTTGTTTCTTCCTCACTTTTTCTTCATCTTATTTCTCCTACTTGCATCCTTTTACTCATGATTGATATGATGATCCATGTGTATCTTAAGACATTGACAAATGGTATATGATTCTGACTTTGACATTTTTTGAACCATTATTGCATGATCACTTTGCATTTCCACTCATCTTTCATCTATTTCTTGCATGTTGCACTTCTTTGGTGTTTAGGACTTTGATTGTGAATAGTTTGACCATGTTTAACATCTTAACCTTAGGGAGCATCCTTTAGACATAGGTTCTGACTTTGATTGATTTTAATCTCTTAGGACCCTTATCCATTGATTCTAATTTGTTTGGTCATTACTTGTTATCCTTTTCTTATTTCACTACTTGTAAATGGTTTTTGAACTAACCTTTTCATGTAGGTGCCAAAGGTAAGTAAGTGTGTGGATATGCTTCCACATACAATTCTTTCTTTCATTTTCTCTTATTTCTTTTAATAATTCAACTTGTGATGATGATAATCATTTATATGCTTTCCTTGAATAACTTCTTTCTCCTCCCTTTTGAGTTACAACTCATCTTCTACTTTTGAAGTGAGTTGTTTAATTCATTATTCTTCTCCTTTCTTTTAGGATTAGATTTCTTAAACCACATTAACCTTAGGATCTCCATGTATGATAACTCTAGGGTTGAGTCTTAGTCTCCCTCATTATATTTTACCTTTTTCGACCATTTGAGTCTCTGTTCTTCTTACCTTTAAAACAAAAATAAAAAAACACTTAATAAAGGCATAAAAAATATTGTATTTGAGCCTTTCATGTAAGAATGAGATAGTGAGGGGTCTTTTCTCACTTTCTTAGAATGTTTAGCGTACGTCCCGTCTCGGGTCGATATGCAAGGCATTCGATCTTACATGAAGGACTTACATACAATGTGCGTTACAAAACACAAAACAATCAAAACACTTCTTTCTTAAAAGACAAAAACAAACAAACAATTCTTTTCTCATCTCTTCACTCCTTCCTTAAGGACTCGTCAAGTCCGTTCTGCCGCAAACAGGTAACACCTAAGTCTCCCTACAGCGAGCTGCAACACCTAACTGCTGGGACGCGCACTCTGACGTTTCCACTAAAAAACACAAACAAAGCGACCCTCGTTGAGGGGAACTACGTCGTTCTGATTCTCATGTTCCCGATGAGATACGTAGGCAGTGGGGTAGGGCCCATGCGAGCACTTCTTTTATTTTCCCTACATTTGTTTCTTGTTCTCTCTCTCCTTTCTTTTTTTCCCTTTTCCTGCTCCTTTTCCTTTCCAGTAGCAGCGAATCTCCAACTTTCTACACCCTTTGATCACAATAGCAAGCGTGGATCCCATCGGGTACGATAGACGCGTGAGGGTGCTAATACCTTCCTCGCGCGTAACCGACTCCCGAACCCAGTTCTCTTGATCGCAAGACCATGCTCTTTTCCTTCTCCTCAGGTTTATGCGGTGTTTCCTTTCCCTCTCATGGGATAAATACACATTGCTGGCGACTCTATTTCGGTGCCACTTTCGCGTGTGTACTAGGATGAAAATCCCGGGAGCGACACATTCATACATTCATTTAAAAAAATTTTAAAAAAATCTTCTCTTCTAGTCTCTCTTTTTCAAATTAAACTGAGACAATGATTGCAAATATCAGAGAAAGGAGATTGCGCTAATGGATTTCGGTAGAAGGAAAACTCATAAGTACACCTTCAAGGTTCCAAAATTAGAGGATTTAAGAGGTCGGGCGAGAATGATCACCAACCATGAGGCTTTCAGAGCCAAGTATGGAGGACTGCTATCTCTGTTAAGGGTTCATGTAATTTAAGAAATCCTATCCACGCTAATCCAGTTCTACGATCCGGTCTATCACTGTTTCACATTCCCGGATTATCAGCTTGCACCAACGCTGGAGGAGTACTCTGACCTGATTGATTTACATATTACTGATCAGGCTCCTTTTTCTGGACTGGAAGAAATTCCAAGGGATTAAACCATTGTAAGAGCAATTTATTTGGACGAGTTAGAAGTCAGGACTCACATGACCACTAAGGGTGGAATCCAGGGTTTGCCAGCCCAGTTCTTGACAAAGAAAGCCCTGTACTTTGCTAGTATAGGGAACATGGTCGCTTTCGAGAGCATCTTTGTTTTGCTCACCTACGGGCTATTTTTGTTTCCCAACATCGATAACTTTGTAGATATCAACGCCATTAAGATTTTCCTGATCAGAAACCCTGTAACAACCTTACTCGCAGATGCGTATCATTCGGTACATTTAAGGAATTTATACAGTGGAGGAATGATCATGTGTTGTGTACCCCTGCTATACAAATGGTTCACTTCCCATTTGCCCAAGTCTGCTGTGTTTTGGGATCAAAGGAATACTTTACGTTGGTCGCAGAGAATCATATCTCTTACCAACTCTAACATCGATTGGTACAATCGAATCTACGACGAGATCGGGATCATTGACCATTGTGGAAATTTCCCAAATATACCCCTTATAGGAACTAAGGGAGAAATCAACTATCATCCAATATTGGTTCTTCGGCAATTTGGATACCCGATGAGGCACGTCCCACGGAATGCTCATCTGGAAGGTATTTTCTTCAAGGAAGTAGAAAATGACAGGGCACTAAAGACGGAAATAGTGCACGCTTGGAAACACATTCTCAGGAAAGGAAGAGAGTCTCTAGGAAAACCAGACTGTGTCTCGATGGAGCCTTATCTCCTCTGGGTACAAACTAGAGTTCTCAAGCTGAGGATGCCTTACCCTCATCAGGAAGTTCTTCCATTAAGGGACTCTACCCTTTATTTTATGTTTGAGACGGAAAAACTTCAAGTTACTCTCAGCAAAGTTCAGCAGGAGAAGAGGTCTTAGAGGAACAAGTACCGTATCATCAATGTGGAGTGCAAGAAAATACAACAACTGTTAAGAGAAAAAGATGCCCTGATTGAGATTTTAGAGCAACATGCTGTAGAAAATCAGGATGACCAAAGGAGTTTGCTCGCTCCTTTCACTTGGCAGAGGAATGACAACCCGACAACGACCCAAGAGCCCCGGTCAAAGACAAGGAAATCACCCGAACCCGCACTTGAGCTCTCTTCAGAGAGGACTCAGGATCCATTATTTTAGGTTTTCTTTTTTCAGCACTTTGTAATCTACTGTATTTCCATTTCCACAATCCTTTGAATTCAATAAAACGGGGTTTTCCCCACTGTTTGATATTTGCAATCTAATTGTCGAAGTTTACTTTGAATAAACAAAACTAATTAATAATCATTGCTTTCATTATTCTCATAAACACATTCTTCTTACCTACGAATCTCACATTTGCGTCTCGATTCTAGAGTCAAACTGTCTCATTCGTACAATACTCGGGCCAATCGTTAGAAAAAGATGGATGATCTCGAGGAAGAGAACAGAGAGTTAAGGGAAGAGATCAACACTCTGAGAGAGGATCGGAGAAAGCTTCATAACGACATGCAAACTCTAGCAGAAGCTCAAATGCAACAACAAAGAATTGTGATCTCAGAGATCACATCAACGCCCATAATGGAGAAGTATGATCCTAGGTACAAGATGCCGAAAGATCGTCCCTGGGGAATACCACTCAACTATATCCCGGAAGGATATGTTTCGCCGATCACTGAGGATCAGGGAACCACAGCAGGAGCCGCTGGGCCTGAAGGTTACAAACTTCAGGAAAGCGAAGATGCCAGGGGCATGACAGCAACTCTTGAAGGTTACAAACTTCGGGAGGCACCGAGAGTCTCGGCCATAATGACTATACCACCGCCCGTGGTACACACTGCCCCGGAAGGACAGATTCCACAGATACCTTTTGGTGGAAGCGACAGCATGTTCGACAGAATGAATGAATTCCAGGAACAGTTCCTGGAAATGCAGAAAGAGCTGCAAGCCCTTCGCGGGCAGGATCTATTTGGAAGTTCCACACAAATTCCAAGTGCGCGACTTTGAAAAATACAAGGGTAACTCTTGCCCTCAAAGTCATTTAGTGATGTATGCTCGGCGAATGTCAGCTCAGACAAAGAACCAGGAGCTACTGATTCACTACTTTCGGGAGAGTCTAATCGGTGCCGCACTCAAATGGTACATGGGTTTAAACCGCGCTACGATCGGCACATTCAGAGATCTTGGCGCTGCTTTCGTTCAGCGGTATAAATACAATTTGGTCACGGCACCGGACAAAGATCAACTCAGATCGATGCCACAAAAGGACAAGGAAACCTTTAAGGAGTACGCTCAGAGATGGCGTGAAATTGCCGCTCAGATTTGTCCACCTCTTGAGGAAAAAGAGATGACAAAAATCTTCTTAAAGACCTTAAGCTCATTTTACTATGACAGAATGGTTGCCAGTGCGCCCAGTGACTTCACCGAGATGGTGGGCATGGGAGTTCGTCTTGAGGAAGCAGTCCGAGAAGGACGTTTAGTTAAAGACGCTGGATCATCAAGTAGTACAAAACGATACGGTAGTGCTCTCCCTAAGAAAAAAGAGCAAGATATTGGGAATATCTCTCTCGGAAAGCAAAGGCGACGATATCAACCAGTAGCAGCTGTAACTCCTGCTATCAATCCTACGCCTGTTCATACGTATCAACCTCAGGTTGCGCAAAGCCAACCGAATCAACAACAATTTCAGCAAAGGACACAACAGTCTCTTCAGCAGACTCGGCCTCCGTACAACAACAACCGTACAACGCGATCACACGGGTTCGACCATATACCCATGATGTACGCAGAATTGCTTCCGTTACTACTAGTCAAGGGGCATGTCCAAACTAGGTCTCCTCTTACAGTACCGGAAAATCTGCCTTTTTGGTTCAAAACGGATCAGACTTGTCCTTACTATCAAGGAGGACCAGGGCATAACATAGAAAACTGTCTCAGTTTCAAATCCGATCTGCAAAATCTTGTTAGGAGCGGGGTCTTATCCTTCAAAGATATGAATCCTAATGTTCTCACAAACCCGCTGCCTCAACACGAGAAAGCTACAGTCAATTTGATACAGGGAGAGTCTAACAACATCTACCAAATTCATGATGTACTCTTATTAAGGGCCAACTTGGTCAAGATGCATTGTAGACATAGTGGATATGGCCATGTGCCACCTCATAACTATAACCAGTGTGAAATCTGCTCTAAGAACAATCAGGGATGTTCTATGGTACAATCAGCTCCACATGAACAATTGGATCTCAGATGGATCCAAGAGCATCGAGTTCGTGGAGTCAGCATGACCTATACGAATTCCAACGTCATTCAGAACCACGACATCCGTGCAATGAATGTCAACTTGGTGGCAATGCACTCAAGGAAAAGCCAGTATCATAATCTACCGTGGCACGATTACAATTCCTGTCTGACTTGCTCGGTAAATAAACAGGGATGCTCTTTTGTACAAGAGGCCCTCCAGCGTCAGATAGATCTTGGATGGATCCAGGACTACGAGGATAGGAATCCCTATCAGATCAACATGATTCAAATCTTTGATATTCGTCTGATGAATAACAGCTTGGTGGAGTTACACGCCAGGCAGGTCCAATTTGGTTTTCTCACTTCGCATGATTATCTGAACTGTAAAGGATGTTGTGAGAGTAACCAAGGGTGCGCTCTCGTTCAAAGAACTTTACAACACTTATTAAACCACTGGTGGCTTCCAAGCTATATGGATAAAGACACGCAACAAATCAGTGTGGTTGATGGGAACCCTACTCGGCATCGAAGTCAGGATGTCCGATCTACGGAAATAGATCTAGTGAGGTTACACTGCATTCAAAGCGGGTGTGGCCAGGTGCCACCACACAACTATGAACATTGTAGAGCCTGTTCGAAAAATAACCAAGGATGTTACCTCGTGCGAGCAGCCCTTCAGAGTCAGTTGGATCGCAAGGAGATTCACCCATAACTAGCTTCAGGGTCTATTGACTGGACGCCAGAATACTTCGCCGATCAAATCAGAGACGTGGTTGTAATCTCTGACCCTGAGAGGAACAAGGATGTTTGTACCATCATCCCTCTACCGAACGAATCAAAGGTTCTTAGCAAGGAACTGGTTGAAGTTGCTTACGACAGTCAAAAAAATTAGAAGGCTCTTGTAGTTATCTATCTACAGGGACCGTTACCGTATGAATCAGCTAAGGCGATCCTTTACAAATACGGTGCAATAATAATTGAGAATGGAAAGGAAATTCCATTTCCCTCCATCCTGAATATTGCAGACATCAGTCGAGTAACACGGAGTAGTCGAATCTTCAACCGAGGAGTTGGAGAACCTAACCGAGAAAAGGAACCTCAAACCGAAGTTCTCAATCCACCAGTCGGTCAGTCCAGTAATCCCGACCTTTCAAAAAATAATGATGAGATGCTGAAGCTCATCCAAAGGAGTGAATACAACATTGTTGATCAGCTATTACAAACTCCTTCAAAGATCTCAGTGCTATCACTTTTACTCAGTTCCGAAGCCCACAGGGAGGCTCTACAGAAAGTCTTAGAGTAGGCCTTTGTGGAATAGGATGTGTCAATACGACAGTTCGATAGCATCATCTCTAACATCACTTCCTGCAACAACTTAGGATTCAGTGATAAGGACTTGTCAGAGGGGGGCAGAAGTCACAACATGGCGCTCAATATCATAGTTAACTGCCAGGACGATACTTTAGCCAGCGTACTGGTAGACACAGGATCGGCCATCAACGTTATGCCAAAGTCCACTCTAATACGACTATCATTCAAAGGATCCCCGATGAGGGGCAGTGAGGTCATCGTCAAAGCGTTTGACGGATCTCGAAAAGTAGTTATCGGCAAAGTCGACCTTCCCATAATTATCGGTCCTCACACTTTCCTAATCACTTTCTAGGTCATGGATGTCCGGGCAGCATACAGCTGTTTATTAGGAAGATCGTGGATACACCAGGCTGGGGCAGTCACTTCGACGCTGCACCAGAAACTGAAGTTCATCAAGAACGATCAACTCGTCACGGTCTGTGGGGAGCAAGCCTTGCTCGTGAGTAACTTGTCATTATCTACTTGTATAGAACCCGAGGAGGTTGTTGGAACTCAGTTTCAAGCACTGTCGATGAGCAATGAGAATCAATCAGAGAAAGGAACCTCGATTTCCTCATACAAAGATGCTCTCAAATTAATCGAGAATGACAATACAAAAGGATGGGGACAACTTGTCATTCCTACCGATAACAAAACAAAGAAGGATCTTGGTTTTTCTGCGACCTGTACCCAGACTGCTGCTAGCGATGAAAGTCTTTATCCCATTCAGGACTTCTTCCACAGTGGAGGTTTCCTTCACCCAGTGCCTCAAGCAGTCCATACCATCAACGAGGTAGATCCCTCTGATACGAATAAATAATGGAAGTCCTATCTTAACGAGGACAGCTATATGTCTCAGGAAGAGGTGCCTACGCCATTTTTCTATCCCGCACAGAGTTCGAGATTTATACCAAGGTCAGATGTCGAAATGATATATGGAGATTGTGATCCGGAAGGATGTCGTGCTCCACCAAACTCATTAGAGGAGGATACGCCGATGAAGGACAATTTTGACCACGAATATTATGGCCCAATGGATGGCCTTCCTATCTTGCAGCCGTACCCAGGAAACTTGGGGCAAGAAAATCAGCCGAACAATGAAAATCAGTTGAGCATCATTGAAAAGAATACCTGCGTCCCCACCAAATCATGGGATAATTACTCAGGGCATTCAGAAAATATCCCGCACAACGATGAATCTGCAAAGGTTACAGGATAAGAATTCATCAACTATGCTTTTCCTGAGGTCAACTACATCGAGAGAGATGACTCCTCCAGTTCCAAAGAAGTGTGGGACACCCTGGGACAAACAAGTGGAAAATTTGACTTCATGGTCAAATACACCGCTCCTGAAAGCTCTCGTATCAGCCTTGAAGACATACAGCCAACTGGATGGGGAGATTTTCCTGAGAGCACAAATACTATGCAAAATACAACAGAGGAATCCTCCTACGACAACTTTTCCTGGGAGACAGATTCCAATGATCCCGCTCCACCAGAAATCAGCATCATTTCTGAAGACAAATCAAGGAAGGTTCCAGACTTTATGATTCACCGAGGAGTTCGCCGCCAATGGATTGCTGTCGATGTTCCGAAGATTATTCATAAGTCAAAGTAATTGTCGTCTTTAACCTTTCACCCTGCCCAGGTGAAACAGATGTTTTGATAGGGCTCACTTTCTCTAAATTTTCCTCTTCGCTTCGCCCAAAGCGACAGAGTTTTGTTTTATATGGCTGTAGGTTCAAGAATCGACTTGTTCATAAATAAAATAACGTCGTTCTGTAATTTCCGCATTAATGGCTATTTTCTCTTTTTGCTTTTCTCCAAAAATGGTAATCCTAAAAAATAAATCAATCATAAAAACAAGCAGTTTTCAAAAAAAAATACACTACACACACTTGTATTTTCGCTATCTCTTCTAAACACGAATCATCACGTCATGTAGATTGCTTGTTTTAAACCCCGTGGAAACATACGATCCGATGCCTTCTCCCGACTTTGAGTTCCCGTTATTTGGGGCTGAAGAAGAAGTTGACGACGAAATTCCAGAAGAGATCTCTCGATTACTCAGACAAGAGGAAAGGTCCATTGAACCTCACAAAGAGTCGTTGAAAACTGTAAACTTGGGTTCAGAAGAAGAGAGAAAAGAAATCAGAATTGGGGCACTGCTCAGTCCAACTGCCAAAGAGAGTCTGACAAAGCTTCTCAGAGAATTTCCCGATGTGTTTGCTTGGTCCTATCAGGATATGCTAGGGTTGGATACCAGCATCGTGGAACATCATCTACCATTAAGGTCAGAATGTCCGCCAGTAAAACAAAGTTTGAGACTGACTCACCCAGACATGGCTGTCAAAATAAAAGAGGAGGTACAGAAACAGATTGATGCAGGTTTCCTCGCCACATCAGAATACTCTCAATGGTTAGCCAACATAGTACCCGTTCTGAAAAAGGACGGAAAAGTCAGAATGTGTGTCGACTACAGGGATCTGAACAAAGCAAGTCCAAAGGATGACTTCCCCCTGCCACACATTGACATGCTGGTAGACAGTACAACAAAGTTCAAGGTTTTCTCCTTCAGGGATGGATTCTCGGGCTATAATCAGATCAAAATGGCGCCGGAAGACATGGAGAAAACTTCGTTCATCACCCCATGGGTTACTTTTTGTTACAAGGTAATGTCGTTCGGTTTGTAGAACGCCGGGGCAACCTATCAAAGGGCCATGACTACTCTGTTTCATGACATGATACACAAAGAAATAGAAGTGTATGTCGATGATATGATTGTCCAATCGAAGACAGAAAAGGAGCATGTGACCCACCTGTCAAAGCTATTCGAGCGGTTGAGAAAGTACAAACTCCGCTTGAATCCCAACAAGTGCACATTCGGTGTCCATTCATGGAAAATTTTAGGGTTCATCGTCAGCCAGAAAGGAATTGAGGTTGATCCTGACAAGGTCAAGGCCATTCAAGAAATGCCTTCTCCTATGATTGAAAAACAAGTCAGAGGATTCCTGGGACATTTGAACTACATCTCCAGGTTCATATTCCTCATGACCGCGACATGTGCGCCGATCTTCAAATTACAAAAAAAGAACCAGGATTGTGTTTGGACAGAAGATTGCAAACCGCCTTCGACAGTATTAAGAAATACCTGTTGAATCCGCCGATTCTATCACCTCCAGTGGAAGGAAGACCACTAATCATCTACCTCACAATCCTAGAGGACTCCAGGGGGTGTATACTTGGCCAACAAGACGAAACCAAACGGAAGGAGTCTGCCATCTACTATTTGAGCAAGAAATTCACCGACTGCGAGACCCGATGCACTATGCTTGAGAAAACTTGCTGCGCTTTGGCTTGGGCAGCAAAACGTCTTCGCCATTACATGATTCGTCACACTACTTGGTTGATCTCCGAAATAGATCCAATCAAGTATGTATTTGAAAAACCTGCTCTCATGGGAAGAATTGCCCGTTGGCAGATGTTGTTATTGATAACACTGAAACACACTACGTATTTGACTCGGATTGCACATGTTTCTTAGGATTTTATTGCCATTTTCTTGTGTTATGCTTGTGTTTTGTTTTGTTTCAGGTTCTTTGTATTTCCAGAGCTCCTTGTGAAGAAATGAAGAAAAACGAGCAAGAAAACCAGTTTTTGAGGAAATTGTACACACGGCATCCACCATGGCGGGCGCCATAGGGTAGGCCATGACTTGGATAAGACTCAACTGCTGTCAACTGCCACGATCTCCACTTCTTTCTCCCTTGGTTCACATGGCGGACGCTATGAGGGGGTGGCGGACGCCACCTTTGTCGTTTGTTTTCCCTCCCAAAAGAAGTTGGGGGGTACTTTTGTCCTTCCTAGGCTATAAATAGACGAGTTCTGAATCCTTTTTCTTCATCTAAGCTTAGTTTCAGAACTCAGGCCATATATTTAAGTTTTGTAAAGTGATAAACTATTCACATCGAGGATTTATCACACTGTTTGATCGAGTCTGTAATCGAGTTTGGAGCACTCTGGTAGAAGTTAATCCTACCGCCATTTTCATTTCCAGTCATTTATTTCCAGTTGTACTAGATTTAAAGCCTCCGATTTGGAGCAGGTTTCATTTACAAGTTCAGCATTTACTTTCTTTATTTCTCGCAATCGCTTTACTTTCTTTATTTCTTGCACTCACTTTACTTTCTTTATTTTCTCGTACTCGCTTTACTTTAACATGATCTATTTCAACATGTCTATTTACATTTCCATGTCCGGCTAAATCTTATAGGTTAGAATGTAAGGATCATAGTTAAAGTAATACTCCATACAATATGTCGATAGAAATGCTTAGGGGTTATTTTGATTTTTGACACAAGTTTTCTGTACTTTATTTCTGTTGGGTAAGATCGAAAGCCGTCCAACCTTTGGTTAAACTTGGTTAGTCTTAACTGTTTAAAGGAAGCGAAAGCGCTTTGTCCAGTTAAGTAGGAGTTTTTAATACTTTAGAAAAACGATTTTAAACATATTTTCGGACGGGTTTATGGGTTTAAAGTTCGGTTCGCATAAACCTCTTTTTGTTAAAAGTTCCAAGTCAAAATACTTTTCAACTGAGTCAAGAAACTATATTTCTTAAAAATAGGTTTATTACTTTAACGCAATGTACACCTTTTTTTAAGTGACAATAAGAGGGTTCGATTAAGGGATAAACTCGGTTCTGATTACGCGAAAGCGACAGTTCCCGTTAAATTAGTTCTTTTCATAAGTAGAAAACATTACCCCATAAGTAGTTCTATTTACAAGCATTTGGAATATTATCTGACTGTGTGAATTACATTCAAGCCTGTTGTTTATTGAATTTTATATCTTCGTACTTTACTCTGCTTTTACTGTGCACTCACGAACTCCCGATTGATTTGCCTTAGATAAACATCGTAACGATAGAAATCGATAGATTGATGTTTGGTCTTTGTGGGATCGATAATCTTTTATATTACTCTGACGCGATTCGTATACTTGCGAAAACACCGCATCAAGTTTTTGGCACCGTTGCCGGGGACCAATTACGTCAAATTTTGTACCATGTTGTTACACTGTCTAGACTAAGGCTATACCTACTGGTCAATGCGAAGAAATCGCAGCACCGGTAGTCTTATAGATCCTTTAGCGGAACCTGAACGTTACGCTCGCGCACGTATCTCACTTCGTAGGATTAAGGAAACTATGGCCGAAGACCGTAACCAAAGACCCCTTAAGGATTTCGCTCAACCATCCGATGACGAACCCAGTTCTAGTATAGTAAACCCTAATATTCCTGCTAATAATTTTGAACTGAAACCCTCCCTATTACAATTAGTACAGCAAAACCAATTCGCGGGTCTCCCTTCTGAGAACCCAAATCAACATCTAAAAGTCTTCATCCAATTAGCTGACACTTTTAAAACCAATGGTGCTACTCCTGAGGCGGACCGTCTAAGACTATTTCCTTTCTCCCTCAGAGATAAAGCCCTTACATGGTTAGATTCTCTTCCAGCCAATTCTATAACAACTTGGGAAGACCTTAGGAGGGTTTTCCTTGCTAGATATTTTCGCCCAAGTAAAACTGCTGTTTTTCGAAACCAAATAACCAGATTCACTCAAAACCAAGGTGAATCACTCTTTGAAGCTTGGGAGAGATATAAAGACCTATTGAGAATATGTCCACATCATGGCCTGGAACCATGGCTAATCATTCATGCCTTCTATAATGGACTTCATTATAACACTAAGATGACCATCGCCGCCACCGCTAGTGGTGCTCTAATGAATAAACCTTACCCTGAAGCTTGCGCTCTCATCGAAGATATAGCTCAAAACCATTGTCAATGGGGAACAAAACGAGCAACAGTGGAGAAGAAAGAAGCCCAAGGAGGAATACATGAGATAAGTTCTATAGACATGATGCATGCCAAAATGGACGCTTTGGCCCTTAAGGTCGAACATATGTACGCAAACCCAGCTACTGCAGCAGCAGTCTCGACGGAATACAAATTATGTGGAACCAAAGGACACCAATCAGTGAAATGCAATATGTTGAATGAAACTAAATCAGACCAAGTCAACTATGCCCAAGGGAACCCATTTTCAAACACTTATAACCCTGGATGGAAGAATCACCCAAACTTTTCCTATAAAAACAATAACCCTGCACCTCCGAGACCACCCGGTTTTCAAGCCCAGAAACAAAACCAACCTATGCAAGTTGTGCCGCCCAAGCCGAACCTTGAGAAGATCATGGAAAATTTCATTTCGGCTCAAACCCAGCAAAACAAAGAATTCCTAAACCAAAACATTCATATAAACGAAATGATTACCCAGTTAGGAACCAAGGTAGACCAAATAGTCACCCACAATAGTGCTTGAAATCCAGATCTCTCAGGTAGCTCTCAAACAAGCTCCCGAAACCACACCTGGAGGACAATTTTCTGGAAAACCTCAACAAAACCCCCGAGGAAAAGCCAATGCAATTACCTTACGAAGTGGGACCGCTTACGATGAACCGTTTAACCCGGCATTGGGCAAACCCAAAACTTCTAAGAAAAGCGTTGTACCTACGGACGAAGTAGAGGAATCAGTGGAATCTGAAGAGAAGAAAAACCAAGATAAGGGAGAAGGTATAGATAAAACTTATGAACCACCCACGCCATACAAACCTCCAATACCCTGTCCACAAAGACTCAAACAAACCAAGATCAATAACCAATGCCAGAAATTCGTTAAAGTCATAGAAAAACTTCATGTGGAGATCCCTTTCACAGAAGCCATCACCTAGATACCATGTTATGCAAAGTTCCTCAAGGACATCCTTACCAATAAACGTAGACTTGACGATCCAAAACCTTTGGAATGCAATTCCATTTCCGAGAATAAACTTGCCAAAAAGGAGAAAGATCCTGGAAATTTCTCCATACCTTGTATTTTTGGGAGTCATGTCATCGATAAAGCTTTCCTGGACTTAGGAGCTAGTGTGAGCTTAATGCCTCTAGCAGTTTGTGAAAGGTTAAAACTAGGAGAACTGCAACCTACTAAGATGTCACTTTAATTAGCCGATAGATCTGTCAAATATCCAGTAGGCATATTAGAAGACGTCCCAGTTAGAATCGGTCAGTTGTTTATCCCTACTGATTTCGTTGTCATGAACATTAAAGAAGATGATGACATTCCAATCCTCCTAGGTAGGCCATTCTTATCAACCGCAGGAGCCATAATAGATGTAAAGAGAGGAAAGTTGACTTTTGAGGTAGGTGATGAAAAGATAGAATTCATTTTGTCGAAATTTCTTATGGCACCAGTATTAGGAGACGCATGTTATGCCATAGACATCATTGATGAATGCATTAGGGAATTAGATCAAGAAGAACCCATAGAAACAATCAAACTGCCTTCAACCCTAATAAGGGAAGATGATGGATTTATGGAACCCTACATTGATGATAACCTTCACGAATGTTTATCCCTTATCTTCGATCCAATACCATGCCCCAAGAAACAAACTTTAGAACTTAAAGAACTACCCAAGAATCTAAGATATGAGTTTTTGGACGAGGAACTGAACCGTCCAGTCATAGTCAGTGCTACCTTAAACCGAGAAGAAACAGACCAGCTCTTATATGTTCTTCAAAAATATCCCTCAACCTTAGGATATAATATCTCTGATCTGAAAGGTATAAGTCCATCCATGTGTATGCACCGGATTTTACTTGAGGAAGATTCGAAACCCTCCAGAGAACATCAGAGAAGGTTAACCCTATAATGAGTGATGTTGTTAAGAAGGAAGTTCTTAAGTTACTGGAAGCAGGTATAATTTATCAAATCTCAGATAGTAAGTGGGTGAGCCCTGTGCATGTAGTACCTAAAAAGGGAGGCATCACAGTTGTGCAAAACGAGAAAGGCGAACATGTAGCAAAACAGATAGAAGGAGGATGGCGTATGTGCATAGATTACAGAAATTAAACAAAGCAAATAGGAAGGATCATTTTCCTTTACCATTTATAGACCAAATGCTGGAGCGTTTAGCCAAACACTCATACTTTTGTTATCTTGAAGGATATTCGGGATTATTCCAAATTACTATTCACCCAGAAGATCAAGAAAAAACAACCTTCACATGCCCTTTTGGAACCTTTTCCTATAGACGAATGCCTTTCGGCCTCTGTAATGCTCCAGCTACTTTCCAGCGTTGCATGATGTCAATCTTTTCCGATTACCTTGATGGAATTATGGAAGTATTCATGGATGATTTCTCGCTATTCAGATTTGATTTCAAAAACACTCTCGTTAACCTTGAGAAAATCCTAAAAAGATATGTGGATGTAAACCTGGTATTAAACTGGGAGAAATGTCACTTCATGGTTACTGAAGGTATAGTTTTAGGACAAATAGTCTCTGAAAGGGGTATTGAAGTAGATAGAGCCAAGATAGAGGTAATAGAAAACCTAAAACCCCCTAAGACCATTAGAGAAGCCCGAAGTTTTCTTGGACATGCTGGTTTCTACCGGCGTTTTATCAAGGATTTCTCTAAAATAACCAACCTTTAACTGGCCTCCTGATGAAAGATGTTGAATTTAATTTTGATGAAAAGTGCAATGAAGCATTTAACCTTTTGAAACAAGCGCTAATTTCAGCACCCATTATGCAACCCCCAGATTGGACCTAACCTTTCGAAATAATGTGCGATGCTAGCGATTACGTTGTAGGAGCTGTTCTAGGTCAAAGAAAGGATAAGAAATTACATTTAATTTATTATGCTAGTAGAACCCTAGATGTTGCCCAGCTTAACTACGTAACCACTTAAAAAGAACTCCTTGCTGTAGTTTTTGCTATAGACAAATTTCAATCTTATCTGGTAGGAGCTAAAATTATAGTCTACACAAACCATGCTGCTATTCGTTACCTTTTAAGCAAGAAAGATGCTAAACCTAGGTTACTTCGATGGATCCTTTTATTGCAGGAGTTTGATCTAGATATTCGAGACATGAAAGGCACACAAAATGTAGTTGCTGATCACCTTTCTAGACTTGAGTACCTGAAACCAGATTTAGTGCCTATAAATGATAATTTTGCCTATGACAGGTTAATAGCTAAGATAGAAGTCATTGAAGAAAATAATCTAGATCCTTATAAGAACCCTGAAAAATCTTTGGCGGTAAGTGGCGTACCTTGGTACGCCGATTTTGTTAATTACCTAGTCGCTGATATCATACCTCCTGACCTTAACTATCAACAGAAAAAGAAGTTCTTTAGCGATGTAAGACAATTTTATTGGGACGAGCCACTTCTTTTCAAAAGAGGTACAGACGGTACTTTTCGTCGTTGCGTTCCAGAAGAAGAGGTAAGAAATATCATAGAACACTGTCACTCTGCACCCTACGGAGGACATGCTAGTAGCTCCAAGACACACGCTAAAATTCTTCAAGCTGGCCTTTTCTGGCCCACAATGTGGCGTGATGTTTATGCCTATATAGTCAAATGTGACCGGTGCCAGCGCACTGGGAACATCTCAAGACGTGACAAAATGCCTTTAAGGAACATTCAGGAAGTAGAACTTTTCGATGTTTGGGGCATCGATTTTATGGGACCATTTCCATCCTCATTAGGAAATAAATATATCTTAGTAGCTGTTGACTACGTGACTAAATGGATTGAAGCCATAACCTCACCCACAAATGACACACGAGTAGTGATTAAGCTCTTTAGGAATTATATATTCCCTAGATTCAGAGTTCCCCGCCTTGTTATAAGCGATGGTGGATCGCACTTCATATCAAGAATTTTTTATAAACTTTTAAGCAAATATGGAGTTAAGCATAGAGTAGCAACACCTTACCATCCACAGACTAGCGGCCAAGTAGAGGTATCTAATAGGGAGATTAAACAAATCTTAGAGAAAACTGTTTCAATAACTAGAAAAGATTGGTCTTAGAAGCTACAATAAGCACTATGGGCCTACAGAACTGCCTTTAAAACCCCTATTGGAACAACTCCTTACCAATTGGTCTATGGAAAATCCTGTCACCTACCCTTTGAGTTAGAACACAAGGCCTATTGGGCCATTAAAACCTTAAACTTAGATTATTTGACTGCTGGTGAAAAGCGCATCCTTGACATTCATAAACTAGAAGAACTCCGCATATATGCCTATGAAAATGCCATAATATATAAAGAAAGAACCAAAGCTTGGCATGATAAAAGAATTATAAAGAAAGATTTCAATATAGGAGATCCTGTTCTCCTCTTTAATTCCAGGTTGCGACTTTTTCCTGGCAAGCTTCGTTCAAGATGGACAGGTCCTTTCAAAGTTTCTAGAGTCCTAAAATCCAGAGTAGTTGAGATCAAGAACCATTCTTGTAGTCCATTCATTGTAAATGGGCATAGGTTAAAACACTACGAAGGAGGTGACATTCCCATTGACTACTCCAGCCACACTCTGATCGATCCACCACTGCCTACTTCAGCTACATGAGTTCTACTCGTCAAGCTAACGACGTTAAACAAGCGCTGCTTGGGAGGCAACCCACGGTTTTCTTTATTTTTCTTTATTTTTTCTTTTATGTTTATTACTTTCCATGTCTTACATTTTGTTTTTATTAGTTTGTTTGTTTAGACTGACCTTTTGTAATGTTTATGTTTCAGGTCCCATTCTCTAACCCTTCTTTTCAGGATGCAGACCTTCGAAGACATGCACGTCGCTTTTAGAGATGACGCACAGAGACAGCGCTATCTAGTCCTTTATCAGTGCCCCATGGCACCTACCCATTACCCTGACCAGGCTTGCATGGATGCCTTAGGCATCGAGCCCAGTGTAAGGTTTCTATGTTGCCAGCTCCAGTGGGATGAGTATGCTGATGACATGCATTCGACCTACAGAAACCTCACCCTGGAGTTCCTCAGTTCATTTAGCCATGAGCCATATGATGGTCCAGACGGCAACGTCATATTCAGACTGTTTGGGACAGAGTACTCTTTTACCCATAAGGGGTTCGGTGATTTGCTAGGTTTCCAGACTTTCCCTGATGCCATTCCTGATTTACCTATGGGATACTTTATGAGTCGAGATATCGACAAGTTCTGGAGCGATATCACAGGTAGAGGAAGCCCTGATCCGTCCACCCAGCTATCTCACATTATCCATAACCCAGCTCTCAGGTATTTCCAGATGATCCTTGCCCACACCTTCCTTGGAAAGGCTGATGCTGATGTCCATGTTAGTGAGGAGGAGATCTTCTTCCTTTTCTGTGCGAACTAGTTGCGTCCTGTGGCCCGTGGGAAATTTCTGCTTGATAACTTCACACTCACAGCCAGATCTTCTGAAGGAATCATCCATGTGGGAGGAACAATTACTCAGATTGCTACCGCTTTGGTTCTTACTAGTAAGCTGCTTCACCTGACTCCTTACTGCGGGTATACCACGTTGGATATCGATTTCTTCTTAGACCGAGGGTTGATGAGGAGAGCTTCCTTTCACCCTAACCAGTTCAAGCTCTTGATCGACAGGGAGACCATCCATTACTTCACTTTTCCTGATCCTATCATGACTAGTGTCCACGACCTTGCTAATTGGAGATATGCTTTAGAGGGGTATGGAGAGACAGTTGATGAGCCTCGCACTCCACCGGTTCCTGAATATCACCCTACACCACCTTCTCCCAGGATCACAGTGCTGTCGAATAATCTTTCCTTGCAGAGACCTGACGTGTACACACAGCTAGCTGAGCTACGTATGGAAACTGCAAGACTTCGACAAGAGGTTACTGACCTTACCTTGCAGGTCCAGGTGTCCGATCTGACTCACGCGATAGAGGCTGATTGCTTGTATCAGGAGATCGCAGATCTACGCCGCGAGTTAGCCGCAGTTCGAGGTTCTGACCAGACCGAGGAGCCTCCGGCTCCGTGATGACACTACTCTCATTATCTTCTTTACCGTTTTATTTACTTATTTCCGTTTTTCAAATTTATATATATATATGCTTTACATTCTCGCATATGGCTTCCATGTTGTTCATGATGTACTTTGGTTTTAAATATATATATATATATATATATATATATATATGTGTGTGTGTGTGTGTGTGTGTGCATTTTTATGTTTATTATTCTCTCATTTTATTTTATTAATTTATTTACTTTTTGTATTTTTATTTTTATTTTTAGACCTAACAAAAATATGCATGTACAAAAAAAAACAAGAAGGAAGTGCTACCTGCACCACCCAACTAAAAGAGGAGAAGAAAGCCCAAGAAAGCAAAGCAAAAATTGGGCCCAGACTTCTTACAAAGGTGGCGCCCGCCATATAGTCCATGGCGCCCGCCATGGGGTCTGGAACTATATGCAGGGCAGAACCACCATTTCTCCCATTTTCTCACCTTCAACCTCCCTGACCTCCATTTTTACCCATCCGAAAACCTCCATCAACCCCCATAAAGTTCACAACTTTTTCATCTACTCACCATCCCATTAACCTTTCCAACTTCCATTTTCATACCCATCCATCAAAATCTCTTAAAAATCCATTTTTCACCATCCTTCTACAAAAACCCATTTCTCTCATTTTCAACCTCAAAGGTGCATCAATGGAGTATGACGGTTACATCCTTCGCCAAGGCAAGCCCGGGGAAAGGCAAAAGAAACTTCTCGAGAAATTGCAAGCACGAGAGATTATCTCGACCCGGTACGTCGACGTAGACTGTCTCTATACTCTTGGTATTTATCATAGCGTTTTTCACTTGCTAGATGTCTTAGGATTACACGATATTTTTGCTAGGCCAGAACCCACTTTTGAAAGGTTGACCCGGGAATTTCTGAGTTCCTTGATTTATACTGTTCATCCTGACACTGCTAGCACAGTCGGTACGATGAAATTTAGAATGTTTAGTGTTGAATATGAATTCACCACCGATGAACTAGCAGAGGGATTAGGATTTCCTTTTGGGGATGGCGCTATTTGTGAAGCACCTTTGGATTCTGATTGGTCGGTTGAGGCATTTTCCTTCTGGCACAGGTTGTCAAATTTTCCAATTACTTCTTTTGAAGGGATTCTTGCCTCAAGAATCCATAACCCGACTATCCGTGTTTTTCGTTATATATTGGCTTGTACTATTTTTGGCCGGGAGAATCCAAACAAAGTGAATGCAAAAGAACTTCTATTTTTGCAAGGGTGCCTCACAAATAGGAGGATTAATTTGGTTCCTTTTATGATTGCTCACATGACTGCTATTATTAAGAGTACAGGGACCTTTGCATTTGGAGGTTTGATTACGTCTATTGCTAGGGCTCTAAACCTCGACACTGAGATAGCCACCTTGGCACCTCTTCCTCCTCGCATAATTAATTTAAAATTTCTAAAAGATATGAAATTGTGTAGAGTCAGGAGAGAGGGGGGCTTTGAACTTATGATCCATGGAGTAGCTATCCCATATGTTGTTTTACCATGCACTAGACGTACTGATGTACGTGTACAGAGGAACTGGACCTATGATTTAGATGCTCCACCTGTTACGGGTCCATTGCCTCCTAATGTTCCTACTGGGGATGGGATTGAGACTGATGACGAATATGACCAGCGAGAGCAGGCTCCAGATCATCATATATCGCCCCGCCATGTATCACCTGCACCCACTGCACCGTCTTCTTCTCACCCTTCTGTAGGTACGGCTCCTGGTTTCTATATTACTGAGCAGATGTGGCGCGACCAGCTGGCCAGAGAAGAAAGGCGTGATGGCTTGCTTGCTGCCATCCAGCAGCAACTGACTGACAACATGAGATTCATGAAAGAGTCACAGCAGCAGACAAACATCTCCATTCAAAGTATCATGCAATCTCAGGCTGCTTTGACCACCAGATTCGACGAGTTCGCAGCTTCTCAGAGTGATCATCGCCGCAGTAAATCTCATCACCCTAGGCGCTCACCGTACGGTGGCGACAGTATCAGTAGCATGACATAGGACTTCCAGGTTACTCTTTCCCTATCTTATTTCGAAACATTGGGGACAATGTTCGATTTAAGTGTGGGAGGAGACTTTATCTGTTTTACTCGCATTTTCTTTCCTTTTACTTTTTTATTGCTTTCTAGTTTAGTTCTCTTGTTTTTAATTTGTTTTTTAGAATATGCATGTGCTTGACGAGTCATCTGTGTAGTGTATCCCGATTTCCCCATTTCCTTAGCCTTACCAAAAAAAAATTTGACAAAAGAAAGTATATTCTTCTGAAAATTTGGGCTTTGAGACAGGTTTGAGCTAGGATGCGGATGACTTGGGAAAACTTTTTGAAATATCAGTATCGTTTTAACACCATAAGCTTCGTGATTATAGGGATCGACCCCGATACCCCATATACCATGGCCTTAATTATCTTTTTGAGTAGGTCCTTAGTAGTTTATCCTAGCAGTCAGCTCCGGCCTAAGCATGCTCTACGTAAGGGACCGATCAATATAAGTGAATGATCTGTATGATGTGCTTCATAAAACAACATTTAAAAAAAAATAAAAAATAAATAAAAAATAAAAAAGGAGAATAATATTTGCCCATTGTTGGTTGGTTCAGAGGTGTCTCGTGCTGGACTTGGTAGGGCGGGTTACGATCTGATCCCCCATAACTACAATTGGGTCAATAAAAGGGGTTACACCAATTTGTGTACCAGAGCCCCATGCTTGAGATCAGAATCACTAACCGGTCACTTTACTATGAGTATGTACGGATAACGGGCTTAATGTGATTGCATTAGAATGAAGAGGACCCAAAAAGAGATGCAAAAGGGTAGGTCTAGGTACATTGGGGTAGTATGGATTGGTTTGTATAGGAACGAAGTTTATGTCTGTGTCTGCGAAAAGTGTGATTACGATATCCTTGGTTCACTTAGTTAGTACATATCACTTCATCCTAGTTTGAACTTAGAAGCCCTTTTAGCCCAAATCCTTATTTGATACCACCTTTTTCTGTCATGAGCTATAAAGTGTTTTGCTTGAGGACAAGCAGAGGTCTAAGTGTGGGAGAATTTGATAACACTGAAACACACTACGTATTTGACTCGGATTGCACATGTTTCTTAGGATTTTATTGCCATTTTCTTGTGTTATGCTTGTGTTTTGTTTTGTTTTCAGGTTCTTTGTATTTCCAGAGCTCCTTATGAAGAAATGAAGAAAAACGAGCAAGAAAACCAGTTTTTAAGGAAATTGTACACACGACATCCACCATGGCGGGCGCCATAGGGTAGGCCATGACTTAGATAAGAGTTAACTGCTGTCAACTGCCATGATCTCCACTTCTTTCTCCCTTGGTTCACATGGCGGGCGCCATGAGGGGGTAGCGGGCGCCATGAGGGGGTAGCGGGCGCCACCTTTGTCGTTTGTTTTCCCTCCCAAAAGAAGTTGGGGGGTACTTTTGTCCTTCCATGTTAATTTCCTAGGCTATAAATAAACGAGTTCTGAATCCTTTTTCTTCATCCAAGCTTAGTTTCAGAACTCAAGCCATATATTTCAGTATTGTAAAGTGATAAACTCTTCACATTGGGGAGTTATCACACTGTTTGATCGAGTCTGTAATCGAGTTTGGAGCACTCTGGTAGAAGTTAATCCTCCACCATTTTCATTTCCAGTTGTACCAGATTTAAAGCCTCCGATTTGGAGCAGGTTTCATTTACAAGTTCAGCATTTACTTTCTTTATTTCTCACACTCGATTTACTTTCTTTATTTCTTGCACTCGCTTTACTTTCTTTATTTTCTCGCACTCACTTTACTTTAACATGATCTATTTCAACATGTCTATTTACATTTCCATGTCCGGCTGAATCTTATAGGTTAGAATGTAAGGATCATAGTTAAAGTAATACTCCATACAATGTGTCGATAGAAATGCTTAGGGGTTATTTTGATTTTTGACATAAGTTTTCTGTACTTTATTTCTGTTGGGTAAGATCGAAAGTCGTCCAACCTTTGGTTAAACTTGGTTAGTCTTAACTGTTCAAAGGAAGCTAAAGCGCTTTGTCCAGTTAAGTAGGAGTTTTTAATACTTTAGAAAAACGTTTTTAAAACTATTTTCGGACACGTTTATGGGTTTAAAGTCCGGTTTGCATGATTCTCTTTTTGTTAAAAGTTCCAAGTCAAAATACTTTTCAACTGAGTCAAGAAACTATATTTCTTAAAAATAGGTTTAATACTTTAACGCAATGCGCGCCTTTTTATAAGCGACAATAAAAGGGTTCGATTAAGGGATAAACTCGGTTCTGATTACGCGAAAGCGACAGTTCCCGTTAAATTAGTTCTTTTCATAAGTAGAAAACATTACCCCATAAGTAGTTCTATTTACAAGCATTTGTAATATTATCTGACTGTGTGAATTACATTCAAGCCTATTGTTTATTGAATTTTATATCTTCGTACTTTACTCTACTTTTATTGTGCACTCACAAACTCCCAATTGATTTGCCTTAGATAAACATCGTAACGATAGAAATCGATAGATTGACGTTTAGTCTCTGTGGGATCGATAATCTTTTATATTACTCTGACGCGATTCGTATACTTGCGAAAACACCGCATCAAGTTTTTGGCGCCGTTTCCAGGGACCAATTACCTCAAATTTCGTACCCTGTTGTTACACCGTCTAGACTAAGGCTTTACCTACTGGTCAATGCAAAGAACTCGTAGCACCTGTAGTCTTATAGATCCTTTAGCGGGACCTGAACGTTACGCTCGCGCACGTCTCTCACTTCGTAGGATTAAGGAAACTATGGCCGAAGACTGTAACCAAAGACCCCTTAAGGATTTCGCTCAACCATCCAATGACGAACCCAGTTCTAGTATAGTAAACCCTAATATTCCTGCTAACAAAATCCATGTACTCCCTACGCATCTCAAATTTCTTTCTTTCCCTTGGCCTTTTTCCATATGGGGAATCGAGATGATCGGTGTGATTGAACCCAAAGCTTCGAACGGATATCGGTTCATCCTGATAGCCATTGATTACTTCACCAAGTGGGTCAAAGCAGCGTCGTACGCTAATGTAACCCGACAAGTGGTGGTCCGATTCGTCAAAAACAATATCATTTGCCGTTATGGTGTTCCTATACAGATCATTATTAATAATGGATCTAACTTGAACAATAAGATGATGAAAGAGTTATGTGCAGAGTTAAAGATCGAACACCATAACTCATCTCCCTACCGACCCAAGATGAACGGAGCGGTAGAAGCGGCTAACAAGAACATCAAGAAGATTGTTCAGAAGATGGTTGTAACCTACAAAGACTGACACGACGTGCTACTCTTTGCTCTTCACGGCTATCGGACATCTATCCGCACGTCAACAGGGGCAACCCCTTTCTCTCTAGTATATAGCATGGAAGCAGTTCTTCCCATAGAAGTAGAGATCCCATCAATCCGGGTATTGATGAAAGCTAAGCTTACAGAAGTTGAATGGTGTCAAAGTCGACACGACGAATTAAACCTGATCGAAGAAAAGAGAATCACGGCACTATGCCATGGTCATTTGTATCAATAAAGAATGAAGAAGGCGTTTGACAACAAGGTTTGACCTCGCGTCTTCAGAAAAGGAGACCTTGTGCTCAAGATGATACAATCATTTCTCGCTGATTCCCGGGGCAAATGGACTCCGAATTATGACGGCCTCTATGTGATCAAGAAAGCTTTCTCAGGCGGTGCCTTGAGACTTGCAACCATGGACGGAGAGGAATTTTCCTACCCCACAAATGTTGACGTAGTCAAGAAATACTTCGCCTAAATAAAAAAAAGAGAAAAAAAATGGCTCGGTGGATTGAAAACTCAAAAGGGCGGTCCAGGAAAAAATTAGAGACATAATAAAAAAAATCATCCCGGTGGATTGGAAATCTCAAAGTACAATCCAGGAAAAAATTAAGGATAATGGAAAGTAACTACGTCCAACAGGGGCAAATCCCCTAGTAGCAGTCCTGCCATCCATCAGAAAACTCCAGTCACGGTCATCTTCGACGGAAGCTCAGGATGCCCCGAATTCAAAGTTGGTAGAAGGATAGCGGTCGTTATGTTCAATGTAACCCTTTTCCCTTAAAATTACCATTTTCTAACTTTGTAAATACTCGTTGGAATCACGCGTTTGGATGATTTCTATCCTATCAATAAAATTTGAGGCCTTGTGCTTTTGTTTGCAATTCTTATTTGTTTTAGCTTTACATAACGACATTTTAACATGATCAACGGTTCTTGAAATAAAACAAAAATTAATTTACTTGTAAAATTTTTCTGCCTTTAATAAAGATGGCAAATTCTTTTGACTGTTGAACATCGAAAGAACATTGATTGCGTATCCAAAAGTGTTCGAGCCTCAAAGTGCATAATCAAAGTACTCCTTCTAAACCAGTACGCCTGAACGAAGGATCAACTGTGTCAGACGCGAATACTCCATTTGACATCCCCGACCGAGTTCTTATCTCCTAAGCCCGACCACCGGTTGTTCCCCCACAGGGACTACCTCTGCTAAGCAAGGAAGAATTACTATTTTGAACCAAATGGCACCTCTTCATCCCCTGCTGTGGCCGAGTATCCAGTCGCGTTCATCCGTCAGTTTGTATGTCGTGTCAGTTTTGTCAGCATAAACATACATACATCATGCATTATTGATTTACATTCACATTCATGTTGCATCACTATCACTCTAGTCGGTCTTATCCCCTAGTGATAACAGTCCTCTCAATCGAGTTGTCAGTTCTTTCCTCATCAGGAAATGTTGCGTCTGCGCTATCTCTCTCCTCTAGTTTATTTCTGGATTGGAGTCGGTCTTTGACCACTTTGATAACTTGAACCTCTGAGAAGGCCAAAGAACTTTCAGCCAATGTCACTCTTCACCATTGAAGATGATACCTTCGCTTTCTCAGATTAAGGAAAATCCCCAGAGAAAGTCTCTTAATCGAAGACTCTCAACAGCACATTGGTTCTTCTCTCCAGAAAGTCAATGATTACAAAGTCATCGGTACCTCAAAATTGGATCACATCATATGGCATTTCTCCGAGAAGATCTCTGAGAAAAGTATGATGTAATATCTCCAAGCGAAGGCAAGCTCTCAAGAGACTCGTTCTCCCCCTAGTAGATTCAACGAATGGCATCTCCAACAGAGAATTTTGTACACCTCTACAACTCAGACAGATGGGTTCCCCAACGAGTCTGACATCAAAAGTTTTTCCCATCAAATGGAATCTCCCTAGGGAAATTCGGCGAGAAGTTTGAGGGAAACCGCTACACATAGCGTCCCTTGTCAATAAAGTTTATTGACGAAAGAAACTTAGACCAGTTCCTTGGTAGGAAACTAGGATCGAGGGGAAGTTTATATCAGAAACCGAGACCAGTTCCTTGGTAGGAAACCAGGATTGAGGGGAAGTTCAAATCAGAAACTAAGACCAGTTCCTTGGTAGGAAACCAGGATCGAGGGGAAGCTCAAATCAGAAACTAAGACCAGTTCCTTGGTAGGAAACCAGGATCGAGGGGAAGTTTATTTCAGAGACTAAGACCAGTTCCTTGGTAGGAAACCAGGATCGAGGGGAAGCTCAAATCAGAAACTAAGACCAGTTCCTTGGTAGGAAACCAGGATCGAGGGGAAGTTTATTTCAGAGACTAAGACCAGTTCCTTGGTAGGAAACCAGGATCGAGGGGAAGTTTACCTTTTATAAGTGTCATTGCTTAGCAAAAGAAGAAGGATGCGTAAACTACCATTCTTAACCACCATCTAAATTTCGGGTATTCCGATATTTAATCCTCTTCCACCTTGAATGCCCGAATACCTTCGCTATTCACACCTTCGGGTCCAAGAAGATTAAATAGGGGCATCTGTCATACCCCAAATTTTGACCACTGAGATTTCCCATCATTGTGCAAATCATCATCACAATATGGATGAACCATCATACCTCATTAGTCTCCCCAAAGATGGGTGAGCATCCACTACAATCAAACTTAGGGTTTCAAGCCCTCTCAAAGCTCTTTAGACAAAGGATCAATCAAGGAATGACATGTTCTTCAACTTGTCTAAACCTCTCAAACATCCCCAATGGATCAAGAGGACTCCCACTTCAAGGATCAAGCACAAAGCTGCAACATTCCAAGTGGATCAAGCCTCAAGATCGCCAGTGTCACCAAATTAGGGTTTTGGTCGACCAGGGCCTTCAGATGGAAAATTTCCTCTAGGCATGAGCCAATGCTTCAAAGCATAACCTATGATGCTCCAAGGGACATCATGGACCCCATCATCAAGTCAATTTAGCCTCAGGGGATGCATTCACTAAAAATCAGGAATTAGGGTTTCTTGACCTAATTCACCCCTAAGTTGACTTTTGGGACAAAACATTGATCCAAGACCTCAAGAGAGGATTTGAGGGTCTCTAATAAACCACATTGATCCATTTGTAACAATGGATTGATCAAGAAGCTTGATCAACAAGTTTCAAGTTCATCAGAACCACAATTAGGGTTTTGAGGAAAAAGTCAATGGTGCCTTTGACTTTTGACCAAGACATGCTCCCAAACCCTAGGACATGATTTAATACACCCTATAACACATATGAAATCAATCCATCAAGTTTGATTTAGGTCAAGGACTTGATTTCATAGAGGATCGCACAGTTTGGAATTCATCTGACAAAAAGTCAACTGTGCACAAAAGTCAACTTTGACTTTTTGAGATTTTTCACAATTATGGTTCCTTAACCCTAAAATGATGTTAATGTGTGATTGGAATCATCATTTATTAAGAAAAATCAAGAAAAGTGGGATAACTTGTAAAAGGGGTAACCATATAAACTTAGAATTTTTTCTAAGTTATGGAACAAAGTGGCTAGGGTACCAACTTTGGAGGATCATAACTCCTAAACTATAAGGCCATTTTTCCCCATTCAAAGCTGGATTTGTAGCTCTCATGGCACTCTACAAAAGCTTCAACTACACCTCATTCCAATTTATCATGGATTTTGAGTTGTGGAATGATCAAAATCACAAAAAGTGAAAATGTCACTTTTTTCCAACACTTAGTGAAATTTTCACTAAGTCAGAATCTTCCTTCACTTTTTTCCAAATGTAGGGGCATTTTTCACTTGGATCCAAAAAGTATCGAAACCAAATATGATCAAACAGTTGTTGTATCATATGAGGGCTTTCCAAAATGGCCAAGAACTCCATCAAATTCCACTTGAGCCATGAGATATGACAATGCCAATATGCCTTGCTGCAAACTGTCATGGCAAGGAAGATTTTGGAGTTTTGCTCGATTTTCTCAAATCTTGCAAAGGGAAAGCAACTTTATCCATCTGAACACCTTAAAGGGGGGCCAAGGAGGAACCAACTCTGATCCCAAGCCTCCCAAGTCTTTGGAACTAGAAATAGCATGCCAAACCTATAAATCCCTAAAAGAGGGACAAGACTCCAATTTTGGATTGGAGCATTCAATGCATACACCAAGGTGGCATGGACTAAGCCATTTCCAACTGAATTCAGTGAAGACTTATCCAAAACCAAGGGAACCAACAGCCTGTGCCCTAACCTCTAGTCAATGGCTAGAGGAGACTTGGATTCTCATTGCTGAACATTGGCCAAACCTATGCAGCAGTTGCCATTCACTATTCCCTGCAAATCAAACTTGCTCTACTATAAATAGAGCTCATTTGTGATCAGTTTGAGTACACAAAAGCCATCTAACAGATGCTTTCCTCAAAATCTCCTTCTTCGCTCCAAAATTGCCTTCCAAAGTAAGTCACTATCGGGTTTTGAGTTTGAGAGCTATTCCAACCAAACCAATCATACACACACACCTCATAAACATCATATAGAAGTGATCCAAACACTTAAACAACATCTCGAACACTGATTTCTCAGAATCACCAGCCAGCTGCTCAAGGTTTTAACCAAGTTGTAGTTGGGATACCATCTTCAGTTCCAGATCATTTCAATCCACTCCAAGCATCCAGACACACTCCATAACACCTAGGGAAGCTGTCCATAACCTTGGAACCAAGTTGTAACACCTCTAACACAAAACACGATCACCAGCTGCAAGAGGTAAGCTTGAGCTCTTCTAACTCTATGATCCATGCATTTTTTGCTGCACAATAATTTGGCCATATGTTCATAATCATGCATGGAGTGTTTTCCCTCAATCAATTGCATTGTTTGAATCGTGTATGGAATTTCTGAACCTTCATGCAAATTTTAGGGTTCTTGAGGTTTCTCTTTGATTTCTTATTCCATGCTTAAAATAAATGAAATTAAAGACCATAGACATGATCGTGAGGTTGAAACGAGTAGATTGATATGTAGATTGCATGATATAATCAAGTATTCAGTGAGATTTGATAGAAAACGCAAATCTGCAGAAACAGAGGGTGGCACGTGTTCTTGCCCTTGTTCTTGGCGCCTTTTTTTGAAAATTTGAATATTGTGAGTTTATTTAATTGATTCAAAAATTAATTTCTCTCTGAGTTTTAATGATTTTGAGTTGATTCTTTTTTTAATAATTCACAAAAATGTTAAAATATTTTATTTTCCCAAAAATACCAAAAATATTATTTATTTCATATACTTGATATTTTTGTAAAGAATTAATATTTTAATTGTTTTTTACATTTAAAATATTTTCTCTTTCTTGATTTTTCACATTTCAGTGATTTCCAATCATTGTTTGGATCAAAACCTGATTTTTGAAACATTAATCCAAGGTCATAATTTGTTTTCCACATGTTTAACAATTTTGATCATTTTAATTGAATTTTTATTCAATTAAAATACATTTTGGATACAAATTAGGGTTTTTGATTAATTCAACCCTCATCAAACTTTTTCAAACACTTTGGGCCTCTAATAGAGTGTAAGACCCAATCCCCCTTTTAACCAAAACAATTTTGGGGCCTCAGATATTGTATAAGTCCCTCTGCGTTAAAAGAAAACCTCGGCGCGATCGCCAGTTGATAAAACTTTGGGCCTCTCCTCGAGCTATAAGACCCATTCAAAACCATTGGGCCTCTAATAGAATGTAAGACCCAATCCTTTGTAAATACAAAACCTTTTTGGGCCTCAAATGTTGTATAAGTCCCGTTGTATTTCAAAAATTCGGCGCGATCATCACCCATTTAAAACAAAACTTTTGGGCCTCTCCTTGAGCTGTAAGCCCCACCATTTGTACAAAAAATAAACCTTTGGGCCTCTTGAGAGAGTGTAAGACCCATCCCTTTGTACATGAAACCTTTTTGGGCCTCAGTCACTTGTATAAGTCCCACTGTACAACTTCAACAGTGCAATCACTGATAAAACCTTGGGCCTCTCCTTGAGCTGTAAGCCCCAACAATCTTTTCAAAACACTTTCTCCTTTGATTTTGAATATAATATTGTTATCAAAGCTTTCTTTGTTGAACAAACTAACAAAACAGCATGGAAGCTCTACAACCGAGTAAGTGTTTACCCGCTTTCTTTATCTGCTTTCACACACACAGATATATATATATATATATATATATATATATAACTGTATTGTGGGGCTGCTCACTGTAAGTCTTCTTTCACAAACTTTTATATACTTGTCAAATATCAACTGTGTAATACTAGTATAGTTATTTAGAGTTTTCCCCGGCAACTACGTCTAGCACTAGGCAAAGCCCTGTTGGTCACTCTTAAATACAAACAAAACTAGATCCCCATAGGATTACCAGACACAGTCTTCCCTCCTCTTGGGGTTAAACAATATGGAGACGTGAAAGACAACATTCTCGGTGAGCCCTTTCTCAGACTGTCACCCTTAGAAATCGTGAAAGAGACTCTACTCCCCAGAGATGATCTTTTCTCCGTGAATGGCATCTCTTGAGTTTCTTCCAAATTCTCGAACTTTTCTGGCTTGATCTATTCTCGCTGAATGGCATGTCTTGAACTTCTCGGGGTTTGGGGACCCACAGGCTTCTTAAAAGCATCCCCGCCTCCTCTTGGGCGTTGTACAAGGACCCTTCGCCTTCGTAAAAGCTCTCATGCCTTCTCTTGGGATTAATACAAGGACTCATAGACCTCTACAGGTATAGGAACATAACCTAGTCATCAATTTGCTAGAGCTGTCTTTCTGAGTCAAGTGTCAGACCAGTTAATGGGTTAACCTTCATCCCTTAACATACCAGCCTTCTCTTGGGCATCATACAAAGATCATTCATTATCCGAGAATCGACTTCTCGAAACACCCGTAGACTTGGACAGTTTTAATACCCCTTGGATTTCCCATTTCCTTAAAGAACAGGAAATAACCCTGGTCCTCTGATCAATATCAAAGTACAACATTACCCATATAAGAACTGATTTTCTCTTTTAACCAACATATTGCACCTGTCACTAAACTGAAACAGTCACCAGCACCCTAGCCTCCTCTTGGACTTTGTACAATGATTCTCCCCGGCGGAGCTAACCTTTTCACATTCTCTTGTTGAGTCAACCTGTTTAGCCTCCATCTCGGGCTTCATACGAGATACAAAAACACTCTCTTGTTGAGTATAAAAGACTCTCTTATTGAGTCACCCCCTTTTAGCCTCCATCTCAGGCTTCGTACGAGATACAAAAACACTCTCTTGTTGAGTATAAAAGACTCTCTTGTTGAGTCAAACATTTTCAGCCTCCATCTCAGGCTTCGTACGAGGTACAAAGACTCTCTTATTGAGTCAAGCGCCTTTAGCCTCCATCTTGGGCTTCGTACAAGACACATACCAAAAGCACCCTCTTGTTGAGTCAACCCTTTTAGCCTCTCTCTCGGGCTTCGTACGAGACACATAAAAACACCCTCTTGTTGGGTCAATAGCCTCCTCTTAGGCTTTGTATCAGGAAAACCCTGGTTGAGTCAATCAACCTTTTAGCATCAAAATCTGTGCCTCGTTCACAGTGTACAAACATCAACAACTCCTTTTCCCCTCATCTAAATTGCTGTAAGCAGCAAGCCTCTGGATTATTTACATCCACGCCACTGTCCCTCTTTTAGCATGAGAAATTCCTAAGGAAAGATGGCATTACTCTACACTGAGTTAAAGTCTTCTCCTTCAGGTTAAAAATACCCTATAAAGGAAATTATGGCATTGTTGGGTTCACATATCCAAGTTAAAGTAATTCTCCTTTATAATCAGTCACCCAACAGTTGTGACAAACAGACCAAATACCCCCTTTTAGAGATGACAAATTCTCTCTAAAGTCAAAACCCTTTTAGCTTCACATCTTGGGATTCAAACAACATACAAATAGACCCTTCAGCTTCACATCTTGGGCTTTGAACAAGATACAAACCACTTTTAGCTTCACGTCTTGGGCTTTGAACAAGACACCAAAACAACCTTCTTCCTCCCATAGAATAGGAGGAACTACGATCGCTCTGATTTCCCTGTTTCGTTAAACGGGAATAGGTAGGCATAAGATTCCAGAAGAATCTTAGCGAGCACACTAATCAAAAACCCAAAATCCCGTACCTTCATACATCAATCAAAAAGCATCAGTCCGAACATCCTACCAATAGCATAGTCCCGCCATTGCATTCTTAGCGAAATAAGCAGAGAGAGGCCCCACTTCCACATAGCATTTGTAACCTAACAGACCGCTGTTTAAACTCAGCATGCAAGCAGGGTTAATTGGAGACATCTATTTCCCTTCCTTCTTTAGCTTCAATAGGATAAAAAATGAATCGACATGTAGTACCCCAGAGCAACAGTCCTTAAGAACCACGTCCAAAATTGATCACTACAGATATTACCACTGAATCATGCCTAAAGTATGCTGTGAACTCTGTTTCGTACTCAGAATACTGCCAAAAATAATCGTCTGGTGCTGAATCGCTGATCAAAAAATGACTGCCAGAGCTTCTGATTGTCAAATCATCTAATGAGCAAAATAAATGCTCAAAAAGACTTTGAAAGCTATGCTTGGCCCCAAACACTGCTGGAACTTCTTTTGAACTGGACGAGTTGCTGAAGCACGAGAAAATACCTTGATCCCATGCCCAAAAGAACCATGCAAATGCACAAACGAGAATGCAAAAATGAGATGAAACATAAGCCGGTTAGAACAAGAACATGAGGGCAAATGTTGGGGTGCTACAATGACAGATGCCCCTATTTAAGTTTCTTCAATCCGGAGAGATGAAGATTGACATCTTAGTCTCAACCAGATAGTGGAGGCTTAAATACAACAATACACAATTTTGGCCCATAAGAAGCCACAAAAGGTGATATGATATGAATGCGCTTAAGAATGAAAGATATGAGACATGTGGGAAATGATGTCGTAAGAGATTGAGAATAGTCCAAACCACATGGGTATAACAACAGGATTATCCACTGTGGAAAGAAAAATTGGGGAAAATGTTGTCACTCTTATTTGGAGAGAGACAACAACTTCAATGGGGATAGAGGAACACAACTCTATAGGGGATGGTGTTATAACTCTGACAAATTTGAACTTCCATCCTTGGAAAAATGATTTAGTGTCTTCTTTGACTAAGTAGTATTACTTAAAACGGGTAAAATAAACTTCCCCATGTTTCAGGTTGTATGCCGCGAAACTGGTCTTGGTTTTCTGGAATAAAATTCCCCTCGTTTCTTGACATAAACCATGAAACTGGTCTCGGTTTTCTGGAATAAACTTCCCCTCGTTTCTAGACATAAGGCATGAGACTGGTCTCGGTTTTTTGGAATAAACTTCCCCTCGTTTCTGGACATAAGGCATGAAATTGGTCTCGGTTTCTTTGAATAAACTTCCCCTTGTTTCTGGACATAAGCCACGAAACTGGTCTCAGTTTCTTCTTTATCAAGTCTTTCACTTGAAAAGGGGTAAACAGACAAGTTCCTGAAAAGATAATCACTTGCTGAACTAATAACGTCACCGGGGATCTTCAAAGAGATACGGGTTAGTTAACTTTGCGTAATAAATTTCTCAAATAAAGAGAAACTTTTCGTAAGGGTCTTCATCAAACTTCTCACAAGGATTCACTGGGTAGATGCCATTTGATGGAAAAATATCTTCATCATACTTCTCTTTGA
Source organism: Lathyrus tuberosus (assembly GCA_022829125.1). Classification (NCBI taxonomy): domain Eukaryota; kingdom Viridiplantae; phylum Streptophyta; class Magnoliopsida; order Fabales; family Fabaceae; genus Lathyrus; species Lathyrus tuberosus. The sequence continues at coordinate 4,668,059 of JALAZF010000170.1, forward strand.
GCCTTCTTCGGAGAGACGCCATAAGATGAAAGATATGTTGATAGCTTTAACGAGGATAGACAAACTATTTGGAATGAGACTGCCATTTGCCGGTTCACTGGGAAATCAGGGGATAGGAACAAGCTTTTTACAAAGAGATTTCCACTTGCTGTAATGTGTAGATTCCAAAGTGGAATAAATTTATCTTGCTGGGGAAAACCTCAACATATTCTCTCTGGGACTGTAAACCACCTAAAAGGTGCAAAATAAATGCCATTTTAATTCAGAGGTTCAAGTTATCAAAATGGCCAAAAGACCAACTCAATCCAGGAACAAGCTGGAGAGATACCGTCAAACAAGACGCTAACCAGTGAGGAATGAACTCGAACTAGGATTTATCCTATCCAAGTGTGGAAAGGAGAAATAAATCAAAACTTCCATGAGGATTAACTTAGTGGGGAGTTTAGAAAGGATATATATTTCCTACCTATGACTGACCAATCTATTGGAGAGATGAAACATATCACTTGGGGATGAATACAACCAAGGTGAATGAAAAAAATATTATCAACAAATGCAACTTGAATATGAATTCAAATATGCATGATATGGTGTGTGTTATGTCTTTATGCTGACAAAACAGATGCAAAGGACATATTGGTGATAAAATAAACATCACAATGTGACCGGGTACTTAGCCAGTTGGTGGCGAGTATTACGGAGAGCATTGGGTCCTCTTTTACTAGAGATATGGGATTGTACGTTCGACACATCATGACCATCTGGAGTAAACACCCATCATTTAGAGATACCTTTCAAGGTAAATCACAAGAACCTTCGATCTTGTATTTCGAGGTCTTAATCATTCTTGGTACAACTGCTGATATTCTTTCCTATGTTCATAGATCAAAATAAACACAAGCATTTTTAAAAGAAAATTTTAACCCCTTTTTTTTTTGTTTCAAGAATTTTTATCAAAGTAAAAAATTTCATTTTACAAGATATAAATAAAACGAAGTTGCAAACAAGATAGGCAAAAGCTCAAATTTTACTGATAGAAAGGTAATCCACAAATAGCGTGATTCCATAGATTATTACAGAATTTCGAAAAAAGGGAAATTTCAAAGGAAAGGGATACGTAACCGAATTCTCCCTAACAACTTTGAATTTCCAATATTCCTTAGCTTTGGCGAATGTGTTTTCATTGAAGAGCCCTTTGATAGTCGTGGATACTTTAGATAATCCACTTTGGTTTGATACAGTTACTTGTCATATATCCCTAACTTTGGCCTAGATTGCCCTTTCAAGTTTCCAATCTGCCGAGATGTTTTATCTCTTTTTATGTCTCTGATTTTTGCCTGGATCGCCCTTTTGGGTTTTCAATCCACCGAGACGCTCCTTTTTCTTTTTGTTCAGTGAAGTATTTCTTGACTGTATCGACGTTTGTCGGACGAGCGAATTCCTCACCATCCATAGTCGTAAGCATTAAAGCACCGTCTGGGAAGGCTTTATTAACGATATATGACCCGTCATAATAAGCAGCCCATTTCCCATAGAATCTGTAAGAAATAACTGAATTTTCTTAAGCACAAGGTCACCTTCTCTGAATACACGAGGTCGAACCTTCTTGTCAAAAGCCTTCTTCATTCTTTGTTGATATAACTGACCATGACATGAAGTCGTCATTCTCTTTTCTTCAATCAAATTCAGCTCATCATATCTGCTTTGACACCATTAAGCCTATGTCAACTTAGCTTTCATCAAGACTCTCATTGATGGGATTTCCACCTCTATAGGGAGCACAACTTCCATGCCATATACCAAAGAGAAAGGGTTTGTCCCTGTTGAAGTATGAACAGATGTACAATATCTATGAAGGGAAATGGTAGCATCTCATGCCAATCCTTGTAGGTCACTACCATCTTCTGAAAAATCTTTTTGATATTTTTATTAGATGCTTCAACAACCCCATTCATATTAGGTCGGTAGGGAGAAAAGTTATGGTGTTCAGTCTTGAATCCAGCACATAATTCCTTCATCATTTTGTTATTCAAGTTCGATCCATTATCAGTAATGATCTTACTTTAAACACCATATCGGCAGATTAGATTATTCTTGATAAAATGGACCACCACTTGCCTGGTTACATTGGCATAGGATGCTGCTTCAACCCTTTTGGTGAAGTAATCAATGGCCACTAGGATAAAATGATGTCAGTTGGAAGCTTTAGGTTCAATCATGGCAATCATGTCAATTGCCCACATGGAGAAGGGTCGTGGAGAGGAGAGAATATTGAGAAGAGTCGGTGGAACATGAATTTTGTCGACATAAATCTGACATTTGTGACACCTCCTCACGTATTTTTAGCAATCAAATTCCATTGACAGCCAATAGTATCCTGCTCTTAACATTCTCCTTGCCATTTCTTGCTCATTGGCATGAGTACCGAAAGAGCCTTCATGAATTTCTTCCATTAACATGTCTGCTTTGTGTCTATTCACGCATTTGAGCAAGACCACGTCGAAGTTTCTTTTGTACAACACATCATCATTCAGGAAGAAGTTGCCATCCAATCTCCTGAGAGCCTTCCTATCTTTCTTTGATGCCCTAAGCGAGTAGTCTTGGTTTTGAAGGAAGCATTTGATATCATGGTACCATGGTTTATCATCAACAATCTCTTCCACGGTAAATATATGAGCGGGCCTGTCAAGGCGCATAACATCAATTCTAGGTACATCATTCCATCGATTTACAACAATCATGGAGGATAATGTAGCCAAGGCATCAACCATGTTATTTTCTTCACGAGGAATGTGATGAAACTTAACTTTGTTAAAGAAAGGTAACAGCCGTCTTGCATAGTCTTTGTAAGGAATCAATCCAGGTTGACGAGTTTCCCATTCACCTTTGATTTGATTTATGACCAAAGTTGAGTCTCCGTATACATCCAGAATTTTGATCCTTATTGGTGCATTTGAATGTCAATCTTGCGAAGAAAGGAATATGGGTACCTTGAGGTGTAACAATAATTTCCCCAATTCTATTTCCATAAGCGTTGACAGCTCCGTTGAATATTAATCCCCATCGGGATCTTTGCCCTGGCCCTTCGTCTGGTAACGGTTCATTACAGTCTTTCATCTTTAGGTACATAACATCCTCATCAGGGAAGTCAAATTTAACAGATTCATATTCATCAATTGGTTGGTGAGCCAAATGATCAGCTAAAATGCTTCCCTTGATAGCTTTTTAATCATGGTATTCAATATCATAATCTGACAATAGCATCTGCCAGTGAGCAATCCTTCCGATTAAGGCGGGCTTTTCAAAGATATACTTGATTGGGTCCATTTTGGAGATCAACCAAGTAGTATGACAAACCATGTATTGTCAGAAATGTTTAGCAGCCCAAGCCAAGGTATAGCATGTTTTTTCAAGCACAGTGTAATGAGATTCACAGTCCGTGAATTTCTTACTCAAGTAATAAATGGCGTGCTCCTTTTTCTTAGTTTCATCTTGCTGTCGAAGCATACAGCCCATGGAATCTTTCAATACTGTTAAGTATATGATCAAAGGTCTTCCTTCCATTGGAGGGATTAGGATAAGAGGCTCAAGCAGATATTCTTTGATGCTGTCAAAGGCCTTCTGGAAATCTTTTGTCCATATACAACTCTGGTCCTTTCGAAGAAGTTTGAATATTGGCCCACAAGTAGCGGTCATGTGGGATATAAATCTGGAGATGTAGTTTAGACGACCCAGAAATCCTCTTACTTGCTTCTCCGTCTTAGGCACTGGCATTTCCTGAATGGCTTTGACTTTATCAGGATCAACTTCAATTACCTTTTGACTCACAATGAAACCCAAGAGTTTACCTGAACAAACACCAAAGGTACACTTGTTAGGATTCAAGCAGAGTTTGAATTTCCTCAAACGCTGAAATAACTTCAACAAATATTCCACATGTTCTTCTTCAGTTCTGGACTTGGCAATCATACCATCGACATATACCTCAATTTCCTTATGCATCATGTCGTGGAAAAGATTTGTCACGGCTCTTTGGTAAGTTGCACCTTCATTCTTTAGACCAAAAGGCATTACTTTGTAGAAAAATGTTCCCCATGGCGTAATGAATGAGGTTTTTTCCATGTCTTCCGGTGCCATTCTAATTTGATTATATCCGGAGAATCCGTCCATGAAGGAAAACACTTTGAATTTTGCAGTGCTGTCAACCAACATGTCAATATGTGGTAGTGGAAAGTCATCTTTTGGAATAGCTTTGTTTAAGTCTCAGTTGTCCATGCACAATCCTACCTTTCCATCCTTTTTCGGAACAGGCACTATGTTAAACAACCACTGAGGGTATTCTATCGTGGCAAGGAATCCTGCGTCAATCTGCTTTTGCACTTCCTCTTTAATTTGGATGGCCATATCCGGGCGCATTCTTCTCAACTTCTGTTTAACTGGTGGACATTCTGGTTTCAACAGTAAGTGGTGTTCCACAATATCGGTATCCAACCCTGGCATGTCTTGGTAGGACCAAACAAACACATCCGAGAACTCTTTGAGAAGTTCTATCATTTTTATTTTAACAACTGGATTAAGTAGTGCCCCGATCTTGACCTCTTTTTTGTCTTCATCGGAACCAAGGTTGATCACTTCTATCGTCTCTTTGTATAGCTGAATGGAAGCTTCTTCTCGTTCAAGTAGTCGGGAAATTTCATCCAGAATTTCTTCTTCTTCTTCATCTTCAGCTTCTAATACTAGGAACTCAAAGTTGGGAGAAGGCATAGGGTCGTGTTTTTCAATGGAGTTTTCAATGTTTAATCTGCACATATGGTTGATTGTTGTTTTTTAGAAAACAGATAAATCTGGTGGTGTACAGACATCGAAAGTGTTTATTATATTTGTTTTGTGTTTTTTTATTACCGTTTTCCGAAAAAACAGAAAAGTAAAAAAACAAACAAACAACATGGTGTTAAAAATAACATCTTTATTATTGATTAATTATTTCTTGAAACAAAAGCCTAGTACTTAAGACAGGTGGCCCTAAAAACATCTCTCGCTTTGGGCAAAGCGAGAGGAAAAAACAAAAATAAACATTTACTTTGATATGTGGACAATAGTTGGAACATTAACAGCAATCCAACTTTGAGAAACTTTCCCAGGTGTCACAAAGTCTTGTGAATCCTTTCAGGTCTATCTTTGATAAATGTACTGACTTTTGGCGGATTTAAATTGATGGAGTTTTTAATCCTTGTGGATATATCAAAAAGGTGGTCCTCAATGGCCTTTTTGATGGATCGCGGGGTATGGAACGGTACATACGCATCCTCCGGGACATGTATCTGGGGTCTTCTGAATAGGGCTCCCACTCGCATATATTGAGACTACATGATGCAATTTTGTATTTGGGAACTCTTTTCACCTGCTCAGGCTTTTCTTTGGCTGACAGATTAATAGAAATTGTGACAGCTTGCATAAACTTGTGCGGTATGTCCCAGGGATGATGGGCAACTTTTGCATAATTGTGGGAGGTGCCATGTAAGTGGATAAATCCTTTTCAGAATCATCTTCCATTATGACATTCACTTCTAACATGGCATAATGAATGAAATCTCTTTCATCAATCTTTGCAGATTTGTCAAAAAGATGATCTTCGACTACTCTCTCGATGGGTTGAGGAGTATAAAACGGTATGTAGGCATCTTCCGGTTGGCTGTCGTACCCAGGAGTTTCCAAGTAGGGATCCCATACTTCTGGAGAAATATATGAATCATCTTCGGAGTGACAAACAATATCTTCCATAACTGTGTTTTCTTCTGGTGAAGAAAAGGAAGTGGGATAGTTCTCATCATTGCAATCTTCTATGTCCATTTCATCAACTGGCTCGGATGCATCCTTATCTTTCTCTTGTAGAGAAGATAACAGAGTATGTGTTTCTTCTTATGATATGTACCCAGAATCGTTGAGGTAGGACTTCCATTCTTCTTCAGAATCTGAGGGTTCGTCTTCAGAGCCATCTTTGTTAATGGCGTCGACCTCTTGAGGGATAGAATAAATAAAGCCTCCACTGTGAAAAGTATTTTGAATGGGAGGAATGCCTTCATTTTTTTTTAGTTTTTGCATATGCTGGAGAAAAACCGAGGCCTCTTTTGGTCTGGCTATTGGCAGGAACCACAACCTGTCTCCATTCTTTAGTGACACCACTCTTCAATACTCAGATGGCGTCTTTATAAGATGAAATGGATGCCCCTTTGCTATCCTTGCTACTTACAAAAAGTGCTTGGAACTGAGTCCCAATAACCTCTTTGGGTTCTAAGTAAGAGAATGATAACAGATTACTAACAACCAAAGCCCGTTCACACACAATAACCAATTTGGCATTTTTTACAAACTTCAGCTTTTGATGTAGCGTTGAAGTGACTGCTCCGACTTCATGAATCCAAGGATGACCCAACAAACAACTGTATGCTATTTGGATGTCCATTACATGGAAAGTGACTTGAAATGTATGGGGGCCAACGGTTATGGGAAGATCAAGTTCACTCATAACTATCTTCTTGGATCCATCAAAAGCTTTGATAACAATTCCACTGCCCCTCATAGGAGTGCCTTGAAAGGCCAATTTTGTAAGAGTTGATTTTGGCATGACATTTAGTGATGAACCAATGTCTACCAACATGTAGCCGCGCAAAATAGACTTCGTCCTTTTACATGTGAACTTTTAATTTATCTCAAAGGTAGGGAAGGGGAAAATCTGAATAAACCCGTGAGTGTGTGCAATGCAAAAACAATGCATTTGAGAGATCAGGAATCAGGATTGGTTATACAAAGGGAAGGTACTAGCACCCTAAGTATCTATAGTATCCTATAGGAACCCCCTTCTTATATTCGTGTTACTATTGTTTTACTTACTGTGTTCTGGGAATTGGTTGATTGGTTTTGAGTGAGTGAATGGGAATTTTTTTGTGTTTTTGTAATGCAAAGTAATCTAAGATAAAGGTGTAAGAACCTAATGGTTTTGTTTATTATTGTGCTCGCTAAGATCTCGCAATCTTATGCCTACGTATTCTCAAAAGGAAGTTGAGAAATTAGAGCGTTCGTATTTCCACCTACTAATGGGTGGAATTGGGTTTGTTGAGTTTTTGAGAAGAGACAAATTGTCATCTCAAGGGAGATATCTCATCTATTCACCACAAACATTTTTGAGAAAGAAGATAAGGGAAGAAGCTTTGAACTTGGATGTAGAAAATTTAGAGTAATGCCACATCTTCCTTTAACAGAGTCTTTACATTTTAAGAGAAGTGCCTTGACTTGGATATAGAATCAACAAGTATGCCACTTACATCACTTAAATGAAAAAAGTGTTTTGTACACCATAATAAGATAATGACTTCAACTTGAATTTTGAATCAACAAGTGTGCCTCTTACATCACTTAAATGGAAAAAGTTTGAAAAATATTTGATTTATGTTTGGTGAGGGAATAGAAGAGAGATCTCTTCCATAGAGATGATTCATGTCTCATCTCTGGGGGAGTGTTGAATTTGAAGCCAAAGTTTGGCTAGGATTTGACTTGAAGTTTGAAGGTTTGAAGCCATAAGAGGCAGTGTGTTGACTTTAGGACCCCAAAAGGGAATTCTCATCTCTTTAAAGAGTTTTGAGTTTTAAGTCTAACTTCTTTGTACAAAGCCTTAGAGGAAGCTAAGATGATCGTTGGAACTTCAACAAGGGAAACCTAATTTTTTAACTAAGTTATAATTGAAGGGTATCCTAATGTTTTTGTGTATAAACATAAAGGAAAAAGCTAAAAAAAGGTTTGGTACTGTGCTCACTTAGATCTTGCAATCTTATGCCTACATATCCTTAAGAGGAAGTCAGAGCAATTGTAGTTTAGACTTAAGCCCGAAGTGTAATAAATGTCAAGAGAAACTTAAGAAGGTAGGTTTATTTTAAACTTTTAAACAAGTATAGTCATCAAGGATGACATAGGCATGAAATGATTAAGCATGATATATCAACAAGTAGAAGTGTATCAAACAAGGAGATATGTTCATTATGGTAAGAGTTTATGAAGGAAATACTTGAATGTGTGAGCAAAGATCTAATATATGGAAGCAATCACAGAGAAGTTCAAGCAAGTATGTATTCAATATGAATCAAAAGTTAGATAAACAATGAAGGGTAATCAAAATCCAAATGAAAGTTTATGCAGGAAGGCTCTTGAGCAAGACATTCAACCATGGTTGAATCAAGGGCTTTGGGGGAATCCAAACTCAAGTGGAAGCCCAAGCCAAGCATCAAGGATACTTTCAAAGAAAGAAGTTATTTGAAATGAAACCCTAGGATTTCAAAATAATAATCAAATTATTTTCAAAAGAAACCAATACCTAAACAAGGTATGGATAGAGTACAAGTCCAAAAAGTCAAGTTAAATGTTTTGAAAAAGATAGATGAGAAGTGTGCAAAAAATTGGCTCAAAATAATTATTTTTTATTATTGAAATAATTGAATGGATTTGCGAAGAAAAGTGAAGAAAAATAGTGCTAAAAAAATAGGAATGTCCCTCCCAAGTGTTGAACCCATGACCTTGGGGTGGAAGGCTTAAAAAATAACCAACTAAGCCACGTGCGTGTGGTTGATATTCAATGGAAAGGAAAAATAATATAGAGAGTTGAATTGAAAATGACTGAAAAAAAAAGCCAAAAGGTCTGGGCAAGGGGGATTCGAACCCCAGACCTTGGAATCGCTCACACACAAAGAATAGTGTTTCCACTAGGGCGCAATGCCAATTTAAGTTTTAATCTGGAACCAACAATTAATTTATTAAAACTTATTTTTATTTTGAAAAATGGTTCCCTTCATGCTCGTCTTCTTCCACGAGCTTCATCATCATTTGAAATTCTAAACTTCCTTAATACTTAATGAAATGATATGAAGTAAACATTAAAATTGCAAGAAATTTAACAAGGAATTGAATAGCATTACTCATTTTAATTTAAATTCAGTGTATCAAAACAAATTAGTTTGAAAACCGTATGAACCCTAACTGAATAATTTAATATGAAATCTCATACAGTCAGGATACATGACAATTAATTGAGGAAAAATGATCACAACATCATGATAAACATGTCTGTAACTTGAATGATCAAAATTGATGTGTGAATCATAGAGTTCAAGTTTTGAAGCAACTTACCTTGCAAGTGAGAATCGAATTCTCTGTTGGAGGTGTTACATATATGATTTGATGGTCTTAACAACTTCCTTGACCCTAAAGGATGGTGTTCCAATGCTTTGGATGGATGGAAACCTTCTGAATTACTTGGCTCGACTCAAACTGCAGCTTATGATGTGTGTGGAGAAAATGGCATATGACTTGGTGATTCGGATGTTACAGTTGAGGTTTGAGTGTTTGGATCACTTACACATGATATATGTAAAGTGTTTGGATGATTGAATTGAGTGGAAATGGACTGGTTTGAGAATTCCAAGTTTTCACTCTTTGAGAATTTTGAATTTAGCAAGGAGGGAGAGTTGAGAGAAAACAAGCATTGGCAATGTTTTGGTGTCTCTTAAACTGTTCAGAATGACCTCTATTTATAGGGGAAATGTGTATGATATTTAAATTTGAAAGGATTGGGATGCAAGCCATTATACAACAAGTGATGTCATGCACCTATAACTTGAAAGCCAAGGTACACATGGGTTATTCTTCACATGGCTTGAATTCTGATCTTTTGAGCTTGGTTCCTCATGGTTTCATCCTATCCCTTGATGCTCTGACCAAGTTCTAGCATATTGGAGGGTTTTTGCTCAAAATCACTATTCCACTTTAATGCTAGAGGACAAAACCTCACTTCTCACTTTTGAAATGAATATTTTCACATGCCAAGTGATGAATCTTTGAAAATTCAGTTATGCTTTACAGAGCACATGCTTGTATGATCATTTGGGAGTTGATCTTGTGAATATTGGAGGTTTGCAAGACTTATCCAAATCGTGTGGCACAAGTAGGTTAGGTAATTCTGTCATGACAATCAGCTTGATCAAGGCATGTTGCAGCATCCATAACTTCTTGCTCAAGTAAGGGATTTTGATGTTCTTGATCATTTTGGAAAGCTGGTATACCATACTTCAACTTTGATGCTTAAGGTTGGTTTTTAATCATTGTGGATCATAGTGAAAAACAACCCTAAAGTTGGTTCCAACACAAGACAAATTCTGTCCAAAAATTTTCTAAGTGTCAAAGTTGAAAAAGTATTGAAACCCTAACCTTATGGCCTTATATCTTAAAATCTATGCACCTTTTGGGAATCCACCTTAATTGACAAAGTTATAGTATGTAACAAGCTCTTCAATTTGATCTTTGGATCAAAGAAAATGGTTACTTGGTTTGGAAATTATGGCCTTGGAAAGTAGGGCAAAAATCTTTGTTTTTCATGACTTAGAAAAATTTTAAGTTCTCCATGGTTGCCCTTTTTACAAGTATCCTCAGTTTTATTGATTTTTATTGATCATACATGATCCAAATCACATATTAACATTGTTCTTGACTTGAAGAGACCATGTTTGACCAAAAACTCCAAAAGTCAAACTTGATTTTGACCACAGTTGACTTTTGTATGTAATGAATTTTGAACTTTGTGATCCTTTATGAAATAAAATCCTTGGGGTAAATTAAACATCATGAATGGACTCCAAAGGCGTTCTTTAGTGTCTTGAATCATTTCCCAAGGTTTGAGATCATGTCTTGGTCAAAAGTCAATGGTATAGTTGACTTTCCCTCGAAAACCCTATTTTGTGGACCATATGATTTTAACTTTTTATATAGCTTATGAATCAAGTCCTTTGGGTTTATCCAATCATATGAAGGGATTAATATGAGGCATTTGAAGTCCTTGAAACATATTTGGATGTTTGGGATCATACCTTGCTTCAAAAGTCAACTCAGGGACTAAATTAGGTCAAAACCCTAATTATGGTGAACTAGGGATCTTGAGGCTTGATTGAGCTTGTGATGCCATCTTGCACTTGAATATTGATGAGATGAAAGCTCTTGATCTTCATGGATGATAAAGGGACTTGAGATGTTTGAATAAAATGACTATCCCTTTGATAATTTATCTGCTTGAGCTTTAGGGGGATCACCTAACCTGTGAAGCAAGTAAACAAACACATCTTGTATTTGTGATGGGTTAGTGATGCATAAAGACATGTGTGTATATATATATATATATATATATATATATATATATATATATATATATATATGTAATGATGAATGTTATGACAATGATGTAATTGAAGTGGCATCTTGGGGGTAAAAAATTAGGGTATGACACAACACACTTGACAGAGCGTCCTTCATGCAGTTGATTGAGATATTTAGTGCCATGTTGTGATTGATTCCCTCTTTTGGGAGATCTTCATCCTAAAAACTAAAGGTATTGCAGGCAGTAATGTTAGCAACAATATTGCCAAATTGACCCACCGTTACATCATGGTTTACGAAGGTTTGCTCCAAGTTCTTCTGTAGAGCTTCCCTATGAGCCTCAGAGCTCATTAAAAGAGATAACATGGATATCTTTAAAGGTGTGTTTAACATCTGGTCCACAATGTTGTATTCACTTTTCTTGATCAGCTTTAAAACTTCATCATTATCTTTCATTTGATTGGTATCACTTGTTTGACCAATTGGTTCCAAGGGATTCTCAATCTGCTTCTCCTTTCTTGCAGCCATATCCTCAACTTCTTTGTTGAATACCCGACCACTTCTGGTAACTCGACATATGTCAGCGATATTTGCAATAGATGGTAAGGGTACTTCCTTCCCATCTTCTACCATTGTAGCACCCTACTTGTAAGGTATGGCCTTTTCTGATTTGTATGGGACTGGACCTGGTAAATAAATGACCAAAGGAGTCATGATGGTCTTCTGACTATCATAGATTACTTCTATAGGTTCAATGGTGTGGACATCAAGAATTATTCTACTGTTAAAAGGAATTTCCATTCGTTCAGGTTCATTAAACTGAGGAATTATGGTGTACACATCCTCATCAGCTTCACCAATAATATATTCTCTTTCATGGAGGACCGTAATGGCCCTTCAATCTAATAACCCTTGGATTTTATTTTGAATGAGAAGGCAACCACGTCGGCTTCTGCGACATTTTCTGCAAGTAGTATGATCGTGATGATTAGGACCAAAGTAATCAAGTTTATATAAGCATTTGTGAAATTTGAACCGCGACTCCCTAATATATTTGATATCATAAACTGCATATTATCCTAGACAACCTTGTACCATATTGATTGGTTGGTGTGGTCTCATTCTATATTCCTGAATCCAACCTTGGTCCATTTGTTCCAGCAGGACTGCTTGTACAACGTAGCATCCTTGATTGTTTACAAAACAAACTATGCATGTGGCATAATCATGGGGATTTATAAGACCCCATATACTATGTCCTTCATGCATTTCCACCAAATTCTTTCTCAAATCGCGGACGAGATAAATTCTATAAGTGCTCAGGAATCGATAGACCATGTTGATAGAAGCTCCTCCATGTTGAGGTAGCGAGTTCACTTGAACATTTGGGTTACTGTCTTTGAAAGACAGAATGTCGCTTTTGATAAGTCTTTGAACATCAGCTTTGAAGCTAAAGAAATTCTCGATGCCATGTCCTAGTGCTCCCTGATAATAAGGGCAAAACTAGCCAGCTTTGAACCAATAAGGAGGGTCTTTTGGGAGAACAAGAGGAGATTTAGTCTGAATATGTCCTTTTGCCAACAACGTTAGGAACAAATCTGCATATGACATTGGTATAGGGTCGAACCCAGGTGACCTTTAAACACAATTATTGTTGTTATTGTATTGCGGGCGAGCCTGTTGCATAGGTTGTTGATGCATTTGCAGATAATGTGGTTGATGTTGCTAATGTTGATGCTGATGCTGGTTTTGATTCTGAGAATTTTGTGGCTGGTGGGCCGGAGCTGGTTCCGAATTGATAACAGGAGATACATTCTTTATTTATTGCGGTTGATATCTTTGTCTTGACTGGCTTTGCAACACAATGCTAACATCTTGTTCCTTTTTCTTTGGGAACCCACTTCCGTGTCTTTTAGATGATTCTGCCTCTTTAGTTAACCGCCCATCTAGGACTGCTTCTTCGAAACGTACTCCCATGTTCACCATTTCAGTAAAGTCATTAGGTGCACTGACGATCATGCGATTGTAGTAGAAAGGATTCAGGGTTTTCAAATATATCTTCGTCATTTCTTTTTCTTCAATAGGAGGACATATTTGGGCTGTAACTTCTTGCCATCTCTGAGCGTATTCCTTGAAAGTTTATTTTCTTTTTGAGACATAGCCCTGAGCTGATCTTGGTCAAGAGCCATATCTAGGTTGTTCTTGTATTGTTTTACAAAGGCTTCACCGAGATCTCCGAAAGTCTGGATCTTGGCACTGTCTAATCCCATGTACCATTTAAGTGCGACACCGGTTAAACTATCTTGAATGTTGTGGATTAGTAGTTGCTAATTGTATGTTTGTGTGGACATTTTCCGCGCTAACATAACCAAATGGCTTTGTGGGAAAGAATTCCCCTTGTATTTTTCAAAGTCAGGTACTTTAAATTTAAGTGGTATTTTGACATTTGGAACCAGGCAAAAATCAGTGACATTTTTCCCAAATAGGTCTTGTCCTTTGAGAGCCTTAATCTCTTTCTGCAGGTTTGAGAACTTATCTTGGAATTCATCCCACCGGTCATCTACTCCCATGGTTTCACTTGGAGGAGCATGAAAGATCTGTTCTTTAATGTATGGAGTAGTGTGTATCAAAGGAGGTGGGGTTGTCATGATTACAGAGATCTTTGAAGCTTCAGGGACCGGAGGTTTGTAACCCTCTGGTACAAAGTTGAAAGGCATGCCACAAAGAAAGTCGGGAGGCATGGAATACTATGGCATGGCTACTGAGGTGACGGGTGCATAGACGATTTCTGAGATAACAGTCATTTGCATTGGAGTTGACTGTTGATTCAGAGCGATTGTCAATGAATCTACCATATTACCGAGCCTCTCTATATTGTCCTTTAGAGTAGTAACTTCATCTCTAAGTTCTCTATTTTCTTGCTCAAGTCCGTCCATTTTTTTTGACGATTTGCCCGAGTATTATATGAATGAGACAGTTTGTCTTCAAAGTGAGAACACATGTAAGTTTCTAGTAAATGCAAAATGCTTAAATGATGTATGATGTGCAAAATGCAAATGAATTTATTTTACAAGGAGCTTTAACAATTATCTCGTAAAGATTATAAGAAAAGATAACATTTAGGATAACTGAAAAAATATCTTATTTTATTTAATGTATTCAAGGATTACATTAATGGAAGTACAACTTCAAAAAGATCTGTTACAATGATGAGAAAGGTTAAGCATGTAGGTCCTAAGGAAATCTGGTTGAAGAAGATCTAGCCCCATGTTGTTGCTTCTTCTTCTGCCTCTTCAGTTGTGTGTTTTCTATTTTAAGTTAATCGACGATATTTTTCTAAGCACCTGAGGTAGGAGGAATGTGACCAGTGAAAAATAAACTCTCTTGTTCTTCTAGTCTCTCCACAACATGATGCTCCAAGATTTCTATCAAGTCATCCTTTTCTTTCAGTTATCTCTTCAATTCTCTTCTCTCAGTCCTTGCAGTATGGAATTTGTCTTCCCAAGTGTCTCTTTCCAACTTCATATGGGTTAAGAGCTCTTGATATTCTTCCTTTTTCTCAATAGTGATGGTAGAAGATAAATCAATGAAAGGCTGTGAAGGCTTCTTAATAGGATAAGGAATCTCGAGCTCACAAGCTCTTGTGTTGACCCACTGAGTGTAGGGCTTAAAAGCAACACAATCTTTATTTTCTAGTTGATCCTTCCCTTTTTATGAATACTGTGCCAAGCCTTTATAACTGCTTTTCTCAAATCAAGATTTCCACCCTCATTGAGATAGAAGAATCCTGACACCAAAAGACTTATAGGCCTGTCTTTCATGGGGTAGCCAAACTAACGTCTTGCAAGAGCGAGGTTGTAGTTAATTCCGCCATGTATACTGAGAAGAGGTACATTGGGAAATAATGTCGATGATAACTCCTTTGTCATAATTTGGGTCATACCAATTCATATAAGTATGAGTGAGAGACTTAAGTCATTGAGACCATCTGAGTCTGTCAGGATTTTTAACAAAGAGTCTGGTCTTTGGCAAGTGTGACTTGAACTATCTGTACAACAAAGGTGCACAACACATGATTGTTCTGCTATGCTTCATAGTTCTGTGATGAATTAAATGGTAAGTGTCCCCAAGTAAAGGTGGTACTGGGTTACAACTCAAAAATATCTGGATGGCATTGAGATCAAAAGAGTGGTTGATATTTGGAAATAATACAAGACCATAGACGAGTAGTGCAAAGATAGCTTCAAAGACACTCATATTATTGGCTCTAGCCAGCTCTGTTGCTTTCTCTACCAGGAATTTGGAAGTTAAACCTTTGATTCCTCCCTTGGAAGTGAAGTTGTCTTTTATATATGAAGTTTCCAAATGAAGGTCCTTTGCAATAACCGAGTACTTAGGAATTTCCTCTAAGCCATTGAAAGGAATCTTATTTAGTACTGGCAAACCAATCCAATATGAATAATCCTCTAAAGTGGGTGTAAGTTGATAATCTGGGAAGGTGAAACAGTGGTAGAGAGGATCATAAAATTGTACAAGGGTGTTAAGAATTCCTTCTTTAACATTGGTCTTTAGGACACCTAAGAGTCCTCCATAACTTCTTCTGAAATTATCTGGACAAGAGATCATATGACCTAACTTCCTCAATTCTGTTGTATCAGGATCTTTGAAGTTGTACTTCTTGGTATTTCTTTTCCCAAAATCCATGTTTCAAAACCTATGATATTTGTCATAAAGGTTTTAAGTTCCTTGAAAAATTTTGTTTAGAAAATGATGTTTGAATGAATGTATGAATGTATGGATGCACACATATAACAAACATGGGTTTAAGGGTTCGACGTCATGAGCATGGAGTCATGGGTCTAACCAAACCAAAAGAATATGCACTAGGGGTTTTATTGTTCCTGTAGAACAGGTTCTAATATGGTTTCCAGAGTCATAGATCCATCTTTCGGATATTATCGACACACCGACAACTCGTGAATCAATAATATTCTCAATAGAAGCTCGTCTGAGTGTAGTATTGTGTATTAACTATCTCAGGTCTACACCTGGATAATCACCACACTACATCCTAAAAAGCCAAGTGGGGGTAAGAGGATACTAAAGGTCCTCCGCTTCACAGGCTTCCAAGTAGGAAAAACTAATGACATTACACTACTCGCATGACATTAGTAATTCCAAAGGGGCCTCCACTGAGTGTGATTATATCATATGTCACTCATGCATAAAATTACTCCAAACATGTAACTTTTGATTATATCAATGTCCTATCTTATTTATGTACACTCAAATCCGGGTTAGGATTTGTCTCACTCATAGAGATCAACCAGAGAGCCCAAACAAATAGGATGTATAAAACATCAAGTAAGTGATATCAAAAGCAAAAAATCACAAATATATATGCATGACAGGCTTAATCCTTTTAGGGGGGATGAAATCCATAATTCCCCAGTGAAGTCACCATTTTTCTGTAGCCGCATGAAAAGACTCGCCCTTTTACATGTGAACTTTTAATTTATCCCAAAGGTAGGGAAGGGCAAAAAATATGAATAAACCTGTGAGTGTGTGCAATGACAAAATAATGCACTTGAGCGATCGGGAGTCAAGATTGGTTATACAAAGGGAAGGTATTAGCACCCTAAGTATCTAGAGTATCCTATAGGAACATCTTGCATATATTTTTGTCATTGTTGTTTTACTTGTTGTGTAATGGGAATTTGTTTATTGGTTTTGAATGATTGAATGGGAAATGTTTTTGGTGTTTTTGTAATATAAAGTAAATTAAGACAAAGGTGTAAGAACCTAATGGTTTTGTTTATTATTGTGCTCGCTAAGATCTCGCAATCTTATGCCTACGTATTCTCAAAAGGAAGTTGAGAAATCAGAGCGTTCGTAGTTCCACCTACTAATCGATGGAATTGGGTTTGTTGGGTTTTTTGAGAAAAGACAAATTGTCATCTTAAGGGAGATATCTCACTAATTCACCACAAGCATTTTGAGAAAGAAGATAAAAAGGGAAGAAGCTTTAAACTTAGATGTAGAAAATCCAGAGTAATGCCACATCTTCCTTTAAATAAGTCTTTGCATATTAAGAGAAGGACCTTAACTTGGATATAAAATCAACAAGTATGCGACTTACATCACTTAAATGAAAGAAATGTTTTGTGCCATAATAAGAGAAGGACTCCAACTTCGATTTTGAATCAACAAGTGTGCAACTTACATCACTTAAATGGAGAAAAAAAGTTTGAAATGTTTGATTTATATTGTGGGAAATAGAACAGACATCTCTTAAATAGAGATGACTCATGTCTCATCTCTAGGGGAGTGTTTTGAGTTTGAAGCCAAAGTTTGGCTAGGGTTTGACTTAAAGTTTGAAGGTTTGAAGCCATAAGAGGCAGTGTTGATTTTTGGACTCCAAAATGGAAATCTCGTCTCTTTGAAGAGTTTTGAGTTTGAAGTCTAACTTCCTTGTACAATACCCAAGAGGAGGCTAGGTTTCTAGTTGGAAATTCAACAAGGGAAACATAATCTTTGAACTAAGTTATAGCTGAAGGGTATCCTAATCTTTTTGTGTATAAACAAAAAGGAAAAAGATAAAAAAGTTTGCTCGCTAGGATCTCACAATCCTATGCCTACATATCCCTAAGAAGGAAATCAGAGTTATTGTAGTTCGGACGTAAGCCCGAAGTGTAAAAAATGTCAAGAGAAACTTAACATGGTAAGTTTATTTAAGCTTTTAAACAAGTGTAGTCATCAAGGACGACATGAGCATGAAATGATTAAGCATGATATATCACCATGTGGAAGTGTATCAGAAAAAGAGATATGTTTATCTTGGTAACAGTTTATGAATGAAATACTTGAATGTGTGAGCAAAGATTTAATCTATGAAAGCAATCACAATGAAGTTCAAGTAAGCAAATATTCAAGATGAATCGAGGATCAAATGAATATGGTGAAGGGTAATCAAAAACCCTAATGGAATTTCATAGAGATAAGGATATGGACAAAGCATTCAAACATGGGTGATGGGTGAATCAAGGGCTTTGGGGAATCCAAACTCAAGTGGAAGCTCTAGTTATGTACAAAGGTGTTCTCACAAAGTTGAAAACAAAACCCTAATTTCAAAACAATTAATCCAAGCTTTGTTCAAAGTTCAAAGTTCAATTAATCATGGTATGAAAGGGAAAATAACTCAAGATGACGTGTTATGAACATTGGAGAAGAGTTACCAAAGCATTTTATGGTCCTATGAAGATTTATGATCAATTAGGTCAAGAAATAATCAAGGAAAATCATTTAGAAAGTTTAAAAACACTTAAAAAGGATCATACTTTATCCTAATAAAAAATGATCAAATAAATAGTATTTTTGGAATATTTTTGTGGATTCATAAAATAGGCAAGATAAATAGGAAGTGTGCAAAAAATTGGCTCAAAATAATTATTTTTCCTTGGTGAAATAAATGTGTAAAGTTGTGAAGAAAAAGGAAGAAAATGGGTGATAAAAAAATAGGATGACCCTCCCATGGTTAGAACCTGCGCCCTTGGGGTGGAGGGTTTAAAACAATACCAGCTGAGCCAATGGGCACGTGGTGACAAGGATTGGCTGGAGTAAATAATATATGAAAACTTTAGAATGAAAATGTTTAAAAAATGAAACCCAAAAGGGCTGGGGCGAGGGGGATTCGAACCCCAAACCTCACACTCACAAGCCTCCCAAATACACACCTTAACCACTGGGGTGGTGATACATCCGTGTATCAAACCACACCCAAATAAATATATTTTAAACAAAATCTAGGTTTCAGAAAATGGCGCCACTACCATGCTCGTCTTCTTCCTTGAGTTCAAGAAATTTGAATTTCTGAACTTGCTCGTTTCTCAACTAATTGGTATGATGTAAAAGTGAAAATTGTTGGAAATTTGACAAGGAATTTAATGGAATTATTCAATTTCAATTATATGAAGCGTATCAAACAGAATCAATGTTGACACCACATGAACCCTAACTGAATGTTTCAATATGAAATCTCATACAATCATGATACATGACAACTAATTGAGGGAAAATGATCACAACGTCATGATAAACATGTCTCTAACTTGAATGATCAAAATTGATGCATGAACCATAGAGTTTAGGTTTTGAGAAAACTTACCTTGCAAGTGAGAATCGAATTCTCTGTTGGAGGTGTTACAGAAGTGATTTGATGATCCAGACAGCTTCTTTGACCTCCAAGGAGTGTGTTCCAATGTTTAGAATGGATGGAAACCTTCTGAAGCTTCCAACTCGAATCAATCTGCAACTTGTGATGTGTATGAAGAAAATGACATGTGACTTGGTGATTCTGATGTTACAGTTGAGGTTTGAGTGTTTGGATCACTTACACATGATGTATGTGAAGTGTTTGGATGCTTGGTTTGATTGAAAATGGTCTTGAACTGAGAATTCAAATTTTCACTCCTTTGAGACTTGAAAATTATGGAAAGAGGATGAATGAGAGAAAACAAGATCTTGCAATGTTTTGGTGTGTTTAGAATGATCAAAGTGACCTCTATTTATAGGGAAACTTGATCCGATATTTATGAATTTGAGAGGATCATGATGCATGTTATTATCCAATAGGTGATGTCATGAACCTATTACTTGAAAGCCAAGGTACACATGGGCTATTCTTCACATGGCTTGAATTCTGATCTTTTGAACTTGGCTCTCCAAGGTTTCATCTCATCCCTTGATGTTCTGATCAAGTTCCAATAGATTGGATGATTTTTTTGCCAAGAATCACTATTCCACTTTAAAGCTAGAGGACAAACTTCACCTCATGGTTTTGAAATGATTTTTTTCACATGCCAATGCTAGAAGTCTTGAAATTCAGTTATGCTTTGCAGAGAACATGCTTGTATGATCATTTGGGAGTGGATCTTGTGAAGATTGGAGGCTTGTAAAGCTTATCCAAGTCGTGTGGATTTTGAGATTTAGCAATTCTGTCTTAAAAACCAGTTGTGGCAAGGCATGTTGCAGCATCCATAACTTCTTGCTCAAGTAAGAGATTTTGATGTTCTTGATCATTTTGGAAAGCTGGTATATCATACTTCAACTTTAATGTTTAAAGTTGGTCTTGAATCATTGTGGATCATAGTGAAAAATAACCCTAAAGTTGGCTTAAACACAAGACATATTCTGTCCAAAATTTCTCTAAGTGTTTAGGTTTAAAAGTATGGAACCTCCAACTTCATGACCTTATATCTTTAAATCTATGCATTTTTTAGGAATCCACCCTAATTAACAAAGTTGTAGTATATAACAAGCTCTTCAATTTGATCTTTGGATCAAAGAAAATGGTTACTTGGTTTGGAAGTTACGCCTTTGCAAAGTAGGGTAAAAATCATAAAGTTTTATAACTTAGAAAAATTCAACTTCCTCAATGTTACCCTTCTCACAAGTAACCTCACATTTCTTCAGTTTCCTTGATAAATCATATCCAAATCACATATTAACATCATTATTGACTTGAAGAGACTATGTTTGACCAAAAAACTCCAAAAGTCAAACTTGATTCTGACCATAGTTGACTTTTGTATCAGATGAACCTTGAACTTTGAACTTTTGTACAATTGACTTTTCATCAAAAACCCTAATTTGTGGACTAGATGAATTTGAACTTCTTGCATTGCCTATGAATCAAATCCTTTGGGTTAATCCAATCATATGAAGGGATTAATATAAGGCATTTGAGACCCTTGAAACATAACTTGAGGTTTGGTATCATGCCTTGCTTCAAAAGTCAAACTAGGGATTGAATTAGGTCAAAACCCTAATTAGGGTGTACTGAGGGTCTTGAGGCTTGATGAGCTTGTCATGATGCAATTTTGCACTTGATTATTTATGGATGAAAACTCTTTCATGGATGACAAAGGGACTTGAGATGTTTGAATAAAATGACTATCCCTTTGATAATTCATCTGCTTGAGCTTTAGGGGGATCACCTAACCTGTGAAGCAAGTAAGCACACACATCTTGTACTTGTGATGGGTTAGTGATTCATAAAGACATGTATGTATGTAATGATGAATTTTATGCCAATGATGCAAATGAGGTGGCGTCTTGGGGGTAAAAAATTAGGGTTTGACACATATGCATAAAGTTGAATTAGTCGAGTTGCATTGCATAATGAGTTATATGCATATTTGTTGAGTTATGATTGGTTGATGAGTATGGGTGTGAGAATGTATTGTGGTATACTTTGAATGATGTTGTGTAGAACATGCTCTGGTATTATCCTACCTTGCAGTATATACAAGTTATTATTATATGTGATTTCTCACCCCTTGTTGTTGTTGTTATTGTTGTGGTTTATACTCCTCTTCGCGATATAGAGAAGCAGGTAACTGAGTAACTACTTAGAGTGGAGGATGACATTATGATGTTTCTTTTTTTTCTTTCTGTGTTTAGTTTACGTGCTCTGATATGTAACACTGGGGGAAACATTTGTGATTTATCTTCTGTTTTGTTGAGTAGAGAGTTAAAGTATACTCTCTTGGTTGGTGTTTTGATGATTTGAAGATATTGCATTTATGATTGTGTTTATGTTATAAAGTTTTTAAAATTAAATGATTCATTGATTACATGTTTTGTTGATGAGAAATTTCGTTGCGATGATACCCTGAATGAAGGTGTTGATTATTTTTACAATATGTTAAAGTGTTATATGACATGTATGTTTGGATTTGAGGAAGTGTGACATCCTGTTTTTGTTTTGATGAATACTCTGATTTTCGTATATGTTGTGAAAAACGATGTCTTAAAACAAAGTATAATCGGTTTCTTTAACGGCAAGAAACACACAAGGGTTAGCGTTAACGGGAAAAACAAGAAGAACAACAAGGATTGGTTATAACTGCTATTCTTTACTTTCTCTTTGAATCAAATTACAAGTACTCAAGAATAATAAATAACCCTCTCACCCTAATTAGGATTTGTCACACTTAAGATGAAAGACTAGTATGCTATTTATAACAAACCTAACATACTAAACTAACGGGCTTTTGAAAAATTACCCATTACAAGCTAACTTAGGGTACAAGCTAACTTAAACAATTGGACATAACAAACAGACCCAATTCAAAAACTACATACTAGAACACATTTCAAAAACAACATGTAGGTCTTCGACAACAACTTGTGAGCAGACTTTGACGACATGCTAAACCTCTGCCGGTAATACTAGAATTCGATCCAATATATCACAAATCTCTACCTTGGAACAAACTCTAAAACATCAAGAAACAAACTAGATTTCTTCATGCAGTTTTATCAACTGCATAAAGTGGAAAAACTTGCAACTGGGCAACATCTTGGTGATCGTATCAACAACATTATGATCTTTCAAAACCTTTATCATCGATCTTCACATCAATATTTTCAAGATAAAGAATTATATTGTTGATCATATCCAACTACTCAGCCAACACTTTGTCTTCACTCATCTTGAATGAAGACAAAGTTTGCTTTAGGTAGAGTCGATTCACCAGAGATTTGGTCATGTACAAACTTTCAAGTTTCAACCATAACCCGGATCCTGTAGTCTCCTTTGATACCTGTCGGAGAACCTCATCACCAAGGCTCAACAATAATGCGTTGTGGGCTTTCTCTATCATGGTCATCTTTTCAATTTTCGTTAACGCAACATTCATGGCTGCCTCTCCCTTCAACGCTTCTAAACACCCATGGTTAACTAGCAGGACTTTCATCTTCAAGCGCCACAGACTGAAATCGTTCACTTCGGTGAAATTTTCAATCTCATACTTTGTTAAAGGCATCTTCTCCACGCTCACCGGACCAATTTCTTGTGAAATACGATGCCTTAAAACAAAGTATAACTGATTTATTTAATGGTCGGAAACACACAAGGGTTAGGGTTAACGGGAAAAACAAGAAGAACAACAAGGATTGGTTATAACTGCTATTCTTTACTTTCTCTTTGAATCAAATTACAAGTACTCAAGAATAACAAATAACCCTCACACCCTAATTAGGATCTGTCACACTTAAGATGAGAGACTAGTATGCTATTTATAATAAACCTAACATACTAAACTAATGAGTTTTTTTAACAATTACCCATTACAAGCTAACTTAGGGTACAAGCTAACTTAAACAATTAGACATAACAAACAAGCTCAATTCGACAACTACATACTAGAAAACATTTCAACTACAACATCTAGATATTCGACAACAACATGTGAGCGGACTTCGACGACATGCTAAACCTCTGTCAAAAATACTATAGTTTGATCTAATATCTCACATTATATTTATGCGCGGGGAAAATAGGGTGTTACAGGTCTCATTTATCTAATATGGGAAGTCAGACTCATCAGAGTGTTGGAATATGTCAATAATTTAATATTATATTAGCATTCCAATAATTGTGTGCTCAAATATATTTATTTAATTATATTATCTATTTTACGACACTTAGGTTGCGACGGTTCATCGAAAATCGTCGTCATGTGTATATTATGGCGGTTACTGTAATGCCACGATTTATTTTAATTATTTTTCATAATTAAAATTATATGATGTTGTGCATATATGTATGATTATGTGTGTTTTGGTTGAGGTTGGGTTGCCCTTAGTATTGGGTAGTGACCTTAGAATTATAGAGAATAAAGTATCAGAGGGTGTGTGACCAATTGTGTAGAGCTATGTGGTGTGGATAGTAAGTAATTATTAGTTTAAATAATTTAGTTGGAATTATTTAGATTTAAAATAATCAGTTTAATTATTTTGTTTATTTGAAAATTGGATAATATGAGTGGAGAAATAGTAAGGGCAAGGTGGTCCATTCATGAGGATTAGTAAGGGTAAAGAAGGAAAAGCATATTAGGGGTCTAAGGGTTATTGTAGGAAAAAAGAAGAAAATTAGAAGGGGAATCATTTGTGGTGATCGATCGTATTCTGGAGAAAAGAGGAAAGGGAGAGGGAAGCAGAGCTAGGGCTTAGAGGGCATCTGAAGAATCTTCATCTACGGTAAGGGTGGGGTTCTTTAATCACTTAAGGGATGAATAATGCATGTATAAGGGTAGATAAATCATTAGGTTCATCTCTATGCGTCTCTCTAATTGTCCTGGTAGTTTTCGGTTGCGTGTCGGTGATTCCAATAGTGTGAAAATTGTACAAATTGATTGGCTTGAAATTATGATTTTGTGTTGAAAATGATTCTAAATGATGTGTGTTATTGTTGTATGATAATCATGTGATTATGTGCAATTCTTGAACTGTATGCTATTGAGAATAAAAGGGGACTTTGGGGTATGGACTATGCAGAAACGCAACTGCAGGGTTGCTGATTCGCACACTTTTGTCGGCCGAATGGGGTGTCTCGCCGGGTGAATTGAGAGGCGAGTGAGGGGTGGAAAATAGGAGCCATTGGAAATTGTATGGAGAAGGAATTTTGCCTCTGCTTCGCTAGACGAGCATTGGGTGAAAAAGGAATTCGCCGAACAAATGAGGATTTCGCTGGGCGAACGCCAGGCAAACAGAGACAGTGGTTGGCTGCTTCTGGGACGAATAGAATTTTCTTAAACTTCAAAAATTCATATCTTTTGATCCGTAGGTCCATTTCAATCGCCGTTCGAATCGTTCGAAAGCTGGTTTCACATACTCTTTGTTAAAATTAATTTCAAAACCAAAATTCCAACCAATTGACGTGTTAATTGGATTTTCGTGTATGTTGTTATGTGTTGTACATTGAAAGGGTGAATCCGGTTGTGTGTACGCGTGTTGTAGCTGTGAATTGCTATTCTTGTATGTGTTGGCAGGTACATGCTGCGTGTTGGATAGTTGTGGAGTGATGTATTGACTGATTGTTAGTCATATGCATTTAGTTGTGGTTGTATGTTTTCGTTGTATGCATGCCATGTTGCATAAGTAGTGTGATAAGTCGTGTGCCTATGTGGGGTGTGAGCGTCTTATCCGGATTCTTGAAAATAGAATCGTGTTGTTGTTGTTGTTGAGGTGATCGTGTGCCCATGTGAGGTGTGAGCGATCACAAATGTCGTGTTCCCATATGGGGTGTGAGCGACTGATATAGAAATTTCGACGGGAATTATGATCATGAAAAAGGGATCGAATTGGTACCACGTGCATTGAGCAGAGTCGTGGGTCTCATTGCATTGCATTATGTTGTGTTGTAGTGTATATGATTGTCTGCTTGTGTGGAAAATGCTAGTTGTGCTGATGTTGTGATGATAGAGTGAATTGTGTAATGTTTTTATGTTTTCATATTTATATTATGCATTTCTTATGTTGATTTGAGAATCTCACCCCTTCTATTTGAATGTTACCTCTATGTGGGTAACGTGCAGATAATAAAGATTAGTGCGGAGTTGAAGTTAGTGAAGACGGAGTCTTCTCTTTTATTTCGTTCAGTCGGCGTCTACTCTGATGTGTAACATTGGGGTTTCGGAATGCTTGTCGTTGTTTATTTTATTTTTGTCATCGCTTTATTTACTTGATGATGATTACGTGGTATTAAACATGTTATGCTTTAGTTGAATTTCCGCTGCTATATGAGAAGATTAATTAAGTATGGTTTTAATGATGTTATCTCTTTGTTACATATCGTATGCATGAGCAGATGTATGTTGAATGTAGCATCCTAAACGTTGTATGTGTTATTTTACTCTGATATTCTTTTATTAATTGTCTCGGGGGTTTAGGGTGTTACAGTTACTATGATGATTTTTTGAAACCGCCCTTATTTAAAAAAAATATATGAGGATTGTGACGGTTCCAATCCCAACTGTCGTGAATGTTAAGTTGCGAAATCTCTTAACCGCCTTTGCCCTTCTATTTTTTGGCCAATCGCTTAAAATGGTCTAATGGGCTACGACAGTTGAGCCCAACCGCCCTCTTTTTTGGCACAATTGAAAATTTGTGATGGAGATGAACCGCCTCCCATTAAAAATCAAATAACCGCACCTAATACAAGAAAACACTTGTTCTTCTTCTATTCAGAAGTTCACTTCTTCATAACTAGAAAGTACGAGAAAATAACATTTCGAAAATCTTAACGCAACCACCGCCGCCACTGTAGTATCTCTGTCAGAACGCCATTGCAAAAACCTTTCACGACCAATCCCAGACCAATCTTAACAGGTCAGTTCATAAACCCTTAATCTCTTTTGTGTGTGTTTCTATTAGGTTGATTATCCATGGCCCTGATTCATACTCTCTTTCTCTTGATTCATAAAGTTGTCAACCCTAAATTAGAATCGCATTAAGCTCTTTCTCTTAAACTCTTGAATAGCATAAACCCTAAATTAGAGTCGCAATGTTAGATTTTGTAGACATCATTACCATCAATTGATGCTAGTATTTCACGTGGATGATGTCAATTGATGCTGATAAATAAAATGATTGTCTGTTGTTCATTCCAATACAAAATACCACTACACAGTCCTTAAAATATAAATCCACATGTATTTCATGTGGATCTTGTTGTTGTTCTTACAAGTGATTTATTGTTTCCTAAGGAATTTATTTAGATTGTAAAGTCTGTAGCATTCAAAAAGTAATTAGATATCTGGTTTATCTTTTAAATCTGACGGAGCTCATTCTATCTTTCTTTCTACAATATACAGATAATTAGATATTCGACTTAGTTATGCATTCATTACTGTTCATTCTTTTCTCTCATACTGAAAGCTAATGTTAGAGAAATGTTGTTAGTTCTTAATTTTTGTATGTAAAGTTACTTTCAATTTGTTCATTAAGTAGTATAGTCAATAGACAATATACATAAACTTCATGATTGTCATGTAATGTCATACATACAATTATTTGTATATTTCTATATAGTAATACATCTACATTAAACCATAATCCATAACCGGTTACATCCCTTTCTTTTTGGCCGAATGTTGTGTTGATTTCAGGCTAGTCCGATAAATTCAACAGTTCTAACTCCAAGCAATTAGTTGTTTTAGTTAACAAATATTTTCACCTAGTTTTGAAATATTTATTTTTCTATTAACCCAAAATAAACAAGTTATTGTATAGTTATTTGAAATTCCAGCCATTAAGGCACGACAATAATTAAATCCAAATGGATTATTATTTTGAACTGCATCTTATTGATTTAAAATGAAATGTGTGATAATGTTTCATGGCCTTCATGGGTTTGGTATAATAGGTACTCATTTAAGGTTTAAAGGTTCTATTGCAATTGGGGTTGGACCTATACTAATTAGATATATTTTTCCTTATAATGTTGATTCATAAATATAAACAAGAATATCAATATCCATAATTTTAAATAATAAAATATAACTTCAATTTTTTCAAAAAGATACAGTACATCCATAAGTCCTCGAAATGTTTGATAAGAAGGGTCTAATCTCCTTGATTAATGAACACTTTGTATCATTTATGAAAGTGGTTTGTTTGAGTTGTTCTATTTTCTATGTGATATATTATTTAGTGTACGAAAAAAGTAAATTGGAAATGTTTCTAATGAAGGTGATCTTATCCTTGAACTCTAATATAAGATGTGATATATTACCATATAATTGTCCCATATCAGTTATGATTAGACACTTTAGCTCAGGAAGCAAAATTGCATTTTCTTTTTTTGTGTTTTTCAGACGTGAGAATCGATTTCAATTGTTGCGGCTGCTAGATTCCCATCGTTGCGGCTGCTCATTCATCTTCGTTTTGCTTCGAAAATCAGAATCACATTCCTCTCTTGTTTATTAAGGTATTTATTTTATCTATTTGGCTTTTAGCTGGGAATTATGTTCATATTTTGTTGCAATCATGAAGCTTTTTGATTGAAATGTTTTGGTTCAATTTGTTCGTTTGAAATTTATTTTTTGTTTTTGTTTTTATCAATATTAATTCCTTCATGTAATGGGAAATGTTTAAGTTGATTTAGTCTTCTTTTGGTTTTCTTCTTTCTTTGGTCTAGGCGAATAATACTTGCTATTTTTTATGACCATGGCCATTTAGCATCGATCCATCTAAACCACCTGTCTCTAGGACTTGCTTCAGATAATAAATAATCCTTCTTGTTTTTTCTCTCTGCACTGAATTCACAACATTGCAGATTTATATCTCATACTAAAGATTCGCTTCTATACGTTAGAGTTGCATATCTAAGGTGTTGTATAAACTGCACATTTTCCACCACGGCTTTATAGCCTAGAGGATGAATAAATAAATAACATTATAACTTAACAGAAATGGCGCAAAATACTTATCATTTAAAAATGGAGTAATAGGATGGTAGATTAAATTCGTGTAGTTTTGGAGTGTTTCTCATTGGCTTTCTCTACATGGTATAGCAAAATGTAGCTTGAGTTAAATAAATACAATATATGTATACAAAGTGAAACCAAATTTTGTGAAGGATCGTAGAAGGCTAAAGCGTGAGTACGATAAGTTTAAGGTCATAATCAATGGTTTGCCCGAGTCTGTCCATCGTAGGTAAGATGCTTTTCATGCAAGAGAGGAAATCAAGACCATGAAAGTTCAGAGACAAAACAGGGGAGATAAACATGTTGAACCTATAAAGATTCCGAAAGCAACATGGATGGCTGATAAATCTCATTAGCCTAGGACTTGGTTGAACACTTCATCTGAGCACTCAAAGGGTGACCATGATGGCATCATTCAGGTACTAATTAGCAAGCTTTTCAAATTGCTGGTGCAATATTTGATACTACAAAAAATAGTCGTCAAATGTTTGATAAATTTTATTTTGCAGGGGATGTTGAAACCTCCAAGTGATGAACCACTTATTGGAAATGTTGATGATGCAAAACTTATTGACATGACTAATGTTGATATCCATCTTCCCCTTCTTGTTTATGTTTTTAGAGAGAAACACTTAAGTTATGATCTTAACAAAAATGTTGGAGCCATGAATGCATTGGTTAAAGCCTTGACCATCATGTCTAATGGTCCTTTTATACTCAATATTGGTTGTGACCACTATATCTACAACTCCAAGGTAATGAGGGAAGGTATGTGCTTTATGATGGATCGTGGTTGTGACCGCCATTGCTATGTTCAGTTTCCTCAAAGGGTTGAGGGGATTGATCCCTCTGTTAGATATGCTAATTACAATACTGTCTTCTTTAATGTTAATATGAGAGTCCTTGATGGACTTCAAAGGCCAGTCTATGTTGGAATTGGTTGTCCGTTTAGAAATTTAGGAACTCAAGTTTCTTTATTGACTAAATTCTAGTGGCAGAGTTCCAAGGTAGGTTACTTGCTTATCACCTTGCTTTAAAAAATGGACATCGTCCTAGCACTCTCACCGCACTGCAAGAGCTTCTTATTACCTTAAGTTTTAGCTTATGACTTTGTGTCAATTAGCCTATTACTATGATCGAGCATTAGTAGTATGCATCTAAAATGTAATGTATATAACATGTTTGTATTAATGTATGATATTTCAAGGTAGAATAAATGAAAGATTTCAAGGTTTTGTTATAGTTAAAAACATTATTATAGTACTAGTTAAGCTAATGACAAAATTGTTAATTGAAAAAGAACAAATGAAACATGAACCTTTCAGATATTAAATTTTCTGCTTTTACTTGATTATTAGGTAGAACCAGATTCTTTTAAATTTAATTTGTAACTACTGTCAAATATTAATAAACTTGGAATTTGTTATACTTTATCATTAAATTTACTGGCATTTAAATATTGGACGGTGTCGATTGAGCTGTTTTTGTTCAATTTAGGCTGAAAGAAGAAACACGGGTAATTTTAGTATTTCACTCATATAATTGTATTTTTAATATATAAGTAATGCCTTGTATCTTATCGCTATCTATAACGCGTATTTTTGGTTGTTACCAATGTAGAAAATAGCAAAAAAAAAAGCCCAAAATAGAGGAAAATTGAAGAATCTGCATACACTCGGATCTAAGTCGCTTGCAAAAAAGCAACATGAGTTGGTATGTCTAAATCTATATATTTTTTATCGTATGCCTAATAGTACAAATAATTAATATTTGTGCTTATTTTTAGGAATTGAGAGATGGACGACCATACACAGAGGAGAAATGTATGCAGTATCTCATAAAAAATATGACAGGTCTTTTGTCAATGAAGATGTATACAACAATAATGTAAGTGCAAGTTAATTCTTTTAAAATATTTGTTAGTCTCCTTAAGGTTTAAGAAAAAATCGAACCTTTTGGCATCTGTTATAGGTGGGGAGAATATGTTTAAAAACTGGTTAAAATAATTTGGTAATTGTGACGTGACCACCTTATCGCAAATTGGGTTTTTTCTCACCCAATGGTAGGAGTGGGGTGCTACTTTCTGATTTCTTATTTATCCTATGAAGCTGGAAGGGAAAGGGAAGCTATCTAAAACTAACCTTGCACGCGAGTGTTTAACTGAACAAACGCTTCAGAGATTCGTGGAGTTCGGGGTCAGGTTATACAATGGGGAGTTGTCAGTTACCCATCCTATATGTGGTTATCCACAGGTTGTTAGCATTAGGTTCTGCTTTGTACTTGATGGTGTTTATCTGTTGTGGGTTGGGAGAGTTTTTGAGAGAGAGAGAGTTTTTGTTTGATTTTGGTGAGGTACTGGACCTCAGTTTTGATTAGTGGGAAGGTACTGGACCTAGAGTTTTTGATTGGCGTGAAGGTACTGGACCTAGAGTTTTTGATTGGTGTGCTCGCTAAGATTTCGCAATCTTATGCCTACGTATTCCCGTTAAATATAAACAGGGGAATCAGAGCAATCGTAGTTCCTCCTATTCTAAGGGAGGAAAAGATGTTTTGGTGTCTTGCTCAAAGCCCAAGATTGAAGCTAAATGGAGTATTTATGTCTTGTTCAAAGCACAAGATTGAAGCTAAAAGGTTTGACCGACAGAGAATTTGTCATCTCTAAAAGGAGACATCTCGTCTGTTTATCACAACTGTTGCGTGATTGTTTATAAAGGAGAGTTA
Organism: Lathyrus tuberosus; assembly: GCA_022829125.1. Classification (NCBI taxonomy): domain Eukaryota; kingdom Viridiplantae; phylum Streptophyta; class Magnoliopsida; order Fabales; family Fabaceae; genus Lathyrus; species Lathyrus tuberosus. The sequence goes on from JALAZF010000170.1 coordinate 4,699,243, forward strand.
CTTTAACTAGGATATGTGAATCCAGCAATCCCATAATTTCCTTTATAGGGGATTTGTCCTGAAGGAGAAAACTTTAACTCAGTATTGAGCAATGCCATTTTTCCTTAGGAGTCTTTCATGCTAAGAGAAGGACAATGGCGTGGATGTAAATAATCCAGAGGCTTGCCACTTACAGCAATTAGATGAAAGAGGAAGTTTTACCAGGATAAGAGATGGACGACAGCTTGGATATTTGAATCAACAAGTGTGCCATTTACATCAGTTATCTGGGATTAGGGTTTGTTTTGATTTATCTGTTTTGATGTGTGATAACACAGAGAAATGTCTTCATACAGAGAGATTTGTATTTCCTCTTAGGGGATGTTGATTTTTGTATGCCTTGATCAAAGCCCAAGGTTGAAGCTAAGAGATTGATTTACTCCAATGGGGAAGTCCTTATATAAAGCCTAAGAAGAGGCTGACTCAACAAGAGAGTGTTTATCTGTCTTGTACAAAGCCCAAAATTGAGGCTAAAAAGAGACTAACTCTTTAGGGGATATCATTATACAAAGCCTAAGAGGAGGCTAAAAGTTGACTTTTTCGGGGAAATATTTTGTCTGTTTTGTACAAGGCCCAAGATTGAGGCTGAAAGGTAGTGGACTGACTCAGCTGAGGATTTTTAGGTGTCTTGTACAAAGCCCAAGATTAAGGCTAACCTTACTAAGGAAAATCATTATACAAAGCCTAAGAGGAGGCTGAAAAGAAGATTGATTCTGCTTAGGGATATTATTTCTCAAAGCCTAAAATGAAGGCTGGGAGGAATTGACTCCGCTGGGGAAGATATTTATCCCGAGCTTAAGAGAAGGTTATGAAGATTTTGGCTTTGTTGGAGAAAGTTTATATATGTCTTGTACGAAGCCCAAGATTGAGGCTAAAAGAATGGCCGACTCAACAAGAGAGTGCTTTTATACCATTTGACTCAACAAGAGAGTATGGAAAGGTGATTGACTCAACAAGAGAGTACTTTGAAAGGTGATTGACTCAACAAGAGAGTCCTTTTGAAGCTAAATAGTTGGGAAAATCATTATACAAAGCCTAAGAGGAGGCTGAAAAAGGTCGACTCAACAAGAGAGTGCCTTAAGGTGATTGACTCAACAAGAGAGTGCTTTGTTTGTCAAGTACAAAGCCCAAGATTGAGGATAAAAAGGGTTAAATCATGAAAAGAGTTTCTTAAGAAAGAAGATGGACTCAACAAAAGGGTGTTGTTGGGGCTAATTCTGCTGAGGAAAATTATTATACAAAGCCTAAGAGGAGGCTGGCTTCTGCTGAGGATTATTGAGATCTAGAGGCAGGTCCAAAATGGGGAATCAACTCTTTCTGAGGATTTACAGAAGGGTTGAGGTATCAGATGCCTTGAGGTTCTGATAAAGCTTTATTGGTGGTGATTTGACCCTAGCTGGGGATAATTTAGGATAAAAGACTGAGTTTTAGATCCTGTGGGTTTTATCTCTACTGGAGATTGGTTAAATGACCAGGGTTTTTTCCTGGGTTTGTAGGGAACTTGAGAATGTCTCTGAGATCCAAGAGGGAATTAGACTGTCCAAGTCTACTGGTATGGAAGAATTTATCTTTGTATGATGCCCAAGAGGAGGCTGGTGCTTTAAGGGATGAGAATCAACCCTAAAATTGGTCTGAGGTTTTGACTCTTTGGAAAGACTGCTCTATCAAAGGATGACTAAGTTCTGTCTTATACCTTTAAGATGTCTTCAGGGTCCTTGTATTAAGCCCAAGAGAAGGCATGAGAACTTCTAAGAAGCCGGAGGGTCCTTGTAGAAAGCCCAAGAGGAGGCGGGGATGCTTTTAGGAAGCCTGCGGGTCTAAACCTAAGAAGAGTTCAAGAAAAGTTTCACCGGGAATAATCTTTTCTTTAATGAACAGTTCTAGGGTTTGAAGAAATTCAAGAGAGGTTTCACCGGGAATTAATCCTCTCTGGGGAAACGAACTTCTTTGACAATTTTCTAATAGTGATAGTCTGAGAAAAGTTTCACCGGGAATAATGTCTTTCTCTTTGTTCCATATTGTTTAAGCCCAAGAGAAGGCAAGACTGTATCTGGAATTTCTATGGGGAACTAGTTTTAACTGTATTGAAAGAGTGACCACTGGCTTTATCTAGTTCTAGACCCAATTGTCGGGGAAAAATCTAAACAAATATACAAGTATATATACAGTTGATATATGACAAGTATTTAAAAGGATACGAAAGTAAGACTTAAAGGTGAGCAAGCTTCCAGCAATACAGTTATATATATATATATATATATATATATATATATATATATATATATATATATATGAAAGCATGTAAAGAAAGCTGATAAAAACTTACAGGTGAGCAAGCTTCCATTGTAACAGCTGTATGGTTAGTTGTTCAAGAAATTAAAGAAAGTTTTGATAACAACTATGGATTTGAACCTAAATCAAAAAGTAAAGTTATTTTTGAAAAGAAGATTGGGGCTTAGACTCAAGGAGAGGCCCAGATGAAAAACAGTAATCATACCGTTGATCTGAAGATTGTATAAGGACTTATACAACGACTAAGGCCCAAATTAGGTTTTATTTACAAAGGGATGGGTCTTACAACTCATGGAGAGGCCTAAAGGTTTGAAAAATAAAAGAAATGAGACTTACAACACAAGGGTAGGCCCAGATGAAAATGTTTTGAAAAGCGACGATCGCGCCGAGATTTTGAAAACACAGTGGGACTTATAAATGACTGAGGCCCAAAATGGTTTCCTATACAAAGAGGTTGGGTCTTACACTCTATTAAAGGCCCAAAAGTGTTTATTTTTGTACAAAGAATGGGGCTTACTGTAACACCCCAATTCCCATCGCGAATAAATAATACATAATTAAATCAGAGTAAATAAAATTTTATTTTTCCGACAGAAACAAGGATGCCACAATTAAGGAAAGAAAACACAATCCCTGCTCAATTATTTGATACATAACACAAAATGGAATAAATGTAGAAGGGAAACTTTTTCTATATAAAAGGAAAGGTCAATTATGGAATAAAGCGGAAGATCCATAACGGAATTGTTTTACACATTAAATTGTTTTATAACATCAAAAGATTTATACAAAGTTAATACAAAATATATCCAACCAATGTATACATATATATAACAAAAGCGTTCCCCGACTCCCGTGTTACGTATCAAAGCAGACAGACCGACAAAAGGAAGGAGAACTAATCTTCACAAAAGCCTCCAAGACACAGATCTGCAATTGCCTCATAGAGCAACAAACCATAGCAGAAGGGTAAGAAATAACAACTTAATCAAGATTGCATAATAATATTCAACACATATAAATTCACATGCATAATTATTCTCACCACAAGCATCACATACTAATACACATAGCATATATCAATTACACCAATTCAAACATAAATCTCAACACATACTCAATCAATTCATGATTTTCCACACGTAATCAATCCATTCATGATTTTCCATACATAATCAATCCATTCATGATTTATGCAAATGCAAAGAGACCGACACAACGAATCTATGCAAATGCAAATGCGGTACTAATCCATCCATCATTCTCATCATCAGTTCACTCAGTAACTATTGGAATCATCGCTTGTTACTTAGTGTAACTCCCCGTCGGGAAAACGATGTTCCCCGTCGCTTTAGGTCCTCTTGGTATAAGGCTCACGACGTTTATGGATCGCTTTAGGTCCTCTCGGTATAAGGCTCACGATCCGATCGCTTTAGGTCCTCTTTGTATAAGGCTCACGATCGTCTATAATCATCTCTTTAGGTCCTCTCGATATAAGGCTCACGATGTTATAGCGGATTCCCTCTGGAATCGTTTCGTGGCTCACACCCACTAGGGCACACGACATCACAAGAATGCATATCATGATGCTTGGCATACAATGACTCATGAGATTCAAATGCACACATATACACATCCATAATCATGCATATATAATCAAACACAATACAATGCACTTCATCATAATCCACAAACCACAACAATTAGCATTTTAGCATATACACTCATATCAATTCACATCAAGAATTACTCACCATTAACCACAACAATTACAACAACTTATCATATGCTTCAACATCATATAAACCACAACAATCCCTCAAAACATCATAACAACATACATTGATATTCAATCAAACAATGTATTTTACCACACAACAACATCATTATCACATGCATCAACATCATATAACAGCACACAAGTCATACGATATATATCAAAAGCATATTGCATGATAACACATCAAATACACACTGTTAAGATGGTAAAAGTCAGAAAAATGACACATTTCCAATTTCCCGACATAATTAAATTAGTCAACAATCCCAAAACCATTTTAATAAGAAATAACATTTTATTAGCTTTCTAACGGTACCAAGAACGCCTCGACCCGAGTTACGGATCAAAAGTTATGCATTTTCAAAGAAAACAGAATTTATTGAAATTCCCCAGGAGCGCCCGACGGTACATATTTTCACCCGACGGTGCTCCCTTCGCCTCTGCGTCGCCCGACGATGCAGTGGCATAAAACTCCCAACCAAAACTTAAAAGAGTCAGCAGCGTGACAAGCTGCGCCTCTTGGGCATCGCCCGGCTAAGCAACGAATCGCCCAGCGCCAAAGCGTCGCCCGGCGCTCTGCACCAGAAGCAGAAAATTCTGTTACGAGTTTACACTGTTCCAACCCCCCAAAATCCCACTTTTTCCAACCAAAACATTTTCAATCCATCAAAACAAGTATCAACAATGTTCATGCATATCATACGATCATTCAACACAGTTTATATCGATTTCCGACCGTGAAAACATTGATTTCTATCAATTGTTCACAACTTGGAAAACATATATTTTTCAACCAAACATTCAAACAAATACATACATATACATATACAAGCATGATATAATCGAAACTTCTCACCCTTACCCGATTAATCGTGATTGAAACGGAGGTTTCCTCGATTTTCCTCTTTCTCCTCATCTCTCTTTCTTTCTTCTCCTTTTCCTTCTTTCTTTTTTTTCTTTCTCTTCTTTTTCTTTTCTCTCTATTTCTCTCTAATCTCTATTTATATAAAAATATCTAAACCCTTAAAAGACTATTCTACCCCTCAGCTCAGATATTTCGTAAACGCTCTCAAAACACGAAAAAACATAATAACGATGAAAAATAATATATTGTCAAATAAAATTCAAGAATAAAATGATATAAAAACGAAAATAATTAAATCGACTCGATTAAGTAAATAAGACAAAATGGGGCGTTACAATTCTCCCCCACTTAGACATTTTCGTCCTCGAAAATATAACCGATACGAACAACTCCGGATACGACTCTCGCATCCGACTAACAAACCAACATGCCAACCAAAGGCACACCACGACTAACACAAACTGACAAACCACCTTGCTAACAGTAACCACAACAACAACACGACAACGATGACAACTACAACGACAAGATGCAAAGCCCATACGATGCACTTGATGACCAACTCACAACTCAAAGAATACCCAAGTTTTGAACACACATGTTCACTCTTGAACCGAAACACAACAAGATCGTTACCATCACTGTAGGTAACACTCCTCTAATTCACCACAAGGAATTAGCTACTCGCACTCGAACCAACACAATAGGAACGAAGCAGCAACACAAACAGGAACATAAAGTTCCACGACACAACATCGTTTCAACAACCTCTACATAACCACAATACCAACATCCTTGTCACACAACTCTATTACAACAATGCTACGATTCTCCAATAGGACATATAACCAAACATCCATCTACATAGTAGCCCATGAATAATATTTAAACCTTTCACCTAACACTTCCATTCTGAAACGTCCAATGGTCTCATCACTCTTACATGTTCCCAATGTTCACCCTATGAACTCTTACAAGTCCCACACGCATATACAAAATGTGCCACATCACGCTTCCGCTGCGCACTCTGATTACTCGCAACAATCAAATCCACCAATTTCATATCCAAAGTCTAACTCTTCCTCATATTCACCAAAAGTCACTATTCACTGTTAATATACCCAACCTCACACTCGACTATGTTATCTCACACACCAGACACAAGTCTCTGAACTGCTCAAATAATTTTAATTCTCTGACCATCAAAACAGGCATGTATAGAAACTTCTGACTTAACTCATCACGCACGGCATTAACTTCACCAATAGGATAATTCCAGCTAAAGTCATAACTCATCACAAATTCCAACCATCCTCGCTATCTCATACTCTATCCCTTTAGACCAAACAAGTACTCTAAACTCTTGTGATTACCAAACACCTCGAACCTAGAACGATAAGGATAATACCTCCAAATATTCCAACACAATACAACCGCAACCTATTCCAAATCCATAATAGTATATATCCTTTTATGAATCCTCAAATGTCGTAAAGCATAAGCCACGACTTTACCCTCTTGCGTTAACACACAGACTAAACTCATCAAAGACACATCTCAATACCTCACAACCAGTTTATTAGGATCGCACAGAATCAAAACTAGAGCCATAGACAACTTCTACTTCAGCTCACCAAAACTTACTCACAACGAACATCTAAAACAAACGACTCACCCTTTGCAAGTCCACTGAGATAACAGAAGTACGAACTTAGCAAAGTCTCCCCTAGCCAGCAGTAACAACCAACTAAGCCCAAAAGTTTCTAATCTCTTTAACCAACTTTGGAATCTCTCAATGTAGAACTGCATCTACTTCTGATGGATCCAATAACCATACTCTCATCTGAAATGACATATCCAAGAAAACTAACCCTTTTTAACCCAAATTCTCACTTGAATAACTTAGCATAAAACCTCGTCTCTTTTCAACACTTGTAATTCAAATCTCAAACACTCTACCTGTTCTTCCTCTGAGTTTATAACAGATCCGAATATCCTCAATCAAAGCCATTACGAACTTATCCAAATAAATATGGAAGATACGACTCCTCTACGCCCCAAACATTACATACGCATTACTAACACCAAATAACATCATTGTACGTTGTAATGCCCAACCAAATTCCAAAAGATATAAATTCTTAAAGCTTCTGCAAAAATTTTCACTGGGTAACTGGCTACTCACATACAAGCTTAACCGAGTAAATAACAGCTTATCCCGATGACAACAAACATAACCAGTCACATGAAATCGATCAAAGCCTCAACTCACACAATTTCACCACTCTTATCAAACATTCCAACCAATTGTAATTTCAATCAAACTCAACCAAACCATTCCAGTCATCTATTCATGAAAGTGGACATTTATTCTCAATCGTTACCTTATTCAACTGTTAGTAATCCATACACAATTTCTTCTCTTAACAGTCCAAATTCCATAAATCCCAACATGTAGCAACCACCAACCAAAAAGAACTCTCAAATATTACATACACACCTAAGGGTTTTCTCAAGATTTCCATTAATGCCCTAAAACTCCAAAGACTCCAAACCTCACCAGAACTCTACGTTTTGCTTTCCAAAGTCTCAATACCATTATACACATCATGCTTATTATTCCGTTCAATCATCCTTCCTTTTTGTTACTAACAATACTGGAGCCCTCGAAGACGACACACTTGGCCTCACAATTCTCCTTTCCAGTGAATCTTCTAACCGCTCTTTCAATCTGAGTAATTCTAATACTAACATCCAATATTCCATCCGGAAACACATCTGGAATCACGCACAACTGGCAGCCCAATACTGTGGCCTTTCAGCCAATTTCCAGAACACTATCATCACAAACATAACAAACATCTTAGTTTCACTTCCTAAAAGTCCTTCTACTTACTTAGCGGATCCAAACCTCAAATCTTCCCCTTCGTCAAATTTGAGTTCACACTCTACTCTCTGAGAACAACCTTTAACAATACCCAATCATTCTCTCTCAATGACTTCCCAACTTGACCAACATACCAAAACCTTTAATCTGCCTCATCTTCCGATATTAGAATCTTCATCGACTCAACAAAACGATCTGTAATCCTTTTCTTAATTCCAACCAATTCATTGCACAAACTATCAAAGCCGAAAAGATACGTCTATTCCATCCAACATAATTCCATCTACTATCAACAAGAGATTAAGGGTGATCAGTTCCTCAATTTGTCAATAGACAGACGACAATCATGATGGGGCATAAACCGTCTTTACCAAACTATAATAGCATTCCTTGCATCTTGTACCCAAAACTACCTAATGCACAAATCCTTAGTTGACATAAACCTTACCTCCGCATCCCCTCCGGAACCGGGAACCACACTGTCCAAACAACACTTACAATCTTGCAACCAACAGCACACTGAGCCAACACTCCACAACTGAAGCAACTTGGAGAAGCACCAGCTTCTCCCACACTTATCTCACTCTCACACCTGGAGATAAAGGATTAGAAAAACCAGAAAGTACTGACAGTGTTTCTCACACATATCACATACTAAGGGACAAACGACGTCGACAATATTCAACTGTCACACCAGCTGACTCAACAACTTGGCTGGACAGACCAACCTGCTCTGATACCACTAATGTAACACCTCAATTCCCATCGCTAATAAATAATACATAATTAAATCAGAGTAAATAAAAATTTATTTTTTCGACAGAAACAAGGATGCCACAATTAAGGAAAGAAAACACAATCCCTGCTCAATTATTTGATACATAACACAAAATGGAATAAATGTAGAAGGGAAACTTTTTCCATATAAAAGGAAAGGTCAATTATGGAATAAAGCAGAAGATCCATAACTTAATTGTTTTACACAATAAATTGTTTTATAACATCAAAAGATTTATACAAAGTTAATACAAAATATATCCAACAAATGTATACATATATATAACAAAAGCGTTCCCCGACTCCCGTGTTACGTATCAGAGCAGACAGACCGACAAAAGGATGGAGAACTAATTTTCACAAAAGCCTCCAAGACACAGATCTGCAATTGCCTCATAGAGCAACAAACCACATCAGAAGGGTGAGAAATAACAACTACATCAAGATTGCATAATAATATGCAACACATATAAATTCACATGCATAATTATTCTCACCACAAGCATCACATACTAATACACATAGCATATATCAATTACACCAATTCAAACATAAATATCAACACATACTCAATCAATTCATGATTTTCCACACATAATCAATCCATTCATGATTTTCCACACATAATCAATCCATTCATGATTTATGCAAATGCAAAGAGACCGACACAACGACTCTATGCAAATGCAAATGCGGTACCAATCCATCCATCATTCTCATCATCAGTTCACTCAGGAACTATTGGAATCATCGCTTGTTACTTAGTGTAACTCCCCGTCGGGAAAACGATGTTCCCAGATGTTATAGCGGGTTCCCTCTGGAATCGTTTCCTCGCTCACACCCACTAGGGCACACGACATCACAAGAATGCTTATCATGATGCTTGGCATACAATGACTCATGACATTCAAATGCACATATATACACATCCATAATCATGCATATATAATCAAACATAATACAATGCACTTCATCATAATCCACAAACCACAACAATTAGCATTTTAGCATATACACTCATATCAATTCACTTCAAGAATTACTCACCATCTACCACAACAATTACAACAACTTATCATATGCTTCAACATCATATAAACCACAACAATCCCACAAAACATCATAACAACATACATTGATATTCAATCAAACAATGTATTTAACCACACAACAACATCATTATCACATGCATCAACATCATATTACGGCACACAAGTCATACGATATATATCTAAAGCATATTGCATGATAACACATCAAATACACACCGTTAAGATGGTAAAAGTCTACAAAACGACACATTTCCAATTTCCCGACATAATTAAATCGGCCAACAATCCCAAAACCATTTTAATAAGAAAGAACAGTTTATTAGCTTTCTAACGGTACCAAGAACGCCTCGATCCGAGTTACGGATCAAAAGTTATGAACTTTCAAAGAAAACAGAATTTATTGAAATTCCCCAGGAGCGCCCGGCGGTACATATTTTCGCCCGGCGGTGCTCCCTTCGCCTTTACGTCGCCCGACGATGCAGCGGCATAAAACTCCCAACTAAAACTTAAAAGAATCAGCAGCGTGACAAGCTGCGCCTCTTGGGCATCGCCCGACTAAGCAACGAATCGCCCGGCGCCTAAAGCGTCACCCGACGCTCTGCACCAGAAGCAGAAAATTCTGTTACGGGTTTACACTGTTCCAACCCCCCAAAATCCCACTTTTTCCAACCAAAGCGTTTTCAATCCATCAAAACAAGTATCAACAATGTTCATGCATATCATACGATCATTCAACACAGTTTATATCGATTTCCGACCGTGAAAACATCGATTTCTATCATTTGTTCACAACTTCAACCAAATGGAAAACATATATTTTTCAACCAAACATTCAAACAAATACATACATATACATATACAAGCATGATATAATCGAAACTTCTCACCCTTACCCGATTAACCGTGATTGAAACGGAGGTTTCCTCGATTTTCCTCTTTCTCCTCTTCTCTCTTTCTTTCTTCTCCTTTTCCTTCTTTCTTTCTTTTCTTTCTCTTCTTTTTCTTTTCTCTCTATTTCACTCTAATATCTATTTATATAAAAATATCTAAACCCCTAAAAGACTATTTTACCCCTCAGCTCAGATATCTCGCAAACGCTCTCAAAACGCGATAAAACATAAGAACGATGAAAAATAATATATTGTCAAATAATAGTCAAGAATAAAATGATATAAAAATGAAAATAATTAAATCGACTGGATTAAATAAATAAGACAAAACGGGGCATTACACTTACAATTCAAGGAGAGGCGCATATATAACACTGATCGCACCGTCGTTTTGAAAACAATACTGGGACTTATACAACGACTGAGACCCAAAATTATTTATGTACAAAGTTGGGTTGGGTCTTACACTCTATTAGAGGCCCATGAGTGTGTTGAAAAAGTTTTGTGAGGGTGAAAATAATCAAAACCCTAATTTGATTTTAAAATGCATTTTAATTAAATAAAAATTCAATTAAAATGATTAAAATTATCAAACATGTGTGAAAAATAAGTTGTAATCTTGGATTAATGTTTGAAAAATCATTTTTTATTCATAGAATAATTTGAAAATTATTTGAATTTGTAAAATCAAGAGAAAGAAATATTTTAAGTGTTAAAACAACAAATAAAACATAATTCTTTACAAAAATACTAAATATATGAAATAACTAATATTTTTGTGAAATTTTCCTGGAATAAAATATTTTAATATTTTTGTGAATTTTCAAAAAAATAATCAACAAAAAATAATTAAAATTGAGAGAGAAATTAATTTTTGAATTAATTAACTAAAACCATAAAAATATTAAAAATGGCAAAAAAGTGGAAGGGTAGCAAAAAAGGTCTGGGTGGGGTTTGAACCCACGACCTCATAGCCAAATACACATGCGCGCTACCACTGGGGTGGTGATACATCCGTGTATCAAAACCACCCCTTTAATACATAAGGGTGGCCTGGTTTCTAGGCCTGGCCAAGGCAAGAAACCAAGTTATGGTGGATTTGCATGAAGGTTGTAACTTGCTCATTTCTCCATGGATTGGCACAAAATTTAGGTGCATCTGACCTAGAATTTCATGAGGAATCCAATGGGGCCTTTAGATTTTTCAGAAAATGTCTCTATCTAAAAATTCGATAGTGGTTTCAAAAAATGCCAAGATTTGCATTTTCTATGCTAAAACATCATATACACACTAATAGCATGGTGAATTGGTTCAAACACAACATATATGATATGTTTGAGATGTTTATAATCAGTGGACTTCATAGTAATTCATAATTCAAAGAGTTCAAGTTGTCATGCACTTACCTCTTGGAGCTTCTTGTGCTAACTGTCAAGATCCTTGTGCCAGAAGTAATCCAATGCTTTGGACACTCTTGATTGATCCCTTAGAAGCTTTTAGGATGATCAAAACCAGCTAGAATCCTTAGGAACAAGTTTTAGCTCTTTCTTGCAAAAGGGGAAAAAGTGACCAATATGGCAACTCTCTCAAATGGTGTTCCAGATGAGGGGAACCAATTGGGACAGTTTGAGGATGATATTTGGAGTATGTTTGAGTCTTCGTTTGGTTTTGGAAGTGATTGAATCAAGACATGGCTTGGAAAATGCAGAAAGGTCTAATTTTAAGGTTTTGGAGGTTGATTTTCTGATTTTGGTGTTTCAGATCACAAGTGAGTGTTTGAACAGCTTAGATATGACATATTGGATGTGTTTGGATCATGAGCTGTGGTGGAATTGCTCTCTAACTCAAAAACTTAGAGATGACTTGTAATAAAAGGGTTTTTGGCCTAAAGAAAGAGATTTTGAGGAAAGCATCAGTTGTAGTGCTTTGGTGTACTCAAACTGATCACAATTGAGTTCTATTTATAGTGTGTCAAGTTTGTTTTGCAAGCAATAGTGAATGGCAGCTGGTACAGGCCTTTGGCCAATGTTGATCCAAGGGAATCTTAAGTCTCCTCTAGCCATTGACTTGAGGTTAGGGCACAGGCCTATGATTCTTTGATTCAGTGCTGATTCTTGACTCATTCAGTTAGGAATGTGTCAGTCCATTCCACCTTGATGCATCCATTAAATGCTTGGAAACAAAATTGGAGTCTTTATGCACTTTTTAGCCTTTTTAGGTTTGTTATGGCTATGTGTAGATTCTTGGACTTGGGAGGCTTGGGGATCAGATCATTCCCTTTTGATTTTATCCTCTGTGGTGTCCAAATGGATGACAAGGCTTGGAGTTGTCCACATTTTCCAAATCGAACAAAATGCCAAAATCTGCCTTGTACAAGACAGTTGGAAATGGTGATTTTGAGGGAATCATATCTCCTTGCTCAGGTTGAGTTATGGGAGGCTCTTGTGCTTTTTAGAAAGCCCTCATATGATACAAGACATGTGTGATCATATTTTGTTTTTAAACTATGTGGATCCAACTAAAAAATCCTCATGAACATTGATGTCCAAGGCTGGTAACTTAGGCAGATTTTCACAAAGTGTTGGAAAAATGCAACTTTCTTCATTTTTGTCATTTTGATCAGTCCATAACTCAAAATCCATGAGTAATTGGAGTTTCTTGTAGTTGAAGCTTTTGTAGAATGTAGGAAGACCTACAAATCAGGCTTTGGATCACCCAAAATGGCTGCTTGGATCTCAAGTTATGATCCTTGGAAGTTGGTACCAAAATCACTTTTGTTCCATAACTTAAAAAAATTTTGGTTTCTCAAGGTTGCCCCTTTTGTAAGAAACCTCACTTTTCTTGATTTTTCATAATGAATGGTGATCAATACCATACATTAACATTAGTTTTTACATAGGGGAACCATATTTGTGAAAAATTCCAAAAAGTCAAACTTGATTTTGTGCACGGTTGACTTTTTATCGGATGAAATCCAAACTGTGCGATCCTTTGTGAAATCAAGTACTTGACCTAAATCAAACCTAATGGATGGATTCCATAGGTGTTATAGGGTGTATTGAATCATGTCCCAAGGTTTGGAAGCATGTCTTGGTCAAAAGTCAAAGATACAGTTGACTTTTTCCTCAAAACCCTAATTGTGGTCCAGATGAAATTGAAACTTGTGAATCAAGCTTCTTGGATTAATCCATTGTTATAAATGGATAAATGTGGTGCATTTGAGGCCCTCAAATCATGTCTTGAGGTCTTGGCTCATGCTTTTCCTCAAAAGTCAACTTAGGGATAAATTAGGTCAAGAAACCCTAATTCCTGATTTTTGGTAAATGCATCCCATGAGGTTAAATTGGCTTCATGATTGGGTCCATGAGGTCCCTTGAGGTATCTTGGGTTGTGTTTTGAAGCATTTACTCATTCCTAGAGGAAAAATTTCATCTCGAGGCCTTGGTCGACCAAAACCCTAATTTGGTGACACTGGCGATCTTGAGGCTTGATCCACTGGGAATGTTGCAACTTTGTGCTTGATTCTTGATGTGGGAGTCCTCTTGATCCTTTGTGGGTGTTTAAGAGGTTAGAAAAATTGAATATCATGTCATTTCTTGATTGATCATTTGTCTAAGTGCTCGGAGAGGGCTCAAAACCCTAATTCTTGATTGTAGTGATTGCTCAACAATCCTTGAGGAGATTGAGGAGGCATGATGGCACATCCATATTGTGTTGATGATTTGCACAATGATGGGAAATATTTGTGGTCAAAATTTGGGGTATGACAGATGCCCATATTTAATCTTCTTGGACCCGAAGGTGTGAATGGCGAAGGTATTCGGGTATTCGGGGTGCAAGAGGATTAAATATCGGAATACCCGAAATTTTGACAGTGGTTATGAATGGTAGTTTGCCCATCCACCTTCCTTTGCTAAGCAGTAATGTTTAGAAAAGGGTAAAACTTCCCCTCGATCCTGGTTTTCAGCCACGAAACTGGTCTTAGTTTCTTTTGAAATAAACTTCCCCTCGATCCAGGTTTTTACCCACGGAACTGGTCTAAGTTTCTTTTGTCAATAAACTTCCCCTTGATCCTGGTCTTCAGCCATGAAACTGGTCTCAGTTTCTTTTGCAATAAACTTCCCCTCGATCCTGGTCTTCATCCACGGAACTGGTCTTAGTTTCTTTTGTCAGTAAACTTTCCCTCGATCCTAGTCTTCAGCCAAGGAACTGGTCTCGGTTTTTTTTTGTTTTTTTCAAGTTCCTTCCTTGATAAGGGACGCTATTTGTAGCGGCCTTCATCAAACTTCTCGCCATATTTTCCTGGGGAGACGCCATTTGACGGAGTTGTAGAGGTGTACAAACTTCTCTGTTGGAGATGCCATTTGTTGACTCTACTAGGGAAAAACGAGTCTCTTGAAAGACTGCTTTCTGCTTGGAGATACTACATCATACTTTCTCTAAGATCTTCTCGGAGAAATGCCATGTGATGCAATCCAATTTTGAGGTGTTGATGACTTCATTAGCATCGAATTTCTTGGGAGAAAAACTGATGTGTTGCTGAGAGTCTTTTAGTTGAGAAGCTTTCTCTGGGGATTTTCCTTAATCCGAGAAAGCGTAAATATCATCTTCAATGGTGAAGAGTGACGTTTTTCGAATTTCTTCTTGCCTTTTAGATGTTCAAGTTATCAAAGTGGTCGAGGACCGTCTCCAATCCAGAAATAAATTGGGGGAGAGAGATTGTTCAGACAAAACATTTCCTGACGAGGAAATAATTGACAACTCGGTTGATTAGAGGACTTTACCACTTGGGGGTAGGACTGACCAGAGTGATAGTGATGCAATATGAATATGAGTATGAATCAATAATGCATAATGTATGTATGTTTATGCTGACAAAATTGATAAGACATACAGACTAATAGATGAACACGACTGGATACTCAGCCACGGCGAGGGACAAAAAGTATCAATGTTCCAAGATAGCAATCCTGCCTTGCTTAGGAGAGACGGTCCCTGTGGGGAGAAAGAATTGTTCAATCGGTCTTAGGAGGTATGTACTCTGCCGGGGATGTCAGATGAAACATGGTTTCTAACACAGTTGATCCTTCATTCAGGCGTACTGGTTTAGAAGGAGTGCTTTGATTCTGCACTTTGAGGTTCAACCACCTTCGGAGAAGCGATCGATGTTCTTTCGATGTTCAACAGTCAAAAGAATTGCCATCTTTATTTTAAAAGCCAAAAATTTTGACAAGTAAATTCATTTTTGTTTTATTTCAAGAATCATTGATCATGTTAACAATGTCAATATGTAAAGCTAAAACAAGTAAGAATTGCAAACAAAAGCACTAGGGCTCAAATTTCATTGATAGGATGGAAATCAGCCAAGCGCGTGATCCCATAGAGTATTTACAAAGTTAGAAAATGGTAATTTAAGGGAAAAAGGCTACATTGAAACATAACGACCGTTATTCTTCTACCAACTTGGAATTCTGGACATCCTGAGTTTCTGTCGAAGATGACCTTGACTGGAATTTTCTTGATGGATGGCATTACCGTAGGGGATTTAACCTTGTTGAACGTAGTTACTTTCCAAGAATCCCTAACTTTTTCCTGGATTGTACTTTTGAGATTTCCAATCCATCGGGATGATTTTTACTTATGTTTCTTATTTTTTACTAGATCGCCCTTTCGGGTTTTCAATCTACCGAGACTTTTTTTTTGTTTAGGAAAAGTATTTCTTGACTACGTCAACATTTGTGGGGTAGGCAAATTCCTCTCCATCCAAGGTTACGAGTCTCAAGGCACCGCCTGAGAAGGCTTTCTTGACCACATAGGGACCATCATAATTCGGAGCCCATTTGCCTCGGGAATCAGTGAGAAATCATTGTATCTTCATGAGCACAAGGTCTCCTTTTCTGAAGACGCGAGGTCGGACCTTTTTGTCAAACACCTTCTTTATTCTTTGCTGATACAACTGACCATGACATAGTGTCGTTATTCACTTTTCTTCGATTAGGTTCAGTTCATCGTGTCGACTTTGACACCACTCTGCTTCTGTGAGCTTAGCTTCCATCAATACCCTGATCGATGGGATCTCCACTTCTATGGGGATCACTGCCTCCATATCATATACTAGAGAGAAAGGGGTTGCCCCTGTTGAAGTGCGGACAAATGTGCGATAACTGTGAAGACCAAAAGGCAGCATCTCGTGCCAATCTTTGTAGGTTACAACCATCTTTGAATGATCTTTTTGATATTCTTGTTAGCCGCTTCTACCACTCCATTCATCTTGGGTCAGAAGGGAGATGAGTTATGGTGTTCGATTTTGAACTCAACACACAACTCTTTCATCATCTTATTGTTCAAGTTAGATCCATTATCAGTAATGATCTGGCTTGGAACACCATAACAGCAGATGATATTGTTTTTGATAAATCAGACCACCACTTGTCTGGTTACATTGGCGTATGACACTGCTTCGACCCACTTGGTGAAGTAGTCAATGGCTACCAGGATGAACCGATGTCCGTTTGAAGCTTTGGGTTCGATCATGCCAATCATGTCGATTCCTCAAATGGAAAAAGGCCATGAGGAAGAAAGAACTTTGAGATGTGTTGGAGGTACATGGTTTTGTCTGAGTATATCTGACACTTGTGACATCTCTTCATGTACATGTAACAATCGGATTCCATGGTCTACCAATAGTATCTTGCTCTCAGAATTTTTCTCGCCATTGTGTGTCTGTTGGCATGAGTTCCAAAGGATCCTTCGTGAATTTCTTTTATCAGCATGTTTGCTTCTGGTCTGTTTATGCATCGGAGCAAGACCATGTCGAAGTTTCTCTTATAGAGTGTATCACTGCTCAGGAAGAAGGTGCCTGCCAATATTCTGAGGGTCTTCCTATCTTTTCTTAATGCCCTAGGTGGGTACTCTTGTCTCTGAAGGAAGCATTTGATATAGTGATACCAAGGTTTGTCGTCTATGACTGCTTCGATCGCGAAGATGTAAGCGGGCCTTTCAAGGCGCATTATGTCAATCTTAGGTACGTCGTTCCATTGACCTATACTAATCCTGGAGGAGAGAGTGGCTAGTGCATCAGCCATGTGATTCTTTTCATGAGGGATATGATGAAACTGAATCCTATTCAAGAAAGCTGCAAACCTTCTCGCGTAATCTTTGTAAGGAATCAGTTCTGATTGGTCTGTGTTCCAATCTCCTTTGATCTGATTGATAACCAAGGCTGAGTCTCCATACACATCCAAGTTCTTAATTCTCAAGTCAATCGCTTCTTCGAGACCCATGATACAAGCTTCGTATTCGGCCTCGTTGTTTGTACACTTGAATGTCAATCTGGCAGTGAAAGGAATGTGGGTACCCTGAGGTGTTACGATGATTGCCCCAATTCCATTTCCATAATTGTTGACAGCTCCATCAAAGATTAGTTCCCATTGGGAACCTGGTTCTGGCCCTTCACTGTGTAGTGGTTCATCTCAATCTTTCATTTGGAGATACATGACATCTTCATCTGGGAAGTCAAATCCAACTGATTCCTAATCGTCAATCGGTTGATGAGCCAAATGATCAGCTAAAATACTCCCTTTCACGGCTTTTTGAGCATGGTACTCGATGTCGTATTCTAATAACAACATCTGCCAACAGGCGATCCTTCCCGTGAGAGCAGGCCTTCAAAGACGTACTTGATTGGATCCATTTCTGAGATTAACCAAGTAGTGTGACAAATCATGTACTGGCGAAGACGTTTGGCCGCCCAAGCCAGAGCACAGCAAGTTTTTTCGAGCATAGTGTACCGAGTTTCACAATCAGTAAATTTCTTACTTAAATAGTAGATGGCAGACTCTTTTCTTTTTGTTTCATCTTGCTGGCCAAGTACAAAACCCATGGAGTCTTCCAAGACTGTTAAATATATGATCAGTGGTCTTTCTTCCACTAGAGGTGACAAGATAGGTGGATTCAACAAATACTCCTTGATGCTGTCGAAGGCGGTTTGGCTGTCTTCTGTCCATACGCAATCCTGATTCTTTTTGAGTAATTTGAAGATTGGCGCGCATGTCGCGGTCATGAGGAATATAAATCAGGAAATGTAATTCAAACGTCCCAGGAATCCTATGACTTGTTTCTCAGTCTTTGGAGAAGGCATTTCTTGAATGGCCTTGACTTTGTCAGGATCAACCTCAATTCCTTTCTGGCTGATGATGAACCCTAGCAGTTTTCCTGAGCGGACACCGAACGTGCACTTGTTAGGATTCAAGCGGAGTTTGTACTTTCTCAGACGCTCGAATAGTTTTGACAAGTGGGTCACATGCTCCTCTTCTGTTTTAGATTTGGCAATCATATCATCGACATATACTTCGATTTCTTAGTGCATCATGTCATGAGACAAAGTTGTCATGGCCCTTTGATAGGTTGCCCCGGCGTTTTTCAAACCGAACAGCATTACCTTGTAGCAAAAACTGCCCCATGGGGTGATGAATGAAGTTTTCTCCATGTCTTCCGGCTCCATTTTGATTTGATTATAGCCCGAGAATCTATCCATGTAGGAGAAGACTTTAAACTTTGTTGTACTGTCTACCAGCATGTCTATGTGCGGTAAGGGAAAGTCATCCTTTGGACTGGCTTTGTTTAGATACCTGTAATCTACACACATTCTGACCTTTCCGTCTTTTTTCGGAACTGGTACTATGTTGGCTAACCATTGAGGATATTCTGAGGTGGCGAGAAAACCCGCGTCAATTTGTTTATGTAATTCCTCTTTGATTTTGATGGCCATGTCTGGATGAGTTCTTCTCAACCTTTGTTTTACCGGTGGACATTCTGCTTTCAACGGTAAATGATGTTCCACGATGCTGGTATCCAACCCTGGCATGTCCTGATAGGACCAAGCAAATACATCTGGAAAATATTTGAGAAGTTTTATCAAATTTTCTTTGACAGTTGGACTGAGCAGTGCCCCAATCTTGACTTCTTTTCTCTCTTCTTCTAAACCCAAGTTGACCATTCCCAATGGCTCTTTGTGAGTTTCAATGGACCTTTCTTCTTGTCTGAGTAATCGGGAGATCTCTTCTGGAATTTCTTCATCTTCTTCTTCTTCAGCCTCAAATACCGGGAATTCAAAGTTGGGAGAAGGCATTAGATCGTATGTTTCAATGGGGTTTTAAACAAGCAATCTGCATGACGTGATGATTTATTTTTAGAAGAGATAGAGAGAAATGCAAGAGTGTGTGCAATGTATTTTCTGAAAAATGCTTGTTTTTTTATTTATTTTTGGAATGTTTTAGTATTACCATTTTCTAAAAAACGAAAAAAGAAAACAACAATGGATGCGGGAATGACTGAACGACGTTATTTATTTATGATTTTGTCGATTCTTGAAACTACAGCCCTACAAAACAAAACTCTGTCACTTTGGGCGAAGCAAAGAGGGACATTTATAGAAAAGTGAGCCCTATAAAAACATCCGTTTCACCTGGGCAGGGTGAAAGGTAAAGACGACAATTACTTAGACTTATGGATGACTTTCGGAACATCGACAGCAACCCATTGACGGCGAACTCCTCGGTGAATCACAAAGTGTTATACCTTCTTTTTTTATTTGTCCTTAGAAATGACGCTGATTTCTGGCGGAGCAGGATCGTTGGAGTCTTCCTCCCATGCAGAGTTATCATAGACAAACTCTTCTGTTGTATCTTGCACAGTGTTTTTACTCTCAGGCGGATCTCCCCGTCCAGTTGGCTGGATGTCTTCGAGCCTGATACGAGAGCTTTTATGAGTGGTGTACTTGACTAAGAAGTCGTACTTGCCACTCGGTTATCCTAAAGTGTCCCATACTTCGGTGGAACTGGAGGAGTCATCTTTCTCGATGACGTTGACCTCAGGAAAGGCGTAGTTGATGAACTCTTGTCCTGCAATCTTGACAGATTAATTGTTGTGCTGGATATCTTTAGAATGTCCTGAGTAATGATCCCATGATTTGTTGGGGACGTAGACATTCTTTTCAATGATGCTCAGCTGATATGCATCGTTTGGCTGACTCTTTTGCCCCAAGTCTTCTGGGTACGGCTTCCAGATAGGCAAGTCATCCATTGGGTCATAATAGTTATAGTAAAAGTTGTCTTTCATTAGAGTGTCCTCCTCTAATTAGTTTGGTGGAGCACGACATCCTTCCGGATCACAATCTCCGTACATCATCTTGATGTCTGATCTTGGTGTATATCTCATACTTTGTGTGGGATAGCAAAATGGTGTATGCATTTCTTCCTGAGACATATAACCGTCCTCGTTGAGATAGGACTTCCACTCTTCATCTGTATCGGAGAAATCACCCTCATTGATGGTATGTACTTCTTAAGACACCGGGTGAAGGAAACCTTCAATGTGGAAGAAGTCCTTTATGGGATGAAAACTTTCATCGTTGGTAGCAGTTGTCATACTCCAAATTTTGACCACCAAGATTTCCCATCATTGTGCAAATCATTACCACAATATGGATGGACCATCATGCCTCATCAAGAATTATGGTTTCAAGCCCTCTCAGAGCACTTAGACAAAGGATCAATCAAGAAATGACATGATCTTCAACTTGTCTAGCCTCTCAAACACCCAGAATGGATCAAGAGGACCCCCACATCAAGAATCAAGCACAAGGTTGCAACATTCCAAGTGGATAAAGCCTCAAGATCAACAGTGTCACCAAATTAGGGTTTTGGTCGACCAAGGCCTCCAGATGGAAATTTTCCTCTGGGCATGAGCCAATGCCCCAAGGCACAACCCAAGATACTCCAAGGGACCTCATGGACCCAATCATCAAGTCAATTTAACCTCAGGGGATGCATTTACCCAAAAATTAGGAATTAGGGTTTCTTGACTTAAATTACCCCTAAGTTGACTTTTGGGACAAAACATGAGCCAAAAACTTAAGACATGATTTGAGGGTCTCCAATACACTACATTGATCCATTTGAAACAATGCATTGATCCAAGAAGCTTGATTCACAAGTTTCAATTTCATCAGGACCACAATTAGGGTTTCGAGGAAAGAGTCAACTGTACCTTTGACTTTTGACCAAGACATGCTCCCAAACCTTGGGACATGATTCAATACACCCTATAACACCTATGGAATATATCCATTAGATTTGATTTAGGTCAAGAGCTTGATTTCACAAAGGATCGCACAGTTTGGATTTCATCCGATAAAAAGTCAACTGTGCACAAACTCAAGTTTGACTTTTTGAAAATTTTCACAATTGTGATTCCTTTACCCTAAAACAATGTTAATATGTGATTTGAATCATCATTCTTCAATAAAAATCAAAGAAAATGAGTTAAATTGTAAAAGGGGTAACCATAAAAAAACTTAGAATTTTTATAAGTTATGGAAAAAAATGGCTAGGGTACCAACTTCCAAGGACCATAACTTGAGATCCAAGCAACCATTTTGGATGGTCCAAAGCTGGATTTGTAGCTCTCATTACATACTTTAAAAGTGTCAACTACATATCATTCCAATTCCTCATGGATTTTTAGTTATGGAGTGATCAAAATGGCTGAAAACATAAAAATGACACTTTTCCAACACTTAGTGAAATTTTCACTAAGTCAAAATCTGCCTTACTTTTTCCCAAATGTAGGGACATTTTTCACCTTGATCCAAGTCAAACCAGGTCTAGGGGTGGACATCAAAGTTGAAGCATGCCATGAGGGCTTTCCAACAAGTACCAGATCATCTCCAAATTCCATCTGAGCAAGGAGATACAGCCCTTGGAACATGGCATCATGAACTGGTTTCTACAAGATAGAATTTGGGCATTTTGCTCGATTTGTCCAAATCTGATATATCCAAGCCTTGTCATCAATTTGGACACATCTGAGGATAAAACAAGAAGGTAATGATATGATCCCCAAGCCTCCAAAGTCCAAGAATCTACAAGTAGCCATGCCAAACCTAAAAGGGCTAAAAAGTGCCAAGACTCCAATTTTGTTTCCAAGCCTTTAATGAATGCATCAAGGTGGCATGAACTGAGCCTATTCCAACTAAATTCAGTCAAGGCTTATCTCTAAACCAATGCTACAAAACCTGTGCTCTAATCTCAAGTCAATGGCTAGAGGAGACTTGAAATTTCATTTGATCACTATTGGCCAAAGGCCTGCTGCAGTTGCCATTCCCTATTGCTTGCAAAACAAACTTGCTCTACTATAAATAGAGCTCATTTGTGATCAGTTTGAGTACACCAAAGCACCCAAACTGATGCTTTCCTCAAAATCTCCACTTTCACTCTAATTTTTCCTTCCAACTCAAGTCACCATTGGATTTTGAGTTTGAGAGCAATTCCAACCAAACCAATCACACACACATACCTCATATATACTATATAGAAGTGATCCATAATACAAAATCACATCTGGAACATTAGATTCTCAAAATCACCAGTCAATTGCTCAAGTTCTTGACAGATTTGCAGTTGGGGTACCATCTCAAGTTCCAGATCATTTCCATTCATTCTAAGCATTCAAACACAATCCTTGGCACCTAGGGAAGCTGTCCAGATCATTGGAACCTAGCTGTAACACCTCCATCACCAAACTCGATCACCAGCTGCAAGAGGTAAGCATGAACTCTTCAAACTCCATGTTGCATGCATATTTTACTGCACAATATTTTTGCCATATGTTCCTAATCATGTATGGAGTGATAACCCTGAATCAATTGCCATGAATCAATCGTGTATGTAATTTCATTGTGTTCATGTTGAAATTAGGGTTTTTGAGGTTTTCTTCTGATTTCTCACTCAATACTTAATATAAATGCAATTAATCTATATGGTTGTGATCCTTGTTCAAAAGCGAACAAGATTGGTGTTTGAATCGTGCAAAACCATTGAGAAATCATGGAGAAAAGTGAGAAAACGCAAATCTGGAAAAACATGGCACGCGGGCAAGAACTTGGTGTTCTTGGCGCCCTTTTTCAAATATTCAAATATTTGAATTTTTGTTATTTTTGTTAATAGACTCAAAAATTAATTTCTCTCTGAGTATTTATGTTTTTGAATTTATTCTTTTTCTCAAAATTCACTAAAATGTTTAAATATTTTATTTCACAAAAAATCCAATTTATACTATTTATTTAATATAGTTAGAATTTTTGTGATTAATTTCGTTTTATTTGTTTTTAAACATTTTTTAATGGAATTCCCACTTTGATCTTTCAAAATCAATTGAATTTTAAACTTTCACATGATTAAACATGATTTTTCAAGATATTTTCCAAAGTGTATAACTTGTTTTTGAATATATTTGATATTTTATCATTTACTATTTAAATTTCCTTTGAAAAATAACATTTTTAATTTAAAATTAGGGTTACCTCTTGATTTTAAATTTTCAAACACTTTTGGGCCTCTGATAGAGTGTAAGACCCAATCTTTTGTAAAAACAAACCATTTTGAGTCTGGGATGTTTTATAAGTCCTACTGTATTTTCAAAATCACGGCGCAGTCGTCACCTTTTAAAACAAAATTATCTGGGCCTCGCCTCGTGTTGTAAGTCCCATCTTTTTTTAAAACACTGTTGGGCCTCTAATAGAGTGTAAGACCCAATCCTTGTTGTACATAAACCATTTTGGGCCTCAGATATTGTATAAGTCCCGACACGATCTCGGCACGATCGCCGTTTTTAAACAGAAATCTTTGGGCCTCTCCTTGAGTTGTAAGCCCCATCACTTGTACAAAAATGATCTTTGGGCCTCTTAAAGAGTTGTAAGACCCATCCCTTTGTACCGAAAACCTTTTTGGGCCTCAGTCGTTGTATAAGTCCCGATACAATATTCAAAACAACGGTGCAATCACTGTTAAACCCTGGGCCTCTCCTTAAGTATAAGCCCCAACAATCTTTTCAAAACAACTTCTCTTTTGATTTAGATCCAAATATACAGTTGTTATCAAAACTTTCTTTAATTTCTTTGAACAACTTACAATACAACATGGAAGCTTGCTCACTATTATAAAGTGTCAAAGAAATTCTACTCCCCAGAGTTGATTTATTCTCGGTGAATAACATCTCTTTAGTTTCTTCAAACCTCAGAACTTTCACTAAATGATCTATTCTAGGTGAATAGAATTTCTTGAACTTTTCTTGGTTTGGGACCCACGGGCTTCCTAAAAGCATCCCCGCCTCCTCTTGGGCTTTGTACAAGGACCCTCCGGCTTCTTAGAAGTTCTCATGCCTTCTCTTGGGCTTAATACAAGGATCCTAACGCCTCTTAAAGGTATAAGACAAAACTTAGTCATCCTTTTCTAGAGCAGTCTTTCCAGTGTCAAATCACAGATCAATTTAGGGTTGATTCTCATCCCTTAATACCCAGCCTCCTCTTGGGCATCATACAAAAGATAAAATTATTCCACACCAGTAGACTTGGACAGTCTAGATCCCCTTGAGTCTCAAAGACATTCTCAAGTTCCCTACGAACGTAGGAGGAACCCTGATCATCCGATCAATTCCCAGCTCAGTTAAAACCCAGTCTCTCTCCTAAAAATTCACTAAACCAGGGTTAGTTTATCATTAGTATAACACTATCCCAAATCAGAACCTCAAGGCATCTGATGTCTCAACTCTTCTGGAACCCTTAGCAAGAGTTAATTCCCCACTTGAAACTGCCTCGGGATCTCAATTATCCCCGGGAAGAAGCTAGCCTCCTCTTAGGCTTTGTATAATGATCCTTCCTCAGCGAAGTTAGCCTCCTCTTGGGCTTTATACAATGATTCTCCCCAGCGGAGCTAACCTTTTCAAACTCTCTTGTTGAGTCAATCATTTTTTAAACTCTCTTGTTGAGTCAATCACTTTTCAGACTCTCTTGTTGAGTTAATCATGTTTTAGACTCTCTTGTTGAGTCAATCACCTTTTCAGACTCTCTTGTTGAGTCAACATTTAATCATTTTTTAAACTCTCTTGTTGAGTCAATCACTTTTCAGACTCTCTTGTTGAGTTAATCATGTTTTAGACTCTCTTGTTGAGTCAATCACCTTTTCAGACTCTCTTGTTGAGTCAACTTTTTTAGCCTCAATCTTGGGCTTTGTACAAGATAGAAAAACACTCTCTGGTTGAGTCGATCTTTTCCAGCCTCCCATTTGACTTGGTATAAAGATTCCCCCTAGCAACAATTAGCCTCCTCTTAGGCTTTGTATAATGATTTCTCCAGCTTGTTCAGCCACAATCCTAGGCTTTGTACAGGACAGATAAAAGCACTCTCTAGTTGAGTCAAGCCCTTTTAGCCTCAATCTTGGGCTTTGTACAAGACATGAATCTTCATAACCCTCTCTTAAGCTCGGGACAAACATCTTCCCCAGCAGAGTCAATTCCTCCCAGCCTTCTTCTAGGCTTTGAGAAATACTCTCCAGCAGAGTCAAACTTATTTTAGCCTCAATCTTGGGCTTTGAACAAGACACTTAAAAATCCTTAGCCGAGTCAGTTAAATTTCCCATTTTTAGCCTCAATCTTGGGCTTTGTACAAGACAGATAAAGATTTCTTTCCTACATAGTCAGTTTCTTTTCAGCCTCAATCTCGGGCTTTGTACAAGACACATACAAACCTCCCCGGCGGAGTCAAAATCCCTTTTAGCCTCCTCTTAGGCTTCGTATAAATGATATCCCTAAAGAGTCAGTGTCTTTTTTGCCTCAATCTTGGGCTTTGTACAAGACATAAAAACACTCTCTTGTTGAGTCAATCATTTCCAGCCTCCTCTTAGGCTTTGTATAAGAACTTCCCTAAGCGGAGTCAATCAACCTCTTAGCTTCAACCTTGGGCTTTGATCAAGGCACACAAAAATCAACATCTCCTCAGAGGAAGTCCAATCCCTCTTTAGAGATGACAAATTCTCTCTCGGTCAAAACCTTTTAGCTTCAATCTTGGGCTTTGAACAAGACACCAAAATATCTTTTTCCTCCCGTAGAATAGGAGGAACTACGATTGCTCTGATTTCCCTGTTTCGTTTAAACGGGAATACATAGGCATAAGATTGCGAAATCTTAGCGAGCATACTAATCAAAAACTCTAGGTCCAGTACCTTCATACTAATCAAACTCTAGGTCCAGTACCTTCATACTAATCAAACTCTAGGTCCAATACCTGCATACTAATCAAACTCTAGGTCCAGTACCTTCATACCAATCAAAACTTAGGTCCAGTACCTTACCAAAAACACCCGAACATCAACAAAAACTCACTCAGTCACTCATATTTCCCAAAAAACTTTCCCAAACCATTAACAGATAAACACCATCAAGTACAAAGCAAAACCTAAAGCTACCATCCTGTGGATAACCACATATAGGATGGGTAATCGACAACTCCCTATTGTATAACCTGACCCCGGACCCCCCCCCCCCCAATCTCTTTAAAGCGTTTGTTCAGTTAAACAATCGCGTGCAAGGTTAGTTTTAGATAGCTTCCCTTTCCCTTCCAGCTTCATGGGATAAATAAGAAATTAGAAAGTAGCACCCCTCCTCATTGTGGGGAGAAACCCAAAACCAACGATAAGGTGGTCGCGTCACCGACAAAAATCGCTCGCTACAGAAAAATGTCGACTCTGCTGAGGACGTTCATTTTAGCTAGGACTAGGATTATAGCTCTTAAAAGGTCTAGGATGTTAGTTTTAGGAATAAATATATATATATCGCTTTTCCTAATTGATATCCGTGTTTATTTTTCTGCTAATGGGACTGCGGGTGATGCCGCATCTGGAAAGTTTGAGTGACACCTAAGATAAGTGATGGCATTAGACGGGTAATCTTATAGGGAGTGACTCCCGAATAAGAGGTCCCGGTAGACCATCGCATTAGTGGAGATACCTTTTGCGGATTCAATGTCTAAATGACTTCGGTTGTTGAAAGCAGATTGTTCGATTGTGGTATCCATGAAACTGAGGATTTAGTAGGCTGAGACCATGTTACTATTTTGTAGTGCGGAAGCTATCGGAAATAGTTGTCACGCGATACTACCCTTATTTGAGATTACTCTAAGATACTGCAGCTCGCTCGGGTGAACCAGCCTGCTGTTGGTATTCCAAGAGGGGTCAATGATTTTGAGGACAGGTACAAAAAATCACCAGTACAACCTTTGAGAATAGGTAGAGCCATGGCTTCATGACACTGAACCTTTGACCCCATGTTTTTTCTATGTTTTTGTGTGCTGCATTCATGCATTCATTTCATTAAAAACTTTAAACAAAGAAAATTGTTCTCTTCTAGTCTCTCTTTTTCAAATTAAACTAAGACAATGATTGCAAATATCAGAGAGAAAGATTGCGTTATGGATTTTGGTAGAAGGAAGACTCATAAGTACAGCTTCAAGGTTCCAAAATTAGAGGATTTGAGAGGGTTGGAAAGGATGATCACCAACCCTAATGCTTTTAGAGCTAAGTACGGAGGACTGCTGTCTCTGTTAAGGGTCCATGTAATTGAAGGAATACTGTCTACTCTGATTCAGTTCTACGATCCGGTCTATCACTGCTTTACATTTCCAGATTATCAACTAGCACCAACATTGGAGGAGTACTCTCACCTGACTGATTTACCCGTTACTGACCAAGCTCCCTTTTCTGAACTGGAAGAAATTCCAAAAGACCAAACCATTGCAAGAGCAATCTATTTGAATGAGTCAGAAGTTAGGACTCACATGACTATTAAGGGTGGAATCCAAGGTTTACCAGCCAAGTTTTTGATAAAGAAAGCTTTGTACTTTGCTAGTACAGGGAACGTGCCTGCTTTCGAAAGCATCTTTGTTTTGCTCACCTACGGGTTATTTCTATTTCCCAACATTGATGACTTCGTCGATGCCAATGTCATTAAGATATTTCTGATTGAAAACCCTGTATCGACCTTGCTCGCAGATGCTTATCATTCTGTACACTTAACAAATTTGTACAGCGGAGGAATGATCACATGCTGTGTACCCCTGCTATACAAATGGTTCACTTCCTATTTACCTAAGTCTGCTGCTTTTTGGGATCATAAGAGTACTCTACGTTGGTTACAGAGAATCATGTCTCTCACCAACTCTGACATGGATTGGTACAATCAGATCTATGACGGGATAAGAATCATTGACCATTGTGGAAACTTCCCTAATATACCCCTCATAGGAATTAAAGGAGGAATCAACTATCATCCAGTTTTAGTTCGTCGTCATTTTTTCAATACCCGATGAGGCATGTCCTGCGTAATGCTTATTTGGAAGGGCTTTTCTTCAAGGAAGGAGAAAATGACAGGGCACTAAATACAGAAATAGTGCACGCCTGGAAACATGTTCACAGGAAAGGAAGAGGGTCTCTAGGAAAACCAGAATGTGTCTCTATGGAACCTTATCTCCACTGGGTACAAACTAGAGCTCTCAAGCTGAGGATTCCTTACCCTCGTCAAGAAGTTCTTCCGTTAAAGGAATGTGTCCTTTATTTTATGTCTGATACTAAAAAAATCCAGCTCACTCTCAACAAAGTTCAACAGGAGAAGAAGTCTTGGAAGAACAAGTACCACATTCTCAGTGTGGAGTGTAACAAAATTCAACAATTGTTAAAAGAAAAAGATGCTCTGATCGAGATTTTAGAGCAGCATGTTGTAGAAAGTCAAGAAGACCAAAGGAATTTGCTCACTCCTTTCACTTGGCAAAAGGATAACAACCCGACAACGGCTCAAGAGCCCAGGTCAAAGAAAAGGAAAATACCAGGACCAGCACCTGAGCTCTCCTTAGAGAGGACTCAGGATCCATAAGTTTAGACATTTCCTTTTACAGCACTTTGTAAACTACTATATTTCCATTTCCATAATCTTTGAATTCAATAAAACAGGGTTTCCCCACTGTATGACATTTGCAATCCAATTGTTGAAGTTTCTTTTGATTAAACAAAAATAATTAATATAATCATTGCATATCATTCATCATTCTCGCATAACACATTCTCCTTACCTACGAATCTCACGTCTGTGTCTCGATTCTAGACTCAAATTGTCTCATTCGTACAGTATTCAGGCCAATCGACAAAATAAAATGGATGATCTCGAGGAATAGAACAGAGAGTTGAGAGAAGAACTCAACGTTTTGAAAGAAGATCTGAGAATGCTTCACAATGACATGCAATCTCTGGCAGAAACTTAGTTGCAACAACAAAGGACTGTGATCTCAGAGATCACATCTACGCCTATAGTGGAAAAGTATGATCCTCGGTATAACATGCCTAATGATCGTCCCTGGGGAATGCCACTCAACTATATCCCGGAAGGATATATTTCGCCGATCACGGAAGATCCGGAAACTGCAGCAGGAACCGCTGGGCATGAAGGTTACAAACTTTGGGAAAGCGAAGATGGAAAGGGCATGACAGCGACTCCTGAAGGTTATAAACTTCGGGAGAGGGAAGCACCAAGAGTCACTGCCGTAATGACTATACCACCACCCGTGGTACACACTGTCCCGGAAGGGCAGATTCCACAGATACCTTCTGGTGGAAACGAAAGTATGTACGACAGAATGAATGAGTTCCAGGAACAATTCTTGGAGATGCAGAAGGAACTGCATGCCATTCACAGCCAGGATCTATTCGGAAAGGACACCGCAGACCTTTGTTTGGTCCCCAATATGAAAATTCCGCACAAATTCAAGGTTCCCAAATTTGAAAAATACAAGGGCAACTCTTGCCCTCAAAGTTATTTGGTGATGTACGCTCGAAGGATGTCAACTCAGACAGAGAATCAACAGCTACTGATCCATTATTTCCAAGACAGTTTAACCGGTGCCGCACTCAAATGGTACATGGGTATAAACCATACCAAGATCGTCACTTTCAGAGATCCTGGCGATGCCTTCGTTCAGCAGTATAAGTATAACCTGGACATGGCACCAAACAGAGATCAACTCAGATCCATGTCACAGAAAGACAAGGAAACCTTTAAGGAATATGCTCAGAGATGGCGTGAAATTGCTGCCCAGATGTGTCCACCTCTTGAGGAAAAAGAGATGACAAAGATCTTCTTGAAAACCTTGAGCTCATTTTACTACGACCGAATGGTCGCCAGTGCGCCCAGCGACTTTTCTGAGATGGTGGGCATGGGAGTCCGTCTTGAGGAAGCAGTCCGAGAAGGACGTCTGGTCAAAGATACCTGACCATCGAGCAGTACCAAAAGATACGGTAGTGCTCTTCCTAAGAAAAAAGAGCAAGATATTGGTAATATCTCTCTTGGAAAGCTGAGGCGACGGTACCAATCAGTAGCAGCTGTAACTCCTTCTATCAACCCTGAGCCTATTCTAACGTATCAACCTCAGGTTGCTCAAAGCCAATCGAATCAACAACAATATCAGCAAAGGACACAACAACCTCTTCAGCAGGCTCATCCTCAGTACAACAACAACCGTACAACGCGACCAGCAGGGTTCGACCCTATACCGATGTTGTCCGCATAACTGTTTTCGTTACTTCTGGTCAAGGGGGCACGTCCAAACTAGGTCTCCTCTTACAGTACCAGAAAATCTACCTTTTTGGTTCAAAGAGGATCAGACTTGCCCTTACCATCAAGGAGGACCAGGGCATAACATAGAAAACTGTCTTAGCTTCAAATCCGATGTACAGAAGCTTGTCAGGAGTGGGGTCCTATCCTTCAAGGATACAAATCCAAATGTTCTAACGAACCCGTTGCCTCAACACGAGAAAGTTGCGATAAATTTGATAGAGGAAGACTCTAAGCACAACTATCAAATTCGCGATGTACTCTTATTGGGAACCAACCTGGTCAAAATGCATTACAAACAGAGCGGATACGGGCATGTACCATCTCACAACTATCACCAGTGTAATGTCTGGTCTAAAAATAATCAAGGATGTTCTGTGGTGCAATAAGCTCTACAAGAACAGATGGATCTCGGGTGGATCCAAGATCACCGAATTCGGAAAGTCAACATGACTTATATGAATTCCAACATCATTCAAAACCACGACATCCGTGCAATGAATGTCAACTTGGTGGCAATGCACTCAAGGAAAAGCCAACATCATGATCTGCCACGACACGATTATGATTCCTATCTGATTTGCTTGGTAAACAATCAGGGATTCTCTTTTGTACAAGCGGCCCTCCAGCATCAGATAGATCTTGGATGGATTCAGGATTACTGCGATAAAAGTCATTATCAAGTGAATATGATTCGAATATTTGATATTCGTTTGATGAATACCAGCTTGGTGGAATTACACACTACACAAGTCCAGCTCGGTTTCTTGACTTCGCATGATTATTAGAACTGTAAAGTGTGTCATGAGAGTGACCAAGGATGCGCACTCGTTCAAAGAACAATGCAACACTTGTTAAACCACTGGTGGCTTCCGATCTATATGGACGAAGCTACACACCAGATCAGTATGACTGATGGGAACCCTACTAGGCATCAAAGTCAGGATGTTCAATCAATGGAAACAGATCTAGTGAGGTTACACTGCATACAAAGCGGGCGTGGATGGAGGCCACCACACAACTATGAGTACTGTAGAGTTTGCTCAGAGAATAACCAAGGATGCTACCTCATGCGAGCAGCCCTTCAAAGTGTGTTGGACCACAAGGAGATTCAACTATGGTCAAGCTCTAGTTCAATGTCAGGCTATCATCAAGGAAAGGATGTTGTCTTAATCCCTAAACGAGAATTGGCCAAAGATGTGTGTGCCATAATCCCTCTACTTCATGAATCAAGAGTTCCTCTTGATAGTGGAAAGATTCTCAACCTCAAACCAATTAAGGCCGGTTACGATGGTCAGAAAAATCAGAAGGCTCTTATAGTTATCTATCTGTCGGGGCCAATACCGTATAAATCCGATAAGGCTATCCCTTACAAATAAGGTGCAACAACAATTGAGAATGGAAAGGAAACTCCATTACCCTCCGTCGTGAATATTGCAGACATCAGTCGAGTAACACGGAACGGTCGAATCTTCAACCGAGGAGTTGAAGAACCCACCAGAGAAAAGGAACCTCAAACAGAAGGTCCCAATCAACCAGTCAGTCAACCCAGTAATCCCGACCTTTCAAAGAACAACGATGAGATGCTGAAGCTCATCCAGAAAAGCGAGTACAACATTGTTGACCAACTGTTGCAAACTGCTTCAAAAATCTCTGTGTTATCTCTTTTACTCAGTTCTGAAGCTCACAAGGAGGCTCTACAGAAAGTCTTAGAGCAGGCCTTTGTGGAACAAGATATGTCAATAAGACAATTCGACAGCATCATCTCCAACATCACTTCCTGCAACAACTTGGGGTTTAGTGATGAGGAACTTCCGGAAGAAGGCTAAAGTCATAACATGGCACTCAATGTTATAGTCAACTGCCAGGACGATGCTTTAGCCAGCATACTGGTAGACACCGGATCAGCTCTGAATGTTATGCCAAAGTCTATTATAATGCGATTATCATTTCAAGGATCTCCGATGAGAGGCAGTGAAGTCATCGTCAAAGCATTTGACGGATCCCGAAAAACAGTTCTCGGCGAAGTCGACCTTCCCATAACTATCGGTCCTCACACTTTCCAAGTCACTTTCCATGTCATGGACATCCGGGTAGCATACAGCTGTTTGTTAGGAAGACCTTGGATACACGAGGCTGGGGCAGTCACTTCGACACTTCACCAGAAGCTGAAGTTCGTCAAGAATGACCAACTAGTCACAGTCTGCGGAGAGCAAGCCTTGATCGTGAGCAACTTATCATCGCCCACTTGTGTAGAACCATAAGAGGTCGTAGGAACCCAGTTCCGAGCACTTTCGGTGAGCAATGACAAACAATCAGAAAGAGGAACGTCGATTTCCTCATACAAAGATGCTCTCGAAGCGATTAAAAGTAACAATGCAAAAGGATGGGGATAGCTTGTCATTCCTACTGATAACAAGGCGAAGAAAGGTCTTGGTTTTTCTCCAAACTGTACCCAGACTTCTACTAACAATGAAAGTCTTCACCTCATTCAGAACTTCTTCCATAGTGGAGGTTTCCTTCACCCAGTGTCTCAAGAAGTACATACCATCAACGAGGGTGATTCCTCCGATACAAATGAAGAATGGAAGTCCTATCTTAACGAGGACGGTTATATGTCTCAAGGAGAGGTGCCTACGCTATTTTTCTATCCTGCACAGAGTCCGAGATATATACCAAGATCATATGTCAAGATGATATACGGAGATTGTGATCCGGAAGGATGTCGTGCTCCACCAAACTCATTAGAGGAGGACACTCTAATGAAAGACAATTTTGACCACAACTATTATGGCCCAATGGATGGCCTGCCTATCTGGCAGCCATACCCAGGAGACTTGGGGCAAAAGAGTCACCCAAACGATGCATATCAGCTGAGCATCATTGAAAAGAATACCTGTGTCCCCACAGAATCATGGTATCATTACTTAGGGCATTCAGAAGATATCCAGTACGACGATGAATTTACAAGGATTGCAGGACAAAAGTTCCTCAATTATGCTTTTCCCGAGGTCAACGTCATCGAAAGGGATAACTCCTCCAGTTCCAAAGAAGTATGGGACACTTTAGGACAACCGAGTGGCAAATACAACTTCATGGTCAAGTAAATCGCTCCTGAAAGCTCTCGTATCAAGCTCGAAGACATCCAGCCAACTGGATGGGGAGATCCACCTGAGAGTGCAAACACTGTGCAAGATACAACAGAAGAGTTCGTCTACGACAACTCTGCATGGGAAACAGATTCCAACAATCCTGATCCACCAGAAATCAACATTATTTCTGAAATTAAATCAAGAAGGAAGGTACCAGACTTTGTGATTCACCGAGGAGTTCGCCGCCAATGGGTTGCTGTCAACGTTCTGAAAGTCGTCCATAAGTCAAAGTAATTGTCGTCTTTGTTTTAACCTTTCACCCTGCCCAGGTGAAATAGATGTTTTGATAGAGCTCACTTTCTGTAAATGTCTCTCTGCGCATCGCCCAAAGCGACAGAGTTTTATTTTATATGGTTGTAGTTTCAAGAATCGACCAAATCATAAATAAAATAATGTCGTTCTGTAACTTCCACATTATTTACTATTTTCTCTTTTCGCTTTTTTCAAGAAAATGGTAATCCTAAAAACAACTCAAATAATAAAAACAAGCAGTTTTCAGAAAATACACTGCACACACTCTTGCATTCTTTCTATCTCTTCTAAAAAATAATCATCACGTCATGCAGATTACTTGTTTTAAACTCCATTGAAACATACGATCCAATGCCTTCTCCCAACTTTGAATTCCTGGTATTTGAGGCTGAAAAAGAAAATGACGTAGAAATTCCAGAAGAGATCTCCCGATTACTCAGACAAGAGGAAAGGTCCATTGAACCTCACAAAGAGTCGTTGGAAACGGTCAACTTGGGTTCAGAAGAAGAGAGAAAGAAAGTCAAGATTGGGGCACTGCTCAGTCCGACTGTCAAAGAAAGTTTGATAAAGCTTCTCAAAGAGTTTCCCGATGTATTCGCGTGGTCCTATCAGGATATGCCAGGGTTAGATACCAGCATCGTTGAACATCATCTACCGTTGAGATCAGAATGTCTACCGGTAAAACAAAGACTAAGACGGACTCATCCAGACATGGCCATCAAAATTAAAGAGGAAGTACATAAATAGATTGACGCGGGTTTTCTCGCCACATCAGAATATCCTCAATGGTTATCCAACATAGTTCCAGTTTCGAAAAAGGACGAAAAAGTTAGAATATGTGTAGACTACAGGGATTTGAACAAAGCAAGTCCTAAGGATGACTTTCCCTTACCACACATAGACACACTGGTAGACAGTACAGCGAAGTTCAAAGTCTTCTCCTTCATGGATGGATTCTCGGGCTATAATCAGATAAAAATGGCTCCGAAAGACATGGAGAAAACTTCATTCATCACCCCATAGGGTACCTTTTGTTACAAGGAACTGCCGTTCGGTTTGAAGAACGCCGGGGCAACCTATCAAAGGGCCATGACAACTCTGTTCCACGACAGTATACACAAAGAAATAGAGGTATATGTCGATGATATGATTGCTAAATCTAAGACAGAAGAGGAGCATGTGACCCACCTTTCAAAGCTACTGAGCGGTTGAGTAAGTACAAACTCCACTGGAATCCCAATAAGTGCACATTCGGTGTCCGTTTGGGGAAACTTTTAGGGTTCATCGTCAGCTATAAAGGAATTAAGGTTGATCCTGACAAAGTCAAGGCCATTCAAGAAATGCCTTCTCCAAAGACTAAAAAACAAGTCAGGGGATTCCTGGGACGTCTGAACTACATTTCCAGATTTATATTCCTCATGACCGCGACATGTGCGCCAATCTTCAAATTACTCAAAAAGAACCAGGACTACGTTTGGACAGAAGACTGCCAAACCGCCTTCGACAGTAACAAGGAATACCTATTGAACCCACCGATTCTATCACCTCCAGTGGAAGGGAGACCGCTGATCATTTACTTAACAGTCTTAGAAGACTCAATGGGTTGTGTACTTGGCCAACAAGACGAAACGAAAAGGAAGGAGTCTGTCATTTACTATTTGAGCAAGAAATTCACCGACTGCGAGACTCGGTACACTATGCTTGAGAAAACTTGATGCGCTCTGGCTTGGACAACCAAACGTCTTCTCCAGTATATGATTCGTCACATTACTTGGTTAATCTTCGAAATGGATCCGATCAAGTATGTCTTTGAAAAGCCTGCTCTCACGGGAAGGATTGCCCGTTGGCAGATGTTGTTATCCGAATACGACATCGAGTACCATACTCAGAAAGCCGTCAAAGGAAGTATTTTAGCCAATTATTTGGCTCATCAACCAATTGAGGATCAAGAATCAGTCGGATTTGACTTCCCAGACGAAGATGTTATGTATTTGAAAATGAAATATTGCAATGA
Source organism: Lathyrus tuberosus (assembly GCA_022829125.1). Classification (NCBI taxonomy): domain Eukaryota; kingdom Viridiplantae; phylum Streptophyta; class Magnoliopsida; order Fabales; family Fabaceae; genus Lathyrus; species Lathyrus tuberosus. The sequence goes on from JALAZF010000170.1 coordinate 4,735,733, forward strand.
ACCGCTACCCAGTGAAGGGCCAGAACCAGGTTCCCAATGGGGACTAATCTTTGACGGAGCTGTCAATCATTATGGAAATGGAATTGGGGCAATCATCATAACACCTCAGGGTACCCACATTCCTTTCACCGCCCGACTAACATTCAAGTGTACAAACAACGAGGCCAAATACGAAGCTTATATCATGGGTCTCGATGAAGCGATCGACTTAAGGATCAAGAACTTGGATGTATATGGCGACTCAGCCCTATTTATCAATCAGATCAAAGGAGATTGGAACACATGCCAATCAGGATTGATTCCTTAAAAATACTACGCGAGAAGGTTGTTACCATTCTTCAACATAATCGAGTTTCACCACATCCCTCGTGAAGAGAATCACATGGCTGATGCATTAGCCAGTCTCTCCTCCATGATTAGTGTAGGTTAATGGAATGACATACCTAAGATCGACATAATGCACCTTGAAAGGCCCGCTTACATCTTCACAATCGAAGCAGTCATAGACGACAAACCTTGGTATCACGATATCAAATACTTCTTTCAGAAATAAGAGTACCCACCTGGGGCATCAAGAAAAGACAGAAAGACTCTTAGAAGACTGGATGGAAGCATCTTTCTGAGCGGTGATACACTCTATAAGAGAAACTTTAACACGGTCTTGCTTCGATGTGTAGACAGACCATAAGCAAACATGCTGATAAAAGAAATTCATGAAGGATCCTTTGGCACTCATGCCAATGGACACATAATGGCAAGAAAAATTCTGAGAGCAGGGTACTATTGGTTGACCATGGAATCTTACTGCTACAAGTACATGAGGAGATGTCACAAGTGTCAGATATACTCAGACAAAATCCATGTATCACCAACACATCTCAAAGTTCTCTCTTCCCCGTGGCCTTTTTCCATATGGGGAATCGACATTATTGGCATGATTGAACCCAAGGCTTCAAACGGACATCGGTTCAATCTGGTAGCCATTGACTACTTCACCAAGTGGGTTAAAGCAACATCATACACCAATGTAACCCGACAAGTGGTGTTCCGATTTATCAAAAACAATCTCATCTTCCGTTATTTTGTTCCAAGCCAGATCATTACTCATAATGGACTAACTTGAACAATAAGATGATGAAAGAGTTGTGTACTGAGTTCAAAATCGAACACCACAACTCATCTCCCTACCGACCCAAGATGAACGGAGCGGTAGAAGCGGCTAACAAGAACATCAAAAAAATCATTCAAAAGATGGTTGTAACCTACAAAGACTGGCACGAGATGCTACCATTTGCTCTCCATGGTTATCGCACATCTGTCTGCACTTCAGCAGGGGCAACCCTTTTCTCTCTAGTATATGGCATGGAGGCAGTGCTCCCCATAGAAGTAGAGATCCCGTCAATCAGGGTATTGATGGAAGCTAAGCTAACAGAAGCTGAGTGGTGTCAAAGCCGGCACGACGAACTGAATTTGATCGAAGAAAAGTGAATAATGGCTCTATGCCACGGTTAGTTGTATCAGCAAAGAATGAAGAAGGTGTTTGACATAAAGGTCCGGCCTCGTGTCTTCCAAAAAGGGGACCTTGTGCTCAAGAAGATACAATTATTCCTCACTGATTCCCGGGGAAAGTGGACTCCGAATTATGACGGCCCCTATGCGGTCAAGAAAGCTTTCTCAGGCTGCGTGTTGCGTTGAGAATCGGATAACAAGCTATTAATTAACTTGCATCACAAAACATTAAATTCACCACCAACTTTGATTTATCCAAAGGAATGGTTCAAGATCGAGAAAACCTAAAGGGGGGAGATCTAAGGTTCGGGGGTTGGTTATACTAAGGGAAGGTATTAGCACCCTTAATATCTGTAGTACTCTATAGGAACCTCTTATTTAGTTTGTGTTATGTTATGTTTTCTTGCTAAGATATCTGCTACAGGTTAAAGGTAAAGACCTAAGAGTATGTACACTAAGTTTGCTCGCCAAGACGTCATATCTTGTACCTACGTATCTGACTAAAGAATCAGAGTAACTGTAGTTCACCTAACTAAGGGTGAATTTGAGGAACCATTGACTATGGCCAAAGTTCCAAGGGGAATGAGTATGAGCTCATATAGAGTTTAAGAAACTCTCTAAGTCTAAGTTATGACAGGGGGAAGTGAATAATCAAGGTGATGAGTCCCACATAGAGTCCAAGAACTCTATCTTAGTTCTAAATTGTGATTTGATGGCTATGAGGCCAAGGGAAAGTATCCTATGACTGTGAGGTCAAAGAGAAGGTGGCCATGACTATGAGGTCAAAGCTGGTAAGTGGCTATGACTATGAGGTCAAAGCTGGTATTGAGTTCTCTATGACTTATGAGTCAAGTAGAAAGACTTTCCTTTGGAATGAGGGGAGGATAAACTCCTTATGAATAAGAATGTTACAAGGGAGTTGAGACTCACCTGAACAATATAAGTTCAAGGATCCAAATGTGATAAACATTAATCAAGTGAGAATAACATTAAAGCATGACATATACATGTATGAGTTTGGCAAAAGATAACGGGATAGTTCATAATAAACATGAGTAAATGAGCACAAGTATGACAAGGTTTTGAAATTGAGAGTGAGGCAATCATATCAACACAAAGTCATCTTGCAAGAAAATTATAAGAGGTGCCACAAGTTATGGATATGGGTGATGAGCATGGTTACATCAAAGAGGTGCTTCATAAAATAAAGAGAATGGACATTCAATATTAAAACCAAAGCTTGAACCCCAACGAGACCTAACACAAAATTCACTGGCAAGGTTGAAAATTATACTTAACATGACCTTTCAAAAATGTCTTAAGACAACTTAGAAAATTACCCAAACAATGGTAAGAAAATAAGTTCAAAATTAAGGGTGAAACAAATTTCTAAAAATTTCACTATTTTAAAAGTAAAATAAAAATTAGAAAATAAAAATTAAATTAGGCATTTAGAAAAATCATTTTTGGGATTTTTGATGTTTAAAGAAAAAATATTTTAAAGGAAATGAAAAGGTAATATAAGAAAAAGAAGAAAAAGAAATTTGAAGTGGAAAGGCCTGGGGGTGTGTTAGTGAATTTGGAAAGAAAAGGTTTGTATTGATGTTGCGCACATGGGCCTAACAGGGGGTGACAATATCAAATCGTTAGGCCTAAAACACCAAAAAAGGGCTGGAAAATGTAGAAGAATAACAAAAAAGGGCGTCTGGGGCGAGGGGGATTCGAAGCCCAGACCCTTTGGTTACAGGCACGGCTTCAATACCACTGGGGTGGCTATACATCCGGTGTATAAGCCACCCCTAATAACTTATAAACCAAACGCGTGCAATAAAGATGCTATTAAAAAATAGGCGAGTAAAAAAAATGACTGTATACAAACTCATGTAACTCATCAACAATTGGTAACCCAAAATTTAGTGACTAGCAGACAAAAAGGGGTCCCAGCCAATCTATAATTGCCATGGCTTTTTCTCTCCCATGCAGCATGCAACGCAAAACTGGAACTATAGTGAAATAATATGACAAAGTCATGGCAACTTGCTCTCCTTTCCAAACTCAATCTTCACTAAATATTATGAAATAAAGTATCAGACCATTGTACACAAAGGGTAAGGCAACACTAAACCCTCTGTAGCTCAAACTGAAGACTCTAATATTGGGAAAACAATCATGAAAATCATACGTTTAAGATAATGTGTACTACATGAACAAATATGTATCAACACGACCTATCAAAACCTGGTCATACTATCATACTACATGGATAATAAGAGGATAGCTAACATGGAAACGAAAAACTTACCGAGTAAAGAATTTCCACTACCTTTTTATTCCAAGAGCTTGAAGATTCAACCCTCTGGACCTCCTTCCTCAAAGGTGATATGCCTACGTTCTGAAGATGTAGCTTTCTTTGGACTATTCACAACCTCTCTTTCCCTTAAGTTCTTAAGGTTTTGTGGAGGGTCGTGTTGTATTGCTCTGATGGTTTTTGTTCTCACTACGCCAAAAATATGATTAGACAGCACCAAAAAGACAGCGCTTTTATGCAAAAGCGCTGCTAAAAAGAATAAAAAAATTTCGCTAAAAAAAAGTGCCTTAAAAGAAAGGCTTTAGAAAGCGCTTTTCAAAAGCGCTGTAAAAGAGTGTAAAAGAGTGCCACCTTAGACATTTACTAATTAAATTATATATTTTAACTTATTTAAATTATATTTAATATATGTAAATTATATTAATATATAATTTAAAATATATTATTTTAAAATATACTTTAAATTATATTAATATATCAAATTATATTTAATATATTTAAATTATATTAAATTATATTTTAATTTATTTTAAATTATATTTTAAATTATTCAAATAATATATTTAAATATATATGTTTTAAATACAAACATTTTAACTTATTTAAATTATATTTAATATATATAAATTATATTAATATATAATTTAAAATATATTAATTTAAAATATACTTTAAATTATATTAATATATCAAATTATATTTAATATATTTAAATTATATTTTAATTTATTTTAAATTATATTTTAAATTATTCAAATAATATATTTCTAAAAAAAAGGCTAGAATTATAACTTAATTTCTAAAAAATCATATCTAACTAAAATTAATTGTCAAAACTAACTGTAGAACTAAATGATTAACAAAAACAAATAAATTACAATAAGTAAGAGAGAGAGGGTGCAGTGGTGGATTTAAGGCGTGTGGGAAGAGATTTCCATGGGGGTGCATGGATGAAAATAGAGGGTGCAAACAGCCAGTCCATTGCGTCTGAGGTCCAAACCGGTCCAAGAAGGAAACTACTAAGGCATATGAACATCAGGATTCAACATTACACTATCACTCTCTCTCGTTTCATGTAGCCGCCGCGAAAACATTGTCGGCGATATCTTCTTCTCCGTCTCACTCTTCTTTTCCAATCACGCTCTCAACGTTCCTCTTTCGCTTTCCTCCCAACATTCTTTTTTCTCTCGCAACACGTCTTCCGATTCCTTCTCATAGTGTGGTTATCAGAAAGATACTGATGAAAATGGAATCGTTCACTCCTCGTCCTCAATCTCACGATCCGATTCGTTTAAATCATCCTTTCACAGACAAGATTCGAAACCTATTGCCACGAGAACGACGAAGAGCGGCTGTGAATGGAGATGTTTACCTGGACGCGAATCTTATTCAGGTATGAATTCAATCCTTTGTTGTTGCCATTGCTTCGACTCCGTTCTTGTTTTTTATTCTGAATGTTCCTTCTTTTATTTTCTTTTGCGATGCTTCAATTGTCGTTCTTTGAATCTTATTGATTTTTCGCAGGTTTATGAATTGGGGAAGATGAAAATGATGCGTGAAGAATGCAGAGTTTTGCACTTGTAGTGGCGCTGTGACTTGTGATGCCGGTCGTGAATTTGCGGTAAAAGATTGAAGAAAACTATGGTGTTAGTTGGTTTTTGTATTATTAGTTATGAGATTTTCTGGTGTAAAATGGTTAGGATAGGTTACTTCTGTTAGAGTTAGTTGGTTAGATTGAAATTGTTAGAGTTTGTGTTAGTGATTGGAGAGAATTTGGTTAGAGAAGTTGAGAATTCGGTTATGAGCCTTTGTAAGTTTTTTTTTTTGTTTCTGTTATGTGAATTCTCTATTATCTGCTAGTTTCTGGTGTGTAACAAATCCAACAATAGAGCTATACTTAATTATTTCTGTGACATTGTATATTTAATTATTTCTGTGACATTATTCTAAGTTTATGTTTTTCTTTTATAGAGCTATACTAGTGTACCATGCACAAAGAGAGATTCGAGTAGCACGGGCTACTTCGTTTTGAGGTTCATGAGAGAAATCATTCAAATGGAACAATTGGAGATTCCTATCACGGTATGTATGGTTTTATAACTTAGGATTTATTTTAATATTTATCTGATATGTCATATAATTTATTATTTTTAACTAAATAATGCATATTTTGTTTTGTTATGTAGTATTTCAATGATATGGCGTGTTCGTATTACACAAGGAAACAATTGAATTATATTACGGAAGAATTGTGCGAATTCTTTATTCAAAGAAGAATTCTTTGAATGTATAGTTTTGTGAATGTAAATTCTAGTTTTGTGAATATAAGGAAATTCTATTGCAAGAAGAATTCTATTATAAATTGTAGTTTTGTGCATAGAAGGAAATTCTGTTGCAAGAATTCTGGTGTAAGAATTCTGTTGTAAATTTTAGTTTTGTGAATTCTATGTTTATTGAAATGTAAGAATTCTGTTGATTGAAATGTATATTGTAAGAATTCTTACAACAGGTTTCTATTTATATGAATTCTGTATGAATTCTAGAATGCTTATAAGAATTCTGTGTTTATTGAAATGTATATGAATTCTATGAATTCTGTTGAGAAAATATGCAGGTTTAAAAATATGCAGGTTTGAAAATATGCAGGTTTCTGCATAAAAAAAATGATTAAAATTGGATTTTTAAAAAAAATCTTTAAAATTATACGTAGACAAAAGACAGCGCTTTTGAGAAAAAAGCGCTTTCTTAAGGTATAGGAAAAACTTCAAAAAAATTATAGGTATACTTTAGAGAGCGCTTTTAAGGAAAAAGCGCTCTCTAAAGGTATATATAAAAAATTTAATACGTATACATTAGAAAGCGCTTTAAAAAGCGCTCTCTAAAGGTATATAAAAAATCATTTTACGTATACTTTAGAAAGCGCTTTTGAAAAGCGCTGTCTAAAGCCCACTTTAGAGACGCTTTTGAAGGAAAAAGCGCTCTCTAAAGTATATAAATTTTTATTTTTTATTTTAAACGTATACATTAGACAGCGCGTTTAAAAGCGCTGTCTAAAGCCCCCCTTTTAGAGAGCGCTTTTTCATAAATAAAAAAGCGCTGTCTTTACCTACGACAGCGCAGGCTTAGACAACGCTTTTAAGCGCTTTCATAGGGCAAAAAAAGCGCCCTCTTTTCCCTCTTTTCCCGTAGTGTCTGATTATGTTCAATGGTGATTGGTCTTGTTGCACAACTCACAAGTTTCTTTATGTGATGTGTTTATGGGTCATTCCCGTGTGCTGTTGGTGTGTTCTCAAGAGTTTCTTTCAGTGGTGTACTCACGAGTGGAAGTATGAATGTTGGCCATTGTTTATGAGTAGAGGCTGTTGTTGTCGTGGCAAAAAGAAACTCACAGGTTGTTTACGGGTTTTTTGCGTACATGGCAAGACCAAGGAGGAGGGTTATGGATAGGTTTTAAAATGACTTTGTGGTGAAAAAGAGTTTCAAGCAGGAGGTGTAGAGTGATTTTTGATGGTGTTGAGTTCTGATGTTTGATTGTTTGGTGTTTTTTTACAAAGCGAGAATGAAGTTCATGAGAGAAACAAATTTATGATGCTGTGAAAAAAATAAAGGATCATACTCCTCCTTGCGGTCATATGTGGTGTCAGTGTATGCACACATTCACAAAACAAAGGTAACATCTCACCCTTTATCATATCAATATAACCTTAGACTAAGCTTTTCATATTGTTTAGCAATAATAACTTCTTAGTACCAAGGTATGATCCTCATAGTGTCAAAAACACATAAGCAAACTCTACAATATCATTCACCCAGTTATTGGCTCAAGTGTAGGACACGATGGTAATATAATTATGCTATGCAAAATAATGAGTAAAAAAGGATCAATGTTACCTACTGCACCTTTAAGAGCTCAAGGGTCCAGCTGCACCAAATCTCTCATTTCAAGATACCTATGTTTTTCTCACCACAAACTTCTCCTTTCAAGCAGCTGTGTTCTAACTTTATCAAAGCTTCCCCACTTGCCAAGCTAAGATTTCAGAGTTTTCTTAAGGTGTTTCAGTGAATTGTTGGTGTCTAAACAAGTGAGGGTGCTCCTCTTTTTATAGGGAAGATGGAAGAATGGAGGTATGGGCAGAAAAGTGAAACTTTGCCCTTTTGGAGAGGTCTCTCGTGTGAGCTGGTTTTGGCTTCAAAAGTCTCCAAGATCTCTGGCCACAGATCATTATAGGGTCAGGTTTAGATTTGGTGGATTGATGGGATTGGAGCATGGCTCAAGAAAATATGAATAAACAAAGCTTTATTTTGAAAAGTTTCTCTCACCACTTGCCTTCCCCTTGCATAAGCTACATTATTTTAATGTGCAACTTGTTAAAATTATGCCAAAGCTCCTAATGATGTTAGGTTGGCCTCTAAACATCAGAAAAAGTGGAGATTTTAGTGATATTCTGATTTTTCTAAGTGTATGACAAAATGCCAACATACCATCTTTAGTGCACCCTAACTCAATAACCATGCATCCAAATTGTGAGATTTTAGATTCTTTGCAAAATAGAAATTTGATAGAACAAATCTCATGTTGAAAGATTCTTGAAATGAGGCTTGGAATAGTTAGAAAATCACCCATGAAGTTTGGTATAAAGAGCTGTCCAAGAAACTTGAAAAAATTTCTAAGTTATGGAAATTTCACAACTTGAAACACCTAACTTTAGGACATCATAACTTGAGATTGGTTTATCCAAATGAGGAGTTCTACACATGCTTGGAAAGCTTGAATAACAAGGAACAACTTTCAAGTCCAAAGATTTTTTATTTGAAGCTTGAAACTAGATGAAAATTTAGGTTAAAGTCACCTGGTTATTAAGGCAAAAAGTGCTGAAATTTCTTCAAGTCTTTGGGCAGTTTAGCTTCCAAGTCTCATAACTCACAAACCATGCATTTTTTAGAGAAAAGTCATATTTTACACTTTGAATATCATGGAAAGAGCTTCAATTTGGGCTTTGAGTCACTCAATTTGGATGTGTGGTTTGGAAGTTATGACTATTTCAATTTTGCACAAGAGGGGAAATTTCCACATATGAAAAGTTTCATGGAACAAACCTTGCTTCCTTTGCAAGAAACTTCTTGAAACTCGATTTCTCATGCCCTGGCTCACCAATGAGACATATCATGATGGATTGAGGCCTTGGATGTTTCATTTTGGATCAAAATCTCAAGGATTAGGGTTTCAGTCAAAACCCTAATTTCAACTGTGAATGTACTGGGATAATCTCAGATGATCTTGCTTCTTCCATCATATCTGAGGCTCATAGATGGTTTTTAGGGATGTCTATCATCACATGGAGTCATGTCCTAGGGCTTGTGAACAACTCTTGATAAAAATCAAAGCCAATGATCCACTTGTCTTGACAAAAACCCTAATTTGGAGGCAGGGTGAAACTGTGGCTCAAGTTACTTATGATAAGAGCCAAATGATCTTGAATTCCTGTTGAATGAGACCTGTTGAATGTAGGTAAGATCAAATGGTTGATGAACCAATCAAATCTTGACTTATTAAGGAAATACTCTTCATGATTCCTCGGGTTAAAACCTTAATTCCACAGTTTGGTCTGGTGATCCTTTGTTGACTTGACTTGATTCAAAGTCTTTAGATCTTGGTTCCAAACAACTGGTGAATCTTTGTGATGTTTGTATGGAGCCAAAGAATACCTTAGAAGGTGTTGAATCTCTTTGTGCAAACCCTAATTTGGAACATAAGAAAAACAAACTGCAAGATATGGGTTAGTTAACATAGTTCACATATATGATTGATCCTAAATGTCTATGCAAGATGTTATGACATCTAAGAGGTAAAATTTGGGGTACAACAGTTGCCCCTATTTAAATAGCTTTACCAGATGGCCACGAGGAATGGAAATCCTCGGGACATTAGGGTGAAAGGTATTTAAATATAACAAACCGAAACTTTTGCTCTTAGATGGAATGCAGATGCTAAGGACAGCGACAGACATGCAAATGCTGGCATGCCATGAACTTCTAGTATGATGATATGATGTCATGATAGTGCAAAGATGCAGACAGATCAGACACCAGAGATAAGGAGCAAACAACCACAGGTGAGTAACACTGGGGAAGGATGAAGGTTAGCATCCATGAGGCAAACTCACTGGGGATACAGGCTGACCGACAAAAGAGACTCACTGGGGAGACTCTAAGGAAAGACTGGGGATAGAAAAGTAAAGTGGAACACCCTACAGATCCTTACTGGAGATAGGAGCCAGAGAGGTATTCTCCATTGGGGAAAGATCCAGGGAGATGGACGACAGGTTCATATGTGACCGGACGACACTGGGGGTAATAAAGACACATTCTTACTGGGCATGAAACTAGAAAGAAGACATGATCTCCACTGGGGATCAGTTTGAAATAAAAGGATAGACTTTTGCTAAAAGATTTTCTGGGATTTTCTTATACTGAAGAGTTCAAACAGGATCTTCAAGAAAAAACCAGAAAAGACAGAGATAAACTTTCGCGTGCCAGATGAGTAAAAAAAATGATCGGTCTTTTAGCTGGGAATAAGGTTAATGATCCATTGATGATGGGATTCGGGTACCAATATGAGTTGGACTCCAATATGAGTTGGAAAGGACAACCAGTTTGGGGTTATAGTTTGGATACCAATATGAGTTGGACTTTTGGATACCAGTATGAGCTGGATTTTTGGATACCACTATGAGTTGGATTTTTGGGATACCAGTATGAGCTGGACTTTTGAATAAAAGTATGAGCTGGATTTTTGGATACCAATATGAGTTGGATTTTTGGGTACCAGTATGAGCTGGATTTTTGGATACCAGTATGAGTTGGATTTTTGGGATACCAGTATGAACTGGATTTTTGGATACCAGTATGAGCTAGATTTTTGGATACCAGTATGAGCTGGATTTTTGGGATACCAGTTTGAGCTGGATTTTTGGATACCAGTATGAGCTGGATTTTTGGATACCAGTATGAGCTAGATTTTGAATGCCAGTATGAGCTGGATTTTTGGATACCAGTATGAGCTGGATTTTGAATGCCAGTATGAGCTGGACTTTGAATGCCAGTATAAGCTGGACTTTGAATGCTAGTATGAGCTGGATTTTGAATGCCAGTATGAGCCAGATTTTTGGATACCAGTATGAGCTAGATTTTTGGATACCAGTATGAGCTGGATTTTTGGATACCCGTATGAGCTGGATTTTTGGATACCAGTATGAGCTGGATTTTGAATGCCAGTATGAGCTGGACTTTGAATGCCAGTATGACCTGGACTTTGAATGCTAGTATGAGTTGGATTTTGAATGCCAGTATGAGCTGGATTTTTGGATACCAGTATGAGCTGAATTTTTGGATACTAGTATGAGCTGGATTTTTGGATACCAGTATGAGCTGGATTTTTGGATACCAGTATGAGCTGGATTTTTGGGATACCAGTATGAGCTGGATTTTGGATACCAGTATGAGCTGGTTAAGTATCAGATAGGTCAATACCGGGTTGCATAACTGAAGATTAGACTTCCTGGGGAATATCAATTATGGTTGCAAAAAGGTTGGACAGTACCAGAGATAGATAAGCTTCTCATAAGAGACTGCCACTTATCTCCATAGAAAAACAAGCTTCTTCAAGAGATTGCTACTTTGTTGGGTACAAAATGTTGATATCACAACACTGTTGGAGAATGAATTTTGTCTTCAACGAGGATCTGTAACAGATTCTTCCTGTGAGACACAGTACAAAATAAATGCACGTTCAAACTAATTTGCCAGGGACCAAAGTTCAATCTAGGAACAAGCTAGAAAGAAACGGTCAAACAAGACTCCAATTGAGGAATGAACTCAAATTGGGGATTTATCTTATCCAAATGTGGAAAATATAACTGAACCAACTATCATCCACGAGGATAAAACTCTGTGGGGAATTCAGAAAGGATGGGCACTTTATGCCTAGGGCTGGCAATTCTATCTGAGAGGAAAGAGAAACCCAGTCACTTGGGGAGATAAACGCAAAAGTGAACAAAATCGGTAAACACCAGGATGGAAGCAAAAATGCTAAGATGCCATGTATAATGCTGACAAAACAGACAAGAAGCGAAACCGAGATGAAATAAACATCTCGACAATGATACCCAGGCAAACTCATCAGATTGGACCATTACTAGGGATGAATTTACAAAAATCAGTAGTTCCATTTCAAAATTACAACTTTCTCTGGTGAGAAGAGTACTCCACTTGGTATAGCATCATGACTTCACTAGGATTGCCATCACGAGCTTGATCTCTTCACTGGAGAAAAAATATCCATTAGGAATTGTCAAGATTTAGCCGAAGTAACAGCTTACTGGGGAGCTAGTAAAAAGATGTCACAAAAGCTGAGTAGTTCTGTATAACTCATCTGCCCCAGAGTACACGGTCTGTCAGAAGAAACTATCAAGAGGATTTTACAGAAGAATTTGCATGCAAGGTGCTTCAATATCTTCAAACTCTTAGAGAGATTCATAAATTTCGACGTAACTGCCCCTGCTCAACTGTATTTACACAACAATGTCCTTGAATTTGTTCTTCAGCGGGGTTGTTGACAACTGGGGAACAAGCTTGCCCCAGACTGATTGGCTTTTTAGAGATTTATCGAATCTCGACTTGACTGCCCCTGATTAACTGATTTGTGAGGGTAAGTCATCAAAAGGATTTTACAGAAGAATTGATATTCTAGATGTTTCAATATCTTCAAAATTTTGAGGAGAAATAAGCCTCGGCATAACTGCCTCAGTTCAATTGTAGTCATAATACAAGATACTCAGACTGCGGTAGAAATAACTGAAGAGCGAACTTGCCCCTGTTGATTGGTCACTGGAGTCCATATTTGTCATAAGAATACCTCAAGAAGACTTGCTCCAGTATTATGAACTTGAAGAGTTCTGCCCCTGATTCAATAGCACTTGGAACGGTGGATTGGAAAATCCCTCCGCTTGGTTACCCCTGACTAAGCTTTCTTTATCAAGTTGAATTCCCTAGCTGGCCGCATTTTTTGGGATTTCCTTGACATTGAATTGTTTTGCAAATAAGTAACGTTTATTTAAAAATTGGCAATTTCAATGCAAAATTCATGCAAGCTTTTGAAATCAAGTTTTATTGATGAAACACACACGGTAGAATGATTAAATAACCAAAAACAAAGGTGAATCTAGCCATTTGTGGCCTGGAAAGTGATCAACACACCCAAATAGAAAAGATCATTAGGAGTCAGGTTAATCACCCTTGGTGTAGTATGCTTTCAAAACAACCTTACCTCAATTAGGTCTTTTAAGGGTTGTAACATGGCTTGGTTCACGGTTCATGAAACAAAAGATAAAGGCTCAAAGTTTGTTTGGTCCCCACCCAATCTTCGTGATGAACTCCAATCCTACTCTCAGTTAACTCAAGCTATACATTCAAGTTTCCAAAGGCTAGGAAATGAATTGATGATAGTTGACTATGATTCAAACACCTTTGTAGTCATTACTCCCTTGCAGAATTTGGTTATCCTTTATTGTTGAGGTTTTGAGACCTCCTCTTATCTTTGTTTGAAGTCTTGAGACCTCTTCTTGTCTTCGCTGAGGTTATGAGACCTCTTCTTTTCTTCACTGAGGTTATGAGACCTCTTCTTTGCTTGTTGAGGTTATGAGACCTCTTCTTTTCTTTGTTTAGGTTTTGAGACCTCTTTTTCGCCTTTGTTTAGGTTTTGAGACCTCTTTTTGTCTTCTGAGGTTTTGAGACCTCGTCTTTGTCTTCTGAGGTTATGAGACCTCGTCTTTTTTTATTGTCACTTGATTTGAGAGAGCTGACTGGTGTCTTGCATGAAGCGCTTGCATTCGAATGCATAACCAAGTTAAACTGAGAACTACCCTGCCTCAAGGTTGAGATTTAAGGGTTTTTTTGTGTAAGGAAAGAAAACTCCTACTTCTAGGCTCAAAGGGTTAACGAGGGATTATCTTCCTTATTTCTCCAGTGTTTGGGAATTGAAACAATGCCTTACATCCTCGGCAAGGTTTAATCGAAAGCATACCACAACAATTATGGATATAATGTTTTCATCATCCTCCTCAATCTTTGCTTAACAACAATTCAATAAGTGGAAACAAGATACATAGATATATTTTTTGTGTTTCACGAACATAAAAGTAAATGAGTGAAACGAATGGACTTAATCAAAAGGTGCACAAACATTTCATTAATCTTGCCAATTTGAAAATACAACAAAGCTTATAAGCAAATACAAATTCAAAGTGCAAAAGAAATACAATTGAAAATACTGAAATGAACAAAATACAGACAGCTTGGTGAATTGATTTCAGAAGATTTCAGTTTTCGGGTCAAAATGGAGGAACATCTTTGCCAATGATTACTTGTTACTTGTGGTACAGAACCTTGAGAGGCCTTGCAAGTCTTTTGCTTTTTGCTTCAGAAGTTGAGACATTAGCGTGTGACATATGTAACACCCTTTTCTACCCCCAATAATGTTGCAGCAAAAACAACTCAAATATCAGAGTAAAACATAAAAGTTCCCTCAAAGGGTGCACATTTCTCATTTAAATCAAAATAATACACTTGCCCTGTAAACCAGGGATTTCCTCAAAATAACTCAAAATCCTTCACATGGCAGCGGAACTCAAAATTCTCAATTAAAAGGTTTTCAACAAACATCGTAATAATCCAAAAACGTTTTCAACATATAAAACCATATCATCATATGACAACAAAATAAGAAAAAAAAAACATAGTTCGACTCAAAGGACCCCAACCCAATGTTACACTATCAGAGCAAGACCCTCTATATCGACCAAAAGCAAATAAACTTCAAGGTGCTCGAAAGCATCCACAGCTAAACCTGATCACCTACAAGTTACCCCGTCAATAGGATCGATCCCGCATTTGGAACCGGAGCATGTCATAATTACCTCATATCCGCACAATGGGAATGGAGCGTCGTCACAGAGTATGCATATGAATGTATTATACACAACATCATTAATCATCATCATCATCAATTAAACATCATAATATGCATCATCATTCATCAATCCTCATATACGTCATATCATCACATATTCGCCAAATAATCATCAAAACATCATCGTATATCATCAGTAACATCATGAAAAGTCATCATAAAAATCACAGCATCGAAGCCATTCGCTGGATCATTCACTTTGGGAGACTTCCAGCGAATCCCCAAATTCACTTCAGAATCATCCCAGCATCCACACTCATGTAATCGCGCTTTCTCTGCATTGCTCGCTTTGCGAGCCTTGGCGAACATTCGCCTTGCGAAAGAATGGTTCGCTTAGCGAACCTGCGATTATAGTAAATCGCTGCTACGCATCAGTAGCTCCACAGCCTCAAAGGTACTTGCGATTACAGCCCCAATTGACCCAAAAACATCCCTATAACAGTTCTAATATATCACATAATTTAAAGGCCTAAAACCTATGTCTGTTATGTCGATTCAGGACACTACGGGAAACCTTAATTTCCCTAAACCTTCAAAACTCTTAAGCTCCATATAAACTCTATAGATCCTTCGCCCCACGGTTAAAACTACAACAACGGGGACATCTGCCCCAAAGGTCTATTTTACCGATTAAATTCAACTCTTATCAATCGATCTCACAACACGCCCTCAAAGTCATCAGTTTACCTCAAAACCTATAAACCCTCAAGAACCCCACAATCCACTTCAATCAATCGAATCCTATAATGAAAACAATGAAAGGTAATTACTCCACATACCTTAGATTGTCGATCTGATGTGTTCTCTCTTGAGCCTTTGGAAACCTTCACGAAAATCCTCGCTTTTTCCCTTTTTCCTCAGAGCTCTGCACTTTCTCCTTATTTTCACGATCTCCACAAATGAATCCTAATTCTCCTCAATTCCTCATTTTTGGTTAATTTAACTCTTGGGCCTCAAATATGGGATTTCTCCATAATACCCTCACTAATACTCCTAAATGTCCATCTTACCCTTAATTCTTCTAATATTATTTTAAAATATTAATAATACTAATATATTCATATTATATACTATTATTTAATTAAAATAACCAACTTCACCAAAAATACCGACATCGACACCAACCACCAGAAATTCACAGAAAACCACGAATATAATATTTAAATAAATTAAATAAATATTCTTACAAAATTTGGGGTGTTACAACATACCTTCCTGAGGATTCAGTGTCTTTAGCAGGTTTAGCAGTCTCGCTTCGAACTCTTTGCATTCTCCAATGGGATGCCCCATTTTCCCAGTGTGGAATTTACATTCAATTTCTGGATGATCTTCTTCAAAGATCAAGTCCTTGTTGTGGATCAGATTTTGTACAGTAGCTTCTAAAACCAGGAAACCATCCAAATTATGTCCTTCAGCCCCTTTATGAAAATCGCAAGTCAGATTTGCATTGTGCCAAGGTCCTAGCATAGGGTTGTAAGGTTGAGGAGTCACCAACTTGTTTTGAATCAGCAGTGGGAATAGTTTGCTCAGTGGCACCGGGATAGGTGTGTAGTGAACCTTGTCTCTTTTGATAAAACACTTCTTCTTATCTTGGTTTTGAGAACCTCGAGGAGAAACAATAGTTGGAGGCTGAAACATTCTTTCGGTAGACACCTGATGATGATTATATTCTGGTGCAGGAACAAAACCAAAGGCTGGCTGGCATGAAGTTTCCTCAAAGACAGATCCTGGGCATGGGAGAACCAAAGGAGATGGCAAATGATTGTTCTTGATATTAGGTTGAGAGTCATCGAAAGATAAAATATTTCTCTCCACTAAATCCCTCACAATATGCTTCAAAGCAAAACAACCTTCTAAATTTTGGCCTGGTGCACCTTCATGGAATGTACAATGAGCATTTGGATTGTAAGAAGGCGGAAGCAGATCAGGAGGTGGGCCTGATGACCTTGTAGTTATTAATCCTTGTTGTACCAAAGAAGGATACAACGTTGTATACGTCATAGGAATGGGAGGAATCGGAGGCCTACCACCCTGTCTCTTACTTGGAACGATCTGACGAGAAGCTTGAGTCCATTGTGGATAAGCAGAAGCATTGGGCACTCGTTGATAGGTTGGTGGTTGAGGAACTGGCTGATAAACTGAAGCTTGGTTGTTGAATGTTGGGGCGATAGGGTGAATGTGCTCCTCTTTTTTCATCAGAGCTTGCAAAGTTTTCAGAACCCAATTCATCTGGCATTTGAGGATTCTGACCTCCTCTTTCAATTTTTCCTGGTTCTTCAAAATTTCATTCATTGTTGCCATTGTCTTGAATATGTACTAGGTATCATTTAGACATAGAGGAACAGACTCAAGCCCGAGGAATGTAAGTGAGATGCGAATGCGCATGGAATGCAAATACAAGCCAAGTGGTTTCAAGGAATTCAAAGGCAAGTTGCAAAAAATTTCGTGGAAAAACTGAAGAAGTTTTTTTGTTTAAGATCCGAGCTCTGTTGATCTTTTGAAAAGGAAATGAATGTCTGAATTCCTTGAAACCAACAATGGATGCAACGAGATGTATACAATGCGCAAACACGGGCACCTATACACAGATATATGTACACAGCAAGTACACAAGTCTTAGGTTTAGAGGTTTCATGAATGGAGCCATGGTCTACCTATCCCAATAAGGTGTGCACTATAGGTTCATCAACTATAGAACAAGGTTCTAAAAGTTCCCAGAGTCTACGTAAATCCTTCGGATATTATCGGCATGCATGACTACTCACACGGGTTAATAATATTCCCAAGATAAACTCGTCTGAGTGTAGTATCGCGTAATAACTACTTGGGACTTACTCCCTCATAGCCACCGCACTACATCCTAAAAGGCCAAGTGGGGTGAAGGTAACTATGGTCCTCAGAATCCCTGGCTCCCAATTGAAAAAGTAATATCAATGCAACTGCTCGCATAAGACATCAACAATCCCAAAGGGCCTCATCTGAGTGTGGTCATCATATGCCATAGATTGTTAGGACTACTCCCAACAACCGACTATTGATTACACCACGATCCTATCATATATGTGCTCTCGAGTTCGGGTTAGGACTTATCTCACCACTCAATGGTACCATGCCAATAGAAGATCTCAAGCAAAATAGAATAGACAGATAGACAAATATGTACAAGTAAGCAAGCAAAACATATAACAAACACAAGTGTAAACAAGGTGGGCTTAACCCTCAAATTAAACCTCCCCAGTGAAGTCGCCATTTCTGTTGCGGTGAGAATCGGATAACAAGCTATTAATTAACTTGCATCACAAAACATTAAATTCACCACCGACTTTGATTTATCCAAAGGAAATGTTCAAGATCGAGAAAACCTAAAGGGGGGAGATCTAAGGTTCGGGGGTTGGTTATACTAAGGGAAGGTATTTGCACCCTTAATATCTGTAGTACTCTATAGGAACCTCTTGTTTAGTTTGTGTTATGTTATGTTTGCTTGCTAAGATATCTGCTACAGGGTAAAGGTAAAGACCTAAGAATATGTACACTAAATTTGCTCACCAAGACGTCGCATGTTGTGCCTACGTATCTGACTAAAGAATCAGAGCAACCATAGTTTACCTAACTAAGGGTGAATTTGAGGAACCATTGACTATGGCCAAAGGTCCAAGGGGAATGAGTATGAGCTCATGTAGAGTTTAAGAAACTCTCTATGTCTAAGTTATGACAGGGGGAAGTGAATACTCAAGGTGATGAGTCCCACATAGAGTCCAAGAACTCTATCTTAGTTCTAAATTGTGATTGGATGGCTATGAGGCCAAGGGAAAGCATCATATGAATGTGAGGTCAAAGAGAAGGTGGTCATGACTATGATGTCAAAGCTGGTAAGTGGCTATGACTATGAGGTCAAAGCTAGTATTGAGTTCACTATGACTTATGAGTCAAGTAGAAAGACTTTCCTTTGGAATGAGGGGAGGATAAACTCCATATGAATAAGAATGTTACAAGGGAGTTGAGACTCACCTGAACAATATAAGTTCAAGGATCAAAATGTGATAAACATTAGTCAAGTGAGAATAACATTAAAGCATGACATATACATGTATGAGTATGGCAAAAGATAACGGGATAGTTCATAATAAACATGAGTAAATGAACACAAGTATGACAAGGTTTTGAAATTGAGAGTGAGGCAATCATATCAACACAAAGTCATCTTGCAAGAAAATTCTAAGAGGTGCCACAAGTTATGGATAAGGGTGATGAGAATGGTTACATCAAAGAGGTGCTTCATAAAATAAAGAGAATGGACATTCAATCTTAAAACCAAAGCTTGAACCCCAACGAGACCTAACACAAAAGTCACTGGCAAGGTTGAAAATTATACTTAACATGACCTTTCAAAAATGTCTTAAGACAACTTAGAAAATTACCCAAACAATGGTAAGAAAATAAGTTCAAAATTAAGGGTGAAACAAAATTCCAAAAAATTCACTATTTTAAAAGTAAAATAAAAATTAGAAAATAAAAATTAAATTAGGCATTTAGAAAATTCATTTTTGGGATTTTTGATGTTTAAAGAAAAAAATATTTTAAAGGAAATGAAAAGGTAATATAAGAAAAAGAAAAAAAAGAAATTTGAAGTGAAAAGGCCAGGGGGTGTGTTAGTGAATTTGGAAAGAAAAGGTTTGTATTGATGCTACGCACATGGGCCTAACAGGGGGTGACAATATCAAATCGTTAGGCCCAAAAACATCAAGAAAGGGCTGGAAAATGTAGAAGAATAACAAAAAAGGGTGTCTGGGGCGAGGGGGATTCAAATCCCAGACCCTTTGGTTACAGGCACGGCTTCAATACCACTGGGGTGACTATACATTCGGTGTATAAGCCACCCCTAATAACTTAGAAACCAAACGCGTGCAATAAAGATGTTATTAAAAAACAGGTGAGGAAAAAAATGACTGTATACAAACTCATGTAACCCATCAACAATTGGTCACTCAAAATTGAGTGACTAGCGGACAAAAAGGGGTCCCAGCCAATCTACAATTGCCATGGCTTTTTCTCTCCCATGCAGCATGCAACGCAAAACTGGAACTATCGTGAAATAATATGACAAATTCATGGCAACTTGGTCTCCTTTCCAAACTCAATCTTCACTAAATATTATGAAATAAAGTATCAGACCATTGTACACAAAGGGTAGGGTAACACTAAACCCTCTGTAGCTCAAACTGAAGACTCTAATATTGGTAAAACAATCATGAAAATCTTGCGTTTAAGGTAATGTGTACTACATGAACAAATATGTATCAACACGACGTATCAAAACCTGGTCATATTATCATACTACATGGATAATAAGAGGATATCTTACATGGAAACGAAAAACTTACTGAATAAAGAATTTCCACTGCCTTTTTATTCCAAGAGCTTGAAGCTTCAACCCTCTGGACCTCCTTCCTCAAAGATGATATGCCTACGTTCTGAAGATGCATCTTTCTTTGGACTGTTCACAAGCTCTCTTTCCCTTAAGTTCTTAAGGTTTTGTTGAGCGTTGTGTTGTATTGCTCTGATGGTTTTTGTTCTGATTATGTTCAATGGTGATTGGTCTTGTTGCACAGCTCACAAGTTTCTTTATGTGATGTGTTTATGGGTGATTCCCGTGTGTTGTTGGTGTGTTCTCAAGAGTTTCTTTCAGTGGTGTACTCACAAGTGGAAGTATGAATGTTGGTGATTGTTTATGAGTGGATGCTGTTGTTGTCGTGGCAAAAAGAAACTCACAGGTTGTTTACGGGTTTTTTGCGTTCATGGAAAGACCAAGGAGGAGGGTTATGGATAGGTTTTGAAATGACTTTGTAGTGAAAAAGAGTTTCAAGCAGGAGCTGTAGAGTGATTTTTGATGGTGTTGAGTTCTGATGTTTGATTGTTTGGTGCTTTTTTACAAAGGGGGAATGAAGTTCATGAAAGAAACAAATTTATGATGCTGAGAAAAAAAGAAAGGATCATTCTCCTCCTTGCGGTTATATGTGGTGTCAGTGTATGCACACATTCACAAAACAAAGGCAACATCTCACCCTTTATCATATCAATATAACCTTAGACTAAGATTTTCATATTATTTAGCAATAATATCTTCTTAGTACCAAGGTATGATCATCATAGTGTCAAAAACACATACGCAAACTCTACAATATCATTCACCCAATTATTGGCTCAAGTGTAGGACACGATGGTAATATAATCATGCTATGCAAAACAATGAGTAAAAAAGGTTCAATGTTACCTACTGCACCTTTAAGAACTCAAGGGTCTAGCTGCACCAAATCTCTCCTTTCAAGATACCTATGCTTTTCTCACCACAAACTTCTCCTTTCAAGCAGTTGTGTTCTAACTTTATCAAAGCTTCCCCACTTGCCAAGCTAAGATTTCAGAGTTTTCTTAAGGTGTTTCAGTGAATTGTTGGTGTCTAAATAAGTGAGGGTGCTCCTCTTTTTATAGGGAAGATGGAAGAATGGAGGTATGGGTAGAAAAGTGAAACTTTGCCCTTTTGGAGAGGTCTCTTGTGTGAGCTAGTTTTGGCTCCAAAAGTCTCCAAGATCTTTGGCCATAGATCATTATACGGCCAGGTTTAGATTTGGTGGGTTAATGGGATTGGAGCATGGCTCAAGAAAATATGAATAAACAAAGCTTTATTTTGAAAAGTTTCTCTCACCACTTGCCTTCCCCTTGCATAAGCTACATTATTTTAATGTGCAACTTGTTAAAATTATACCAAAGCCCCTAATGATGTTAGGCTGGCCTCTAAACATCAGAAAAAGTGGAGATTTTTTTGATATTCTAGTTTTTCTAAGTGTATGACAAAATGCCGACATACCATCTTTAGTGCACCCTAACTCAATAACCATGCATCCAAATTGTGAGATTTTTGATCCTTTGCAAAATAGACATTTGATAGAACAAATCTCATGTTGAAAGATTCTTGAAATGAGGCTTGGAATAGTTAGAAAATCACCTATGAAGTTTGGTATAAAGATTTGTCCAAGAAACTTGAAAAAATTTCTAAGTTATGGAAATTTCACAACTTGAAACACCTAACTTTAGGACATCATAACTTGAGATTGATTTATCCGAATGAGGAGTTCTACACATGCTTGAAAAGCTTGAAGAACAAGGAACAACTTTCATGTCCAAAGATTTTTTATTTAAAGCTTGTAACTAGATTAAAATTTGGGTTAAAGTCATTTGGTTATTAAGGCAAAAAGTGCTGAAATTTCTGTCTTTGGGCAGTTTAGCTTCCAAGTCTCATAACTCACAAACCATGCATTTTTTGGAGAAAAGTCATATTTAACACTTTGAAGATCATGGAAAGAGCTTCCATTTGGGCTTTGTGTCACTCAATTTGGATGTGTGGTTTGTAAGTTATGACTATTTCAATTTTGCACAAGAGGGGAAATTTCCACATATGAAAAGTTTCATGGACCAAACCTTGCTTCCTTTGCAAGAAACTTCTTGAAACTCGATTTCTCATACCCTGACTCACCAATGAGACATATCATGATGGATTGAGGCCTTGGATGTTTCATTTTGGATCAAAATCTAAAGGATTAGGGTTTTAGTCAAAACCCTAATTTCAACTGTGAATGTACTGGGATAATCTCAGATGATCTTGCTTCTTCCATCATATCTGAGGCTCATAGATGGTTTTTAGGGATGTCTATTATCACATGGAGTCATGTCCTAGTGCTTGTGAAATACTCTTGATCAAAATCAAAGTCAATGATCCACTTGTATTGACAAAAACCCTAATTTGGAGGCAGGGTGAAACTGTGGCTCAAGTTACTTATGATAAGAGCCAAATGATCTTGAATTCTTATTGAATGAGACCTATTGAATGCAGGTAAACTCAAATGGTTGATGAACCAATCAAATCTTAATTTATCAAGGCAATACTCTTCAGTGATTCCTCAGGTTAAAACCTTAATTCCACAGTTTGGTCTAGTGATCCTTTGTTGACTTGACTTGATTTAAAGTCTTGAGATCTTGGTTCCAAACAACTGGTGAATCTTTGTGATGTTTGTATGGAGCCAAAGAATACCTTAGGAGGCCTTGAATCTCTTTGTGCAAACCCTAAGTTGGTACATAAGAAAAACAAATTGCAAGATATGGGTTAACTAACATAGTTCACATATATGATTGATCCTAAATGTGTATGCAAGATGTTATGACATCTAAGAGGTAAAATTTAGGGTACAACACGGCGCCTTGAGACTCGCAACCATGGGTGGAGAATAATTTTCCTACCCCACAAATGTTGACGTAGTCAGGAAATACTTCGCCTAAAAAAAGGAAAAAACGTCTCGGTGGATTGAAAACTCAAAAGGGCGGTCCAGGTAAAAATTAGAGACATAACCAAAAAAATTATCCCGATGGATTGGAAATCTCAAAGTACAGTCCAGGTAATAGTTAGGGATTCATAGGTAAGTAACTACGTCCAGCAATGGGGAAAATTCCCTGACAGCAGTCATGCCATCCATCACGAAAACTCCAGTCAAGGTCATCTTCGACGGAAGCTCAGGATGCCCAGAATTCAAAGTTGGCAGCAAGATAGCGGTCGTTATGTTTCAATGTAGCCCTTTTCCCTTAAATTACTATTTTCTAACTTTGTAAATGCTCCATGGAATCACGCGTTTGGCTGATTTCCATCCTATCAATAAAATTTGAGCCCTAGTGCTTTTGTTTGCAATTCTTATTTGTTTTAGCTTTACAGAACGACATTTTAATATGATTAACGATTCTTGAAACAAAACAAAAATGAATTTACTTGTCAAACTTCTTCTGCTTTTAAAATAAAGATGGCAATTCTCTTGACTGTTGAACGTCGAAAGAACATCGATCGCTACTCCAAAAGCGATTAAGCTTCAAAGTGCAGAATCAAAGTAAACCTTCTAAACCAGTGCGCCTGAATGAAGGATCAGTTGTGTCAGAGACCATGTTTCATCTAATGGCCCCGACAGAGTTCATATCTTCTAAGTCCGACCAACGTTGTGTTGTTCCTCACAGGGATTATCTCTCCTAAGCAAGGCATAATTGCTATTGTAGACCAAATGGTACTTCCTCATTCCCCACAGTGGCCGAGTATCCAGTCGTGTTCATCCACTAGTTTGTATGTCGTGTCAGTTTTGTCAGCATAAATATACATACATCATGCATTATTGATTTACATTCATATTCATATTGCATCACTATCACTCTAGTCGGTCTTATCCCCTAGTGATAAAAGTCCTCTCAATCAAGTTGTCAGTTCTTTCCTCGTCAGGGAATGTTGCGTCTGAACCATCTCTCCCCCAACTTATTTCTGGATTGGAGTTGGTCCCCGACCACTTTGATAACTTGAACCTCTAAAAAGACAAGAAGGCATTCGACAAACATCACTCTTCACCATTGAAGATGATATCTTCACTTTCCCGGATTAAGGGAAATCCCCAGAGAAAGCCTCTAGACCGAAGGCTCTCAGTAACACATTTGTTTTTCTCCCAAGAAAGTCGATGTTAATGAAGTCATCAGCACCTTAAAATTGGATTACATCACATAGCATTTCTCCGAGAAGATCTCGAGGAAAAGTATGATGAAATATCCCCAAGCAGGAAGCAGTCTCTCAAGAGACTCGTTTTCCCCAGTAGAGTCGACAAATGGCGTCTCCAACAGAGAGGGCTGTACAACTCTAATACTCAGATGAATGGGTTCCCCAGCAAGTCTGACATCAAATCTTTTTCCCATCAAATGGCATCTCCCCAGGAAAATTCGACGAGAAGTTTGAGGAAAACTGCTACAAATAGTGTCCCTTGTCAAGGAAGTTTATTGACAAAAGAAACTAAGACCAGTTTCGTGGCTGAAAACCAAGATCGAGGGGAAGTTTATATTAGAAACTGAGACCAGTTCCTTGGATGAAGACCAGGATCGAGGGGAAGTTTATATCAGAAACTGAGACCAGTTCTTTGGATGAAGACCAGGATCGAGGGGAAGTTTATATCAGAAACTGAGACCAGTTCCTTGGATGAAGACCAGGATCGAGGGAAAGTTTATATCAGAAACTGAGACCAGTTCCTTGGCTGAAGACCAGGATCAAGGGGAAGTTTATATCAGAAACTGAGACCAGTTCCTTGGCTGAAGACCAAGATCGAGGGGAAGTTTATTTCAGAAACTAAGACCAGTTCCTTGGCTAAAAATCGGGATCGAGGGGAAGTTTTTACCCTTTTTCTGAAGCGTTATTGCTTAGCAAAAGAAGATGGATGAACAAACTGCCATTCATAACCACCATCAAAATTTCGGGTATTCCGATATTTAATCCTCTTTCACCCTGAATGCCCGAATACCTTCGCCATTCACACCTTCGGGTCCAAGAAAATTAAATAAGGGCATCTGTCATACCCCAAATTTTGACCACCAATATTTCCCATCATTGTGCAAATCATTACCACAATATGGATGGACCATCATGCCTCATCAATATCCTCAGAGATGTTTGAGCATTCACCACAATCAAGAATTAGGGTTTCAAGCCCTCTCAGAGCACTTAGACAAAGTATCAATCAAGAAATGACATGATCTTCAACTTGTCTAGCCTCTCAAACACCCACAATGGATCAAGAGGACTCCCACATCAAGAATCAAGCACAAGGTTGCAACATTCCAAGTGGATCAAGCCTTAAGATCGCCAGTGTCACCAAATTAGGGTTTTGGTCGACCAAGGCCTCCAGATGGAAATTTTCCTCTGAGCATGAGCCAATGCCTCAAGGCACAACCCAAGATACTCCAAGGGACCTCATGGACCCAATCATCAAGTCAATTTAACCTCAGGGGATGCATTTACCCAAAAATCAGGAATTAGGGTTTCTTGACTTAATTCACCCCTAAGTTGACTTTTGGGACAAAACATGATCCAAAACCTCAAGACATGATTTGAGGGTCTCCAATACACTACATTGAGCCATTTACGACAATGGATTAATCCAAGAAGCTTGATTCACAAGTTTCAATTTCATCAGGACCACAATTAGGGTTTCGAGGAAAAAAGTCAACTGTACCTTTGACTTTTGACCAAGACATGCCCCCAAACCTTGGGACATGATTCAATACACCCTATAATACCTATGGAATATATCCATTAGGTTTGATTTAGGTCAAGGGCTTGATTTCACAAAGGATCGCACAGTTTGTATTTCATCTGATAAAAAGTCAACTGTGCACAAAGTCAAGTTTGACTTTTTGAAAATTTTCACAATTGTGGTTCCTTGACCCTAAAACAATGTTAATATGTGATTTTAATCATCATTCATCAAGAAAAATCAAATAAAATGAGTTAACTTGTAAAAGGGGTAACCATAAAAAAACTTAGAATTTTTCTAAGTTATGGAACAAAGTGGCTAGGGTACCAACTTCCAAGGACCATAACTTGAGATCCAAGCAACCATTTTGGATGGTCCAAAGTTGGATCTGTAGCTCTCATTACATACTTTAAAAGTCTCAACTACATCTCATTCCAATTCCTCATGGATTTTTAGTTATGGAGTGATTAAAATGGCTAAAAACATAAAAATGACACTTTTCCAACACTTAGTGAAATTTTCACTAAGTCAAAATTTGCCTTACTTTTTCCCAAATGTAGGAACATTTTTCACCTTGATCCAAGTAAAACCAGGTCTAGGGGTGGATATCAAAGTTGAAGCATGCCATGAGGGCTTTCCAACAAGTACCAGATCATCTCCAAATTCCATATGAGCAAGGAGATACAACCCTTGGAACATGGCATCATGAACTGGTTTCTACAAGACAGAATTTGTGCATTTTGCTCGATTTGTCCAAATTTGAAAAATCCAAGCCTTGTCATCAATTTAGACACATCTGAGGATAAAACAAGAAGGGAATGATCTGATCCCCAAGCCTCCAAAGTCAAAGAATCTACAAGTAGCCATGCCAAACCTAAAAGGTCTAAAAAGTGCCAAGACTCCAATTTTGTTTCCAAGACTTTAATGAATGCATCAAGGTGGCATGAACTGAGCCTATTCCAACTGAATTCAGTCAAGGCTTATCTCTGAACCAAAGCTACAAAGCTTGTGCTCTAATCTCAAGTCAATGGCTAGAGGAGACTTGAGATTCCATTTGATCACAATTGGCCAAAGGCCTGCTGCAGTTGCCATTCCCTATTGCTTGCAAAACAAACTTGCTCTACTATAAATAGAGCTTATTTGTGATTAGTTTGAGTACACCAAAGCATCCAAACTGATGCTTTCCTCAAAATCTTCACTTTCACTCCAATTTTGCCTTTTAACTCAAGTCACCATTAGATTTTGAGTTTGAAAGCAATTCCAACCAAACCAATCACACACACACCTCACATATAACATATAGAAGTGATCCATAACATAAAATCACATCTGGAACATCAGATTCTCAAAATCACCAGTCAATTGCTCAAGTTCTTGACAGATTTGCAGTTGGGGTACCATCTCAAGTTCCAGATCATTTCCATTCATTCCAAGCATTCAAACACAATCCTTGGCACCTAAGGAAGCTGTCCAGATCATTAGAACCTACCTGTAACACCTCCATCACCAAACTCGATCACCAGCTGCAAGAGGTAAGCATGAACTCTTCAAACTCCATGATGCATGCATATTTTACTGCACAATAAGTTTGCCATATGTTCCTAATCATGTATGGAGTGATAACCCTCAATCAATTGCCATGAATCAATTGTGTATGGAATTTCCTTGTGTTCATGCTGAAATTAGGGTTCTTGAGGTTTTCTTCTGATTTCTCACTCAATACTTAATACAAATGCAAACAATCTATATGGTTGTGATCCTTGTTCAAAAGCGAACAAGATTGGTGTTTGAATCGTGCAAAACCAATGAGAAATAATGGAGAAAAGTGAGAAAACGTAAATCTGGAAAAACAGGGCACGCGGGCAAGAACTTGGTGTTCTTGGCGCCCTTTTTCAAATATTCAAATATTTGAATTTTTGTTATTTTTGTTAATTGACTCAAAAATTAATTTCTCTCTAAGTATATAAGTTTTTGAATTAATTCTTTTTCTCAAAATTCACTAAAATGTTTAAATATTTTATTTTACAACCAAATCCAATTTATATTATTTATTTAATATAGTTAGAATTTTTGTGATTAATTTCATTTTATTTATTTTTTAAAATTTTTAATGGAATTCCCACTGTGATCTTTCAAAATCAATTGAATTTTAAACTTTCACATGATTAAACATGATTTTTCAAGATATTTTCCAAAGTGTATAACTTGTTTTTGAATATATTTGATATTTTATCATTTATTATTTAAATTTCCTTTGAAAAATAGCATTTTTAATTTAAAATTAGGGTTACCTCTTGATTTTAAATTTTCAAACACTTTTGGGCCTCTAATAGAGTGTAAGATCCAATCTTTTGTAAATACAAACCATTTTGGGGCTCAGATGTTGTATAAGTCCCACTGTATTTTCAAAATCACGGCGCGGTCGTCGCCTTTTAAAACAAAATTATCCGGGCCTCCCCTCGTGTTGTAAGTCCCATCTTTCTTCTTTAAAACACTTTTGGGCCTCTAATAAAGCGTAAGACCCAATCCTTGTTGTACATAAACCTTTTTGGGTCTCAGATATTGTATAAATCCCGACACGATCTCGGCACGATCGCCGTTTTTAAACAGAAATCTTTGGGCCTCTCCTTTAGTTGTAAGCCTCATCACTTGTACAAAAATGATCTTTGGGCCTCTTAAAAGAGTTGTAAGACCCATCCTTTCTACAGAAAACCTTTTTGGGCCTCAGTCGTTGTATAAGTCCCGATACGATATTCAAAACAACGGTGCAATCATTGTTAAACCCTGGGCCTCTCCTTAAGTATAAGCCCCAACAATCTTTTCAAAACAACCTCTCTTTTGATTTAGATCCAAATATACAGTTTTTATCAAAACTTTCTTTAATTTCTTTGAACAACTAACAATACAGCATGGAAGCTTGCTCACCTGTAAGTTTTTATCAGCTTTCCTTTACATGTTTTAATATATATAACTGTATTGTGGGAAGCTGCTCCACTGTAAGTCTTCTTTCATACCCTTTTAAATACTTGCCATATATCAACTGTATATATACTACTATAGTTATTTAGAGTTTTCCCCGGCAACTAGTTCTAGAACTAGGTAAAGCCAGTTAGTCACTCTTGAATTCAGTTAAAACTAGATCCCCATAGGATTTCCAGATACAGTCTTGCCTTCTCTTGGGCTTAAACAATATGGAACAAAGAGAAAGGCAGTATTCTTCATGAACCTTCTCACAGGCTGTCACTATTAGAAAGTGTCAAAAAAATTCTACTCCCCAGAGTTGATCTATTCTCGGTGAATAGAATCTCTTGAGTTTCTTCAAACCTCAGAACTTTCACTAAATGATCTATTCTCGGTGAATAGGATTTCTTGAACTTTTCTTGGTTTGGGACCCACGGGCTTCCTAAAAGCATCCCCGCCTCCTTTTGGGCTTTGGACAAGGAGCCTCCGTCTTCTTAGAAGTTCTCATGCCTTTTCTTGGGCTTAATACAAGGACTCTGACGACCTCTTAAAGGTATAAGACATAACTTAGTCATCCTTTGCTAGAGCAGTCTTTCCAGTGTCAAATCACAGACCAATTTTGGATTGATTCTCATCCCTTAATACCCATCCTCCTCTTGGGCATCATACAAAAGATAAAATTCTTCCACACCAATAGACTTGGACAGTCTAGATCCCCTTGAGTCTCAAAGACATTCTCAAGTTCCCTACGAACGTAGGAGGAACCCTGATCATCCGATCAATTCCCAGCTGAGTTAAAACCCAGTCTCTCTTCTAAAAATTCACTAAACCAGGATTAGTTTATCATCAGTATAACACTATCCCAAATCAGAACCTCAAGGCATCTGATGTCTCAACTCTTCTGGAACCCTCAGCAAGAGTTGATTCCCCACTTGGACCTGCCTCGGGATCTCAATTATCCCCGGCAAGAAGCTAGCCTCCTCTTAGGCTTTGTATAATGATCCTTCCTCAGTGAAGTTAGCCTCCTCTTGGGCTTTATATAATGATTCTCCCCAACAGAGCTAACCTTTTTAGACTCTCTTGTTGAGTCAATCATTTTTCAGACTCTCTTGTTGAGTCAATCACTTTTCAGACTCTCTTGTTGAGTCAATCATGTTTTAGACTCTCTTATTGAGCCAATCACCTTTTTAGACTCTCTTATTGAGTCAACTTTTTTAGCCTCAATCTTGGGCTTTGTACAAGACAGAAAAACACTCTCTGGTTGAGTCGATCTTTTCCAGCCTCCCATTTGGCTTGGTTAAAGATTCCCCCTAGCAACAATTAGCCTCATCTTAGACTTTGTATAACGATTTCTCCAGCTTGTTCAGCCACAATCCCGGGCTTTGTACAGGACAGATAAAAGCACTCTCTAGTTGAGTCAAACCCTTTTAGCCTTAATCTTGGGCTTTGTACAAGACATGAATCTTCATAACCCTCTCTTAAGCTCGGGACAAACATCTTCCCCAGTAGAGTCAATTCCTCCCAGCCTTCTTCTAGGCTTTGTGAAATACTCTCCAGTAGAGTCAAACTTATTTTAGCCTCAATCTTGGGCTTTGAACAAGACACTTAAAAGTCCTCAGCCGAGACAGTTAGATTTCCCATTTTTAGCCCCAATCTTGGGATTTGTACAAGACATATAAAGATTTCTTTCCCACAGAGTCAGCTTCTTTTCAGCCTCAATCTTGGGCTTTGTACAAGACATATACAAACCTGCCCATTGGAGTCAAAATCCCTTTTAGCCTCCTCTTAGGCTTTGTATAAATGTTATCCCCAAAGAGTCAGTCTCTTTTTTGCCTCAATCTTGGGCTTTGTACAAGACACAAAAACACTCTCTTGTTGAGTCAATCATTTCTAGCCTCCTCTTAGGCTTTGTATAAGGACTTCCCTAAGCGGAGTCAATCAACCTCTTAGCTTCAACCTTGGGCTTTGATCAAGGCACACAAAAATCAACATCTCCTCAGAGGAAGTCTAATCCCTCTTTAGAGATGACAAATTCTCTCTCAGTCAAAGCCTTTTAGCTTCAATCTTGGGCTTTGAACAAGACACCAAAATATCTTTTTCCTCCCGTAGAATAGGAGGAACTACTATTGCTCTGATTTCCCTGTTTCGTTTAAACGGGAATACTTAGGCATAAGATTGCGAAATATTAGCGAGCATACTAATTAAAAACTCTAGGTCCAGTACCTTCATACTAATCAAACTCTAGGTCTAGTACCTGCATACTAATCAAACTCTAGGTCCAGTACCATCATACTAATCAAAACTTAGGTCCAGTACCTTACCAAAAACACTCGAACATCAACAAAAACTCACTCACTCACTCATATTTTCCAAGAAACTTTCCCAACCCATTAACAGATAAACACCATCAAGTACAAAGCGAAACCTAAAGCTACCATCCTGTGGATAACCACATATAGGATGGGTAATTGATAACTCCCAATTGTATAACCTGACCCCGAATCCCTCAATCTCTTTAAAGCGTTTATTTATTTAAACAATCTGGTGCAAGGTTAGTTTTAGATAACTTCCCTTTCCCTTCCAACTTCATGGGATAAATAAGAAATCAGAAAGTAGCACCCCTTCTTCATTGTGGGGAGAAACCCAAAACCAACGATAAGGTGGTCGCGTCACCGACAAAAATCGTTCGCTATAGCAATCTGGGTACAGGTTGAAGAAAAACCAAGACCTTTCTTTGTCTTGTTATTAGTAGGAATGACAAGCTGTCCCCATCCTTTTGCTTTGTTACTCTCGATCATTTTGAGAGCACCTTTGTATGAGGAAATCGACGTTCCTCTCTCTGATCGATTCTCATTGCTCACCGAGAGTGCTTGGAACTGAGTCCCAATAACCTCTTCTGGTTCTACACAGGATGATGATAAGTTGCTCACAATTAAGGCCTGCTCTCCGCAGACTGTGACTAGCTTGTCATTCTTGACGAACTTCAGCTTCTGGTGAAGTGTCGAAGTAACTGCCCCAGCTTCGTGTATCCAAGGTCTTTCTAATAAACAGTTGTATGCTTCCCAGATGTCCATGACCTGGAAAGTGTGAGGAACGATAGTTATAGGAAGATCAACTTCGCCGATAACTGTTTTTCTGGATCAATCATAGGCTTTGACGATGACCTCACTGCCTCTCATCGGAGATCCTTGAAATGATAGTCGCATCAGAGTAGATTTTGGCATAACATTCAGAGCTGGTCATGTATCTACCAGTA
Source organism: Lathyrus tuberosus (assembly GCA_022829125.1). NCBI lineage: Eukaryota > Viridiplantae > Streptophyta > Magnoliopsida > Fabales > Fabaceae > Lathyrus > Lathyrus tuberosus. The sequence goes on from JALAZF010000170.1 coordinate 4,767,886, forward strand.
TGCTGGCTAAAGCATCATCCTGGCAATTGACTGTAATGTTAAGCGCCATGTTGTGATTTTTACCTTCTTCCGGCAGTTCTTCATCACTGAATCCTAACTTGTTGCAGGAAGTGATGTTGGAGATGATGCTATCAAATTGTCTTATTGTTACATCTTGTTCCACAAAGGCCTGCTCTAAGACTTTCTGGAGAGCTTTAGTGTGAGCTTCGGAACTGAACAAGAGAGATAGCACAGAGATTCTCGAAGGAGTTTGAAACAGTTGGTCTACCATCTTGTACTCGCTCTTCTGGATGAGCTTCAACATCTCATCGTTGTTCTTTGAAAGGTCAGGATTACTGGATTGCCCGGCTGGTTGATTGGGAACTTCTGTTTGAGGTTCCTTTTCTCTGGTGGGTTCTCCAACTCCTCTGTTGAAGATCCGACTGCTCCGTGTTACTCGAATGATGTCGGCAATGTTTATGACGGAGGGTAATGGAGTTTCCTTTCCATTCTCGATTGTTATTGCGCCGTACTTGTAAGGGATAGCCTTATCGGATTTGTACGGTATTGGCCTGAGCAGATAGATAACCACAGGAGCCTTTTGATTTTTCTGACCATCGTAGCCGGCCTCAATTGGTTTGAGGTTGAGAATCTTTCTACTGTCAAGAGGAACTCTTGATTCATGGAGTAGAGGGATTATAGTGCATACATCTTTGGTCATTTCATAATTAGAGATTAAGACAACGTCTTTGCTTTGATCAAGAAGATAGTCTTACATTACGTTGGTCGAACCAGAACTTGAACATGGTCAAATATATTTTCGATCCAACTGATTTTGAAGAGTTGACCGTACAAGGTAACATCCTTGGTTGTTTTATGAGCAAACTATACAGCGCTCATAGTTGTGTGGTGGCATCTGGCCACGTCCTCTTTATATGCAGTGCAACCTTACTAGATCTGTTTCCATCGAACGAACATCCTGACTTTGATGCCTAGTAGGATTCCCGTCAGTCATATTGATCTGCTGCGTAGCTTCATCCAAGTAGATTGGAAGCCACCAGTGGTCTAACAAGTGTTGAAGTGCATATCCTTGGCCGTCTTTACGACACACTTTATAGTCCTGATAATCATGTGAAGCCAGAAAACCGAGCCTGACCTACTTAGCGTGTAATTCTACCATATTGGTATTCATCAAGCGAATATTAAAGATTTGAATCATATTAACTTGATAGATACTTCTATCACGGTAATCTTGGATCCATCTGAGATCCATCTGACGTTGGAGGGCCTCTTATACAAAAGAGCATCCTTGATTGTTTATTGAGCATATCGGACAGGAATTGTAATCGTGTCGTGGCAGATCATGGTGTTGACTTTGCCTTGAGTGCATTGTCACCAAGTTGACATTCATTGCCAGAATGATGTGGTTCTGAACAATGTTGGGATTTACATGAGCCATATTGACTTCACGGATTCGGTGATCCTGGATCCATCCGAGATCCATCTGTTCTTATAGAGCGTATTGCACTACGGAACATCCTTGATTATTCTTTGAGCATATATCACACTGGTGATAATTGTGAGATGGTACATGACCATATCCGCTCTGTCTGCAATGCATCCTGACCAAATTGGTTCCCAATAGGAGTACATCGTGAATTTGATAATTGTGGTTAACCTCTTCCTCTATTAAATTTACTGCAGTCTTTTCATGTTGAGGCAACGGGTTCGTCTGAACATTTGGATTTGTATCCTTGAAGGATAAGACCCCGTTCCTAACAAGCTTCTGTACATCAGACTTGAAGTTGAGACAGTTTTCTATGTTGTGCCCCGGTCCTCCTTGATGGTAAGGGCAAGTTTGATCTGCTTTAAACCAAAAAGGCGGATTTTCCGGTACTGTAAGAGGAGACCTGGTTTGGACGTGCCCCTTGACCAGTAGTAGTGAAAATAGTTCTGCGTACAACATCGGTATAGGGTCGAACCCTGGTGGTTGTGTCGTACGATTGTTGTTGTTTTACTGAGGACGGGTCTGCTGAAGGGGTTGTTGTGTCCTTTGCTGATATTGTTGTTGATTTGGTTGGCTTTGAGCAACCTGGGGTTGATACGTCGGAACTGGCACTGGGTCGATAGTAGGAGTTACTGCTGCTGTTGGTTGATATCTTCGCCTTTGCTTTCCGAGAGAGATATTACCAATATCTTGCTCTTTTTTCTTAGGGAAAGCACTATCGTATCTCTTGGTACTGCTTGATGGTCCCGTATCTTTGACCAGACGTCCTTCTTGGACTGCTTCTTCAAGACGAACTCCCATGTTCACCTTCTCAGTGAAGTCGTTGGGCGCACTGGCAACCATTCGGTCGTAATAGAATAAGCTCAAGGTCTTCAAAAAGATCTTTGTCATCTCTTTTTCCTCGAGAGGGGGAAAAATCTGGGCGGCAATTGCACGCCATCTCTGAGCATATTCCTTAAAGGTTTCCTTGTCCTTTTGTGACATTGCTCTGAGTTGATCTCTGTCTGGTGCCATGTCCAGGTTATACTTATATTGCTGAACGAAGGCAGCGCCAAGATCTCTGAAAGTGACGATCTTGGTGCGGTTTAAGCCCATGTACCATTTGAGTGCGGCACCGGTTAAACTGTCTTGGAAGTAATGGATCAGTAGCTATTGATTCTCTGTCTGAGTTGACATCTTTCGAGTGTACATCACCAAATGAATTTTAGGGCAAGAGTTACCCTTGTATTTTTCAAAGTCAGATGCCTTGAATTTATGCGGGATATTCACATTAGGGACCAGACAAAGGTCTGCGGTGTCCTTTCTGAATAAATCCTGACCGCGAATGGCATGCAGTTCCTTCTGCATCTCCATGAATTGCTCCTGGAACTCATTCATCCTGTCGTACATGTCTTCGTTTCCACCAGAAATTATTTGTGGAATCTGTCCTTCCGGGACAGTGTGTACCATGGGTTTTGGTATAGTCATTACGGAGGTGACTCTTGGTTCTTCCCTATCCCGAAGTTTGTAACCTTCAGGAGTTGCTGTCATGACTCTTGTATCTTCGCTTTCCCGAAGTTTGTAACCTTCAGGCCCAACGGTTCCTGTTGTAGTTTCTGGGTCTTCCGTGACTGGAGGAATGTATCTTTCAGGGACAAAGTTAATAGGTATGCCCCAGGGACGATCTTTAGGCATGTTGTACCGAGGATCATACGTCTCCACTATGGGCATAGATATGATCTCCGAGATCACAGTCCTTTGTTGTTGTCTCTGAGCTGCTGTCAGAGATTGTATGTCATTGTGAAGTTTTTTCAAATCTTCCTTCAGAGCGTCAATTTCTTCTCTCAGCTCTCTGTTCTCTTCCTCGAGATCGTCCATTTTCTTTTGTCGATTAGCCCGAGTATTGTACGAATGAGACAGTTTGACTCTAGAATCGTGACACATACGTAAGATTCGAAGGTAAGAGGAATGCGTTATATGAGAATAATGAATGATATGCAATGATATATATTAATTTTGTTTTTTCTTTAATAAAAAAGAAACTTCAATAGACAGATTGCAAATATCATACAGTGGGGAGACCCCGTTTTATTGAATTTGAAAGATTGCGAAAATGGAAAATACAGTATTTTACAAAGTGTTGTAAAAGGAAATGTCTAAGTTCATGGATCCTGAGTCCTCTCTGAGGAGAATTCAGATGCTGGTTCTAGTATTTTCCTTTTCTTTGACCGGGGCTCATCAGCCGTTGTCGGGTTGTCAGTCCTTTGCCAAGTGAAAGGAGCGAGCAAGTTTCTTCGGTCATCTTGAGTTTCTATAACATGTTGTTCTAGTATCTTAATCAGAGCATCCTTTTCTTTTAACAGTTCCTGAATTTTGGTACACTCTACATTGAGAATGCGGTATTTGTTCTTCCAAGATTTCCTTTCCCGTTGAACTTTGTTGAGAGTGACCTGGAGTTTTTCCGAATCAGACAAAAAATAAAGGACAAATTCCTTTAACGGAAGAACTTCTTGACGAGGGTAAGTCATCCTCAGCTTGAGGGCTCTAGTTTGTACCCAGTGGAGATAAGGTTCCACAAAGATGCAGTTCGGTCTTCCTAGAGACTCTCTTCCTTTCTTGTGAACATGTTTCCAGGCATGCACTATTTCCATCTTTAGTGCCCTGTCATTTTCTCCTTCCTTGAAGAAAAGACCTTCCAGATGAACATTTCGTTGGATATGCCTCATCGGGTATCCGAGTTGATAGCGAACTAAAATTGGATGATAGTTAATTCCTCCATTAGTTCCTATGAGGGGTACATTAGGGAAATTTCCACATTTATCGATGATCCTTATCCTGTCATAGATCTAATTCTACCAATCTATCTCAGAGTTGGTAAGAGACATGATTCTCTGTGACCAACGTAGAGTACTCTTATGATCCCAAAAGGCAGCAGACTTAGGTAAATGGGAAGTGAACCATTTGTAAAGCAGGGGTACACATATGTGATCATTCCTCTGCTGTACAAATTCCTTAAGTGTACAGAATGGTAAGCATCTGCGAGCAAGGTCGGTACGGGGTTTCCAATCAGAAATATCTTAATGGCATTGGTATCGACGAAGTTATCGATGTTGGGAAAGAGGAACAACCCGTATGCGAGTAGAACAAAGATATCTTCGAAAGCTGTAAGGTTTCCTACACTGGCAAAGTATAGGGCTTTCTCTACCAAAAATTTGGCCGGTAAACCTTGGATTCCTTCCTTAGTGGTCATGTGAGTCCTGACTTCTGACTCGTCCAAATAGATTGCTCTTGCAATGGTTTCATCTTTTGGAATTTCTTTCAGTCCAGAAAGGGGAGCTTGGTCAGTGATGTGTAAATCAGTCAGGTCAGAGTACTCTTCTAGCGTCGGTGCTAGTTGATAATCAGGGAATGTGAAATAGTGATAAACTGGATCGTAAAACTGAATCAGCATGGACAGGATTCCTTCAACTATATAGACCCTTAATAGAGACAACACCCCTCCGTACTTAGCTCTGAAAGCATCAGGCTTGGTGATCATCCTTGCCAACCCCCTTAAATCCTCTAGTTTTGGAGCCTTGAAGGTGTACTTGTGCGTCTTCCTTCTACCGAAATCCATAACGCAATCTTTCTCTCTGATATTTGCAATCATTGTTTTAGTTTAATTTGAAAAAGAGAGAAGAGAAAAGAAGATTTTTTTCTTTGTTTAAGAGTTTTTTAAATGAATGCATGAATGCAGCACACAAAAACATTGAAAAAACATGGGTTCAAGGGTTCAATATCACGAGCATGGAGTCATGGCTCTACCCATCCCCAAAGGTTGTATTCTGGTGAATTTTTGTACCTGTAGAACGGGTTAAAAGTTCCCAAAATCATTGACCCCCTAGGCATAACAACAGCAAGCTGGTTCACCCGAGCGAGCGGTAGCATCCTAGGGTAATCTCAATTGAGTGTAGTATCGTGTGTCAACTATTTTCGGTAGCTACCTCACTACCAAATGGCCACATGGTTAATTTCTACTAAATCCTCATTTTCACGGATACCACATTGGGACAATCTGCCTTCACAACGGAGTCGTTAAGCATTGAATCCGCAAAGGGTATCTCCATTAATTTGATGGTCTACCGGGATAGCTTATTCGGGAATCACTCACTGTAACCACTCGTCTATGCCATCACCTATCTTAGGGTTCTCTCATACTTTCCACATGCGATATCACTCACATTCCCATTGACAGAAAAATAAACACGGATATCAAGTCGGAAAAGTAGTATATATATATAGTATGATTCCTAAAACTAACATCCTATACCTCTTAAGAATTCTAGTCTTAAACAGACAAAATTAATTGTCCCCACCAGAGTTGCCATTTTCCTGTAGCGTGCCATTTTTGTCGGTGACGCGACCACCTTATCGCAAATTGGGTTTCTCCTCACGGCAATGGTAGGAGTGGGGTGCTACTTTCTGATTTCTTATTTATCCCGTAAAGCTGGAAGGGAAAGGGAAGCTATCTAAAACTAACCTTGCACGCGAGTGTTTAAGTGAACAAACGCTTAAGAGATTCGGGGAGTTCAGGGTCAGGTTATACAATGGGGAGTTGTCAATTACCCATCCTATATGTGGTTATCCACAGGTTGTTAACATTAGGTTCTGCTTTGTACTTGAGGGTGTTTATCTGTTTTGGGTTGGGAGATTTTTTGAGAGAGAGAGAGTTTTTTTTTTTTTTTGGTGAGGTACTGGACCTCAGTTTTGATTAGTGGGAAGGTACTGGACCTAGAGTTTTTGATTGGTGTGAAGGTACTAGACTTAGAGTTTTTGATTGGTGTGCTCGCTAAGATTTTGCAATCTTATGCCTACGTATTCCCGTTAAATATAAACAGGGAAATCAGAGCAATCGTAGTTCCTCCTATTCTAAGGGAGGAAAAGATGTTTTGGTGTCTTGCTCAAAGCCCAAGATTGAAGCTAAATGGAGTATTTTTGCCTTGTTCAAAGCCCAAGATTGAAGCTAAAAGGTTTGACCGAGAGAGAATTTGTCATCTCTAAAAGGAGACATCTCCTCTGTTTATCACAAATGTTGGGTGACTGTTTATAAAGGAGAGTTACTTTAACTGGGATATGTGAATCCAGCAATGCCATAATTTCCTTTATAGGGGATTTGTCCTGAAGGAGAAAACTTTAACTCAGTATTGAGCAATGCCATTTTTCCTTAGGAGTCTTTCATGCTAAGAGAAGGACAGTGGCATGGACGTAAATAATCCAGAGGATTGCCACTTACAGCAATTAGATGAAAGAGGAAGTTTTAACAGGATAAGAGATGGACGACAGCTTGGATATTTGAATCAACAAGTGTGCCATTTACAGCAGTTATCTGGGATTAGGGTTTGTTTTGATTTATCGGTTTTGATGTGTCATAACACAGAGAAATGTCTTCCTACAGAGAGATTTGTATTTCCTCTGAGGGGATGTTGATTTTTGTGTGCCTTGATCAAAGCCCAAGATTGAAGCTAAGAGATTGATTGACTCCACTAGGGAAGTCCTTATATAATGCCTAAGAGGAGGCTGAAAAGGCTGACTCAACAAGAGAGTGTTTATCTGTCTTATACAAAGCCCAAGATTGAGGCTAAAAAGAGACTGACTCTTTGGGGGATATCATTATACAAAGCCTAAGAGGAGGCTAAAAGTTGAGTTTTCCGGAGAAATATTTTGTCTGCCTTATACAAAGCCCAAGATTGAGGCTAAAAGGGGGAAACAGACTCTACTGGTGAGAGGTTTTATCTGTCTTGTACAAAGCCCAAGATTGAGGCTAAAAGAAAATTGACTCTGCTGGAGAGATTTATATGGTGTCTTGTACAAAGCCCAAGATTGAGGCAGAAAGGTAGTTGACTGACTCAGCTGGGGATTTTTAGGTGTCTTCTACAAAGCCCAAGATTGAGGCTGACCTTACTGGAGAAAAACATTATACAAAGCCTAAGAGGAGACTGAAAAGAAGATTGATTCTGCTTAGGTATATTATTTCTCAAAGCCTAAAAATAAGGCTGGGAGGAATTGACTCTGCTGGGGAAGATATTTATCCCGAGCTTAAGAGAAGGTTATAAAGATTTTGACTTTGTTGGAGAAATTTTATATATGTCTTGTACGAAGCCCAAGATTGAGGCTAAAAGAATGGCCGACTCAACAAGAGAGCGCTTTTGTACCATTTGACTCAACAAGAGAGTATGGAAAGGTGATTGACTCAAGAAGAGAGCACTTTGAAAGGTAATTGACTCAACAAGAGATTCCTTTTGAAGCTAATTCAGTTGGGGAAAATCATTATACAAAGCCTAAGACGAGGCTGAAAAAGGTCGACTCAACAAGAGAGTGCCTTAAGGTGATTGACTTAACAAGAGATTGCTTTGTCTGTCTTATACAAAGCCCGAGATTGAGGCTAAAAAGGGTTAACACAACAAAAGAAGGTCTTAAGAAAAAAGATGGACTCAACAAAAGGGTGTTGTTGGGGCTATTTCTGCGGAGGAAAATCATTATACAAAGCCTAAGAGGAGGCTGGCTTCTGCAAAGGATTATTGAGATCCAGAGGCAGGTCTAAATTGGGGAATCAACTCTTACTGAGGATTTACAGAAGGGTTAAGGTATCAGATGCCTTGAGGTTCTGATAAAGGTTTATTGGTGGTGATTTGACCCTAGTTGGGGATAATTTAGGATAAAAGACTGAGTTTTAGATCCTGTGGGTTTTATCTCTACTAGAGATTGGTTAAATGACCAGGGTTTTTTCCTGGGTTTGTAGGGAACTTGAGAATGTCTTTGAGATCCAATAGGGAATTAGACTGTCCAAGTCTACTGGTATGGAAGAATTTATCTTTGTATGATGCCCAAGAGGAGGCTGGTGCTTTAAGGGATGAGAATCAACCCTAAAATTGGTCTGAGGTTTTGACTCTTTGGAAAGACTGCTCTAACAAAGGATGACTAAGTTCTGTCTTATACCTTTAAGGGGTCTCCAGGGTCCTTGTATTAAGCACAAGAGAAGGCATGAGAACTTCTAAGAAGCCGGAGGGCCCTTGTACAAAGCCCAAGAGGAGGCGGGGATGCTTTTGGGAAGCCTGTGGGTCTAAACCTAAGAAGAGTTCAAGAAAAGTTTCACCGGGAATAATCTTTTCATTAATGAACAGTTCTAGGGTTTGAAGAAATTCAAGAGAGGTTTCATCGGGAATTAATCCTCTCTGGGGAAATGAACTTGTTTGACAATTTTCTAATAGTGACAGTCTGAGAAAAGTTTCACCGGGAATAATGCCTTTCTCTTTGTTCCATATTGTTTAAGCCCAAGAGAAGGCAAGACTGTATTTGGAATTCCTATGGGGAACTAGTTTTGACTGTGTTGAAAGAGTGACCACTGGCTTTATCTAGTTCTAGACCCAATTGCCGGGGAAAACTCAAAATAAATATACAAGTATATATACAGTTTATATATGGCAAGTATTTAAAAGGATATGTGTTGCACCCTAAAATTTGCCCTCCTTACTTTAGTGCTAACCGGCTTATGTTTCATTTCATTTTTGCATTATCATGTATGCATATCATTAGCATGGGGTCAGGGTAAAGTCCTATATGGTCTACTGCCTCATCAAGAGTTCACAAGTTGCAAGGGATCTCAAGTGGAATCACTCTCCTAACCAGTGCATGAATTAGGGTTTTGAAATTCTTGGGTTTATTGCTTCAATGGGCAAGCTCCTTGGGTTTTTATCATCATCAAATGGCATATCTCATCTTTGTTGGAGAGGATACACATCATATTCAGAGGAATTTGGATTTGGAGACTGTGCTATTTCCTCCTAGACTGAGGGTACCACAACTAGGGTTTGCTATAAAGTCAGTTTATTTCTGATTTTTTGGGCAAGACTTGATTCCATGGTACTCCTTGGGTCCCTAAATACCTAGGGATGGGAGGTTGTCCATCAGTTTGGTTCAGGAGAAGTTCAATTGACCAAAGGATTGAGAATCAGGTGAATTGGGTGAAAGTCAACAGTGAAAGGAGAAAAGTCAACTGTGAAATTTTGAGGTTCTCTTCAGGGATTTTAAGATCTCATATCCTCATATGGTCTCCAGGGGTCAAGTTTCATACATATTTGTCAGGAATCAGGAGTTGGTGCAAAGTTTCTAAATTTGGAAAGTGACCTATAATGAAAAGTTTCCTTTTTGGGCAAGTTCCTGCACTGCATTCAACTTGACTTTTCATTAGCAAGAAAGATTCAAATGAATTTTTCTCCAACATAAAAGTTGAAGATCTTTTCCTCCTCTTTCCAACAAGTACTAGTGGGTCTCCATATCATTTGTGAAACTCAACTTATGGTCAAAAGAAGGAAAAGTGGTTTTTAGGGTTTTCATGGTGCCATTTTCACAACTTTGGGCATAATGACCTATAACCAATTCCATTGTTTCATGCCACTTTCCAATATTAAAAGACTTTCCTTGAGGATTATTTTGGGCCCAAGAATGAAGAAATTCCATGGTTTATTATTCACTTTCTTCCCATTATTCAAAAATGCCAAATTATTCAAAAGTCATGAATCAATTATTTTCAAGGCCCAAGTTCCATAGGGGTGTAATTATCAATCCAAGTGCTAGTGATCCATCATGGAATTTTTAAGTGAACATGCATGGAGATAGGTGTAATTCACATAATGTATTTTTCCAAAATAATTCAAAAAATCATTAAACAATGGATCACCCAAGCCCAAATGATCAGATATGAAATAACCCTAAGTATTTAAGCCTATTCATTCATTTGTTAGGGGACATTCACGTGCATTTGGAGGAGAACTACAATTTGGAACCCTAAGGCTTTATTTCAACAAAACTCATGATCCACAAGGAGTTTCTTCAAAGTTCTTCCACAAACCTTCTCCTGGGGATTTCTAGAGTGCAAATCAACCACCATTCGCAGCCAAAGGCAAGGATTGGAGCTGCTCCATCTGAGGTTGAGAGGTTTTTTTGTGCTCTTAAAACTCCTATTTTTTGCATGAATATTGATGTGTGATGATTGGTGATTACCCTGATATAATTATTTTTAATTATGGACGTGTGGTTTGCTTGGAATGTTGATTTAAAGTTTTGTGCTCTAACATAATTCCATGCGTTTTTGACTATACGTTGGTCATTTTAAATTTTTGATTGCATATTTGGATTCCTGGCGTTTTTCTGGTCAGAATAGAGTACCCATTTACAATTTCTGGAGAAAAATGCACTACATCCCACCGGAGAGGGTGGCCGGAGCCCTAGCTCCGGCGGCTACCGAGAGTACAGTCCGACGAGGTGAGTAAATGAAGAAGACGATGCAAGACCATTGTTCTCCTTAATCGTGCGTCTGTCCTTGCGCCACGTGTCTCTCATTTTATGTTTTTATTTTATCAATCTCATGCTTGCCAACCACGCTCACTATCGTGTGACTCCCCACCATGGCCATTGTTTTCATTTGATTTTTGATCATACGGTTGGATTTTCGCCAACACATTAATGAAGCCATGTGCGCGGCACATGGCTGGTACATGGTATGGACTATCTGTTGCGTGTACGTATGAGTAGGTGGAGCGCGGTGCACCCTTCCAATCTAGACTGTTATTATTCTTTAATTGTGATCATGTGGTTATGCTTTGTTGTGTTCTCACGCATTGGATCGTGTGAGTGGCTGTGATCAATTCTGAATTTTGACTTGCTCCCATGTTCCCCATTGACTTCGCTGGTGGGCTCTTTCATTGGGCCTTTGCTATGCACACCCCCCGTTAGCCCATTTTTTTGGTTTCCAACATGATGTTATTGCTGTTCGCACCCCCCAGCCCATTAATTCATTTTATTTTATTTAAATTTTACATTTTCATATTTTAATTATTAAAATTACCTAATTGCATTTTAAAATTCCCATAAAATTCATACATCACTTTTATCATCTTATAAAATTTTCACAAATTTTATTTTTACTTTTATTTTTATTTTATCATCCTAATTAATTATTTTCTAAATTTCCTTTTTGCATTACACATCTCGTGCATACTTAAACTTCGTTGTAAAATATTTTTGATCCGATTATTTTGCATTCATTCATTAACATTCTAAAGTGCATAAAAATATTTTCCTTTCATTTTTAAATTTATTTCATATTGCATTTAGGTCCTTCCCTTTGGCCCACTGAGCCCTAATTCCTACCTGAACTCTGCCTAATTATTTGAATGACTAATATCTTGATTTTTTGCAGGGAATTTTGATATGTTGTTTGCCTCTGGTTGAGGAACCTTAATGTTTAATTTGGGAATTTTAGGAGTCATTTCCCTAATTATCTGATTTGTTTTCACTTGAGATTTTCTTGCAGGCGCATCCTTGACTTTGTATGATTATCTGTTTGAAAAGGCATTTGTCCCATTTGCTTTGGGGTTGTTTCTTTGTTTCTTTGATTCATGTTTGGATGATAATCATTGTTATTTGCCATTGTTTGATTTTCATTCACCTCATCTCTCTTACTTATGTCTATTCTGTACTAATCTTTTATGCAGGGTCTAAGGTAAGTTCTTTAAGGGTATGGATAAGTATCCATGGTCACCTTTGCTTTTTCATTCCCTCATCTTCTTCCTTTAGGATTTAGGTTGTCTTCAAACCTCACTAACCGTAGGTCACCCATGCATGATAACTTTAGGATTCATAGTCTCCTTTAGAGTTACCATTGTGCTTCTCTCTTCTCATCTCAAATTTCTTTAAAACACTTAATAATAATAAGGTGTATTGCGCACGAGCCTTAAGTATGGGGAAAGAGAAATGAGGGGCTTCCTCTCATCTTTCTAGAGTGCTTAGCGAGCGTCCTGTCTTGGGACGATGCGTTAAGTATTCGCCCCTGTGCCCTAGACTTTGGTGCAATGCAGCTTAGGAACTAACTTAAGCCACTTCTGTCCTAAAAAACACAAACCAACTTCTAACTTTTTTGTCCTTCGGGATTGTCAAACTTAAAGGCTATTTTCAAAAAGGGCACGTTACCTTCCGTCTGAGTCGCAAACAGGCATCGACCCTAACTGCCGGACGCGAACTTAACGTCGCTCATAAAAAACACAAAAAGAACTTGGTCCGAACTACGTTGACTCTGAATTCCCCATTGCACAAGGGGGGTACGTAGGCCTAGGACGTCGACGTCCTACCGAGTCTGTCTTTGTCTTCCTCTTCCCCGTTTCAGTACAGCCATAGATGATAGCATAACTCACCCTTAAAATAGATAACAAGCGTGGATCCCATCGAGTACGATGGACGCGTGGGGTGCTAGCACCTTCCCCTCGCGTAACCGACTCCCGAACCCAGGTTATGGTTGCGATGACCATTCCTTTCCCTCTTCCTCAGGTTTATGCAGTGTTCCCTTTCCCTCTCTTGGGATAAATTTACACGGCTGGCGACTCTGTTTTTCCGCGCCACTCTCGCGTTTGTACCTGGATGAAAATCCTGGGAGCGACAGCTGGCGACTCTGCTGGGGAATCTGGTTGACCTATGCTGGTCCATCCCTAAGCGAGTCAATCCTAACGCTTGCTTGTCTTTGTTCTCTTTGGGTGTTTTGTTTTGATTTGCTTTATGTGTTGTATTTTATTTTTATTTTTACCGCATTTTCTGCATTTCATTTTTTATTACTGTCATGCTGCTGTGCTGTGCTGGCTGTCCTTGTTTTACAGGTTGGGTGGGACCGAGAGCTAAGCCCAATACCAAGGCTTGAGAATACCCTAGGACTAGAGTGGAAAGTAGTGGGACCTACGTGCCCGCTTGGTACGTTTGTGTGTTCACGAAATTCACAACCAGACGAGATTGTCTTGGGATGCATTCTAACGTGTGTGTCTTACGCATGTTGGGGTGTTGATCTAGAGAGCTGTCGACTCTGGTGACCGATCATTGAGGAACTTAGTGGAAACATCCCTCTTTAGTGGTGACAGTGGCAGACCACATCCTGTGGCAAACCCATTCGCACCCGAGGGCCCGCTTTGGAACTCACATAGGATGGCCCCTACGTTTTGAAGAGAATCAGTGGAGGCACTCCTCGATTGACTTTAGTACTGTACCCCGAGGGATGAATGTACTATTGTTTCTCGACCTCAGTGCCAAAGCTGAGGACCTTCCGCTTTGGAGAATCAGTTGAGGCCTCCTCGATTGATGATGATGCCAAACCAGAAATGGTGAACGTATCATCATTTCTCGACCTGAGAGCCCGGGATACTGAACATCCTAGTACCCACATGTGAGAGGGGATGGGCGTTTGCAGGTTTGCAGGTAACCGAGACTTTCAACCTACCCGGTTTTTTGGATTTCTCATCAAGGTCTGATTATTTGGGTTCCTCAGTGGTTCAGAGTTCTGGTTTTCTGGTTTCTCGTTCAGCTAACAGCACAGCACATCCAGCAGTGTGCCTTGACCCCATGTTTGCATGAGCATATCATTTTTTTTGCATTCTGACGTGTTTGACATTTTTCAGGGCTTGCATCTTACTCTTGATTCCGGTTTTCTGAGGTTGCTTCAGTATGGATGTTCAGAGAAAGAAGACTGTCGCCTATTCATTCCCAGAGCCGACTTTGACACTGATTCACAAACTGATTAATATGGCTGGTTCCGGAATCCGTACAGAGTTCAGTGGAAGGTATGGAAGACTTCTGAAATTTGTCTATAATATCTCCCAGTATGAGAAGGATGCCATTCACACACTCCTTCAGTTTTACGATCCGTCTCTGCGTTGCTTCACTTTCCCAGACTACATCCTGGCCCCAACGTTGGAGGAGTTCTCATTTATTTTGGGAATTCCTATCAGTCATGATATAGTTTTCTTTTCTGAAGAACACCCCGGGGTGAAAGATATGGCTGTTTCTCTTTATATTGATGAATCCGTTCTTAACAGTAATATTACAGAAAAACAAGGAGTTAAGGGTTTCTTGTTGAAGTTCTTGTTTGATCAGGCTTGCATACATGTCAAAGAGAAGAACTGGACTGCTTTCCAAGCTATCCTGGCTATGTGTATCTATGGGATTGTTCTGTTTCTGAATATTCCTGATCTGGTGGATATGCACGCCGTCAGGATCTTTATTTCGAAGAATCCTATACCTACCTTGCTAGGTGATGTGTACCATTCAGTTCACTATAATAATGAGAATAGGCGTGGAAAACTGTGAGTTGTTGTGCGCCGCTCTTAGCTACCTGGTTTCTGAGTCGTCTCCCTGAATCTGGCGCTTTCGTTGATACGAAAGATTCTCTGAAGTGGTCTAAGAGGGTTATGGGCTTGACTGCTGACAACATTACTTGGATTAATCGTGACTTGCTAGGAATGGAGATTATTTGCAAATGCGGAGACTTCCCTAATGTTCCCTTGATAGGGAGGAAAGGTGGAATTAACTATAATCCCTCCCTAGCTATTAGACAATTTGGCTATCCTTTGAAGAATCCACCCGAAGAGCGAGATGTCTGTGAGTCCTTGTTCTTCAATGGTATTGAGGATCAAGGGTTGATAAGGAAAGTTGTGAATGCTTGGAAACAGGTGACTAAGAAGGGTAAGATTCCATTCGGGAAAAGTAACAATCGGGCTTTCCCTCCCTATAAAGAGTGGATTAAGAAGAGAGTAGAAGAGGAGCTTCTTCCATTCCCGGTGGAACCACCTTTGTATCCTTTGGTGATCGAGCCTCCTACCACCGTTGAGTTGGAGAAGTATAACAAATTATGGGCTGAAAAGGAAATGTTGCAGGAAGAAAATAGTGAGCTAAAGAGAGAAATTTATCAGTGGAAGCATGAGCGGGGTGAAGTTGTTTATACCGCCAAGTTGAAGACAGAGCTCCTTGCTAAAGCAGAAATAGAGCTTGCTGACATGACCGCATCCAGAGAAAGGATGAAACAAGCTTTGGATGGTATCAATAACGTTCTCAGGTCCAAGGAGGAGGAATTAGGCAAGGCTTTGTTGAAGATTCACAGGTTCGATGAGCACCGAGAAACTGCCATGGCTGAGAATAAGAGAAAGGAAGACGACTACATAGCTAAGATTGATCAGTTGAAGTCGACATTCAAGAAGAAAGACGCCAAGATCTTATCAGGGATATTCAAGAGACAAGTAGTCGAAGGTCGACTCAATGGAGCCATAGCCTCCATGGAAGAACTGAAAGTCCAAGCTGAAGTGAAGAAACCTAGACATGAGGGTCCTAGCATGGATGGTGTTTCTGGAGAAGACGCTTGGGAGTTACATTGCCGATACTTGGATGGGATCATACACAGGAGAGACCTTCTCATTCAAGGGCTAATTCAGAGGCTGAAGCATCCCGATACCAGAAAGTTGTTCAAGGAGATTCAAGACTGGTGCAGAAAGCATAATGGATTGGGGGGATTGACACTTGTGGACTTTGATGATATGCCATAGTTTTCTTTTCTCTTTTATTGTATGTGAATCACCACCAGGCTTGTTGGTTGGGACCTATGGTTTTTATATTCAGACTTGTTATCTCGGATTTGTGATTGTTGACCTTTGGCTTTTATCTGGTTTTCTTAATATATGAGCAGAAGTTCCATTATATCTTGTTATTAAACCGGAATCAAGGGGTGGATCGCCTTGTGAATTTTCAAACATGTCTATTCGCATTTGCATATTCATAATCATTTTGCATAATCATTTTGCATAACAGGTGTTTATCTCCGGTGTTCTTATCTTGTTACCATCTCAGAATTGCAGAGTTGATCATGGAGCGAGTTCAAGCTGAGTTGAGGGAAATGCGAAGCCAGATGGGGAATTTGGGGAAGACATGCTCCAGGAGCAGGGGAAGCTGAGGGAGGAGATCAATCAGATGAAGACTCAGATGGGTTTAATCACAGAGATTCTGAAAACAGTGTTGGAGAAGGAAGACAGTCCTGTGCCCGCTTCCACAACAGAGGTCCTTACTCTTCCCATCTCTTTGGGGTCTCCTCTAGACCATGGATTGCCTCATGGATCCTCTCCACCATCAGAGTTTTTTCATCGACAACTGCTTCTTGAGGGTCTTAATCCAGAAAAGCTTGAAAAGAAGTTTGATCAGATTCCGATGCCATACGCCCAGTTGCTTCAGCACTTGCTCAAGTTTTAGCTAATTGAATTGATTGCTGCGGGACTTCCACACACCAAGTTTCGTATGGGTTCCAATGCCAATGATAGGTGTGAATTCCATTTAGGGGCACCTGGTCATAATGTTGAAGACTGTAAGATGCTCAAGTACAAAGTCCAAGAGCTCATTGACTCAGGGGCAATCAAGTTTACATCAGTTGGCACTGGTCAACAAAGTGATGTTACTCCCAGTGTTGCAAAGGGACTGAGGACTCCCTCTTTTACCAAAGGATCCACCTCGCGTCAGGGATCTCTTCCATAACCCTTGTTGGCGCCTCATCCGAATGCGGAAAGGAGAGTGCAAGCGCGGGTGAGGCGCCCAAATCAGCATCGACAGCAGAATTATCAGCAACAGGGGCAACCAAGGCCAAGAGGCCCCAAGAGGACATTTGATCCTGTTCTAATCCCTTATAGTCAGCTGTTTACGCGTCTGCTCAAGAAGTCTCTGATTCAAACAAGGGGTACCGCGCTAGTACCGTACCCTATTCCTCCGGACTATGACATGACTGCTAGGTGCGAGTTCCACTCGGGAACGTTTGGGCACACAATTGATGAGTGTAATGTATTCAAGCACAAGGTACAAGACCTGGTAGACTCAGAGATCATTGTATTTACTGAAGATGATATGTACATCAATGGAAGCCTCCTTTCTCGAATGAACACCCAGTCTGCAAGTACGTCCAGGCAGAATTAAGCTTCCTCGGCAATGGCAATCTTCAGCTTCTTTACTGCATTTTCATTTGTAGTTTTTTTTCATTTCTTGTTAAAGCATCGTATGTATGCAAGACTTGTTTGTTTTTTTATGATGATATTAATGCAATGAGTATGTTTTCCTTGAAGTAATCCATTCGTGTTCACTCTTAAATGTTTATATGCACTGCAATACCAATTTTCTTGTTTAGAACTCTTGAGGGAGGATGATGAGACGAAAACGTAGAATCTCTGGTCGTATGTTCAAGGATAGAACCCTGTTAAGGATGTACAAGCATTGTTTCAACTTCCCAAACACCGGAGATATAAGGGAGATAGACCCTCATTAACCCCTTTGAGCCTTAAAGTAGGAGTTTCTTTCGTACGAAAAAACCCTCATACTTAACCCAGGGGCAGGGTAGGCGTCAGTTAGTTTGATCGAGCGCTCAAATTCCAAGGAGAATGTGCAAGAGATATGAAACCCCGATGGTTATCCGTCAACAACTAAGGAGTGAGGCAGTCACAACCCTTTCAAGCAAATAAGACAACTAGTGTCACACGTTTTGTTCAAAAGGGGAATAAAAAAAAGGAGAGAAAGCCCGCTAAGTCGAAACTTGACTTAGGCAAAAGTTAGGGCATCCTGCTGGACTTCAAAATCGAAAAACTCAAAAGGGTCAGTCCAGGAAAAAATTAGGGACCAAAAAAAAGCAAAAGAATGAGAAGCAAAAAGTTAAAAGGATTACAAGAACAAATTCGTGTGACTACAAACACAAAAGACAAAAAGAGGTGGCTGTTACTCCAAAGCCTCGTTGGGTGTCAAACCATTAGTGGCATAGGTTCCTTAAAAATCGTAAACCTTCGGAGAGATGAGCGTTTGGGTCGGATTAATTGAACATAGGACTGGAGAACGTCACGAAGAGTGGGTGGGCACCGATAAATTTCGAGCCATAAATCTTTTTTTCTGAAACCGTGAACCAAACCACGTTACAACCCTTAAAAGTCCTAATTGAAACAGGGTTTATTTCAAAAGCGTACTTCAACAGGATAGCGTTCCTGATTCCTATGAGTTGTGCTAATAAGATTTGTTGGTATTGCATGTGCGCATTATTTTGCCATTCAAAAAATCAAGGTCGCATCCCAGCAAGTGATTCGTTCACAAGGCTTGGCGACGCATTTTCAATAACAACTTCAACATTAACATGAGTGTTACATTAGAATTGCCATTCTCATAATAAACATTTTCTATTTGCATATATATGCCTAAGCATCAATGCAGCTTACACAGTGAAAGTCAGTCAAGAAGCTTGATCCTGCCAAGTTGGGTTGCTCCGAAGGACAATCATATCAAGGGGCATGCTGCCAAGAGACTCAGTGTAGAGTGGGCTCTCCCCAGTAAGTCGTGTTAAGATGTAGCCAATCTGGGGCAGTCACGTCGAGAAGTCCCTCTGAAATTCAGTTATTCTGGGGCATTCATTCTAAGATCAGGGGCAAAGTCACTTCAAAGCTCATATTGGGACGGGCCACCTCTAGAGTGAGGGAGATTGTCCATTCCTAAAAATGGTTAATTGAAAGCACCTCTTAAGGTACAAAATACTGAGGCAGAGTATTTCAGGTCATTGCAAATCCTTTTGAGGCAAGTTACTTAATAGATTGTGTCATCTGGGGAAGTTATGTCGAGATCTGATAAATCTCTCCAAGAGTTTGAAGACCCCGGGGTAGTGCGAAGGCCCGGTCTTCTGTAAAATCCTTTTGAGACGATTTCTTCCATTAGACCTGGCGGTCTGGGGCAGGTGGAAAGTTCAGAGAGCCGTTTATGACCACAAAGACAAGTCAAGCTGCAGGGCAACAGGATTGTACTTGCCCAACAATTTGTTCTCCCCAGCATCGAGATTGCACTTTCCTCAGCAGAGCAGACCTTCCCCAGTAGGAGACTTGGGAAGTATTTTCCGGATCAAGACATTATTTCCCCACAAAGTTTGAACACTTATTTTCCTCAGCCAGTCAGAAATGTTTTTCTCAGCAGCAACGGTGCGATCTGATCCTCAACAGATAAGTAAGCTTGATGTTATCCGCTAGCAAGGTGGGTGTCAGCATCTACCATTCCCCCAAGCAGAGTTTGGAGGCAATCCTCGCAGCAGTTTGTCCAACGGTGGTCGACATCCCCAGTAGGTTTTAAATCCAAATGATATTTGGCACTCTTCTGATTCAGGCCGTGGCCTCCCTTTTCAAAGAGCTATGTATAACCCCCAGTAGAGCAGATGTTCTTTTGGGATTTCATCCCCAGCAGAAGTTGTTGATCCAAAGAGTCGGTCGGAGTGATCCTTCTTAGCAGAGTTCTTGGATTCAGAGGACAATTTATTTTTGCCATCCCCAGCTATTGGTCTTTCTCTCCGGCATTTATTTTGCTGGAGGGACCCTTTTTGCATATCATAAGCATTTGCATTGCATCCTCTAGCACGTAGCATTTTCATTTGCATTCGAAGCATAAGCCAGGTTTGATACTTTCTTTGCCAATTCTCTTTCTCAGCAGAGATGCCATAACTCAGGAGATTTTTTTGGAGGGATGCGTTCCTCATACTTGTGCTCCCCGACAGAGTCTTTTATTTAGACTTCTCCTTCCCCAACGGAGTCATCTTACCAGTAGATTTTGAAACGAGGTTGTTTAAAACCAGAAGTTTTGTTTCACGTTATCCCCAGTGAAGTCTCCGTTCATTTTGCTAGTTTCTCTTTATCAGCAGAGATAACAATCTTTTGAAGATTTTCTTTCGTCAGTTTCCCTTTATCAGCAGGGATGGCATTTGTGTTGTTAGATTCTCTTTATCAGCAGAGGACAGCAATCTTTTGAAGATTTTCTTTCGTCAGTTTCCCTTTATCAGCAGGGATGGCATTTATTTTGCTAGATTCTCTTTATCAGTAGAGAACAGCAATCTTTTGAAGATTTTCTTTCGTCAGTTTCCCTTTATCAGCAGGGATGGCATTTATTTTGCTAGATTCTCTTTATCAGCAGAGGACAGTAATCTTTTGAAGATTTTCTTTCGTCAGTTTCCCTTTATCAGCAGGGATGGCATTTATGTTGCTAGATTCTCTTTATCAGCAGAGAACAGCAATCTTTTGAAGATTTTCTTCCGTCAGTTTCCCTTTATCAGCAGGGATGGCATTTAGGTTGCTAGATTCTCTTTATCAGCAGAGGACAACAATCTTTTGAAGATTTTCTTTCGTCAGTTTCCCTTTATCAGTAGGGATGGCATTTATGTTGCTAGTTTCTCTTTATCAGCAGGGATAGCAATCTTTTGGAGATTTCGTTCGTCAGTTTCCCTTTATCAGCAGGGATGGCATGTATATTGCTAGTTTCTCTTTATCAGCAGAGATAGCAAGCTTTTGGAGATTTCTTTCGTCAGTTTCCCTTTATCAGCAGGGATGGCATGTATATTGCTAGTTTCTCTTTATCAACAGAGATAGCAAGCTATTGGAGATTTCTTTCGTCAGTTTCCCTTTATCAGCAGGGATGGCATTTATATTGCTAGTTTCTCTTTATCAGCAGAGATAGCAAGCTTTTGGAGATTTCTTTCGTCAGTTTCCCTTTATCAGCAGGGATGGCATGTATATTGCTAGTTTCTCTTTATCAGTAGAGATAGCAAGCTTTTGGAGATTTCTTTCGTCAGTTTCCCTTTATCAGCAGGGATGGCATTTATATTGCTAGTTTTCCTTTATCAGCAGAGATAGCAAGCTTTTGGAGATTTCTTTCGTCAGTTTCCCTTTATCAGCAGGGATGGCATGTATATTGCTAGTTTCTCTTTATCAGCAGAGATAGCAAGCTTTTGGAGATTTCTTTCGTCAGTTTCCCTTTATCAGCAGGGATGGCATGTATATTGCTAGTTTCTCTTTATCAGCAGAGATAGCAAGCTTTTGGAGATTTCTTTCGTCAGTTTCCCTTTATCAGCTGGGATGTCATTTATTTTGCTAGTTTCTCTTTATCAGCAGAGATAGCAAGCTTTTGGAGATTTTCTTTCGTCAGTTTCCCTTTATCAGCAGGGATGGCATTTATTTTGCTCAGCAGAGATAGCAATCTTTTGGATAGTTCAGTTTATCTTGCTAGTTCTCTTTGTCGGCAGGGATAGCGATCTTGTGGAGATTCTTTTTTTCGGTTCCCTTTATCAGCAGGGATGGCATATTTCGAGATTCCTTTGTCAGTTCTCTTTATCAGCAGAGATGACGTAACTTGGGGGAGTGTGTTTCATTACAACATTTATGGCTAATTTCTCCAGCAGTGGATTGCAAATTTCCGGGTTCTTTGGTATTCAATCTCCGTGCATCCTGATTATCTGAAAGCCGTCGCTTTCATACCTTCAGGACCAAGTTGATTGAATAGGGGCAGCTGTTGCACCCTAAAATTTGCCCTCCTTACTTTAGTGCTAACTGGCTTATGTTTCATTTCATTTTTGCATTATCATGTATGAATATCATTAGCATGGGGTCAGGGTAAAGTCCTATCTGGTCTACTACCTCATCAAGAGTTCACAGGTTGCAAGGGATCTCAAGTGGAATCACTCTCCTAACCAGTGCATGAATTAGGGTTTTGAAATTCTTGGGTTTATTGCTTCAATGGGCAAGCTCCTTGGGTTTTTATCATCATCAAATGGCATATCTCATCTTTGTTGGAGAGGATACACATCATATTCAGAGGAATTTGGATTTGGAGACTGTGCTATTTCCTCCTAGACTGAGGGTACCACAACTAGGGTTTGCTATAAAGTCAGTTTATTTCTGATTTTTTGGGCAAGACTTGATTCCATGGTACTCCTTGGGTCCCTAAGTACCTAGGGATGGGAGGTTGTCCATCAGTTTGGTTCAGGAGAAGTTCAATTGACCAAAGGATTGAGAATCAGGTGAATTGGGTGAAAGTCAATAGTGAAAGGAGAAAAGTCAACTGTGAAATTTTGATGTTCTCTTCAGGGATTTTAAGATCTCATATCCTCATATGGTCTCCAGGGGTCAAGTTTCATACATATTTGTCAGGAATCAGGAGTTGGTGCAAAGTTTCTAAATTTGGAAAGTGACCTATAATGAAAAGTTTCCTTTTTAGGCAAGTTCCTGCACTGCATTCAACTTGACTTTTCATTAGCAAGAAAGCTTCAAATGAATTTTTCTCCAACATGTAAGTTGAAGATCTTTTCCTCCTCTTTCCAACAAGTACTAGTGGGACTCCATATCATTTGTGAAACTCAACTTATGGTCAAAAGAAGGCAAAATGGTTTTTAGGGTTTTTCATGGTGCCATTTTCACAACTTTGGGCATAATGACCTATAACCAATTCCATTGTTTCATGCCACTTTCCAATATTAAAAGACTTTCCTTGAGGATTATTTTGGGCCCAAGAATGAAGAAATTCCATGGTTTATTATTCACTTTCTTCCCATTATTCAAAAATGCCAAATTATTCAAAAGTCATGAATCAATTATTTTCAAGGCCCAAGTTCCATAGGGGTGTAATTATCAATCCAAGTGGTAGTGATCCATCATGGAATTTTTAAGTGAACATGTATGGAGAGAGGTGTAATTCACATAATGTATTTTTCCAAAATAATTCAAAAAATCATTAAACAATGGATCACCCAAGCCCAAATGATCAGATATGAAATAACCCTAAGTATTTAAGCCTATTCATGCATTTGTTAGGGGACATTCACGTGCATTTGGAGGAGAACCACAATTTGGAACCCTAAGGCTTTATTTCAACAAAACTCACGATCCACAAGGAGTTTCTTCAAAGTTCTTCCACAAACCTTCTCCTGGGGATTTCTAGCGTGCAAATCAATCACCATTCGCAGCCAAAGGCAAGGATTGGAGCTGCTCCATCTCAGGTTGAGAGGTTTTTTCGTGCTCTTAAAACTCCTATTTTTTGCATGAATATTAATGTGTGATGATTGGTGATTACCCTGATATAATTATTTTTAATTATGGACGTGTGGTTTGCTTGGAATGTTGATTTAAAGTTTTGTGCTCTAACATAATTCCATGCGTTTTTTACTATACGTTGGTCATTTGAAATTTTTGATTGCATATTTGGATTCCTGACATTTTTCTGGTCAGAATAGAGTACCCATTTACAATTTCTGGAGAAAAATGCACTACAGCCCACCGGAGAGGGTGGCAGGAGCCCTAGCTCCGGCGGCTGCCGGAAGTACAGTCCGGCGAGGTGAGTAAATGAAGAAGACGATGCAGGACCATTGATCTCCTTAATCGTGCGTCTGTCCTTGCGCCACGTGTCTCTCGTTTTATGTTTTTATTTTATCAATTTCATGCTTGCCAACCACGCTCACTATCGTGTGACTCCCCACCATGGCCATTGTTTCCATTTGATTTTTGATCATACGGTTAGATTTTCGCCAACACATTAATGAAGCCATGTGCGCGGCACATGGCTGGTACATGGTATGGACTATCTGTTGCGTGTACGTGTGAGTAGGTGGAGCGCGGTGCACCCTTCCAATCTAGACCGTTATTATTCTTTAATTGTGATCATGTGGTTGTGCTTTGTTGTGTTCTCACGCATTGGATCGTGTGAGTGGCTGTGATCAATTCTGAATTTTGACTTGCTCCCATGTTCCCCATTGACTTCGCTGGTGGGCTCTTTCATTGGGCCTTTGCTATGCACACCCCCCGTTAGCCCATTTTTTTGGTTTCCAACGTGATGTTATTGCTGTTCGCACCCCCCAGCCCATTAATTCATTTTATTTTATTTTAATTTTACATTTTCATATTTTAATTATTAAAATTACCTAATTGCATTTTAAAATTCCTATAAAATTCATACATCACTTTTATCATCTTATAAAATTTTTACAAATTTTATTTTTACTTTTATTTTTATTTTATCATCCTAATTAATTATTTTCTAAATTTCCTTTTTGCATTACACATCTCGCGCATACTTAAATTCGTTATTTTATTTCTCTGCCTCTGTAAAATATTTTTGATCCAATCCTTTTGCATTCATTCATTAACATTCTAAAGTGCATAAAAATATTTTCCTTTCATTTTTAAATTTATTTCATTTTGCATTTAGGTCCTTCCCTTCGGCCAACTGAGCCCTAATTCCCACCTGAACTCTGCCTAATTATTTGAATGACTAATATCTTGATTTTTTGCAGGGAATTTTGATATGTTGTTTGCCTCTGGTTGAGGAACCTTAATGTTTAATTCTGGAATTTTAGGAGTCATTTCCCTAATTATCTGATTTGTTTTCACTTGAGATTTTCTTGCAGGCACATCCTTGACTTTGTATGATTATCTGTTTGAAAAGGCACTTGTGCCATTTGCTTTGGGGCTGTTTCTTTGTTTCTTTGATTCATGTTTGGATGATAATCATTGTTGTTTGCCATTGTTTGATTTTCATTCACCTGATCTCTCTTACTTATGTCTATTCTGTACTAATCTTTTATGCAGGGTCTAAGGTAAGTTCTTTAAGGGTATGGATAAGTATCCATGGCCACCTTTGCTTTTTCCTTCCCTCATCTTCTTCCTTTAGGATTTAGGGTGTCTTCAAACCTCACTAACCATAGGTCACCCATGCATGATAACTTTAGGATTCATAGTCTCCTTTAGAGTTACCCTTGTGCTTCTCTCTTCTCATCTCAAATTTCTTTAAAACACTTAATAATAATAAGGTGTATTGCGCACGAGCCTTAAGTATGGGGAATGAGAAATGAGGGGCTTCCTCTCATCTTTCTAGAGTGCTTAGCGAGCGTCCTGTCTTGGGACGATGCGTTAAGTATTCGCCCCTGTGCCCTAGACTTTGGTGCAATGCAGCTTAGGAACTAACTTAAGCCACTTCTGTCCTAAAAAACACAAACCAACTTCAAACTTTTTTGTCCTTCGGGATTGTCAAACTTAAAGGCTATTTTCAAAAAGGGCACGTTACCTTCCGTCTGAGTCGCAAACAGGCATCGACCCTAACTGCCGAACGCGAACTTAACGTCGCTCATAAAAAACACAAAAAGAACTTGGTCCGAACTACGTTGACTCTGAATTCCCCATTGCACAAGAGGGGTACGTAGGCCTAGGACGTCGACGTCCTACCGAGTCTGTCTTTGTCTTCCCCTTCCCCGTTTCAGTACAACCATAGATGATAGGATAACTCACCCTTAGAATATACAACAAGCGTGGATCCCATCGAGTACGATGGACACGTGAGGTGCTAGCACCTTCCCCTCGCGTAACCGACTCCCGAACCCAGGTTATGGTTGCGATGACCATTCCTTTCCCTCTTCCTTAGGTTTATGCAGTGTTCCCTTTCCCTCTCTTGGGATAAATTTACATAGCTGGCGACTCTGTTTTTCCGCGCCACTCTCGCGTTTGTACCTGGATGAAAATCCTGGGAGCGACAATATGAAAGAAGGACTTACAGGTGAGCAAGCTTCCAGCAATACAGTTATATATATATATATATATATATATGATAGCATGTAAAGAAAGCTGATAAAAACTTACAGGCGAACAAGCTTCCATTGTAACAGATGTATGGTTAGTTGTTCAAGAAATTAAAGAAAGTTTTGATAACAACTATGGATTTGAACCTAAATAAAAAAGGAAAGTTGTTTTTGAAAAGAAGATTGGGGCTTAGACTCAAAGAGAGGCCCAGATGAAAAACAGTAATCGTACCGTTGATCTGAAGATTGTATCGGGACTTATACAACGAATGAGGACCCAAATTAGGTTTTATTTACAAAGGGATGGGTCTTACAACTCATGGAGAGGCCCAACGGTTTGAAAAAGAAAAGAAATGGGACTTACAACACAAGGGTAGGCCCAGATGAAAATGTTTTGAAAAGCGACGATCGCGCCGAGATTTTGAAAACACAGTGGGACGTATACAATGGCTGAGGCCCAAAATTGTTTCCTATATAAAGAGGTTGGGTCTTACACTCTATTAGAGACCCAAAAGTGTTTATTTTTGTACAAAGAATGGGGCTTACAATTCAAGGAGAGGCCCATATATAACAGTGATCGTACCGTCGTTTTGACAACTATATGGGACTTATACAACGACTGAGGCCCAAAATTATTTATGTACAAAGGGGGGTTGGATCTTACACTCTATTAGAGGCCCATGATTGTCTTGAAAAAGTTTTGTGAGGGTGAAAATAATCAAAACCCTAATTTGATTTTAAAATGCATTTTAATTGAATAAATATTATATTAAAATGATCAAAATTATCAAACATGTGTGAAAAAACAAGTTGTAATCTTGGATTAATGTTTGAAAAATCATGTTTTATTCGTAGAATAATTTGAAAATTATTTGAATTTGCAAAATCAAGAGAAAGAAATGTTTTAAGTGTTAAAACAACAAATAAAACATAATTCTTTACAAAAATACTAAATATATGAAATAAATAATATTTTTTTAGAAATTTTCATGGAATAAAATATTTTAATATTTTTGAGAATTTTTAAAAAAAGAATCAATAAAAAATAATTAAGATTGCAAGAGAAACTAATTTTTGAATTAATTAACAAAAACCATAAAAATATTAAAAATGGCAAAAAATGTCTGGGTGGGGTTTGAACCCACAACCTCATAGCCAAACACACATGCGCACTACCACTGGGGCGGTGATACATCCGTGTATCAAAACCACCCCATTAATACCTAAGGGTGGCCTGTTTTTAGGTCTGGCCAAGGCAAGAAACCAAGTCATGGTGGATTTGCATGAAGGCTGTAACTTGCTCATTTCTCCATGGATTGGGACAAAATTTAGGTGCATCTGACCTAGAATTTTATGAGGAATCCAATGGTGCCTTTAAATTTTTCAGAAAATGTCTCTATCTAAAAATCCGATAGTGGTTTCAAAAAATGCAAAGATTTACATTTTCTATGCTAACACATCATATACACACTAATAGCATGGTGAATTGGTTCAAACACAACATATATGATATGTATGAGATGTTTATAATCAGTGGAATTCAAAGTAATGCATAATTCAAAGAGTTCAAGTTGTCATGCACTTACCTCTTGGAGCTTCTTGTGCTAATTGTCAAGATCCTTGTGCCAGAACTAATTCAATGCTTTGGACACTCTTGATTGATCCCTTAGAAGCTTTTAGGATGATCAAAACCAGCTGGAATCCTTAGGAACAAGTTTTAGCTCTTTCTTGCAAAAGGGGCAAAAATGACCAATATGGCAAGTTGGCAATTCTCTCAAATGGTGTTCCAGATTAGGGGAACCAATTGGGACAGTTTGAGGATGATATTTGGAGTATGTTTGAGGCTTGGTTTGGTTTTGGAAGTGATTGAATCAAGACATGGTTTGGAAAATGCAGAAAGGTCCAATTTTGAGGTTTTGGAGGTTGATTTTCTGATTTTGGGGTTTCAGATCACAAATGAGTGTTTGAACAACTTAGATATGACATATTGGATGTGTTTGGATCATGAGTTGTGGTGGGATTGCTCTCTAACTCAAAAACTCAGAGATGACTTGCAAAAGAAGGCATTTTGGCCTAAAGAAAGAGATTTTGAGGAAAGCATCAGTTGTAGTGCTTTGGTGTACTCAAACTGATTACAATTGAGCTTTATTTGTAGTGTGTCAAGTTTGTTTTGCAAGCAGTAGTGAATGGCAGTTGGTACAGGCCTTTGGCTAATGTTGATCCAAGGGAATCTTAAGTCTCCTCTAGCCATTGACTTGAGGTTAGGGCACAGGCCTATGGTTCTTTGATTTAGTGCTAATTCTTGACTCATTCAGTTAGGATTGTGTCAGTCCATGCCACCTTGATGCATCCATTAAATGCTTGGAAACAAAATTGGAGTCTTTTTGCACTTTTTAGCCTTTTTAGGTTTGTTATGTCTATGTCTAGATTCTTGGACTTGGAAGGCTTGGGGATCAGATCATTCCCTTTTGATTTTATCCTCTGATGTGTCCAAATAGATGACAAGGCTTGGAGTTGTCCAAATTTTCCAAATCGACCAAAACTCCAAAATATGCCTTGTACAAGACAGTTGGAAATGGTGATTTTGAGGGAATCATATCTCCTTCCTCAGGTTGAGTTATGGGAGGCTCTTTTGCTTTTTAGAAAGCCCTCGTATGATACAAGACATGTGTGATCATAGTTTGTTTTGAAACTATGTGGATCCAACTAAAAAACCCTCATGAACATTGATGTCTAAGGCTGGTAACTTAGGCAGATTTTCACTAAGTGTTGGAAAAATGCAATTTTCTTCATTTTTGTCATTTTGATCAGTCCATAACTCAAAATCCATGACGAATTAGAGTTTCTTGTAGTTAAAGATTTTGTAGAAGGTAGGAAGACCTACAAATCAGGCTTTGGATCACCCAAAATGGCTGCTTGGATCTCAAGTTATGATCCTTGGAAGTTAGTACCAAAATCACTTTTGTTCCATAACTTAGAAAAATTTTGGTTTCTCAAGGTTGCCCCTTTTGCAAGAAACCTCAATTTTCTTGATTTTTGTTAATGAATGATGATCAATACCATACATTAACATTATTTTTGACTTAGGGGAACCATATTTGTGAAAAATTCCAAAAAGTCAAACTTGATTTTGTGCACGGTTGACTTTTTATCGGATGAAATCCAAACTGTGCGATCCTTTGTGAAATCAAGTCCTTGACCTAAATCAAACCTAATGGATGGATTCCATAGGTGTTATAGGGTGTATTGAATCATGTCCCAAGGTTTGGGAGCATGTCTTGGTCAAAAGTCAAAGATACAGTTGACTTTTTCCTCAAAACCCTAATTGTGGTATAGATGAAATTGAAACTTGTGAATCAAGCTTCTTGGATTAATCCATTGTTGTAAATGGATCAATGTGGCGCATTTGAGGCCCTTAAATCATGTGTTGAGGTCTTGGCTCATGCTTTGCCTCAAAAGTCAACTTAGGGATTAATTAAGTCAAGAAACCCTAATTCCTGATTTTGGTAAATGCATCCCCTGAGGTTAAATTGGCTTGATGATTGGGTCCATGAGGTCCCTTGAAGTATCTTGGGTTTAGTTTTGAAGCATTGCCTCATTCCCAGAGGAAAAATTTCATCTGGAGGCCTTGGTCGACCAAAACCCTAATTTGGTGACACTGGCGATCTTGGTGCAACTTTGTGCTTGATTCTTGATGTGGGAGTCCTCTTGATCCTTTGTGGGTGTTTAAGAGGTTAGAAAAATTGAAGATCATGTCATTTCTTGATTGATCCTTTGTCTAAGTGCTCAGAGAGGGCTCAAAACCCTAATTCTTGATTGTAGTGAATGCTTAATAATCCTTGAGGAGATTGAGGAGGCATGATGGCACATCCATATTATGGTGATCATTTGCACAATGATGGGAAATCTTGGTGGTCAAAATTTGGGGCATGACACATAGTTTCTAACATGTGTCAGTATCCAACTAGTGATAAATAAATGAATAATGTGAACTTGTGAAATTCTTAGGTTACTCTGTTATTCTTATATTTTAAGTCCATCAAATAAGTATTGTTGTTTATAGAACTAGCTCAGGCTTTTGGAAGACTGTGTATGCTATGAGTAGTTCGGCCAAAAAGTTTGTTATTTGAATATAGTGAGATATCTAAAATATTTATAGGATATTAGGTGGTTCAAAATGGTTGTCTGTTGTTTTTACATACAAGAAACTAATAGGTCGGCCTGTATAGGTTAATAGGCCGACCTGTGAGGTGACCTGTAGTGCAGCCTGTAGGCAGAAGCTACAAGCTTCATTATTGCTCTGTAGGAGTCGACCCGTAACAATTATGTACTGGCTTGTGGCTTCGTATAGGTTGGCATGTATGCGTATAGGTCGGCCTGTACATGATTTATAACACATAACTATGAGTTTTTCAGGTGTACGATAATCCTAAGACCTTCCTAGCATGTTCAAAGATACTTTTTATGCATTCTAAGGCTAAGAGACCAAGTGAACATCTAAATGCGAGTCGACACCGTCCAATATTGCAAGTGAACTGGATTCTTTTAAGTTTAATTTGTAACTACTGTCAAATATTAATAAACTTGGAATTTATTATACTCCAACATTAAATTTACTTGCAGAGACCACAATTTTTAGTTTAAGTAGACACATCTTCTCCATTCATATTTTGAAAGAGTTGTCATTGAATATCTATAATTAAAATTTGATTTCTACATGTAGATTATTAGTATTATATACAAAGATGAGTTAGAGATGAAAATTTACAACCTGTCAGATGCTTATGGTACTTTCAATGATGTAAGGTAAACTCCTATTTTTACTTGAAAGATTTGTATATCTGTCAGCTACTGGAATAATATGCTATTTGCATGATTTGGTGATTGTGGGGCAAATAAAGTAATCATGTTACAAGAATATTTTAGGGTCTTGGGATATTGAGATTTCTTTGATTAAAGTATTCTTGAAATATATATATATATATATATATATATATATATATATATAAGTTATAATAAATTTTGAATAATATTTAGCGGGGGTTAAAAACCTCCGTAATTTTTTAAAAATGAAAATCACACATAGCAACGGTTAAAATTACCACAAATAACATAACGACGGTTAAAGCTGCCACAAATAAAATAAAGATGGTTAAAACCGCCGCAATATTTAAAATGAATATCACACATAAAGACGGCTAAAACTGCCACAAATAAAATAACGACGGTTAAAACCGCCATAATTAAAGTAATGATGGTTTGCACGACAGTTTTAGCAACCGTCGCAATACAGCTTGGCGACACACATTTCTGTGACAGAACCAAAATCGCCGCGACACAGAATTTGCGGCGGTTCAAACCGCCATAATCTTCCAAAAATAACTGTCGTAATTTTCCATTTTTCTTGTAGTGTTAGGGTATAAGCTAACTTAAACAATTGGACATAACAAACAGGCCCAATTCGACAACTACATACTAGAACACATTTCGACTACAGCATGTAAGTCTTCGACAATAACATGTGAGCAGACTTTGACGACATGCTAAACCTCTTTCGAAAATACTAGAGTTCGATCCAATATCTCACAAATCTCCATCTTGGAACAAACTCTATAACATCAAGAAACAAACTAGGTTTCTTCATGCAGCTTTATCAACTGCATACAGTGGAAAAACTTGCAACTGGGAAGCATTTTGGTGATCATATCAACAACATTATGATTTGTCGAAACCTTCAGCACTTTCACTTCTCCTCGCTTGATTACCCCTATGACGAAATGCAACCTCACATCGATGTGCTTGGTTCTCTCATGATATGCTGAATTATTTGACAGGTGTATTGCACTTTGACTATCACATTTAACAGTGATAACTCGACCTTGAAGTTTCAGCTCCTTTGCAAAACCTTCAAGCCATAATGCTTCCTTCACAGCTTTTGTTAGGGCGATATATTCTGCTTCAGTGGTTGATGAGGCAACAACTTTCTGAAGTGTTGCTTTCCAAATGATTGTTGTGCCTAACATAGTGAACATATATCCAGAAATAGATTTTCTGGAATCCATACAACCTGCATAATCAGAGTCGACATATCCTTCAATTGCTGCTTTACTATCTTCACCCAAGGCTCCACCATAAATTAGGACTCTGTTTAGAGACTCGTTTATGTACCTTAGAATCCACATCAATGTTTACCAGTGAGCCTTTCCAGGATTCGCCATGTACCTGCTTACAAGACTTACTGCATATACTATGTCGGGTCTAGTACAGACCATAACATACATAAAAGAACCCATTATATTAGCATATGGAATGTTATTCATATAAGCTCTTTCGACATCAATACTGGGACACTGATTTTTACTCAGCTTGAATTGAGGGTTTGTCAGAGTCACAACAGGCTTTGAATTTGACATACCATACTTTTAGAGAATCTTTCGTAGGTATGCCTCTTGAGATAAGCATAATTTCGACTACTTTCTATCCCTTCAGATGTCAATCCCAAGAATCCTGGGCGCAGCTCCCAGATCCTTCATGTCAAACTCCTTATTGAGTTCAGCCTTCACCCTCATTACATATTCGACATTGTTGCTTGCTATTAGAATATAATCCACATAAAGCAGCAAAATAACAAATGAATTACCAGGTTGAAATATGAAGTAAACACAGTGGTTGAACTGACTTCTAATGAAACTTATGTGTGCCATGAACTTTTCGAATCTCCTATTCCACTATCGAGGAGATTGTTTCAGTCCATATAAAGATCTCTTCAACTTGCACACATAATCTTCCTTCCCCTTTTCGACATACCCTTCAGGTTGCCTCATCAGGATTGTTTCATCTAGATAACCATACATGAACGCAGTCTTCACATCCATCTATACTAGTTCAAGGTCGAACTGTGCCACCGTGGCAAGCAACAATCAAATGGACCCGTGCTTCACAACAGGAGAGAACACAACATTGAAGTCGACACCTTCTTTCTGAATGAAACCCTTAGAGACCAATCTTTCCTTGTATCTCTTCGACGTCACTCCTTCAATTCCTTCCTTAACTTTAAAAATCCACTTATAACTGACTAACTTGGATCCAGCAGGTTTCTTGATCAGTTCCCAAGTGTTTTTATCACGAAGAGATTTCATCTCATCATCCATGGCCTTCAACCATTCAGTCTTATTTCGACTCCTCATAACTTCGTTATAGTCTCTAGGTTCTTCGTCTAGAACCTCACTTGCAGAGATTAAGGCATAAGCTATAAGATCTGTATACCTAAGTCTCTAAGGTGGCTTGATGACTCTCCTCAACCTATCTATTGACAATAGTTAGTCATCGACAATTTCCTCAACTTCCTCAATATCTTTTGCTTCTTCTTCGACTTCATTTGGGATACGCAATTCAGCATCAACATGCTCCACCTCAACAAGAATCTCTCCCTACTCCAGCTCTTCATCAACATCATCAGTTTTCTTGAAGGTCATCTCTGCTTCATTGAAAACTACATCTCAACTGGTGATACACCTCCTGTAACATGGCTCTAGGCACCATAGCCTATAAGCTTTAACTCCTTCAGGGTATCCCATGAACATGCATTTCAGAGCTCTAGATTCGACCTTGTCTTGTCTAATGTGAGCATAGGCCATGCAGTCAAATACTCTCAATTTGTTGAGATCTGGTGGATGTCCCGATCAAACTTCTTTAGGTGTCTTCATATCTAATGTAGTCGAGGGACATATGTTTATCAAATATGTAGCTGTCAAAACAACCTCAGCCTAAAACACCTTTTTTAACCCAACACTAGTCAACATGCATCTAACTCTTTCCAAAATAGTTCGATTAAACCTTTCTGCTAAACCATTTTGTTGTGGAGTACCTACAATAGTTTTGTGCCTTGCAATACCTGAGGCAACACAAAAACTGTCGAACGCCTCATTGCAAAATTCAAGGACATTATCGGTTCTCAACCTCTTGACCTTTCTTCCAGTCTAGATTTTTACCAGAGTCTTCCAACCTTTTAAATTCTCAAAAGTTTCATCCTTAGTCTTCTAGATGAATACCCATAACTTTCTGGAATAATCGTCAACTATGGATAGAAAATAACTTGCTCCTGAATGTGATGGACACATTGCATGCCCCCAAAGATCATCATAGATGTAATCAAGGGATCCATGAGTTCTTTGTTTTCCTTTGTTGAACTTTACTCTGTAAGTTTTTCCAAGTACACAGGGTTCACAAAATTTCAGCTTTTCAACTTTGTCTCCACCAAGCAGATTTTGTTTCCCCAATTCGACAAGACCCCTTTCACTTACATGACCCAATCTCATGTGCCAAATTTCTGTCTTCGACAAAGGTTTCATGGATGCAACATTTGTCGAACCACTTACAACTTCAGCCTCAAGGGTATACAAGCCTTGTTTCTTCACGCCTCTCAAGACTTCCTTTGACCCCTTCATGACTCTTAGGATACTTTTCTCTCCTTGAAAAGTATATCCCTTCTTGTCGAATTCACTAAGAGAAATCAAATTTCTCAACAAATCAGGTACATACCTGACTTCAGTCAATAGCCTTATTGACTCATCATAGAGCTTGAATCTCACAGATCCAATACCTGCAATTTTGCAAGCTTTGTTGTTTCCCAGCATCACTAATCCACCATCTTGAGCACACAATTCCTCAAACACGTCTTTGTTTGGAGTCATGTGCCAAGTGTAACCTCAATCCATAATCCCTTCCTTTCTCGAGTCGCTGCTTGAAACCACCAAAACATTAGATGATTCGAAGTCATCTTGAATAATGGTTACGTTACCATTATCCTTAAATCCATGATCTTTAAGGTGTTCAGGGCACACCTTTCTTATGTGACCCTTCTTCTTACAGTGATAGCATCGAATACCAGATGCCTCTCCAGTATAAGACTTCTGCTGACTTTTACCTTTCTTTTTGTCAAACTTACCTTCCTTTCTCAAGAATTTTCCCCTAACGACCAAACCTTCACCAACCGGCAAAGGTTTATGCTCATTTCGTTCGTTCAAGTCCTTAGAATACAAGGATGATTGAACTTCTTCAAAGCTCAGGGACTCCCCTCCATACAGGAGAGTTTATTTGAAATGAGCATGTGTTCTGGGCAAAGCGCACAACAACAATAGTGCTTGATCTTCATCATCGATCTTCACATCAATATTTCAAGATCAAGAATCAGCTTGTTGAACATATCCAATTGCTCAGCCAACACTTTGTCTTCACTCATCTTAAATGAATACAAATCTTGCTTCAGGTAGAGTCGATTCACCATAGATTTGGTCATGTAAAAACTTTCAAGTTTGAACCATAACCTCGATGTTGTAGTCTCCTTTGATACTTGTCGGAGAACCTTATCACCAAGGCTCAACAATATTGCACTATGGGTTTTCTCTATCATGGTCGCCTTTTCAGTTTCCGTTAACATAGCGTTCATGGATGCCTCTCCCTTCAACGCTCCCAAACAACCCTGTTGAACCAGTAGGGCTTTTATAATCAAGCGCCACATAGGAAAAACAAGAAGAACAACAAAGATTGGTTATAACTGCTATTATTTACTTTCTCTTTGAATCATATTACAAGTACTCAAGAATAACAAATAACCCTCTCACCCTAATTAGGATTTGTCACACTTAAGATGAGAGACTAGTATGCTATTTATAATAAACCTAACATACTAAACTAATGAGCTTTTTAACAATTATCCATTACAAGATAACTTAGGGTACAAGCTAACTTAAACAATTGGACATAACAAACAGGCTCAATTCGACAACTACATACTAAAACACATTTCGACTACAGCATGTAGGTCTTCGACAACAGCATGTGAGCAGACTTCGACGACATGCTAAACCTCTGTTGACAATACTAGAGTTCGATCCAATATCTCACAGTATATTTATGCGCGGGGAAAATAGGGTGTTACGGATCTCATTTATCTAACATGGGAAGTCAGACTTATCAGAGTGTTGGAATATGTTAATAATTTAATATTATATTAGTATTCTAATAATTGTGTGGTCAAATATATTTATTTAATTATATTATTTATTTTATCAAATAAAGTGCCTTAAATAAATTATGTGATCAAATAATGTTAAAAGGCTATTTAGATTTTATTTAGGAATTATTTAATTAATTAATTGATTAAATAATTAGGTATGGAATCAAATATGAGTGGATGTCAGGATGACCTATTTGGAAATAATGGGAACCCTAATTGGTCATCACACTATATATAGGCTATGGTCCCCAATATACCATACACAAGCAAATTATATCTTCTCCCCGTCTGAAGAGAATTCGAGGCATAAGGAGTACCAGTTGAGGAAGAACCACAAAAGACATCAACTTCTGGGTCTAGGATTACCGTCAAAGGGATTTTTCTCACTGGATTCAGGTATTCCTAAAATCAATTTATCGATCCTATAATTTTATACATGTTTGTATGACTATTTTGATTCCGCATAAAATATATGTCATAGTATGTTTAGCATCCATATTAAATTGATTTAATTCTAATAATTGGTATCAGAGCTGGTTAATAGGTTTTTTTAAGCCTAATTAAAATATGAATAATATCGAAGTTTCATAGCATATATGTAATTTGATTCTTTGATTCTGGATAATTTGTTTATACCGCACTGCAACGTTGTCATAACCATACTTTTGTCTTTCCTATCAATATTGTTTGGTATCCATTGGTATTAATTTATGCCCCGTTGTTGCTAATAGAAATTGATATGTGAGAATTTTTTTTCTTCCTATCATCATTGCTGTAACAGTAGAATCCATCTAATAATGTTGTTAATATTCCAAAAGAGAGCTACTTTGATATTTCGGAACAGTATCTAATAGTTTGGTGTTAGTAATTGCTACTGTTACATCTATATATATATATATATATATATATATATATATATATATTTTATGATTAATTTGTTTCAATTTTTTTTATTTTATGGATTCTATTTAAATTTTTAATTGTGAAAAAGTTTAAATGTTAATTTTATTTTATCAAGATTTTTTTTGTGTTAATTTAATTTGAAATTTTTTTAACACCTTTCGAGTACAACTGGTATGTACATGATATAAATAAAAATTATTAAAAGAATCAGTAAACATACAATTTTGACATTACATTTGCAAGTAATGTTTATGTGAATTTTAAAGACCTTCCCATTTAATTTATTAAATTAAAAATGTCTAGTGACTTTGATTGGATTAGTTGAAACAACAAGTTGCAAAAGTAATCTCTGTTATTTAAATTTGATTCAATTAGAATTACAAACGATGTAGTGTGTAATTTTTCATGCGAACTGTTATGGTTGGCCAAATGGAAGACACAGTTTGGCCTAAAATTTGCATACCTGTGATGGTAAATATGTAGTAATTATCAAGTTTATTCATGTGGCTAATGATTGATGTCAAAGGCATCCATTATCTGATAGGACTTATTACTAATGTTTGATCATTACATGAGAGTGCCGCTTACAATTAAGTTTTATAATCAAAGATTGGGTATTGATGGTGTTTTTGGTATCTAGTTTAGGTCTTATTTAATTTACATATAAATAATATTGTGCATGTCTATATGGTTATTTGGCATGTCTACTAATGTTATTGTATGTTTGTTGTTCTTTTTAATAGATCCAGTTGCCGCTACTACCGCTCCAAATTTTGTTGCTCAGATTAACTCTATCCCTGTGCTGAGTGGGATGAACTTTAAGTCTTGGAAAGAATCTGCGGAAATCGTTCTAGGATGTATGGATTTAGACTTATCTTTGAGGGACGGGCGTCCCACCTCCACTACTGACAACCCGAATGAAACTAAAATAGAAAAATGGGATCGATCTAACTGAACATGTCTTATGATGATCAAAAGATCCATACCTAAAATAATTAGGGGCTCAATTGCTGAGAGTGAAAGTGCCAAAAAGTTCCTCAAAACTGTGGAGCAATTCTTTGATAAAATGATAAGGCTGAGACAAGTAGTACCTTGTCCAAAGTCATTTCAATGGTTTATAAAGGCAAAGGGAATATAAGGGAGTACATCATAGAGATGTCTAATCTAGCATCAAAACTCAAGGGATTGAAGTTAGAACTTCCTGAGAATTTAATTGTGCTATTGGTTTTGATATCTCTCCCTGCACACTTTGGGCAAATCAAAGTGAGTTACAATACTCAAAAGGACAAATGGTCTCTCAATGGGCTCATACCTCACTGTGTGCAAGAGGAAGAGAGGCTAAAGAGAGAAAAGACTAAAAGTGCTCACTTGGATACTAGTTCTCAGAATAAAAGGAAGAAACCTGCGGGAAATTTTTCTCAAAATAAGAAGGCAAAGGAACAACCTAAGGAGACCACCTGCTTCTTTTGTAAAATGGCTGGACACATGAAGAAAGAGTGTTCCAAGTATGCCGCATGGCGTGAAAAGAAGGTTATTTTCTCACATTTTTTTGTTCTGAAATTAATTTAGTTTCTGTACCTAAGGATACTTGGTAGGTAGATTCTGGTGCTACTACTCACATTAGTATGTCCATGCAGTGTTTCCTGTGGAGTCGTCCGCCAAGCGATGCTGAAAGATTCATCTATATGGGTGATGGAAATAAAGTTGCAGTAGAGGCTATAGGGACTTTTAAATTAATATTAAAGACTAATTTTCATTTGGATTTGATTGAGACTTTTGTTGCACCGTCTATTAGACGAAATTTAATTTCTATATCTATTTTGGACAAAGCAGGTTATACTTGTTCGTTTGGAAATAATAAATTTATCCTCTCATATGATTCAAATGTTGTTGGTTACGGTTCTTTGAATGATAATCTTTATATGCTTGATATTAAATGTCCTTATAACAAAATAATGCAAATAGAGTCACATGCTATAAAACGAAAACTAAATGAGAATTCCACCGTTTTAGAGCATAAGCGATTAAGACATATATCTAAACAAAGAATTTAGAGGCTTAAGTCAGACGATATTCTTAGATCCCTGGATTTGTCGGACTTTCAAGTCTGCATTCAATGTATCAAGGGTAAGCAAACAAAAAAGAGGAATTTCCATGCTGAAAGAGCTAAGGATGTCTTAGAACTAATTCATACCGATATATGTGGTCCTTTTCCTATAGGTTCTTGGAATGGACAACGATATTTTATTACGTTCATAGATGATTACTTGAGTATGGGTACCTGTATTTAATTAATGAAAACCTCAATCTTTATACGTGTTCAAGTGATTCAAAGCTGAAGTCGAACTTCAACCTGGAAAGAAAATAAAAGCTGTCAAATTTGACAGTGGTGGTGAATACTATGGTTGGTATGATGGATCAGGGGAACAACGTCCAGGGCCCTTTGCAATTTTCCTCGATGAGTGTGGAGTTGTTCCGTAATACATAATGCTGGGAAAACCCAACATGAATGGAGTTGCAGAACGACGGAACCAGACTCTTAAGGAAATTGTTAGAAGTACGATTAGTCATTCTTCTCTTCCAGAGTCATTTTGGGGAGATACATTAAAGACCGAAGTTTATAACCTTAATAGAGTACCTAGTAAAGTAGTAGCTAAGACCACTTATGAGCTCTGGACTAGGAAAGAGCCCAACATTAGACATTTGCACATTTGGGGATGTCCAGTTGAAGCGAGGCCTTATAAGCCTCATGAAGGTAAGTTGGAGGCAAAGACAATTAATTGCTATTTTATTGGATACGTTGAACACTCTTACGGGTACAAGTTTTACAATCCTATCACTAGAACAATGTTTGAAACGGGAAATGCAAGATTCCTTGAGGATGTAGGGTTTGGAGGCGAAGGAAGCATAAGGAGTGTTGCCTTTGATGAAAAAACTGTTTCTCACAATGATCAAGTATTTGTACCTATCTTTGTTCCAAAAACAAATCCTAAAATAAACAATGTTGTTATTCCTAACATCCCTCAAGAACAAGTGAATAATGAGTTTCTTCCTCAAGCACCACCTATAATTCAAACTCAACAACCTCAAGAGCC
This sequence comes from Lathyrus tuberosus, assembly GCA_022829125.1. Classification (NCBI taxonomy): domain Eukaryota; kingdom Viridiplantae; phylum Streptophyta; class Magnoliopsida; order Fabales; family Fabaceae; genus Lathyrus; species Lathyrus tuberosus. The sequence goes on from JALAZF010000170.1 coordinate 4,807,590, forward strand.
ACCATTAAGAACATCCACTAGAGAGAGGAAGATTGCAATTTCAGGTGATTATGTTGTATTTCTTCAGGAACGTGAGGATGACACTGGTTTGACTGAGGAAGATCCTATCAACTTTAGTCAAGCTATGCAGATTCAAACTCTCTTAAGTGGGTTGATGCCATGAAAGATGAGATGAAGTCGATGGATGACAATGATGTTTGGGATCTCGTTAAATTACCTGAAGGAATGAAACCCATTGGTTGTAAATGGATATTTAAAACCAAAAGGGATTCAAAGGATAACATTGAGAGATATAAATCTCGTCTTTTCGCAAAAGGCTTTACTCAAAAGGAAGGAATTGATTATAAAGAGACTTTATCTCCAGTTTCATCGAAGGACTCTCTTAGGATCATGATGGCATTGGTAGCTCATTTTGATTTAGAGTTTCATCAGATAGATGTAAAGACTGTGCTTCTAAATGGAAACATTGAAGAGACAATATATATGGTGCAACCAAAAAACTTTGTGTCAGGAGACTCAAAGTCTATGGTTTGAAAACTCAAGAAATCCATCTATGGCCTAAAACAGGCTTCCCGTCAATGGTATTACAAATTTCATAAAGTAATATCCTCTTTTGGTTTTGAGGCTAATCTAGTTGATAACTGTGTATACCAAAAGTTCAGTGGGATTAAATTCATTTTCTTGGTACTATATGTAGATGATATCCTTTTGGAAAGCAACAATATATGCTTATTGCACGAAACCAAGAAATTTATCACAAATAAATTTGAGATGAAAGATCTTGGGGACACCTCTTTTGTCTTAGGAATTCAAATACTTAGAGACCGTTCTCGAGGTATTTTAGGATTGTCACAAAGGAGCTATATTGATACAGTTCTAGATAGATTCTCCCTGAAAGATAGTAAACCAAGAGACACACCCGTTTCTAAAGGAGACAAGTTTTGTCTCAAATAGTGCCCCACTACGGATCTTGAAAAGCAAGAGATACATAAGGTTCCATATGCTTCAGTAGTGGAAAGGCTTATGTACACTCAAGTTTGCACTCGTCCTGACTTAACATTCATTGTAGGAGTTCTTGGAAGATATCTATGCAACCCTGGTATGTGTCATACCCCAACCACTAACCTGTATTCAAAAAATCCAAAAAAATTGTTCTTCCACTTTCATTTTCTTGTTGCCTAAGTCCAAGTTTCAGTCAAGGGCTTCAAGGTCAGGGTATGCAAGATTTATCTGGTGTATGTCTGAAGCCTCAATTAGGGTTTTTGTGCCAATTCAGGTTACCTGTGTGTGAATCAAGTTGTCGAGCTGTGGCAAGTTATCAGTGCTTCATGTGTAAAGATTATCATGATTAAGTTAATTTTCAATCAGGGTTGTGGGACCAAACAGTTCATGTCAAGTCATGTGAAGGTGTGAGAAAGACACAAGAAATGGGGAGGTTTAAATTGTGTTTTAACTCTTAATAACTTTTCTCCTCTTATCGTTAACATGCTAAAAGAATATCAGAGTTGTGTTAAGAGACTCTGACATGCGAAGCGTCATTCAGATTGTGCTATGCATGAAGCATAAGCGACAAGGAGAATCTGAATTAGCAATGCTTGAATCAGACTTGCAATGCGGAAGCTTATCAGAGTTGGGTTGCAAGGTTCTGACTTGCTATGAAAGGTTTTGATAATTGATACAGAAACATAAACAATAAAACAAAGCATAAACAAGAGTAAAGAATACACGATATATCCTGGTTCACCTGAGCAACTCTCAAGCTAATCCAGTCCACCCTTCCAAGATGATTTCGCCTTGAACACAAGGACTTAATCCACTATAATCAAAACCGATTACAGATGCACGGGGTAATGCCGGTGACTAACAACCTGCAGAACCGCAGCTGTGACTAACCCACAATGAGCCGTTCAGGGATCCAAGTTAATGGATATAACGAACATTTACCCAATAGGTTCCAATCTCGCAAGATCTACTATCACGATTTCACAGCTAAACGTTCAGGGATCCGAGTTAATGGATATAACGTTTACTGACCATTCTTCCAGGATTTTCAATGAGTTCCATCAGTGATCTCACAAGAGTCTGACCCACAATTGGTCCTCTTTGAGATATGACTATCATTGACCATATTTCAGGATTTCCACAATGACACCCAGCCATTGTCTTCTTAAGTCTCCGATCACACTGATCACTTGAGGAATCCAAATTCACATTGAATTAGTTGTTCTGGAGATTACATTGATGCTTCTTAACAAGCAGATAACTCCTAAGTTTAAGTACAAATGAACACACAGTGTTCAAGCAAGATATGAATAACAACTCCTTGCTATCTTTAGATTCTACAAAGATGTATGTTGATTTGACAGTTGATGACATCTTGTAGATCTTCTTCATCTTCTTTGTTGAGAAAGCTTTGAGCAACAACTCCTTGCTTCAGATCTTCAATATAGCCCAAATGATGAAGTTGGTTTATGACTTGACTGATTTCCAATATTGTCTTGTTCATCAACAACTTCTGTTCCAATTAATTGTTATTGTGTTGAATGATGATCTTTGAGCTTCAACAACAAGGGTCGTGTGTTAATGGTGATAGCTTTGTATGTTAAGTGTAACAACGATAACTGATCGTTGCGACTATCATCACATCGACACCTTCAGAAGTGCATACTCCTTTCCTTTAAATAGCCAAGTGAAATATAGCCGTTAAAGAGTTGTTGGCTGTTTGAAAAGAGTCATTATGCAATGATGAAAGTTGTACTGTCATATCTTCTTTTTATTGTAGAAGAAGTGATGGGATAGATCTTTTTAGTACGGTGTACAGTCATTGCTAGCGGTAACATTTATCTTCAAATCTTCAGAGGCTTCTGACGGTGATAAATTGAAGCATGAGTAAAGACTTTATAACTGGGTCTTCAGAAACTTCAAGTCTTCAGTCTTCAAAACTTGTCCAGTAGGAATGTGTCTTCAGAGCTTCAACACTTGTCTTGAAACCCGTTATCTTCATAGCTTCAAGTCTTCAGAATCTTCAGAACCTTGTTCACTCAGAACGTCGTCTTCAGAGTCTTCAGCACTTGATCATTTGAATCTTAATCTTCAGAACACTTCAGTCTTCTGAGTCTTTCTGCACTTGGTCTTCAAAGCCTTTAGCCTTCAGAACTTCAAGTCATGAGAATCTTCAGCACTTCGGTTTTCCAAAAGATTATCTCTTTAGAAGCTTTGCTATCTTCAGAATCATAGCCACTTTCAGAGTAGCATCCACAAGAGCATTGCAACAGCAATATCGGCATCCTTGGATCTATTTGATTATGATCAGATACAGAAGCATACTTGCTTCTTGCGACTTGTGTTACACATAGTAACCCGCATATGATCATTTACGCACATCTTGCTGGTGTTTGTTGGATCTGATATCTCTTATGATTATGATCTGCATACAACACACATTAGAACATAAAATAGTTCTTTCACAAATACTTATTGTTATCATTAAAACATAGAGATGACTTGCAGAGACAACCCTTGCTCTCATAATCTCCCCCTTTTTGATGATGACAAAACTATGTATTTTGATTGGACATTTTATATAAGGTAATCACCAAACTAAACATATTCAGAGTCCGGAACAATAGCTCCCCCTGAATGTGTTAACCCCAAAATTTTATTTGTGATCGCCTAGAATCTTATCTGATCCAAGGACTCACAGAATAACAATTTGAGTTGTCAGAACATAGAATAGAGAATAACGACTTCCCTATCTGTCTTAAGGATACAAAAGTCTTTAGCATCTGGACTTGTTCATCAGAACCTCTATCTTCAGATCTTTAGAACTTAGTTCCTTTGGTCATTGTATCAGAGCTCATAATCTTTAGAGTCTTCTGAAGCAATTTCTACTTTTCAGCAAAATCATTTTAGCACAGAGATAGAACAGTTCTCTTCTAATAACTTAGCCACGCTATTTATCAGAAACAGACACTGTCTTATAAGAAACTCCCCCTGAGATTCAGACTTGATGATCTTCAGATTCTTGATTTGGTCATATCGGTTCTGATCATCATTTAAGATCTTGACTTTTCAGAGTTTAACTAGACAACATGTCTTCATCTCAGAACCATGTTTCTATCAGAACTCGATGGAGGATCACAACTTGATTCTTGATCTGATTGAAATATTTTTGTGATAAATCGAAGCTTGATTCTGAATCTGATACCAACGTGCTCTTGATTCTTAGTCTGCTGAGTTTGATACCAATGAAGGTACTTGAGAACAATTCACAGCTTGATTTTGATTGATACTATTATAGACTGAGTCTGATACCAATTGTAGATTTAGTCTGATACCAATTCATTTTCTTCTAAGTTGAATTCTTGGTTTATCAGAACTTATTCTCCTTGTTTCTTCAAGATCAAAACACTATACTTCTGGAGTATCAGAGTTTATCCTGACAGATCTTCTTCTTCTTGGATCTTTTATCCAGATCTTCAGACAGTCTTCGACTTCTGATTTGCTCAGTTCTTCTGAAAAGCATCTTGGAATGTAGACTTTGTCTTGACTTCTTTCAGGAAGATTTCTTCTTCTGATTCTTATGTTCTGAATATCATATTCTCAGACAGCTTACAGCTTCTGAACAAAGTGAAACAAGAATCATGATAACTTTGACTTTTAGAAAGTGTAGCGAGTGATTTTTGGATGTGGTTGCGAAGCACGATCGCTCTGGTACTACAGCTCGATTCATTTTTTATCCTATTAAAGCTGATGAAGGAAGGGAAATAGATGTCTCCAATTAACCCTGCTTGTATGCTGAGATTAAACAATAAAAAATGTTGGTTTACAGATGCTACAAAGATTCGGGGTTTGTCCTAGGTTATTTTGTTGACGAGGGGTGCTTTAGGCTATCGGTTGAGATGTTAGGACGGATATATATGAAAGTATGGGATTTTGGGTTTTTGTTTAGTGTGCTCGCTAAGATTTTTTCTTTCAATCTTATGCCTACGTATTCCCGTTTACCGAAATAGGGAAATCAGAGCGATCGTAGTTCCTCCTATTCTATGGGAGGAAATGGTTGTTTTGGTGTCTTGTTCAAAGCCCAAGACGTGAAGCGAAAGGTGGTTTGTATCTTGTTCAAAGCCCAAGATGTGAAGCTAAAAGGTTTATTTGTATCTTGTTCGAAGCCCAAGATGTGAAGCTAAAGGTTGACCTTAGAGAGAATTTGTCATCTCTAAAGAGGGGTTTGTCTGTTACGTCTGTTTATAAAGAAGAATTACTTTAACCGGGATGTGTGAATCTGGCAATGCCATAATTTCCTTTATAGGGGATTTTAACCTGAAGGAGAAGACTTTAACTCAGTGTAGAGTAATGCCATCTTTCCTTAAGAATTTCTCATACTAAAAGAGGGACATTGGCATGGATGTAGATGATCCAGAGGCTTGCCGCTTACAGCAGTTAGATGGAGGGGAAGGAGTTGTTGATGTTTGTGTACTGTGAACGAGGCACAGCTTGGATGCTAAAAGGTTAATTGGATCAACCATTGGTTTTCTTATACAAAGCCTAAGAGAAGGCTAATATATGTCTCGTACAAAGCCCGAGAGAGAGGCTAAAATGTTTTGACTCAACGAGGGAATCTTTTGGTATCTCGTATAAAGCCCGAGATGGAGGCTATTTGACTCAACAAGAGAGTTTTTGTATCTCGTACAAAGCCCAAGATGGAGGCTAAAATTTATTTGGCTCAATAAGAACCTTTTTGTATCTCGTATAAAGCCCGAGAGGGAGGCAAAAGGGGTGATTGACTCAACGAGGGAGTCTCTTTATGTGTCTCGTACAAAGCCCGAGAGAGAGGCTAAACGTTGTTTGACCCCGCTGGGGAGAATCATTGTACAAAGCCCAAGAGAGAGGCTAACTTCACGGGAGAAGGATCTTTATACAAAGCCTAAGAGGAGGCTGTGGCGACTGTTCAGTTAAGTGACAGGTCCAGTATACTTATTTAAAGAGAAAATAAGTTCTTATATGAGCAACACTGTACTCGAGGATTTGGTTCGAGGATCCGGGTTATTCCTGTTCTTTAAGGAAGTGGAAAATCCGAAAGGTATTGAGACTGTCTGAGTCTACGGGTTTTCTTCCTATTTAACGAAGAGGTCACTTGAGAATGTCTGGAAAACTCAAGGAGATTAGTCTGTCCATGTCTAAAGTTTCATCTTTTGTACTATGCTTTGAGAAACAGTAGTAGACTCTTAGAAAGGACTGTTCTATGCAGATGACTAAGTTCTGTTCCTATACCTCTAGGAGGTCGTCGGGACAATTTGTACGAAGCCCAAGAGGAGGCTGGAAACTTTTAAGAAGCCGACGGGTCCTTGTACGATGCCTAAGAGGAGGCTATCATTCCCAGAGGAAGAGATCATTATACGAAGCCTAAGAGGAGGCTGTGAATACTTCTAAGAAGTTGGCGGGTCCTTGTACTAAGCCCAAGAGGAGGCAGGGTTGCCTATAGGAAGCCTGTGGGTCCTTGTACGATGCCCAAGATGAGGCTGATGCTTTTAAGAAGCCCGTGGGTCCCCAAACCCCGAGAAATTCAAGGAAAGCTATTCACAAGGAATAGATCAAGTCAGGAAAGTTTGAGAATTTGGAAGAAACTCAAAGATGCCATTCACGGAGAATACATTCATCTCTGGGAATAGAGTTTCTTGACAATTCCTAATGAGGACAGCCGAAGAGAAGACTGTATCTGGTGATCCTATTAGGGATCTAGTTGTCTATTTCTACGAATAAACGAAACGACGTCACCTAGTTTTAGACGTAGTGGCCGGGAAAACTCTAAATATCTATACTATTATTACACAGTTGATATGAGTTTATGAAAGAAGACTTATAGTGAAACAGCCCCACAATACAGTTATATGTATATGAAAGCGGTAAATGAAAGCATATAAACACTTACTCGGTTGTAGAGCTTCCATGTTGTTTGGTTAGTTGTTCAACAAAGAAAGATTGAAAACAACAGTATATTTAAAATCATAGCAGAAAGTGTTTTGAAAAAGAAAGATTTGGGGCTTACATCTCAAGGAGAGGCCCAGGGTTTTATTAGTGAGCGCACTGTTTGAATTTGTACAGAGGGACTTATACAAATGACTGTGGCCCAAAAGTGGTTTTCTGTACAAAGGGATGGGTCTTACACTCTCTCAAGAGGCCCAAAATTTTTTAAAGAAAAAGAGTGGGGCTTATAACACGAGGGTAGGCCCAGTTGACTTTTCGTTTGAAATGGCGATCGCGCCGAGGTTTCCTTTTAACGCAGAGGGACTTATACAATAAGTGAGGCCCAAAATGTTTTGGTTAAAAGGGGATTGGGTTTTACACTCTAATAGAGGCCCAAAATTTTTTAATGGGTCTTATAGCTCGAGGAGAGGCCCAAAAAGTTTTTCAAAAGGCGACGATCGCGCCGTTTGTTTTTTGACGGTATCAGGACTTATACAATACACTGAGGCCCAAAAATGGTTTGGTCAAAAAAGGATTGGGTCTTACACTCTATTAGAGGCCCAAAAGTTTTGAAAATGATTTATGAGGATTGAATTAATCCAAAAACCCTAATTTGTTTTCAAAATGTGTTTTAATTGAATAAAAATTCAATTAAAATGATCAAAATTGTTTAACATAGGAAAAACAAATTGTAATATTGGATTAATGCTTCAAAAATTAAGTATTGACCTACAAAATAAATAGAAAGCATTAAAAGTTGCAAAATCAAGGTGGAAAAAATATTTTAAATGTTAAAAACAATTAAAACATTAATTCTTTGCAAAAATATCAATTATACAAAATAAATAATATTTTTGGGATTTTTTGGGAAAATAAAATATTTTAACATTTTTGTGAATTATTAAAAAAAGAATCAACTCAAAATCATTAAAACTCAGAGAGAAATTAATTTTTGAATCAATTAAATAAAATCACAAAATTCAAATATTTGAATTTATGAAAATGGCGCCAAGAACATGGACCAAGAACACGCGCGTTTTCTGCCTTGCCCAGATTTGCATTTTCTATCCAATCTCACTGAATACTTGATTATATCATGCAATCCACATATCAATATGCTCGTCTCAACCTCACGATCATGTTTATGACAATTAATTTCATTTAAATTAAGCATAAAACAAGAAATCACGATAAATTCTTATGAACCCTAATTTCTGCATGAAGGATGGGATTTTTAATACACGATTCAAACAAAGCAATTACTTGAGGGGAAACATTCCATGCATGATTATGAACATTTGGCAAAAGTATTGTGCGAGGAAATATGCATAGATTGAGAGATGACCAAGTTTAAGCTTACCTCTAGGTCGTGACAACAAGAGCAAATTGATTTCTGAGTAGGAGGTGTTACAGATGAATTGTGATGATCTGAACAGCTTCCCTACACCCAATGGAGTGTGTTTGAATACTTGGACTTGACTGAGAATGACTGGATCACTTCATGGCATCTCAACTGCACTTTGGTTAAAACCTTGAGCAATTGACTGGTGATTATGAGAAATCAGTGTTCCAGTTGTTGTTTAAGTGTTTGATCAGCTCACATATGATGTATATGAGGTGTGTGTGTGTGTGTGTGTGTGATTGGTTTGAGTGGAAAAGCTCCCAAACTCAAAACCCGATAGTGACTTGCTAAGAAAGGCAAAATTAGAGTGAAAGAAGAGATTTTGAGGAAAGCATCTGTTTGATGGCTTTGGTGTACTTAAACTGATCACAATTAAGCTCTATTTATAGTAGAACAAGTTTTTTTTGGATCCACAGTGAATGGCAACTGCAGCAGGTGTTTGTTCAATGTTGGCCAATGGAAATCCAAGTCTCCTCTAGCCATTGACTAGAGGTTAGGGCACAGGGCTGTGGTTCCCTTGGTCTTGGATAAGTCTTGACTGAATTTAGTTGAGAATGGCTCAGTCCATGCCACCTTGATGCTTCCATTGAATGCTCCAATCCAAAATTGGAGTCTTGTCCCTATTTTGGCCATTCTAAGTGCAACATGCTATTTCTTGTTCCAAAGACTTTGGAGGCTTGGCTCAGTGATTCTCCCCTTTAGATTCAATCCTCAGAGGTGTCCAAGTGGATAGGAGCATTTGGATTTGGCTGATTTTAGCAAATCGACCAAAAATGCAAATTCTGCCTTGCCTTGGCAGATTTTAGCAAGGCAACTTTCCAATGTCATATCTCATGACTCAAATGGAATTTGGTAATGTTCTTGGCCATTTTGGAAAGCCCTTACATGATACAACAACTATTTGAACATGTTTGGTTTTGATCTCTTTTGAATCCAAGTGAAAAATCCCCCTACATTTGGCAAAAAGTAGGGTAAAATCTGACTTAGTGAAATTTTCACTAAGTGTTGGAACAAAGTGACTTTTCTTGATTTTGATCACTCCATAACTCAAAATCCACAATGAATGGGAATTAGGTCTAGTTGAAGTTTTTGTAGAGGGCAATGAGATCTACAAATCAAGCCTTGGATGGGAGAAAATGGCTTTGTGGTTTAGGAGTTATGACCCTCCAAAGTTGGTACCCTAGCCACTTTATTTTTAACTTAGAAAATTTTCTAAGTTTTTTATGGTTACCCCTTTTACAAGTTACCAAACTTTTCTTGATTTTTCTTGATGGATGATGATTCAAATCTTACATTAACATCATTTTAGGGTTAAAAATCCATTTTGGTGAAAAATCTCAAAAAGTCAAAGTTGACTTTTGTGCACAGTTGACTTTTTATCAGATGAATTCCAAACTGTGCAATTCTTCAGGAAATCATGTCCTTGACCTAAATCAAACTTGATGGACATGTTCCATGGGTGTCATAGGGTATACTGATGCATGTCATAGGGCTTGGGAGCATGTCCTGGTCAAAAGTCAAAGTTACAGTTGACTTTTTCCTTAAAACCCTAACTGTGGTGCAGATGAAGTTGAAACTTGTTGCTCAAGCTTCTTGGATCAATCCATTGTTCCAAATGGATCAATATAGTATATTAGAGACCCTTAAACCCTCTCTTGAGGTCTTGGCTCATGATTTGCCCTAAAAGTCAACTTAGGGGTGAATTATGTCAAGAAACCCTAATTCTTGATTTTTGATGAATGCATCCCCTGAGGCAAAATGGACTTGATGATTGGGTCCATGAAGTCCAATGGAGTATATTAGGTTAGGTTTTGGATCATTGGCTTGTTCCCAGATGAAAATTTTCCATCTGGAGGCCCTGGTCGACCAAAACCCTAATTTTGTGACACTGTCGATCATGAGACTTGATCCACCTAGAAGGGAGCAGCCTTATGCTTAATCCTTGAAGTGGGAGTCCTTTTGATCCATTGTGGATGTTTGAGAGGTTAAACAAGTTGAAGATCATGTCATTCCTTGATTAATCCTTTGTCTAAGCACTCAGGGAGGGCTTGAAACCCTAATTTTGATTGTAGTGAATGCCTTCCCATCTTTGGGGAGACTGATGAAGTATGATGGTTCCTCCATATTGTGATGATGATTTTCACAATGATGGGAAATCTTAGTGGTTAAAATTTGGGGTATGACAGATGCCCCTATTTAATCTTCTTGGACACGAAGGTGTGAATGACGAAGGTATTCGGGCATTCGGGGTGCAAGAGGATTAAATATCGGAATACCCAAAATTTTGATGGTGGTTATGAATGGTAGCTTACACATTCATCTTCTTTAGCTAAGCGATGATGCTTAGAAAAGGTAAACTTCCCCTCGATCCTGGTTTTCAGCCAAGGAGCTGGTCTCAGTTTCCTTTTGGGATAAACCTCCCCTCGATCCTGGTTTCCTACCAAGGAACTAGTCTTAGTTTCTGATTTAAACTTCCCCTCGATCCTAGTTTCCTACCGAGGAACTGGTCTTAGTTTCTGATTTAAACTTCCCCTCGATCCTGGTTTCCTACCGAGGAACTGGTCTTAGTTTCTTTCGTCAATAAACTTTACTGACAAGGGACGCTATTCGTAGCGGCTTTCCTTCAAACTTCTCGCCAAATTTTCCTAGGGAGATGCCATTTGAGTGGAAAAAATTTTGATGTCAGACTTGCTGGGGAACCCAGTCGTCTGAGTTGTAGAGGTGTACAAACTTCTCTGTTGGAGATGCCATTTGTTGACTCTACTTGGGGGATGCGAGTCCCTTGAGAGACTGCATTCGCTTGGGGTCTTTACATCATACTTTTCTCAGAGATCTTCTCGGAGAAATGCCATATGATGTGATCCAATTTTGAGGTGTCGATGACCTTTTCATCAGTGGGTTTTTCGGAGAAAAACTGCCGTACTGTCGAATCTCTGATTTAGGAGGCTTTCTCTCGGGATTTTCTTTAATCCGGGAAAACAAGGATATCATCTTCAATGGCGAAGAATGATGTTAACTGAGGGCTCTCTGGTATTTCAGAGGTTCAAGTTATCAAAGTGGTCGAGGACCCAACTTCAATCCAGAAATAAAACTGGAGGAGAGAGAATGTTCAGACGTAACACTTCTTGACGAGGAAAGGGTTGACAACTCGATTGAGAGGACTTTTATTACTAGGGGACAAGACTGACTAGAGTGATAGTGATGCAATATGAAATGTGAATGCAAATCAATAATGCAATGATGCATGTATGTTTATGCTGACAAAACTGACGCGACATACAAATTGACAGGTGAACACGACTGGATACTAGGCCATCGCGGGGCGAAGAAGTACCGTTGGTTCAGAATAACAATTCCACCTTGCTTAGGAGAGATAGTCCCTGCGGGGAATACCGTTGATCGGGCTTAGGAGATAAGAACTCTGCCGAGGCGTGTCAGACGAAACAAGGTCTCTGACACAGTTGATCCCTTCATTCAGGCGTACTGGGTTAGAAGGAGTACTTTGATTCTGCACTTTGAGGTTCGATTACTTCTGGAGAAGCGGCCGATGTTCTTCTGATGTTCAACAGTCAAAAGAAATTGCCATCTTTATTTTAAAGCAGAAAAAGTTTTAACAAGTAAATTCATTTTTGTTTTATTTCAAGAATCGCTAACAACGTCATTCTGTAAAGCTAAAACAAATAAGAATTACAAACAAAAGCACAAGGGCTCAAATTTTATTGATAAGATGGAGATCAGCCAAACGCGTGATTCCAAAGAGTATTTACAAAGTTAGAAAATGGTAATTTACAGGGAAAAGGGCTACGTTAAAACATAACGACCACTATCCTTCTACCAACTTTGAATTCGGGACAAACTGAGCTTCTGTCGAAGATGACCTTGACTGGAGTTTTCTGGCGGATGATGTAACTGCTGCTGCTGAGGGACTTGCCTTTGTTGAACATAGTTACTTGCCATTATCCCTAATTTTTGCCTGGATTGTACTATGATGTTTCCAATCCACCGGGATGATTTTTTTCTTTTTATGTCTCTAACTTTTGCCTGGACCGCACTTTTGGGTTCTCAATCCACCGAGACATTTTTTTTTTAGTTTAGGCGAAGTATTTCTTGACTACATCAACATTCGTGGGGTAGGCAAATTCCTCTCCGTCCATGGTTGCAAGTCTCAAGGAGCCGCCTGAGAAAGCTTTCGTGACCACATAGGGGCCATCATAATTCGGAGTCCATTTACCTCGCGAATCAGTGAGAAATGATTGTATCTTTTTGAGCACAAGGTCTCATTTCCTGAAAACACGAGGTTGGACCTTTTTGTCAAACACCCTCTTCATTCTCTGTTGATACAACTGACTATGGCATAGTGCCGTGATTCGCTTCTCCTCGATCAGATTCAATTTGTCGTGTCGATTTTGACACCACTCAGCTTCAGTGAGCTTAGCTTCCATCAATAATCGGATTGACGGGATCTCTACTTCTATGGGGAGCACTGCTTCCATGCCATACACTAGAGAGAAAGGGGTTGCCCCTGTTGAAGTGCGGACAGATGTACGATAACCGTGAAGAGCAAATGGTAGCATCTCGTGCCAGTCTTTGTAGGTTACAACCATCTTTTGAACAATCCTCTTGATGTTCTTGTTAGCCGCATCTACCGCTCTGTTCATCTTAGGTCGGTAGGGAGATGAGTTATCGTGTTCGATCTTGAACTCTGCGCATAACTCTTTCATCATCTTATTGTTCAAGTTAGATCCATTATCAGTAATGATCTCGCTTGGAACACCATAACGGCAGATGATATTGTTTTTGATAAATCGGACCACCACTTGTCGGGTTACATTGGCGAATGACGCTGCTTTGACCCACTTGGTGAAATAGTCAATGGCTACCAGGATGAACCGATGTCCGTTTGAAGCCTTGGGCTCAATCATGCCAATCATGTCGATTCCCCATATGGAAAATGGCCATGGGGAAGAGAGAACTTTGAGATGTGATGGCGGTACATAAATTTTGTCGGTGTATATCTGACATTTGTGACACCTCCTCATGTATTTGTAGCAGTCGGATTCCATTGTCAACCAATAGTACCCTGCTCTTAGAATTTTTCTCGCCATTGTATGTCCGTTGGCATGAGTGCCAAAGGATCCTTCATGAATTTCATTCATAAGCATGTCTGCTTCTGGTCTTTTGACGCATCGGAGCAAGACCATGTCAAAATTTCTCTTATAGAGAGTGTCCCCGCTCAGGAAGAAGCTTCCAGCCAATCTTCCGAGGGTTTTTCTGTCTTTTCCGAGTGCCCCAGATGGGTACTCCTATTTCTGAAGGAAGCATTTGATATCGTGATACCAAGGTTTGTCGTCTATGACTGCTTCAATCGTGAAGATGTAAGCGGGCCTTTCAAGGCGCATTATGTCGATCTTAGGCAGGTCGTTCCATTGACCTACACTAATCATAGAAGAGAGAGTGGCTAATGCATCAGCCATGTGATTCTCCTCACAAGGGATATGATGAAACTCAACTCTGTTGAAGAAAGGTAGCAACCTTCTTGCATAGTCTTTGTAAGGAATCAGTCCTAATTGGTATGTGTTCCAATCTCCTTTTATCTGATTGATAACCAAGGCTGAGTCGCCATATACGTCCAAGTTTTTTATCCTTAAATCAATTGCTTCTTCGAGACCCATGATACAAGCTTCATATTCGGCCTCGTTGTTCGTACATTTGAACGTAAGTTTGGCGGTGAAAGGAATGTGGGTACCCTGAGGGGTAACAATTATTGTCGCAATTCCATTTCCATAATGATTAACTACTCCATCAAAGATTAGTCCCCATTGGGAATCTGGTTCAGGCCCTTCACTGGGTAACGGTTCATCGCAATCTTTCAGTTTTAGATACATGATATCTTCGTCTGGGAAGTCAAACCCGATTGATTCCTGATCGTCAATCGGTTGATGAGCCAAATGATCGGCCAAATGATGAGCCAATGGGCAATTCTTCCCGTGAGAGCAGGCTTTTCGAAGACGTACTTGATTGGATCCATTTCTGAGATTAACCAAGTAGTATGACAAATCATGTATTGGTGAAGACGTTTGGCTGCCCAAGCCAAAACACAGCAAGTTTTCTCGAGCATCGTGTACCGAGTTTCGTAGTCGGTGAATTTCTTGCTCAAATAGTAGATGGCAGACTCTTTCCATTTGGTTTCGTCTTGTTGGCCAAGTACACACCCCCATTGAGTCCTCTAGGACTGTGAGGTAAATGATCAGTGGTCTTCCTTCCACTGGAGGTGATAAAATCGGAGGATTCAACAGATATTCCTTGATACTGTCGAAGGTGGTTTGACAATCTTCTGTCCAAACGCAATCCTGGTTCTTTTTGAGTAATTTGAAAATCGGCGCACACGTGGCGGTCATAAGGAATATGAATCTGGAGATGTAGTTCAAACGTCCCAGGAATCCTCTGACTTGTTTTTTAGTTTTCGGAGAAGGCATTTCTTGAATGGCCTTGACCTTGTCAGGATCAACCTCAATTCCTTTATGGCTGACGATGAACCCTAGTAGTTTCCCTGAACGGACACCAAAGGTGCACTTGTTGGGATTCAAGCGGAGCTTGAATTTTCTTAGACGTTCGAACAATTTTGACAGATGTTCAACGTGCTCACTCTCTGTTTTAGATTTTGCAATCATATCATCGACATACACTTCGATTTCTTTGTGCATCATGTCATGAAAAAGAGTAGTCATGTCCCTTTGATAGGTTGCCCCGGCGTTCTTCAAACCGAACGACATTACCTTGTAACAAAAGGTGCCCCATGGGGTAATGAACGAAGTTTTATCCATGTCTTTCAGCGCCATTTTGATCTGGTTATAGCCCGAGAATCCATCCATGAAGGAGAAAATTTTGAACTTTGCTGTGCTGTCTACCAGCATGTCAATGTGTGGTAAAGGAAAGTCGTCCTTTGGACTTGCCTTGTTCAGATCCTTGTAATCAACACACATTCTGACCTTTCCGTACTTTTTCAAAACGGGTACGATGTTGGCTAACCATTGAGGATATTCAAACGTAGCGAGGAAACCCGTGTCAATCTGTTTCTGCATCTCCTCTTTGATTTTGATGGCCATGTCCGGGTGAGTGCGTCTCAACCTTTGCTTTACTAGCGGACATTCCGATCTCAACGGTAAGTGATGTTCCACGATGCTGGTATCCAACCCTGGCATATCCTAATAGGACCAAGCGAATACATCGGGAAATTCTTTGAGAAGCTTTATCAAACTCTCTTTGGTAGTTGGACTGAGCAGTGCCCCAATCCTGATTTCTTTTCTCTCCTTTTCTGAACCCAAGTTTACCGTTTCCAACGGTTCTTTGTGAGGTTCAATGGACCTTTCCTCTTGTTTGAGTAGTCGAGAGATCTCTTCTGGAATTTTGTCGTCATTTTCTTCTCCAGCCTTGAATACCGGGAACTCAAAGTTGGGAGAAGGCATCAGATCGTATGTTTCAACGGGGATTAAAACAAGCAATCTGCATGACATGATGATTCGTGTTTAGAAGAGATAGAGAAAATGCAAGTGTGTACAGTGTTTTTATTTTACTGCTTATTTTTATTTTTAATTATTTTTTAGGATTACCATTTTCTGAGAAAGCAAAAAGAGAAAACAGCAATTAATGCGGAAACTACAGAACGACGTTATTTTATTAATGAACAAGTCGATTCTTGAAACTAAAGCCCTATAAAATGAAACTCTGTCGCTTTGGGTGAAGCGAAGAGGGAAAATTTACAGAAAGCGAGCCCTATCAAAACATCTGTTTCACTTGGGCAGGGTGAAAGGTTAAAGATGGCAATTACTTTGACTGATGAACGATCTTCGGAACCTCGACTGCAACCCATTGGCGGCGAACTCCTCGGTGAATCACAAAGTCTGGCACCTTCCTTGATTTGTCTTCAGAAATGACGCTGATTTCTGGTGGAGCATGATCATTGGAATCTGTCTCCCAAGCAGAATTGTCATAGGAGAATTCCTCAGTTGCATTTTGCATAGTATTTGTGCTCTCAGCTGTATCTCCCCATCCCATAGGTTGGATATCTTCGAGCCTGATACGAGAGCTTTCAGGAGCGGTGTACTTGACCATATAGTCGTATTTCCCACTCAGTTGTCCCAAGGTGTCCCAAACTTCTTTGGAACTGGAGGAGTCATCTCTCTCGATGATGTTAACCTCAGGAAAAGCATAGTTGATGAATTCAAGTCCTGCAAACGTTGCAAATTCATCTTCATGTTGAGTAGTTTCTGAATGACCTGAGTGTTGATCCCATGACATGTTGGGGACACAGGTATTCTGTTCAAAAACGGTCAGCTGATTTTCATTGTTCGGCTGACTCTCTTGCCCCAAGTTTCCTAGGTAAGGCTGCCACATTGGCAGACCATCCATTGGGCCATAGTAGTTGTAGTCAAAGTTTTCTTTCATCAGAGTGTCCTCCTCTAATGAATTTGGCGGAGCACGGCATCCTTCCGGGTCACAATCTCCATAGATCATTTCGATGTCTGACCTTGGTATAAATCTCAGACTCTGTGTAGGAAAGCAAAATGGTGTAGGCACCTCTTCCTGAGACATATAACCGTCCTCATTATGATAGGACTTCCATTCTTCATCTGTGTCAGAGGGATCTTCCTCATTGATAACATGTACTGCCTGAGACAATGGGTGAAGAAAACCTCCAATGTGGAAGAAGTTTTGAAGGGGATGAAGACTTTCATCATTGGCAGCTGTCTGGGTACAGGTTGCAGAAAAACCAAGACCCTTCTTTGTTGCATTGTTAGTAGCAATGACAAGTTGTCCCCATCCTGTTGTATTGGTACTCTCGACCGCTTTAATAACATCATTGTATGAGGAAATCGAGGTTCCTCCTCTGAACTGATTGTTCTTGCTTACCGACAGTGCTTGGAACTGAGTTCCAATAACCTCCTCGGGTTCTATACCAGTAGATGGTGACAAGTTACTCACAAGCAAGGCTTGTTCCCCATAAACTGTGACAAGTTGATCGTTCTTGACGAACTTTAGCTTTTGGTGGAGGGTCGAAGTGACCGCACCAGCCTGATGTATCCAAGGTCTTCCTAATAAACAACTGTATGTTGCCCGGATGTCCATGACCTGGAAAGTGACTTGGAAAGTGTGAGGACCGATAGTTATGGGAAGATCAACTTCGGCGATAACTGTTTTTCTGGATCCGTCGAACGCTTTGACGACGACCTCGCGGATTCTCATCGGAGGGCCTTTGAATGATAATTGCATCAAAGTGGGCTTTGGCATAACATTCAGGGCTGACCCTGTGTCTACCAGTACGCTGGCTAAAGCATCGTCCTGGCAGTTAACGTAATGTTGAGCGCCATGTTATGACGGCGACCCTCTTCGGGTAATTCCTCATCACTAAATCCCAAATTATTGCAGGAAGTGATGTTAGAGACAATGCTATCAAACTGTCTGATTGTTACATCCTGTTCCACAAAAGCTTGCTCCAAGACTTTCTGTAGAGCCTCCCTGTGAGCTTCTGAACTGAGTAACAGCGATAATACCGAGATCTTTGAAGGAGTTTGTAACAGTTGATCGACAATGTTGTATTCAATCCTTTGGATGAGCTTCAGCATCTCATCATTATTTTTTGAAAGGTCGGGATTACTGGATTGACCGACTGGTGGATCAGGAGTTTCCGTCTGAAGTTCCTTTTCCTTGTTAGGTTCTCCAACTCCTCGGTTGAAGATTCTACCGCTCCGTGTTACACGACTGATGTCTGCAATATTCACGACGGAGGGTAATGGAATTTCCTTTCCATTTTCAATTGTTGTTGCACCGTATTTGTAAGGGATAACCTTAGTTGACTCATACGGTAACGGTCCTGGTAGATAGATAACTACAGGAGCCTTCTGATTTTTCTGACCATCATAAGTAATCTCGATCCGTTCCCGGTTGGGAACTTTAGATTCGTCAAGTAGAGGGATGATGGCAAAAACATCCCTGGTCCTGTGATGACCAGAGATCGTGACAACATCCTCAACTTGCTCGGCAAGGTAGTTCGGCGTCCAGTTGATGGGTCCAGAACCCGGATATGGGCGAATCTCTCCACGATCTACCTGACCCTGAAGAGCTGCTCTACAAAGTAACACCCTTGGTTACTTTCCGAACAGACGCCGCAACGTTCATAATTGTGTGGAGGCACCTGGCCACTCCCACTTTGAATACAATGTAACCTCACTAGGTTAGCTTCCACAGATCGGACATCCTGACTCTGACGTCGAGTGGGGTTTCTGTTATTGATACTAATCTACTGAGTATCTTCATCCATATAAATTGGCATCCACCAGTGATTTAACAAGTCCTGAAGTGCCTCCTAGACAAGGTTACAACCTCGATCATTTTCGCAACCTGCCTTACAGCTTTGATAGTCATGTGATGTTAAGAATCCGAGTGGGACCTGCTCAGCATGTAACTCTACCAGGTTGGTATTCATCACGCGAATATCGAAGATCTGAACCATGTTGATTTGATAGGATTTCCTATCATGGTAGTCTTGGATCCATCCAAGATCCATCTGACACTGGAGGGCCTCCTGTATGAAAGAGCATCCCTGTTTGTTTACCGAGCAAGTCAGACAGGAACTGTAATCGTACCGCGGCAGATTATGATACTGGCTTTGCCTTGAGTGCATTGCCACCAAGTTGACATTCATTGCACAGATATCGTGGTTCTGAATGACGTTAGAATTCGTGTAAACCATGTTAACTCCACGAACTCGGTGCTCTTGGATCCATCCGAGATCCATCTGTTCCTGTAGAGCTGCTTGCACCACAGAATATCCCTGATTGTCTTTAGAGCAGATATCACACTGGTGATAATTATGAGGTGGCACATGGCCATATCCACTCTGTCTACAATGCAACTTGACCAGATTGGTTTTCAACAAGAGTACATCGTGAATTTGATAGACATCGTTAGTCTCTCCTTCTATCAAATTGACTGTAGCCTTCTCGTGTTGAGGCAGTGGATTCGTGAGAACATTAGGATTCGTATCTTTGAAAGATAAGACCCCGCTCCTAACAAGTTTTTGCACGTCGGACTTGAAATTGAGACAAGTCTCTATGTTATGCCCTGGACCTCCTTGATGATAAGGGCAAGTTTGATCCACCTTAAACCAAAAAGGAGGATTTTCTGGTACTGTAAAAGGAGATTTAGTCTGAATGTGCCCCTTAGCCAGTAGTAATGGAAACAACCCTGCGTACGACACGGGTATAGGATCAAATCCTGGTGGCCGTGTTGTACGGTTGTTGTTGTATGGAGGATGAGCCTGCTGAAGAGGCTGTTGTGTCCTTTGTTGATCAGGTTGGCTCTACGCAACCTGAGATTGATACGTAGGAATAGACGCAGGGTTGATAGCAGGAGTCACAGCTGCTACCCGGTTGATAACGTCGCCTTTGCTGTCCGAGAGAGATATTCCTAATATCCTGCTCTTTTTTCTTAGGAAGAGCACTACCGTATTTTTTAGTACCGCTCGTCGATCCAGTGTCTTTTACCAAACGTCCTTCTCGGACGGCTTCCTCAAGACGTACGCCCATGCCAACCATTTCGGTGAAATCACTGGGCGCACTGGCAACCATTCGGTCATAGTAAAATGAGCTTAAGGTCTTTAAGAAGATCTTTGTCATCTCTTTTTCCTCCAGAGGTGGACAAATTTGAGCGGCAATCTCATGCCACCTTTGAGCATACTCCTTAAAGGTTTCCTTGTCCTTTTGCGACATCGATCTGAGTTGATCTCTGTCGGGTGCCATGTCCAAATTGTATTTGTATTGTTGGACGAAGGCAGTGCCAAGATCTCTGAATGTGCTGATCGTGGCACGGTTTAAACCCATGTATCATTTGAGTGCGGCACCGGTTAAACTATCCTGAAAGTAGTGAATCAGTAGGTCCTGATTTTCCGTCTGAGCTGACATCCGCCGGGCGTACATCACCAGATGGCTTTGAGGGCAAGAGTTACCCTTGTACTTTTCAAAGTCGGGCACTTGAAATTTGTGCGGGACTTTCACATTTGGGACCAAGCAGAGATCTGCGGCGTCCTTTCCAAATAGATCCTGACCGCGAATGGCTTGCAGTTCCATCTGCATTTCCAAGAACTGCTCCTGGAATTCCTCCATTCTGTCAAACATAGTTTCCTTCTTACCAGAAGGTGTCTGTGGAATCTGTCCTTCTGGGACAGTGTGCACCACAGGGGGTAGTACCGTGACTACGGTAGTGAGTCTTGGCGTCTCCCGAAGTTTGTAACCTTTAGGAGTCTTCAGTATGCCTCTGGCATCTTCGCTTTCCCGAAGTTTGTAACCTTCAGGCCCAGTGGCTTCTGTTACGATTCCTTGATCTTCAGTGATCAGCGGAACATATCCTTCCGGGATATAGTTAACAGGCATGCCCCAAGGACAATCTTTCGGTATTTGATACCTAGGATCATACTTCTCCACTATGGGTGTTGAGGTGATCTCTGAGATCACAGTTCTTTGTAGCTGAGCTTCTGCCATGGCTTGCATGTCATTACGAAGCTTTCTCATATCCTCTCTCAGAGCGTCGATCTCTTCTTTCAACTCTCTGTTTTCTTCCTCAAGATCATCCATCTTTTTCTGACGATTGGCCCGAGTATTATACGAATGAGACAGTTTGACTCTAGAACCGAGACACAAACGTGAGATTCGTAGATAAGAAGAATACGCGATGTGAGAATGATGAATGCAATGATTATATTAATTGTTTAAGGTTTAATCGAAATAAACTTCGGCCATTTGATTGCAAATATCAAACGGTGGGGAAACCCCTTTTTATTGAATTCAAAGGATTACAGAAATGGAAATGCAGTAGATTATAAGGTGCAGAAACAGAAACCTAGACTAATGGGTCCCGAGTCCTCTCTGAAGAGAAATCGGGTGCTGATTCTGGTATCTTCCTTTTCTTTGACCGGGGCTCTTGGGCCGTTGTCGGGTTGTCATTCCTTTGCCAGGTGAAAGGAGCGAGCAAATTCCTTTGGTCATCTTGATTCTCTACAGCATGTTGCTCCAAAATTTCAATCAGAGCATCCTTATCTTTCAGTAGTTGTTGTATTTTGATGCACTCTACGTCGAGGGTGCGGTACTTGTTCTTCCAAGACCTTCTCTCCTTTTGAACTTTGTTGAGAGTAACCTGAAGCTTTTCAGTTTCCGTCATGAAGTACATGACAGATTCCCTTGGCAGAAGAATTCCGTAACGAGGATAAGGCATCTTTAGCTTGAGAGCTCTAGTTTGTACCCAATGGAGGTAAGGCTCCACCGAGACACAGTCTGGTTTTCCCAGAGACTCTCGTCCTTTCTTATGAACATGCTTCCAAGCGTGCACTATTTCCATCTTTAGTGCTCTGTCGTTTTCTCCTTCCTTGAAGAAAAGACCTTCCAGATGAACACCCCGTGGGACGTGTCTCATCGGGTATCCAAATTGACGACGAACCAACACCGGATGATAGTTGATTCCTCCCTTAATTCCTATAAGGGGTACGTTGGGGAAGTTTCCACAACGGTCAATGATCTTGATTCCATCATAGATCCTATTACACCAATCTATATCAGAGTTGGTAAGGGACATGATCTTCTGCGACCAACGTAAGGCACTCTTACAATCCCAAAAAGCAGCAGACTTGGGCAAGTGGGAGATAAACCATTTGTAAAGCAAAGGTACACAACATGTGATCTCCCCTCCGCTGTACAAATTTCCCAAGTGTACAGAATGATACGCATCTTCGAGCAAAGTCGGCACAGGGTTTCCAATGAGGAAAACCTTAATGGAGTTGATATCAACGAAGTTATTGATGTTGGGAAACAAAAATAACCCGTAGGTGAGCAAGACAAAGATGCTTTCAAAAGCAGTCACGTTTCCTATAATGGCAAAATATAGGGCCTTCTTTGTCAAGAACTGGGCTGGCAAACCTTGGATGCCACCCTTGGTAGTTAGGTGAGTCCTAACCTCAGACTCGTCCAAATGAATTGCTCTTGCAATGGTCTGATTCTTTGGAATTTCTTCCAGTCCAGAAAATGGAGTTCGATCAGTAATGTGTAGATCAATCAAATGAGAATACTCCTCCAGCGTTGGTGCGAGCTGGTAATCCGGGAATGTGAAACAGTGATAAACTGGATCATAAAACTGAATGAGCGCATCCATGATTCCCTCAATCACATGGACTCATAACAGTGGTAGCAAACCTCCCTGCTTGGCTCTGAAAGCCTCTGGGTTAGTGATCATCCTCGCTAACCTTCTCAAATCCTCTAGCTTTGGAACCTTGAAGGTGTAACTATGAGTTCTCCTTCTACCGAAATCCATTAGTGCAATCCTTTTCTCTGATATTTGCAATCACAGTCTCAGTTTAATTTGAAAAACAGAGAGACTAGAAGAGAATTTTTTTTTGTTTTAATGTTTTTTAAATGAATGCAGCACACAAAAACATAGAAAAAACATGGGGTCAAAGGGTCGTTGTCATGAAGTCAAGGCTCTACCCATCCCCAAAGGTTTATACTAAGGTGATTTTTGTACCTGTACTCATTATCATCAGCTCCTCCCAAGAAAGCAAAACAACAAGCGGATCGCCAGCGAGTTGTAGAGAAATCTTAGAGTAAGTGCCATTCACCGAGAATAGATCATCAGCCTCAAATGAGGGTAGTATCGCGTAACAACTATTCCAGATAGTTTCCGCACTACAAAAGGGTTTGGCTCCTCAGCTTCTCAGACATCACAATCGGCCCATTGTCTAGGTGAGAGAATGGGTTGCATTGGTCAGCCTCCACTGAGGTTGATGGTCGACCTCGTCGGCATCACTTATATTAAGTGTATACTAGATCTTTCCACATGCGGCATCACATGCATTCCCATTAGCAGAAAAATAAACACGTATAGCAATTAGGAAAAGCAGTATATATATTTGTCCTAATCATCCTAGACTTTTAAAAGCTAAGAATCTTAAGTTCCTGACAGAAAATGGTTTCCCGGCGGAGTCACCAATCTGTGGTTTCATTCCAAATTAACGGCGTTTTGACCTAAGATCCTAGTTACGTCAAGGTTTCCACCTAGGGGACAAAAAAGAACAAGATCCCTAAAGAGACCCTCGCGCTCCCCAGCAGAGTCGTCATTTTTCTGTAGCGAGTGATTTTTGGATGTGGTTGCGAAGCACGATCGCTCTGGTACTACAACTCGATTCATTTTTTATCCTATTAAAGCTGATGAAGGAAGGGAAATAAATGTCTCTAATTAACCCTGCTTGCATGCTGAGATTAAACAGTCGAAATTGTTGGTTTACAAATGCTACAAAGATTCGGGGTTTGTCCTTGGTTATTTTGTTGACGAGGGGTGCTTTAGGCTATCGGTTGAGATGTTAGGACGAATATATATGAAAGTATGGGATTTTGGGTTTTTGTTTAGTGTGCTCGCTAAGATTTTTTCTTTCAATCTTATGCCTACGTATTCCCGTTTACCGAAACAGGGAAATCAGAGCGATCATAGTTCCTCCTATTCTATGGGAGGAAATGGTTGTTTTGGTGTCTTGTTCAAAGCCCAAGACGTGAAGCGAAAGGTGGTTTGTATCTTGTTTAAAGCCCAAGATGTGAAGCTAAAAGGTTTATTTGTATCTTGTTCGAAGCCCAAGATGTGAAGCTAAAGGTTAACCTTAGAGAGAATTTGTCATCTCTAAAGAGGGGTTTGTCTGTTACAACTGTTTATAAAGGAGAATTACTTTAACCGGGATGTGTGAATCCGGCAATGCCATAATTTCCTTTATAGGGGATTTCAACCTGAAGGAGAAGACTTTAACTCAGTGTAGAGTAATGCCATCTTTCCTTTGGAATTTCTCATACTAAAAGAGGGACATTGGCATGGATGTAGATGATCCAGAGGCTTGCCGCTTACAACAGCTAGATGGAGGGGAAGGAGTTGTTGATGTTTGTGTACTGTGAACGAGGCACAACTTTGATGCTAAAAGGTTAATTGGATCAACCAGTGGTTTTCTTATACAAACCCTAAGAGAAGGCTAATATATGTCTCGTACAAAGCCCGAGAGAGAGGCTAAAATGTTTTGACTCAACGAGGGAATCTTTTGGTATCTCGTATACAGCCCGAGATGGAGGCTATTTGACTCAACAAGAGAGTTTTTATATCTCGTACAAAGCCCGAGATGGAGGCTAAAATTTGTTTGGCTCAATAAGAACCTTTTTGTATCTCGTATAAAGCCCGAGATGGAGGCAAAAGGGGTGATTGACTCAACGAGGGAGTCGCTTTATGTGTCTCGTACAAAGCTCGAGAGAGAGGCTAAACGTTGTTTGACCCCGCTGGGGAGAATCATTGTACAAAGCCCAAGAGAGAGGCTAACTTCACGGGAGAAGGATCTTTATACAAAGCCTAAGAGGAGGCTGTGGCGACTGTTCAGTTAAGTGACAGGTCCAGTATACTGATTTAAAGAGAAAATCAGTTCTTATATGAGCAACACTGTACTCGAGGATTTGGTTCGAGGATCCGGGTTATTCCTGTTCTTTAAGGAAATGGGAAATCCGAAAGGTATTAAGACTGTCCGAGTCTACGTGTTTTCTTCCTATTTAACAAAGAGGTCACTTGAGAATGTCTGGAAAACTCAAGGAGATTAGACTGTCCATGTCTAAAGTTTCATCTTTTGTACTATGCTTTGAAAAACAGTAGTAGACTCTTTGAAAGAACTGTTCTATGCAGATGACTAAGTTCTGTTCCTATACCTCTAGGAGGTCGTTGGGACAATTTGTACGAAGCCCAAGAGGAGGCTGGAAACTTTTAAGAAGCCGACGGGTCCTTGTACGATGCCTAAGAGGAGGCTATCATTCCCGGAGGAAGAGATCATTATACGAAGCCTAAGAGGAGGCTGTGAATACTTCTAAGAAGCCAGAGGGTCCTTGTACTAAGCCCAAGAGGAGGCAGGGTTGCCTATAGGAAGCCTGTGGGTCCTTGTACGATGCCCAAGAGGAGGTCGATGCTTTTAAGAAACCCGTGGGTCCCTAAACCCCGCGAAATTCAAGGCAAGCTATTCACAAGGAATAGATCAAGTTAGAAAAGTTCGAGAATTTGGAAGAAACTCAAAGATGCCATTCACGGAGAATACATTCATCTTTGGGAATAGAGTTTCTTGACAATTCCTAATGAGGACAGCTGAAGAGAAGACTGTATCTGGTGATCCTATTGGGGATCTAGTTGTCTATTTCTACGAATAAACGAAACGGCGTCACCTAGTTCTAGACGTAGTGGCCGTGAAAACTCAAAATATCTATACTATTATTACACAGTTGATATGAGTTTATGAAAGAAGACTTACAGTGAAACAGCCCCACAATACAGTTATATGTATATGAAAGCGATAAATGAAAGCATATAAACACTTACTCGGTTGTAGAGCTTCCATGCTGTTTGGTTAGTTGTTCAACAAAGAAAGATTGAAAACAACAGTATATTCAAATCAAAGCAGAAAGTGTTTTG
Organism: Lathyrus tuberosus; assembly: GCA_022829125.1. Taxonomy (NCBI): domain Eukaryota; kingdom Viridiplantae; phylum Streptophyta; class Magnoliopsida; order Fabales; family Fabaceae; genus Lathyrus; species Lathyrus tuberosus. The sequence continues at coordinate 4,833,472 of JALAZF010000170.1, forward strand.
AAAAAGAAAGATTTGGGGCTTACAGCTCAAGGAGAGGCCCAGGGTTTTATCAGTGAGCGCACTGTTTGAATTTGTACAGAGGGACTTATACAAGTGACTGTGGCCCAAAAATGGTTTTCTGTACAAAGGGATGGGTCGTAAACTCTCTCAAGAGGCCCAAAAAGTTTTAAAGAAAAAGAGTGGGGCTTATAACACGAGGGTAGGCCCATTTGACTTTTCGTTTGAAATGGCGATCGCGCCGAGGTTTCCTTTTAACGCATAGGGATTTATACAATAAGTGAGGCCCAAAATGTTTTGGTTAAAAGGGGATTGGGTCTTACACTCTAATAGAGGCCCAAAAGTTTTGAATGGGTCTTATAGCTCGAGGAGAGGCCCAAAAAGTTTTTCAAAAGGCGACGATCGCGCCGTTTGTTTTTTGACGGTATCGGGACTTATACAATACACTGAGGCCCAAAAATGGTTTGTTCAAAAAAGGATTGGGTCTTACACTCTATTAGAGGCCCAAAAGTTTTGAAAATGATTTATGAGGGTTGAATTAATCCAAAAACCCTAATTTGTTTTCAAAATGTGTTTTAATTGAATAAAAATTCAATTAAAATGATCAAAATTGTTTAACATAGGAAAAACATATTGTAATATTGGATTAATGCTTCAAAAATTAAGTATTGACCTACAAAATAATTAGAAAGCATTAAAAGTTGCAAAATCAAGGTGGAAAAAATATTTTAAATGTTAAAAACAATTAAAACATTAATTCTTTGCAAAAATATCAATTATACAAAATAAATAATATTTTTGGGATTTTTTGGGAAAATAAAATATTTTAACATTTTTGTGAATTATTAAAAAAAGAATCAACTCAAAATCATTAAAACTCAGAGAGAAATTAATTTTTGAATCAATTAAATAAAATCACAAAATTCAAATATTTGAATTTATGAAAATGGCGCCAAGAACATGGACCAAGAACACACGTGTTTTCTGCCTTGCCCAGATTTGCATTTTCTATCCAATCTCACTGAATACTTTATTATATCATGCAATCCACATATCAATATGCTCGTCTCAACCTCACGATCATGTTTATGACAATTAATTTCATTTAAATTAAGCATAAAACAAGAAATCACGATAAATCCTTATGAACCCTAATTTCTGCATGAAGGCTGGGATTTTTAATACACGATTCAAACAAAGCAATTACTTGAGGGGAAACATTCCATGCATGATTATAAACATTTGGCAAAAGTATTGTGCGAGGAAATATGCATAGATTGAGAGATAACCAAGTGTAAGCTTACCTCTAGGTCGTGACAGCAAGAGCAAATTGATTTATGAGTAGGAGGTGTTACAGATGAATTGTGATGATCTGAACAGCTTCCGTACACCCTATGGAGTGTGTTTGAATGCTTGGACTTGACTGAGAATGGCTGGATCACTTCATGGCATCTCAACTGCACTTTGGTTAAAACCTTGAGCAATTGACTGGTGATTCTGAGAAATCAGTGTTCCAGTTGTTGTTTAAGTGTTTGATCAGCTCACATATGATGTATATGAGGTGTGTGTGTGACTGGTTTGAGTGGAAAAGCTCCCAAACTCAAAACCCGATAGTGACTTGCTAAGAAAGGAAAAATTGGAGTGAAAGAAGAGATTTTTAGGAAAGCATCTATTTGATGGCTTTGGTGTACTTAAACTGATCACAATTGAGCTCTATTTATAGTAGAGCAAGTTTGTTTTGGGATCCACAGTGAATGGCAACTGCAGCAGGTGTTTGTTCAATGTTGGCCAATGGAAATCCAAGTCTCCTCTAGCCATTGACTAGAGGTTAGGGCACAGGGTTGTGGTTCCCTTGGTCTTGGATAAGTCTTGACCGAATTCAGTTGAGAATGGCTTAGTCCACGCCACCTTGATGCTTCCATTGAATGCTCCAATCCAAAATTGGAGTCTTGTCCCTATTTTGGCCATTCTAGGTTCAACATGCTATTTCTTGTTCCAAATACTTTGGAGGTTTGGCTCAGTGATTGTCCCCTTTAGATTCAATCCTCAGAGGTGTCCAAGTGGATACGAGCATTTGGATTTGGCTGATTTTGGAAAATCGAGCAAAAATGAAAATTCGGCCTTGCCTTGGCAGATTTCAGCAAGGCAACTTTCCAATGTCATATCTCATGACTCAAATGGAATTTGGTAATGTTCTTGGCCATTTTGGAAAGCCCTTACATGATACAACAACTGTTTGAACATGTTTGGTTTTGATCTCTTTTGAATCCAAGTGAAAAATCCCTCTACATTTGGCAAAAAGTAGGGTAAAATCTGACTTAGTGAAATTTTCACTAAGTGTTGGAACAAAGTGACTTTTCTTCATTTTGATCACTCCATAACTCAAAATCCACAATGAATTGGAATTAGGTCTAGTTGAAGTTTTTGTAGAGGGCAATGAGATCTACAAATCAAGCCTTGAATGGGAGAAAATGGATTTGTGGTTTAGGAGTTATGACCCTCCAAAGTTGGTACCCTAGCCACTTTATTTTTAACTTAGAAAATTTCTAAGTTTTTTATGGTTACCCCTTTTACAAGTTACCCAACTTTTCTTGATTTTTCTTGATGGATGATGATTCAAATCATACATTAACATCATTTTAGGGTTAAAAATCCATTTTGGTGAAAAATCTCAAAAAGTTAAAGTTGACTTTTGTGCACAGTTGACTTTTTATCAGATGAATTCCAAATTGTACAATTCTTCAGGAAATCATGTCCTTGACCTAAATCAAACTTGATGGACATGTTCCATGGGTGTCATAGGGTATATTGATACATGTCATACGGCTTGGGAGCATGTCCTGGTCAAAAGTCAAAGTTACAGTTGACTTTTTCCTTAAAACCCTAACTGTGGTGCAGATGAAATTGAAACTTGTTGCTCAAGCTTCTTGGATCAATCCATTGTTCCAAATGGATAAATATAGTATATTAGAGACCCTCAAACCCTATCTTGAGGTTTTGGCTCATGATTTTCCCTAAAAGTCAAGTTAGGGGTAAATTAGCTCAAGAAACCCTAATTCCTGATTTTTGATGAATGCGTCCCCTGAGGCAAAATTGACTTGATGATTGGGTCCATGAGGTCCCATGGAGTATATTAAGTTAGGTTTTGGATCATTGTCTTGTGCCCAGATGAAAAATTTCCATCTGGAGGCCCTGGTCGACCAAAACCCTAATTTGGTGACACTGTCGATCATGAGACTTGATCCACCTAGAAGGAGGCAGCCTTGTGCTTAATCCTTGAAGTGGGAGTCCTTTTGATCCATTGTGGATGTTTGAGAGGTTAAACAAGTTGAAGATCATGTCATTCCTTGATTGATCCTTTGTCTAAGCACTCAGAGAGGGCTTGAAACCCTAATTTTGATTGTAGTGAATGCTCACCCATCTTTGGGGAGACTGATGAAGTATGATGGTTCCTCCATATTGTGATGATGATTTTCACAATGATGGGAAATCTTAGTGGTCAAAATTTGGGGTATGACAGAAAGTTCTCAACTTCTGAACAGTACTGGGTCAAACTGATTCTGAACACATGTTCACGAAGTGTACAACTTCGATTATATGAACAACAGTTCATAAAAACTTTTAACAGAGTTCTTTCAATTCAACTTGTTCTAAGAATGCCTAGTGAACTTGTTCATAGTTCCTTGGTTAAACATCAAACAAACGTTAGTGGTAAAACGCATTTTATATTAGAGTTGATGTTTAGAATTCTAGCATTCTTTTAACATATATCAAAATCATATTCTATTTCTCCCCCTTTTTGACATCATCAAAAAGTTAGAGCATTTATGCATTTTAAACATGATCAATATGATAATGAACAATCTATCAGAATTAGTAATACATGTAAGTCATTCAGGAATAGAACTAAGGAAATTTCATTGATTGATTGAGCAACATACAGCAAGCAGAGAATAAAGTAGAAAGATCAACACCAAAACATAGATCTAAACAACAGGACATGGCAAAGACTAGTAAGATACCTAAAGTTAAGACTTTAATCATCAAGGTCTTCAACATTGTCTACTCTAACACATCTTGTTTCAATCACTGAAGGTTCTGGTCCAAGTCTTCTTAACAATCCCCAGGACCTTTCTTTCAGCATTATCTCAGATAATATCCTTCCGTAAGGAACGTAAGAATGCATCTGAGTTCTTAAAACTTTAATGGAGTGTTTCAAGTGGTTGAAGATGGTTTTGGGAAGGTCGATCCTAAATTGATGCGTCAGGAGGAAGACAAAGACTCTGCCATCATGGGACAAAGTGCTTCTTGCAGTTGCACGAGGACGAAGGTTGGTTAGAGAGAATCTGAACCATGTTTTGGGAGAAGGAAGAAGCTTCTCAGGGTTGTTTGGTTCATAAGGAACCGAATCATCAAACAAAATCTCCAGAAGCGATCGTGGGTGATAACTGCTTTTCTATGAGTGGTAGAGGTGACAGACTCATTTTAATGATGGTGGTTTCTCGAGGGACTCAAAATCTTTTCATATGTCTTTCAAAAGATACATGCATATAAGACATATTTTTAGATTCAACTAAATCCACTTTTCTCTTAATATTATATCAGATTCATATTTAATTTTGAGTAGTGAAAGGTGATATAATAAATGTGAGAAATAAGCATTCTTAAGAATATGAATCGTCTACTAACAGAAAAGGAAATACTTCATTAATTAAGAAGGGTTTACAGATTTAACTATTGATCACTCCTAAATAAATTAAGGGCAAACCTACACGAGTATAATAACTAGAACAGATATGATTTAGACAAACACAAGAATAAAATGCAAAAGCAGACACTGTTAGATAGAGATAACTCTTGTTCTTCTAATCACTAAAGACTTCACAATTTGTCTTCAACAAGCAGTTCTCTGGAAAGTTTTCAGGACCATCCTCTGCTGTTGTTTCTTTGATTAAATTCACTATTCCGTCTCTGAAGAAAATCTCAGAAAAAACTCTTCCATAAGGAATGTAAGACTTTGTGCGATTTCTGGACTCAGAGATGGATTTCCAGAGACAATTGAAGATTGTGTGTGGTAGGTTTATCTGAATATCATTTATTAGAAATAAATGAATTCATGGTCATGATATCGCAGTATGTCATGGTTTTCTCCTCTGGGAAGGAAATTTGACAGTACGAGCTTCTACCAGGCTTTGGGAAAGGGTAGGAGATTTTCAGGATTGGAAGGTTTAAATCCTGATGATAGGTCATGAAGAAAAGCAAACCTATTAGCAACAAAGAACTTATTTCTGTCAAAATCAACAGTGATTCCAACATTTTCACATCCAGTTGCTAGAGTGACTGAGAAGGGAGTGATAGTGATGGGGACTTCAAAAACATAAGAAGTGATATGTCCAGTTTCATGATCAAGGGAAGTATGCTTCCAGAAATCTGTAACTAAATTCACGTAAATGGGTTTTTCCATCATGGTGGAGTATCTAGTCCACTGTTGAGTATATAACACATCTACAAGACTGTTAGCAATGTTACTCATAAGAGGAGGAACATCAATCACAAATTGTTTTTCAAAAATGATTTCAAGAAGGTCTTCGTTTCCTAGAAAGGTTAGTGGAGGCATGATGGTAATTTGAAGACAGAATTTGATACCAATGGTTTTATGTTGGAGGGACTTGAGTGTGATATCTGTTGATAGAAGGAGGCGATTTATACACATCTAAATGGGTAAGATGAGTTTTGCCTAACCTAGGGATGATGTAGATCAAGTACACATCAAGTGACAAGAATTTTGATGACGTGAACAGTTTTTGTACAAAGGAAAGTACTATTTAGATTTAGGATAAGATTTTGAAAACAATGTACAGTTAGAGATAGAAAAACAGAAACTGACATAAGGATATTGAATAGAAGTACTTATGTCATACAAAAGATTTATTAGCTTATTTGTGAGAGACCTTATATTCTCAGGGATATATCATGATTACTCAAGATTTGCAATTATGACTGAAATTACATTGAGTGCACACATTGTCTAGAGATTTGATCAAAAGATTTTTCTTGGAAAGAGAGAATATTTCAGATCATTAATATTTTTACTTACCAGACAGTTTTCAGTTTGGACATATTTAATCAGTCATTGATAAGGAGAGTCATACCTTAGAGAATCTGAAATCTTCACTGTGATACTTTATCTGAGTGCTTTCCATTCTGACTCTGAGCTTCTGATCATCATCTTTCAGCTTCTGCTTCCTTCTGAGTGATCTATTGAATATTTGATGATTCCCACATTGTTCAGAAATTCTCTGTATTCTGTCGTTGAAAAATATTGGTGTCTTCTGAACTCTGGTCTCTAGTTTGAGAACTAGAATCAATCTTCTCTTCAGATGATCCTTTCCTTTTTCTTAAACATAACCCCCTGAGAGGTTATGTGCTTGAGATAATTGATTTACATCTCATAACATCTTCTGACTTTGCTTCTTTGAACAGATGCCGAGCTTGTTCAAATACAAAAATCATCAAACATGTGTGTAACACATGACATAATTGCATAACAATCTTGTTCTTACAATGCTGATCTAACTTGTTTAGAGTTAGTCCATCAAAGGATTTACAGCATATCTGCTTCTAAATAGAATGTCTACTGATTTCTTCATTCTTAAAAACATCAGTGACTTAAATCCTTTTTGGCTTCGAGTAGATGACTTCTGTCTTTGCATCTAGTCGAGCATCTTCTGATTCCAGAATTTATACAACATGAACTTTTAAGAGAAATATCAGATAACATTCTGACCAATTACAGTTAGTTCAACTAAGATAGAATCTCAAGTTAACAGAACTTAATCTTCTATGTTATTTCAACCAAGACTCAGAATTTATTCTTAATCAAATTCCTGATGAATCACTAGATTTCCTCTTTCTGAATGTTCTTTAGTTTTCTGCAAGGCTTCTCAAGAAAACAGTATTCAATTCTTCGTTGAATCTTTTAACTGCTTGATCAGTTTAAGCTTCAGAAGTTGAATCACTTCTAAGAGTTTGAATTCTTCAGTTTTCTGGCTTCTTCTGCAGACTTCATTCTGAAGTTCAAAATCATAGAACAACAACCTTTCTTCTTTACATGAAGAAGTTCTTAATGAGCTCTAAATGAGAAAGTCAAGGGTGGACTAATCCGTTTCTTGAAAACATCTCAAAAACTCATAAAGAAATAATCTTCAACAAACAAGATTTCTTGTTTTCTGATGATTCAATCTTGAACAAATACGTTGTTTATCCAAACGTATTTCTAAGATAGGTATTCAACAAATACTACTTCTTATCTGATGAATCTATCTTATCAGCTGATTCTTCAGTCTTCTTCAATGCATTAATGTAGAAAATTCTGTTGTTGACAACTACAAAACTTCAAGAATCAGTGACTTGCTCAAGTAATCCATTTGATTACAATTTAGTACACGGTCATCTTCTGAACTGATACTGAAATTGTAAGTGGATTCAAATCTCACCCAGAGTATTTCTATACACCATATCTGGATCTTTTTCTGACACTGTTAAGTGTTTGATATCCATCAATAACAGAACCAGGGAATGATACCAATTGAAGGTGTGAGAAAGACACAAGAAAAGGGGGTTTAAATTATGTTTTAACTCTTAATAACTTTTCACCTCTTATCATTAACGTGCTAAGAGAATATCAGAGTTGCGTTGAGAGACTCTGACATGCGAAGTGTCATTCAGATTGTGTGATGCATGAAGCATAAGCAACAAGGAGAATCTGAATTAGCGATGCTTGAATAACACTTGCAATGTGGAAGCTTATCAGAGTTGGGTTGCAAGGTTCTGACTTGCTATGCAAGGTTCTGATAATTGATACAAAAACATAAACAATAAAACAAAGAAAAAACAAGAGTAAAGAACACACGATATATCCTGGTTCACCTGAGCAACTCTCAAGCTAGTTTAGTCCACCCTTCCAATGTGATTTCGCCTTGAACACAATGACTTAATCCACTATAATCAAAACCGATTACAGATGCACAGACTAACGCCGGTGACTAACAACCTTCACAACCACAGCTGTGACTAACCCACAATGAACCGTTCAGGGATCCAATTTAATGGATATAACGAAAATTGACCCAATAGGTTCCAATCTCGCAAGATCTACTATCACGATTTCACAGCTAAACGTTCAGGGATCCGAGTTAACGAATATAACGCTTACTGACCCTTCTTCCAATATTTTCAATGAGTTCCATCAGTGATCTCACAAGAGTCTGACCGACAATTGGTCCTTTATTAGATATGACTATCATTGACCATATTTCAGGATTTCCACAATGACACCCAACCATTGTCTTCTCAAGCCTCCCGATCACACTAATCACTTGAGGAATCCTAATTCACATAGAATTAGTTGTTCTGGAGATTACATTGATGCTTCTTAACAAGCAGATAACTCCTAAGTTTAAGTACAAATGAATACACAGTGTTCTAGCAAGATATGAGCAACAGCTCCTTGCTATCTTTAGATTCTACAAAGATGTATATTGATTTGACAGTTGATGACATCTTATAGATTATTCTTCATCTTCTTTGTTGAGCAATCTTTGAGCAACAACTCCTTGCTTCAGATCTTCAATATAGCCCAGATGATGAAGTTGGTTGATGACTTGATTGATTTGCATTGTTGTCTTGTTCATCAACAGCTTCTGTTCCAATTTATTGTTGTTGTGTTGAATGATGATCTTTGAGCTTCAACAACAATGGTCGTGTGTTAATGGTGATAGCTTTGTATGTTAAGTGTAACAACGATAACTGATCGTTGCGACTATCATCACATCGAGACCTTCAGAAGCTCATACTCATTTCCTTTAAATAGCCAAGTAAAATATAGTTGTTGAAGAGCTGTTAGCTGTTTGAAAAGAGTCGTTATGCAATGATGAAAGTTGTACGGTCATATCTTCTTTTTACTGTAGAAGAAGTTATGAGATAGATCTTTTTAGTACGGTGTATAGTTATTGCTAACGGTAACATTTGTCTTCAAATCTTCAGAGGCTTCTGATGGTAATTAATTGAAGCATGAGTAAAGACTTTATAACTGGGTCTTCAGAAACTTCAAGTCTTCAAAACTTGTCCATTAGAAATCTGTCTTCAGAGCTTCAGCACTTGTCTTGAAACCCGTTATCTTCATAGCTTCAAGTCTTCAGAATCTTCAGAACCTTGTTCACTCAGAACGTCGTCTTCAGAGTCTCCAGCACTTGATCATTTGAATCTTAATCTTCAGAACACTTCAGTCTTCAGAGTCTTTCTGCACGTGGTCTTCAGAGCCTTCAGCCTTCAGAACTTCAAGTCATGAGAATCTTCAGCACTTCGGTTCTCCAGAAGATTATCTCTTCAGAAGCTTCGCTATCTTCAGAATCATAACCACTTTCAGAGTAGCATCCACAAGAGCATTGGAACAGCAATATCGACATCCTTGGATCTATCTGATTATGATCAGATACAGAAGCATACTTGCTTCTTGCGACTTGTGTTACACATAGTAACTCACATATGATCATTTACACACATCTTGCTGGTGTTTGTTAGATCTGATATCTCTTATGATTATAATCTGCACAGAACACACATTAGAACATAAAATAGTTCTTTCACAAATACTTATTGTTATCATTAAAACATAGAGATGACTTGCAGAGACAACTCTTGCTCTCACATCATGTTCTACTGATTTCAAGTTCTCCTTGTTTTAAGGTTCTAATGCGTCTAAGAATCCATATTGTTTCATGGTTCATTTTTCAGGATGTATTCAAGGGATTGTTGGAGTGCAGTGTTGGATTAAGACCGAGGTGAGCATATGTGGTTCTAAGTCGCGAATTCATTGTCACTTTTCAAGTCCAATCCAATTATCAATATCCATTCCCACTTTCCATTAGATATCCACTCCCATTGTTTTTTTTTTCAATTAACCATTTTTATCATTATCCACTATTAATCCATTTTATCCATTTTTGTTCTTTTTCATATCCAAATATCTAGCCATTTTATCCATTTTAGATAAATTAATCCATATCCTTTCCATGATCCATATCCATAAAATCCAAAAAGAAAAAATTTATTCAAGAAAGCCCATCACAATCCAAAGTCCATTACAAAAAGTTATAAGAAGGATTGTAAAAACAAAGATGCCAAAGTGTGGCAAAGTGTGACGCCCCCAATCTATACCCCCAATTAACACGCAATTAAGGCGGTAAAAGAAAATTCGAAAATTGATCAGAGTATATTTGAAACATCATGGCATAGAAAGGGAGGATCACATCAAAGTAACCAAACATACACATAACATGCAACACCTGCCCATAATGATATCCAACTGTGGGGTAGCAATTATACAGAGGAAACTTTTTTCCTTACACCCACTTTTCAGAAATTAGAATTAAAGCGGAAAATCTAAAATCTGATTAACATATATACATATAAACAGTTTGTCATACATCAGGTAGCATATGTACAACCAAAATATATCATCAGATATACAAAATAATAGCACGCGGCCACCCTAACTACCCGGAGTCACATATCAGAGCCGACCGACCAAAATAATGAAGACGCAACGCTTCACAAAAAGGAATACCTCCAGCAGCTCTAATCTGCAACGCCTCATAGAGCGTTATAAAACAGCAGAAGGGTGAGAAAAACAACCATAATATAATTGCATAAAATTATATATTAACACAAAAATGCACAAATAACATATTCTCACCGCCAAAGCACACAGATAAATTATAACAACACACAGTACAATTCACACGTATCAATTACCACTGCACATCAATCATTCACAATACAATCACACATATTCCATTTCATTAATCCCATTCACAAACTCACACACAATTAATTCATTATTTATGCAATGCACATAGACCGACACAACGACTCTATGCACATGCCATGCGGGTACCGACTTCCAATGTCACATGTCTCATCATCAGTTCACTCAGGAACTATTGGAACCATCGCTCGTTACTGAGAATCTCAAGTAACTCCCCGTCGGGCCTACGATGTTCACCCGTCGCTTTAGCTCCTCAGGCATCGCCTCATATTTTCGAGGCACACGACGTTAAGGATTGCTTTAAGTCTCCAAAGGAGCCCACAATCGTCTATACCCATCGCTTTAAGTCCTCAGGCATCGCCTTATATTTTCGAGGAACACGATGGTATAGCATATTCCCTCAGGAATCAAATCGTCTCTCAGGACGTTTCCACAATGCACATTATAATGCTTGGCATACAATGACTCATGACACTCACATTGCATACATGCACACATTCATAATCATGCATAAATCATCAAATACAACACTTAGCATTTTTTGCCTTTCGGCCACAACTTATCCTCACAACAGCATATAAGGCATACATATCCAAAGCACACACATATAGCATAATACATGACAATTATGCACCATTAAAACGACAAAAGTCGACCATTGACACTATTCACATTTACCGACAAAATAAAATCGGCTAACAAATTCTAAACCATCATAATAAGAAAGTACATCTCAATGGCTTTCCAACGCATCAAACCACGCCTCAAACCGAATCACAGATCAAAAGTTATGCAGAAAACAAAATTACACGAACAGCACTGTTCGCTGGGCGAACCTCCCTCGCGAGCATTCGCTAGGCAAGCATCCCTCGCGAGCATTCGCTAGATCCTTCGCTAGGCGAATGTTCCAGCGAACCAAGTCAGAACCAAACAGAGCCAAAAACACCCAAAGTTCGCTAGGCGAACACTCTAGCGAACCTTCGCTCACGCCTTCGCTAGGAGAATGCCCGTAGCGAACCTTCGCTACCCTTCGCTGAATGGTTCGCTAGGCGAACCTGCGAAAATTCAGAATCCTTCAGCGCTGTTGAAAACCCAAAAATGATATTTTCCAACCCAAACCATTTCCAAATCAACATATTCCAATCAGAACCTATTCTAATCATGTCAACAAGCAAACTACCACCTTTACATCGATTTCCAACCGTTAAACCATCGATTCTCACAATCCGACCTAAAATCAAAAGTTATAAAACACCACCAAAACCCACACCCACACATACATAACCATACACAAGTATAATATAATCGAGTTTCGCACCCTTACCCGATTAAATCGACTTTACAACTTGCTCTTGATGATTTTTCCACTCTTTTCTTCAATTTCTCTCTTCTCCTCTTTTCTTCTCTTTTCCCTTCTTTCTTCTTTCTTTCTCTCTATTTTCTCTCTTTCCAATTCTATCTTACTAACTTAATGAAAAAAATATCTATGAAATGTCCAAAATACCCCCACACTCAAATATCTCGCAAACGTTCCCAAAACGCGATAAAATATATTCACGACTAAAAATAACACATTTTCACACAAAAGTCGAAATTACAATAAAATAATAATAAAATAATCCAAAAACGACTCAATAAAATAAAATTAGCAAAACGGGGCGTTACAATTCTCCCTCACTTAGAAATTTTCGTCCTCGAAAATCTTACCTGATACAAACAACTCCGGATACGACTTCCGCATCCTACTCTCCAATTCCCACGTCAAATTACCCTCAGCAGCGCCTCCCCACGCCACTTTCACAAGTGCAATCTCTTTGCCTCTCAACCGCTTCACCTCGCGATCCAAAATACTAACCGGTAAAGTCTCGACCGTAAGGTTATCTCTTACCTCAACCTCGTCCATCGGAATCACATGTGAAGGGTCCGGAACATACTTCCGAAGCTGTGAAACATGAAAAACATCATGCAAATTCCACAGATTCGGCGGTAACGCCACACGATACGCTACAGCACCAACTCTCGCAGATATCTGGTAAGGACCAATAAATCGAGAAGTAAGCTTCTTAGATTTCAAAGCACGACCAACACCCATTACCGGCGTAACTCTCAGAAATACGTGATCACCCTCTTGAAACTTAAGATCCTTCTGTCTCCGATCATGATAACTCTTTTGTCTATCCTGAGAAGCCTTCATTTTCTCACGAATAAACTTTACCTTTTCCGTCGTCTGTTGCACTAATTCCGGTCCAACCACAGAACTCTCACCTGTTTCGTGCCAACACAACGGCGTTCTACATCTTCGCCCATATAAAGCCTCAAAAGGTGCCATTCCAATACTAGAATGGAAACTGTTATTATACGTGAACTCAATCAAAGCAAGATAACTGTCCCATGCACCACCTTGTTCCAAAACACACGACCTCAACAAATCCTCCAACGACTGAATAGTTCTTTCGGTCTGACCATCCATCTGCGGATGATAAGCCGAACTCAACCTCAATCTAGAACCCAAAGCCTTCTGTAAACTTTCCCAAAATCTCGATGTAAACCTAGGATCTCGATCAAAAACAATACTTAAAGGAACCCCATGCAATTTCACAACCACACTGATATAGATCTCAGCTAACCGTTCCAAAGAGAAACTGATGTCAATCGGAATAAAATGCGCCGATTTAGTCAGCCTGTCCACAATCACCCAAATAGCATTATGCCCACGCTGAGTGTTCGGTAATCCCGTCACAAAATCCATCGAAATACTATCCCACTTCCACTCAGGAATATCCAACGGTCGCAACAAACCACTAGGCCTCAAATGTTCCACTTTCGATTTCTGACAAGTCAAACATGCATACACAAACTGAGCCACGTCTCTTTTCAAACTAGACCACCAAAAAATCTTCTTCAAATCTTGGTACATCTTATTCGCACCCGGATGTATACTTAAATTACTCCGGTGTCCTTCCTCCAAAATCATTCTTTTCAACTCCGCATCATCAGGAATACAAATACGACCACGGAATCTCAAAACACCAAAATTATCAACCTTGAAATCCACATTCTCATTCCTCATCAAATCAACAAATTTCAAATCCAGCTTTTGTTTCTCACTAACCGACATCAAAAATTCATTCGTAACTTTCAACATTCCAAGCCTTACACTAACCGAAGTTACTTCACATACCAAACTCAAATCTCTAAACGATTCCAAAAGTTCCCACTCTTTCACCATCAATGCGGACATATGCAACGATTTTCGGCTCAATGCATCGGCTACCACATTAGCTTTACCAGGATGGTAATTCAAGCCAAAGTCGTAGTCTTTCAAGAATTCCAACCATCTCCGCTGCCTCATGTTCAACTCTTTCTGATCAAATAAATATTTCAAGCTTTTATGATCACTAAAGACCTCGAACCTTGCACCATAGAGATAGTGCCTCCATATCTTCAACACAAAAACTACAGCCGCTAATTCAAGATCATGAGTAGGATAGTTTTTCTCATGAACTCTTAACTGCCTTGAAGCATAAGCTACAACTTTACCTTCCTGCATCAAAACACCACCCAAACCAATTAAAGAAGCATCGCAATACACAAAAAATGGTTCATTAGGATTAGGTAAAATAAGAATCGGAGCTGTCGTCAATCTTTCCTTCAGCTCACAGAAACTCTCTTCACATTGAATATCCCAAATGAATGCTTTGCCCTTACAAGTCAACTGCGTCAAAGGAAGAGAAAGCTTAGAAAACCCTTCAATGAACCTCCGGTAATAACCAGCCAAACCCAAAAAGCTTCGAATTTCAGTAACGGATCTAGGAGCCTCCCATTGTAGAACTGCTTCTACTTTAGATGGATCCACTGCAATACCATTACCTGAAATTACGTGCCCAAGAAAACTCACCTCAGACAACCAGAATTCACACTTGGACAATTTGGCAAAAAGCTTCCTTTCCTTCAAAACCTGCAAAACAATACGCAAATGCTCTGCATGTTCTTCCCGAGACTTAGAATAGATTAAAATATCATCAATAAACACCACCACAAAACGATCCAAATGCTCGTGGAAAATACGATTCATGTATTCCATAAACACACCAGGCGCATTAGAAACCCCGAACGGCATCACCGAATATTCATAATGACCGTAACGTGTTCTAAAGGCCGTCTTCTGAATATCCTCTTCTTTCACTCTTATCTGATGGTACCCCGATCTCAAATCAATCTTACTAAATACACAAGCACCAACCAACTGATCCATCAGGTCATCAATCCTTGGAAGCGGATATTTGTTCTTAATCGTCACTTTGTTCAACTGGTGATAATCAATACATAATCGCATACTCCCATCCTTCTTTTTCACTAACAAAACTGGAGCACCCCAAGGAGAAACACTTGGCCTCACGAACCTCTTTTCCAACAACTCACTCAACTGCTTTTTCAACTCCACCAATTCAGATGTCGACATTCTATAAGGTGCCATAGAAACAGGTCTAGTACCAGGAACTAGATCTATCAAAAATTCAACTTCTCTCTCTGGCGGTACATCTGAAATATCAACAGGAAACACCTCAGGAAATTCGCACACAACAGGAAACACTTCCAATGAAACTTGACTATCCACAGTCAAAGATGTAAATAATCCAAACAACTGAGCTTCATCCGCCAAAAGTTTCTTCAACTCTTTGGTAGACAAGAAACTCGAGTCTTCATCCTCCACAAGAGAAGGAAACCTTACAAGCTTATGATAACAATCAATGTGCACCCGATTGAATTGCAACCAATTCATTCCCAACACCACATCTAAACCTTCCAAAGGTAAACACACCAAATCCATCACAAAGTCTTTACCATAAATGGTCAAAGGACAACTCAAACACACCAAAGAAGTAGTTACTGACCCCATCACTGGAGTATCAATAACCATCTCACCATCCATCGAAGACAACTCAAGATTCAAACGTTCCGCGCACTCAGACGAAATAAACGAATGAGTCGCTCCAGTATCAATAATAGCAATTAAAGGCATATTATTAATAAAGCAAGTACCTCTTATCAGACGATCAGCACTTGAAGTCTGAGTTCCCGCCAATGAAAACACTTTGCCACTAGTCTGAGCCTTCTTCGGATTAGGACACTTCAAACTAATGTGACCAGGTTCCCCACAATTATAACACTTCACTACATTCTTCCTTTTACAATCAGCTAAAACATGCCCAATACCACCACAATTAGAACACTTATTCAACTTCTTCCTACATTCATGCTGGCGATGACCCAATTCACCACATTTAAAACACCTAGGAGCATTAGACATACCTCCTCCACTTGACCTTCGATCAAAATTACCCCTTTGTTTACCTTTATCAGACGGTGACACATACGGACCACCACGAAACTGTTGTTTCCCTTTCCTGTCACTTACACTTTTATAGTGAGCAGAACGAGCCTTACTATCTTCATCATAAATCCTACAGCATTCCACCAAATCAGCAAACCTCCGAATCCTCTGATATCCAATCGCCTGCTTTATCTCAGGACGCAAGCCACTTTCATACTTCACACACTTTGAAAATTCAGCTGTCGCTTCCACATAATGAGGATAAAACTGCACAAGTTCCACAAACTTAGCAGTATAGTCAATAACCGACATATTACCTTGTTTTAGCTCTAAAAACTTAATCTCCTTCTTTCCTCGGACATCCTCGGGAAAATACTTCCTTAGAAACTCTCGGCTAAACACCTCCCAAGTGATCTCTTCTTCCTCCTCATCAGCTTCCAACACCTGACGAGTACTGACCCACCAGTCATCAGCCTCTTCGTGTAGCATATGAGTGCCCAGCCTCACTTTAACATCATCGTCATCACACTCCATTACCCTAAAAATTCTCTCAATCTCTTTCAACCACAACTGCGCACCATCCGGATCATGCTTCCCTTTAAAGACCGGCGGCTTATTCTTTCTAAACTCATCATTTCCGGCAGCATTCGGTGCACCCTGCACAGCTCGTGCCACCGCTTCCATCGCAGCAGCCAAAGCAGCATCATTACGACCAGCCATATTCTGTTCGTCCAAAACAGAAACTATGGTTAAACAACAACTCGCTCAACACAACTCGCCCAATATGCCAGACACAACAGACACAAACTACACAACTGACACGGACTTGCTCTGATACCACTTAATGTGACGCCCCCAATCTATACCCCCAATTAACACGCAATTAAGGCGGTAAAAGAAAATTCGAAAATTGATCAGAGTATATTTGAAACATCATGGCATAGAAAGGGAGGATCACATCAAAGTAACCAAACATACACATAACATGCAACACCTGCCCATAATGATATGCAACTGTGGGGTAGCAATTATACAGAGGAAACTTTGTTCCATACACCCACTTTTCAGAAATTAGAATTAAAGCGGAAAATCTAAAATCTAATTAACATATATACATATAAACAGTTTGTCATACATCAGGTAGCATATGTACAACCAAAATATATCATCAGATATACAAAATAATAGCACGCGACCACCCTAACTACCCGGAGTCACATATCAGAGCCGACCGACCAAAATAATGAAGACGCAACGCTTCACAAAAAGGAATACCTCCAGCAGCTCTAATCTGCAACGCCTCATAGAGCGTTATAAAACAGCAGAAGGGTGAGAAAAACAACCATAATATAATTGCATAAAATTATATATTAACACAAAAATGCACAAATAACATATTCTCACCACCAAAGCACACGGATAAATTATAACAACACACAGTACAATTCACACGTATCAATTACCACTGCACATCAATCATTCACAATACAATCACACATATTCCATTTCATTAATCCCATTCACAAACTCACACACAATTAATTCATTATTTATGCAATGCACATAGACCGACACAACGACTCTATGCACATGCCATGCGGTACCGACTTCCAATGTCACATGTCTCATCATCAGTTCACTCAGGAACTATTGGAACCATCGCTCGTTACTGAGAATCTCAAGTAACTCCCCGTCGGGCCTACGATGTTCACCCGTCGCTTTAGGTCCTCAGGCATCGCCTCATATTTTCGAGGCACACGACGTTAAGGATTGCTTTAAGTCTCCAAAGGAGCCCACAATCGTCTATACCCATCGCTTTAAGTCCTCAGGCATCGCCTTATATTTTCGAGGAACACGATGGTATAGCATATTCCCTCAGGAATCAAATCGTCTCTCAGGACGTTTCCACAATGCACATTATGATGCTTGGCATACAATGACTCATGACACTCACATTGCATCCATGCACACATTCATAATCATGCATAAATCATCAAATACAACACTTAGCATTTCTTGCCTTTCGGCCACAACTTATCCTCACAACAGCATATAAGGCATACATATCCAAAGCACACACATATAGCATAATACATGACAATTATGCACCATTAAAACGACAAAAGTCGACCATTGACACTATTCATATTTACCGACAAAATAAAATCGGCTAACAAATTCTAAACCATCATAATAAGAAAGTACAGCTCAATGGCTTTCCAACGCATCAAACCACGCCTCAAATCGAATCACAGATCAAAAGTTATGCAGAAAACAAAATTACACGAACAGCACTGTTCGCTGGGCGAACCTCCCTCGCGAGCATTCGCTAGCTGCTTCGCTAGGCGAGCATCCCTCGCGAGCATTCGCTAGATCCTTCGCTAGGCGAATGTTCCAGCGAACCAAGTCAGAACCAAACAGAGCCAAAAACACCCAAAGTTCGCTAGGCGAACACTCTAGCGAACCTTCGCTCACGCCTTTGCTAGGCGAATGCCCGTAGCGAACCTTCGCTACCCTTCGCTGAATGGTTCGCTAGGCGAACCTGCGAAAATTCAGAATCCTTCAGCGCTGTTGAAAACCCAAAAATGATATTTTCCAACCCAAACCATTTCCAAATCAACATATTCCAATCAGAACCTATTCTAATCATGTCAACAAGCAAACTACCACCTTTACATCGATTTCCAACCGTTAAACCATCGATTCTCACAATCCGACCTAAAATCAAAAGTTATAAAACACCACCAAAACCCACACCCACACATACATAACCATACACAAGTATAATATAATCGAGTTTCGCACCCTTACCCGATTAAATCGACTTTACAACTTGCTCATGATGATTTTTCCACTCTTTTCTTCAATTTCTCTCTTCTCCTCTTTTCTTCTCTTTTCCCTTCTTTCTTCTTTCTTTCTCTCTATTTTTTCTCTTTCCAATTCTATCTTACTAACTTAATGAAAAAAATATCTATGAAATGTCCAAAATACCCCCACACTCAAATATCTCGCAAACGTTCCCAAAACGCGATAAAATATATTCACGACTAAAAATAACACATTTTCACACAAAAGTAGAAATTACAATAAAATAATCCAAAAACGACTCAATAAAATAAAATTAGCAAAACGGGGCGTTACACAAAGCCCATTCATTAAGCCCATCATTTTCCCCATCACCATTTACCAAGCCCATTACACATTTTATAACAAGTGAAAAAAAAATAATAAAAATAAAAAGGGTCATACATCACACGACCCACACCATCACTACATCAACTAGCCATGAAAGTCAAACCACCATTGATCCACATGATAGTATGCCAAAAAGTTTCATAAAGAACAATTTTAACAACTTGCAATACCTCTTCCCAAACATACACTTCATAAACCTACTTCATCTTGTTTATTTCATGATTACTTTTCATTTCATTTTTATTTTATTTCGATTATTGGTCAATGAAGTCTTTAGAATCATAGATGTTGGTTTATGGAGTCGTTAACCATCATTATTTCAAATCTATAGGGATTGATCCTTTGGGTCATTTTCTATACTTTGGGATCGTGATAGGTTACCTTCGAGTAATCTATAAAAGTTTATGATTAAGACGAGACCATTTTCTTTTCTTTTCACGTGGCATGATTCGTTGAGAACGATTTATATATCGTTTCTCTATCGTGTTTTAGCACAAACATCGTTATAGAGCGTCCTCCCATAGCATGATCTTACCCATAGATCGTGCTACGATTGCTTAGCACCAAAGTGGACCCGATTCGAAATCGATTCATCCGATCAATTAACAATTAATAATTAACCACTAACTTTATTTTCTCTCTAATATTATCTTGCTTTATCTTTTTGTCAATATATCACTGTTCATATTATTATTGTTGTTCATATTATTGCTCATCTCTTATTATCATATTGTTCATATCATTGTGATTTTGTTCACCTCATTCGAAAGCACAAAACATGATAAAACTATCTAAACCCTAAAAAACGCTAAATTGGTGGATTGTGGTTACTATCCTTTGCAAGGAGAGCTGGGTCCGACTCTTGTTTGTTGCTTAATTTAGGACACCTTGCACACACACGACTTTCTCTTGGGCTACCTGAAAATGACCTTATTTATTTCTCGCAATCCTGTGTACTTTACAGGTACCCCGCTCCCTTTCCGATGAACGTACTTTAATCGCTTTTCTTTGATTATGGTTTTGTTTACTATGATCACCCCTAGGGACTAGCATAAACTAAACCATTTTCAAACTAATTCTCGATTCAATGTCGAGCCATTTTCAAAACACCCTTGTAAGCCGATTGCTCGTCAGTATTCGCCATCAACCTAATGCACACACTCGCACCTTTCGTCATGGTTTCGTTACTAAGAGCTCCCCTAGGGACTAGGATCTATTCACACCTCTTTTCGCAAACCCTTAATTCAACGTCAAGTGACATTTTCAAAATAACTCGTAAGTCGAGTGCCTTTTGCCTCGCCATTATTCTGTTTTCACAACCCAGACGCTTATACAATTAAACCCTTGATCCAACATCAAGTGGATTTTCTCAATCAAACTTCAAAAAACACTTAACAAATATCAAAACTCTTATCAAATAAAGGTGAATAAGAGGGGTTTGGATCCTTCGGTTACTCTCCTCGATTGTTTGGGTACGAGATGCCTTTCTCGTGTGTGAACAATTATCACCTCTAAAACAAATTACCAACTCATGTCGTAGTTACATGAACTATGAATGCTCTGATTCTTCATTCTGGTCCGAATAAAGATACGTAGGCATCAGAGCCCAAATCCTTGGCGAGCTACCTTTTTCTTTTCTAGTTTTTTCCATCCTTTCATTTTCTTCCTATCCAAACCTCCCCTGTAGTCCGAACTACAAGCACTCTGATTCCTCATTCTCGTCCGAATGAGCATTCGTAGGCACAAGGGCCCCAATCCTTGGCAAGCAACCTAACCAAAAACCACCCATTTCCCCTTAGTATTGAATCCTTTTCCTTTACCTTTTCGCTTTACTCGCTTAGAAGACAACAAATAACATTAGCTAACATTCATCACAAATCAAACTAAGAGGTTCCCGTTGAGTACAACGGACGTGAGGGGTACTAATACCTCCCCCTTACGTAACCGAATCCCGATTCCAAAATGTGGTTGCGATGACCATGTTCTTATCTCTTAAGGGTTTTCTCGATATTTTCCTTTCCCTCTTTACGATAAATAATGTTCGGTGGCGACTTTGTCTGAACCAATTCTTCCGCGCCTTAAGCGCGATGTTCGTATTTTGATTTTTTGATGTGCGACAATATGCAACACTGGATAGCAGTAAAGCATGTCATGTGCTACCTGAAGAGAACAAGAGACTTCATGCTCACTTATCGGAAGTCAGATAAGTTGGAGATCATTGGGTATTCTGAATCAAATTTTGTCGGATGCCTGGATAGCAGATGTTCCACATCTGGATACATCTTTGTTTTGGCTGGAGGAGCCGTCTCCTGGAAGTCTTCCAAATAGACCTTAGTGGCTCCTTCCACCATGGCAACAGAGTTTGTGGATTGCTTTGAGGTGGTGGTCGTCGGGGTTCCGTCACGTTATACGTTAGTGACGACAACTGCGATAGTGTAATTATTGATGTGTGAGGTGAACCAGATTGTAAAGTTGAAATCTAAAGATAAATAGCATTCAGATGCGCGCCTAAAAAATTATGATATAATTATTAAGATATATTGGTCAAATGGGAGGTTGTTGGAATATGCTAATAATTTAATATTATATTAGTATTCAAATAATTGTATGGCTAAATATATTTATTTAAATATATTAGGTATTTTATCAAATAAAGTGCCTTAAATAAATTATGTGATCAAATAAAGTTAAAAGGATATTTAGATTTTATTTAGGAATTATTTAATTAATTAATTGATTAAATAATTGGGTATGGACTCAAATATGAGTGGATGTCAGGATGGCTCATTCGGAAATAATGGGAACCCTAATTGCCCATCACAATATATATAGGTTATGGTTCCCAATATACCATACACAACCAAATTATCTCTTCTCCCCATCTGAAGAGAATTCGAGGCATAAGGAGTACCGGTTGATGAAGAACCACAAAAGTCATCAACTTCTGGGTTTAGGATTACCGTCAAAGGGATTTTTCTCAATGGATCCAGGTATTCCTAAAATCAATTTATCGATCCTATAATTTTATACATGTTTGTATGATTATTTTGATTCTGCATAAAATATATGTCATAGTATATTAAGCTTGTATATTGAATTGATTTAATTCTAACACAAAGCTCTACAGAGTTTGGAAATAAGAAACCCTAAGATATACCTAAGAGCACCATTATCGGTAATTTTTTTTACCGTTGCTACACATTAACCTAAGTGAGATGTGTCAGAACAAATTGATATTTAGATAAAAATAATGTTTCTACTTATGCCAATATTGTTTGTTTGATAATGTTTCTACACATGTTAAGCTGGAAAATTCAATGATGGAATAGCTATTTTGACTTTTCAGCATAAACTAGTAAAATACCCGTGCTCCTGCACGGGTAAACTTATTTTTGATTTTGTAGAAATAAAACTCATTCTAAATTGAGAATGTATAATGAAAAAATATAATATGTAAAATTTTCAACAATAATTTGCAATATAGTTACACAAAACATAATTTAATTGTCCAACACCATTTACTCCATTCATTATTCAAACCACATTTTTAGCATTAGAGCATTAGTCCAACCACATTTTTAGCATTAGAGACCATTGCAGTAATTGGCCTAACACCTATCAAATAACAATTACTTATATTGACATAATGTGCCCCAAAGATAAATTTAATTGTGCCGGCACACAATGTATTTAAATGCATGTGTGAAATGAATAATCATCTTATCAACTCAATGATATTTTAAAAACTATACAAATTAAATATCATGTACAAATGAAATATTAGTGTAATTAATAAAACTATTATTAAGATATAATCTTCACTTCCAAAAAGGTAAGCAATTACTCAAAAATATAACACACTTTCTAAAAGAACATTTGACTTTGAAACATGTTAACTTATATCTCGCCATTTGATATTTTAATGTGTAGTTTTGTAAGAGAACACACGATCAATGATCATGTAAGAAAAATAGAAATCGCCATGATTAAAAAACAATTTAGTAAAAAATAAGAAAATAGAAGTTTGACCAAAACTTTTATGTAAAAAGAGCATAGCCCTTTTAAATTATGTCCATTATGAGGAAGGTCATAATCCTTTTAATCTATCTGTAATATATTATTACTTTCTAAATTTATATGGGATCAAATTTGCATAATACTTAAGCTCGCGTGAAACAACAAAATAGTGATTGGATTTACCTAAGTAATAAAAACCATGAATTTCAATGAAACATCGACATAAAATTGATTTTGCTAAGTAATGAAATGATAGATGATCAGTGGTTTTCATACGTTATTTCACTATTTTTTTTAGTTAATATTTTGGTATTGTTTATTTGTTTTATATCTCTTTTACCACATTTTATGCCTTGGTTTTGTTCTTTAGTGTTTTCAGGTTCATATAAACATTCAGGAGGAATCGGAGCGAAAAACCAAAAAAATCACAAGATTCGGAATGAAATTGGAACGAAGACAGTGGCCTGACACGACCACCCGTGTCACCTGACACGGCCCGTGTTGGCTTGGACGCCTCATCTTCTTATTTTCTTGGATTTTTGACCTTTGTGTTTCATGAGGGTATTTTGGGCATTTCCCCATTAATGTATTGGACCTGAGAGTATTTTAGACACTTTCTGAGAAGGAGAAAGGGACTTTTTGACATTAGGAAAGATTTTACGATAAAGTTTAGATGCTATCAAGTGATTCGGGGAAGGAAGATTTTTCATGAGCCATCGCGATTGAAGCTCGAATTCATCTGTTATTCTTGTAATGTTTATCTCTTATTTTGTAATTTCTTTTAGTACTATGAGTGACTAAACCCCCCAATGCTAGGGGAGTGTCCCTGAATTGCATTTGTAATGACTCTGATTTCCATTGTTCTATGAGATATTGATTTTTCCTGAATCTTTTGTTATACAATATGTTTAATGCTTTTTCGATCGGACAAATTGAAACTGATTTACGGTTAGGGTTTAGGTCGGCCCAACCAACCTAACGCTTTTGCATGATAATATTACAGTAGATATTGCCTAGGAATGGGGATACCCTGTAATAACCGATATATTCTTGATAAAATATAATGCTTGTGATTCTTTCTAGACTGCTAAGGAATTAGGGTAGAGACAGAATCTTAAAGGTTTTTCTGCTAAGGAATTAGGGAAAAATAATCTTAAGAATCGATAAGGTTTGTTTTGAGTCATGTCTCCTAGAATAAGGATTGATGGTTTTTGCAGTGCTATTCATACACTTTCCTCTAGCATGCCTTCTCATATTTGTCTTAAGTAAATTTTATAATTCTGTTTACTTTATTTTTATTAGTTGTAATTTCTCAAACAATCAAACCCCAAGGAAACTTTTGTTTAATTGAATTAGCATCTGCACTTACAATAACGCGCAGTCATCGAGATCGATTCTGGGGATAACCACTATTATTACTACATCGTAAAAATAGTACACTTGCTATTTTCCACGGTCAAGTTTTTGGCGCCGTTGCCGGGGACTGCCTAAATATAAGTTGTTGATTTTAATTCAATTAGAATTTTGTCACTCTGTGAATAAAATTTTATTTTTGGTTATTTATATTTATATTTTTTTTATTTTATTATTATTTTTTTATATTATAACTTTTGGATTATTACTATTACTACTAATCTGCGTCTAACATTTTTATGCGATGAGAACCCACAGCTAATTTTAATTTTGACGCAGAAATCGAAAGAACTTTACACGCAAGGCGTAGACAAGCAAGACTGGCAGCTTCAGAAGCATAACTGTCAGTTCAAACACCATAAGAAGAAAGAGTTTCTGTTCATTCAGAGCAATCAGATTCAGGTTCAGACGCGGATAGAGATACTATGATTATGGCTGGAAATCAACCAGCGGAGAGACTTCTGGGCGATTACGATGGAGTAAATGCACTAGATGGTAGGTTAACAATTGTGAACCAACCGGTGGATGTGCCTAATTTCCAGTTGCATCCGAGCACCATTACTCAACTTGAGAGGAGACCTTTCACCGAAAAGGTTAATGAAGATGCCAACAAACATCTGCAAAGATTACTGACTATGAGCACCACTCTCAAGAATGAGGGGCACACCAAGGAAGCAAAAAAGTTAAGAATGTTTCCTTTCACTCTTGCAAAAGATGTTGAAGAGTGGTTCTACTCGTTACCTGCTGGGAGTATCACCACTAGGGAAGAGATGGAGAAGGCATTTCTGAATGAGTATTTTCCGGCCTCTGTTTATATCCGAAAAAGATATGATATTATGAACTTTAAATAGAAGGACGGAGAATCACTCGGCGACGCCTACAAGAGGTTCAAGAAGATTTTGGTAGCCTGTACGACTCACAACATGGATCAAACTGAGCAGATGCAGATGTTCGTAAATAGACTCTGAGTGAAAACTAAGCAACTTATTGATACATCGATGGTGGATCATCCAACTTCACCACCGCGACTGGTATCAAGAAAATTATTGAAGCTATAGCGGCCAATGAATATTTGGAGTTATATGATTGAAGTGTGAGTAAACCTGAGGGTGTGATTGACTTGAAGTTGAATAATCAGGTTGTGAAGGTGGAAGATCAGATTGCTGCGGAAGTTGAAAGAAGGTTAAAGGCTATGAAAGTGGGTACTCAAAGTGTGGCACAAGTTTAAACTGGTCAACCATTGAGTTGTGGGATTTATAGTGGACCCCATTATACAACACATTGTGTTGCGACTCCGCAACAAATTGAAGAGATAAAATTCCTGAAGCAGAATAATCCCTACGCTCAAACGTATAATCCAGGGTGGAAGAATCATCCTAACTTCTCCTGGAAAGATCAAAATCAACACCAATACCCACAACAGCAACAGACTCCCCAAAAAGCACAATGGGAGATTGCCATTGAGAAGATGGAAGCTCATAACATGCAATTTCAGGAAGAGACCCGGAATAACCATAAAGATACCACAACCTCCATCAAAAATCTGGAGGTTTAATTGGGCCAGATAGTTCAACAATTTGCAAATTCTCACGCATCAGGCGCTCTCCCAAGCACCACCAAACCAAATCCGAAGAGTCATGAGAATGTCAATGTTGTTACCACAAGAAGCTGGAAAGTTGCAGAAGAAGAAGAAGGGGCAGCCAATGGGTATCAATGTATAGAGGTGGATCTGGAAGTGAGAGAAAATCAAAGAGAGGTAGAAGAAGCCAGGCCACCAATAAAGCCAACCGAAGAGAAAAGGAAAGAGGCGGTTAAACCAAAGATCAAGTTACCGTACCCCTCAAGAGTGACAAAGAAGGAGACACAAGAAAAAGACTTTGAGAAATTCAGCTCATTGTTCAAAAAGTTAGAGATTAATATGCCCTTCTTTGAAGCACTTGAACATATACCTCTATATAAGAAATTCATGAAGGATGTCATTGGGAAAAAGAAACTAGTGGAGAGGAGCTAAAGAGTATAATTGAGGAGAGAAGTGGGGGATCACAAGGTAGGAGAATTCCAATCAAACGGAAAGATCCTGGTTATGTATCAATCCCTTGTACCATAAAGGACAAAACTTTTAAGAAATTCGTGATTGATTCGGGTACTAGTGTGAGTCTCATGCCCCTCTCAATTTTCAAAAAGCTGGGTATAGAAAAAATAAGTGAAACAGGAACAAGTCTGAAGTTTGCCGACCTCACAACCAAGCGGTCATACGGCTTAGCAGAAGATGTGCTTGTGACCATTGATAACTTCACTTATCCAGTAGACTTTGAGGCCATTGATCTACCTGAGGATGAGGAGACGACTATCATACTGGGTCGACCATTCTTGATGACTAGTCGGTGCAGTGTGGATATTGAGGCTGGTACTCTAACCTTGAAATATTTTGAGGAGGAAATAACCTTAAAAGTGTTGGAGCTCGAAAAGCAAGGTCAGGAGGAAAATAATCACCTCTCAGTTGGAAAGATCCGAACACTGGGAAAAAGAAAAAGCTCAAAACCACTTTAGGAAAAAGTCTCTGGAATAATTCATCAGGTTACAGCATCTGAGTCATCTATTGCACATAGCAAGACTCCAAAATCCAGTCGAGAAGTCATTAAGAGGAAGAAACATCAAAGAAAGAAGAGAAAAAAACATCAAAGGAAGAATGTGGAAGTTGGATGTGAGTTGAGACACAAAGTAGCTCTTGTCTTTGAACCTGACTAGTCCTCTGTTGCGGAAAGGTCAAGCAACAAAACATGGAAGCTGAAGTATCCCCCATAACATTGGGGAGTGATCCGTCGAGCCATGCGATGTTAAACGGCGCTACGTGGGAGGCAACCCACGCTTTTAATGATTGAGCACTTTCTTTTTGTTGTTTGTTTTGTTCTTTTGCAGGAAATAAATAAGACCTTACAGGTGCTAGCTATGATGTAGCAGTTGATGTTGCATTACAGTCGCCTCCTCAGTAAATATATCTGTGAGTAACTTCTCTCGCTCTTGTTCTAACACATTGGGGCAATGTGTGGTTCAAGTTTGGGGGAGGATTTACTGTTTTTAGTTCTTCCGTTTAGACTTGTTATTTGTGTTTTTGTATGTTGTTTTATTGAAACCACTTTGAATTCCCCTTGAATTAGAGCCGAAAATGTTTTCTTGTGAATTCTGTGATGTGTGAGGTAGTCAGGAAAGTATATAGAGTTCGAGGGAAGAGAAGTTAGAACTAGGGACATTGGGAAAGTTTGAAAACTTAGGAATGACCCGAACACCCTATATTCCCCGAAGTAAGAAAACGAGTCCAACGTGTAGATTTGTGCCATAGTACTTGGATTTGAGGAGTATTCCCCGATTAGTTCATAGTGATAGTCCGGCATAACTAATAAGAATTACATGTATAGGGTTGATTGAGAGAATGACTTAAGGCACCGAAAAGTGAATAATGGCGATAAAGACAACTTGTCCTTCTAAGTTGGGTAATCCTCACCCGGTTACTTAGTCTCAATTGTCGTCCCAAAGTGGACTAAGAAACGCCAATGCGCGAGAAAAAAAAGAAGAATAAAGGTGCCTATAAAAAGTCTTGATCAATCTTTTAAATGTGAGGGAAAATGATAAAAATGCCTTAATCTGATTATTCGAATGAAAGGGGTAGAAAATCGAAGAAAAGACTTAAGCCCAAAGCATAGTTGGAAAGGTAACCGAAAGGGGGACTTTAGGTCCGTGGTTTAACCGCGGTATATTTTTGTGTAATACCTTCGTTAACGGAAGATTACTAAGAGAACTAGTTTTAGCCAATCGGAACAAAGGCTCACGTGTGAGTATCGACGCACCTTACCTTCATAGGTCTTTCATTTGATATGGACCGGTTGATCTGAAAAATCTTTATGCAAGTGTCATAACCTAAATTTTGACCACCAAGATTTCCCATCATTGTGCAAATCATCACCATAATATGGATGTACCTTCATGCCTCATCAATTTCCTCAAAGATTGTCAAGCATCCACTATAATCAAGACTTAGGGTTTCAAGCCCTCTCAAAGCACTTAGACAAAGGATCAATCAAGAAATGACATGATCTTCAACTTGTCAAACCCCTCAAACACCCATAAGGGATCAATAGGACTCCTACAATAAGAATCAAGCACAAAGTTGCAACATTCCAAGTGGATCAAGCCTCGAGATCGCCAGTGTCACCAAATTAGGGTTTTGGTCGACCAAGGCCTCCAGATGGAAATTTTCATCTGGGCATGAGCCAATACTTCAAAACACAGCCTAAGATACTCCAAGGGACCCCATGGACCCAATCATCAAGTCAATTTAGCCTTAGGGGATGCATCCATAAAAAATCAAGAATTAGGGTTTCTTGACCTAATTCACCCCTAAGTTGACTTTTGGAGCAACGCATGAGCCCAAACCTCAAGACATGATTTGAGGGCCTCAAATACACCTAATTGATCCATTTTCAACAATGGATTGATCCAAGAAGCTTGATTCACAAGTTTCAATTTGATCTGGACCACAATTAGGATTTTGAAGAAAAAGTCAACTGTATCTTTGACTTTTGACCAAGACATGCTCCCAAACCTTGGGACATGATTCAAGACACCCTAAAACACCTATGGAATACATACATTAGGTTTTAATTAGGTCAAGAACTTGATTACACAAAGGATCGCACAGTTTGGATTTCATCAGACAAAAAGTCAACTGTGCACAAAATCAAGTTTGACTTTTTGGAATTTTTCACAAATATGGTTCCCCTAAGTCAAAAACAATGTTAATGTATGATATTGATCATCATCCATCAAGAAAAATAAAGAAAAGTGAGGTTTCTTGCAAAAGGGGCAACCTTGAGAAACCAAAATTTTTCTAAGTTATGGAACAAAATGGCTTTGGTACCAACTTTGCAAGGTCATAACTCTTAAACCACAAGGCCTTTTTCTCCCATTCAAAACTCAAATGAAAGTCCATCTGACCTACTTTAAAAGTGTCAACTACAAGAGATTCCAAATCCTCATGGATTTTGAGTTATGGATTGATCAAAATCACAAAAACATGAAAATGACACTTTTTCCAACACTTAGTGAAATTTTCAAAAAGTCAGAATCTGCCTTACTTTTTCCAAAATGTAGGGACATTTTTCACCTTGATCCAAGTCAAACCAGGTCCATTGGTGAACATTAAAGTTGAAGTATGCCATGAGGGCTTTCCAACAAGTACCAGATCATCTCCAAATTCAATTTGAGTAGGGAGATACAACCCTTGGAACATGGCATCATGGACAGATTTTTACAAGGCAGATTTTGTGCATTTTGCTCGAGTTAGCTAAATTGGACAACTCCAAGCCTTGTCATCCATTTGGACACATCAGAGGATAACATCCAAGTGAAAAGATCTGATCCCCAAGCCTCCCAAGTCCAAGAATCTACATATTGCGATAACAAACCTAAAAAGGCTAAAAAGTGCAAAAGACTCCAATTTTGTTTCCAAGCATTCAATGGATGCATCAAGGTGGTAAGGACTAAGACATTTCTAACTGAATGAGTCAAGATTCATCTCTGAATCAAAGAACCATAGGCTTGTGCCCTAACCTCAAGTAGATGGCTAGAGGAGACTAAAGATTCCCTTGGATCAACATTGGTCAAAGGCCTGTACCAGCTGCCATTCACTAATGCTTACAAAACAAACTTATTGCACTATAAATAGAGCTCATTTGTGCTCAGTTTGAGTACACCAAAGCACTATAACTGATGCTTTCCTCAAAATCTCTCTCTTTAGGCCAAAATGCCTTCTTTTGCAAGTCATCTCTGAGTTTTTGACTTAAAGAGCAATTCCACCACAACTCATGATCCA
Source organism: Lathyrus tuberosus (assembly GCA_022829125.1). Taxonomy (NCBI): domain Eukaryota; kingdom Viridiplantae; phylum Streptophyta; class Magnoliopsida; order Fabales; family Fabaceae; genus Lathyrus; species Lathyrus tuberosus. The sequence continues at coordinate 4,864,126 of JALAZF010000170.1, forward strand.
AACACATCCAATATGTAATATCTAAGTTGTCCAAACACTCACCTTTGATCTAAAACACAAAAATCAGAAAGTCAACCTCCAAAACCTCAAAATTTGACTTTTCTACATTTTTCAAGCCATGTCTTGATTCAGTCACTTCCAAAACCAAACCAGGCCTCAAACACACTCCAAATATCATCCTCAAACTGTCCCAATTGGCTTCCCTAATCTGGAACACCATTTGAGATAGTTACTATATCGGTCACTTTTGTCCCTTTTGCAAGAAAGAGCCAATTCTTGTTCCTGAGGATTCCAGCTGGTTTTGATCATCCTAAAAGCTTCTAAGGGATCAATCAAGAGTGTTCAAAGCATTGAGTTACTTCTGACCCAAGGAACTTGACAGCTAGCACAAGGAGCTCCAAGAGGTAAGTGCATCATAACTTGAACTCTCTAAATCATGCATTTCTTTGAGGTCCATTGATCATGGACCTCTCATACATATCATATGTGTTGTGTTTGAACCAATTTATCATGCTATTATTTCCTATACCATGAGATAGCATAGAACATGCAAATTTTGGCCTATTTTGAAATCACTATCGGATTTTAAAATGGAAACATTTTCTGAAAATTCCAAGGGAACCATTGGATTCCTCATGAAATTCTAGGCAGGATACACCTAAATTTTGTCCAAATCCATGGAGAAATGAGGAAGTTAGAGCCTTCACACAAGAGGCCTAAAATCAGGCCTTGCCTTGGGCAAGGGTCAGGCCATGACGCCTTGGCCAGGCCTAAAACAAGGCATCCCATATGTATTTATAGGGTGGTTTTGATACACAGATGTATCACCACCCCAGTGGTAGCGCGCATGTGTGTTTGGCCAAGAGGTCGTGGGTTCAACACCCACCCAGACCATTTTGCCATTTTGCCATATTTTGCTATTTTTCACATTTTTCATGGTTTTTATTAATTAATTCCAAAATTAATTTCTCTCTCAATTTTAATTATTTTTTATTGGTTCTTTTTTTGAAAATTCCCAAAAATGTTAAAATATTTTATTCTACAAAAATTTCACAAAAATATTATTTATTTCATATATTTGGTATTTTTGTAAAGAATTATGTTTTATTTGTTTTTTAACATTTAAAAATATTTCTTTCTCTTGATTTTGCAAATTCAAATAATTTTCAAATCATTCTATGAAGGAAACTTGATTTTTTAAACATTAATCCAAGATCACAACTTGTTTTATCACACATGTTTGATAATTTTGATCATTTTAATGGAATTTTTATTTAATTAAAATACATTTTAAAATCAAATTAGGGTTTTGATTATTTTCACCCTAACAAATCTTTTTCAAAACATTTTTAGGCCTCTAATAGAGTGTAAGACCCATTCCTTGTACATGTAAACCTTTTTGGGCCTCAGTCATTGTATAAGTCCCACTGCGATTTCAGAAAATCACGGCGCGATCGCCATTTCAAAACCAAATCATCTGGGCCTACCCTTGTGTTGTAAGTCCCGTTTCTTTTCTTTTTTCAAACCTTTGGGCCTCTCCTTGAGTTGTAAGACCCATCCCTTTGTACAGAAAAGCTAATTTGGGCTTCTGTCATTGTATAAGTCCCGATACAATTTTCAGATCAACGATACGATTACTGTTTTTCATCTGGGCCTCTCCTTGAGTATAAGCCCCAATTTTCTTTTCAAAAACAACTTTTCCTTTTGATTTAGGTTCAAACTCATAGTTTTTATCAAAACTTTCTTTAATTTCTTGAACAACTAACCAGACAGCTGTTAGAATGGAAGCTTGCACACATACACACACACACACAGATATATATATATATATATATATATATATATATATATATATATATATATATATATTTGTTTATGCTGGAAGCTTGCTCACCTGTAAGTCCTCCTACCCTCTTTTACATACAGTATATATTTCATATATATATATATACCTGTATATTATCTGCTTAGAGTTTTCCCCGGCAACTAGGTCTAGGATTAGATAAAGCCAGTGGTCACTCTTTCAACACAGTCAAAAACTAGTTCCCCATAGGAACTTCCAGATACAGTCTTGCCTTCTCTTGGGCTTATACAATATGGAACAAAGAGAAAGGCATTATTCCCGGTGAAACTTTTCTTAGACTGTCACTATTAGAAAATTGTCAAAGAAATTCATTTCCTCAGAGAGGAATAATTCCCGGTGAAACCTCTCTTGAATTTCTTCAAACCCTAGAACTGTTCACTAAAGAAAAGACTATTCTCGGTGAAACTTTTCTTGAACTTTTCTTAGGTTTGGACCCACAGGCTTCCTAAAAGCATCCCTACCTCCTCTTGGGCTTTGTACAAGGACCCTCCGGCTTCTTAGAAGTTCTCATGCCTCCTCTTGGGCTTACTACAAGGACCCAAAGACCTCTTACAGGTATAGGACAGAACTTAGTCATCCTTTGTTAGAGCAGTCTTTCTGAAGAGTCAAAACATCAAACCAATTTTAGGGTTGATTCTCATCCCTTAAAACACCTGCCTCCTCTTGGGCACCATACAAAGATAAACTCTTCCATACCATCTAGACTTGGACAGTCTAATCTTCTTTTGGATCTCAAAAACATTCTCAAGTTCCCTACAAACACAGGAAAAAACCCTGGTCATTTAATCAATCTTCAGTAGAGTTAAAACCCTGACAGGATATAAAACTCAACCTTTTATCCTAAATTTCCCCAGCTAGGGTCAGCTTATCATCAAGATAACACTATCCTAAATCAGAACCTCAAGGCATCTGTTACCTCAACTCTTCTGTAAATCCTCAGCAAGAGTTGATTCCCTATTTTGGACCTGCCTCTGGATCTCAATAATCCTCAGCAGAAGCCAGCCTCCCCTTAAGCTTTGTATAATGATTTTCCTCAGCAGAGTTAGCTTCAAAAGCACTCTCTTGTTGAGTCAATCAACTTTTAAACACTCTCTTGTTGAGTCAACCTCTTTTAGCCTCAATATTGGGCTTTGTACAAGACAGATAAAAACAAACTCTTGTTGAGTCAAATTAAAAACACTCTCTTGTTGAGTCAGTCTGATCTTTTCAGCCTCAATCTTGGGCTTTGTACAAGACACCTGAAATATCCTCAGCTGAGTCATCTCCCTTTAGCCTCATTCTTGGGCTTTGTACAAGACATATATAAACTTTCTCCAGGAAAGTCAAATCTTTCTAAAATTTCTCTTAAGCTCTAGATAAATATCTTCCCAGTGGATTCAATTCCTCCGAGCCTTCTTTTTGGCTTTGGGAATAAATCCCCCTAAGCAGAGTTAATCTCTCTTTTTAGCCTTAATCTTGGGCTTTCTACAAGACAAATCATACTCTCCAGTAGAGTCAATCATCTTTTTAGCCATAATATTGGGCTTTGTACAAGACAGATAAAACCTCTTACTAGTAGAGTCAGTTTTCCCTTTTAGCCTCAATCTTGGGCTTTGTACAAGACAGATAAAAATATTCTCCAGTGGAATTAAAAACCCCTTTTTGCCTCAATCTTGGGCTTTGTACAAGACAGACAAAATATTTCCCCGGATAAGTCAACTTTTAGCCTCCTCTTAGGCTTTGTATAATGATATCCCCAAAAGAGTCAAACCTCTTTTAGCCTCAATCTTGGGCTTTGTACAAGACAGATAAACACTCTCTTGTTGAGTCAGTCTTTTCCCAGCCTCCTCTTAGGCTTCGTATAAGGACCTCCCCAGTGGAGTCAATCAATCTCTTAGCTTCAACCTTGGGCTTTGATCAAGGCACATACGAAAACCAAAATCCCCTCAGAGTAAATCAAAATCTCTCTGTAGGAAGATATTTCTCTGTATATCACACATCAAAATAGAAAATCAAAACAAACCCTAATCCCAGATAACTGATGTAAGTGGCACACTTGTCGATTCAAATATCCAAGCGTAGTCCATCTCTTATCCTGGTAAACTCCTTCTTTCATATAATTGCTGTAAGTGGCAAGCCTCTGGATTATTTACATCCATGCCACTGTCCCTCTCTTAGCATGAAAGACTCCTAAGGAAAAATGGCATTGCTCAACACTGAGATAAAGTTTTCTCCTTTAGGACAAATCCCCTATAAAGGAAATTATGGCATTGCTGGATTCTCATATCCCAGTTAAAGTAACCCTCCTTTATAATCAGTCACCCAACAGTTGTGATAAACAGACGTGATATCTCCCTTAGAGATAACAAATTCTCTCTCAGTCAAATCTTTTAGCCTCAATCTTGGGCTTTGAACAAGACACAAATACTCATTTAGCTTCAATCTTGGGCTTTGAACAAGACACCAAAACATCATCTTTTTCCTCCCATAGAATAGGAGGAACTACGATTGCTCTTATTTCACTGTTTTCTTTTACGGGAATACGTAGGCATAAGATTACGAAATCTTAACGAGCATACCAATCAAAAACCTTAGGCCTAGTATCTTACCAAAAACATCGGAAAACCCAAAACCAACAAAAACTCTCTCTCTCTCTCTCTCTCTCTCTCTCAAAAACACTCCCAAAGGAGAAACTTTCCCAACCCACAACAAACAAACACCAGTAAGTAGAAAGCAGTAAGGAAAATTGCTAACAACCTGTGGATAACCACATATAGGATGGGTAACTGACAACTCCCCATTGTATAACCTGACCCCGAACTTCCCGAATCTCTCTTAGCATTTGTTCAGTTAAACATTTGCGTGCAAGGTTAGTTTTAGATAGCTTCCCTTTCCTTTCCAGCTTCATAGGATAAATAAAAATTAGAAAGTAGCACTCCACTCCTACTATTGTGGTGAGGAGAAACCCAATGGCGATAAGGTGGTCGCGTCACTGACAAAAATCGTACGATACAGGAAAATGGCGACTCTGCTAGGGAACCAAACTAGGATTAGAATTCCTAAGAGGTTTAGGTTGTTAGAAATTTTCTACATACTAAATATATATACTGCTTTTCCTACTTGATATCCGTGTTTATTTTTCTGTCAATGGGAATGCGAGTGATGTCGCATATGAAAAATTTGAGAGAACCCTAAGATAAGTGATGGCATAGACGGGTGGACTTATAGGGAGTGATTCCCAAATAAGCAATCCTGGTAGACCATCAAATCAGGTGAGGGGCCATGTGGATACTATGTTGAACAATTAACGTGTTGAAAATAGACGTTATCCCAGTGCGGCACCCGTGACCCTGAGGATTTAGTAGACATTAACCCTGTGACCATTTGGTAGTGCGGTGACTATCGTAAATAGTTGATACACGATACTACACCCAAATTGAGATTACCCTAGGATGCTACAACTCGCTCGGGTGAACCAGCTTGTTGTTGTTATCCCTAGGGGGTCAATGATTTTGGGAACCTTTAACCCGTTCTACAGGTACAAAAATTGACCAGAATACAACCTTTGGTGATAGGTAGAGGCATGACTCCATGCATGTGAGGTTGAACCCTTGAACCCATGTTTTTTCAATGTTTTTGTGTGCTGCATTCGTGCATTTATTTAAAAAACTCTCAAACAAAGAAAAATTTCTTCTCTTTTCTCCTCTCATTCTTTTTCAAAATAAACTAAAATAATAATTGCAAATATCAGGGAGAAATATTGCGTTATGGATTTCGGTAGAAGAAAGACGAACAAGTACACCTTCAAGGCTCTGAAACTAGAGGATTTAAGAAGGCTAGCAAGGATGATTACCAACCCGGATACTTTCAGAGCTAAGCACGGAGGGTTGTTGTCTCTGTTAAGGGTCCATGTAGTTGAAGAAATCTTGTCTACGTTAATTCAGTTTTACGATCCAGTTTATCACTGTTTCACATTCCTGGATTATCAACTAGCACCAACACTAGAGGAGTACTCTCATCTGACTGATCTACCTATCACTGATCAAACTCCCTTTTCTAGACTAGAAGAAATTCCAAAAGAACAAACCATTGCAAGAGCAATCTATTTGGATGAGTCAGAACTAAGGACTCACATGACTAGTAAGGAAGGAATCCAGGGTTTAGGAAACATAATTACTTTCGAAGATATCTTTGTTCTGCTCACATACGGGTTGTTCCTTTTTCCCAACATCGATAACTCCGTCAATACCAACACTATTAAGATATTTCTGATTAGAAACCCCGTACCAACCTTGCTCGCAGATGCTTATCATTCTGTACACTTGAGGAATTTGTACAGCGGAGGAATGATCACATGCTATATACCCCTGCTTTACAAATGGTTCACTTCCAATTTACCTAAGTCTGCTGCTTTTTGGGACCGTAAGAGTACTCTACGTTGGTCACAGAGAATCATGTCTCTTACCAACTCTGACATAGATTAGTACAATAGGATTTATGAGGGGATAAGGATCATCGACGGATGTGGAAACTTCCCCAATGTACCCCTCATAGGAACTAAAGGAGGAATCAACTATCATCCAATTTTAGTTCATCGTCAACTCGGATACCCGATGAAGCATATCCCACCTAATGTTCATCTGGAAGGTCTTTGCTTCAAGGAAGGAGAAAATGACAGAGCACTAAAGAAGGAAATAGTGCATGCCTGGCAACATGTTCACAAGAAAGGAAGAGAGTCTCTAGGAAGACCAAACTGTATCTCCATGGAACCTTATCTCCACTGGGTATAAACTAAAGCCCACAAGCTGAGGATGCCTTACCCTCGTCAAGAAGTTCTTCAGTTAAAGGAATCTGTCCTTTATTTTATGCCTGATACGGAAAAACTCTAGGTCGCTCTCAACAAAGTTCAACGGGAGAAAAGCTCTTGGAAAAACAAGTACCGAATCCTCAATGTGGAGTGTACCAAAATTCAGGAACTGTTAAAGGAAAAGGATGCTCTGATTAAGATACTAGAGCAGCTTGTTATAGAAAATCAAGAAGACCGAAGAAATTTGCTGGCTCCTTTCACTTGGCAAAGGACTGACAACCCGACAACGGCTGAAGAGCCATGGTCAAAGAAAAGGAATATACCAGAACCAACATCTGAGTTCTCTTCAGAGAGGACTCAGGATCCATAAGCTTAGACATTTCCTTTTACAACACTTTGTAAAATATTGTATTTTCCATTTCCGAAATCTTTCGAATTCAATAAAACAGGGTCTCCACCCTTTACTGTATGATATTTACAATCTATTTGTTGAAGTTTCTTTTTTATTAAAGCAAAAAACAAAAAAATATATATCATTGCATATCATTCATCATTCTCACATAACGCGTTCTTCTTATCTTCGAATCTCACGTATGTGTCACGATTCTAGAGTCAAACTATCTCATTCGTACAATACTCGGGCCAATCGACAAAAGAAAATGGACGATCTCGAGGAAGAGAACGGAGAGCTGAGAGAAGAAGTCAATGCTCTGAAGGAAGATCTGAAGAAACTTCACAATGACATGCAATCCCTGGCAGTAGCTCAGAGGAAACAACAAAGGACTGTGATCTTAGAGATCACATCTACACCCATAGTAGAGACATATGATCCTCAGTAAAACAAGCCTAAAGATCGCCTTTAGGGCATGCCTATTAACTTTATCCCTGAGGGATACATCCCACCGGTCACTGAAGACACAGAAACTGCAGTAGGAACAGCTGGGCCTGAAGGTTACAATCTTCGAGAAAGCGAAGATGCAAGAGTGATCACAGCAACACCTGAAGGTTATAAACTTCGGGCCACGGAAGCACCAAGAGTCACCGCCATATTGACTATACCATAACCAATGGTACACACTGTCCTGGAAGGACATATTCCACAAGTAATTTATGGTGGAAATAAAGACATGTATGAAAGAATGAATGAGTTCCAGGAGCAATTCTTGGAGATACAGAAGGAACCGCACACCATTCGCGTCCAAGATTTATTCGGAAAGGACGCCGCAGACCTTTGTCTGGTTCCTAATGTGAAAATCCCACACAAATTTAAGGTGCCTGACTTTGAAAAATACAAGGGCAACTCTTGCCCTCAAAGTCATTTGGTGATGTACGCTCGAAAGATGTCAACTCAGACAGAAAATCAACAGCTACTAATCCATTATTTCCAAGCAGTTTAACCGGTGTCGCACTCAAATGGTACATGGGTTTAAACCACACCAAGATCAATACCTTCAGGGATCTCGGTGCTGCCTTCGTTCAGCAGTATAAGTATAACCTAGACATGGCACCAGACATAGATCAACTCAGAGCAATGTCACATAAGGACAAGGAAACTTTTAAGGAATATGCTCAGAGATAGCGTGAAATTGCCGCCCAGATCTGTCCCCCTCTTAAGGAAAAAGAGATGACCAAGATCTTTTTGAAAACCTTAAGCTTATTCTATTACGACCAAATGGTCGCCAGTGTGCCCAGTGACTTCACTGAAATGGTGAACATGGGGGTACACCTTGAAGAAGCAGTCCGAGAAGGACGATTGGTCAAAGATGTAGGGCCATCAAGCAGTACCAAAAGATACGGTGGTGCTTTCCCAAAGAAAAAAGAGCAAGATATTGATAATGTCTCTCTCGGAAAGCAAAGGCTAAGGTATCAACCAGTAGCAGCAGTAACTCCTGCTATCAACCCAACACTGGCTCCGACGTATGAACCCCAGGTTGCTCAGAGCCAACCAAGCCAACAACAGTATCAGTAAAGGGTTTGACCCTATACCGATGTTGTACGCAGAACTATTTCCATTACTTCTGGACAAGGGGCACGTCCAAACCAGGACTCCTCTTACGATACCAGAAAATCCTCCTTTTTGGTTCAAAGCGGATCAAACTTGCCTTTACCATCAAGGAGGGCCTGGGCATAACATCGAGAACTGTCTCAGCTTCAAATCTGATGTGCAGAAGCTTGTCAGGAACAAGGTTCTATCTTTCAAAGAAACTAATCCAAATGTTCAGATGAACCCGTTGCCTCAACATGAGAAGACTACAGTAAATTTGATAGAGGAGGAGGTTAGCCGCAATTATCAAATTCACGATGTACTCCTATTTGGAACCAATCTGGTCAGGATGCATTGTAGATAAAGCGGGTACGGTCATGTACCGCCTCACAATTATCACCAGTGTGAGATATGCTCAAAGAATAATCAAGGATGTTCCGTAGTGCAATCAGCTCTACAAGAACAAATGAATCTCAGATGGATTCAAGATCATTGAATCCGTGAGGTCAATATGGCTCACGCAAATCCCAACATTATTCAGAACCACAACATTCTGACGATGAACGTCAACTTGGTGGCAATGCACTCAAGGCAAAGTTAATACCATGATCTGCCATGGCACGATTACAATTCCTGTCTGATCTGCTCAATAAGCAATCAGGGATGCTCTTTTGTACAAGAGGCCCTCCAGCGTCAGATGGATCTCGGATGGATTCAGGACTATCAGGAGAGAAATAATCATCAAGTCAATATGATTCAGATCTTTGATGTTCGTATGATGAATACCAGTCTGGTAGAATTACACGCTAAGCAGGCCAGGCTTGGCTTTCTGGCTTCACATGATTATCAAGACTGTAAAGAGTGTCGTGAGAACGATCAAGGATGTGCACTTGTCCAAAGAACACTTCAACACTTGTTGGACCACTGGTGGCTTCCAATATACTTGGATGAAGCTACATAACAGATCAATATGACTGACGAGAATCCTGATAGGTATCAAAGTCAGGATGTCCACTCGATGGAAACAGATCTAGTAAAGTTGCACTGGATACAAAGCGGGCGTGGTCGGGTGCCACCACACAATTATGAGCGTTGTAGAGTTTGTTCAGAGAACAACAAAGGATGCTACCTCGTATGACCGGCTCTTCAAAATCAATTGGACCACAAAGAGATCCGACCATGTTAAAGTTCTGGGTCGACCAACGGGATACCCGACTATCTTCTTGATCAAGGCAAAGACGTTGTCATATTCTCCAATCATGGGAGGACCAAAGACGTTTGTGCCATAATCCCTCTACTCCATGAATCAAGACTCCCTCTTGATAGTAGAAGGATTCTCAACCTCGAACCAATTGAGGCCGGCTACAATGGTCAGAAAAATCAAAAAGCTCATGTGGTTATCTACCTGCCAGGACCAATACCGTACAAATCCGATAAGGCTATCCCTTACAAGTACGGTGCAACAACAATCGAAAATGGAAAGGAAACTCCATTACCCTCCGTCGTAAACATCGCCGACATCATTCGAGTGACACGGAGCGACCGGATCTTCAACAGAGGAGTTGGAGAACCCACCAAGGAAAAGGAAACTCAAACAGAAATTCCCAATCAACCAGTCAGTCAAACCAGTAATTCAGAACTGGCAAAGAACAACGATGAGATGCTGAAGCTCATCCAGAAAAGTGAGTACAACATTGTAGTCCAACTGTTGCAAACTCCTTCAAGAATCTCTGTGCTATCTCTCTTGCTCAGTTCCGAAGCTCACAGGGAAGCTTTGCAGAAAGTCTTGGAACAAGCTTTCGTAGAACAAGATGTGACGATAAGACAATTTAACAACATCATCTCCAACATCACTTCCTGCAACAACTTAGGATTCAGTGATGAAGAACTGCCGGAAGAAGGAAAAAATCACAATATGGTGCTCAACATTACAGTCAACTTCCAGGATGATGCTTTAGCCAGTGTACTGGTAGATACCGGATTAGCTCTAAATATTATGCCAAAATTTACTCTGATGCGACTATCATTTCAAGGATCTCTAATGAGAGGCAGCGAGATCATCGTCAAATCCTTTGACGGATCCAGAAAAATAGTTATCGGCGAAGTTGATCTTCCCATAACTATCGGTCCTCACACTTTCCAAGTCACTTTCCAAGTCATGGATATCTGGGCAGCGTACAACTGTTTATTAGGAAGACCTTGGATACACGAGGCTGGGGCAGTCACTTCGACACTTCACCAGAAGCTGAAGTTCGTCAAGAATGACAAGCTAGTCACAGTCTGTGGAGAGCAGGCCTTAATCGTAAGCAACTTATCATCATCATCCTGTGTAGAACCCGAGGAGGTTGTTGGAACTCAGTTTCAAGCACTGTCATTAAGCAATGAGAATCGATCGGAAAAAGGGACGTCGATTTCCTCATACAAAGATGCTCTCGAAGCAATCGAGAGTAACAACGCAAAAGGATGGGGATAACTTGTCATTTCTATTGATAACAAGACGAAGAAAGGTCTTGGTTTCTCTTCAGCTTATACCCAGACTGCTAAAGACGAAAGTTATTGTCCCATTCAGGACTTTTTCCACAGCGGAGGCTTCCTCCACCCAGTGTCTCAAAAAGTACATACCATCAACGAGGGTGAATCCTCCGATACCAATGAAGAGTGGAAGTCCTATCTCAACGAGGACGGTTATATGTCTCAGGGAGAGGCGCATACGTCATTTTGCTATCCCACGCAGAGTCTGAGATATATATACCAAGATCAGACATCAAGATGATATACCGAGATCGTGATCCAGAAGGATGTCGTGCTCTGCCTAACTCATTAGAGGAGGACACTCCAATGAAAAACAACTTCGACTATGACTATTTTGATCACCTAGATGACTTGCCTATCTGGAAGCCGTACCCGGAAGACTTGGGGCAAAAGAGTCAACCCAATGATGCATATCAGCTGAGCATCATTGAAAAGAATACCTGCATCCCCATCAAACCATGGGATCATTACTCAGGGCATTCCGAAGATATCCAGCACAATGATGAATCTGCAAAGATTGTCGGACAAGAGTTCATCAACTATGCTTTTCCTGAGGTTAACGTCATCGAGAAAAATGACTCCTCCAGTCCCGCAGAAGTATGAGACACCTTAGGACAGCCGAGTAGCAAGTACGACTTCTTGGTCAAGTACACCTCTCCTGGAAGCTCTCGTATCAGGCTCGAAGACATCCAGCCAACTAGATGGGGGGATCCGCCTGAGATTGAAAACACAGTGCAAGATACAACAGAAGTGTTCATTTACGATAACTATGCATGGGAGTGTAGGCTCTTAATTTCGACGCCTGGATTTTATTCAATGGATTAAGAGTTTGAGATTTGTCAAGATATTTCGACAGAAGTTTAGTTTGGTGAGAAGAGGTTAGTCGAGAACAAGCATTTAGTGGAGTGGAATAGTTGAAGATTTTTCTAAGTATTGGAGATTTTCGACATAATGCTATGAAGAATGGTCATCGACGGGTATTTTTGAAATTTAAATCTAGGAGGGAAAACCGTTTCGAAGAAGGATGCGTGGAATGCATCTAAAGGGGCGAATGCATGCAGCTTGCCATTTGTCGCCATTAGGAGAAATAGTTGTTGTTGACAGTTATTTCGATTGTATATAAATAGGGAGCCATAGTGTTAGTTTTGGGGGTGTGTTCAAAATTTGTACAAGTAACTCAAGAATACTCAAAGTAACCGCGAGAGAGAAAATAGTAGTTATTGAGAAAATGTACGTTTGAAAAACACCAGTTTCTTTATTTCCATATTAATGAAGTCTTAAATTATTTACTTGTAATTTCTTTTACATTTCTTGCAATTCCTTTCTTGCATTTGTATTATGTTTTTCGCCATTTTACCTTTTAAAGAACAAAACTTTATTGTTTCGCCTGAATCATATTGACTTATGAAAGTAATGATGAAAGTGATGTACAAAAGGTTTGATTTTCATACAAATTGTCAAAATTATTAAGGCACATTGTCTTAGGATTTGTTTGATCAGTCCTGCAAGTAAACTAATTTTTCATAAATTAGGAGATCATCGGTTGTTTGCTAATTTTCCAGGCAAACAAATTGGCACGCCCAGTGGGACCTTGTGCTATTGACAATTGAAAACCTTTATTTTACATTTTACTCGTACGAAACTTTCTTCGCTTCTTTGTATGAGACTAAGAAGTGGTAAAATAGCCATAAATAACGAAGAAAGACCTAGAAGAAGACGAGTAAGAAGAATGGCGAATCAAAATCTGCCAAACAATCAGAATTCCATAAATGATGGAGTGCCACCCCATATTCCTTCGACTGGGGGCAATACGGCCTCAATATCAGTGTCAGAGGCTATACCATCTACAGCGGGTTCGACACCAGCACAGTCAATCCCCCAGAGTGCGCCCAGTTTTTCAACTATGGGACCCCAAATGCCTCAAATGACTCCTCCTTCTTCAGGGAGTCTGTACATGCCTTTTAATATCTGGCTTTTCCATGCCTCCACTAAATCGAGAATAATCATATGGAATGCCAACGCCAGTAATGGCAAGTTTACATAATGTGTCATCAGCGTTTACGGAGCCAACGGTTAACATAACTTCGCCTTTACAAGGATCCGATTTTGGTGTAAACCACATGGATATGATTAGTCAGCCTTTAGGAGCGGGATATCAAACATATATGCCAAGCATTACCAATAATTCTGCACAAGTAATTAGGCAACAAATGGATGAGAGCAACCATGATATGGTCCAAATGCTAGCCCAACAGATGGGGGTTATATTTAACCCTTTGATCCAAAACACTACACAAACAAATCAACAATTGGCAGCGCAGATGACGCGCATTTCAGATTTCTTTGGTGTTCCTCAACCTACCCAAAGGGAACGTGTAATTCAGAACCCAGGGTTAACCATCGAAGAAGAACCTACTATAAATCAAAGGCAACCAAATATCCCTCAGGCAGAAGTTTTGAACCAAGGAGGGGTAGTCGAACCACCAGGGGTTGAAATCCCTGTTCAACAAGAACCAAGGGTGTTGTTAGTAAACCGAAACCCGAATGCTGATAATATTATACAACAAATGCATTGTAATGATGTGCCAGCAGAAAATAATTTAGCAGCCATGGTCGAAAGGATTATGGCGCGAAATGAGATGAATGTAGGATTACAGAGGCCCAGTTATACTTCCCCCTTATTGAAATATATTTTGCAGCAAGAGTTACCCCATAGATGGAAAGTTCCCAAGTTTATAAAATTTTCAGGGGATACTAGTGAATCGACGGTCGAACATGTGGCGCGGTACTTAATTGAAGCAGGAGAAATAGCGCACAATGAGAATTTGAAAATAAAATATTTCCCTAGTTTCCTAATGAAAAATGCTTTTATTTGGTTTACCACATTACCTGCGAATTCGATATATACTGGACCCAATTGGAGAGATTATTCCATGAACAATTCTACATGGGACAAACAAAGATAAGTTTGAAAGAATTGGCTAGCGTCAAGAGAAAATTCTCAGAGCAAATTGATGATTACTTGAATAGGTTTAGGTTGCTCAAAGCAAGGTGTTCCACACAAGTGCCTGAACACGAGTTAGTCGAAATGGCCGCTGGTGGCCTGCACTATTCGATTAGAAAGAAATTAGATACCCAGTACTTAAGAGATGTGGCCCAATTGGCTGATAGGGTTAGACAGGTCGAACGACTAAAAGCCAAAAAAGCTAGGGCTAATAAAAATAAAAAAGAAAGGGTAGCATATGTCGGAGTTTGTGAGGATGATGAAGAAGATGGATCATCAAATGTCGATGAACAAGAGGTTGATTTGGCATAAATAAAACAAGGGCTGCCATATGCATGCAAAGTCTTGGCTCCGTCAAATATGAAAAACCCAATCGAATTGGAAAAGAACGACAAGTTCCCCAAAAGAACTTATACGTTCAACGTCACAAAGTGTGACGAAATATTTGATTTGTTAGTCAAGGATGGCCAAATGATAGTGCCACCTGGTACTAAAGTGCCTCCTTTAGAACAGCAAAAAAAGAGAGTTTTTGCAAATACCATAACTTTTTGCGTCATAAAACGTCTCAATGTTTCCTTTTCATGGATCTAGTGCAGAATGCAATCAGAGATGGAAGGCTCAAATTTGGCAACAAGTCAAAGTCCCAAGTGAAGGCGGATTCAAACGCTTTGCAAGTAGCGGAGGCCCACTATGCTGAGCCATCCATGGTGAACATGGTCGAGGTTGCTGAAGACTTTGACAACAATATGGATATGATCGAGGCTGCTGATCGCTTCGACAACAACGTGAATATGGTGGAGGTTGCTGATGATCCCGCCAACAAATACGACATGGTCGAAGTTACCACTGACTTCGTGAACCAGCATGTGATGGTTAAGATTACTGAAAACCTTAACGGAAAGATCATAGAGAACTACATTGCTGAGGCCACTGATGGTGTTAATAATGAAACTACTGAAGGTTTCGCCAGAGTCTACAATGAAACTACTGACAGTTTTGTCCAAATCAACAATAAAACTATTGAAGGTTTCGCCAAAGTTAATAACGAAACTACTGAGGGTTTCGTCCAGATCAATAATGAGACCACTGAGGGTTTTGCCCAAGTTAACACAGGGACCACTGAAGGTTCCTATAAATAGGCTGTTGTTGACCTCCTCCGGAGAACCATGGAGGATCCAAAGGAGAAGACTGTCGGATTCGTCAGCCAACAAGTTACCAAGGGTTCATCTCTAAAGGGACTAACAAAAGAAGCCACTGAGGGTTTCAACCGTATCAAGAAGGATCACGAGGTCAATGAGGGCCTCCGTTTGAAGTTGAACAAAATGAGCATTGCCACAGAGACAGCTGCCAATGTGAATATGGTGGAAGTTTCTCAGAATGTTTCAATGCAAATCGACGAAGAGTATCGACGCGAGGAATACCACAAACTAGCATACCCCAAAGAAGAGGAAAATTTGGCAGATTTCATCCACAGATGCCAAAGAAAGCGGTCTAAAGTAATGCTCTGTCCTCGCTGTAGTGTCGTCTTCGACAAAAAGGCAGCACAAAACTTAAAGGGAGTCGAGAGAGTAAAAAGAAGGGGAAATTGGAAGCCTTCGCAACCAACAGGAGAAATATTCGACCCCAGAAGAGGAGACCAAAGCAGGGAGAGGTTCCGAGGAAGGTACCCTAACAAATTCAAACCTACAAATAAAGCTCCAGACGACAGGTGGGTTAATCCAATCCGACAAGCCCAAGGACAAGGGAAATGGAAGGATTTCGAAGTCAGCATGGATCTTCCATATCATACAGGAAAGAATTCCAAAAGTCTAAGAAGACGACTTACCCCTCTGAAAATTATAAGGGCAAGAACCCTATGACGAAGTCACAATGGAGGAGGTACCAACGTCGAAAGAAAGCTGAGAAAGAGGCTGCAGGAAAAGCCAAGCCAGAAACCAGCAGCAATGTTCAAACTTTGAATCAGAAGGAAGAGTCGAAGGTCGAAAAGCCACCCGTTGCTCCAGTACAGGTGTCGTCAATGGAGGAAGTAACTAGGGATGATGAAATGACAGACGATTTTAACTCAGAGTCAGAGGCATCCTTTGACGTGATGTGTAATGTTGTCTCAGTGCTCCCTGGGGAGTATCACCAGATAATGGAAGTCGAAGATGAAGAAGGGGCTATGGAAGTCGAAATGGCCAGACACAGGCCTGTTTGTTATTATATTATGAACAATGGATGCGTAGAAGAACAAAATGCATTTTTTGAAAGGCCAGATGATTCAATGAGGAGTCACTTGAAACCCTTGCTCATCAAAGGAAAAGTGGGCAACATAGGGGTAAATAAGATTTTGGTCGATGGAGGAGCGACAGTCAATCTGATGTCGCATTATATGCTTAAGAAGATTAGAAAAGATGATTCCGACACCAAACCTCATAACATGGTGTTCTCGAATTATGAGGGTAAAGTGGGAACCATTATGGGTGTAATACAAATAGATCTAACTGTCGGAACCATCACAAGGCCTAAAATGTTTACGGTAATTGCCTCAAAGGCAAATTATAACCTGTTCTTAGGTAGGGAGTGGATACACGGCATAGGTGTCGTCCCTTCATCAATGCATCAAAGAATAACAATTTGGCGTGCATACGGGATTGTCGAAAATTTAGAGGCTGGCCAGAGTTACTTTTTGGCCGAAGTAAACCAGATTGACAGGCGAAGCCTCGACAGGAATCTGGCTCATATTGCTCCTTGTAGTCCAGTAACCTTCGACATGACGCCAACTGGCAACGCCTTCTGCTCATTGTACCTTCATCCCACCCACGGGTTTCAGTAGGATAGAGAGGTAGTTGGCGAAGAAGATTATATTTTTGGAACCTCACACATCCAGCCAACTCACTGGGGCAGAGAATTTAGTGACAATGAGTGAGTCACTAGTTCTTGAAAAGATCGCGGCTTACATAGCCGAGAATAAACTCAAAGTGGCCTTAGAGGCCGAAGTAAAATACATGGTTGTCGAAGCCAACGAGATCGAAGCAGATCAACGAGGTCTTGGAAAGAATTTTGATATGGATCCACCTGACAAAGATCTAGGAGATTTGCAAAACCAGAGGCTCGACGCGATTTATGACGATGAGCCATTGGGCTTCGAGAAGGATCCATTAGCAGCGAACATCAAGATGGTGGCACATGATCCACTCGAAGAAATCGACTTGGGGTCAGGTACAGAAAAAAGACCAACCTACATCAGTGCAAAAGTGAGCCCCCAACTCAAGGTCAAAATAGTCCAGTTGCTGAAAGAATTCATGGATTGTTTCGCATGGGACTACGACGAAATGCCCGGTCTGGATAGGAGTCTGGTAGAATTAAGGCTACCAATAAAACCTGGGAGGAAACCTGTTAAACAAACTCCAAGGAGATTCGCACCAGAGATCCTCTCAAAGATTAAAGAAGAAGTCGAAAGGCTCCTCAGATGCAAGTTCATTCGCCCGACCAGTTATGTCGAATGGATTGCTAATATAGTTCCAGTAATAAAGAAAAATGGCAAACTGAGGCTATGTATTGAGTTTCGAGATTTGAATTCTGCTACCCCAAAGGATGAATATCCTATGCTAGGGGCGAAAATGCTTGTCGATTCTTCCGCAGGCCATGAGTACCTTAGTCTGCTTGATGGGTACTCTGGTTATAACCAAACTTCTATTGCTGAGGAAGATGTTCCTAAAACGGCATTTCGATGCCCTGGAGCCTTAGGCACCTACGAATGGGTGGTAATGCCTTTTGGTTTAAAGAATGTTGGGGCAACATACCAGCGAGCAATGAATTCGATTTTTCACGATTTCATTGAGGCTTTTATGCAGATTTATATTTACGATATTGTTATTAAGTCTATTTCAGGAAAAAGTCATATAGACCATCTTCGACAGTCCTTTGAAAGGATGAGGAAGTTTGGTCTGAAGATGAATCCTCTCAAATGTGCGTTTTGTGTACAGGCAAGGGACTTCCTAGGCTTTGTGGTCCACAAGAAAGGGATTGAAATAAATCAGAACAAGGCCAAGGCAATAATGGCAGCGAAAGCACCATCTACAAAGAAGGAATTGCAGTCTCTACTTGGCAAGATCAACTTTCTCAGAAGGTTCATCTCCGACCTTAGTGGGAAGACGCAAGCCTTTTCCCCTCTACTTCGACTGAAGAAGAAAGCCTTCGAATGGCGGTAAGAGCAGCAGGATGCCTTTGACAAGATCAAGGAGTACCTGACGCATCCTCCAATTTTAATGTCACCTTGTAGATGTAGGAGTATGAGGTTGTACATATTCGCGTTGGATAAGACATTAGGGAGCATAT
The DNA here is from genome assembly GCA_022829125.1 of Lathyrus tuberosus. Lineage (NCBI taxonomy): Eukaryota > Viridiplantae > Streptophyta > Magnoliopsida > Fabales > Fabaceae > Lathyrus > Lathyrus tuberosus. Next base: position 4,882,616 of record JALAZF010000170.1, read on the forward strand.
TGGCTCAAGAGGATGAGAATGGTGTCTAAAGAGCCATTTATTACCTCAATAGGGTCTTGAACGATGCGCAAACTAGATATAGTGTAATCAAAAAGTTGTCTTTATGTTTATACTTTTCATGTATGAAATTGAAGCACTATATAAAACCAGTGGATGTTTTTGTATCTTCTCATTTCGATGTTATAAAATACATGTTACCTAAACCAATTTTGCATAGTCGAATTGGAAAGTGGGCATTAGCATTAACTAAGTATTCTTTGACATATTTAGCTTTAAAGGAAGTCAAAGGACAAGTGGTGGCTGATTTCATAATCGACCACGCTATAAATGAAAAGTTTTTGGATTACATTGAACTAGAACCATGGAAGTTATACTTCGACGGCTCTAGTCATAAAAATGGATCTAGAATAGGAGTTCTTATTATTTCTCCTAACAAAATTCTAACAAAATTTAAATATAAAGTCGAAGGCCTATGTTCAAATAATGAGGCAGAATATGAGGCTTTGATAGCCGAACTTGAAATTTTGTTGGAATTGGGGGCAACTCAGGTCGAAATAATGGACGACTCAGAGTTAGTCATAAAGAAAATGACGAAGGAGTACAAGTGTGTCAAAGAAAATTTGATTATGTACTTTGTAATAGTCCATCGACTCTTGAAAAGATTCGATATGGTAACGATTCAACATGTCCCTCGAATAGAAAAGCAGAAGGCAAATAACTTAGCACAAATTGCTTCTGGTTACAAAGTATCGAAAGAAAATTTTCAAAAAGCCATTGAGGTTAGAGGAAGAGTCGTGTCGGCCAGATTATCCCCATCAGATCTGGAAACGACAAAGCTAGGATATGCTGACAAAGAGAATTTTGAAATTTTTAACATAGACAATTCGACGATTGGAGACTGGAGGAAGCCCATAATAGAGTATCTACAAAATCCAACAGGACCAGTCGAACGGAAAATAAAGTATCAAGCTTTAAGTTATGTCATTTTGGGTAACGAACTGTTTAAGAAAACTCCTGAAGGGATATTGCTTAAGCGCCTAAGTGAATCCGAAGCATACATAGCTTTGTCGAATGTACATAGTGGGGCATGCGGTGCGCATCAAGTAGGTCATAAAATGAAGTGGTTGTTATTCCGACAAGGAATGTATTGGCCAACCATGTTAAAAGGTTGCGTCGAATTCGCGAAAGGATGCCAAGAATGGCAGGTGCACGCAAGGATACCACACATTCCTACAAGTGAGGTGCATTCTATAGTAAAACCTTGGCCCTTTAGAGGTTAGGCTTTAGATTTGATCGGAGAAATTCGACCAGCATCATCAAAAGGTCAGAAGTTTATTTTGGTGGGTATCGATTATTTTACTAAATGGATCGAAGCTATACCTTTAGTAAATATGGATCAAGAAGTTGTGATCGAATTTAATCGAAAACACATCATTTATAGGTTTGGGATCCCAGAGACTATAATGACAGATCAAGGGTCTGTTTTTACTGGTAAAAATATGCAGGCTTTTACAAAAGAAACGGGGTTCAAACTTCTCACATCAACACCTTACTACGCTCAAGCCAACAGACAAGTTGAAGCGGTAAACAAAGTTGTAATTGGTTTGATAAAGAAGCATGTGGGAAGAAAGCCAAAGAATTGGCACAAGACTTTGGACCAAATTCTATGGGCTTGCCGAACCTCTCCTAAGGAAGCTACCAATACTACGCCTTTTCGGCTTACATACGGACATGATGCAGTCTTGTCGGTCGAAATATATTTACAAGCAACAAGAGTCCAAAGGCATCATGAAATCCCATCAGATTCGTATTGGAATATGATGATAGACGAGTTGGTCAATTTAGACGAAGAAAGGTTAAATGCGCTGGAGTTGTTGAAAAGGCAAAAAGAAAGGGTGGAAAAATCCTATAATAAAAGAGTAAAAGGCAAGGTGTTTTCGATTGGTGACCTTGTTTGGAAAGTTATTCTTCCCATGGATCGGAAAGATAGATTTATGGGAAAATGGTCCCCTCAGTGGGAAGGACCCTTTCAAATTACTAAAGTGTTTTCGAACGGCGGATATGAAGTTGAAGAGTTGCATAAAGATAAGCGAGTGCTAAAAATAAACGCGAAATATTTGAAAGAATATAAGCCCATATTGCAAGAAGTAAAGATAGCAGTCGAATAATCATGCAAAAAAAACAATTAACATGGTGGATTGAAATTCTTTTCGCCAAACAAATGGCTTAAGTGTCATTACAAATATGAGGCCTTAAAAGGCCAAATAAAATTACAAATGTTAAACAGGTGATTCTTTCAGTTTTTAAAATTTGGACTTCTAAATCTGAAGACGACGTTCGCAAAGAGCCTTGCTAGTCAAAAGTTCCTCGATATCTTTGCCAAGTTTCTGAGCCCTTTCGACATGGTGCACCCCAACTTCAAGTTCTTTAACTATTTCCTCTTGGTTGATTTGTTGCAGTTCTTCCTTGCGTTTTTTAGCCTAAGAAATTTTGTTTTGAAGAACGGAAATTTGTTTCTCCCATTTGAGGATGTTTTCGTCACAGCTTGCTGCCTCTTTCCTATTTTGTTTAGAGGCATTTTCCAATTCAGTTACTTTGTTAGTGGAACTTGAAGCGGCATCCTACTCAGCAAGTTGTGTTTCTGACTTATTTTCAAGCTTTTCTGAGTAGTCTCGAAGCCAGTTAAAGTCTGCCACCACAAGGTCAATTAGAGTGGTCAGATCCACAACAACATCAGTCACTTCAGGAGGAGCCTCCTGGACATTGGCTTGTTTCAAGATCTTTTTCAGGTCAAATTGAGCAGACGAATCTTTCTCTAGGAGTTGAAACAAGTCAATGTTGAGGATTTTTTGCCGAATCTGGGTCATCACTTCGTCCATGGGTCTTGCGCCAGAAATGGTCCCTGAAGTAGTCGAACAAATGGTGGTGGTGTCAGCAAAGTTATAACGTGTACTAAGCATGGCCTTCAGATATTCCAATGGTCTTTGCACTTTCAAATTTTCAAGTTCCTCGTGAGAAAGACGGGTCGAAGTCGTGGTGGTTGAAGCAGCTTTGAGATGCTCATTAAGGTTTTTCTTGTCGCTTCTTCCTTCTTCATCCGCAGTAGCCTTTGGAGTTGTTGGATTTTTGCCTACTTTCTCTTTCTCCTTTTCGTCATCAGTTTCGACCTCCCCATCTTTCTCTTTGTCATCATCTTTTAAATTGATGGGGGAGTTGTCTTCAGGATCGCCTTCTGTGGTGAGTGCTGCGTTGGGCATCACAGTGTCCCCACCAACGTTGACTAAGATATCATCCTCAGGGGCAGTTTCTTCTTCAACTACATCTTGAAGTTTTTTAGAAACAGTGGTGGGATGATTCACTTCAGTGGCTGATTCTTTGGTCGAATCCTTAGAGGAAGGCTTAGAGGCGCTTGTTGGTTTGTAAGTGGGATCGGTGCTAGTTTTTGGAAGGCCTTGGACAAGAGGATGTCCATGAGTGTCAACAAGAACCTGGAGGATAAATAAGTCAACAACTTTATCATAAGGAAAAAACGGCTTTAACTGTTGGAGTACAAAAAAACATACCTTGGGAATTTCAGTCTTGAGACTAGAGCTCTCACTTTCTGCTGGAGTTGGGGTGACTTGCTCGACAGGATTTTTGTGAGGAGTCTTCTCCAATATTCTGGAGGCAGAAGGTTTGGACTGTTGAGGCTTTGACGGTTTCTTCTTCTTTTTTGAAGGCTTGGTTTGGTCGGGTGATTCATCACCATCATCAGTATCAATAACTTGAACATCAGGTTCTTTCTCCTTTCTTTTCTTTGACGTCGGAGGAGGTCTCCGACTTCCCTGTAAAACAAAAAGAGATTTCATTAGTATGTCTCAAAAAAATAATAATGTATAAGGATTGTGATCAAGAAAAAGGCGAAACCATACCCTCGCCACAGATTTCTTGGTAGTGTCTTTTGGGTCTTCCACATCCTCTGCAGTTGACGCTTCGACGATAGCTGACTTCTTGACAGGAATTTTTATGGCTAAAAAAAATGGGGAGGTTAAACACAAGTCAAAAGATATATATATGTAAATGAAAAGAAGTAGTGTCGAGTATCTCCCCATCCCACACCTTCATATATAGGAGTTTCCACGCGAACGTGTTCTATGTCAATATGAAGGTGGCCTTTGAAATTGTCTAAGGTGTACTTAGTCGGAACCACTCGCTTAACGCATTTTTGATATTCTTGGCCAAGAAGTTTCATGGAATCCCCACAGGTGAACCAATCTGGAAATGGAGGGCTAAAAGCCCCACCAAATTTAGCAAAGGTAGAGGAGGGAATTTTGTTGGATAGAGGTTAAAAGCTATCTCATAACGTTGATCTGGTCGAACGTATGAAGGTAGTTTTAACTCATCCAGTTTTCTTGTAAATTTCTCTTTCAATGTTACGGCTGCTTCGTTTATGGTTCGACTAAGTTCATTGGGCCTATAGGCAGTTTCAAAGTATTTCTAGAATGATTGGATCTCTTTAATGTGTCTTGAAGTACCTTTCTTCGACTTGTCCTGTACAAGGGCGAAAGCTTTGGTCAGTTGAATAGTAAAGGAAGGCACGTCGAAAAATTGTGAATTATAGTACTCTCTCCACCAGTCATCAAACTCTTGAGTGCAGAGGAAGCTGGGTTTAAAAGGCACTGGTTGAATTTTGACCGGATTTGAGTATCTCTCTAGCAGTTTGGTGCACTCAGCTTCGTTATGCGTCATGTTGTAGTGTATCAAAGAGCCTTTCTTCGAAAAGAGGGGTTTGGGTTTTATCCGAATTAACCCAAACTGTCGAGAGACCAGATTGGGTTGGTAATTGACAAGTGAAGTTTTCAGCTTTGAGGGGCTGATCCTGGAGGCTAAGAGCCTAGGGGTTAGAAAATATTCCCAGACATCAAGGAATTCTGTTTCTTAGGTTTTTGACTCTACGGGGAGCTTCCTGGTGAACCATTTAGGTCCAATTTTTCTGTTAGCGAAAGGGACCATGTTAGAGGTAAAGTTATGACGTTTAGCAAACATCATAATGTAGCCAGTAAAGGTTTGTTGGAGGCTCAGACCTTCGTCATTAGGAGTTAGCAGTGCCAGTCTAGCTCCTTCGACTCTTCTATCCTTCAGGGCAACTTCGTCCACAAGGTTTTTGTTGGATAGGGAAGCTTCGAATGTGGCATTGAGCCACAGTTGCAGGAGCCAAAATAGTCCTGATAACAGAAGATTACCCTTATCTTTGATGTTCTTCAGTAAAGTAACTCCTTCGCCAATGGACTCATACAGATTGGCAAGGATCATTTCGCTGAGACATAGTTGGTGTCCAACATGGAGTTGGTTTGTCATGGTGATATACCTTTTCTCCACTTGGAGGGACCTAGAGCAGAAGATACGTCTCGACAGCCAGAGTGCTAAGAAGGCCACATGTTCTTGGTCAGAGACTTCTTCAGTTTCCTTATCATGATAATTCGCGATGTAGGAGGTGAAGGTAGCCTTATTGGTGTCGAAGCCTATGGAATCATCAGACAAGAGGTTGGGATCATAATCCACCCCAAGTGGTCTAAGGCCAGTAATGGCAGCTACGTCGAAAAGGGTAGGAGTGATCATACCACAAGGGAGATGAAAATTATTATAGGTACTATCCCAGCAGTAAAGAGAAGCCAAAAGTATAGATGGGCAATATCCAGGTCCTACCTTCGACAGCTGGATAAGATAAAAAATACCCATTGTTTTCCAATCTTCAGATTTGGCTGCCTCTATTTTTGTTAGCCAAGCTAAATAATCAGATGGGTCTTTCGACAGGGGGCAAGACCTAAAAATCCTAAAATTATTCATGTACCCTAGATTTATGGCTTCCCCGGAGGGTGATCCTTGACCATCTACTTTGGATTTCTCATCTATGGCTTTCTCTTGCCCAGTCCTAGGTCTAACCCCATTGGCTATTGGCTTATAGTGATGATAAGCTGGGAAGAATTCCTTTACTTTTAAGGGATCTAATTTTAAGTTTGGTAAAGGTCCTAATATTGCATGAGATTTACCAGAAATTAAAATGGGAATCAGTACCTGAGACTGTAAATGCGTCTCTTCTCCTCTTCATTTGGAGGTTCTGGTTTGTATTGCTTGTTCCCCACAACCTTTAGACCAAGGATCTTGTAAACAGGTGGCAAGTTATTAGACTTTCGGGAATCTTTATTCTTGTTGTCGGTTCCTTGAGGAGCGGTGGTAGAAGCCATGGCCGATCGTAGAAAGCTCAGAAAGGGAATGAAGAAGATGAAGTTTTGCATGAAGAAAATTCTTGTTTAAGAGAAAGAAGAGTGAGAAAAGTGAATAGAGATAAATTTTCACCTATTTATAGATGGTAAAAAGAAAGACGGAAGCGGTTGAAATTCAAGAAAGTCTCCATTAAATGAAAAGAGTCGTGGGATAGGTGGCAGTTATGAATGGATGGATTAGACGGTGGCAGTTACTTTTTGATCCATGATTTACTAGGGAATCAGATCGTGATGATTAAAAGATCTTACAAACGTGGACTGAAGAAACGTTTCAGAAAAAGCGTAATAATGACTCTGACGTCACAAATGTCAAGTCATGTGAACAGTCGTTCGTCGAAATATTGAAGGCGTCGAATTATGTTGTTAAAAAATGATTTTTCTTCCTTTATTGAAAATGCATTTTTTAGGGGGCAATTTTTAGGCTCCTAATTTCGACGCCTGAATTTTATTCAAGGGATTAAGAGTTTGAGATTTGTCAAGATATTTCAACAGAAGTTTAGTTTGGTGAGAAAAGGTTAGTCGAGAACAAGCGTTTAGTGGAGTGGAATAGTTGAAGATTTTTCTAAGTATTGGATATTTTCGACATAATGCTATGAAGAATGGTCTTCGACGGGTATTTTTGAAATTTAAATCCAGGAGGGAAATCCGTTTGGAAGCCGGACACATGGAATGCATCTAAAGGGGGCGAATGCATGCAGATTGCCATTTGTCGCCATTAGGAGAAATAGTTATTGTTGACAGTTATTTCGATTGTTTATAAATAGGGAGTCATAGTGTTAGATTTGGGGGTGTGTTCAAAATTTGCACAAGTTACTCAAGAATGCTCAAAGTAACCATGAGAGAGAAAAGAGTAGTTACTGAGAAAATATACGTTTGAAAAACACCAGTTTCTTTATTTCCATTTCAATGAACTCTTAAATTATTTACTTGCAATTTCTTTTACATTTCTTGCAATTCCTTTCTTCCATTTGTATTACGTTTTTCACCATTTTCCCTTTTAAAGAACAAAACTTTATTGTTTCGCCTGAATCATATTGACTTATGAAAGTAATGATGAAAGTGATGTACAAAAGGTTTGATTTTCATACAAATTGTCAAAATTATTAAGGCACATTGTCCTAGGATTTGTTTGATCGGTCCTGCAAGTAAACTAATTTTTCATAAATTAGGAGATCAGCGGTTGTTTGCTAATTTTCCAGGAAAACAGGGAGGAAGACTCCAATGATCCTACTCCGCCAGAAATCAGCGTCATTTCTGAGGACAAACCAAGAAAGAAGGTATCAGACTTTGTGATTCACCGAGGAGTTCACCGCCAATGGGCTGCTGTCGATGTCCCGAAAGTCATCCATAAGTCTAAGTAATTGCCATCTTTGTTTTAACCTTTCACTCTGCCCAGGTGAAACAGATGTTTTTATAGAGCTCACTTTCTGTAAATGTCCCTCTTCGCTTCGCCCAAAGCAACAGAGTTTTGTTTTAAAGGGCTGTAGTTTCAAGAATCGACAAAATTATAAATAAATAAATTTCGTTCTGTAATTTCCGCATTTATTGTTGTTTTCACTTTTCATTTTTCAGAAAATGGTAATCCTAAAAACAACTCAAAATAAAAACAAGCATTTTTCAGAAGATACACTGCACATACTCTTGCATTATCTCTATCTCTTCTAAAAATAAACCATCACGTCATGCAGATTGCTTATTTTAAACCCCGTTGAAATATGCGATCCAATGCCTTCTCCCAACTTTGAATTCCCGGTATTTGAAGCTGATGAAGAAGAGGACGAAGAAATTCCAGAGGAGATCTCCTGATTACTCAGACAAGAGGAAAGGTCCATTGAACCTCACAGAGAGCCGTTGGAAACGGTAAACTTGGGTTCAGGAGAAGAAAGGAAAGAAGTCAAGATTGGGGCACTGCTCAGTCTGATTGTCAAAGAAAGCTTGATAAGACTTCTCAGAGAGTTTCCAGATGTGTTTGCTTGGTCCTATCAGGACATGCTAGGGTTGGATACCACCATCGTGGAGCATCATTTACCGTTAAGATCAGAATGTCCACCAATGAAATAAAGGCTGAGACGGACTCACCCAGATATGGCTATCAAAATCAAGGAGGAAGTGCAAAAACAAATTAACGCAGGTTTCCTTGCCACCTCAGAATATCCTCAATGTCTAGCTAACATAGTGCCAGTTTCGAAAAAGAACGGAAAAGTCAGAATGTGCGTAGACTATAAGGATCTGAACAAAGCCAGTCCAAAGGATGACTTTCCCTTACCGCACATTGACATGCTGGTTGACAATACAGCAAAGTTCAAAGTCTTCTCCTTCATGGATGGATTCTCGGGCTATAATCAAATCAAAGTGGCGCCGGAAGACATGGAGAAAACTTCGTTCATCACCCCATGGGACAATTTTTGTTACAAGGTAATGTCGTTCGGTTTGAAGAACACCGGGGCAACCTATCAAAGGGCCATGACTACTCTGTTTCACGACATGATGCACAAAGAAATCGAAGTATATGTCGATGATATGATTGCAAAATCTAAAACAAAAGAGGAGCATGTGACCCACCTGTCAAAGTTATTCGAGCGTCTGAGAAAATACAAAGTCCGCTTGAATCCCTACAAATACAAGTTCGGTGTCCGCTCAGGGAAACTTTTAGGGTTCATCGTCAGCCAGAAAGGAATTGAGGTTGATCCTAACAAGGTCAAGGCCATTCAAGAAATTCCTTCTCCAAAGACTGAAAAACAAGTCAGAGGATTTTTGGGACGTCTGAATTACATTTCCAGATTCATATCTCTCATGACCGCGACATGCGCGCCAATCTTCAAATTACTCAAAAAGAATCAAAGTTGTGTGTGGACGGAAGATTTCCAAAATGCCTTCGAAAATATCAAAGAATATCTATTGAATCCACCAATCATGTCACCTCCAGTGGAGGGAAGACCCTTGATCATATACCTAACAGTCTTGGAAGAGTCTATGGGTTGTGTACTTGGCCAACAAGACGAAACCAAAAGAAAAGAGTCTTCCATCTACTATTTAAGCAAGAAATTCACGGACTGTGAAACTCGGTACACTATTCTTGAGAAAACTTGTTGTGCTTTGGCTTGGGCAGCCAAACGTCTTCTCCAGTACATGATTTTCCACACTACTTGGTTAATCTCCAAAATGGATCCAATCAAGTACGTCTTTGAAAATCCTGCTCTCACAGGAAGGATCACCCGTTGGCAGATGTTGTTATCAGAATACGACATTGAGTACCATGCTCAGAAAACCGTTAAACGAAGTATTTTAGCCGATCATTTAGCTCATCAACCGATTGACGATCAGGAATCAGTCAGATTTGACTTCCCATATGAAGATATCATGTATTTGAAAATGAAAGATTGCGATGAACCGCTACCCAGTGAAGGGCCAGAACCAGGATCCCAATGGGGACTAATCTTTGACGGAGCTGTCAATAATTACGGAAATAGAATTGGGGCAATCACCGTAACACCTCAGGGTGCCCATATTCCTTTCACCGCCCGATTGACATTCAAGTCTACAAACAACGAGGCCGAATATGAAGCTTGTATCATGGGTCTCGAGGAGGCGATTGACTTAAGGATTAAGAACTTGGATGTGTATGAATACTCAGCCCTGGTTATCAATCAGATCAAAGGAGATTGGAACACATACCAATCAGGAATGATACCTTACAAAGATTACGCAAGAAGGTTGTTACCATTCTTCAACAGAATCGAGTTTCATCATATCCCTCGTGAAGAGAATCACATGGCTGATGCACTAGCCACTCTCTCCTCTATGATTAGTGTAGGTCAATGGAACGACGTACCTAAGATTGACATAATGCGCCTTGAAAGGCCCGCTTACATTTTCACAATCGAAGCAGTCATCGATGACAAACCTTGGTATCATGATATCAAGTGCTTCCTGCAGAAATAAGAGTACCTGCCTGGGGCATCAAGAAAAGACAGAAAGACTATTAGGAGACTGTTGGCAGCTTCTTTCTGAGCGGTGATACACTCTATAAGAGAAACTTTGACATGATATTGCTCTGATGCATAAACAGACCATAATCCAACATGCTGATGAAAGAAATTCACGAAGGATCCTTTGGCACTCATGCCAACGGACACACAATGGCGAGAAAAAATCTAAGAGCAGGGTACTATTGGTTGACAATGGAATCCAATTGCTACAATTACATGAAGAGATGTCATAAGTGTCAAATATACGCTGACAAAATCCATGTACCGCCAACACATCTCAAAGTTATTTCTTCTCCATGTCCTTTTTCTATATGGGGAATCGACATGCTCAAACCCAAGGCTTCAAACGGACATCGGTTCATCCTGGTAGCCATTGACTACTTCACCAAGTGGGTCGTAGCAGCGTCATAAGCCAATGTAACCTGACAGGTGGTGGTCCAATTTATCAAAAACAATCTCATCTGCCATTATGGTGTTCCCAGCCAGATCATTACTGATAATGGATCTAACTTGAATAACCAGATGATGAGAGAATTATGTGCTGAGTTCAAAATTGAACACCGTAACTCATCTCCCTACCGGCCTAAGATGAACGGAGCGGTAGAAGCGGCTATTAAGAACATCAAGAAGATTGTTCAAAAGATGGTTGTAACCTACAAAGACTAACACGAGATGCTACCCTTGTCTCTTCACGGTTATCGCACATCTGTCCGCACTTCAACAGGGCCAACCCCTTTCTCTCTAGTATATGGCATGGAGGCAGTGCTTCCCATAGAAGTAAAGATCCCATCAATAAGGGTATTGATGGAAGCTAAGATAACAGAGGATGAATGGTGTCAAAGTAGACACGATGAACTGAATCTGATCGAAGAAACATGAATAACGGCTCTATGCCACGGTCAGTTGTATCAGCAGAGAATGAAGAAAGCGTTTGACAAAAAGGTCTGACCCTGTGTCTTCAGAAAAGGAGACCTCGTGCTCAAAAAGATAGAATCATTCCTCACTGATTCCCGGGGCAAATGGACTTCGACCTACGATGGCCCCTATGTGGTCAAGAAATCCTTCTCAGGCGGCACCTTGAGACTCGCAACCATGGATGGAGAGGAATTTTCCAACCCCACGAATGTTGATGTAGTCAAGAAATACTTCGCCTAAATAAAAAAAAACGTCTCGGTGGATTAAAAACCCGAAAGGGCGGTTCAGGCAAAAATTAGAGACATAAGCAAAAATTATCCCGATGGATTGGAAATCTCAAAGTACAATCCAGGGAAAAGTTAGGGATTAATGGCAAGTAACTACGTCTGATCAGTTCAACTCCTCAGCAGTCATGCCATCCATCAAGAAAACTTCAGTCAAGGTCATCTTCGACAGAAGCTCAGGATGTCCAGAATTCAAAGTTGGTAGAAGGATAACGGTTGTTATGTTTCAATGTAGCCCTTTTTCCCTTAAATTACAATTTTTTAAACTTTGTAATACTCTATGGGATCACGCGCTTGGCTGATTTCCAACCTATCAATAAAATTTGAGCCATAGTGCTTTTGTTTGCAATTCTCATTTGTTTTGGTTTTACAGAATGACATTTTTAACATGATCAACGATTCTTGAAATAAAACAAAAATGAATTTTACTTGTCAAATTTTTTTTCTTTTAAAATAAAGATGGGAATTCTTTTAGACAGATGAACATCGAAAAGAACATCAATCGCTTCTCCGAAGGTGATTGAACCTCAAAGTGAAAAATCAAAGTACTCCTCCTAAACCAGTGCGCCTGAATAAAGGATCAACTATTTCAGATACCATGTTCCATCTGATACCCCCGACAGAGTTCTTACCTCTTAAGACCGATTGACAATTCTTTCTCCCTATAGGGACCGTTTCTCCCAAGCAGGATAGGATTGCTATTTTGAACCAGTGGTACTTTTATCCCCCGCCGTGGCCGAGTATCCAGTCGTGTTTATCTATTAGTCTGTATGTCGCATCAGTTTTGTCAGCATAAACATACATACGTCATGTATATTGATTCATATTCATATTCATATTGCATTGCTATCACTCTGGTCAGTCTTTTCCTCCAGTGATAAACGTCCTCTTGTCAATCGAGTTGTTAGTTCTTTCCCTGTCGAGAAATGTTTTGTCTGAACAATCTCTCTCCCCCGGTTTATTTCTGGATTGGAGGCGGTCCTTGACCACTTTAATTACTTGAACCTCTGAAAGGAAAAAAGACATTCGACAAACGTCACTCTTCACCATTGAAGATTATATTTACGCTTTCCCGGATTAAGGAAAATCCCCAGAGAAAGCCCCTCAACCGAAGACTCTCAGCAACACATTGGTTTTTCTCCTGAGATGGTCAATATTAATGAAGTCATCAGCACCTCAAAATTGGATTGCATCACACGGCATTTCTCCGAGAAGATCTCAAAGAAAAGTATGATGAATATCCCTATGCAGAAAATGGTCTCTCAAGAGACTCGTTTTTCCCAGTAGGTCAACAAATGGTATCTCCAACATAGATGTTTGAACACTCTACAACTCAGATAAATGGGTTTCCCCATCAAGTCAGACATCAAGACTTTTTCAATCAAATGGCATCTCCCTAGTAAAATCTCGGCGAGAAATTTGATGAAAACCACTACAAATAGCATCCCTTGTCAAGGAAGGAACTCGACAAGAAGAAACTAAGACCAGTTCCATGGCTGAAGACCAGGATCGAGGGGAAGTATATCAAGAAATTGGGACTAGTTCCGTGGCTGAAGACCAGGATCGAGGGACAGTTTATTTCAGAAACTGAGACTAGTTCCGCGGCTGAAGACCCGAATCAAGGGGAAGTTTATTTCAGAAAATTAGACCAGTTCCATGGCTGAAGACGAGGATCGAGGGGAAGTTTCACACTCTTTTAAGCATCATTGCTTAGGAAAAGGAGATGGATGAGCAAACCGCCATTCATAACCACCGTTAAAATTTCGGATATTCCGATATTTAATCCTCTTGCACCCCGAATGCCCAAATACCTTTTCCATTCACACCTTCGGGTCCAGGAAGATAAAATAGGGGAATCTGTCATACCCCAAATTTTGACCACCAAGATTTCCCATCATTGTTCGAATCATCACCATAATATGGATGTACCTTCATGCCTCATTAATTTCCTCAACGATTGTCGAGCATCCACTATAATCAAGACTTAGGGTTTCAAGCCCTCTCAGAGCACTTAGATAAAGGATCAATCAAGAAATGACATAATCTTCAACTTGTCTAACCTCTCAAACACCCATAAGGGATCAAGAGGACTCCCACATCAAGAATCAAGCACAAAGTTGCAACATTCTAAGTGGATCAAGCCTAGAGATCGCCAGTGTCACCAAATTAGGGTTTTGGTCGACCAAGGCCTCCAGATGGAAATTTTCTTCTGAGAATGAGCCAATGCTTCAAAACACAACCTCAGATACACCAAGGTACCCTATGGACCCAATCATCAAGTCAATTTAGCCTCAGGGGATGCATCCATAAAAAATCAGGAATTAGGGTTTCTTGACTTAATTCACCCCTAAGTTGACTTTTGGAGCAAGGCATGAGCCCAAACCTCAAGGCATGATTTGAGGGCCTAAAATACACCACATTGATCCATTTGAAACAATGAATTGATCCAAGAAGCTTGATTCACAAGTTTCAATTTCATCTGGACCACAATTAGGGTTTTGAAGAAAAAATCAACTGTATCTTTGACTTTTGACCAAGACATGCTCCCAAACCTTGGGACATGATTCAAGACACCCTAAAACACCTATGGAATCCAGCCATTAGGTTTCAATTAGGTCAATAACTTGATTGCACAAAGGATCGCACAGTTTGGATTTCATCTGACAAAAAGTCAACTATGCACAATGTCAAGTTTGACTTTATGGAATTTTTCACAAATATTGTTCCCCTAAGTAAAAAGGAATGTTAATGTATGATATTGATCATCATCCATCAAGAAAAATCAAGAAAAGTGAGGTTTCTTGCAAAAGGGGTAACCTTGAGAAACCAAAATTTTTCTAAGTAATGGAACAAAATGGCTTTGGTACCAACTTTGCAAGGTCATAACTCTTAAACCATAAGGCCTTTTTCTCCCATTAAAAGCTCAAATAAAAGTCCATATGACATACTTTAAAAGTGTCAACTACAAGAGATTCCAAATCCTCATGGATTTTGAGTTATGGATTGATCAAAATTACAAAAACATGAAAATGACACTTTTTCCAACACTTAGTGAAATTTTCAAAAAGTTAGAATCTGCCTTACTTTTTCCAAAATGTAGGGACATTTTTCACCTTGATCCAAGTTAAAACAGGTCCATTGGTGAACATCAAAGTTGAAGTATGCCATGAGAGCTTTCCAACAAGTACCAGATCATCTCCAAATTCAATTTGAGTAGAGAGATACAACCCTTGGAACATGGCATCATGGACTGATTTTTACAAGGCAGATTTTGTGCATTTTGCTCGAGTTAGCTAAATTGGATAACTCCAAGCCTTGTCATCCATTTGGACACATCAGAGGATAACATCCAAGTGAAAAGATCGGATCCCTAAGCCTCCCAAGTCCAAGAATCTACATATAGCCATAACAAACTTAAAAAGGCTAAAAAGTGCAAAAGACTCCAATTTTGTTTCCAAGCATTCAATGGATGCATCAAGGTGGCATGGACTGAGATATTTCTAACTGAATTGTTAGTTCTTGGATTGGCTAGAATTTTGGTAAAACAAAGTATATTCAATGTTGATGTTAAGGTGCTGATGTTGCAACATTGAGTCTTAACACTGGGCTATGTTAAGTATTTAAATTGTTGAAGTTGGATGTCTGATGTCACATGGCGATGTTGTGACATTAGATCTGCAGAATTAATAACATCAGGTTGTGATGTTGTTAGGGTTTGCGTGTTAGCTGGAATTATGGAGAGCAAGCTGTCTCATTGGATGTGAATATCTTGGGATAGATATTTTCTGCTGCAAAGGAGATCTGGTGCAGATTTGTAGGAGATTTAAAAGGTTGAAGATTTAAAAAGATTTTAGGAGAAGTTACTTTCTGGTGTAAAGATGGACAAAGAAGTTGGAGGATTCGTCAACAGACCCCCTATTTTGGATGGATCCAATTATGACTATTGGAAGCCAAGGATGACTACCTTCTTAAAATCCTTGGACAGCAGGGCATGGAAGGCCATTATTAAAGAGTGGAAAGCACCTGTTGTGTGTGAAAAAGATGATGCTGGCAAAGATAAAGAAGGCACCTCTAAGCTAAAGCCTGAAAAAGAGTGGACCAAGGAGGAAGATGAGCTCGCCCTTGGAAATTCCAAAGCTCTAAATGCAATCTTCAATGGAGTGGATAAGAATATTTTCAGGTTAATCAATACTTGTGAGGTTGCTAAGGAAGCATGGGATATTTTGAAGGCCACTCATGAAGGTACATCTAGAGTTAAAATGTCAAGACTTCAGATTTTAACATCAAAATTTGAAAGCCTGAAGATGAAGGAAGAGGAGACTATTCATGACTTCCACATGAATGTTCTGGAGCTGGCTAATGCATCCAGTGCTCTTGGTGAAAAAATGTCAGATGAAAAGCTTGTAAGGAAGATCCTTAGGTCCCTCCCTAAGAAGTATAAGATGAAGGTTACTGCCATTGAAGAATCACAAGACATCAGCAAGATGAGAGTTGATGAGCTCATTGGATCTCTTCAAACTTTTGAGCTTGGGTTGAATGAGGAAGAACCAGAAAAGAAGCCAAAGAGTATAGCCTTGGTGTCAAATGATCAAGAAGAAAAAGGAAAGAGTTCTGAGTCCCAGGAGGATCTATCTCAGGCCATAGTGATGTTGGGAAGACAGTTCAACAAAGTGTTCAAGAGGATGAATAATAACTCCAGGCCTAATGTCAAGAACATATCTTCTGACATCAGCAGGTCAAAAGAGAAGGATGAAGAGAAAACTGCCCAAGATAAAGGAGTTCAGTGCTTTGAGTGTGAAGGGTATGGACATGTCAAGAAAGAGTGTCCCACCTTCTTGAAAAAGCAGAAGAAGGGCATGACAGCTTCCTGGTCTGATTCTGAGAGTGAAAGTGAAGGTGAGTCAGCGAAGCATGTAAGAGCTTTAATAGGAACTGTTGCTTCTGATGATGATTCTAGTGATGGAGAAATAACTTATGAGGAGTTAGGATCCACTTATCAAGAGCTGTGTTTAAAAAGTGCTGAGATTTGTCAAGAAAACAAGTGCCACAAGCAACAGATTGCTCAGCTTGAGAATGAAAAAGCTGATCTGGAAAATGAAGTTGTACTAGTTAAAGCTCACCTTGATCAAATGACCAAGTCTGTTAGGATGCTGAGCTGTGGTACAGACACACTTGATAAGATCCTTCAGACAGAAAAAGTTGCTGGTGATAAGTCTGGTATAGGATATGTGGCAAGCACTTCAGGAGCAAAGGAGGAGGTGTCCCAACCAATGTCTCAAACAAAGAGACAGGATTCTACCCCTAAGAAGGTTATTCAGCCTCAGAATGTTGAGAAAAATGAGGGTCCCCATCAGAGGAAGATGCAGCCTCAAGGAGCTAGTCAGTATATGCCTCCCCAATATCACAAGAGCATGCAAGCTGCAAGGTTGAAACAGAACATGTCTCATCAGATGTCTCAACATCAGGGAGACTGGTATGGATATGAATACAACAAGGCAGTGCCTCATTACTATGGAAGAAGGAAGCCTCATCACCATAGGAGACAGCCTAGAAGACATCATCCTCAGTTCAGGAGACAGTCTACCTATGGTAAAAGACATCCGCATCATAGAAGACAGACCAACTCAGGAAGGAGGAGACAACACTATGGGTGGAAGCCACAGCAATATCATAATGGTAGAAGATATTATCACTATGGGTGGACATATGCAGTATTCTTGTTTTAAATTGCATGGTTATCCACAATCTGCTCCTCAAGGCAAACCAAAGGAGGTCAGACCTAAAGTTGCTAAACAATGGGTTCCTAAAGCTCCGGTCACGTGTCTATTGGCTCATACCTCAGATGGACATTTTGCTATGGATGCATGGTACTTTGACAATGGATGTTCAATGCACATAACTGGATCAAAGGAGCAGTTGGTGGAGTTCCATCCTTGCCGTGCAAACAAGGTTGTGTTTGGCAATGGAGAAAAAGGAGTAGTAGAAGGAAGTGGAAGAGTGAAGAATCTTGATGGTCTTACTCTTGATAGTGTGATCCTTGTCCAAGGTTTGAAGGCTAATCTGATTAGCATAAGTCAGTTATGTGATGAAGGTTACAAAGTCAGCTATTCCAAGGATGAGTGTCTGGTGACTAACGAAAAGGATGAAGTGATCATGAAAGGAGTCAGGTCCAGAGATAATTGTTATCTGTGGATACCTATAGAAGTTAGCTCATCTATCGATGTTAAGACTGGTGTTTTAACATTAGATTGTGACATCAGGTGTGAAAGGCTGTTAGAGTTAAGTACTCTTAAGTTGAATCCCTTCAAAATTGAAAAAGGAAAGCTTATTTGGGGGGAGAAACTCATTGATTGGTCTTTAAAAATTACACAAAATCTGGCGCCTTACCTCAGACCCTCATTTCCTATTATAGCAAAATCACAATCCGTCAAAACTCATATCTCACGTCTGTTCGTCTCCTTCAACAAGAAGAATCGTCTCAACCTACACTGTCTCAAAGGAACCATGTCAAAACAGACATCTTCTCCATCAAAAAGTTCATTGCGGAATAAAGCTAGGGTTTCTACAGATGAGTACTCTGAAGACGAAGCTCTGAATATACAACCCATCTCGGTAATGCTCCCAGAGTCAGGTAAACCTAGACCCTCTAAACTTGCTCCTAAAAGGGCCGCAACTACCTTTAAAGACACTAAAACAAAGAAGCTTGTTACGAGTGTCCTATTTAGTGATAAATCAACACCTAGGTCATCCTCGTCTCAAACTGTGGTTGAAAGGGTAGATGTTGATAAGAGCATGGGCAGATCGTTGATAAAATATTTGAGAAAGGACTTCCTATTAAGGGTATATCTAGACCCCTGAGACAGATGGCTGCTGATCAGTGTACAAGAGAAAAGAGTGACATGCAATCTACTAATACAAATCTTCACAGATTAGCTGTCTCCATAATCGAAGATGCTGAGAAGGAAGTTGAAGTTGATACTGAAGTAAGTAGTGGAGAAGATGATATTCATGGTGAAGGGGATGTCAGAACATCGCCTATTAGTGATGCTGAGACTACTCCTGGAGGAGAAAAGAGTACTGATGTGATTAATGTTGATGACTTATCTGATGATGAAGTCATTGGAAGAGCAGTGTCTGGTCTGGCTAAGAGACTAAGGACAAGGAAAGAAAAGCAGGCTGAATCGTCCCCAAAGAAGTCTTCTGATGATAAGAGAAAAAACATTGATGTTGGACCAGCAAAAGCCTGGAGCAAAGTGGAAGTAAATCCTAGAAAGAGAAAGGCCGTGGAGCATTCTGAGTCTGAATATGATGTTAAAGATGATGTTCATGACATCACTCCAGTCAGAAGGACCATTTTAAAAAGAATCTCTGATAAGGTCCCTGAAGTGCCAGTGGACAACATATCCTTTCATTATGCGAGCAGTGCTCCCTTGTGGAAGTTTGTATGCCAAAGGAGATTAGCTCTGGAAAGGGAGCTTGGAAAGGATGTCTTGGAGATGAAAGAAATTATGGAACTCATTCATGTTGCTGGACTGCTGAAGACTGTGACCAGATTCTCTAAGTGCTATAGTGGACTTGTTAAGGAATTTGTTGTCAACATCCCCATAGACATTTCTGACAATAGAATTGTGAACTACATGAAGGTGTTTGTGAGGGGGCAGTGTATTGACTTCTCTCCTAGTACTATCAATAAATATCTGGGAAGAGATGAGCAAGAGGAGTGTGAGCTGGAGGTGACTGATAATGAAGTGTGTAGAGAAATCACTGCCACTCAAGTTAAGGTTTGGCCCCTAAAAAATAAATTGACAGCTAGCAAACTCAGTATCAAGTATGCTATTTTGCACAGAATTGGTGCGGCTAACTGGGTACCTACTAATCACAAAACCACCATAACTATGGGATTAGGAAGGTTCATCTATGCTGTGGGGGAAAAGGTCAAGTTCAACTATGGAAGCTATATATTTGATCAAGTGGTGAAGCATGGTGCCACCAATGCTGTCAAAATGCCTATATCATTCCCTTCCCTTATCTGTGGAATGATCTTAGATCAACATCCTGGAATCTTAACCAGTACAGAGGCTGCATGTAAGAGGGAGTCAGCTTTATCTTTTCATCCCAAACTATTTGCTGGGAGTCATGTTCCAGACATTGTTACAACATCAAGTTCTGGGGTTAAGAAGGTCAGTACAAAATATGAGCTGATTAAAGAATTAAAGGCAACCTGCAAGGATCTGGATATGGTTATCAGTACCAGCACTGTCAGGAAAATGAAGATTGAGAAAATGATCAAAGACTTGCAACATGGGGAAGATAATGGGAATGGCGATACTGTGGATTCCGGGTCAGATGAAGGTGATGAAGATGTTGATGGTACCAGCTCGGATGAGGACTAACTTCCATCTGCTGTTAGATAATAGTTTAGTTTTTCTTGGTTTGTTTTTGTACTTGCTGTGCCGGTTATGTAATTTGAATAGTGTGCTGAATATGCACCTGGTTATGTTCTTATTTCTATGATTTATTTTGCCTGGTTGC
Organism: Lathyrus tuberosus; assembly: GCA_022829125.1. Taxonomy (NCBI): domain Eukaryota; kingdom Viridiplantae; phylum Streptophyta; class Magnoliopsida; order Fabales; family Fabaceae; genus Lathyrus; species Lathyrus tuberosus. Next base: position 4,902,599 of record JALAZF010000170.1, read on the forward strand.
TAACTGTGAGGCTAACAATGAGAGCTAGGGTGTACTGACTGTAGTTAATAGGGTTACTGATTGAAGCTTGTCTAATTGTGGCTAAAAAGGGGGAGAAGCAGCCAAAGTAGTCAGTGAAACAAATGTCAAATGCTGTCAAAGGAGCTGTGATACTGTCAAAGGAATATGTTAGCTAGTACAGTAAGGCAAAAATTAAAGGGGAGTAATTCCTGAACAGTGGCTGGTTCATGATTAAGGGGGAGCAACATTGTTGGAGTGCTCATTGCTGCTAATAATGAAATATGTGCAGCTGTTTGAATGTTTGAAGAGTGTAGCTGTTGAACTTGGTGATACAACAGATGCAGCAGAGTTTTTGTGAAGCAAAGTCCATAATGAAGTTTTTATGATACTGCTGCTGCTGGATGCAGAAGTGAATTGAAGATGCTGCTAATGTTGATATATGTGCAGAAATGGTTGAAGATTGAAGTTTTCCGCTTCTAAAGTCTCTGAAGGTGCAGAGTTTGTTTTAGCCAAAATTAGCCAAATGGGGAGATTGTTAGTTCTTGGATTGGCTGGAATTTTGGTAAAACAAAGTATATTCAATGTTGATGTCAAGGTGTTGATGTTGCAACATTGAGTCTTAACACTGGGCTGTGTTAAGTATTTAAATTGCTGAAGTTGGATGTCTGATGTCACATGGTGATGTTGTGACATTAGATCTGCAGAATTAATAACATCAGGTTGTGATGTTGTTAGGGTTTGCGTGTTAGCTGGAATTGTGGAGAGCAAGCTGTCTCATTGGATGCGAATATCTTGGGATAGATATTTTCTGCTGCAAAGGAGATCTGGTGCAGATTTGTAGGAGATTTAAAAGGTTGAAGATTTAAAAAGATTTTAGGAGAAAATCTGTTTTAAATATTCAGTTTTAAATAACAAATCGGGCGAGATTTTGTAACAGGTCCAAGACCAATTCAAGGAGCTATATAAAGCGCACCAGTACTAGTGAAAATTAACGAAGAAAGTGAGCCAAAGACTGAGAGTCATTTTGTGTCTTCGTGCATGTTTTGTAAGCCATTCAAGAGTGAATTGGTATTGTGAATTTGAGTGTTCTTGATCAAAGCTGTGAAGCAGAATCAAGTAGTGATATTCAAAGTGTGTGATCTTTGAAGTGTTTTAGGGATTGAGTAGTGTTCTCATATCTAAGTGGTTTCTTAGGTAGAAAGTCACTAGTAGGAATTAAGTTTAGGAGATTGTCAACTGGGTTGTTGAGTCTATAAATTAATTCTACAAGTAGTGAATTTCATCCCTGGCTTGGTAGTCCCCAGACGTAGGTAGTTAGACCGAACTGGGTGAACAATTTGGTGTGTTATTCTGCTGTTTAATTTGTCCATTGTGCAGAGTGTGTTGTTGTGACATTGCACCTTAACATCACACGTCTGATACCAGAATTTCATGAATGAGTCATGATTCAGCTCTGAATCAAAGGGCCATAGGCCTGTGCCCTAACCTCAAGTCAATGGCTAGAGGAGACTAAAGATTCCCTTGGATCAACATTGGCCAAAGGCCTGTACCGGCTGCAATTCATTATTGCTTGCAAAACAGACTTGTTGCACTATAAATAGAGCTCATTTGTGTTCAGTTTGAGTATACCAAAGCACTACAACTGATGTTTTCCTCTAAATCTCTCTCTTTAGGCCAAAATGCCTTCTTTTGCAAGTCATCTTTGAGTTTTTGAGTTAGAGAGAAATTCCACCACAACTCATGATCCAAACACATCCAATATGTGATATCTAAGCTGTCTATACACTCACCTTTGATCTGAAACACCAAAATCAGAAAGTCAACCTCCAAAACCTCAAAATTTAACTTTTCTGCATTTTCAAGCCATGTCTTGATTCAGTCACTTCCAAAACCAAACCAGGCCTCAAACACACTCCAAATATCATCCTTAAATTGTCCCAATTGGCTTCCCTCATCTGGAACACCATTTGAGAGAGTTACTATATTGGTCACTTTTGCCCCTTTTGCAAGAAAGAGCCAATTCTTGTTCCTGAGGATTCCAGCTGGTTTTGATCATCCTAAAAGCTTCTAAAGGATCAATCAAGAGTGTTCAAAGCATTGAATTACTTCTGGCACAAGGAACTTGACAAATATCACAAGGAGCTCTAAGAGGTAAGTGCATCATAACTTAAACTCTCTAAATCTTGCATTGCTTTGAGGTCCATTGATCATGGACCTCTCATACATATCATTGTGTTGTGTTTAAACCAATTTATCATGCTATTATTGCATGTACCATGAGATAGCATAGAACATGCAAAATTTGGCCTATTTTGAAATCACCATCGGATTTTAAAATGGAAACATTTTCTGAAAATTCCAGGGGAACCATTGGATTCCTCATGAAATTCTAGGCAGGATACACCTAAATTTTGTCCCAATCCATGGAGAAATGAGGAAGTTAGAGCCTTCACGCAAGAGGCCTAAAATCAGGCCTTGCCTTGGGCAAGGGCCAGGCCATGGCGCCTTGGCCAGGCCTAGAAACAAGTTACCCATATGTATTTATTGGGTGGTTTTGATACACGGATATATCACCACCCCAGTGGTAACGCGCATGTGTTTTTGGCCAAGAGGTCGTGGGTTCAACACCCACCCAGACCATTTTGCCATTTTGCCATATTTTGCTATTTTTCACATTTTTCATGGTTTTTATTAATTAATTCCAAAATTAATTTCTCTCTAAATTTTAATTATTTTTTATTGGTTCTTTTTTTGAAAATTCTCAAAAATGTTAAAATATTTTATTCTACAAAAATTTCACAAAAATATTATTTATTTCATATAGTTGGCATTTTTGCAAATAATTATGTTTTATTTGTTTTTAAACATTTAAAAATATTTCTTTCTCTTGATTTTGCAAATTCAAATAATTTTCAAATCATTCTATTAATGAAACTTGATTTTTCAAACATTAATCCAAGATCACAACTTGTTTTCTCACACATGTTTGATAATTTTGATCATTTTAATTGAATTTTTATTTAATTAAAATACATTTTAAAATCAAATTAGGGTTTTGATTATTTTCACCCTCACAAATCTTTTTCAAAATATTTTTGGGCCTCTAATAGAGTGTAAGACACATTCCTTGTACATGTAAACCATTTTGGGCCTCAGTCATTGTATAAGTCCCAGTGCGATTTCAGAAAATCACGGCGCGATCGCCATTTCAAAACAAAATCATCTGGGCCTACCCTTGTGTTGTAAGTCTCATTTATTTTGTTTTTGCAAACCTTTGGGCCTCTCCTTGAGTTGTAAGACCCATCCCTTTGTACATAAAACCTAATTTGGGCCTCAGTCATTGTATAAGTCCTGATATAATTTACAAATCAACGGTACGATTACTGTTTTTCATCTGGGCCTCTCCTTGAGTATAAGCTCCAATTTTCTTTTCAAAAACAAGTTTCCCTTTTGATTTAGGTTCAAACTCATAGTTGTTATAAAAACTTTCTTTAATTTCTTAAACAACTAACCATACAGCTGTTACAATTGAAGCTTGCTCGCCTGTAAGTTTTAAACAACTTTCTTTTACATACTTGCACATATATATGTGTGTATATATATATATATATATATATATATATATATATATATATATATATATATATATATTTGTTTGTGCTGGAAGCTTACTCACCAGTAAGTCCTCCTACCTCTTTTACATACAGTATATATTTCATATGTATATAGATATACATATATATTATCTGCTTAGAGTTTTCCCCGACAACTAGGTCTAGGATTAGATAAAGTCAGTGGTCACTCTTTCAACACAGTCAAAAACTAGTCTCGCATAGGAACTTCCAAATAGAGTCTTGCCTTCTCTTGGGCTTATACAATATGGAACAAAGAGAAAGGCATTATTCTCGGTGAAACTTTTCTCAGACTGTCACTGTAACGCCCCGGTTTTTGTTAGATTTATTTAATCGAGTCTGTCATACCCCAAATTTTGACCACTAAGATTTCCGATCATTGTGCAAATCATCATCACAATATGGATGTACCTTTATGCCTCATCAATCTCCTCAAGGAATTGTTGAGCATTCACCACAATCAAACTTAGGGTTTCAAGCCCTCTCAGAGTTTTTAGACAAAGGATCAATCTAGAATTGACATGATCTTCAACTTGTCTAACCTCTCAAACATCCACAATGGATCAAGAGAACTCCCACTACAAGGATTAAGCACAAGGTTGCTCCCTTCCAGGTGGATGAAGCTTCAAGATCGCCAGTGTCACCAAATTAGGGCTTTGGTCGACCAGGGCCTCCAGATGGAAATTTTCACCTGGGCATGAGCCAATGATTCAAAACATATCCTAATATACTCCATGGAACCTCATGGACCCAATCATAAAGTCAATTTGGCCTCAAGGGATGCATACATCAAAAATCAGGAATTAGGGTTTGTTGACCTAATTCACCCCTAAGTTGACTTTTGGGACAAATCATGAACCAAGACCTCAAGACATGATTTGAAGGTCTCTAATATACCATAGTGATCCATTGGGAATCATGGATTGGTCCAAGAAGCTTGAGCAACAAGTTTTAATTTCATCAGAACCACAATTAGGGTTTTGCGCGAAAAGTCAACTGTAGCTTTGACTTTTGACCAGGACATGCTCCCAAACCCTAAGACATGATTCAATACACCCTATAACACCCATGGAACATGTACATCAAGTTTGATTTAGGTCAAGGACATGATTTCCCAAAGGATCGCACAGTTTGGAATTCATCTGACAAAAAGTCAACTGTGCACAAAAGTCAACTTTGACTTTTTGAGATTTTTCCCAAAAATGGATTTTTAACCCTAAAATGATGTTAATGTATGATTTGAATCATCATTCATCAAGAAAAATCAAAAAAGTGGGATAACTTGTAAAAGGGGGTAACCATAAAAACTTAGAAAAATTTCTAAGTTATGAAATAAAGTGACAAAGTACCAACTTTGGAGGATCATAACTCCTAAACCACAAAGCCATTTTATCTCATCCAAAGCTTGATTTGTAGATCTCATCGCCCTCTACAAAAGCTTCATACTGACCTATGTCCAAATTCCTCATGGATTTTGAGTTATGGAGTGATCAAAATCAAGAAAAGTCACTTTGTTCCAACACTTAGTGAAAATTTCACTAATTCAGAATCTGCCTTACTTTTTTCCAAATGTAGGGGGATTTTTCACTTGGATCCAGAAGGTATCAAAACCAAATATGATCATACAGTTACTGTATCATATAAGAGCTTTCCAAAATGGCCAAGAACATCACCAAATTCAATTTGAGCTTTGAGATATGGTAGTGGCAAGATGCCTTGCTGAAATTTGCCAAGGCAAGGCAGATTTTTGCACTTTTGGTCGATTTGCCAAAACCAGCCAATTCCAAGCCTTTTCATCACTTTGGACACATCTGAGGATTGAATCTAAAGGGGACAATCACTGATCCAAGCCTCCAAAGTCATTGGAACAAGAAATAACATGCCAAACCTAGAATTGCCCAAAATAGGGACAAGACTCCAATTTTGGATTGGAGCATTCAATGAAAGCACCAAGGTGGCATGGACTGAGCTATTAGCAACTGAATTCATTCAAGACTTATCCAATACTAAAGGGACCAGCAACTTGTGCCCTAACCTCTAGTCAATGGCTAGAGGAGACTTGGATTTTCACTTGCCAACATTGGCCAACCCTACTCAGCAGTTGCCATTCACTATTCCTTGCAAAACAAACTTGCTCTACTATAAATAGAGCTCAATTGTGATCAGTTTAAGTACACTAAAGGCCTACAACACTTTCCTTTCTCAAAATCCACTTCTCACTCTCAAAAATGCCTTTCTTAGCAAGTCACTATCGGGTTTTTCAGTAGAGAGCAATTCCACTCAAACCAATCACACACATACCTCACATACATCATATGGGAGCTGATCAAACACTTAAACAACATCTAGAACACTGATTTCTCAGAATCACCAGTCAATTGCTCAAGGTTTTAACCAAGTTGCAGTTGAGATGCCATAAAGTAATCCAGCCAATTTCCATCAAGTCCAAGCATTCAAACACACTCCATAGGGTGTAAGGAAGCTGTTCAGATCATCAGAACTCATATGTAACACCTCCAACTCAGAAATCAATTTGTTCTTGTTGTCACGACCTAGAGGTAAGCCTAAACTTGGTCGACTCTCAATCTATGCATATTTCCTCGCACAATACTTTTGCCAAATGTTCATAATCATGCATGGAATGTTTCCCCTCAATTAATTGCTTTGTTTGAATCGTGTATCAAAAATCCCATCCTTCATGCAGAATTTAGGGTTCTTGAGGATTTGTCGTGATTTCTTGTTTTATGCTTAATTTAAATGCAATTAATTGTCATAAACATGATCATGAGGTGAAAACGAGCAGATTGATATGTGGATTGCATGATATAATCAAGTATTCAGTGAGATTGGAAAGAAAACGCAAATCTGGGCAAAACTGAAAAACGCGCGTGTTCTTTAGCTGTTCTTGGCGCCATTTCTCTCAAATTCAAATATTTGAATTTTGTGATTTTATTTAATTGATTCAAAAATTAATTTCTCTCTGAGTTTTAATGATTTTGAGTTGATTCTTTTTTTAATAATTCACAAAAATGTTAAAATATTTTATTTTCCCAAAAACTCCCAAAAATATTATTTATTTCATATAATTGATATTTTTGCAAAGAATTAATGTTTTAATTGTTTTTGACATTTAAAATATTTTTTCCTTATTGATTTTGTAAATTTTAATGATTTCTAATCATTTTGTAGGGCAAAACTTGATTTATGAAGCATTAATCCAAGATCACAATTTGTTTTCCATATGCTAAACAATTTTGATCATTTTAATTGAATATTTTATTCAATTAAAACACATTTTGAAAACAAATTAGGGTTTTTGATTAATTCAACCCTCATAAATCATTTTTAAAACACTTTGGGCCTCTAATAGAGTGTAAGACCCAAACCTTTTTGTAAAATAACCTTTCATGGGCCTCACTTATTGTATAAGTCCCTCCGGGTATTTTCAAAAACCTCGGCGCGATCGTCGTTTTGTACACAAATAACCTTGGGCCTACCCTCGAGTAGTAAGACCCATTCTTCTTTTTTAAACCTTTTGGGCCTCTTAAGAGAGTGTAAGACCCAAAACCCCCTTGTACAAACAATTTTGGGCCTCACTTATTGTATAAGTCCCTCTGTACAAGTAAACGGCGCGATCGCCGCCTTTTAAAAAATCAATTGGGCCTCTCCTCGAGCTATAAGACTCATTCAAAACTTTTGGGCCTCTAATAAAGTGTAAGACCCAATCCCCTTTTAACCAAAAACAACTTTGGGCCTCAGATATTGTATAAGCCCCTTTGGTTTAAAAGAAAATCTCGGCGCGATCGCCATTTTAAACGACAAATCATCTGGGTCTACCCTCGTGTTATAAGCCCCAATCTTTTTCTTTAAACCTTTTGGGCCTCTTGAGAGAGTGTAAGACCCATCCCTTTGTACAACAAACAATTTTTGGCCCTCAGTCACTTGTATAAGTCCCTCTGTACAAACTCAACAGTGCAATCATTCATAAAACCCTGGGCCTCCCCTTGAGCTGTAAGCCCCAAATCTTTCATTTGAAAGCAATTTCTCCTTTGATCTTGAATATACTGTTGTTTTCAATCTTTCTTTATTGAGCAACTAACCAAACAACATGGAAGCTCTACAACCGAGTAAGTGTTTATATGCTTTCATTTACCGCTTTCATATACATATAAACTGTATTGTGGGGCTGTTTCGCTGTAAGTCTTCTTTCATAAACTCATATCGACTGTGTAATAATAGTATAGATATTTAAAGTTTCCCCGACAATTACGTCTAGCACTAAGCCTTGTTGATCACTCTTAGGAATAGATGAAACTAGATCCCCATAGGATTACCAGACACTGTCTTCCCTCCTCTTGGGGTTAAACAATATGGAGATGTGAAAGGCAGATTCTTTTGAACCCTTTCTCAGACTGTCACTCATAGAAGTTGTCAAAGAAACTCTACTCCCCAGAGATGATCTCTTCTCCGTGAATTGCATCTCTTGAGTTTCTTCCACTTCTCGAACTTTCCTGGCTTGATCTATTCTTTGTGAATACCCTATCTTGAACTTCTCGGGGTTTGGGGACCCACAGGCTTTTTAAAAGCACCCTTAGGAATTGTCAAGAAGCTCTACTCCCCAGAGATGATCTCTTCTCCGTGAATTGCATCCCTTGAGTTTCTTCCAAATTCTCGAACTTTCCTGGCTTGATCTATTCTTTGTGAATAGCCTGTCTTGAATTTCTCGAGGTTTGGGGACCCACAGGCTTCCTAAAAGCATCCTCGCCTCCTCTTGGGCGTTGTACAAGGACCCTTCAGCTTCTTAGAAGTATTCACAGCCTCCTCTTAGGCTTCGTATAAATGATTCTTCCTCCGGGAATGATAGCCTCATCTTGGGCCTAGTACAAATTGTCCCTCAGCTTCTTAAAAGTTTCCAGCCTCCTCTTGGGCTTCGTACAAATTGTCCCGACGACCTCCTAGAGGTATAAGAACAGAAATCAGTCATCTTAATAGAACAGTCTTTCCAAGAGTCTACTACTGTTTCTCAAAGCATAGTACAAAAGATGAAACTCTATACTTGGATAGTCTAATTTCCTTGAGTCTCAAAGACATTCTCAAGCACCCTTCAAGATTAGGAAGGAACCCCGTAGACTCGAACAGTCTTAATACCCTTTGAATTTCCCATTTCCTCAAAGAAAAGGAAATATCCCTGATCCTCGAATCAAAATCCCCGAGTACAGTGTTACTCACATAAGAACTGATTTTCTCTTTGAGCCCGTATACTGGTCACTCAACTGAAATAGTACCCTCTTTCGCCTCCATCTCGGGCTTCGTACGAGATACAAAAAAAGGACTCTCTTTTTGAGTCGAACATCTTTCGCCTCCATCTCGGCTTCGTACGAGATACAAAAAGACTCTCTTGTTGAGTCAAAACTTCCTTTTGCCTCCATCTTAGGCTTTGTACAAGACACAAATCACTCCCTTGTTGAGTATAAAACTTTTAGCCTCCATCTCGGGCTTCGTACGAGATACCGTAAAAGACTCTCTTGTTGAGTCAACTCCCTTTTAGCCTCCTCTTAGGCTTTGTATAAGGAAAACCTTTTAGCCTCCTGTTAGGCTTTGTATAAGAAAACCACTGGTTGATCTAATCAACCTTTTAGCATCAAAGCTGTGCCTCGTTCACAGTACACAAACATCAACAACCCTTTTCCCTTCATCTAATCGCTGTAAGCGGCAAGCCTCTGGATCGTCTACATCCATGCCACTGTCCCTCTTTTAGCATGAGAAATTCCTAAGGAAAGATGGCATTGCTCTACACTGAGTTAAAGTCTTCTCCTTCAGGTTGGATATCCCCTATAAAGGAAATTATGGCATTGGCGGATTCGTACATCCCAGCTAAAGTAATTCTCCTTTATAAACAGTTGTAACAGACAAACCCCTCTTTAGAGATGACAAATTCTCCCTAAAGTCAAACCCTTTTAGCTTCACATCTTGAGCTTTGAACAAGATACAAACTACCTTTAGCTTCATATCTTGGGCTTTGAACAAGATATAGATCACCTTTAAGCTTCACGTCTTGGGCTTTGAACAAGACACCAAAACACCATTTCCTCCCATAGAATAGGAGGAACTACGATCGCTCTGATTTCCCTGTTTCAGAAAAACGGGAATACGTAGGTATAAGATTGAAAGAAAAATCTTAGCGAGCACACTCAACAAAAACCCAAAATCCTGTATATCAGTCAAAACATCCAAGTCCGTATTCCCCGCTAAAAGTTTAAATTCCCTGAAAATAACCTAAGAGAGGCCCCCCTACATTGATAGCATCCGTAACCTAACAGACCGCTGTTTAAACTCAGTATGTAAGCAGGGTTAATTGGAGACATCTATTTCCCTTCCTTAGTCAGCTCACAATAGGATAAAAAATGAATCGACCTGTAGTAACCCCTAAGGAGCGACAGTGCTTAAGAAACACGTCCAGTTTTGCTCGCTACAGAAAAAATGGCGCCCACCATGGGGCCGGTCTTTCTTTCTTTCTTTATTTCTTTCTTTTCTGGGATAGGACTTTTTGTTGACTTCACTAGGATCTTAGGTCAAAAACCTTTAAATTGGGAAGGTACCACAGAATGACGTCTCCGTTGGGGAGCCATTTTCTTTCCGGAACATAAAGATTCATAGCTTTTAAAAAGTCTAGGAGATTAGGACAAATATATATACTGCTTTTCCTAATTGATATCTGTGTTTATTTTTCTGCTAATAGGAATGCGTGTGATGCCGCATGTGGAGAGATTGAGTATACACTTAAGATAAGTGATGGCGACGAGGTCGACCATCAACCTCAGTGGAGGCTTCCCAATGCAACCCATTCCCTCTCACAGGAAATCGGTCGATTGTGATGTCTGAGAAGCTGAGGAGCCAACCCTTTTGTAGTGCGGAAACTATCGGAAATAGTTGTCACGCGATACTACCCTCATTTAAGGCTGATGATCTATTCTCGGTGAATAGCATTTACTCTAAGATTTCATACAGCTCGCTGGCAATCTGCTTGCTGTTTGTTATCCTGGGAGGAGCTGGTGATTTTGAGTACAGGTACAAAAATCACCCTAGTATAAACCTTTGGGGATGGGTAGAGCCTTGACTCCATGACAATGACCCTTTGACCCCGTGTTTTTTCTATGTTTTTGTGTGCTGCATTCATGCATTCATTTAAAAAACATTAAAACATTCAAAAAATTTCTCTTCTAGTCTCTCTGTTTTTTCAAAATAAACTAAGACTGTGATTGCAAATATCAGAGAAAAGGATTGCGCTAATGGATTTCGGTAGAAGGAGAACTCATAAGTACACCTTCAGGATTCCAAAAGTAGAGGATTTAAGAGGTTTGGCAAGGATGATCACAAACTAAGAGGCTTTCAGAGCCAAGTACGGAGGTTTGCTATCTCTACTAAGAGTCCATGTGATTGAGGGAATCATGGATGCGCTCGTTCAATTCTACGATCCGGTCTATCATTGTTTCACATTCCCGGATTACCAGCTAGCACCGACGCTAGAAGAATATTCTCATCTGATTGATCTACACGTTACCGATCAAGCTCCATTTTCTGGACTGGAAGAAATTCCAAAGAATCAGACCATTGCAAGAGCAATTCATTTGGACGAGTCTGAGGCCAGGACTCACATGACCACTAAGGGTGGCATACAAGGTTTTCCAGCTCAGTTCTTGACAAAGAAAGCCCTGTTCTTCGCCAGTATCAGGAACGTGACTTCTTTTGAAAACATCTTTGTTTTACTCACCTACGGGTTATTTCTGTTGCCCAACATTAATAACTTCGTCGATATCAACTCCATTAAGGTTTTTCTCATTGGAAACCCTGTGCCAACTTTGCTCGCAGATGCGTATCATTCTGTACACTTGGGAAATTTGTACAGTGGAGGGGAGATCACATGCTGCATACCTCTGCTTTATAAATGGTTTATCTCCCACTTGCCTAAGTCTGCTGCTTTTTGGGATCACTAGAGTGCCTTACGTTGGCCGCAGAAAATCATGCCCCTCACCAACTCTGACATAGATTGGTGTAATAAGATTTATGAAGGAATCAGGATCATTGACCGTTGTGGAAACTTCCCCAACGTACCCCTTATAGGAACTAAGGGAGGAATCAATTACCATCCAGTTCTTATTCGTCGTCAATTTGGATACCCGATGAGGCATGTCCCACGGAGTGCTCAGCTGGAAGGTCTTTTCTTCAAGGAAGGAGAAAATGACAGAGCACTAAAGATGGAAATAGTGCACGCTTGGAAACATGTTCATAAGAAAGGACGAGAGTCTCTAGGAAAACCGGACTGTGTCTCGGTGGAGCCTTATCTCCACTGGGTACAAACTAGAGCTCTCAAGCTAAGAATGCCTTATCCTCGTCACAGAGTTCTTCCACCGAGGGAGCCTGTCATGTACTTCATGACTGAGACTGAAAAGCTTCAGGTTACTCTCAACAAAGTTCAACGGGAGAAGAGGTCTTGGAAGAACAAGTACCGCATTCTCAACGTCGAGTGCATCAAAATACAGCAACTACTGAAAGAAAAAGGCGCTCTGATTGAAATTTTGGAGCAACATGCTGTAGAGAATCAAGATGACCAAAGGAATTTTCTCACTTATTTCACCTGGAAAAGGAATGACAACCCGACAACGGCCCAAGAACCCCGGTCAAAGAAAAGGAAAGTACCAGAGTCAGCACCCGATTTCTCTTCAGAGAGGACTCGGGACCCATTAGCTTAGGTTTCTGTTTTTGCACCTTGTAATCTACTGTATTTCCATTTCTATAATCCTTTGAATTCAATAAAAAAGGGGTTTCCCCACAGTTTGATATTTGCAATCTAATTATCGAATTTTATTTTGATTAAACCAAAAAACAATAAATATAATCATTGCATTCATCATTCTCACATCGCGTATTCTTCTTACCTACGAATCTCACATTTGTGTCTCGGTTCTAGAGTCGAACTGTCTCATTCGTACAATACTCGGGCCAATCGTCAGAAAAGGATGCATGATCTTGAGGAAGAGAACAGAGAGTTGAAAGAAGAGATCGACGCTCTGAGAGAGGATATGAGAAAGCTTCGTAACGACATGCAAGCCATGGCAGAAGCTTGGCTACAAAGGACTGTGATCTCAGAGATCACCTCAACACCCACAGTGGAGAAGTATGATCCTAGGTATCAAATGCCGAAAGATTGTCCTTGGGGCATGCCTATTAACTATATCCCGGAATGATATGTTCCGCCGATCACTGAAGATCAGGGAATCATAACAGAAGCCGTTGGGCCTGAAGGTTACAAACTTCGAGAAAACGAAGATGCCAGGGGCATACTGAAGACTCCTAAAGGTTACAAACTTCAAGAAATGCCAAGATTCACTTTCGTAGTCACGGTACCACCCCCTGTGGTGCACACTGTCCAGGAAGGACAGCTTCCACTAATACCTTCTGGTAAGAAGGAAACTATGTTCGATAGAATGGATGAATTCCAGGAACAGTTCCTGGAAATGCAGAAGGAACTGCAAGCCATCCGCGGTCAGGATTTATTTGGAAAGGACGCCGCAGACCTTTGTCTTGTCCCCAATGTGAAAGTTCCGCACAAATTCCAAGTGCCCGACTTTGAAAAATACAAGGGTAACTCTTGCCCTCAAAGTCACTTGGTGATGTACGCTCGGCGAATGTCGGCTCAGACGAAGAATCAGGACCTACTGATTCACTACTTTCAGGATAGTTTAACCGGTGCCGCACTCAAATAGTACATGGGTTTAAACCGTGCTACGATCAGCACTTTCAGAGATCTTGGCACTGCCTTCGTCCAACAATACAAATACAATTTGGACATGGCACCAGACAGAGATCAACTCATATCAATGTCACAAAAGGACAAGGAAACCTTTAAGGAGTACGCTCAGAGATGGCGTGAAATTGCCGCTCATATTTGTCCACCTCTCGAGGAAAAAGAGACGACAAAGATCTTCTTAAAGACCTTAAGCTCATTTTACTATGACAGAATGGTTGCCAGTGCGCCCAGTGATTTCACCGAGATGGTGGGCATGGGAGTTCGTCTTGAGGAAGCCGTCCGAGAAGGACGTTTGGTAAAAGACGCTGGATCATCGAGTAGTACAAAACGATACAGTAGTGCTCTCCCTAAGAAAAAAAGAGCAAGATATTAGGAATATCTCTCTCGGAAAGCAAAGGCGACGTTATCAACCGGTAGCAGCTGTAACTCCTGCTATCAGCCTTGCGCCTATTCCTACATATCAACTCAGGTTACGCAGAGCAAACCTAATCAGCAAAGGACACAACAGCCTCTTCAGCAGGCTCGTCCTCAATACAACAACAACCGTAAAACGCAGCCACCAGGGTTTGATCCTATTCCCATGTTGTATGCAAAACTATTTCCGTTACTACTGGCTAAGGGGAACATCCAGACTAAGTCTCCTCTTACAGTACCGGAAAATCTGCCTTTTTGGTTTAAGGTGGATCAGACATGCCCTTATCATCAAGGAGGTCCAGGGCATAACATAGAGAATTGTCTCAATTTCAAATCTGACGTGCAAAAGCTTGTTAGGAGCGGGCTCTTATCTTTCAAAGATACGAATCCCAATGTTATCACGAACCCGCTGCCTCAACATGAGAAAGCTGCAGTCAACCTGATTGAGAAAGAATTTAACAATGTCTATCAAATTCACAATGTTCTCTTGTTGAGGACCAATCTAGTCAAGATGCATTGTAGACAGAGTGGGTACGGCCATGTGCCACCTCATAATTATCATCAATGTAATATTTGCTCTAAAAGTAATCGAGGATGTTCTGTGGTGCAAGCAGCTCTACAGGAACAGTTGGATCTCGGAAGGATCCAAGAGCACCGAGTTCGTGGAGTTAACATGGTCTATACGAATTCCAACATCATTCAGAACCACGACATCCGTGCGATGAATGCCAACTTGGTGGCAATGCACTCAAGGCAAAGCCAGTATCATAATCTACCGCAGCACGATTATAGTTCTTGTCTGACTTGCTCGGTAAATGAACAGGGATGCTCTTTCATACAGGAGACCCTCCAGCGGCAGATGGATCTTGGATGGATCCAGGACTACCATGATAGGAATCCCTATTAGATCAGCATGGTTCAAATCTTTGATATTTGCTTAATGAATACCAACTTGGTAGAGCTGCATGCTGAGCAGGTCCGACTCGGATTCCTGGTATCACATAATTATCATAGCTGTAAAGCAGGTTACGAAAATAATCAGGGATGTGCCTTTGTCCAGGAAGCACTTCAGCACTTGTTAAATCATTGGTGGATGCCAATCTACATGGATGAAGATACTCAGCAAATTAGTATCAATAGCAGAAACTACACTCGGCATCAAAGTCAGGATGTCTGATCTGTGGAAGCTAACCTAGTGAGGTTACATTGAATTCAAAGCAGACGTGGCCAGGTGTCACCACACAATTATGAACGTTGTGGAGTCTGTTCGGAATGTAACCAAGGGTGCTACCTTGTGCGAGCAGCTCTCCAGGGGCAGGTGGATCGTGGAGAGATCCGCCCATATCTAGGTTTCGGACCCATCAATTGGTCGCCGAACTACCTTGCCAATCAAATTGAGAACGTTGTCGTCATCTCTGATCATCAGAGGACCAGGAATGTTTTTGCCATTACCCCTCTGCTTGACGAGTCAAGAATTCCCAACCCGGAACGGATCGAGATTACGTACGATGGTCAGAAAAACCAGAAGGTTCCCATAGTCATCTATCTGCCGGGACCACTACCGTATGAATCAACTAAGGCAATCCCTTACAAATACGGTGCAACGATAATTGAAAATGGAAAGTAAATTCCATTACCCTCCGTCGTGAATATTGCAGACATCAGTCGTGTAACACGGAGTGGTAGAATCTTCAACAGAGGAGTTGGAGAGTCCAACAAAGAAAAGGAACTTCAGACAGAAGCTCCCGATCCATCAGTCGGTCAATCCAGTAATCCCGGCCTTTCGAAGAACGATGATGAGATGCTGAAGATCATCCAAAGGAGTGAATATAACATTGTCGATCAACTGTTACAGACTCCCTCAAAGATCTCGGTATTATCATTGTTACTCAGTTCAGAAGCGCACAGGGAGGCTCTACAGAAAGTCTTGGAGCAAGCCTTTGTGGAACAGGATGTAACAATCAGACAGTTCGATAGTATTGTCTCTAACATCACTTCTTACAATAACTTGGAATTTAGTGATGAGGAATTACCTGAAGAGGGTCGCCGTCATAACATGGCGCTCAATATCACAGTCACCTGCCAGGACGATGCTTTAGCCAGCGTACTGGTAGACACAGGGTCATCCCTGAATGTTATGCCGAAGTCCATTTTGATGCAATTATCCTTCAAAGGACCTCTGATGAGAACCAGTGAGGTCGTCGTCAAAGCGTTCGACGGATCCAGAAAAATGGTTATCGGCGAAGTTGACCTTCCCATAACTATTGGTCCTCACACTTTCCAAGTCACCTTCCAGGTCATGGACATCCGGGAAACGTACAGTTGTTTATTAGTAAGACCTTGGATACATCAGGCTGGAGCGGTCACTTCAACCCTCCACCAAAAGCTAAAGTTCGTCCAGAACGGCCAACTCATCACAGTCTGTGGGGAACAGGCCTTGCTCATTAGCAATTTATCGTCATCCACTTATGTGGAACCAGAAGGGATAATTGGAACCCAGTTCCAAGCACTTTCTCTACACAAGGATGATCAATCCGGAGGAGGAACTTCGATTTCCTCATACAAAGATGCTATCAAAGCGGTCGAGAGTACCGATACAACAGGATGGGGACAGCTTGTCATTCCTACTAGCAATACAACAAAGAAGGGTCTTGGTTTTTCTGCAACCTGTACCCGGACTACTGCTAACGATGAATGTCTTCATCCCATTCAGAACTTCTTCCACAGTGGAGGTTTCCTTCACCCAGTGCCTCAAGAAGTGCATACCATCAATAAAGATGATTCCTCTGACATGGAATAAGAATGGGAGTCCTATCTTAACGAGGACGGTTATATGTCTCAGGATGAAACACAGACTCCGTTTTGCTTTCCTGCACAGAGTTCAAGATTTATACCACGGTCAGATGTCGAAATGATACACGGAGGTTGTGATCCGGAAGGATGTCGTGCTCTGCCAAATTCATTAGAGGAGGACACTCTGATGAAAGACAACTTTGACCACAATTACTATGGCCCGATGGACGGTCTGCCAATGTGGCAGCCTTACCCAGGAAACTTGGGGCCAGAAAGTCAGTCGAGTAATGAAACTCAGCTGAGCATCATTGAACAGAATACCTGTGTCCCCACCATGTCATGGGATCAACACTCAGGTCATTCAGAAATTACTCAACATGACGATGAATTCACAACGTTTGTAGGACTAGAGTTCATCAACTATGCTTTTCCCGAGGTCAACGTCATCAAGAGGGATGACCCCTCTAGTTCCAAAGAAGTGTGGGACATCTTGGGACAACCGAGTGGAAAATACAACTATATGGTCAAGTACACCGCTCTCGAAAGCTCTCGTATCAGGCTCGAAGATATCCAGCCAACTGGATGGGGAGATACAGCTGAGAGCACAAATGCTATGCAAAATACAACAGAGGAATTCTCCTACGACAATTCTGCCTGGGAGATAGATTCCAATGATCCTGCTCCACCAGAAATCAACGTCATTTCTGAAGACAAATAAGGAAGGTGCCAGACTTTGTGATTCACTGAGGAGTTCGCCGCCAATGGGTTGCTGTCGATGTTCCGAAGATTGTTCATAAGTCAAAGTGATTGCCATCATTAACCTTTCACCCTGCCCAGGTGAAACGGATGTTTTGATAGGGCTCGCTTCCTGTAAATTTTCCCTCTTCGCTTTACCCAAAGAGACAGAGTTTTGTTTTATAGGGCTGTAGTTTCAAGAGTCGACTTGTTCATTAATAAAATAACGTCGTTCTGTAATTTCCGCATTTATTGTTGTTTTCTCTTTTTGCTTTTCTCAGAAAATGGTAATCCTAAAAAACAATTCAAATAGAAACAAGCAGTAATATAAAAAATACACTGCACACACTTTTGCATTCTCTCTATCTCTTCTAAACACGAATCATCACGTCCTGCAGATTGCTTGTTTTAAACCCTGTTGAAATATACGATCCGATGCCTTATCCCAACTTTGAGTTCCCAGTATTTGGGGCTGAAGAAGAAGTTGACAACGAAATTCCAGAAGAGATCTCCCGATTACTCAGACAAGAGAAAAAGTCCATTGAACCTAACAAAGAACCGTTGGAAACGGTAAACTTGGGTTCAGAAAAAGAGAGAAAAGAAATCAGGATTAGGGCACTGCTCAGTCCAACTTCCAAAGAGAGTTTGATAAAGCTTCTCAAAGAATTCCCCGATGTATTCGCTTGGTCCTATCAGGATATGCCAGGGTTGGATACCAGCAGCGTGGAACATCACTTACTGTTAAGGTCGGAATGTCCGCCAGTAAAGCAGAGGTTGAGACGCACTCACCCAGACATGGCCATCAAAATCAAAGAGGAGGTACAGAAACAGATTGACGTGGGTTTCCTCGCTACGTCAGAATATCCCCAATGGTTAGCCAATATCGTACCCGTTCCGAAAAAGGACGGAAAAGTCAGAATGTGTGTCGACTACAGGGATCTAAATAAAGCTAGTCCAAAGGACGACTTTCCTTTACCACATATTGACATGCTGGTTGACAGTACAACAATGTTCAAAGTTTTCTCCTTCATGGATGGATTCTTGGGCTATAACCAGATCAAAATGGCGCCGAAAGACATGGATAAAACTTCATTCATCACCCCTTGGGGTACCTTTTGTTACAAGGTAATGTCGTTCGGTTTGAAGAATGTCGGGGCAACCTATTAACGGGCCATTACTACTCTGTTTTATGACATGATACACAAAGAAATCGAGGTATATGTCGATGATATGATTGCAAAATCTAAGACAGAAGAAGAGCATGTGACCCACCTGTCAAAACTATTCGAGCGGTTGAGAAAGTACAAACTCCGCTTGAATCCCAACAAGTGCACCTTCGGTGTCCGTTCAGGGAAACTCTTAGGGTTCATCGTCAGCCAAAAAGGAATTAAGGTTGATCCTGACAAGGTCAAGGCCATTCAAGAAATGCCTGCTCCGAAAACTAAAAAACAAGTCAGAGGATTCCTGGGACGTTTGAACTACATCTCCAGATTTGTATCCCTCATGACCGCCACGTGTGCGCCGATTTTCAAATTACTCAAAAAGAACCAGGACTGCGTTTGGACAGAAGATTGCCAAACCGCCTTCGACAGTATTAAGGAATATCTGTTGAATCCTCCGATTCTATCACCTTCAGTGGAAGGAAGACCACTAATCATCTACCTCACAGTCTTGGAAGACTCAATGGGATGTGTACTTGGCCAACAAGACAAAACAAAATGAAAAGAGACTGCCATCTACTATCTAAGCAAGAAGTTCACCGACTGTGAAACTCGGTACACAATGCTCGAGAAAACTTGTTGTGCTTTGGCTTGGGCAGCCAAACGTCTTCGACAGTACATGATTCATCACACTACTTGGTTAGTCTCCAAGATGGACCCAATCAAGTATGTATTTGAAAAACCTTCTCTCACGGGAAGGATTGCCCGTTGGCAGATGTTGCTATCAGAATATGACATAGATTGGCTTGATTGAGCCCAAGGCTTCAAACAGACATCGGTTCATTTTGGTCGCCATTGATTACTTCACCAAGTGGGTCGAAGTAGCGTCATACGCCAATGTAACCCGACAAGTGGTGGTCCGATTTATCAAAAACAATACCATCTGCCATTATGGTGTTCCAAGCCAGATCATTACTGATAATGGATCTAACTTGAACAATAAGATGATGAAAGAGTTGTGCGCAGAGTTCAAGATCGAACACCATAACTCATCTCCCTACCAGCCCAAGATGAACGGAGCGGTAGAAGCGGCTAACAAGCACATCAAGAGGATTGTTCAGAAGATGGTTGTAACATACAAAGATTGGCACGAGATGTTGCGCTTTGCACTTCACGGTTATTGCACGTCTGTCCGCACTTCAACAGGGGCTACCCCTTTCTCTCTGGTATATAGCATGGAAGCAGTGCTTCCCATAGAAGTAGAGATCCCATCAATCCAGGTATTGATGGAAGCTAAGCTAGCAGAAGCTGAATGGTGTCAAAGTCGACACGACGAATTAAATTTGATCGAAGAAAAGCGAATTACGGCACTATGCCATGGTCAGTTGTATCAGCAAAGAATGAAGAGGGCGTTTGACAAAAAGGTCCGACCTCGCGTCTTCAGGAAAGGAAACCTTGTGCTCAAGAAGATACAATCATTTCTCACTGATTCTCGGGGCATATGGACTCCGAACTATGACGGCCCCTATGTGGTCAAGAAAGCTTTCTCAGGCGGCGCCTTGAGACTCGCAACCATGGACGGAGAGGAATTTTCCTACCCCACAAACGTTGATGTAGTCAAGAAATACTTCGCCTAACCTAAAAAAAAACGTCTCTGTGGATTGAAAACCCGAAAGGGAGGTCCAGGCAAAAGTTAGAGACAAAATAAAAAAAAATCATCCCGGTGGATTGGAAACATCACAGTACAATCCAGGCAAAAGTTAGGGATAATGGCAAGTAACTATGTTCAATAGAGGCAAGTCCCTCAGCAGCAGTTACACCATTCATCGGAGGAAAACTCCAGTCAAGGTCATCTTCGACAAGAAGCTCAGGATGTCCCGAATTCAAAGTTGGTAGAAGGATAGTGGTCGTTATGTTTCAACGTAGACCTTTTCCCTGTAAATTACCATTTTCTAAACTTTGTAAATACTCTTTGGAATCATGTGTTTGGCTGATCTCCATCTTATCAATAAAATTTGAGCCCTTGTGCTTTTGTTTGTAATTCTCATTTGTTTTAGCTTTACAGAACGACATTTTAATATGATCAACGATTCTTGAAATAAAATAAAAATGAATTTACTTGTAAAACTTTTTCTGCTTTAAAATAAAGATGGCAATTTCTTTTGACTGTTAAACATCAAAAGAACATCAATCGCTTCTCCAGAAGTAAGCAAACTTCAAAGTGCAGAATCAAAGTACTCCTTCTAACCCAGTACGCCTGAATGAAGGGATCAACTGTGTCAGAGACCTTGTTTCGTCTGACACGCCTCGGCCGAGTTCTTATCTCCTAAGCCCGACCAACATAGTTCCCCGCGAGGACTACTTCTCCTAAGCAAGGTAGAATTGCTACTTTTGGACCAACGGTACTTCTTCGCCCCGCGATGGCCGAGTATCCAGTCATGTTCATCTTTTAGTTTGTATGTCGCGTCAGTTTTGTCAGCCTATACATACGTACATCATGCATTATTGATTTGTATTCGCATTTATATTGCATCACTATCACTCTAGTCGGTCTTGTCCCCTAGTGACAAAAAGTCCTCTCAATCGAGTTGTCAAGTTTTTTCCTCGTCAGGAAGTGTTTCGTCTGAACAATCTCTCTCCTCCATTTTATTTCTGGAATAAAGTTGGCTCCTCGACCACTTTGATAACTTGAACCTCTGAAAGACCAGAGAACCTTCAACCGATGTCACTCTTCGCCATTGAAGATGATATTTTCGCTTTCCCGGATTAAGGAAAATCCCGAGAGAAAGCCTCCTAATCAGAGATTCGGTGGTACAGCCGTTTTTTCTCTAGAAAAAAAAACCGCTAATGAAAAGGTCATCAGCACCTCAAAATTGGATCACATCATATGGCGTTTCTCCAGGAAGATCCCGAGAAAAGTATGATGTAATATTCCCAAGCAGAAAGCAGTCTCTCAAGAGACTCGTTTTGCCCAGTAGAGTCGGCAAATGGCGTCTCTAAATGGAGAAGTTTGTACACCTCTGCAGTTCAGACGATTGGGTTCCCTAGCAACTTTGACATCAAAACTTTTTCTATCAAATGGCATATCTCCAGGAAAATTCGGCGAGAAGTTTGAGGAAAACCGCTACGTATAGCGTCCCTTGTCAATAAAGTTTATTGACAAAAGACACTAAGACCAGTTCCTTGGTAGGAAACCAGGATCGAGGGGGAGTTTAAATCAAGAAACTGAGACCAGTTCCTTGGTAGGAAACCAGGATCGAGGGGAAGTTTATTTCAGAAACTTAGACCAGTTCTTTGGTAGGAAACCAGGATCGAGGGGAAGTTTATTTCAGAAACTTAGACCAGTTCCTTGGTGGGAAACCAGGATCGAGGGGAAGTTCGTATCAGAAACTAAGACCAGTTCCTTGGTAGGAAACCAGGATCGAAGGGAAGTTTATTTTAGAAACTGAGACCAGTTCCTTGGTAGAAGACCAGGATCGAGGGGAAGTTTACCTTTTCTAAGCATCATTGCTTAGCGAAAGAAGATGAATGCGTGAATTACGATTCATAGATGCCGTCGAAATTTCGAATATTCCGATATTTAATCCTCTTGCACCCCGAATGCCCGAATACCTTCGCCATTCACACCTTCGTGTCCAAGAAGATTAAATAGGGGCATCTGTCATACCCCAAATTTTGACCACTAAGATTTCCCATCATTGTGCAAATCATCATCACAATATGGATGTACCTTTATGCCTCATCAATCTCCTCAAGGAATTGTTGAGCATTCACCACAATCAAACTTAGGGTTTCAAGCCCTCTCAGAGTTTTTAGACAAATTATCAATCAAGAATTAACATGATCTTCAACTTGTCTAACCTCTCAAACATCCACAATGGATCAAGAGGACTCCCACTTCAAGGATTAAGCACAAGGTTGCTCCATTCCAGGTGGATCAAGCTTCAAGATCGCCAATGTCACTAAATTAGGGCTTTGGTCGACCAGGGCCTCCAGATGGAAATTTTCATCTGGGCCTGAGCCAATGATTCAAAACATATCCTAATATACTCCATGGAACCTCATAGACCCAATCATCAAGTCAATTTGGCCTCAAGGGATGCATACATCAAAAATCAGGAATTAGGGTTTCTTAACCTAATTCACCCCTAAGTTGACTTTTGGGACAAATCATGAACCAAGACCTCAAGACATGATTTGAGGGTCTCTTATATACCATATTGATCCATTTAGAACAATGGATTGGTCCAAGAAGCTTGAGCAACAAGTTTCAATTTCATCTGAACCACAGTTAGGGTTTTGCGAGAAAAGTCAACTGTAGCTTTGACTTTTGACCAGGACATGCTCCCAAACCCTAAGACATGATTCAATACACCCTATAACACCCACGGAACATGTCCATCAAGTTTGATTTAGGTCAAGGACATGATTTCCCAATGGATCGCACAATTTGGAATTCATCTGACAAAAAGTCAACTGTGCACAAAAGTCAACTTTGACTTTTTGAGATTTTTCACAACAATGGACTTTTAACCCTAAGATGATGTTAATGTATGATTTGAATCATCATTCATCAAGAAAAATCAAAGAAAGTGGGATAACTTGTAAAAGGGGTAACCATAAAAACTTAGAAAATTTTCTAAGTTATGAAATAAAGTGACAAAGGTACCAACTTTGGAGGATCATAACTACTAAACCACAAAGCCATTTTATCCCATCCAAATCTTGATTTGTAGATCTCATTTCCCTCTACAAAAGCTTCATACTGACCTATGTCCAAATTCCTCATGGATTTTGAGTTATGGAGTGATCAAAATCAAGAAAAGTCACTTTGTTCCAACACTTAGTGAAAATTTCACTAAGTCAGAATCTGCCTTACTTTTTTCCAAATGTAGGGGGATTTTTCACTTGGATCCAAAAGGTATCAAAACCAAATATGATCAGACAGTTGTTGTATCATATAAGGGCTTTCCAAAAAGGCCAAGAACATCACCAAATTCAATTTGAGCTTTGAGATATGGTAGTGGCAAGATGCCTTGCTGAAATCTGCCAAGGCAAGGCAGATTTTTGCACTTTTGGTCGATTTGCCTAAATCAGCCAATTCCAAGCCTTGTCATCACTTTGGAAACATATGAGGATTGAATCTAAAGGGGACAATCACTGAGGCAAGCTCCAAAGTCCTTGGAACAAGAAATAGCATGCCAAACCTAGAATTGCCCAAAATAGGGACAAGACTCCAATTTTGGATTGGAGCATTCAATGAAAGTACCAAGTTGGCATGGACTGAGCTATTAGCAACTGAATTCAGTCAAGACTTATCCAAGACCAAGGGGACCAGCAGCCTGTGCCCTAACCTCTAGTCAATGGCTAGAGGAGACTTGGATTTTCATTTGCCAAAATTGGCCAACCCTACTCAGCAGTTGCCATTCACTATTCCTTACAAAATAAACTTGCTCTACTATAAATAGAGCTCAATTGTGATAAGTTTAAGTACACCAAAGGCCTACAACACTTGCCTTTCTCAAAATCCACTTCTCACTCTCAAAAATGCCTTTCTTAGCAAGTCACTATCGGGTTTTTCAGTAGAGAGCAATTTCACTCAAACCAATCACACACACACACCTCACATACATCATATGGGAGCTGATCAAACACTTAAACAACATCTGGAACACTGATTTCTCAGAATCACCAGTCAATTGCTCAAGGTTTTAACCAAGTTGCAGTTGAGATGCCATGAAGTGATCCAACCAATTTCCATCAATTCCAAGCATTCAAACACACTCCATAGGGTGTAAGGAAGTTGTTCAGATCATCACAACTCATCTGTAACACCTCTAACTCAGAAACCAATTTGCTCTTGCTGTCACGACCTAGAGGTAAGCCTAAACTTGGTCATCTCTCAATCTATGCATATTTCCTCGCACAATACTTTTGCCAAATGTTCATAATCATGCATGTAACATTTCCTCTCAATTAATTGCTTTGTTTGAATCGTGTATCAAAAATCCCAGCCTTCATGCAAAATTTAGGGTTCTTGAGGATTTGTCGTGATTTCTTGTTTTATGCTTAATTTAAATGCAATTAATTGTCATAAACATGATCGTGAGGTGAAAACGAGCAGATTGATATGTGGATTGCATGATATAATCAAGTATTCAGTGAGATTGGATAGAAAACGCAAATCTGGGTAAAACTGAAAAACGCGCGTGTTCTTCAGCTGTTCTTGGCGCCATTTCTCTCAAATTCAAATATTTGAATTTTGTGATTTTATTTAATTGATTCAAAAATTAATTTCTCTCTGAGTTTTAATGATTTTGAGTTGATTCTTTTTTTAATAATTCACAAAAATGTTAAAATATTTTATTTTCCCAAAAAATCCCAAAAATATTATTTATTTCATATAATTGATATTTTTTCAAAGAATTAATGTTTTAATTGTTTTTGACATTTAAAATATTTTTTCCTTATTGATTTTGTAAATTTTAATGATTTCTAATCATTTTGTAGGGCAAAACTTGATTTATGAAGCATTAATCCAAGATCACAATTTGTTTTCCACATGTTAAACAATTTTGTTCATTTTAATTGAATATTTTATTCAATTAAAACACATTTTTAAAACAAATTAGGGTTTTTGATTAATTCAACCCTCATAAATCATTTTCAAAACACTTTGGGCCTCTAATAGAGTGTAAGACCCAAGCCTTTTTGTAAAATAACCTTTCATGGGCCTCACTTATTGTATAAGTCCCTCCGGGTATTTTCAAAAACCTCGGCGCGATCGTCGCTTTGTACACAAATAACCTTGGGCCTACCCTCAAGTAGTAAGACCCATTCTTCTTTTTTAAACCTTTTGGGCCTCTTGAGAGAGTGTAAGACCCAAAACCCCCTTGTACAAAAACTTTTGGGCCTCACTTATTGTATAAGTCCCTCTGTACAAGTAAACGGCGCGATCGTCGCCTTTTAAAAAATCAATTGGGCCTCTCCTCGAGCTATAAGACCCATTCAAAATTTTTGGGCCTCTAATAGAGTGTAAGACCCAATCCCCTTTTAACCAAAAACAACTTTGGGCCTCAGATATTATATAAGCCCCTTTGCGTTAAAAGAAAATCTCGGCGCGATCGCCATTTTAAACGACAAATCATCTGCGCCTACCCTCGTGTTATAAGCCCCACTCTTTTTCTTTAAACCTTTTGGGCCTCTTGAGAGAGTGTAAGACCCATCTCTTTGTACAGCAAACAATTTTTGGGCCTCAGTCACTTGTATAAGTCCCTCTATACAAACTCAATAGTGCAATCACTGATAAAACCCTGGGCCTCCCCTTGAGCTGTAAGCCCCAAATATTTCATTTCAAAGCACTTTCTCCTTTGATCTTGAATATACTGTTGTTTTCAATCTTTCTTTGTTGTACAACTAACCAAATAGCATGGAAGCTCTACAACCGAGTAAGTGTTTATATGCTTTCATTTACCGCTTTCATATACATATAAACTATATTGTGGGGCTGTTTCGCTGTAAGTCTTCTTTCATAAACTCATATCGACTGTGTAATAATAGTATAGATATTTAGAGTTTCCCCAGCAACTACGTCTAGCACTAAGCCTTGTTGATCACTCTTAGAAATGGACGAAACTAGATCCCCATAGGATTACCAGACACAGTCTTCCCTCCTCTTAGGGTTAAACAATATGGAGATGTGAAAGGCAAATTCTTTTGAATCCTTTCTCAGACTGTCACTCGTAGAAGTTGTCAAAGAAACTCTACTCCCAAGAGATGATCTCTTCTCTGTGAATTGCATCTCTTGAGTTTCTTCCAAATTCTCGAACTTTCCTGGCTTGATCTATTCTTTGTGAATAGCCTGTCTTGAACTTCTCGGGGTTTGCGGACCCACAGGCTTCTTAAAAGCACCCTTAGGAATTGTCAAGAAACTCTACTCCCCAGAGATGATCTCTTCTCCATGAATTGCATCCCTTGAGTTTCTTCCAAATTCTTGAACTTTCCTGGCTTGACCTATTCTTTGTGAATAGCCTGTCTTGAATTTCTCGGGGTTTGGGGACCCACAGGCTTCCTAAAAGCATCCTCACCTCCTCTTGGGCGTTGTACAAGGACCCTTTGGCTTCTTAGAAGTATTCACAGCCTCCTCTTAGGCTTCGTATAAATGATTCTTCCTCCGGGAATGATAGCCTCCTCTTGGTCTTAGTACAAATTGTCCCTCGGCTTCTTAAAAGTTTCCAGCCTCCTCTTGGGCTTCGTACAAATTGTCCCGACGACCTCCTAGAGGTATAGGAACAGAAATCAGTCATCTTAATAGAACAGTGTTTCCAAGAGTCTACTACTGTTTCTTAAAGCATAGTACAAAAGATGAAACTTTAGACTTGGACAGTCTAATTTCCTTGAGTCTCAAAGACATTCTCAAGCACCCTTCAAGAACAGGAAGGAACCCCGTAGACTCGGACAGTCTCAATACCCTTTGGATTTCCCATTCCCTCAAAGAAAAGGAAATATCCCTGATCCTCGAATCAAAATCCTTGAGTACAGTGTTACTCACATAAGAACTGATTTTCTCTTTGAGCCCATATACTGGTCACTTAACTGAAACAGTACCCTCTTTTGCCTCCATCTCGGGCTTCGTACGAGATACAAAAAAAGGACTCTCTTGTTGAGTCGAACATCTTTCACCTCCATCTCGGGCTCCATACGAGATACAAAAAGACTCTCTTGTTGAGTCAAAACTTCCTTTTGCCTCCATCTTGGGCTTTGTACAAGACACAAATCACTCCCTTGTTTAGTATAAAACTTTTAGCCTCCATCTCGGGCTTCGTACGAGATACCATAAAAGACTCTCTTGTTGAGTCAACTCCTTTTTAGCCTCCTCTTAGGCTTTGTATAAGGAAAACCTTTTAGCCTCCTCTTAGGCTTTATATAAGAAAACCACTAGTTGATCAAATCAACCTTTTAGCATCAAAGTTGTGCCTCGTTCACAGTACACAAACATCAACAACTCTTTTCCCTTCACCTAATCGCTGTAAGCGGCAAGCCTCTGGATCATCTATATCCATGCCACTGCCCCTCTTTTAGCATGAGAAATTCCTAAGGAAAGATGGCATTGCTCTACACTGAGTTAAAGTCTTCTCCTTCAGGTTGGAAATCCCCTATAAAGGAAATTATGGCATTGCCGGTTTTGTACATCCCGGCTAAAGTAATTCTCCTTTATGAACAGTTGTGACAGACAAACCCCTCTTTAGAGATGACAAATTCTTTCTAAAGTCAAACCCTTTTAGCTTCACATCTTAAGCTTTGAACAAGATACAAACTACCTTTAGCTTCACATCTTGGGCTTTGAACAAGATATAGATCACCTTTAAGCTTCACGTCTTGGGCTTTGAACAAGACACCAAAACACCATTTCCTCCCGTAGAATAAGAGGAACTACGATCGCTCTGATTTCCCTGTTTCGGAAAAATGGGAATACGTAGGCATAAGATTGAAAGAAAAATCTTAGCGAGCACACTCAACAAAAACCCAAAATCCCGTATATCAGTCAAAACATCCTAGTCCGTATTCCCCGCTAAAAGTTTAAATTCCCTGAAAATAACCTAAGAGAGGCCCCCCCACATTGATAGCATCTGTAACCTAACAGATCACTGTTTCAACTCAGTATGCAAGCAGGGTTAATTGGAGACATCTATTTCCCTTCCTTAGTCAGCTCACAATAGGATAAAAAATGAATCGACCTGTAGTAACCCCCATGGAGCGACAGTGCTTAAGAAACACGTCCAGTTTCACTCGCTACAAAGTCGATTTAATTATCTTTCGTTTTTATATTGTTTTATTCTTGGTTTTTATTTGGTAAATGTGTTATGTTTATCGTTAATATGTTTTATCGCGTTTTGGGAACGTTGCGAGAAAATTGAGTGTAGGGGTATTTTGGTCTTTTTGACTTGGTTAGATATTATGTTTTTCATAAAATGGACATAGAGAGAAAAATAGAAAGAAAAGAAGAGAAGAAAGAAAGGAAGATAAGGGAAAAGAAGAGGAAACTTGGGATAGAAGAAATCATCCGTTCAAGCGCGATTAATCGGGTAAGGGTGACAAGTTTCGATTATATCTTGCTTGTGTATGTATATGTGTTGTTTGTTGTAATTGTTTTGGTTGTTTCACAACTTTTTCTCATTGATAATTTGTGATCAATTAAATAGAAATCGATGTTTTCACGGGTGAAACTCGATATAAACTACGTAGAATACTTGTTGATTATGTTTGAACATGTTTTGGTTGATATATTGTGATTTGGAAGTGTTTGGGTGGAAGAAATGATGAAATTTGGTCCCATATGACCTATATTGACGCTGTTGTGAATTTTTGGGTTCGCAGGTTCGCTTTGCGAACCCCAGCGAAGGGGAAAGCGAAGGTTCGCCCAGAAGTTCGCATTACGAACTTTATGCTATTTTTTCTCTGCCACAATTCGCTGGGGGTTCGCATTGCGAATAGGAGAGCGAACGTGACAAATTTTCCATTTTGTTTTCTTCATAACTTTTGATCCGTAACTCGGATTGAGGCACGGTCGGATGCGTTGGAAATCTATTTCAATGCTCTTTATGATAGTGGAATAGGAACATATGTTTATGCCATGGATTGATATGGTAGAGTTAAATATTGTGATGAATGTGATAAGTGTAGTTTATGTTTCCACCAAAATTCATGGATCGGGAATCCGATTGATATGGGACTTGAAGCCTTGGAAAGAGAATTCAGCATGCTAGTAAATGGTTAGGTGATACCATGTGTTAACTAAGAATATTTGGTAGAGGATGATTAGTGGTTTTTAGGTTTTGTTATGTTTGTTGGTGTTCGATGCGATATGCTATCGTCATATAAATGTGGGGGTTTTGTGTTATTTATATGATGCTGATGCATGTGATAATGATGTTGTTGTGTGGTAAAATACATTGTTTGATTGAATATCAATGTATGTTGTTATGATGTTTTGTGGGTTATGATGAAATTCATTGTTTGAATTGATTTCCAATGCATGAATAATGACGATGAGATAATCCATATTGTTGATTTGTGAAGATGCATTTGATTGTCATGAGTCATTGTATGCCAAGCATCATGATATGCATTCTTGTGATGTCGTGTACCCTAGTGGGTGTGAGCGACGAAACGATTCCCGAGGGAATCTGCTGTAACGGTCGTGTGCCTTATACAAAGAAGACCTAAAGCGACGTTATAGACGATCGTGGGCCTTATACAAAGAGGACCTAAAGCGATCGGATCGTGTGCCTTATACAAAGAGGACCTAAAGCGATCCATAAACGTCGTGTGCCTTATACAAAGAGGACCTAAAGCGACGGGGAACATCGTTTGCCCGACGGGGAGTTACACTAAGTAACAAGCGATGATTCCAATAATTCCTTAGTGAATTAATGATGAGAATGATGGATGGAACGGTACCCGCATTGCATTTACATATAGTCGTTGTGTCGGTCTCTTTGCATTTGCATAAATCATGAATGGATTGATTATGTGTGGAAGAATCATGAATGGCTTGATTATGTGTGGAAAATTTTGAATTGATCGATTATGTGTTGAGCTCGTGATAGCATTGGTGAATTGATATGCATTTATGATAAATGTATTGGTTATGGATGATATGTTTTATGTATATACACATGCTATGTTTTGTGGAGATGTGTAACACCTCAAAATTTGCCCTCTTAATTTTAACAATAACTGGCTTATGTTCACATTTCATCTTCATTAGGTCATACTCATATTCATACATTTGCATGGGCTCCTAGGGCGTGGGATCAAGGTATCATGTGCAGGCTCAGGATTCTCTCCTGTTGTGAGACTCTCATCTTCATTCAGGGTTGAATTCTTACCAAATTTATCTTCTTCAAGTTTCTCAAGAGTATCAGTGGTGGTCAGGGTTTCACAGTAGAGACATTTTAGGTATTCATGGAAGAGGTTAAGTCGTGGGCTCATACTGGGGTTAAAATATTGTTGTTCTCTCCATTGCTTATTGTTTGTTGCCTAAAATACGGGTTTATGTGAATTTGAAAATGGCACTGGAGGTCCATCAAGAAAGTGAATTTGATTTGGGTTTGAAATTTGATTTGAGGACATTCAAAAGGATCAACATTCTTAAGGAGCACGTTAGGATTGCTCATGTGGATTACAAGCCCATTCCCTCTAACCATAAACTACTTTTCTAATAATATCCAAATTACTAAACCAATTCCACTCAATATCCACATACAATCCATTTTACCATTTTCAAAAAATTCATAAACCATTTTTTAGCCCATATTAAAAAAAAAAAATCTTAATCATTTGTCCACTTTGCTTATGCAACCAATGTCTCTACCAAAAACCTTCATCGACAAGCTGAAGTAGATGACCCTATAATTTTGTACAGCGACCAAAACTTTTGCTTTAACCCGACCTTAACTATCAACGGAGCCAAAGACCAATGCGTAAATCCTGAAGGCTTTTCCAGTTTTATTAGCTTTGTCGTGGATCATATGGTGATGTATGGTTAACTTTTCATTGGAATTGTAATGTAGAGAAAGGGTCTGTTGTGTATTTTAGTGGACTGAGGGAAGAATATTTTGGCAAAACTATCTCTAAGCAGTGTCAAGGAACTTCCATAGACACATTGGTAATTATTTATGTCGTGGTGATGTTTATCCTCAATCACAACAGCATAGCGAGTAAATGTGTTGAAATAATGTATTTGGTCAGCATTGTACATCCAACGGACAACAATTCATGACAGAAAATCAGCTACAATAGGTATAGCAGCAGGAATAATAGTACAATACAAAAACAAGTCCATAGCAGATGGAAGAATATACAGGAAAAATAATCCATCGCCAAACAATCCCAAACAGAGTTCAGTTAAATTTTTTTTACAACAAGTTTCTAACGGGGAACTACAAAAACAATTCAGAATCCATCTTCTCGAACCCGTGAATAACCAAATCCTAACTCTAACAATGACTAACCGCAACCTCTAACAGAACCTAGCAGATCTAACAAAAACCTAACTAACTTCTAACTGGGGATTCTCTAACCTCCAACGGAAATTCTCCCATAACTCCAACGATTCCTAACCACAATTTCTTTCCTGGATTTTTTCTCTCCAATTTGCATTCTTCTTCACGTTACCTTCTTCATACCAATCACCATCCTCAATCTTCAACCTCTAGTCTCTCTCCATCTTCACCAATACACTCTAATAGAAAACCAGAGAAAAATTCACTGACCTATCTTCAAACAAAACTCCTAACTGATTTTTATTTCAACAGAAAACCACAGAAAATCTTCTCTCAACTCTAGAATCATCTTCAATATTCAATCCCCTATGCATCATCTTCAATTCGTCTTCTTCGATTTTCTGCAAAAACATTATCTGCGATCTTGAAAGAAATTTAAAGAACTTGCAGACATCAACCGGAATCCACAACACCGACGATGCACCTTCATTCCCTGCAACAACAGTCGAGAAGAACAAACGACGAGAACACAATAGACAGCATTCAGTAATGACTCCACAAGATTCACGTACGCGAAGAGAGTACAAGAAAGAAGAGGAATAACAACAGAAGAAGAGAATCGCGAGGAATACAAAAAGCGTCGAACCGTAACGAATATTCATACCTGTGCAAAGTCGCTGATCTTCATCTATTGTCCTGAGTTACAGGTACGTTAACCTCTTCTTTTTGCCGTCGCGAGCTAGGCGTTTGCTATACGTCATTAAACTTCGTTTGATTTCGTGACCGCCTTATTTATGCACCTTCGATCCCTTCGCTTGGTTGAGAATTTGAGAAATCTAACTTCGGATCTGTGATGAGGGCGAGAAATAAGTGGGGGTTAGTGTTTAGGGTTTCTTGTTTGGAGGTATAGAGCTGCCGGAGAAGACGGTGGCGCCGCCGGC
This sequence comes from Lathyrus tuberosus, assembly GCA_022829125.1. Classification (NCBI taxonomy): domain Eukaryota; kingdom Viridiplantae; phylum Streptophyta; class Magnoliopsida; order Fabales; family Fabaceae; genus Lathyrus; species Lathyrus tuberosus. The sequence continues at coordinate 4,935,089 of JALAZF010000170.1, forward strand.
CTTCTCCAGCCGGAGTAGGTTTTCGTCGAGGTTTTTAAGAGAGATATGAACGTGGGGAAATGAGAGAATGCTTCGTGGAAGTGTTGTGTTGCTCCCACCGTTGGTTCTTTAAGAAGGAAATAGGTGATATCCACGGCCATTCTGGCGGTGACATTTGTCACCGTCCGGTTCCTCATCTTAGATTACAGTGCGCGCATCCCTACCAGGTTTACCATGCACCCTATGACCATCACCAGTAGATTCATCCATCATCATCAGCCATGCAAATCAATGGCCTTGATTCAACCCCCTGGTCAATAGTTTGACCGTGTCTCCACCATGCACCCCCAGGCCACAAGTGTTCTTTGGACTTATCTCCCCTTTGCTAATTACACCCTACGCTTGAGCCCAGTGAAGAGTTTAACTAGGAATTTTACTTGTATGCACCCCTTGTTCTTCCATAATTTCTTGTAATTCTATATTTCATACACGTTTCATAATATGAATTCTAAAAATAGTAAAAATAGTCAGAAAATTCTGAAAAAATTCATGAGAGTTCTTGATGGTGTTAATTAATTTTTAGATATTTTTAATCCCATATTGGGGGCTGTTTGGTATTTTTCTGGAATTTTAGATAGGAATGTGTTCTCAATGGTGTATCTTGTGATGCAAGTCATGAAATGTGATCTTTACTTGACCGTTTGGAGTTAATTTTTGTTGTACATTTAGGCCTCTGATTATATGACCTAGTGATGTTTGATTGGTACCTTGGCCATGATTATTGAATTGCTTTTGAGCTTCATCTTTGTGCCTTGTCTTGTATGGACATCGTTGATAAATTGATCCATGTTTGCAATTATTTGAGGGATTTTGGTGCATGATGTGAACCTTTATTTTTCATGTGATTACCTACTGTATTTGGCATGATATGTTCAATTAGTTATAATTTTCAAGAGCATTTTGCTATTTTTCACTCATTTTCCAACGCGACCCGAACATGTTGGTACATGCGTAGAAAGAAGTTATGTTTAGGACTTGTATGAGGGCACTTTGAGCCAACTTTGAATATGAGTTTTAGCACATTATTAAGTGTATTTTGATTCATGATTGAGACATGCTTGAGTATTGCTTTTGATCATTTCACACGCCTTAAATGATGCCTACTTTGTGTGTATGCGAACTTAAATTTGTGTTTCACTTTGGCCACTTCTTTTGATGCCGCTTGTATGCCATGTTCATGATTGTTTTTTGGGATTCAATTAGGACATTTTATAGGTCATTGGCCTCTGGTGTGTGAGCTTTAACATTGCCTTACCATGTCATTTCACTTGCATTACTTGAGTGATAATTTTACATACTTGTATGAGAAGTTTGAATGTGATTTTGCTCATGGAATGAATTGACTTTTGAGAGAGAGTTTAATGCAAACATTGGTGACACTTTGAGATTGTTTTTAAGCATGTGTATAAGTTGTTTCACTTCTGACCTTGGCCCATTTTCACGTTTTAATTCAATTCATCCAACTTGTAACGACTTTCTTTTTGTTGGTTTACCTTTAACTTCAAAGTAGATTAGTCTTGTAGCATAGTTGTAACTTGACTTGTAACTTCATAATCCTTTTAGGTCTTTCACTTTGACTAGTGTGACTCAAATGTACATAGTCATTAGACTTAGCTTTTCATACTGTACATACACTCTCTTGTTATTACTAATGTCTTTGGTTCACGTGTGCAAGGTACATAAAGGAGACATTCCAAAGGTGGTTTGACCATTTCATTTTGTAAATAAAAACTTGTTTCTAACTTGGTTTGATATTTGTTTATAGGTGCTTTCGTGACCTGCTTTCGTTGCGCTTTCGTTGCTTTGCTATGGATCATATCCGTTCGGTAGGACCTCTTATCTCTTCACTTCTCTTTAATGCTTTCAAATGCCATGAGAAGTAGGAATAATCGATGCCATGATAAGTAGGATTGTATGGAAATCCCTCAAGTGAGGCCATGATTGTGCTTGTTTGATATTGTGCTGAGGACCTCCAAAGAGGCATCTCGTTCCCCATATCCCTTGTAAGACCTCAAAGGAGGCAATAGACGGAAGGTAGGGTTCGCAATCGACCCCCCCGTTATTCTAGTTGAGTCGTTCTTAGCTCTCATTACATGATCGAAGCTTTGAACATTACCTACTCTTGTTATCGAGTCGGTCAAGTGGAATGAGGGTTTAATAATCAAACCCCCACGCCTTGTCTGTAGCTCGCATTGACCAATGATGACGCTTATGTGATCCGATTCACATCTTCCCCTTCCTTACTCTGCTCTCCATGGTTCTTGATACCGTTGGGTGAGCACCCCTACTTTCCACACCTAGCTTGTTTGCCTCGGTTGATATGACCCCTTGGCTAAAGCTCCCCCTCTCCATATTTAGTTGTGTGACATTATTGCTGACTGGAGCTGTTTATTCTTTCGTTGCTTTTAGTTCATTTTGTGATCGATTTATCCTGTGTTTACTTGTCTGATGACATGATCCCCTTTGGATTCCTCGCTCCACTTAATTTTTGATTAAGTCGGAGGTAGGAGAGACATTAGGATAGCAATCCAGGCATGACAACATTAGGTAGACTTCCCTCTTGATCCTGACCTTAGGGCCACCTTCGCATGATAACATTAGGACATCTAGTTTCCCATAGTGTTTTCTTAACCCTTGAGTCTCTTTCTCATCTTAAAACAAAGAGCAAAAACATATAATAAAGGATTAACATGTATTGCACCTGAGCCTTGCATGTGGGAAATGGAAGGAGGGGGGTTTCCTTCCGCCTTTCTAGAGTGTTTAGCATACGTCCTGTTAGGACGACCATGCGACGCATTCGATCTTATGTCATAGACTTGGATGCAATGCAAGTTACAAACAACTTCAAAAAACACTTCTGTCTAAAAAACACAAAACAAACTCAAACTTTTTATCCTTCGGGATCGATAAGTTTCAAACATTATTTTCAAAAAAGGGCACGTTACTTCCGTCTCGTCGCAAACAGGCATCGACCCTAACTGTCGGACGCGAACTTAACGTCGCTCATAAAAAACGCAGACTTGGTTAAGTCGAACTACGACTGCTCTGACTTCCTCTCTCTGGTTATATTGAGGATACGTAGGCACGAGACGGTGATGTCTTGGCGAGCAACCTCCCCCTAGTTCATGTCCGAACTACGTTGACTCTAATTTTCCTGTTCCCGAGGGAATACGTAGGCCTAGAACTCCGAGGACGTCCTATCAAGTCACTTCTCACTTCTTTCTCCCCTCCTTGCTCCTTTCTATCTTTCGTTTCCAGTTCTTCAGTTAGCAGTTCGTTTCCAGTTTCTTACACCCTTTGATCGAGACAACAAGCGTGGATCCCATCGAGTACGATGGAAGCGTGGGGTGCTAACACCTTCCCTTCGTGTAACCGACTCCCGAACCCAGTTCTCTTGGTCGTGAAACCATGCTTTTTCATTCCCTCAGGTTTATGCAGTGTTTCCTTTCCCTCTCTTGGGATAAATACACATTGTTGGCGACTCTGTTTCTGTGCCACTTTCGCGTTTGTACTTGGATGAAAATCCTGGGAGCGACAGCTGGCGACTCTGCTGGGGATCGATCCCAGAATCTCTGGTTCCCTAATCGGGTCAATCCTAGCGCTTGTCTATTTTTCTTTCGTTGGGTGTTTACTGTTGTGTTGTATTTGCTATTTTTACTGTATTGTTGTATACCATATTATTGCTTTATTGCTTTACTGTACATTACTGTATTTACCGCATTTTACTGCATTACATATCATTATTATGCTGGACTGTGCTGGTTCTTCTGTTTGGCGGGCAGGGTGTTCTGAGAGATAAGCCCGCTACCCAGGCTTGAGCATACACAAAGGTATTATAGTGGATAGTCATGACGCTTGCGTGGTGGTGACCACGTATTATTATTCATGAGACCCACAACCAAACGAGGTTCTATCAGGAGCTATCTGCTACTGTGTATTATATAGGATAGTAGTTATTATCTTGAGGAACTGTCGACTCTGGTGACCATTCCCGAGGACTCAGTTGCGGTACTCCTCCCGAGATATGACATTGGCAGCCCAGAAATGGCAAACCCATTGCACATTCTCGATCCGAGGATCCAATGCTGGGAACTTGCTATAGGATATCCTTTTTGAAAGAGAATCAGTGGAGGCACTCCTCGATTGGCGATAGTACTGTACCCCGAGGGATGAATATACTATTTCTTCTCGACCTCAGTGCCAAAAGCTGAGGACCTTTCGTTTTGAAAAATCAGTTGAGGCCTCCTCGATTGATGATGACGCTAAACCAGAAATGGTGAACGTATCATCATTTCTCGACCTGAGAGCCTGGGATACTAAGGATCCTCGGTTTTCTTAGTACCCACACGTGAGAAGGGCGGGTTGTTTACAGGTTTGCAGGTTACCATAACCTCCTACATACCCGATTTTCTATTGTCATTACACAAAGGGAGAATTCATCCTATTGTATTCAGATGATTCCTATCTATGGTTCTATATTATTCTCAGAGCTACACTGACACCGTTCACAGTCTAGCACAGATAATTGACACCTTGATACCATGCCTTTTGCATTGCATTTACATATCCTAACATACATGTTTGCTCATTTTCAGGTGCGTATTTTACCCTTGATTCCCGTCAGCAGGTTCTCCCCAGGATGACTACTAAAGAGAAGAAGAATATCATCAGTTACAAATTCCTCACGCCTACTCTAGGCCCTATTGTTGTCCTGAAAGGAATGGCGAGCCCTGAGGTATTGGAAGAGTTCAAAGAAAAATATGGGTGGATTTTATCTTTTGTCTGCAATGTCAGTGATTACGAATACAGGGGTCTCCATACTTTGGTGCAGTTCTACGATCCTCCTCTGAGGTGCTTTGTATTTCTAGATTATTTGTTGGTACCTACTATAGAGGAGTATTCCAACATGCTAGGGATTGCTATCAAGGAGGAGCCTCCTTTCTTTGGGTCTAGGGGTGATCTGGACTTTGAGAAAGTGGCTGGTGCTCTTTATTTGAGCAAGTCAGAGTTAGAAGCCAATATCTCTAACAAAGGAAAGCTTCGTGGTTATAAGCTGGGGTATCTGATAAAGAAGGCTCAAGAGGCAACGAAAGGTGAGAAATGGGTTATTTTTAATGCATTGCTTGCCCTTTGTGTATACGGTATTGTATTGTTCCCCAATGAGCCTGATTTTGTTGATACGGACGCCATTAGGATATTCATGATGAAAAATCCAGTACCAACACTGTTGGGAGATCTTCACTACGCCCTATACAACCAAAACAAAAAGAAAAGAGGAGGGATAGTTCGTTGCTGTGCACCTTTGTTCTATAAGTGGTTTGCAAGTCGCTTACCGCAATCAGGAGCTTTTGTGGATTCTAAAGGTTCTCTAGAATGGAGTCAGCGTTTAATGGGACTAGTTGCCAGAGACATCATATGGATATATCATGGGCTAATCGGCAAGAATATTATCCATAGCTGTGGTGAGTTCCTTAATGTTCCACTAATAGGAAGAAAGGGGGGAATCAACTACAATCTTTCTTTGGCCATCCGGCAATTTGGGTATGCTCTGATGGGTCTGCCCATTAAGAGGGATGTAGAAGAGTCACTGTATTTCCATGCATCAGATGGTTTGGAAACAGCACAAAAAGCCTCTGAGAGTTGGGCCAGTGTGCTAAAGAAGGGAAAAGTTGCTTTAGGCAAACCCAATAATCGGGCATATCCAGCATATGAAGAGTGGGTGAAGAAGAGAGTTGAAGATTTTCACTTGCCTTTTAATAGGGCACCCCTGTTGTACCCTGAGAATGAGAACGAAAGAAATACTGCCACTATGGAAGAATTCAACAAATTGCAAGCCGCGGTGAAAAAGATCCAAGGAGAGAATTCTGAACTAAGCAGTCGTCTTCAAGAAGCGCTGCATACCAACAAAAGATTGGAACAGAAAGCCCAAGACGCCGAACAAATCTTAGCAGCAAGAGAAAGGGATTTTGCTGAAAGGGCTCAACATTTCCAAAAAATAAGTAAGGGTGCCGATGCTGCCACTCAAGCTCATAAGAAGACCAAACAGGCCTTAGCCCAGACTAAAGACACGTTGGCAAAGTTCCAGCAAGCCTGGGACGAGGTTAGAATTGAAAACTCAGAGTTGCAGGAACAGCTAAAGATCAAGGATGATGAGCTCAAAAAGGCACACGAACAACGGAGGAAGTACCAGGAGAACCTTGGAAAAAGTCAAGAGCAATTGGAAAGCGCCAGAGAGGAGCTAAAGACTTCCAAGAAGGAGCTTGAAGAGGCTATGGTAGACATGGGGAAACTCAAAATGCAAGCCGGCGTGAAGAGGCATAAAGGGGTCGTGATGATGAAGCTCTCTTGATGCACGCGGATTCATTAGCCGAAGCTCTGAAGAAAAGGGACATTTTAATCAAAGAGATGATTGAAAGGCCAAATCACCAGCGCACCCAGATACTCTTTGAAGAGATTAAATACTCTATTGAGAAGCTGAAAGACTTGGAACTAAATGTTGATAGTCGCCTCTTTGTTTTCCTAGTGTAGTTTTGTTGATGTACCGTGGTTACCATCAGGCTTGTTGATGGATCCACTATCTTGATGTATTTCCTGTTTTTGAATTCATTGAAGAATGCTGTAATGTGTATTGGTTTTTCGTTAAATTCAAATGAATGGTTTATTCAGAAGTAGTTCTTTGGCAGCACTCTACTCACAAACACGTCGTCACAAGAACATTAGCACAACGCTATGTCACAGCACGGTTCCTCTCGATGATATATGTACGTCGCTCAGTTTCTTGTGATGAAGACTGGAATCAGGGTGTGAAATGCCCTGGAAGTGGTTAAACATGACATTTGCATGCATTTCATAATCATGAGCATTTTTGCATAACAGGTATTCGTGCCGGTTTTTTCCCTAACCTTTATTTGGTTTCAGGCGGGATAGTTGACCAACCGATTCATCAATATTCCACTCGACTCAACCAGAAAAGAGTAATGGAGCAAATGCAAGCAGAGATGGCCGCCATGCAAGCCCGTATCACCCAATTCATGGAAATGATGCAAGGAGTCGTACAGGGACAGGGGCAACTCAGAACTCTCGTTCAACCTCTCGTGGCAAGAGTAGATGACAATGGTTTACTTCATGGTTGTTTCCAGAACAATGTTATTCCTCCGGGCGGAGGTGCCAATGGAAATGGTATTTAGAATAGACCTCCGGGCGGAGTTCCAGCTCACTCTGTTGTTATCCCTCCGGGCGGAGGAGAAAATGTGGTGATTCCTTCTGTGGTTGGAGGAGGAAACAGTATTCATGCAGTTCATGGCCATCACTTTGATGACCAACAGGACGATGTTTTCTCTGTGCCGGGTGGAGATGCTGGTTTCCCGATTGTTTATGACCAAAGGATTAGAAAGATTGAAGAATAGCTAAGAGGGGTGGTAAATTAAAATTCTGTGGGAATGGATCTGGACGACCTAGGGTTGGTTCCTGATGTGAGAATTCCGCATAAGTTTCAAGTCCCCACTTTTGAGAAGTACAACGGCACTACTTGCCCCAGGACACATGTTCGGGCTTACGCAAGAAAGATGGCTGCGTACTCCGGTGATGAAAAACTGCTGATGCACTTCTTCCAGGACAGCTTGTCTAGAGCGTCCCTGGAATGGTATATGCAGCTGGAGAGGAGCCATGTACGTAACTGGAGAGAAATGGTTGAAGCATTTGTGAAACACTATCAGTATAATACTGATTTGGCTCCCAATCGTACACAGCTACAAAATATGTCTCAAAAGAGTGGTGAAAGCTTTAAGGAGTACGCGCAGAGATGGCGCGAGTTGGCGGCAAGGGTACAACCACCCATGCTGGAGAAGGAAATGCTGAATCTGTTTATGGATACTTTGCTGGGACATTATTATGAAAAATTGTTACCTTGCATGTCGGGTAAGTTTGCTGACTTAATCATGGTCGGGGAGATGTTAGAGGGTGGAATCAAAGCTGGGAAGGTTTCGGGTAATGATGGGTCGTCTTCTAATCATGGGAAGAAGCCTTATGCGAATTATAAAAAGAAAGAGGAAACCAATTATGTCTCGTCTCACCGAGGCAAAGGGAAGAAACGCCAGAATTATAACCAGCAGGTAGCATCAGTGACAATTTCGGCAGCACCTCCACAACAGCAACAGAATCAGGCCCCACGCCAATATCAGCCAAGGCCTAAACAAAACTGACATTTTGACACTCCACCTCTACCGTATTTATAGTTATTCCAACATTTACTTCAGCTGCAGCTAATTCAAAAGAGGACTCTAGCTCCTCCCACTGGTAATCTACCTCCGGGTTATAATCCTAACGCCCATTGCGACTTCCATTCTGGGGCACCCAGGCATCATATCGAGGACTACAAAGCTTTTAAGCACACAGTTCAAGACTTGGTGGATTCTAAGGCTATAAAATTTTCAAATGATGTGCCAAATGTTATCCAGAACCCAATGCTTGATCATGGCGGGCCGAGAGTTAATGCTGTGTTAGAGGAAAACGAATTTTTGAATCTAGTTATGGATGTGAACGAGCTAAGGACTCCTTTGATGGTGGTAAAGGAGAAATTATTGATGGGGGGAGAATACCCTGGTTGTGGCAAGAATTGTTCAGAATGTATGTTACAGATGAACGGTTGTGGGTTGTTGAAATCGGGAGTTCAAAAGTTGATCGATGAAGGTAGATTGCAGTTCGACAGGTATGACCAACAAAAAGAGGTTATTGGTAGCGATGTGGCTACTATCACTATTCCATTCAAGGCAATTACAATTCCAGCGGCGGCGAGACCAGCGCCGGTTATACTTACAGGTCCTGGACCCATTCCTTATGAAAGCACCAAGGCCATTCCTTGGAACTACGGTGCAGAAGTTTTTGTCAATGGGCAGAAACAGGAGTTAGGGGGAACTTCAATAGCAAGTTCCAGTCTTGAAAATAACGAAGAAGCGGGAGCCATTACCCAAAGTGGCAGAATCTTCACTCCTTCCGATGAACAGATTGGTAATTCCAGACAAGACAAGGGAAAACGGGCCGTAGATATTTCTGTGCAGACTTCGGTGGTGACTGACCCCGTAGTAAAGCCAGCTGATAGTCCTTTATTTGAGAATGTAGAAGAATTCATGAGGTTGATTCGAAGAAGTGACTATAAAATAGTGGATCATTTGCATCAGACTCCATCCAAAATATCAATATTATCTTTGTTGTTGTGTTCAGAAGCTCACCGAAACACATTTTTGAAGGTACTGAATGCCGCTTATGTGCCCCAAGAGATTTCAGTCAATCAACTTGAGGGGGTGATAACTCATGTTAATGCAGGCAATGGTTTGGAGTTCACTGATGTTGACTTGACTCCAGCTGGGAGAAACCATAACAATGCCTTGCATATTTATGTAGAGTGTCGTGGGTCGTTGATGTCTCATGTGCTCGTGGATACAGGGTTATCTTTAAATGTTTTGCCTAAGAAGGCATTGATGAAGCTGGACACCCTAGGGTTGATATGCACGCCAAGTGACTTGGTGGTGCGCGCATTTGATGGTTCTAAAAGATCTGTTTTTGGTGAGATTATGCTGCCAATCAAGGTTGGCCCGGAGGTCTTTGACGCCATATTCTATATAATGGATATTCAGCCCACTTACAGTTGCCTATTTGGTCGACCGTGGATTCACAGTGCTGGGGCTGTAACATCCACACTCCATCAGAAGCTGAAGTATATGGTGGATGGACACGTGGTGACGGTCTGCGGAGAGGAGGACATTATGATAAGCCATCTATCTACTTTCAAATATGTGGAAGTAGATGGCGAAATACAGGAAACGTCATGTCAGGCGTTTGAAACGGTAAAAGTTCATGAGGAAATTCCCAAAGAGGTTAGCCCATCCGAAGTGGTTAAGCAGCTTCCAGTGATAGATCAGCTAGAGATTTCTATGTCATCCCTCAAAGACGCACGGGCTGTAGTTGAAGCTGGAAGCTCACAAAAATGGGGACAGATTATTGAGGTTCAGAAGAACCAAGATACTTATGGGCTGGGTTACAAGCCACCCAGGCGTCCTGAAGAGCCTTCGAAGTTTTAGCTTCCATTAATACCCGGATTGATGGGATCTCTACTTCTATGGGGAGAACTGCCTCCATGCCATATACTAGAGAGAAAGGGGTTGCCCCTGTTGAAGTGCAGACAGATGTTCGATAACCGTGAAGAGCAAAGGGTAGCATTTCGTGCCAATCTTTATAGGTTACAACCATCTTTTGAATGATCCTCTTGATGTTCTTGTTAGCCGCTTCTACCGCTCCGTTCATCTTGGGTCGGTAGGGAGATGAGTTATGGTGTTCGATCTTGAACTCAACGCACAACTCCTTCATCATCTTGTTGTTCAAGTTAGATCTATTATCAGTAATGATCTGGTTTGGAACACCATAACGGCAGATGATATTGTTTTTTATAAATCGGACCACCACTTGTCGGGTTACATTAGCGTACGACGCTGTTTTGACCCACTTGGTGAAGTAATCAATGGCTACTAGGATGAACCGATGTCCGTTTAAAGCCTTAGGTTCGATCATGATAATCATGTCGATTCCCCATATGGAAAAAGGCCATGGGGAAGAAAGAACTTTGAGATGCGTTGGCGGTACATGAATTTTGTCGGAGTATATCTGACACTTATGACACCTCCTCATATACTTGTAGCAGTCGGATTCCATTGTCAACCAATAGTACCCTGCTCTTAGAATTTTTCTCGCCATTGTGTGTCCATTGGCATGAGTGCCAAAGGATCCTTCATGAATTTTTTTCATCAACATGTCTGCTTCTGGTCTGTCGACGCATCGAAGCAAAACCATATCAAAATTTCTCTTATAAAGAGTATCACCGCTCAGGAAGAAACTGCCAGCCAGTCTTCTGAGGGTTTTTCTGTCCTTCCTTAGTGCCCCATGAGGGTACTCTTGTTTTTTAAGGGAGCATTTGATATCGTGATACCAAGGTTTGTCGTCTATGACTGCTTCAATCGTGAAGATGTAAGCGGGCCGTTCAAGTCGCATTATGTCGATCTTAGGTAAGTCATTCCATTGACCTACACTAATCATGGAAGAGAGAGTGGCTAATGCATCAGCCATGTGATTCTCCTCGCGAGGGATATGATGAAATTCGATTCTGTTGAAGAAAGGTAACAACCTTCTTGCATAATCTTTGTAAGGAATCAGTCCTGATTGGTATGTGTTCCAGTCTCCTTTTATCTGATTGATAACCAGGGCTGAGTCGCCGTATACGTCCAAGTTTTTGATCCTTAAATCAATCGCTTCTTCGAGACCCATAATACAATCTTCGTATTCGGCCTCGTTGTTCGTACATTTGAACGTAAGTCTGGCAGTGAAAGGAATGTGGGTACCCTGAGGGGTAATTATGATTGCCCCAATTCCGTTTCCATAATGATTAACTGCTCCGTCAAAGATAAGTCCCCATTGGGAACCTGGTTCTGGCCCTTCACTGGGTAACGGTTCATCGCAATCTTTCATTTTTAGATACATGACATCTTCGTCTGGGAAGTTAAACCCGGTTGATTCTTGATCTTCAATCGATTGATGAGCCAAATGATCGGCTAAAACACTCCCCTTAACGGCTTTCTGAGCGTGGTACTCTATGTCATATTCTGATAATAACATCTGCCAACGGGCAATCCTTCCCGTGAGAGCAGGTTTTTCAAAGACGTACTTGATTAGATCCATCTCGGAAACCAACCAAGTAGTATGACGAATCATGTATTGGCGAAGACGTTTGGCTGCCCAAGCCAAAGCACAGCAAGTTTTCTCAAGCATCATGTACCGAGTCTCGCAGTCGGTGAACTTCTTGCTTAGATAGTAAATGGCAGACTCCTTCCTTTTGGTTTCGTCTTGTTGGCCAAGTACACATCCCATTGAGTCCTCTAGGACTGTGAGGTAGATGATCAGTGGTCTTCCTTCCACTGGAGGTGATAGAATCGACGGATTCAACGGGTATTCCTTAATAATGTCGAAGGCGGTTTGGCAATCTTCTGACCAAACGCAATCCTAGTTCTTTTTGAGTAATTTGAAAATCGGCGCATACGTGACGGTCATAAGGAATATGAATCTGGAGATGTAGTTCAAACGTCCCAAGAATCCTCTGACATTTTTTTCAGTTTTTGGAGAAGGCATTTCTCGAATGGCCTTGACCTTGTCAGGATCGACCTCAATCCCTTTCTGGCTGACGATGAACCCTAAGAGTTTCCCCGAACGGACACCGAAGGTGCCCTTGTTGGGATTCAAGCGGAGTTTGTACTTTATCAACCGCTCGAATAGTTTTGACAGGTGGGTCACATGCTCCTCCTCTGTCTTAGATTTTGCAATCATGTCATCGACATATACCTCTATCTCTTTGTGTATCATGTCATGAAACAGAGTAGTCATGGCCCTTTGATAGGTTACCCGGGCGTTCTTCAAGCCGAACGACATTACCTTGTAACAAAAGGTACCCCATGGGGTAATGAACGAAGTTTTCTCCATGTCTTTCGGTGCAATTTTGATCTGGTTATAGCCCTAGAATCCATCCATGAAAGAGAAAACTTTGAACTTTGCTGTACTGTCTACCAGCATGTCAATGTGTGGTAAAGGAAAGTCGTCCTTTGGACTTGCTTTGTTTAGATCCCTGTAATCAACACACATTCTGACCTTTCCGTCCTTTTTCCGAACAGGTACGATAATGGCTAACCATTGAGGATATTCAGATGTAGCGAAGAAAACTGCGTCGATCTGTTTTTGTACCTCCTATTTGATTTTGATGGCCATGTCCGGGTGAGTCTGTCTCAACCTTTGCTTTACTGGCGGACATTCCGATCTTAACGGTAAGTGATGTTCCACGATGATGGTATCCAACCCTGGCATATCCTGATAGGACCAAGCGAATACATCGGGAAATTCTCTGAGAAGCTTTATCAAACCCTCTCTGGCAGTTGGACTGAGCAGTGCCCCAATCCTGATTTCTTTTCTCTCTTCTTCCGAACCCAAGTTTACCGTTTCCAACGGCTCTTTGTGAGGTTCAATGGACCTTTCCTCCTATCTGAGTAGTCAAGAGATCTCTTCTGGAATTTCGTTGTCAACTTCTTCTTCATCCCCAAATACCGGGAACCCAAAGTCGGGAGAAGGCATCGGATCGTATGTTTCAACTGGGTTTAAAACAAGCAATCTGCATGACGTGATGATTCGTGTTTAGAAGAGATAGAGAAAATGCGAGTGTGTGCAGTGTATTTATTTTACTGCTTGTTTTTATTTTTAATTTTTTTTTAGCATTACCATTTTCTGAAAAAGCAAAAAGAGAAAACAGCAATTAATGCGGAAATTACAGAACGACGTTATTTTATTAATAAACAAGTCGATCCTTGAAACTACAGCCCTATAAAACAAAACTCTGTCGCTTTGGGCAAAGCGAAGAGGGAAATTTTACAGAAAACGAGCCATATCAAAACATCCGTTTCACCTGGGCAGGGTGAAAGGTTAAAGATGGCAATTACTTAGATTGGCGAACGACCTTCGGAACATCGACAGCAACCCATTGGCGGCGAACTCCTCGATGAATCACAAAGTCTGGTACCTTCCTTGATTTGTCTTCAGAAATGACACTGATTTCTGGTGGAGCAGGATCATTGGAATCTGCCTCCCAGGCAGAATTATCGTAGGAGAATTCCTCTGTTACATTTTGTATAGCATTTGTGCTCTCAGCTGTATCTCCCCATCCAATTGGCTGGATGTCTTCGAGCCTGATACGAGAGCTTTCGGGAGCGGTGTATTTGACCATATAGTCATACTTTCCACTCGGTTGTCCCAAGGTGTCCCACACTTCTTTCGAACTGGAGGAGTCATCCCTCTCGATGACGTTGACCTCAGGAAAAGCATAGTTGATGAATTCAAGTCCTGCAAACGTTGCAAATTCATCATCCTGTTGAGTAGTTTCTGAATGGCCTGAGTGTTGATCCCATGACATGGTGGGGACACAAGTATTCTGTTCAATGACGGTCAGCTGATTTTCATTGTTCGGCTGACTTTCTGGCCCCAAGTCTCCTGGGTAAGGCTACCACATTGGCAGGCCATCCATCGGGCCATAGTAATTGTGGTCAAAGTTGTCTTTCATCGGAGTGTCTTCCTCTAATGAATTTGGCAGAGCACGGCATCCTTCCAGATCACAATCCTCGTATATCATTTCGATGTCTGACTTGGGTATAAATCTCGGACTCTCTGTAGGAAAGCAAAAAGGAGTTTGCGTTTCGTCCTGAGACATATAACCGTCCTTGTTAAGATAGGACTTCCACTCTTCCTCTATGTCAGAGGGATCTTCCTCATTGACAGCATGGACTGCTTGAGGGACTGGGTGAAGAAAACCTCCACTGTGGAAGAAGTTCTGAATGGGATGAAGACTTTCATCGCTGGCAGCTGTCTGGGTACAGGTTGCAGAAAAGCCAAGACCCTTATTTGTTTTATTGCTAGTAGGAATGACAAGCTGTCCCCATCCTGTTGTATCGGTACTCTCGACTGCTTTGATAGCATCTTTGTATGAGGAAATCGAGGTTCCTCCTTGGGATTGATTGTCCTTGCCCACCGACAGCACTTGGAACTGCGTCCCAATAACCTCCTCGGGTTCTACACAAGTAGATGATGATAAGTTACTCACGAGCAAGGCCTGTTCTCCATAGACTGTGACAAGCCGATCGTTCTGAACGAACTTTAGCTTTTGGTGGAGGGTCAAAGTGACCGCTCCAGCCTGATGTATCCAAGGTCTTCCTAATAAACAATTGTATGTTGCCCGGATGTCCATGACCTGGAAAGTGACTTGGAAAGTGTGAGGACCAATAGTTATGGGAAGATCAACTTTGCCAATAACTGTTTTTCTGGATCCGTCGAACGCTTTGACGACGACCTCGTTGATTCTCATCGGAGGGCCTTTGAATGATAATTGCATCAAAGTGGACTTCGGCATAACATTCAGGGTTGACCCTGTGTCTACCAGTACGCTGGCTAAAGCATCGTCCTGGCAGTTAACTGTAATGTTGAGCGCCATGTTATGACGGCGACCCTCTTCGGGTAATTCCTCATCACTAAATCCCAAATTATTGCGGGAAGTGATGTTAGAGACAATGCTATCGAACTGTTTGATTGTTACATCATGTTCCACAAAGGCTTGCTCCAAGACTTTCTGTAGAGCCTCCCTGTGGGCTTCTGAACTGAGTAACAGTGATAATACCGAGATCTTTGAAGGAGTCTGTAACAGCTGATCCACAATATTATATTCACTCCTTTGGATGAGCTTCAGCATCTCATCATTATTTTTCGAAAGGTCAAGATTACTGAATTGACCGACTGATGGATCGGGAGCTTCTGTATGAAGTTCCATTTCTTTGTTAGCTTCTCCAACTCCTCGGTTGAAGATTCGACCACTCCGTGTTACACGACTGATATCTGCAACATTCACGACGGAGGGTAATGGAATTTCCTTTCCATTTTCAACTATTGTTGCACCGTATTTGTAAGGGATCGCCTTAGCTGATTCATATGGTAGTGGTCCCGGTAGATAGATGACTATGGGAACCCTCTGATTTTTCTGACCATCTTAAGTAATCTCGATCCGTTCCCGGTCGGGAGCTCTAGATTCGTCAAGTAGAGGGATGATGGCAAAGACATCCCTGGTCTGGTGACGACCAGAGATTGTGACAACATCCTCGACTTGATTGGCAAGGTAGTTCGGCGTCCAGTTGATGGGTCCGGAACCTGGTTATGGGCGAATCTCTCTACGATCCACCTGACCCTGAGAGCTGCTCTCACAAGGTAACACCCTTGGTTACTTTCCGAACAGACACTACAACGTTCATAGTTGTGTGGTGGCAGATTATGATACTGGCTTTGCCTTGAGTGCATCGCCACCAAGTTGACATTCATTGCACGGATGTCGTGGTTCTGAATGACGTTGGAGTTCGTATAGACCATGTTAACTCCACGAACTCGGTGCTCTTGGATCCATCCGAGATCCATCTGTTCCTGTAGAGCTGCTTGCACTACAGAACATCCTTGATTATTTTTAGAGCAGAATTCACATCGATGATAATTATGAGGTGGCACATGGCCATATCCACTCTGTCTACATTGCATCTTGACCAAATTGGTCCTCAATAAGAGTACATCTTGAATTTGATAGACGTTGTTAAATTCCTTCTCAATCAAGTTGACTGCAGCTTTCTCATGTTGATGCGGCGGGTTCGTGAGAACATTGGGATTCGTATCTTTGAAAGATAAGAGCCCGCTCCTAACAAGCTTTTGCACGTCAATTTGAAATTGAGACAATTCTCTATATTATGCCCTGATCCTCCTTGATGATAAGGGCATGTTTGATCCACCTTAAACCAAAAAGGCGGATTTTTCGGTACTGTAAGAGGAGACTTAGTCTGGATGTGCCCCTTAGCCAGTAGTAACGGGAATAGTTCTGCGTACAACATGGGTATAGGATCAAACCCTGATGGTCGTGTTGTACGGTTGTTGTTATATGGAGGACGAGCCTGCTGAAGAGGCTGTTGTGTCCTTTGCTGATAGGTTGGCTCTGCGCAACCTGAGGTTGATACGTATGAATAGGCACAGGGTGGATAGCAGGAATTACAGCTGCTACTGGTTGATAACGTCGCCTTTGCTTTCCGAGAGAGATATTCCCAATATCCTGCTCTTTTTTCTTAGGGAGAGCACTACCGTATCGTTTTGTATTACTTGATGATCCAGCGTCTTTTACCAAACGTCCTTCTCAGACGGCTTCCTCAAGACGAACTCCCATGCCCACCATCTCGGTGAAATCACTGGGCGCACTGGCAACCATTCTGTCATAATAAAATGAGCTTAAGGTCTTTAAGAAGATCTTTGTCATCTCTTTTTCCTCAAGAGGTGGGCAAATCTGAGTGGCAATTTCACGCCATCTCTGAGCGTACTCCTTAAAGGTTTCCTTGTCCTTTTGTGACATTGATCTGAGTTGATCTCTGTCTGGTGCCATGTCCAAATTGTATTTGTATTGTTGGACGAAGGCAGTACCAAGATCTCTGAATGTGCTAATCGTAACACGGTTTAAACCCATGTACCATTTGAGTGCGGCACCGGTTAAACTATCCTGAAAGTAATGAATCAGTAGGTCCTGATTCTCCGTCTGAGCTGACATTCGTCGAGCGTACATCACCAGATGGTTCTGAGGGTAAGAGTTACCCTTGTACTTTTCAAAGTCGGGCACTTGAAATTTGTGCGGAACTTTCACATTGGGGACCAGACAAAGGTCTGCGGCGTCCTTTCCAAATAGATCCTGACCGCGAATGGCTTGCAGTTCCTTCTGCATTTCCAAGAACTGTTCCTGGAATTCATCCATTCTATCGAACATAGTTTCCTTCTTATCAGAAGGGATCGGTGGAATCTGTCCTTCCGGGACAGTGTGCACAACAGGGGTGGTACCGTGACTACGGCAGTGAATCTTGGCGTTTCCCGAAGTTTGTAACCTTCAGGAGTCTTCAGTATGCCCCTGGCATCTTCGCTTTCCCGAAGTTTGTAACCTTCAGGCCCAGCGGCTTCTGTTATGATTCCCTGATCTTCAGTGACCGGCAGAACATATCCTTCCGGGATATAGTTAACAGGCATGCCCCAAGGACGATCTTTTGGCATTTGATACCTAGGATCATACTTCTCCACTATGGGCGCTGAGGTGATCTCTGAGATCACAGTCCTTTGTAGTTGAGCTTCTGCCATGGCTTGCATGTCGTTACGAAGCTTTCTCATATCCTCTCTCAGGGCGTCGATCTCTTCTTTCAACTCTCTGTTTTCTTCCTCAAGATCATCCATCTTTTTCTGACGATTGGCCCGAGTATTATACAAATGAGACAGTTTGACTCTAGAGCCGAGACACAAATGTGAGATTCGTAGGTAAGAAGAATACGCGACGTGAGAATGATGAATGCAATGACTATATTAATTGTTTTTTTGGTTTAATCAAAATAAACTTCGATAATTAGATTGCAAATATCAAACAGCGGGGAAACCCCTTTTTATTGAAATTCAAAGGATTGCGGAAATGAAAATATGGTAGATTACAATGTGCAGAAACAGAAACCTAAGCTAATGGGTCTCGAGAGAACTCGGGTACTGATTCTGGTATCTTCCTTTTCTTTGACCGGGGCTCTTGAGCCGTTGTCGAGTTGTCATTCCTTTGCCCGGTTAAAGGAGTGAGCAAATTCCTTTAGTCATTTTGATTCTCTACAGCATGTTGCTCCAAAATCTCGATCAGAGCATCCTTATCTTTCAGTAGTTGTTGTATTTTGATGCACTCCACGTTGAGGGTGCGGTACTTGTTCTTCCAAGACCTCCTCTCCCGTTGAACTTTGTTGAGAGTAACCTGAAGCTTTTCAGTCTCAGTCATGAAGTACATGACAGACTCCCTCGGTGGAAGAACTCCATGACGAGGATAAGGCATCTTTAGCTTGAGAGCTCTAGTTTGTACCCAGTGGAGATAAGGCTCCACCGAGACACAGTCCGGTTTTCCTAGAGACTCCTGTCCTTTCTTATGAACATGTTTCCAAGCGTGCACTATTTCCATCTTTAGTGCTCTGTCATTTTCTCATTCCTTGAAGAAAAGACCTTCCAGATGAGCATTACGCGGGACATGCCTCATTGGGTGTCCAAATTGACGAAGAACCAATACCGGATGGTAGTTGATTCCTCCCTTAGTTCCTATAAGGGGTACGTTGGGGAAGTTTCCACAACGATAAATGATCCTGATTCCATCATAAATCCTATTACACCAATCTATGTCAGAGTTGGTGAGAGACATGATCTTCTGCGACCAGCGTTAGACACTCTTATGATCCCAAAAAGCAGCAGACTTGGGAGATAAACCATTTATAAAGCAGAGGTACACAACATGTGATCTCCCCTCCACTGTACAAATTCCCTAAGTGTACAGAATGATATGCATCTGCGAGCAAAGTCGGCACAGGGTTTCCAATGAGAAAAACCTTAATGGAGCTGATATCGACAAAGTTATTAATGTTGGGAAACAGAAATAACCCGTAAGTGAGTAAAATAAAGATGCTCTCGAAAGCAGTCACGTTCCTGATACTAGCGAAGTACAGGGCTTTCTTTGTCAAGAACTGGGCTGGCAAACCTTGTATGCCACCCTTAGTGGTCATGTGAGTCCTGACCTCAGACTCGTCCAAATGAATTGCTCTTGCAATGGTCTGATTCTCTGGAATTTCTTCCAGTCCAGAAAATGGAGCTCGATCAGTGATATGTAAATCGATCAGGTGAGAATATTCCTCCAGCGTTGGTGCTAGCTGGTAATCCGGGAATGTAAAACAGTGATAAACCGGATCGTAGAATTGAACGAGTGCGTCCATGATTCCCTCAATCGCATGGACCCTTAACAGAGGTAGCAGACCTCCGTACTTGGCTCTGAAGGCCTCTTGGTTTGTGATCATTCTCGCCAAACCTCTCAAACCCTCTAGTTTTGGAACCTTGAAGGTGTACTTACGAGTTCTCCTTCAACCGAAATCCATTAGCGTAATCCTTTTCTCTGATATTTGTAATCACAGTCTTAGTTTAATTTGAAAAACAGAGAGACTAGAAGAGAAATATTTTTTTGTTTTAATGTTTTTTTTAAATGAATGCATGAATACAGCACACAAAAACATAGAAAAAACATGGGGTCAAAGGGTCGTTGTCATGAAGTCAAGGCTCTACCCATCCCCAAAGGTTTATACTAGGGTGATTTTTGTAACTGTACTCAAAATCATCAGCTCCTCTCAGGATAACAAACAGCAAGCGGATCGCCAGCGAGCTGTATGAAATCTTAGAGTAAATGCTATTCACCGAGAATAGATCATCAGCCTCAAATGAGGGTAGTATCGCGTGACAACTATTTCCAATAGTTTCCGCACTACAAAAGGGTTGGCTCCTCAGCTTCTCAGACGTCACAATCGGCCCATTGCCTATGAGAGGGAATGGGTTGCATTGGTCAGCCTCCACTGAGGTTGATGGCCGACCTCGTCGCCATTACTTATCTTAAGTGTATACTCAATCTTTCCACATGCGGCATCACACGCATTCCCATTAGCAGAAAAATAAACACATATATCAATTAGGAAAAGCAGTATATATATTTGTCCTAATGTCCTAGACCTTTTAAAAAGCTATGAATCCTATGTTCCTGACAGAAAATGGGTTCCCCGGCGGAAGCCCCAATCTGTGGTTTGAAGAGGCCCTACGGTGGGCGCCACTTTAAAAGTTTCCACCTAAGAGATGGGAAGAGAACAAGATCTCACTACAAACGTGAGATAGATCCTAATGACAGCTCCCCAGCAGAGTCGCCATTTTTCTGTGGAAAATGGGGACGATGCCCTAAAAATCACTCTATGAGACTCCCCAGCAGAGTCGACATTTTTCTGTAGCGAGCGGTTTTGGACGTGGTTACGAAGCACTACCGCTCTTTTTGTATCTACAGCCCGATTCATTTTTTATCCTATTAAAACTGATGAAGGAAGGGAAATAAATGTCTCAAATTAACCCTGCTTGCAAACTGAGGTTAAACAGTCAAAACTATTGGTTTACAGATGCTACAAAGATTCGGGGTCTCTATTGGGTGTATTTTTTTAAAAGTGGTGTTTGGTCGATTGGTAGGAGGTTAGGACGGATGTGTGGAAGTATGGGATTTTGGGTTTTGTTTAGTGTGCTCGCTAAGATCTTTTCTTTCAGTCTTATGCCTACGTATTCCCGTTTACCGAAACAGGGAAATCAGAGCGTTCGTAGTTCCTCCTATTCTATGGGAGGAAATGGTTGTTTTGGTGTCTTGTTCAAAGCCCAAGACGTGAAGCGAAAGGTAGTTTGTATCTTGTTCAAAGCCCAAGATGTGAAGCTGAAAGGTCTCAACTTTAGAGAGAATTTGTCATCTCTAAAGAGGGGTTTGTTTGTCATAACCGTTTATAAGGGAGAATTACTTTAATCGGGATATGTGAAACCGGCAATGCCATAATTTCCTTTATAGGGGATTTCCAACCTAAAGGAGAAGACTTTAACTCAATGTAGAGCAATGCTATCTTTCCTTAGGAATTTCTCATGCTAAAAGAGAGACAGTGGCATGGATGTAGATGATCCAGAGGCTTGCCGCTTACAGCAATTAGATGAAGGGGAAGGAGTTGTTGATGTTTGTGTACTATGAACGAGGCACAACTTTGATGCTAAATGGTTGATTGGATCAACCAATGGTTTTCTTATACAGAGCCTAAGAGGAGGCTAATATGTGCCTCGTACAAAGCCCGAGAGAGAGGCTAAAAGGTTTTGACTCAACGAGGGAATCTTTTGGTATCTCGTATAAAGCCCGAGATGGAGGCTATTTGACTCAACCAGAGAGTTTTTGTATCTCGTACAAAGCCCGAGATGGAGGCGGAAGGGGTGATTGACTCAACGAGTGAGTCTCTGGTATCTCGTACGAAGCCCGAGATGGAGGCTAAAATTGTTAGCTCCGCTGGGGAGAATCATTGTACAAAGCCCAAGAGGAGGCTATGGTTACTGTTTCAGTTGAGTGACAGGTCCAGTATGCTGATTTAAAGAGAAAATCAGTTCTTATATGAGTAATGTTTGCACTCAGGGATTTTGATTCGAGGATCAGGGATATTTCATGTTCTTTAAGGAAGTGTGAAATCCAAAGGGTATTGAGGTTGTCCGAGTCCACGGGGTTCCTTCCTATTTTTGAAGGGGTCACTTGAGAATGTCTTTGAGACTCAAGGATGTTAGACTGTCCGTGTCTAGAGTTTCATCTTTTTTACTATGCTTTGAGAAACAGTAGTAGACTCTTTGAAAGGATTGTTCTATGAAGATGACTAAGTTCTGTTCCTATACCTCTAGGAGGTCGTCGGGACAATTTGTACGAAGCCCAAGAGGAGACTGGAAACTTTTAAGAAGCCGAGTGGTCCTTGTATGAAGCCCAAGAGAAGGCTATCATTCCCGGAGGAAGAGGTCATTATACGAAGCATAAGAGGAGGCTGTGAATACTTCTAAGAAGCTGACAGGTCCTTGTACAACACCCAAGAGGAGGCGGGGATGCTTTTAGGAAGCCTGCGGGTCCTTAAATAATGCCCAAGAGGAGGCTGATGCTTTTAAGAAGCCGATGGGTCCCCAAACCCCGAGAAATTCAAGACAGGCTATTCACGAGGAATAGATCAAGCCAGGAAAGTTCGAGAATTTGGAATAAACTCAAGAGATGCCATTCACGGAGAAAATATCATCTATGGGGAGTAGAGTTTCTTGACAAGTGCTTTTAAGAAGCATGTGGGTCCCCAAACCCTGAGAAGTTCAAGACATGCCATTCACCGAGAATAGATCAAGCCAGGAAAGTCCGAGAATTTGGAAGAAACTCAAGAGATGCAATTCACGGAGAAGAGATCATCTCTGGGGAGTAGAGTTTCTTTGACAACTTCTACGAGTGACAGTCTATGAAAGGGTTCACAGAGAATGCTGCCTTTCATATCTCCATATTGTTTAACCCCAAGAGGAGGGAAGACTGTGTCTGGTAATCCTATGGGGATCTAGTTTTGACTATTTAAGAGTGATCAACGGGCTTAATGCTAGACGTAGTTGCCGGGGAAACTCTAAATATCTATTCTATTATTACACAGTTGATATGAGTTTACGAAAGAAGACTTACAGCGAAACAGCCCCACAATACAGTTATATGTGTATGAAAGCAGTAAATGAAAGCATATAAACACTTACTCGGTTGTAGAGCTTCCATGTTGTTTGGTTAGTTGTTCAACAAAGAAAGATTGAAAACAATAGTATATTCAAAATCAAAGGAGAAAATGCTTTGAAAAAGAAAGATTTGGGGCTTACAGCTCAAGGAGAGGTTATCAGTGAGCGCACTGTTTGAATTTGTACAGAGGGACTTATACAAGTGACTGTGCCCAAAAATTGTTTTCTGTACAAAGGGATTTGGGTCTTATACTCTCTCAAGAGGCCCAAAAAGTTTTAAAGAAAAAAAGTGGGGCTTATAACACGAGGGTAGGCCCAGATGATTTTTCATTTAAAATGGCGATTGCGCCGAGATTTTCTTTTAACGCAAAGGGGCTTATGCAATATCTGAGGCCCAAAAACGGTTTTCGTTAAAGGGGGTTGGGTCTTACACTCTATTAGAGGCCCAAAAGTTTTGAATGGGTCTTATAGCTCAAGGAGAGGCCCATATGGTTTATTTTTAAACTGGCGACGATCGTGCCGAATTTAAAAATTTACAGAGGGACTTATACAATAAGTGAGGCCCAAAATATTTCTGTACAAGTGGGTTGGGTCTTACATTCTAATAGAGGCCCAAAAAGTGTTTGAAAATGATTTGTGAGGGTTGAATTAATCAAAACCCTAACTTATTTCCAAAATGTATTTTAATTGAATAAAAATTCAATTAAAATGAACACAAAATTTTTAACATGTGGGAAACAAATTATGATCTTGGATTAATGCTTCAAAAATCAAGTATTAACCTACAAAATAATTAGAAGTCATTAATCTTTTCAAAATCAATAGGGAAAAAATATTTTAAATGTCAAAAACAATTAAAATATTAATTCTTTACAAAAATATCAATTATATGAAATAAATAATATTTTTG
Source organism: Lathyrus tuberosus (assembly GCA_022829125.1). Lineage (NCBI taxonomy): Eukaryota > Viridiplantae > Streptophyta > Magnoliopsida > Fabales > Fabaceae > Lathyrus > Lathyrus tuberosus. The sequence goes on from JALAZF010000170.1 coordinate 4,958,796, forward strand.
GGATTTTTTGGGAAAATAAAATATTTCAACATTTTTGTGAATTATTAAAAAAAGAATCAACTCAAAATCATTAAAACTCAGAGAGAAATTAATTTTTGAATCAATTAAATAAAAATCACAAAATTCAAATATTCAAATGTTGGAAAATGGCGCCAAGAACAAGGGCAAGAACACGCGCGTGTTCTGAGTTTCCCAGATTTGCATTTTCTATCCAATCTCACTGAATACTTAATCATATCATGCAATCCACATACCAATCAACTCGTTTCAACCTCACGATCATGTCTATGACAATTAATTTCATTTAAATTAAACATAAAACAAGAAATCATGAACAATCCTCAAGAACCCTAGATTCTACATGAAGGCTGGGATTTTTCATACACGATTCAAACAATGCAATTAATTGAGGGGAAACATTCCATGCATGATTATGAACATATGGCCAAATTATTGTGCAGCAAAAATTGTATGGATCATAGAGTTAGAAGAGCTCATGCTTACCACTTGCAGCTGGTGATCATGATTTGTGTTGGAGGTGTTACAGATGAGTTGTGATGATCTGAACAGCTTCCCTACACTCTATGGAGTGTGTTTGAATGCTTGGACTTGATTGAAGTTGGCTGGATCACTTCATGGCATCTCAACTGCAACTTGGTTAAAACCTTGAGCAATTGACTGGTGATTCTGAGAAATCAGTGTTCCAGTTGTTGTTTAAGTGTTTGATCAGCTCATATGTGATGTGTATGAGGTGTGTGTGTGATTGGTTTGATTGGAAAAGCTCTCAAACTCAAAACCAGATAGTGACTTGCCTTAGAAGGCAAAATAGGAGTGAAAGAAGAGATTTTGAGGAAAGCATCTGTTTGATGGCTTTGGTGTACTCAAACTGATCACAATTGAGCTCTATTTATAGTAGAGCAAGTTTGTTTTGCAAGGAATAGTGAATGGCAACTGCTGAGTAGGTTTGGCCAATGTTGGCAAATGAAAATCCAAGTCTCCTCTAGCCATTGACTAGAGGTTATGGAACAGGCTGCTGGTTCCCTTGGTCTTGGATAAGTCTTGACTGAATTCAGTTGCTAAGAGCTCAGTCCATGCCACCTTGATGCTTCCATTGAATGCTCCAATCCAAAATTAGAGTCTTGTCCCTATTTTGGCAATCCTAGGTTCAACATGTTATTTCTTGTTCCAAAGACTTTGGAGGCTTGGCTCAGTGATTGTCCCCTTTAGATTCAATCCTCAGATGTGTCCAAAGTGATGACAAGGCTTGGAATTGGCTGATTTTGGAAAATCGACCAAAAGTGCAAAAATCTGCCTTGCCTTGGCAGATTTCAGCAAGGCATCTTGCCAATGTCATATCTCATAGCTCAAATTGAATTTGGTAATGTTCTTGGCCATTTTGGAAAGCCCTTACATGATACAACAATTGTTTGAACATGTTTGGTTTTGATCTCTTTTGAATCCAAGTGAAAAATCCCCCTACATTTGGAAAAGAGTAAAGGCAGATTCTGACTTAGTGAAATTTTCACTAAGTGTTGGAACAAAGTGACTTTTCTTGATTTTTATCACTCCATAACTCAAAATCCATGAGGAATTTGGACATAGGTCAGTATGAAGCTTTTGTAGAGGGCAATGTGATCTACAAATCAAGCTTTGAATGGGGAACAATGGCCTTGTTGTTTAGGAGTTATGGTCCTCCAAAGTTGGCACATTAGTGTCACTTTTTCCATAACTTAGAAATTTTTCTAAGTTTTTATGGTTACCCCATTTACAAGTTATCCCACTTTCTTTGATTTTTCTTGATGAATGATGATTCAAATCATACGTTAACATCATTTTAGGGTTAAAAATCCATTTTGGTGAAAAATCTCAAAAAGTCAAAGTTGACTTTTGTGCTCAGTTGACTTTTTATCAGATGAATTCCAAATTGTGCAATTCTTCGGGAAATCATGTCCTTGACCTAAATCAAACTTGATGGACATGTTCCATGGGTGTCATAGGGTATATTGAATCATGTCTTAGGGTTTGGGAGCATGTCCTGGTCAAAAGTCAAAGTTACAGTTGACTTTTCTCGCGAAACCCTAACTGTGGTTCAGATGAAATTTAAACTTGTTGCTCAAGCTTCTTGGATCAATCCATTGTTCCAAATCGATCAATATGGCCTATTGGAGACCCTCAAATCCTCTCTTGAGGTATTGGCTCATGATTTGTCCCAAAAGTCAACTTAGGGGTGAATTAGGTCAAGAAACCCTAATTCCTGATTTTTTATGTATGCATCCCCTGAGGTGAAATTGACTTGATGCTTGGGTCCATGAGGTTCCATGGAGTATATGAGGTTCCATCTGGAGGCCCTGGTCGACCAAAACCCTAATTTGGTGACACTGTCGATCTTGAGACTTGATCCACCTAGAAGGGAGCAGCCTTGTGCTTAATCCTTGAAGTGGGAGTCCTTTTTTATCCTTTGTGTATGTTTGAGAGTGTGGACAAGTTAAAGATCATGTCATTCCTTGATTGATCCTTTGTGTAAGGCTCTGAGAGGGCTTAAAACCCTAATTTTGATTGTAGTGAATGCTCAACAACCCTTGAGGCATTTGATGAGGCATGATGGTTCATCCATATTGTGAGGATGATTTGCACAATGATGAGAAATCTTAGTGGTCAAAATTTGGGGTATGACAATTTCCAATCCACCGGGATGATTTTTGATCATGTCTCTAATTTTTTCCTGGACCGCCCTTTCGGTTTTTAAATCCACCGAGACGTTTTTTTTAGTTTAGGCGAAGTATTTCTTGACTACATCAACATTTGTGGGATAGGAAAATTCCTCTCCGTCCATGGTTGCAAGTCTTAAGGCGCCGCCTGAGAAAGCTTTCTTGACCACATAGGGGCCGTCATAATTCGGAGTCCATTTGCCCTGGGAATTAGTGAGAAATGATTGTACCTTTTTTAGCACAAGGTCTCCTTTCCTGAAGCTGCGAGATCGGACCTTTTTGTCAAACGCCTTCTTCATTCTTTGTTGATACAACTGACCGTGGCATAGAGCCGTGACTCGCTTCTCTTCGATCAGATTCAGTTCGCCGTGTCGGCTTTGACACCATTCAGCTTCTGTTAGCTTAGCTTCCGTCAACACCCGGATTGATGGGGTCTCTACTTCGACGAGGAGCACTGCTTCCATGCCATATGCCAGAGAGAAAGGGGTTGCCCCTATTGAAGTGCGGACAAATGTGCGATAACCGTGAAGAGCAAAGGGTAGCATCTCGTGCCAATCTTTGTAGGTTACAACCATTTTTTGAACAATCCTCTTGATGTTCTTGTTAACCGCTTCTACCGCTCCCTTCATCTTGGGTCGGTAGGGAGATGAGTTATGGTGTTCGATCTTGAACTCTGTACACAACTCTTCCATCATCTTATTGTTCAAGTTAGGTCCATTATCAGTAATGATCTGGCTTGGAACACCATAACGGCAGATGAGATTGTTTTTGATAAAGCGGACCACCACTTGACGAGTTACATAGGCGTATGACACTACTTCGACCCATTTGGTGAAATAGTCAATGGCTACCAAGATGAACCGATGTCTGCTCTGTGACACCCCCAATCTATACCTCAAAGCTATTAAAGCGATAAATAAAAATTCAAAATTTCATCAGAGTATAATTAAAACATGCACAGCATAGACCAGAGACGCCACAACAATTTGAAACAAACATACAACACCTGTTCATACAGATATGCAACCATTCGGGTAGTATTATACCCACAATTCAGAAACAGAATATAAGCGGAAAATCCGTAACTGAACATCAACATATATATATATATATATATATATATATATATATATATATATATATATATATGTATATATATATATATCTCATGACAGTTTGTCATACATCGAGTCATACATGTACAATCCAAAAGATACATCTACATAATACAAAATAATCACAAACAGCCACCCTAACTACCCGGTGTCACATATCAGAGCCGACCGACAAAAGAATGAAGATGCAAAGCTTCACAAAAAGACCTCCAGCAACTCTAATCTGCAATGCCTCATAGAGCATTATAAAACAGCAGAAGGGTGAGAAAAACAATCATATTACAGTTGCGTATAAATATATATTAATACAGATATACACAGGTAAAACATCCTCACCACAAATGCACCACAATCAAATACAACACAACACAGTACAATTCTCAAGTATCAAATACCACTACACATCAATCGTACACAATACACTCATCATCAATACAATTACACATATTCCATCTCATCAATCACATTAACAATTCTATGCACAATTAATCCATGATTTATGCAAATGCACAGATACCGACACAATGACTCTATGCACATGCCATGCGGTACCGACTTCCAATATTTCTCATCACTAGTTCACTTAGGAACTGTGTTGGAATCATCGCTCGTTACTGAGGATCACTCAAGTAACACCCCGTCGGGCCTACGATGTTCCCCGTCACTTTAGGTCCTCTTGGTATAAGGCGCACGACGTTTATGGATTGCTTTAGGTCCTCTCGGTATAAGGCGCACAATCCGATCGCTCACACCCCACATGGGCACACGATCGTCTATAACCATCGCTTTAAGTCCTCTTATTTTTAAGGCGCACGATATATCAAATCGCTTTAGGTCCTCTTATTTTTAAGGCGCACGATGTTATAGCAGATTCCCTCTGGAATCAATCCGTCACTCAGGACGTCACAACAATGCATATCATGATGCTTGGCATACAATGACTCATGACAGTTAATATGCACACATATACACATCCATAATCATTCATATATCAACAATTACCATACGTCGCATTTTCTTGCCGTAAGACCACCAACCCTCATCACAATATGTATTTCATGCAATTTCATCACTCAATAGTACACAAGTCATACAATATCCACACCAACAGCATATTGCACGTACACATCAAGTTCACACAATTAAACGGCAAAAGTCGACAACAAAACAACACATTTTCTAATTCCTAACATAATTTAATCAACCAACAATCTTAAAACCATCATCATAAGAAAGTACATTTTATAAGCTTTCTAACGCATCAAACCACACCTCAAACCGAAACATAGATCAAAAGTTACAAAGAAAACAAATTGGGAAAAACTGCTACATTCGCAGTGCGAAGCTCCTAGCGAGTCCTTCGCTACCTCATTCGCAGTGCGAATGTCCCAGCGAACCAAGGCAGAAGCAAAAATAGCATAGAAAATTCCCACCATTCGCAGTGCGAACGTCCCAGCGAATGCTCGCTACCCCATTCGCAGTGCGAACCCTCCAGCGAACAGTGGCAGAAGCAACAATAATACAACGTTCGCAGTGCGAACATCAAGCGAACGCTCGCCACCCATTCGCTGGCCATTCGCAGTGCAAACCTGCGATTTCAGCAAAACCCAGCAGTACACCAAATCACCCAACAATGATATTTTCTCAAACCAAACATTTCCAAACCAACATATGGCAATCAGAATCTATTCTAATCATGATAACAAGTATTCTACTACGTTTACACCGATTTTCAACCACAAAACCATCGATTTTTCATCATATCCCTCATTTCAACCTAGAACTCAAAGCTATGGAAAGACAAGAAAACATCCAAGCAAACACATACATAATCATACACAAACATAGTATAATCGGGGTTCGCACCCTTACCCGATTAAATCGCGTGTAGAAAAGTCGGTTGATTAATTTCTTCTTTCTCAAGTTTTTCTCTCTTTTCTTCTTTCTCTTCTCTTCTCTTCTTTTCTCTTTTTCTTCTTCCCTTACTATTTTCTCTCTTTTTCTTTCTATTTATTCTTAACTTAACAAAATAAATCAAAATGCCCAAAATACCCCCACACTCAAATATCTCGCAAACGTTCCCAAAACCCGATAAAATATATTCACGACGAAAAATAACATATTTTCACATAAAAGTCAGAAATAAAATAATATAATAATAAAATACTCAAAACGACTCAATTAATTAAAAAGACAAAACTGACCGGGGCGTTACAACTCTCCTCCACTTAGAAATTTTCGTTCTCGAAAATATACCTGAGACAAACAACTTTGGATACGACTCCCGCATCCGACTCTCCAACTCCCAAGTCAAATTTCCCTCAGCAGCGCCTCCCCACGCCACTTTCACAAGTGCAATTTCCTTGTCCCTCAACCTCTTCAACTCGCGATCCAAAATACTTACCGGCAAAGCCTCGACTGTAAGGTTCTCCCTTACCTCAACCTCGTCCATCGGAATCACATGCGACGGATCCGGAACATACTTCAGAAGCTGTGAAACATGGAACATATCATGCAAATTCGACAGACTCGGCAGCAACGCCACCCTATAAGCCACCGCACCCACTCTCGCAGATATCTGGTAAGGACCAATAAATCGAGAAGTAAGCTTCTTTGATTTCAATGCACGACCAACACCCGTTACCGGCGTAACCCTTAAAAATACATGATCGCCCTCTTGGAACTCAAGATCTTTCCGTCTCCGATCATGATAACTCTTTTGCCTACTCTGAGAAGCCTTCATTCTCTCACGAATAAACTTCACTTTTTCCGTAGTCTGCTGTACCAACTCTGGTCCAACCACCGTTCTCTCACCAGATTTGTGCCAACGTAAAGGTGTTCGACATCTTCGTCCATATAGCGCTTCAAACGGTTCCATTCCAATACTCGAATGAAAACTATTATTATACGTGAATTCAATCAACGCAAGATAACTATCCCACGCACCACCTTGTTCAAGAACACAAGCCCTCAACAAATCTTCCAAAGACTGAATCATTCTCTCCGTCTGCCCATTCGTCTGCGGATGATAAGCCGAACTCAACCTCAATTTAGAACCCAATGCCTTCTGTAAACTTTCTCAAAATCTCGAGGTAAATCTAGGATCTCGATCCGAAATAATACTTAACGGAACTCCATGCAACTTCACAATCACACTGATATAAATCTCAGCTAACCGTTCCAAAGAAAAACTGATGTCAATCGGAATGAAATAAGCCGATTTAGTCAGCCTATCAACAACCACCCAAATAGCATTATGCCCTCGCTGAGTATTTGGCAACCCTGTTACAAAATCCATGGAAATGCTATCCCATTTCCATTCCGAAATATCCAACGGTTGCAACAAACCACTCGACCTCTGATGTTCCACTTTCGACTTCTGGCACGTCAAACAAGCATACACAAACTGAGCCACATCTCTTTTCAATCCAAACCACCAGAAAATCTTTTTCAAATCTTGGTACATCTTGTTCGCTCCCAGATGTATACTCAAATTACTCCGGTGTCCTTCTTCCAAAATCATCTTTTTCAACTCCGCATCATCAGGAATACAAATTCTACCACGGAATCTCAAAACACCATTAACATCCACTTGAAAATCACTACTCGCCCCTTTTCCGCAAACCAACATCAAATCCACTAATTTCACATCCAACTTCTGTTTCTCACTTACCGACATCAGAAAATCATTAGTAACCTTCAACATACCCAGCCTCACACTATCTGACGACACTTCACAAACCAAACTCAAATCTCTAAACGATTCCAAAAGTTCCCACTCCTTAACCATTAAAGCGGACATATGCAAAGATTCCTGGCTCAATGCATCGGCTACCACATTAGCTTTACCAGGATGGTAATTCAAGCCAAAGTCGTAGTCTTTCAAAAATTCCAACCATCTTCGTTGCCTCATATTCAATTCCTTCTGATCAAACAGATATTTCAAACTCTTGTGATCACTAAAGACTTCAAACCTCACACCAAAAAGATAATGCCTCCAAATCTTCAACACAAAAACCACAGCCGCTAACTCCAAGTCATGCGTAGGGTAATTCTTCTCATGCACTCTCAACTGCCTCGAAGCATACGCCACGACCTTACCGTCTTGCATTAGCACACCACCTAGACCAATCAAAGACGCATCACAATACACCACAAATGGTTCATTAGGATTCAGAAAAATCAAAATCGGAGCTGTCGTCAATCTTCTCTTCAGCTCATTAAAACTTTCCTCACACCGAATATCCCAAATGAACGCTTGCCCTTTACAAGTCAACTGGGTCAAAGGAAGTGCTAGTTTAGAAAAACCTTCAATAAATCTTCGATAATAACCGGCCAAACCCAAAAGGCTTTGAATTCCAGTAACAGATCTCGGAGCCTCCCATTGTAGAACTGCTTCTACTTTAGATGGATCCACAGAAATACCATTACCTGAAATCACGTGTCCAAGAAAACTCACTTCCGACAACCAAAATTCACACTTGGACAATTTGGCAAAAAGCTTCTTTTCCTTCAAAACCTGCAAAACAATACGCAAATGCTCCGCGTGCTCCTCCCGAGACTTAGAATAAATCAGAATGTCGTCAATAAACACAACAACAAATCGATCCAAATGCTCGTGAAAAATACGATTCATGTACTCCATAAACACACCTGGCGCATTAGAAACCCCGAACGGCATCACAGAATATTCATAATGACCGTATCGTGTCCTAAAAGCCGTCTTCTGAATATCTTCCTCTTTCACCCTAATCTGATGATATCCCGACCTTAAGTCAATCTTACTGAACACACAAGCACCAACCAACTGATCCATCAGATCATCAATTCTCGGAAGAGGATACTTATTCTTAATCGTCACCTTATTCAACTGGCGATAATCGATACACAACCGCATACTTCCGTCTTTATTTTTCACCAATAAAGCTGGAGCACCCCAAGGAGAAACACTTGGCCTCACAAACCTCTTCTCTAACAATTCATTCAAATGCTTCTTTAACTCAACCAACTCAGATGCCAACATAAGATAAGGTGCCATAGAAACAGGTCTAGTACCAGGAACTAGATCTATAGAAAACTCCACCTCTCTCTCTGGCGGCAAGTCCGAAATATCCTCAGGAAACACTTCCAGAAAATCACACACAACCGGAAACACATCAAGTGACACTTGACTATCCACAGTCAACGACGCAAACAACCCAAACAACTGAGCTTCCTCCGCCAAAAGTCTCTTCAACTCTTTGGTAGATAAGAAACTCGAGTCTTCGTCTTCCTCAAGAGAAGGAAACCTTTCCAACTTATGATAACAATCAATATGAACCCGATTGAATTGCAACCAATTCATACCCAGAACCACATCTAAACCCTCCAACGGCAAACACACTAAATCCATTTCAAAGTCTTTACCATAAATGGTCAAAGGACAACTTAAACAAACCAAAGAAGTAGTTACTGACCCCATTGCTGGAGTATCAATAACCATCTCACCATCCATTAAAGACAACACAAGATTCAAACGCTTAGCGCACTCATACTAAATAAACGAATGAGTCGCTCCAGTATCAATAATAGCAACTAAAGGCGTACTATTAATAAAACAAGTACCTCGGATCAGACGATCTACACTTGAAGTCTGAGTCCCTGCCAATGAAAATACCTTCCCACTAGTTGGAGCTTGCTTTGGTTTCTGACACTTCGTACTAATATGTCCAGGTTCACCACAGTTGAAACACTTCACCACATTCTTCCGTTTACAATCAGCTACGACATGTCCGACACCTCCACAGTTAGAACACTTTCTCACATCTTTCCTGCACTCAAACTGACGATGCCCCAACTCCCCACACTTAAAACATCTCGGAGAATTAGACATACCTCCTCCACCTGACCTTCGATCAAAAGTACCCCTTTGCTTACCCTTATCCGCTGGTGTTACATATGGACCACTACGAAACTGTTGCTTCCCTTTTCGGTCACTCACACTCTTGTAGTGAGTAGAACGAGCCCTACTATCCTCTTCATAAATCCTACAACATTCCACCAAATCAGAAAACCTTCTTATCCTTTGATAACCGATTGCCTGCTTAATCTCAGGACGCAATCCGCTCTCATACTTCACACACTTAGAAAATTCTGCAGTCGCTTCAGCATAATGAGGATAAAACTGCACAAGTTCCACAAACTTAGCAGTATAATCAACAACAAACATACTACCTTGTTTCACTTCCAAGAACCCAATCTCCTTCTTTCCTCTAACATCTTCGGGAAAATACTTCCTCAGAAACTCCTGGCTAAATAATTCTCAAGTAACTTCTTCATCTCCAGCTTCCAACACCTGACGAGTATTAACCCACCAGTCATTAGCTTCTCCCTGTAACATGTGAGTTCCCAGTCTCACCTTACTGTCCTCAGCACAGTCCATAATTAGAAAAATCCTTTCAATCTCTTTCAACCAAATATGTGCACCATCAGGATCATATCTTCCTTTGAAGACAGGCGGTTTGTTCTTCCTGAACTCATCATTACCCGCAGCATTAGCTACACCCTGCACAGCACGAGCCATTGCTTGCATCGCAGCAGCCAAAGCAGCATCGTTCCTACCAGCCATATTCTGTTCATTTCCAATAACAGAAACTATGGTTAAACAAACAGCTCACTCCAAACACCAAGACCGACAAGGACTGACACAAACTGACACAGACTGGCACGGACTGACACGAACTTGCTCTGATACCACTTATTGTGACACCCCAATCTATACCTCAAAGCTATTAAAGCGATAAATAAAAATTCAAAATTTCATCTGAGTATAATTAAAACATGCACAACATAGACCAGAGACGCCACAATAATTTGAAACAAACATACAACACCTGCTCATACAGATATGCAACCATTCGGGTAGTATTATACCCACAATTCAGAAACAGAATATAAACGGAAAATCCATAACAGAACATCAATATATATATATATATATATATATATATATATATATATATATATATATATATATATATATATATATATATATATATATATATATATATATATATATATATATATATATATATATATATATATCATGACAGTTTGTCATACATCGAGTCATACATGTACAATCCAAAAGATACATCTACATAATACAAAATAATCACAAACGGCCACCCTAACTACCCGGTGTCACATATCAGAGCCGACCGACAAAAGAATGAAGACGCAAAGCTTCACAAAAAGACCTCCAGCAACTCTAATCTGCAATGCCTCATAGAGCATTATAAAACAGCAGAAGGGTGAGAAAAACAATCATATTACAGTTGCGTATAAATATATATTAATAGAGACATACACAGGTAAAACATCCTCACCACAATCAAATACAACACAACACAGTACAATTCTCAAGTATCAAATACCACTACTCATCAATCGTACAAAATACACTCATCATCAATACAATTACACATATTCCATCTCATCAATCACATTAACAATTCTATGCACAATTAATCCATGATTTATGCAAATGCACAGAGACCGACACAACGACTCTATGCACATGCCATGCGGTACCGACTTCCAATATTTCTCATCACTAGTTCACTCAGGAAATCTGCTGGAATCATCGCTCGTTACTGAGGATCACTCAAGTAACACCACGTCGGGCCTACGATGTTCCCCGTCGCTTTAGGTCCTCTTGGTATAAGGCGCATGACGTTTATGGATTGCTTTAGGTCCTCTCGGTATAAGGCGCACAATCGATCGCTCACACCCCACATGGGCACACGATCGTCTATAACCATCGCTTTAGGTCCTCTTATTTTTAAGGCACATGATATATCAAATCGCTTTAGGTCCTCTTATTTTTAAGGCGCACAATGTTATAGCATATTCCCTCAGGAATCAATCTGTCACTCAGGACGTCACAACAATGCATATCATGATGCTTGGCATACAATGACTCATGACAGTTAATATGCACACATATACACATCCATAATCATGCATATATCAACAATTACCATACGTCGCATTTTCTTGCCGTAAGACCAACAACCCTCATCACAATATGTATTTCATGCAATTTCATCACTCAACAGTACGCAAGTCATACAATATCCACACCAACAGCATATTGCACGTACAAATCAAGTTCACACAATTAAACGGCAAAAGTCGACAACAAAACAACACATTTTCTAATTCTCGACATAATTTAATCGGCCAACAATCTTAAAACCATCATCATAAGAAAGTACATTTTATAAGCTTTCTAACGCATCAAACCACACCTCAAACCGAAATATAGATCAAAAATTACAAAGAAAACAAATTGGGAAAAACTGCTACATTCGCAGTGCGAAGCTCCTAGCGAGTCCTTCGCTACCTCATTCGCATTGTGAATGTCCCAGCGAACCAAGGCAGAAGCAAAAATAGCCTAGAAAATTCCCATCATTCGCAGTGCGAATGTCCCAGCGAATGCTCGCTACCCCATTCGCAGTGCGAACCCTCCAGCGAACATTGGCAGAAGCAACAATAATACAACGTTCGCAATGCGAACATCACGCGAACGCTCGCCACCCATTCGCAGTGTAAACCTGCGATTTCAGCAAAACCCAGCAGCGCACCAAATCACCCAACAATGATATTTTCTCAAACCAAACATTTCCAAACCAACATATGACAATCAGAACCTATTCTAATCATGATAACAAGTATTCTACTACGTTTACACCGATTTTCAACCGCAAAACCATCGATTTTTCATCATATCCCTCATTTCAACCTAGAACCCAAAGTTATGGAAAGACAAGAAAACATCCAAGCAAACACATACATAATCATACACAAACATAGTATAATCGAGTTTCGCACCCTTACCCGATTAAATCGCGTGTAGAAAAGTTGGTTGATTAATTTCTTCTTTCTCAAGTTTTTCTCTCTTTTCTTCTTTCTCTTCTCTTCTCTTCTTTTCTCTTTTTCTTCTTTTCCTTACTATTTTCTCTCTTTTTCTTTCTATTTATTCTTAACTTAACAAAATAAATCAAAATGCCCAAAATACCCCCACACTCAAATATCTCGCAAATGTTCCCAAAACCCGATAAAATATATTCACGACGAAAAATAACATATTTTCACATAAAAGTCAGAAATAAAATAATATAATAATAAAATACTCAAAACGACTCAATTAATTAAAAAGACAAAACTGATCGAGGCGTTACACGCTCGAAGCCTTGGGTTCGATCATGTCGATTCCCCATATGGAAAAAGGCCATGGGGAAGAAAGAACTTTGAGATGTGATGGCGGTACATGGATTTTGTCGGCGTATATCTGACACTTGTGACACTTTTTCATGTACTTATAGCAGTCGGATTCTATTGTCAACCAGTAGTACCCTGCTCTTAGAAATTTTCTCGCCATCGTGTGTCCGTTGGCATGAGTACCAAAGGATCCTTTGTGAATTTCTCTTATCAACATGTTTGCTTCTGGTCTGTCTATGCATCGGAGCAAGACCATGTCGAAGTTCCACTTATAGAGTGTATCACCGCTCAGGAAGAAGTTGCCAGACAGTCTTCTGAGGGTCTTTCTGTCTTTTCTGGATGCCCCGGGTGGGTATTCGTGTTTCTGAAGGAAGCATTTGATATCGTGATACCAAGGTTTGTCGTCTATGACTGCTTCGATCTCGAAGATGTAAGCGGGTCGTTCAAGGTGCATTATGTCGATCTTAGGTAGGTCGTTCCATTGACCTACACTAATCATGGAAGGGAGAATGGCTAATGCATCAGCCATGTGATTCTCATCACGAGGGATGTGATGAAACTCGATTCTGTTGAAGAAAGGCAACAAACTTCTTGCATAATCTTTGTAAGGAATCAATCTTGATTGGTATGTGTTCCAATCTCCTTTCATCTAATTGATAACCAGAGCTGAGTCGCCATATACGTCCAAGTTCTTGATCCTTAAGTCGATCGCTTCTTCGAGACCCATAATACAAGCTTCGTATTCGGCCTCGTTGTTTGTGCACATGAACGTAAGTCTGGCGGTGAAAGGAATATGGGTACCCTGAGGTGTTATGATAATTGCCCCAATTCCATTTCCGTAATGATTGACAGCTCCGTCAAAGATAAGTCCCCATTGGGAACCTGGTTCTGGCCCTTCACTAGGTAGCGGTTCATCGCAGTCTTTCATTTTTAGATACATGACATCTTCGTCTGGGAAGTCAAATCCGACTAATTCCTGATCGTCAATCGGTTGATGAGCCAAATGATCGGCTAAAACACTTCCTTTAACGGCTTTCTGAGCGTGGTACTCTATGTCATATTCTGATAACAACATCTGCCAACAGGCAATCCTTCCCGTGAGAGCAGGCTTTTCAAAGACATACTTGATTGGATCCATTTCAGAGATTAACCAAGTAGTGTGACGAATCAGGTACTGGCGAAGACGTTTGGCTGCCCAAGCCAAAGCGCAGTAAGTTTTCTCAAGCATAGTGTACCGAGTCTCGCAGTCGGTGAATTTCTTATTCAAATAATAGATGGCAGACTCTTTCCTTCTCGTTTTGTCTTGTTAACCAAGTACACAACCCATGGAGTCTTCCAAGATTGTGAGGTAGATGATCAGTGGTCTTCCTTCCACTGGAGGTGATAGAATTGGCGGGTTCGACAGGTATTCCTTGATACTATCGAAGGCGGTTTGGCAGTCTTCTGTCCAAACGCAATCTTGATTCTTTTTGAGTAATTTGAAAATTGGCGCACATGTCGCGTTCATAAGGAATATAAATCTAGAAATGTAGCTCAAACGTCCCAGGAATCCTCTGACTTATTTTTCAGTTTTCAGAGAAGGCATCTCTTGAATAGCCTTGACCTTGTCAGGATCAACCTCAATTCCTTTCGGGCTGACGATGAACCCCAAGAGTTTCCCTGAACAGACACCGAAGGTGCATTTATTGGGATTCAAGCGGAGCTTATACTTTCTCAAACGCTCGAATAGTTTTGACAGGTGGGTCACATACTTCTCTTCTGTTTTAGATTTAGCAATCATATCATCGACATATACCTCTATCTCTTTGTGTATCATGTCATGAAACAGAGTAGTCATGGCCCTTTGATAGGTTGCCCCGGCGTTTTTCAAGTCGAACGACATTACCTTGTAACAAAAGTTACCCCATGGGGTAATGAACGAAGTTTTCTCCATTTTGATCTGGTTATAGCCCGAGAATCCATCCATGAAGGAGAAGACTTTGAACTTTGTTGTACTGTCTACCAGCATGTCAATGTGTGGCAAGGGAAAGTCGTCCTTTGGACTTGCCTTGTTCAAATCTCTGTAATCAACACACATTCTGACTTTTCCGTCCTTTTTGGGGACTGGTACGATGTTGGCTAACCATTGAGGATATTCTGATGTGGCGAGGAAACCCGCGTCGATCTGCTTTTGTACCTCCTCTTTGATTTTGATGGCCATGTCTGGGTGAGTCCGTCTCAACCTCTGTTTTACCGGCGGACAATCTGATCTTAACGGTAGATGGTGTTCCACGATGCTGGTATCCAACCCCGGCATATCCTGATAGGACCAAGCGAATACATTGGGAAACTCTTTGAGAAGCTTTGTTAAACTCTCTTTGGCAGTTGGACTGAGCAGTGCCCCAATCCTGATTTCTTTTCTCTCTTTTTCTAAACCTAAGTTGACCGTTTCCAACGGCTCTTTGTGAGGTTTTAATGGACCTTTCGTCTTGTCGAAGTAATCGAGAGATCTCCTCTGGAATTTAGTCGTCATTTTCTTCTTCAGCCTCAAATACCGGGAACTCAAAGTTGGGAGAAGGCATTGGATCGTATGTTTCAACGGGGTTTAAAACAAGCAATCTGCATGACGTGATGATTTGTGTTTAGAAGAGATAGAGAAAATGCAAGAGTGTGTGCAGTGTATTTTTTTTGACTGCTCGTTTTTTTATTATTGAGTTGTTTTTTAGGATTACCATTTTCTGAAAAAGCGAAAAGAAAAATAGCAATAGATGCGGAAATTACATAACGACGTTATTTTATTAATGAACAAGTCGATTCTTGAAACTACAGCCCTATAAAACAAAACTTTGTCGCTTTGGGAGAAGCGAAGAGGGAAATTTATAGAAAGCAAGCCCTATCAAAACATCTGTTTCACCTGGGCAGGGTGAAAGGTTAAAGATGGCAATTACTTAGACTTATGAACAATCTTCGGAACATCGACAGCAACCCACTGGCGGCGAACTCCTCGGTGAATCACAAAGTCTGGTACCTTCCTTCTTTTGTCTTCAGAAATAACGCTAATTTTTGGTGGAGCTGGATCATTGAAATCCGTCTCCCAGGCAGTGTTTTCGTAGGAGGATTCCTCAGTTGTATTTTATGTAGTATTTGTACTCTCGGCTGTATCTCCCCATCCAGTTGGCTGGATGTCTTCGAGCCTGATACGTGAGTTTTCAGGAGCAGTGTACTTGACCATATAGTCGTATTTTCCACTTGGTTGTCCCAAGGTGTCCCACACTTCTTTGGAACTAGAGGGGTCATCTCTCTCGATGACGTTGACCTCAGGGATAACATAGTTGATGAATTCTAGTCTGGCAAATGTTGCGAATTCATCGTCGTGCTGGGTATTTTCAAGGTAACCTGGGTGTTGATCCCATGACATGGTGGGGACGCAGGTATTCTTTTCAATGATGCTTAGCTGATTTTCATTGTTCGGCTGACTTTCTTGCCCTAAGTCTCCTGGGTTCGGCTGCCACATTGGCAGGCCATCCATCGGGCCATAGTAGTCGTGGTCAAAGTTGTCTTTCATCAGAGTGTCCTCCTCTAATGAGTTTCGTGGAGCACGGCATCCTTCCGGATCACAATCTCCATATATCATTTCGACATCTGACCTGGGTATAAATCTCGGACTCTGTGTAGGAAAGCAAAAGGGAGTCTGTGTTTCGTCCTGAGACGTATAACTGTCCTTGTTGAGATAGGACTTCCATTCTTCCTCCGTATCGGATGAATCATCTTTATTGATGGTATGCACTTCTTGAGTCACTGGGTGAAGGAAACCTCCACTGTGGAAGAAATTCTGAATGGGATGAAGACTTTCACCGTTAGCAGCTGTCTGGGTACAGGTTGCAGAAAAACCAAGACCCTTCTTTGTTTTATTGTCAGTAGGAATGACAAATTTCCCCCATCCTGTTGTATTGGTACTCTCGACCACTTTGATAGCATCTTTGTACGAGGAAATCGAAGTCCCCCCATCGGATTGATTGTCTTTGTGTAGCGAAAGCGTTTGGAACTGGGTTCCGATTATCCTTTCCGGTTCTACATAAGTGGATGACGAAAAATTGCTTACGAGCAAGGCCTACTCCTCACAAACCATGACAAGTTGGTCGTTCTGGACGAACTTTAGCTTTTGGTGGAGGGTCGAAGTGACTGCCCCAGCCTGGTGTATCCAAGGTCTTCCCAACAAACAGCTGTATGTTGCTCGGATGTCCATGACCTGGAAAATGATTAGGAAAGTGTGAGGACCGATAGTTATGGGAAGGTCGACTTCACCGATAACTGCTTTTCGAGACCCGTCAAATGCTTTGACGATGACCTCACTGCCCCTTATCGGGGATCCTTTGAATGATAGTCGCGTTAGAGTGGACTTCGGCATAACGTTGATGGTCGATCCTGTGTCTACCAGTACGCTGGCTAAAGCATCGTCCTGGCATTTGACTGTGATATTGAGCGCCATGTTATGACAGCGACCTTCTTCAGGTAATTCCTCATCACTAAATC
Organism: Lathyrus tuberosus; assembly: GCA_022829125.1. Classification (NCBI taxonomy): domain Eukaryota; kingdom Viridiplantae; phylum Streptophyta; class Magnoliopsida; order Fabales; family Fabaceae; genus Lathyrus; species Lathyrus tuberosus. The sequence continues at coordinate 4,976,395 of JALAZF010000170.1, forward strand.
CCAAGTTATTGCAGGAAGTGATGTTAGAGACAATGCTATCAAACTATCGTATTGACACATCCTGTTCCAGAAAGGCTTGCTCCAAGACTTTATGTAGAGCCTCCCTGTGCGCTTCTGAACTAAGTAACAGTGATAATACTGAGATCTTTGAAGGAGTCTGTAACAGCTGATCAACAATGTTATATTCACTCCTTTGGATGAGCTTCAGCATCTCATCATTGTTTTTTGAAAGGTCGGGATTACTGGAATTTCCTTTCCATTCTCGACTGTGGTTGCACCGTACTTGTAAGGGATAGCCTTAGTTGATTCATACGGTAGTGGTCCCGGTAGATAGATGACTATGGGAGCCTTCTGATTTTTCTGACCATCGTAAGTAATTTCGATCCGTTCCCGGTTGGGAACTCTCGATTCGTTAAGTAGAGGGATAAGGGTACAAACATCCCTAGCCCTCTGATGATCAGAGATTACGACAACGTCCTCGATTTGATCAGCGAAGTAGTCGATTGATCCAGAACTTGACCATGGTTGAATCTCTTTGCGGTCCAACTAACTTTGAAGGGCTGCTCGCACGAGGTAATATCCTTGATTATCCACTGAGCAAACTCCACACCACTCATAGTTGTGTAGTGGCACCTGGCCACGTCCACTTTAAATACAGTGTAACCTTACAAGATCTGTTTCCATCGACCGAACATCCTGACTTTGATATCTAGTAGGATTCCCGTTAGTGATACTAACTTGCTGGGTGTCTTCATCCATATAGATTAGAAGCCACCAGTGGTTCAACAAGTGCTGAAGTGTTTCCTGGACAAGGGCACAGCCCTGATCGTCTTCGCATCCCCCTTTACAGCCCTGATAATCATGTGATACCAGGAACCCGAGTTGGACCTGTTTAGCATGTAACTCCACCAGGCTAGTATTCATCAAGCGAATATCAAAGATTTGAATCATGTTGATTTGATAATGATTCCTATCATGGTAGTCTTGAATCCATCCAAGATCCATCTGACGCTGGAGGGCCTCTTGTACAAAAGAGCATCCCTGTTTATTTACCGAGCAAGTCAAACAGGAATTGTAATCGTGTCGTGGCAGATTATGATACTGGCTTTGCCTTGAGTACATTGCCACCAGGTTGACATTCATCGCACGGATATCGTGGTTTTGAATGATGTTGGAATTCGTATAAACCATGTTAACTCCACGAACTCGGTGCTCTTGGATCCATCCGAGATCTATCTGTTCCTGTAGAGCTGATTGCACCACAAAACATCCTCGATTGCTTTTAGAGCAGATATCACACTGGTGATAATTATGAGGTGGCACATGGCCATATCCACTCTGACTACAATGCATCTTGACCAAGTTGGACCTCAATAAGAGTACATCATGAATTTGATAGGTGTTGTTAGACTCTCCCTCTATCAAATTAACGGCAGCTTTCTCGTGTTTGTAGCGAGCGATTTTGGACGCGGTTCTTAAGCGCTGGTCGCTCTCTGCAGTTGAGCTTACTACAGGTCGATTCATTTTTTTATCCTATTAAAGCTGATGAAGGAAGGGAAATAGATGTCTCCAATTAACCCTGCTTTGCATACTGAGTTTAAACAGCGGTCTGTTAGGTTACGAATGCTATCAATGTGGGGGGGGGGGAGGGCTTTGTACTGGTTATTTGTATTTTCGCCAATACGGTTTTCTTTTCTCTTTCTAGGACTTTATAGCGGGGAACGAGGATTAGGATGTTAGGACTGAGGCTTTTGATAGATACATGAGAGTATGGGATTTTGGGTTTTTGTTTAGTGTGCTCGCTAAGATTTTTCTTTCAATCTTATGCCTACGTATTCCCATTTACCAAAACAGGGAAATCAGAGCGTTCGTAGTTCCTCCTATTCTATGGGAGGAAATGGTTGTTTTGGTATCTTGTTCAAAGCCCATGACGTGAAGCGAAAGGTGATTTATATCTTGTCCAAAGCCCAAGATGTGAAGCTAAAAAGGTGATTTGTATCTTGTTCAAAGCCCAAGATATGAAGCTAAAAGGGTGTTGTCTTTAGAGAGAATTTGTCATCTCTAAAGAGGGGGTTGTATGTCACAACTGTTTATAAAGGAGAATTACTTTAACCGAGATATGTGAATCCGGCAATGCCATAATTTCCTTTAAAGGGGATTTTTAACCTGAAGGAGAAGACTTTAACTCAGTGTAGAGCAATGTTATCTTTCCTTAGGAATTTCTCATGCTAAAAGAGGGACAGTGGCATGGATGTAGATGATCCAGAGGCTTGCCGCTTACAGCAATTAGATGGAGGGGAAGGAGTTGTTGATGTTTGTGAACTGTGAACGAGGCACAACTTTGATGCTAAAAGGTTGATTGGATCAATCAGTGGTTTTCTTATACAAAGCCTAAGAGGAGGCTAATATGTGTCTCGTACAAAGCCCGAGAGAGAGGCTAAAAAGTTTTGACATCGACGATGGAGTCTTTTGGTATCTCGTATAAAGCCCGAGATGGAGGCTGACATTTGTTTGGCTCAATAAGAACCTTTTTGTATCTCGTATAAAGCCCGAGATGGAGGCAAAAGGGTGATTGACTCAACGAGGGAGTCTCTTATGTGTCTCGTACAAAGCCCGAGAGAGAGGCTGAACGTTGTTTGACTCCGCTGGGGAGGATCATTGTACAAAGCCCAAGAGGAGGCTATGGTGACTATTTTAGTTGAGTGACAGGTCCAGTATACTGATTTTAAAAGAGAAAATCAGTTCTTATATGAGCAACACTGTACTCGAGGATTTGATTCGAGGATCTGGGTTATTCCTGTTCTTTAAGGAAGCGGGAAATCCGAAGGGTATTGAGACTGTCCGAGTCTACGTGTTTCCTTCGTATTTTTGAAGGGAGCTTGAGAATGTCTTTGAGACTCAAGGAGATTAGAATGTCCGTGTCTAGAGTTTTATCCTTTGTACTATGTTTCGAGAAATAGTAGTAGACTCTATGAAAGGACTGTTCTATGCAGATGACTAAGTTCTGTTCCTATACCTCTAGGAGATCGTCTGGACAATTTGTACGAAGCCCAAGAGGAGGCTGGAAGCTTTTAAGAAGCCGAGTGGGCCTTGTATGAAGCCCAAGAGGAGGCTATCATTCCCGGAGAAAGAATCATTATACAAAGCCTAAGAGGAGGCTGTGAATACTTCTAAGAAGTCGTAGGGTCCTTGTACTAAGCCCAAGAGGAGGTGCGGTTGCTTTTAGGAAGCCCGTGGGTCCTTGTACGATGACCAAGAGGAGGCCGATTGCTTTTAAGTAGCCGATGGGTCCCCAAATCCTGAGAAGTTCAAGGCAAGCTATTCACAAGGAATAGATAAAGTCAGGAAAGTTCGAGATTTTGGAAGAAACTCAAGAGATGCCATTCACGGAGAAAAGATCATCTCTGGGGAGTAGAGTTTCTTGACAATTCCTAATGAGGACAGCCGAAGAGAAGACTGTATCTGGTGATCCTATTGGGGATCTAGTTGTTTATTTCTATGAATAAACGGCGTCACCTAGTTCTAGACGTAGTTGCAGGGGAAACTCGAAATATCTATACTATTATTACACAGTTGATATGAGTTTATGAAAGAAGACTTACAGCGAAACAGCCCCACAATACAGTTATATGTATATGAAAGCGGTAAATGAAAGCATATAAACACTTACTCGGTTGTAGAGCTTCCATGCTGTTTGGTTAGTTGTTCAACAAAGAAAGATTGAAAACAACAGTATATTTCAAAATCAAAGGAGAAAGTGCTTTGAAAAAGAAAGATTTGCGGCTTACAGCTCAAGGAGAGGCCCAAGGTTTTATCAGTGAGCGCACTGTTTGAATTTGTACAGAGGGACTTATACAAGTGACTGAGGCCCAAAAAGGTTTTCTGTACAAAGGGATGGGTCTTACACTCTAATAGAGGCCCAAAAAGGTTTAAAGAAAAAGAGTGGGGCTTATAACACGAGGGTAGGCCCAATTGATTTTTCCGTTTAAAATGGCGATCGCGCCGAGGTTTTCTTTTAACGCAGAGGGACTTATACAATAAGTGAGGCCCAAGATGTTTTTGGCTAAAAGGGGATTGGGTCTTACACTCTATTAGAGGCCCAAAAGTTTTGAATGGGTCTTATAGCTCTAGGAGAGGCCCAGAAGGTTATTTTTCAAAAGGCGACGATTGCGCCGTTTGTTTTTTACGGTATCGGGTCTTATACAATGCACTGAGGCCCAAAAATGATTTGGTCAAAAAAAGGATTGGGTCTTACACTCTATTAGAGGCCCAAGATGTTCTGAAAATGATTTATGAGGGTTGAATTAATCCAAAAACCCTAATTTGTTTTCAAAAATGTATTTAATTGAATAAAAATTCAATTAAAATGATCAAAATTGTTTAACATATGAAAAACAAATTGTGATCTTGGATTAATGCTTCAAAAATTAAGTATTGACCTACAAAATAATTAGAAAGCATTAAAAGTTGCAAAATCAATGTGGAAAAAATATTTAAAATGTCAAAAACAATTAAAATATTAATTCTTTGCAAAAATATTAATTATATGAAATAAATAATATTTTTGGGATTTTTTGATAAAATAAAATATTTTAACATTTTTGTGAATTATTAAAAAAAGAATCAACTCAAAATCATTAAAACTCAGAGAGAAATTAATTTTTGAATCAATTAAACAAAAATCACAAAATTCAAATATTCAAATTTCTGAAAATGGCGCCAAGAACACACCGAGAACACGCGCGTGTTCTGAGTTTCCCAGATTTTCGTTTTCCATCCAATCTCACTGAATACTTAACCATTTTTTATAAAATAAAATATTTTAACATTTTTGTGAATTATTAAAAAAAGAATCAACTCAAAATCATTAAAACTCAGAGAGAAATTAATTTTTGAATCAATTAAACAAAAATCACAAAATTCAAATATTCAAATTTCTGAAAATGGCACCAAGAACACACCGAGAACACGCGCGTGTTCTGAGTTTCCCATATTTTCGTTTTCCATCCAATCTCACTGAATACTTAACCATATCATGCAATCCACATACCAATCAACTCGTTTCAACCTCACGATCATGTCTATAACACTTAATTTCATTTAAATTAAATATAAAACATGAAATCACGAAGAAACCTCAAGAACCCTAATTTCTGCATGAAGGCTAGGATTTTTGATACACGATTCAAACAAAGCAATTAATTGAGGGAAAACATTCAATGCATGATTATGAACATATGGCCAAATTATTGTGCAGCAAAAATTGCATGGATCATAGAGTTAGAAGAGCTCATGCTTACCACTTGCAGCTGGTGATCGTGATTTGTGTAGGAGGTGTTATAGTTGTGTTGTGATGATCTGAACAGCTTCCCTAGGTGCTATGGAGTGTGTTTGAATGCTTGGACTTGATGGAAATTGGCTGGATCACTTCATGGCATCTCAACTACACTTTGGTTAAAACCTTGAGCAATTTACTGGTGATTCTGAGAAATCAATGTTCCAGTTGTTGTTTAAGTGTTTGATCAGCTCATATGTGATGTATATGAGGTGTGTGAGTGATTGGTTTGAGTGGAATTGCCCTCTAGCTCAAAACCCGATAGCTACCTTGCTAAGAAAGGCATTTTTGCCAAGACAAAGAGATTTTGAGAAAGGCAAGTGTTGTAGGCCTTTGGTGTACTTAAACTGAACAAAATTGAGCTCTATTTATAGTAGAGCAAGTTTGTTTTGCAAGGAATAGTGAATGGCAACTGCTAAGTAGGTTTGGCCAATGTTGGCAAATGAAAATCCAAGTCTCCTCTAGCCATTGACTAGAGGTTAGGGCACAGAGCTTTGGTTCCCTTGGTCTTGGATAAATCTTGACTGATTTCAGATGAGAATGGCTCAGTCCATGCCACCTTGATGCTTCCATTGAATGCTTCAATCCAAATTTGGAGTCTTGTCCCTATTTTGGCCATTCTAGGTTCAATATGCTATTTCTTGTTCCATGGACTTTGGAGACTTGGCTCAGTGATTGTCCCCTTTAGATTCAATCCTCAGATGTGTCCAAGTGGATAGGAGCATTTGAATTTGGCTGATTTTGGCAAATCGAGCAAAATTGTAAATTCTGCCTTGCCTTTGACAGATTTCAGCAAGGCAACTTGCCAATGTCATATCTCATGGTGTAAGTTGAATTTGGTAATGTTTTTTACCATTTTGGAAAGCCCTTACATGATACAACAACTGTTTGAACATGTTTGGTTTTGATCTCTTTTGAATCCAAGTTAAAAATCCCCCTACATTTGGCAAAAAGTAAGGCAAAATCTGACTTAGTGAAATTTTCACAAAGTGTTGGAACAAAGTGTTTTCTCTTGATTTTGATCACTCCATAACTCAAAATCCCCAATGAATTGGAATTAGGTCTAGTTGAATATTTTGTAGAGGGCAATGAGATCTACAAATCAAGCCTTGGATGGAAGAAAATGGCTTAGTGGTTTAGGAGTTATGGTCCTCCAAAGTTGGTGCATTAGTGGCACTTTTTCATGACTTAGAAAATTTTCTAAGTTTTATGGTTACCCCTTTTACAAGTTATCCAACTTTTCTTGATTTTTCTTGATGAATGATGATTCAAATCATACATTAACATCATTGTAGGGTTAAAAATCCATTTTGGTGAAAAATCTCAAAAAGTCAAAGTTGACTTTTGTGCACAGTTGACTTTTTATCAGATGAATCCTCCTACGACAACTCTTCCTGGGAGACAGATTCCAATGATCCAGCTCCACCAGAAATCAGCGTTATTTCTGAAGACAAAAGAAGGAAGGTACCAGAATTTGTGATTCACCGAGGAGTTCGCCGCCAATGGGTTGCTCTCGATGTTCCGAGGATCGTTCATAAGTCAAAGTAATTGCCGTCTTTTAACCTTTCACCTTGCCCAGGTGAAACGGATGTTTTGATAGGGCTCACTTTCTGTAAATATCCCTTTTCGCTTCGCCCAAAGCGACAGAGTTTTGTTTTATAGGGCTGTAGTTTCAAGAATTGACTTGTTCATAAATAAAATAACGTTGTTGTGTAATTTCCGCAGTTATTGTTGTTTTCTCTTTCTGCTTTTTCCTGGAATTCATCCATTATATCGAACATACTTCCCTTTCTACCAGAAGGTATCTGTGGAATCTGTCCTTCCAGGACAGTGTGCACCACAGGGGGTGGTACCGTTACTACGGTAGTGAATCTTGGCGTTTCCTGAAGTTTGTAACCTTCAGGATTCCTCATTATGCCTCTGGCATCCTCGCTTTACCGAAGTTTGTAACCTTCAGGCCCATCGGCTTCTGCTATGATTCCCTGATCTTCAGTGATCAGCGGAACATATCCTTCCGGGATATAGTTAACAGGCATGCCCCAGGGACGATCTTTCGGCATTTGATACCTAGGATCATACTTCTCTACTATGGGCGTTGAGGTGATCTCTGAGATCACAGTTCTTTGTAGCTGAGCTTCTGCCATGGCTTGCATGTCGTTACAAAGCTTTCTCATATCCTCTCTCAGAGTGTCGATCTCTTCTTTCAACTCTCTGTTCTCTTCCTCGAAATCATCCATCTTTTTCTGACGATTGGCCCGAGTATTGTACGAATGAGACAGTTTGACTCTAGAACCGAGACACAAACGTGAGATTGGTAGGTAAGAAGAATACGTGATGTGAGAATGATGAATGCAATGATTATATTAATTATTTTTTGGTTTAATCAAAATAAACTTTGACAATTAGATTGCAAATATCAAACAGTGGGGACACCCCCGTTTTATTGAATTCAAAGGATTGCGGAAATGGAAATACAGTAAATTACAAGGTGCGGAAACAGAAACCTAAGCTAATGGGTCCCGAGTCCTCTCTGAGGAGAACTCGGGTGCTGATTCTGGTACTTTCCTTTTCTTGGACCGGGGCTCTTGGGCCGTTGTCGGGTTGACATTCCTTTTCCAAGTGAAAGAAGCGAGCAAATTCCTTTGGTCATCCAGATTTTCTATAGCATGTTGCTCCAAAATCTCAATTAGAGCATCCTTATCTTTTAACAGTTGGTATATTTTGGTACACTCCACATTGAGAATGCGGTACTCGTTCTTCCAAGACCTCCTCTCCTGTTGAACTTTGTTGAGAGTAACCTGAAGTTTTTCCGTTTCAGTCATGAAGTACATGACAGATTCCCTTGGCGGAAGAACTCCGTGATGAGGATAAGGCATCTTTAGCTTGAGAGCTCTAGTTTATACCCAGTGGAGATAAGGCTCCACCGAGACACAGTTCGGTTTTCCTAGAGACTCCCGTCCTTTCTTATGAACATGTTTCCAAGCGTGCACTATTTCCATCTTTAGTGCCCTAACATTTTCTCATCCCTTGAAGAAAAGACCTTCCAGATGAGCATTATGCGGGACATGCCTCATCGGGTATACAAATTGACGACGAGCTAAAACTGGATGGTAATTGATTCCTCCCTTAGTTCCTACAAGGGGTATGTTGGGGAAGTTTCCACAATGGTCAATGATCCTGATCCCATCATAAATCCTATTGTACCAATCTATGTCAGAGTTGGTAAGAGACATGATTTTCTGCGACCAACGTAAGGCACTCTTATGATCCCAAAAAGCAGCAGACTTAGGCAAATGGGAGATAAACCATTTATATAGCAGGGGTACACAACATGTGATCATCCCTCCGCTGTACAAATTCCTTAAGTGTACAGAATGATACGCATCTGCGAGCAAAGTCGGTACAGGGTTTCCAATGAGAAAAACCTTAATGGCGTCGATATCGACGAAGTTATCAATGTTGGGAAATAGAAATAACCCGTGGGTGAGTAAAACAAAGATGCTTTCAAAAGCAGTCACGTTCCCTATACTAGCAAAGTATAGAGCCTTCTTTACCAGAAACTTGGCTGGAAAACCTGTGATTCCTCCTTTGGTGGTCACGTGAGTCTTGACTTCTGACTCATCCAAATAGATTGATCTTGCAATGATTTGATCCTTTGGAATTTCTTCCAGTCCAGAAAAGGGAGCTTGATCAGTAATGTGTAAATCAGTCAAGTGAGAATATTCCTCCAGTGTTGGTGCGAGCTGGTAATCTGGGAATGTGAAACAGTGATAGACCGGATCGTAAAACTGAACGAGTGCCTCCATGATTCTTTTAATTACCTGGACCCTTAACAGAGGTAGCAGACCTCCGTACTTGGCTTTGAAAGCCTCATGGTTTGTGATCTTTCTCGCCAAACCTCTCAAATCCTCTAACTTTGGAGCCTTGAAGGTATACTTATGAGTTTTCCTTCTATCGAAATCCATTAGCGCAATCTTCTTTCTCTGACATTTGCAATCATTGTCTTAGTTTAATTTTGAAAAAGGGAGACTAGAAGAGAAAATTTTCTTTGTTTTAATGTTTTTTTTAAATGAATGCATGAATGCAGCACACAAAAACCTAGGAAAAACATGGGGTCAAAGGGTCGGTGTCATGAAGTCAAGGCTCTACCCATCCCAAAGGTTTATACTATTTATTTTTGTACCTGTCTCTCAAAATCATTGATTCTTGTTGAGATAACATCAGCAGGCCGGGAACCATGCTAGGTGATGTTATTTCGAAGAACCTCAGAATAGGGTAGTATCCCGTGACAACTATTTCCGATAGCTTCCGCACTACTGAAAGAGGTTTTTCCTAGGTGTATACTCAATCTTTCCACATGCGGCATCACACACATTCCCATTAGCATAAAAATAAACACAGATATCAATTAGGAAAAGCAGTATATATATTTGCCCTAATGTCCTAGACTTTTAAGAGCTATGAATCCTATGTTCCTGACAGAAAATGGCTCCCCGGCGGAGTCGCCATTCTGTGGTACCTTCCTAATTTAAAGGTTCTTGACCTAAGATCCTAGTGAGGGCCGATCCTAGCAATAATATCAGTTCCCAATGACATCACTATGCCTGTGACACCTCGAATTCAAGATTTTTCATCCCTTGGGAAAATAAGAAAGAAGCGCTCCCACTGTGGTCGCCATTTTTCTGTAGCGCGGTTTTTGTGGTTTCGAATCACTATCGCTTTGGTACTACAGTTCGATTCATTTTTTATCCTATTGAAGCTGATGAAGGAAGGGAAATAGATGTCTCCAATTAACCTTACTTGCAAACTGAGGTTAAACAATCAAAACTGTTGATTTACAGATGCTATCAAAATAGGGGGTTCGCCCTTTGGGGTTATTTTGTTGAAAACAGTGTCGGGGTAGGGTGTTGGGGACCGATGCTATTCGGTTGATATATGGGATTTTGGGTTTTTGATTAGTGTGCTCGCTAAGATTTTTCAATCTTATGCCTAAGTATTCTCGGGATAGGGAAATCAGAGCGATCGTAGTTCCTCCTATTCTATGGGAGGAAAAAGGTTGTTTTGGTGTCTTGTTCAAAGCCCAAGACGTAAAGCTAAAGGTGGTTTGTATCTTGTTCAAAGCCCAAGAAGTGAAGCTGAAGGGCCTATTTGTATCTTGTTTGAAACCCAAGATGTGAAGCTAAAGGGTTTTGACTTCAGAGAGAATTTGTCATCTCTAAAGAAGGGTCTGTCTGTCACAACTGTTGATTGACTGATTATAAAGGAGAATTACTTTAACCGGGATCTGTGAATCCAGCAATGCCATAATTTCCTTTATAGGGGATTTTCAACCTGAAGGAGAAGACTTTAACTCAATGTAAAGCAATGCCATCTTTCCTTAGGAATTTCTCATGGTTAAAGAGGGACAGTGGCGTGGATGTAAATAATCCAGAGACTTACCGCTTACAGCAATTAGATGAGGGAAAAGGAGTTGTTGATATTTGTATGATGTGACCAATGCATGATTTGATGCTAAAAGGTTGATTGAATCAAATGGGGTTTCCTTATACAAAGTCTAAGAGGAGGCTATTGGCCCAACAAGAGGGTGTTTTTATGTGTCTCGTACAAAGCCCGAGAGAGAGGCTAAAAGGGTTGACTCAATGAGAGAGTGTTTTGGTATCTCGTACGAAGCCCGAGAGGGAAGCTAAAAGGGAGTTGCTTCAACAAGAGAGTCTTTTATACTCAACAAGAGAGTGATTTAGTATATCGTATGAAGCCCGAGATGGAGGCCATTGGAAGATTGACTCAACAAGAGAGTTTTTTTATACTCAACAAGAGAGTGTTTTGTATCTCGTACAAAGCCCGGGATGGAGGCTAAAAAAGGGTTTGACTCTACAAGAGAGTCTTTTATACTCAACAAGAGAGTGTTTTTGTATCTCGTACAAAGCCCAAGATGGAGGCTAAAAGGTCTGACTCATCAAGAGAGTCTGAAAAGGTTAGCTCCGTAGGGGAGAATCATTGTACAGAGCCCAATAGGAGGCTAGGGTTACTGTTTCAGTTGAGTGACAAGTCCAGTATGTTGGTTAAAAGAGAAAATCAGTTCTTATATGGGTAACGTCGTACTCATGGATTTGATCTGAGGATCGGGATTATTTCTTGTTCTCTAAGGAAACGGGGAATCCAAAGGAGCTTTAGACTGTCCGAGTCTTACGGGTTTTATCTTCCCATTTTTGAAAGGAGCTTGAGAATGTCTTTGAGACTCAAGGAAATTAGACTGTCCAAGTCTAGAGTTTTATCTTTTGTACTATACTTAAGAGAAATTAAGAGACAACATATTTATGGTAGAAAGATCTAGACTCCTTGAAAGACTGTTCTATTAAGATGACTAATTTCTGTTCCTATACCTTTAAGAGGTCGTTGGGACAATTTGTACGAAGCCCAAGAGGAGGCGAGAGTAACTTTTAAGAAGCCGAGGAACAATTTGTACGAAGCCCAAGAGGAGGCTATCTTCCCGGAGGAAGAATCATTATACGAAGCCTAAGAGGAGGCTGTGAAAACTTCTAAGAAGCCGACGGGTCCTTGTACAACTCCCAAGAGGAGGCGGGGATGCTTTTAGGAAGCCTTTGGGTCCTTGCACTACGCCCAAGAGGAGGCTGATGAACAGTTCCAGAAGGGTTTTCACTTGGAACATTGGCCTTCTGTATATGAACTGTTCAAGGGGAGATTTCTTAGATCTAGTTATCTAAAATTGTTGTAAAAGAAAATTCTCATGGTTTAGGTTATGCGGAAATGTCCGAGAGAACGTCGGGTGTAAGGAGACTAGGTTCTGTCTAGCTCTAGACGTAGTTACGGGAGAAACTCTAAATATATATACTATTATTACACAGTTGGCATGAGTTTACGAAAGGAGACTTACAGTGAAAACAACCCCACATTACAATTATATACATATGAAAGTGGTAAATGAAAGCGGGTAAACACTTACTCGGTTGTAGAGCTTCCATGTTGTTTTGTTGGTTTGTTCAACAAAGAAAACTTTGATAACAATATCATATGCAAAATTAAAGGAGAAAGTGCTTTGAAAAGATTGTTGGGGCTTATAGCTCAAGGAGAGGCCCAAGGTTTTATCAGTGATTGCACTGTGAATTTGTACAGAGGGACTTATACAAGTGACTGGGGCCCAAAAAGGTTTTTTATACAAAGGGATGGGTCTTATACTCTCTCAAGAGGCCCAAAAGTTTATTTTTATACAAGTGGTGGGGCTTACAGCTCAAGGAGAGGTCCAAGGTTTTTGTTTAAAAAGGCGACGATCGCGCCGTGACTTTTGAAATACAACGGGACTTATACCACATTTGAGGCCCAAAATGTTTTGTTTTTCAAAAAGGGTTGGGTCTTACACTCTACTAGAGGCCCAAAAATTGTTTTTGTACCAGTGATGGGGCTTACAGCTCAAGGAGAGGCCCAAAAGGTTTTGTTTTTCAAAACGGCGATCGTGCCAAGGTTTTTGAAAGCACAGTGGGTCTTATACGATGAACGAGGCCCAAATTATTTTGGTTTAAAAAGGGTTGGGTCTTTCACTCTATTAGAGGCCCAAAAAAGGTTTTGAATGGGTCTTATAGCCCGAGGAGAGGCCCAGATGATTTGTTTTAAACGGGCGATGATCGCGTCGAACTTTTGAAATACAACGGGACTTATACAATATTTGAGGCCCAAAAGTTTTGTATTTACAAAGGATTGGGTCTTACACTCTATTAGAGGCCCGTGAGTGTTTGAAAAAGATTTGTTAGGGTGAAAATCAACGAAACCCTAATTTCATCATTTTTAAAGTAATTATTCAAAGAAAATTAATTAAAATGATACAAATACCAAATAAGTTTTAATAAACAACTTATGATCTTTAGTTAAGGTTTGAAAAATGATATTTTAATCACAAGATGAATTAAAGCTCATTTGGTTTTGATTTTTCAAGATGAATATTTATTTTTAAAAGGTTTAAAAACAAATAAAAGACATTTATTCACAAAAATACTAATTATATTAAATAAATAATATAAATCTAATTTTTTTGGGGAATAAAATATTTCAACATTTTTGTGATTTTTTGCAAAAAGAACCAATAAAAAATAATTAAAATTGAGTGAGTTATTAATTTTTCAAATCATTTAAAACAAATATGAAAAACAACAAAAAAATAGGAAAAAGTGGTAAAAAAGAGGTCTGGGGCGAGGGGGATTCAAACCCCAGACCTCTCGCTTGCCAATACTCACAAACCAACTGATCAACCACTGGGGCGCAATGCCAATTCATTAAACATATGGCAAGTGAAAAATATATTGAGAACTTGGTTGGAAAACCTGAAGAATGGCGCCATGACCATCTTCTTCCCCGAGCTCGTGCATGAAGCCCCCTATCTCACTCATCTCTCAACCATTTGACATGATTCAAACACCAAACTCGTGTGTTTTTTAACAAGGAACAAGATGGCAATACTTGATTTTATTTATTTTTAGTGTATAGCAAGTTATAGCATCACGACCATATGAACCCTAATTTTGCAAAAGCAGTCGTGCAGACATGGTTATGAGGGCTATGATCAAATTTCTTGAGGGGAAACACTCAACACATGATGGCAATCAATTGGCAAAAATATCATGCGAGGAAATATGCATGGATCATGAAGATGGAGTTTTGAGGCTTACCTTGATGCAAGCTGAAATGGAACTCTGCACAGATGGTGTTCCAGATGCGATTTGATGATCCCTACAGCTTTAATGGATGTTGTGGAGTGTGTTGTAAGCTTTGGAACACTTTGAAAACTTCTGGATCAAGCTGGAGAACTTCAACTGCATAATTGAGGCATAATGGCTTGGATGAAGGGTGATTTTGAGCTAGGGGTGTTACAGTTGGTGTTTAAGTGTTTGGACACCTCAAATACATTATATGTGATGTGTTTGAATGATTGGAATGGATTGCTTAGGGCTTCAACTCAAAACACAATGGTGGTTGCTCCAAAACAAAGAAACTTGGCACTTAAGAGAGATTGAGAGAAAGCAGTGCTATAGCTTGCTTTGGTGTAACTTGAATGATCCATTAGAACCTCTATTTATAGGTGATCAACTCTTGTCTTGGAGGAATAGTTAATGGCTGCTGGATCAGATCACCTTCAAAGGGATTGGTTGGGCATAAATGCCTCTTGCATTAGGTGTAACAGCTGCTCCAAATAGATCAGCTATGCATTGACTGAAATCACATTCCTCAGTCATTTTAATTGTTGTTTAATCAGAGAACTTGACTGAGGAGAGTGAGAATCTTGACAATGCACTATTCCACATTAATGCCCTTTGAATTCAAGGTAAAATGTGACAAAATGCATGAATTTCAAGTTGGAAGATTCCTTGGCTTTGTGACTCAGCTTTGTAGTTTGGATCAGATGTATTGTGATTGGTTTGAGTACATGTGGCATAATGATCCTTGGTTTTGATTCAGAAATCGTGTGTGGCAAGCAAACATGCAAACTGATTTTTCCAAAACAGCTTGCAGCAGCATGACTTTGGGCATGAATTTCTCTTGGCTCAAGTTGAATTAATTCATGCTGAGAGGCTCTTTGGATTCTTAGAAACATATGCAACAACATTGATGTTTACCTTTGGACTTGATTCAGCTTGCAACTATGTGAAAAGATCTCACAAGTTTTGGTGTTTTCAACAAAATCTGCCTTGGTCAGAATTTTTCTAAGTGTTGGAAAATGATGTATTTTCATGTTTTAGTCATTTTGGCCCAATCATAACTCAGAATCCATAATGAATTGGAGTGAGGTGTAGTTGAATCTTTTGTAGAGGGTAATGAGAGCTACAAATCCAGCTTTGGATGGGGAAAAATGGCCTTGTGGTTTAGGAGTTATGATCCTCTAAAGTTGGTACCCTAGCCACTTTGTTCCATAAATTAGAAAAATTTCTAAGTTTTTATGGTTACCCCTTTAACAAGTTATCCCACTTTTCTTGATTTTTCCTGATGAATGATGATTCCAACCACACATTGTAATACCCCAAAATTTGCTCTCCCCTTTTGGCTTCATAGCATGGCATTATCATTTATCATATCATATCCATCTCATTAGCATTGCATTGCATTTAATATAGAAAAATGAAGCATGGCATCCTTCTTACCATCAGGGCATGTGATCAGGTGGAAGGTGGGCAATCAAGAGATCATTCAAAGCACAAAAGGTCAATCAAGTGCCCTCAAGGCAAGCCAAGAGGTCTTTCATGTCTCATCCTACCTCAATTGATCATCCACTATCTCAAGAAAGTGAAATCCAAGGGGAGATTGAAGCAATACATCTTTCATCATGCAAGAGGGTCAAAAATTGAAGGAAAACCCTCAAAAGAGATAGCTCATTGACTCAAGATCATCCTCAAGTGGCACATCTCATCATCCTTTAAGAGGATACACAACATACTCTGAGGAATTTGAAATTGGAGACTGCACTTTTACCTCCTAACCAGAGGGGGCCAAAATTAGGGTTTCCATTTAAATCAGGGAATCTTTGCTTTTTTGGGCAAGACTTGATGTCATGGTTTCCTATATGTCCCTAGGTATATGGATGTGGAAGATTGCATCTCAATTGGTTTTAGAAGTGATCCAATTGGAAGAAAGATCAAAAATCAGGGAATTTGGGGGCCAAGTCAAATAATCAGGGGAAAAAGTCAACCCTTGACTTTTTAAGGCCAAATTCATGAAATTCATGTTATATGTGACCAATGTACAAAATTTGATCAAGAAACTCCAAAGGAATCATGAAAAAATCAAGATTTGGAAAGTTGCCATTTTTGGATGAAGTAAGGTTACTAAAAATAGCAAGTTTTGGCCATTTTGCATCAGAATTGGAACCAAGGCCATTCAAATTTGGAGTACCAAATGAAAATTCCACTCTGCCTCAATGAAAGGCCTTGCTTTAAGCTTCAAATCCATGGGTAGAACATTTCCATTGGATAAAAAATGAGGGAGATATGATTGATCAAAGTTGGAGGAAAGTAGGCCAAAAACCATGTCATGACCAAGTTTGGCCAGGTCTGCGCGCAGTCATTTTCTCAAACAGTTGGTGGGCAAAATGTATGGATCAATTACTCATGCTTAAAGGCTTCAAATGGAAAATCTTGCAACATCAAATTTGTTCCCCTATGTGAGATCTTCAAGATTGATGTTCATGATTTTTTCATTTGATCAAAGGATAAGGAGTTATGATAGCTCAAAGATTGGTCAACACAACTGAATTTCCATAGGCACCAAGGCCTTGCCTGCAGACCAAGTCACATGCCCATACACCAATTTGGTTCCTTCTGTTGCAAGCTATTTTTGATCATGTTCCAAACTTCCATTCAATCTAATTCCAACACTAAACATGTTCTCTTATGTCTCCTCTTTCTAATGACACCAAATGCTCTTCATTTCATTCATTGTACACTAAGAACTCCATCTCCAAATCTCCATGTTTTCACTAATGAGAGGTTGCCAAAACATAATGTTGTGACTTGGCATTTGTTTGGTCCATGACAGTTCACGCGTATGCTACACACCATCCACCCTTACTTCATTAAGACCAACATTCCCTTACACACATGAATACCATGCTGCTATCATACACTAAAAGGGAAAACAGAAGCTTGCCCTGCAAGTCATAATGCAAACATCAGTACCATCATCACCATTCTCCATTATCCTCACCATAAGTGACCATGAGCTTTTCCACACTCTAACCAAGCTCTCCAACTCGTGCCAATAACTAACCGGACTCAGTTAGTTAACTCAAACTCAGTTAACTAACTCACTCTAACTGGAGTTCTAACCATCAACCACCAGAGTTAAATCATAACCACACCTATATAAACAATTCTAACAGATTTGGAAAGGGATTCTCATTGTTTCACTCTCACTCCAAAAGCACTCTCAACTTTCTCTCTGAATTTTCTCTCTACCTGCACGAATTCCTCAAGTTCTTCTTCAATCTTCACAATCGAGCAAGAATACCTCACTGAGTAGCACAGTTAGCTTCAATCTCAGATTCAGTTTTTCCTCTTATTCTCAAGACCAAATAGCATTTATTTTGCTCAAATTGAAGTTCTAGAAGTTCAAGAACAAGTTCTCACCTCTGGTTTTCTCAACAACTCAAAGATCTTCAAGTTTCAGGTTCCAAAATTTCTCAAACTTTGCTTGCACGATTTTATCCTGTTTTAACTTGTTGATGTGTTATTTGAGCTTATTAGAAGCTATGTGAAACCGGCTAGTTGATAGAGCTCCTTAGGAGTTTAGAACTGAAACTTAGGGCAAAGTTTCTCTTCTTCGATTCTCTTTATTCATGCGTGATCTGTGAATTTTGTTGCTGAATTTGTGTTCCTCATGAGATTAGCTTTCGTTTGATACCTAGTTTGTGGATTTCGGGAAGCATGTGATATTTACAGTGCCGGAGAGTGGCCGGAGAAGGTGACCGGAGGTCCCTCTCCGGCCGGTGAGGTTACATTAGGGTTTTGCATGCCAGATTAAGTCACAGCCGTTGATTTCGTTTGATCTAATGCTCACAATGGTGACAGCACATTAAAAGTCACGTGATATGCATGTGTCATATTTCTGATTTCACTTAAGCATGGTGTGGTGTGGTGCACGGTATGTCATGTGTTCCTTCACGTGTGTTTGTTGATCATGCGTACTTTGACTTTGACTGGGCTTGGACTTGATCTAATGGTTGTGAGTGAGTCAAGATTGTTGACTGAGGGTTCATACTTGTTATTGTGTTTGGCGCGTAAATGGACCTATGCAGATTGATAATCACACCCCCCTGTTTCCAAGCCCAATTAATTTGCACTGCATTATTGCTATGTTCATACCCCCTTCCCTTTACATTTCATTTTCATTTTTCCTTTATTCTACACGTTTGCTTTTTAATTTTTAAAAATACCAAAACAGATTGGAAAATTCTACAAAAATTCATGTGTATTCTTAAAACATTTAGGAAATTTTCCATGATTTTATTTCTTGATTTTATGACCTTTTTACCCCTGGTCCATAATTTTCTTTGAATTTCCATTTAGATGCATTCTAAGCATGATACATGAATTTGTTTAATTTTGTTCTTGCTCATTACCAACTGTTTTGACATGATTCTTTTTGCATTGATTCACTAATACATTGAAGCATGTTAGATGATTTTTGTTTGATTTTTAGGTCATTTTATCACATGTCTTGATGCCTATATTTGCACCATTTTGCATGATGTTTCAATTTGACCTAATTGCTTTGTTTGAAGTCATTTTGCTCTGAATTTTTACATGCTATCTTGATGTATGATGCATTTCTGACCTAGGCATTCCAATAATATGCTGGCATAATTTTCATGAATCCATTTGGTCTTTGTTTGATGCATTACATTGGAAGCATAATCCATGGCATGTCATGACAATTTTAGTGCATGTTTACATGAATTCTTTTGTGCATATTTGTATGAGCATTTGCATATGTTATGAGCCATTCATATGATATTATAGGTCTTTGATACACATTATATGTCATCCTTGCATGTTGACTTTCAATTTGAACTTTGTGCATCATTAACATGTATTGTTTGCACTTTCTTTTTGAACTTTCATTTCAATTCTTCTTATATTACTTCTTGAATGTCTTGAAGTTGATTCATAAATACTTTTGAGATGTTTATAAACTATTTTCCATTTAGTTTCAATTCTGGTTGTTGATTTACATGTGCCATTTATGCATGTCCTCTTCATTTCTTTCCATCTTTCATCTACCCCTTCTTCTTGTAACATGTTTAAATGCTAATGGGTGATGATTATTGCTTATTCACTTGCACTTGTATGATGATATTCACTTGTTGTCCATATGATGTACATTCTGATTGTGGCTCTAGGATTTGGTTTCTCATTTAATTCTTTTGAGTTTTATGATGCATTACATGTTCTTTTACTTCTTATACTTCTTATACATGTTTACTAACCATGTAGGGGCTTTGGTAAGTTTCAATTGAGTGTGGATAAGGAATCCACATTCAACTTCTATCCTTTCTTTTTTACAATTCCATTTTGTGTTTTGTTAAGCACTTATGTGCTTTCTTTTAATACATCACTTTCCCCTTGTGAATTACAATTCATCTTCTACTTTAGAAGTGAATTGTTTAATTCATTCTTTCTTTAGACTTTAGGTTGAAACCTCACAAACTTTAGGATCACTCCCTTAACTAATCAATTAGGATTGAGTCTTAGTCCATATAGATTTTTACCTTTACCCTCTCTTGAGTCTTTCATCTTCTCATCTCAAAGAAAATTCAAAACATATAATAAGGGTAGGCATTTATTGCATTTAGGCCTTTCATATAAAGAAAAGATTATAAGGGGTCTTCTCTTGTAATCTTAGAATGTGTAGCATATAGCCCATCTTGGGTCAATGTGTTAAACATTTGATCTTGTATGAGGGACTTAAATGCAATACTTGTTGAAGGTGCAAATAATAAAAAACACTTCTTCATTTCTTAATTAACAAAAACACTTAATAAACACAAGTATGCTAGTGTGTTTGAACCTTGACAATTGGAGCTAAGTGTGGGGGTCTTCTTCACTCTTAGTATGCTTTCTTACCCATTCCATCTTGGAATGTGAGAATGTACACATTCCAATGACTAAGATTCAGATACACTGTCATATGCAAATAAATGGAAAAAACTTCTAAAAGGCAAAAACAAACAATAACGTCTTTCCTTCGGGAATTCTTTTCTCATCTCATTCATTCTCAACGCACGAACGCGCTTCTACTCGTTCTCTTGCAAGACGGTAACGCACTCGGACCAGCGAGCCTGCAACACCTGAGCTAGAACATAAGCCGTTCTCTAAAAAACACAAACAATTCATCCCTAGTGAGGGGAACTACGTCGCTCTGATTCTCATGCTCCCGATGAGATACGTAGGCAGTGGGGTAGGGCCCATGCGAGCACTTCTTTTATTTTCCCTACATTTGTTTCTCTTTCTCTCTCCTTTCCTTTTCCATTCCTTTTTCAGTTTCTTTCTCAGTATTCTTTTCTTACACCCTTTGATCGAGCAAGCAAGCGTGGATCCCATCGGGTACGATGGACGTGAGGGGGTGCTAATACCTTCCTCTCGCGTAACCGACTCCCGAACCCAGTTTTCTTGGTCGTAAGACCATGCTTTTCCTTTCTCTCAGGTTTACGCGGTGTTTCCTTTCCCTCTCTTGGGATAAATACACATTGCTGGCGACTCTGTGTTGGTGCCACTTTCGCGTTTGTACTTGGATGAAAATCCCGGGAGCGACAGCTGGCGACTCTGCTGGGGATCGAACCCAGAATCTCTGGTTTCCTTAGCGAGTCAATCCTAGCGCTTATCTGTTTTTTCTTCATTGGGTGTTTACTGTTGTGTTGTATTTACTGTTTTATTGTATGGTTATTTACTGCTTTACTGTACATTACTGTATTTACCGTATTTTAGCATTTTCATTTCATATGATATATTATGCTATACTGGACTGTGTTGTTTTCTGTTTGGCGGGTGGGATTTCTGAGAGATAAGCCCATTACACAGGCTTGAGTATACACTTAGAATTAGAGTGGAGAGTAGTGGGACCTACGTGCCGTTTGGAGTGCGTTGGGTGTTCACGAAATTCACAGCTAGACGAGGCTATCTTGGGACACGTCGTGGCATACGCATCTTGCGTATTCCAGGATGTAGATCTAGAGAGCTGTCGACTCTAGTAACCGATCATGAGGACCTTAGTGGAAATATCCCTCTTTAGTGGTGACAATGGCAGACCACATTCTGTGGCAAACCCATTCGCACCCGAGGGCCCACTTTGGAACTTGCATAGGATGACCTTTATTTTCTAAGGGGAGTCAGTGGACGACCTCTTTGATTGGCATAGCATTGTATCCTACGGGCTGAATGTACTATTGCTTCTCAAATCTCCGAAGCTGACAAGCCTTATTTTCTAAGAACCACATGTGAGCATGGGCGGGATGTTTACAGGTTTGCAGGAAACCCAGCCTCCTACCTACCTTACTCGTGATTCTATGATGATTTCAGACATTGTATCCTATGACAGTGATTTAAGTGTTCATCTCAGATATTGCCAGATTCAGTACAGAGACACAGTGCACACAGTTCAATACAGACACCGACACTTGATTACCTGATCACATGCCCTTTTGCATTGCATTATCATATCATAACAGTTATGTTTGTCATTTTCAGGTGCATAATACATTTCTGATTCCAATCCATGGGTTCAACAGAGATCGTCGCCGAGAGAAAGAACAATGTGTCTTACAAGTTTCCAGATCCTGTCTTGGATTCATTGCTCAAAGTTATAGATATGGCTGGTCCGGGTATTCTTGATAGGTTTCAGAAGAGCTACGGGAATTTGGTTGGGATGGTCCGTACAATCACCAAGTATGAGCATGATGCTTTGCACACTCTGCTGCAGTTCTACGAGCCTTCGTTGAGGTGCTTTCTTTTTTCAGATTACATTTTGATGCCAACACTGGAAGAATTCTCATTTATTTTGGGAATTCCGATCACGTCGGCAATACCATTCTTCTCTGGTAGTTCTCCCAGCGTAAAAGAAATTGCTGCTGCTTTACAAATGGATCAGGCAGTGATAAAGAGTGGTGTGAGCAGTAAAAATGGAGTTAGCGGATTTCATTTAGAATTTCTGTCTGGACAGGCCCAGGAGGCTGCAAGTGCTAAAAATTGGACGGTTTACAATTCCATTCTGGCTCTCTGCATATATGGCCTAGTTTTCTTTCCCAATCAGCAAGACTTTGTGGATATGCAAGCGACAAGAGTTTTCGTTCTTAAAAATCCAGTCCCTACTTTGTTAGGAGATTTTTATCATTCCGTGCACTATAAGAATGAGAAAAGGAGGGGAGGATCTGTTAGTTGTTGTACTCCACTGCTGAGTCATTGGTTTTTCAAACATCTGCCTCAGACAGGTGCCTTTGTGGAAACCAAAGATGTGGCGAAATGGTCTAAACGATTGATGAGTTTAACTGCTGATAACATGGTATGGTTTGACCACCGGTTATTGAGAATAGAGCTTGTCACAAGATGCGAAAATTTTCCAAATGTGCCTTTGATTGGCAGAAAAGGAGGGATCAATTATAATCCAGTTTTGGCCATCCGACAGTTTGGGTATGCTTCCAGGGATCCTCCTACAGAGCAAGATGTGGAAGAATCTTTATTCTTTACAGGAACTAAAGATGCGAAGGTGGTAGAAGTAGTGAATGCTTGGAAAGATAAGCACAAAATTGGAAAAGCAGTTTTTGGAAAAGGAGATTGTAGATCTTATCCTGAATATGACAGGTGGATTGAGACGAAAGTAAAGGAATTGCTTTTACCCTTTTCAAGGGGACCTCTTTTATGTTCAGTACAGCCAGAACAACCCACTATGGTGGCTATTGAAGAATGTGAGAAGTGGAAGAAAATGGTCAGAGAGTTGCAGATAGAGAATTCTGGAATGAGCAGATGCCTTCAGAAAGCTCTAGCTGACAACAAAGAGTTGGAAAAGAGAGCCTTGAAAGCGGAAAAAACCTTGGCTGACAAAGAGGAAGATTTTGATGACCGAGCTCGGTACTTTCGGAAACTTACTTTGGGAGCAGATGACACTAGTCAGGCTCACAAGATTACAAAACAGGCTTTAGCCCGAAGCAAGGATTCATTAGCTCAACTTCGTCAAGCTTGGGATGAAGTCAGAATTGAAAATGCCGAGTTAAAGGATCAGTCGAAGACTAAAGACGAGGAGCTTAAAAAGGCACATGAGCAGAGGAGAAAGTATCGGGAAAGTCTCGATAAAAGTCAAGAGCAGTTAGAAGAAGTTAGAAGCCAGTTGAAGAATACCAAGAAAGAGCTTGAAGAAGCCATGATAGAAAGAGAGATACTCAAGACGCAAGCTGGCATAAAGAGACACAAAGGAGTGCATGATGACGAAGCTCTTATGCTGCATATGGGTTCTTTAACTGAAGCTCTTGAAAAAAGGGATGTCTTGATCAAAGAAATGATTAAAAAGCCGAATCACCAGCGTACCCGTATACTTTTTGAGGAAATCAAGTATTCAAGTGATAGGCTGAAGGATGTGGAATTGTCAGATTGATGTTCTTTTCCCTGTATTTTGTTGTTAATGGCTACCATCAGGCTTGTTGATGGATCCATTTTTTTTCCTTATATTGCATTTGCGGTTGAACCTTTCTTAAATGTACTTGAATATTTCGTTGAATGAGTATGAGCAGTTTTATTCAGAATTATTCCTTATCAGATAGCTGCACACAAGCACATGACCACGACACGTCTCTTTATATCACGATTTCTGGTCTTCAGATTTCTGTGGATTGGATTGGAATCAGGGTATAAGAGCACCTAGGAAATGACAAACATAGCATTGCATGGCATTGCATATCATTTTGCATTTTTGTTACTTGCTTTTCAGGTACTCGTTGCAGGGTCTCTAACCTTTATTTGGTTTCAGGCAGTATAGCGGAGAATCATATTCACCGATATTCGACGCGAAGAAATCAAGTAAGAATCATGGATCAAGTGCAAAGTGATTTGGCCGAAATGAGGGCGCGTATGGACCAGTTCATGACCCTCATGACTGGCATGGCGCAAAATCAGGAGAGGTTGAGGCTTCTGGTCGAGCGTCCAGACAATGGGCCCGAAGGTGACCAACATGACAATTCACAGGGACACGGCATCCCTCCTCCCGGTGGCAACCCTCCTCCTGGTGGTAACAATCGGGGTAATGGAAATGGTAGGCATGCTGGTGTTACTCTTGAAGATACTCTGGAAGACCAATTTACTCTACTAGAGGCTGATGTGGGTAATCAAGGTGATCGAAGGTATGAGGAGTTAGCAGAAAAGATCAGGGCCATAGAATGCAAGAACTCTATGGGTATTGATGTTACCAGCCTGGGGCTGGTCTCAGGAGTCAGAATTCCCCCTAAATTCAAACCTCCCACTTTTGATAAGTATCACGGCAATGCGTGTCCCCAGACGCATCTTCAAGCTTACTTTGGGAAGATTTCAGCCCATACGGATGACGAGAAGCTATGGATGCACTATTTTCAGGACAGTCTGGCTGGGGCGTCCTTGACCTGGTATATGAAGTTGAATAGAGCTGCTGTGAAGAATTGGAAAGATCTGGCAGAAGCGTTCCTGAAGCAATACCAATATAATATTGACATGGCGCCCAACCGCACCCAATTGCAGGGGTTGTCACAAAATGCCAAGGAGAGTTTCAAAGAATATGCACAGAGGTGGAGGGAAATGGCTGCCCAGGTCCAACCTCCCTTGTCAGACAGAGAAATGGCAGATATGTTCATGGGCACCTTGCAAGGGGCCTATCTTGACAGATTAGCTGCTTGTCCGTCGACTGGATTTGCTGATATTGTGATTGCGGGAGAAAGAATAGAAAGTCTGTTAAAGCTTGGAAAGATCCAGGATGTGAGTGGTGCTGGCTCTTCGGGGACGAAGAAACCGTTTGCTAGTAACCAGAAATGAAGAGAAGGTGATACGAATGCTGTGTTTAGAGGACGAGGCAGAGGGCGTTCTCGAGCTTATTATCAGGTAGATGCTGTAACAATCCCCACACCGTCTGTTCAGAAACAACAATCCCAACAACAAGTTCAACAGCAACAACCTTTTTTCCAGCAAAGGTCTAGACAGAGGGATCGTAAGATGGATCCTATCCCTATGACCTATGCCGCGCTGTTGCCCCGGCTACTCGAGTTAAAGTTGGTAGAACTCCGTACTATGAAAGCTTCGGTTGCTGGAAACCTGCCACCTAACTTCGATGCTAATGCTCGTTGTGAGTTCCACTCAGGTGCTCAGGGGCACTCCATTGAAAAATGCTGGGCTTTCCATCATAAAGTACAAGATTTGATTGATGCTAAAGCCATCAATTTCTCTCCCACTCCTAATATTACTCAGCATCCCATGCCTGATCATAGTGCAGCAAATGTGTACGCTATTGAAGATGGGAGGAGTTTGAATTTGGTGTTAGACGTTCATCAAGTGAAAACTTCTTTGTTGATTGTAAAAGATCGTTTATTGAAGGGACAGGTGTTCCCGGGCTGTAATCAAGATTGCTCTGAGTGTATGAATTAGGAGAACGGCTGTGATAAGTTGAAGATGGGTTTACAGAATCTGATTGATGAAGGATGTCTACAGTTCGACAGAGTTGTGAAAGACACTGATGAGATATCAACCGTGACCATCTATTACACTCCCGCTGAGATTCAAATGCCGGTCAATGCAGTTCCCGTGGCGAGTGTTGCGCCAGAAAGGCCCAGTCCTGTCACTATCACGGTGCCAGGACCAATTCCGTTCACGTCTACGAAGGCTATCCCATG
The DNA here is from genome assembly GCA_022829125.1 of Lathyrus tuberosus. Lineage (NCBI taxonomy): Eukaryota > Viridiplantae > Streptophyta > Magnoliopsida > Fabales > Fabaceae > Lathyrus > Lathyrus tuberosus. Next base: position 5,002,122 of record JALAZF010000170.1, read on the forward strand.
GCACTATGGGGCAGATGTATATTACGAAGGTAAAAAGCAGGAAGTTGAGCCGTCAGTCAGCCCAAATATTGATAATGTAGGGGGTGTAGGGGGCTTTACAAGGAGTGGAAGGTTGTTCGCTCCCCAAACCTTGAGAAGTGATAAAGAGGCAGAAGCTGCAGCAAAGGCTAAGGGTAAACAGGTGGTTGAAAGTGCGCCTACACCTGAAGCAGAGACAAAGATTGCTTTTGATAAGGAAATGGAAGAATTTATGAAAATAATCAAGAAAAGCGATTATAAGATTGTGGACCAACTGAATCAGACCCCTTCAAAGATTTCAATCTTGTCACTATTGATGTGCTCTGATGCGCACCGACAGGCGTTGTTGAAAGTGTTGAAGAGTGCGTACGTGCCACAAGAAATTACTGTTAATCAGCTCGAGGGCGTAATCTCCAATGTTAATGTTAGCCATGGCTTGGGCTTTACAAGTAGAGATTTGACTGTTGAAGGAAGAAACCATAATAAGGCTTTGCATATCACGATGGAGTGTAAGGGCGCAGTGTTATCTCATGTACTGGTAGACACTGGTTCATCACTCAATGTCTTGCCCAAGAAGGCATTAATGAAGCTGGAAGTTGACGGTTTGATCTTAAGGCCTAGTGAATTGGTGGTCAGAGCATTCGATGGAACTAGACGATCTGTGTTTGGTGAGGTGGAATTGCCCGTACAAATTAGACCACAGGTATTCAAATCCACGTTCCATGTAATGGACATACAACCTGCATATAGCTGCCTATTGGGACGCCCTTGGATTCACGGAGCCGGGGCTGTTATTTCTACTCTACATCAAAAGCTGAAGTATGAGTTTGAAGGGCAGGTTGTGACAGTGTGTGGGGAAGAAGACATCTTTGTGAGTCACTTGTCTACGTTCAAGTACATTGAAATGGATGGGGAAATTCATGAGATGCTGTGCCAATCATTTGAAGCAGTCAATATTGACGATGCACCTGAGTCTTCTTCTGTACCAGTTGGGGCTGGTACCTCCATTTCATCTTACAAACAAGCTGTCGAAGTCGTCAGGGCAGGCAACGCCCAAGGTTGGGGCAGGTTGATAGAGACCCCAATGAAGGAAGACAAATTTGGTATTGGTTATCATCCCTCTACAACTTCAGATGCGGGGAGCAGGGGACCCATTACTTTCAATAGTGGGGGAATTATCTACACGGACCAGTCTTGTGCAGCCACAGAGGATAGTGTTGACAGTGATTGTGACCTGGACAACTGGGTACGCCCTCATGTTCCGGGACAACAAGTGCAGAACTGGTTCGTTGAAGAAGTCATCCGGGTTACTCTTCAAACAGAGTAATTTTTCTTTGTTTTTTCTAACCATAATGCATGTCAAAATCTTGCGTTCTGCCCAAGGCGTATAGATTCATTTGTAGGGCCACCATGGTTGCATTTGCAATGTTTAATCATTAATAAAGGACGTTTTGCAATCAAATTTTGTTCTCTGTCTTTCAGTTTTTATTTTTGCACAAAAAAAAAAATAATAATAAAATGGCAATGTTTCATTTTCTTTTGTTTTGCTTAAAAATAAATTCTAAAATAAGGCATGAACCCGTTCATGCAGACTTGATCCTCCGGATACCACTAATAACGATTTTGATATGACTATGTATGGCTTTGACAATCCGATTTATCAAGCCGAAGAAGGGGATGAGAAAGATTGTGAACTCCCTGAAGAACTGGCCAGATTGTTGAAACAAGAGGAAAGGGTCATCCAGCCTCATCAGAAGACTGTAGACATCATCAATATTGGTACCAAGGACGCCAAAAAAGAGATCAGGATTGGTGCCAGCTTGCAAGCAGATGTGAAGCAAACTTTGACGGAAATGTTGCGCGAGTATGTTGACGTCTTCGCCTGGTCGTATCAAGACATGCCGGGGTTGGATACGGATATTGTCGTGCACAGGCTACCATTGAGAGAAGAATGTCTGCCAGTCAAGCAGAAACTTCGTCGGACTCACCCCGACATGGCTTTAAAGATTAAGGAGGAAGTCCAGAAGCAGTGGGACGCTGGTTTTCTTGCTGTGACAAAGTATCCTCCATGGGTAGCCAACATCGTGCCAGTACCGAAGAAAGATGGAAAAGTGAGAATGTGTGTGGATTATCGAGATCTTAATAAAGCTAGCCCGAAAGATGATTTTCCACTACCTCATATTGATGTGCTGGTCGATAATACAGCTCAGTTTTCAGTGTTCTCATTTATGGACGGTTTCTCCGGGTACAACCAGATCAAGATGGCACCTGAAGATATGGAAAAGACCACGTTCATTACTCCGTGGGGTACTTATTGTTATAAAGTAATGCCTTTTGGTTTGAAAAACGCAGGGGCAACGTACCAGCGGGCGATGGTGACATTGTTTCATGACTTGATTCATAAGGAGATCGAATGTTATGTAGATGATATGATTGCCAAGTCGAGAACCGAAGAGGAACATCTGATTAACCTGAAAAAGCTGTTTGAAAGGTTGAGAAAGTTCCGTCTGAGATTAAATCCAAACAAGTGCACGTTTGGGGTACGTTCTGGAAAGTTACTGGGTTTCATTGTGAGCGAAAGAGGAATCGAGGTTGATCCTGCCAAGGTGAAAGCAATACGAGAAATGCCTGAACCGAGAACAGAAAAAGAGGTTCGTGGTTTCTTGGGTAGATTGAACTACATTGCGAGGTTCATATCTCACCTAACAGCCACGTGTGAACCAATATTTAAATTGTTGAGGAAGGATCAAACGGTCAGGTGGAATGACGATTGCCAATTGGCATTCGATAAGATAAAAGAATACTTGCAGGAACCTCCGATTCTAATGCCTCCAGTTGAAGGGAGACCGCTGATAATGTATCTGACAGTGCTTGAAGGTTCCATGGGTTGTGTTCTCGGTCAACATGACGAGACAGGTAGGAAGGAGCATGCTATTTACTACCTGAGCAAAAAGTTCAATGATTGTGAGTCCCGATATTCAATGCTTGAAAAGACATGTTGTGCGCTTGCATGGGCCGCTAAGCGATTGAGGCAATATATGGTTAGGCACACGACCTTGTTGATTTCAAAAATGGATCCTATCAAGTACATTTTCGAGAAACCAGCATTGACAGGCAGAGTTGGACGGTGGCAAATGGTCTTGACAGAGTATGACATTCAGTACACTTCACAAAAGGCCATCAAAGGAAGTATCTTGTCCGACTATCTTGCGCAACAGCCGATTGATGATTACCAACCCATGAAATTTGACTTCCCTGATGAGGACATCATGTTTCTCAAAGCTAAAGACTGCGAGGAACCACTTCCGGAGGAGGGGCCAGACCCTGAATCCAAATGGAGTCTGATGTTTGATGGGGCTGTCAATATGAATGGGTGCGGAGTTGGAGCAGTTCTTATCACGCCGGAAGGTGTTCATATGCCTTTCACTTCCCGAATAACTTTCGGATGCACCAACAATGAAGCAGAGTACGAAGCTTGTATAATGGGGATCGAGGAGGCGATTAATCTACGGATTAAAATCCTTGATATATTCGGTGATTCAGCTTTGGTAATCAATCAAGTGAAAGGGAGTTGGTACACGCACCAAGCAAATCTAGTGCCGTATAGAGATTATACGAGGAGATTGCTGACATTTTTCACAACAGTGAAACTGTACCATATTCCTCGAGATGAGAATAGGTTCGCGGATGCCTTGGCCACTTTGTCCTCCATGATCAAAGTGCAAGGATGGAACCATGTACCTAAGATTGAGGTATCCCGCCTTGACAGACCAGCATTTGTGTTTGCGGTCGATGCAGCATCTGATGACAAGCCATGGTTTTATGACATTAAGTGTTTCTTGAAAAGTCAAGAGTACCCGCCCGGGGCATCATCCAAAGACAGGAAGACGTTGAGAAGGTTAGCCGGTAGTTTCTTCTTGAACAAAGATGGCGTGCTGTATAAAAGAAATTTCGACACGGTCCTGCTTAGATGTGTGGATAGACATGAAGCAGACTTGTTGATGATTGAAGTGCACGAAGGCTCCTTCGGTACCCATGCCGGAGGGCAGGCAATGGCTAAAAAGTTGTTAAGGTCGGGATATTATTGGTTGACTATGGAGTCAGATTGTTGCAAATATGCCCGCAAATGCCATAAATGCCAGATCTATGCAGACAAGGTGCATGTGCCTCCAAATCCGTTGAGTATCATGTCGTCGCCTTGGCCGTTTGCCATGTGGGGCATTGATATGATTGGAAAAATTGAGCCTACAGCTTCCAATGGTCATCGTTTCATCTTGGTGGCAATTGATTACTTCACCAAATGGGTTGAAGCCGCATCCTATGCCAATGTTACAAAACAAGTGGTCGCTCGTTTCTTAAAACGGGATATCATTTGCCGATATGGAGTTCCCGAAAGAATCATTACTGATAATGGTTCTAATTTGAACAATAAGATGATGGCTGAGTTATGCCGGGACTTCAAAATCGAACATCACAATTCTTCTCCGTACCGCCCAAAGATGAATGGCGCGGTCGAAGCGGCCAACAAAAATATCAAGAAGATTGTGCAGAAGATGGTTGTCACGTACAAAGATTGGCATGAGATGTTACCATTTGCTTTGCATGGGTATCGAACGTCGGTACGCACGTCCACTGGGGCAACCCCATTCTCACTTGTATATGGTATGGAGGCAGTGCTACCGGTTGAAGTAGAGATTCCGTCCCTCAGAGTTATGATGGATGTTAAGCTAGATGAAGCTGAATGGGTACGAGCCAGATTTGATCAGCTGAGCCTTATTGAGGAAAAGCGATTGGCGGCTGTATGTCATGGGCAACTATATCAGCGCAGAATGAAACAGGCACTTGACCAGAAGGTGCGTCCTCGGGTTTATAAAGTCGGAGATGTGGTACTCAAAAGGATCCTTCCTCCCAATACAGATCACAGGGGCAAATGGACTCCTAATTATGAAGGTCCATTCGTGGTTAAAAAGGTCTTTTCGGGCGGAGCTTTATTGCTTACAACCATGGATGGCGAAGACTTTTCATCCCCTGTCAACTCGGACGTAGTCAAAAAATACTTCGCATGAATAGACCCGCTGGATAATAAGAATAAAAAAAATCCAGGCAAAAAAGGGCATCCCGGCGAACCAAAAACAGAATAAGGTTCGGGCAAAAATTAGGGATATAATTGAAAAAATTGTACGCCCGGTAAGTTGAAAACCCGAAAGGGCAACTTAGGCAAAAAAGGGTATCCTGGTGGATCGAAAACCTGAAAGGGCGGTCCACACAAAAGAGGGATTTAAGCGAATGACTACGGTTTGAGTTATCTGTACCCCATTATCGTTTGAACAACTGACGTTCTGAAAGATAGGAATCGGTCTGATCATTCTTCAGAAGGCAAGGTCGGGGAGTTTTGAAGACATACTGGTCATAACAGAATGGAAACTCAGTGGAATTCCGTTTTCACATTGCCATTAGGATAGTTTCTTTTCTCAATTTTCAGCGGTCACCTCTTTCCAGGGATTGCTTCCGGATGTAATTGCCTATTCTGGGCTCTCAGTCAATAAATTGAATCTCAATAAAAAGCTTTCTATTTTTGTTTTATTGTTTTGTTTGCAAAAACGTCCTAATTTTTGATAAAACATTGCATTTGAAAACATGGCAGCCTTGCAATAACACGCGCAGAAAAAACATTTGAAATTACTTCGAATGTTGAATACTCCCGGATGGTGGATTCTAGCCACGCAATATTCGAAGCATGTGGGCATATTCTTTTGTTGCAGGTAGCAGGTGCAGATGATTTTAAGCACAAGACCAGCAATAAATCACCCCACGCAAAAGACTGGGGCAATTATGGGTAAGGAGATCGGCGTTCATCGTTCGATCGACGATTGTGCATAACGGGTCGATATCAGTGAATTAAGTTCAACTGGGTACCGTTGCATCTTATTAAGTCGATTCTCTTATTCAGTCTTTCCAACGGCTACAAGCTTTTCTATGTCGGTAACGGTCACAGGTTCCCAAAAGAAGGGTCTCATCGACACCGAAACTGATGGTCATTGTCCCCAGCGAAGTCACAAGAGTTTGAAGAGGCTAGATCTTCTGTAAAATCCTCTTATGACATCCTCTTCGGGGACGAATTATTGTTTTGTCCAGGCATGGGGCATGTTCGTTTCCCCAGCATGAAGTGTTGATCATCCCCAGTAGAGTTTGAGGACAGTTGGTCTTCTATAAAATCCTCTCAAAAGGCATTCCCCAGCACGAGACGTTTTAAAGCAGTTTCCGCCAGCAGAGTTTGTTATAAACTCGTCATCCCTAACGGAATTGTCTAAAGGGAAGCTCGCCTAACATGGGGCATTGTGGTACTTATCCTAAGCTTGACAGTCATATTCTTCAGCAGAATACTGTGGATTTGCTTTGGGTTTCCCCAACAGATCTCTAAGGACTCTTTCCTAGCAAGTTGCAGTGGAATGTTCTAACCAGGATTTGCATATCCCTGGCAGAGTAGCCCTGATACCCAGCAAGATCGTATCTCTGGTCATGGTATCCCCACAGAGGTCAGCATCGAATCTTGTCAGCAACTCCCAGCTGAGTTGTTGTTCTTCCCGCAGAGGTTTATCAGATCGACAGAATCTATTCCTCAACGAGGATGGTACAGTCTTTCCCCAGCCGGGTCAGAAGGTTGATAACCCCTACAAAGGGTCTTGGATTGGATAGATCCCCAAGCAGAGTTTTTATGACTTCTCTCCCCTAGAAAGACGCCATACAAAGAAATTCTCATCCCCAGCGGAATCGCTGTGACCAGAATTCATTCCCCAACAGATGAAGTGATTCCTGGCAGATTTATTATTCTTCAAGTCCAATTTATCTTTGGCAAGCTTGACAATTCGAAGCAGACGGATTGTTCATTCATTCTCCAGTGGAGAGGTTATCCTTTCAGGAGTCTCCAAAGTCAAATCATTGGTCTTTGCTCCTCAGCAGAGTCAGCAGAGGTGTCTGACACAGGTGCAGAGAATAATACAATTTTACAAATTATAAAAGTCCAACAGTGGATTGGCAAAAGTCCGTCTTCGGGAGGCAAAAGTCCAACAGTGGATTGGCAAAAGTCCATCTTCGGGTGGCAAAGCAGCTAAAAGTCCAACAGTGGATTGGCAAAAGTCCGTCTTCGGGTGGCAAAAGTCCAACAGTGGATTGGCAAAAGTCCGTCTTCGGGTGGCAAAAGTCCAACAGTGGATTGGCAAAAGTCCATCTTCGGGTGGTAAAGCAGCTAAAAGTCCAACAGTGGATTGGCAAAAGTCCGTCTTCGGGTGGCAAAAGTCCAACAGTGGATTGGCAAAAGTCCGTCTTCGGGTGGCAAAAGTCCAACAGTGGATTGGCGAAAGGTCCATCTAAGGGTGGCATATTCCAAAAGTCCAACAGTGGATTGGCAAAAGTCCGTCTTCGGGTGGCACGAAGCTGCAAAGTCCACCAGTAGTGTGGCAGGCCAGTAGTCATCTGGAATTGCATAAAAGACATTATTAAAGTCCACCAGTAGCGTGGCAAGCCAGTAGTCGTCTGGCGTCGTTCAAAAGACGTTATCAAAGTCCACCAGTAGTGTGGCAGGCCAGTAGTCGTCTGGAATTGCATAAAAGACATTATTAAAGTCCACCAGTAGCGTGGCAAGCCAGTAGTCGTCTGGCGTCGTTCAAAAGACATTATTAAAGTCCACCAGCAGTGTGGCAAGCCAGTAGTCGTCTGGCGTCATTCAAAAGACAGATTTCTCCGACAATGTTTCATTGAGGATTCAATCCAGCAATGTCGTGGAAGTTTCTTCTTCATCATCCAGAGCAAATTTTTGGTTATATTTGGTATTCAATCACTATATACCTTGAAAGTCCGAAAGCGATTGCTTTCGGGCATTCAGGTCTACAGCGCTTGAATAGGGGCAGCTGTAATACCCCAAAATTTGCTCTCCCCTTTTGGCTTCATAGCATGGCATTATCATTTATCATATCATATCCATCTCATTAGCATTGCATTGCATTTAATATAGAAAAATGAAGCATGGCATCCTTCTTACCATCAAGGCATGTGATCAGGTGGAAGGTGGGCAATCAAGAGATCATTCAAAGCACAAAAGGTCAATCAAGTGCCCTCAAGGCAAGCCAAGAGGTCTTTCATGTCTCATCCTACCTCAATTGATCATCCACTATCTCAAGAAAGTGAAATCCAAGGGGAGATTGAAGCAATACATCTTTCATCATGCAAGAGGGTCAAAAATTGAAGGAAAACCCTCAAAAGAGATAGCTCATTGACTCAAGATCATCCTCAAGTGGCACATCTCATCATCCTTTAAGAGGATACACAACATACTCTGAGGAATTTGAAATTGGAGACTGCACTTTTACCTCCTAACCAGAGGGGGCCAAAATTAGGGTTTCCATTTAAATCAGGGAATCTTTGCTTTTTTGGGCAAGACTTGATGTCATGGTTTCCTATATGTCCCTAGGTATATGGATGTGGAAGATTGCATCTCAATTGGTTTTAGAAGTGATCCAATTGGAAGAAAGATCAAAAATCAGGGAATTTGGGGGCCAAGTCAAATAATCAGGGGAAAAAGTCAACCCTTGACTTTTTAAGGCCAAATTCATGAAATTCATGTTATATGTGACCAATGTACAAAATTTGATCAAGAAACTCCAAAGGAATCATGAAAAAATCAAGATTTGGAAAGTTGCCATTTTTGGATGAAGTAAGGTTACTAAAAATAGCAAGTTTTGGCCATTTTGCATCAGAATTGGAACCAAGGCCATTCAAATTTGGAGTACCAAATGAAAATTCCACTTTGACTCAATGAAAGGCCTTGCTTTAAGCTTCAAATCCATGGGTAGAACATTTCCATTGGATAAAAAATGAGGGAGATATGATTGATCAAAGTTGGAGGAAAGTAGGCCAAAAACCATGTCATGACCAAGTTTGGCCAGGTCTGCGCGCAGTCATTTTCTCAAACAGTTGGTGGGCAAAATGTATGGATCAATTACTCATGGTTAAAGGCTTCAAATGGAAAATCTTGCAACATCAAAGTTGTTCCCCTATGTGAGATCTTCAAGATTGATGTTCATGATTTTTTCATTTGATCAAAGGATAAGGAGTTATGATAGCTCAAAGATTGGTCAACACAACTGAATTTCCATAGGCACCAAGGCCTTGCCTGCAGACCAAGTCACATGCCCATACACCAATTTGGTTCCTTCTGTTGCAAGCTATTTTTGATCATGTTCCAAACTTCCATTCAATCTAATTCCAACACTAAACATGTTCTCTTATGTCTCCTCTTTCTAATGACACCAAATGCTCTTCATTTCATTCATTGTACACTAAGAACTCCATCTCCAAATCTCCATGTTTTCACTAATGAGAGGTTGCCAAAACATAATGTTGTGACTTGGCATTTGTTTGGTCCATGACAGTTCACGCGTATGCTACACACCATCCACCCTTACTTCATTAAGACCAACATTCCCTTACACACATGAATACCATGCTGCTATCATACACTAAAAGGGAAAACAGAAGTTTGCCCTGCAAGTCATAATGCAAACATCAGTACCATCATCACCATTCTCCATTATCCTCACCATAAGTGACCATGAGCTTTTCCACACTCTAACCAAGCTCTCCAACTCGTGCCAATAACTAACCGGACTCAGTTAGTTAACTCAAACTCAGTTAACTAACTCACTCTAACTGGAGTTCTAACCATCAACCACCAGAGTTAAATCATAACCACACCTATATAAACAATTCTAACAGATTTGGAAAGGGATTCTCATTGTTTCACTCTCACTCCAAAAGCACTCTCAACTTTCTCTCTGAATTTTCTCTCTACCTGCACGAATTCCTCAAGTTCTTCTTCAATCTTCACAATCGAGCAAGAATACCTCACTGAAGCATTGAGTAGCACAGTTAGCTTCAATCTCAGATTCAGTTTTTCCTCTTATTCTCAAGACCAAATAGCATTTATTTTGCTCAAATTGAAGTTCTAGAAGTTCAAGAACAAGTTCTCACCTCTGGTTTTCTCAACAACTCAAAGATCTTCAAGTTTCAGGTTCCAAAATTTCTCAAACTTTGCTTGCACGATTTTATCCTGTTTTAACTTGTTGATGTGTTATTTGAGCTTATTAGAAGCTATGTGAAACCGGCTAGTTGATAGAGCTCCTTAGGAGTTTAGAACTGAAACTTAGGGCAAAGTTTCTCTTCTTCGATTCTCTTTATTCATGCGTGATCTGTGAATTTTGTTGCTGAATTTGTGTTCCTCATGAGATTAGCTTTCGTTTGATACCTAGTTTGTGGATTTCGGGAAGCATGTGATATTTACAGTGCCGGAGAGTGGCCGGAGAAGGTGACCGGAGGTCCCTCTCCGGCCGGTGAGGTTACATTAGGGTTTTGCATGCCAGATTAAGTCACAGCCGTTGATTTCGTTTGATCTAATGCTCACAATGGTGACAGCACATTAAAAGTCACGTGATATGCATGTGTCATATTTCTGATTTCACTTAAGCATGGTGTGGTGTGGTGCACGGTATGTCATGTGTTCCTTCACGTGTGTTTGTTGATCATGCGTACTTTGACTTTGACTGGGCTTGGACTTGATCTAATGGTTGTGAGTGAGTCAAGATTGTTGACTGAGGGTTCATACTTGTTATTGTGTTTGGCGCGTAAATGGACCTATGCAGATTGATAATCACACCCCCCTGTTTCCAAGCCCAATTAATTTGCACTGCATTATTGCTATGTTCATACCCCCTTCCCTTTACATTTCATTTTCATTTTTCCTTTATTCTACACGTTTGCTTTTTAATTTTTAAAAATACCAAAACAGATTGGAAAATTCTACAAAAATTCATGTGTATTCTTAAAACATTTAGGAAATATTCCATGATTTTATTTCTTGATTTTATGACCTTTTTACCCCTGGTCCATAATTTTCTTTGAATTTCCATTTAGATGCATTCTAAGCATGATACATGAATTTGTTTAATTTTGTTCTTGCTCATTACCAACTGTTTTGACATGATTCTTTTTGCATTGATTCAGTAATACATTGAAGCATGTTAGATGATTTTTGTTTGATTTTTAGGTCATTTTATCACATGTCTTGATGCCTATATTTGCACCACTTTGCATGATGTTTCAATTTGACCTAATTGCTTTGTTTGAAGTCATTTTGCTCTGAATTTTTACATGCTATCTTGATGTATGATGCATTTCTGACCTAGGCATTCCAATAATATGCTGGCATAATTTTCATGAATCCATTTGGTCTTTGTTTGATGCATTACATTGGAAGCATAATCCATGGCATGTCATGACAATTTTAGTGCATGTTTACATGAATTCTTTTGTGCATATTTGTATGAGCATTTGCATATGTTATGAGCCATTCATATGATATTATAGGTCTTTGATACACATTATATGTCATCCTTGCATGTTGACTTTCAATTTGAACTTTGTGCATCATTAACATGTATTGTTTGCACTTTCTTTTTGAACTTTCATTTCAATTCTTCTTATATTACTTCTTGAATGTCTTGAAGTTGATTCATAAATACTTTTGAGATGTTTATAAACTATTTTCCATTTAGTTTCAATTCTGGTTGTTGATTTACATGTGCCATTTATGCATGTCCTCTTCATTTCTTTCCATCTTTCATCTACCCCTTCTTCTTGTAACATGTTTAAATGCTAATGGGTGATGATTATTGCTTATTCACTTGCACTTGTATGATGATATTCACTTGTTGTCCATATGATGTACATTCTGATTGTGGCTCTAGGATTTGGTTTCTCATTTAATTCTTTTGAGTTTTATGATGCATTACATGTTCTTTTACTTCTTATACTTCTTATACATGTTTACTAACCATGTAGGGGCTTTGGTAAGTTTCAATTGAGTGTGGATAAGGAATCCACATTCAACTTCTATCCTTTCTTTTTTACAATTCCATTTTGTGTTTTGTTAAGCACTTATGTGCTTTCTTTTAATACATCACTTTCCCCTTGTGAATTACAATTCATCTTCTACTTTAGAAGTGAATTGTTTAATTCATTCTTTCTTTAGACTTTAGGTTGAAACCTCACAAACTTTAGGATCACTCCCTTAACTAATCAATTAGGATTGAGTCTTAGTCCATATAGATTTTTACCTTTACCCTCTCTTGAGTCTTTCATCTTCTCATCTCAAAGAAAATTCAAAACATATAATAAGGGTAGGCATTTATTGCATTTAGGCCTTTCATATAAAGAAAAGATTATAAGGGGTCTTCTCTTGTAATCTTAGAATGTGTAGCATATAGCCCATCTTGGGTCAATGTGTTAAACATTTGATCTTGTATGAGGGACTTAAACGCAATACTTGTTGAAGGTGCAAATAATAAAAAACACTTCTTCATTTCTTAATTAACAAAAACACTTAATAAACACAAGTATGCTAGTGTGTTTGAACCTTGACAATTGGAGCTAAGTGTGGGGGTCTTCTTCACTCTTAGTATGCTTTCTTACCCATTCCATCTTGGAATGTGAGAATGTACACATTCCAATGACTAAGATTCAGATACACTGTCATATGCAAATAAATGGAAAAAACTTCTAAAAGGCAAAAACAAACAATAACGTCTTTCCTTCGGGAATTCTTTTCTCATCTCATTCATTCTCAACGCACGAACGCGCTTCTACTCGTTCTCTTGCAAGACGGTAATGCACTCGGACCAGCGAGCCTGCAACACCTGAGCTAGAACATAAGTCGTTCTCTAAAAAACACAAACAATTCATCCCTAGTGAGGGGAACTACGTCGCTCTGATTCTCATGCTCCCGATGAGATACGTAGGCAGTGGGGTAGGGCCCATGCGAGCACTTCTTTTATTTTCCCTACATTTGTTTCTCTTTCTCTCTCCTTTCCTTTTCCATTCCTTTTTCAGTTTCTTTCTCAGTATTCTTTTCTTACACCCTTTGATCGAGCAAGCAAGCGTGGATCCCATCGGGTACGATGGACGTGAGGGGGTGCTAATACCTTCCTCTCGCGTAACCGACTCCCGAACCCAGTTTTCTTGGTCGTAAGACCATGCTTTTCCTTTCTCTCAGGTTTACGCGGTGTTTCCTTTCCCTCTCTTGGGATAAATACACATTGCTGGCGACTCTGTGTTGGTGCCACTTTCGCGTTTGTACTTGGATGAAAATCCCGGGAGCGACACACATTAACATCATTTTAGGGTTAAGGAACCATAATTATGAAAAATCTCAAAAAGTCAAAGTTTGACTTTTGTGCACAGTTGACTTTTTGTCAGATGAATTCCAAACTGCGCGATCCTCTATGAAATCAAGTCCTTGACCTAAATCAAACTAGATGGATTGATTTCATAGGTATTATAGGATATATTGAATCATGTCCTAGGGTTAGGGAGCATGTCCTGGTCAAAAGTCAAAGCTACAGTTGACTTTTCTCGCGAAACCCTAATTGTGGTTCATGTGAAATTTAAACTTGTTGCTCAAGCTTCTTGGATCAATCCATTGTTGCAAATGGATCAATGTAGTGTGCTAGAGACCCTCAAACCATGTCTTGAGGTCTTGGCTTATGATTTGTCCCAAAAGTCAACTTAGGGGTGAATTAGGTCAAGAAACCCTAATTCCTGATTTTGATGAAAGCATCCCCTGAGGTTAAATTGACTTGATGATTGGGTTCATGATGTCCCTTGGAACATCCTGGGTTATTCTTTGAAGCATTGGCTCATTGTAACGCCCCGTTTTGCCAATTTTGTTTTATTGAGTCTTTTTGGATTATTTTATTATTATTTTATTTTATTCTCGACTTTTATGTGAAAATATGTTATTTTTCGTCGTGATTATATTTTATCGCGTTTTGGGAACATTTGCGGGATATTTGAGTGTGGGGGTATTTTGGACATTTCATAGATATTTTTACTAAGTTAGTAAGAAAGAAAAGAAAATAGAAAAGAAAAGGGAAAGAAAAATAGAGAGAAAGAAAGAAGAAAGAAGGAAAAAGAGAAGAAAAGAGGAGAAGAGAGAAAATTGGAGAAAGAGTGGAAAAATCATCAAGAACAATTTCTAGGAATCGATTAATCGGGTAAGGGTGCGAAACTCGATTATTCTATGATTGTATATGATTATGTATGTGTTTTGTTGTTGCTTTTGGATTGATTTGGAGGATATTAGTAAAACCTAGATTGTGTAAAAATTGATTAGAAATGAATGTGATTGTGGTAAAAATCTTGTTGAATGCATTGTTGATTGTTCATACATGTTTGTGGTATGCTATTACACTTCAAATTGCTGTTTTTCTGAGTTTTAGGTGAAGAAATTGGTTGATGTTGGGTTGGAAAACGCAGAAATTGTTCTGCAGAATTTTTCTGGGTATGCTCTGGCCATACGCGTAAGGGGCATGTCCATACGCGTATGAGCCAAGGCGATACGCGTATCATTGGCTTGTTTTTGGGCCAATACGCGTATGAATCTTGGCGTTACGCGTAACATGGGCGAGCCATGGGCCAATACGCGTATGGGTTTTGGAACGAGGAATTTGTGAAGGAAATGGGTTTTGTCCGTACGCGTATGGACATGAGTGATACGCGTATGGACAGGAGAATGTCAAAAATGTAATTTTTTAAAAATGTGTTTTCGGTTTTGTCCGTAACTTTGGTTCCGATTATCCGATTTTTGAATTCTTGGTGTCATTAGAAAGGTATCGAGTTGTACTTTATGATTATGAGGTTTTGAGAATTGTTAGCCGATTAAATTTTGTCGGGAAATGTGAATAGTGTCGGTTATCGATTTTTGTCATTTTAATGGTGTGGAATTGACGTGTATTATGCCGTATGTTGTTGTTTTGTACGTGAGATGACTTATGTGCTGTTGTGATGATGCTTTGTGGCCGAAAGGCAAGAAAATGCTAAGTGTGGTATTTGATAAATGTGCATGATTATGAATATGTGCATGGATGCAATGTGAGTGTCATGAGTCATTGTATGCCAAGCATCATAATGTGCATTGTGGAAACGTCCTGAGTGACGGTTTAATTCCTGAGGGAAATTGCTATAACATCGTGTGCCTCGAAAATATGAGGCGATGCCTGAGGACCTAAAGCGGTGGTTATAGACGATTGTGGGCTCCTTTGGAGACTTAAAGCAATCCTTAACGTCGTGTGCCTCGAAAATATGAGGCGATGCCTGAGGACCTAAAGCGACGGGTGAACATCGTAGGCCCGACGGGGAGTTACTTGAGATTCTCAGTAACGAGCGATGGTTCCAATAGTTCCTGAGTGAACTGATGATGAGACAAGAGACATTGGAAGTCGGTACCCGCATGGCATGTGCATAGAGTCGTCGTGTCGGTCTATGTGCATTGCATAAATCATGAATTAATTGTGTGTGAATTTGTGATTGTGATTGATGATTGTATGGTATATGTGTGGTGTGTAATGGTAATTGATGCTTGAGAATTGTGCGGTATTATGTTATATGTAGTTGTGGTGAGAATGTGTTACTTGTACAATTCTGTGTTATTATATATAATTTTATTCAATTATATTATGGTTGTTTTTCTCACCCTTCTGCTGTTTTATAACGCTCTATGAGGCGTTGCAGATTAGAGCTGCTGGAGGTATTCTTTTTGTGAAGCGTTGCGTCTTCATTCTTTTGGTCGGTCGGCTCTGATATGTGACTCCGGGTAGTTAGGGTGGCCGCGTGCTATTATTTTGTATATTTGATGATGTATTTTGGTTGTACATATGCTACCTGATGTATGACAAACTGTTTATATGTGTATATGTATTTATGTTAATCAGATTTTAGATCTTCCGCTTTAATTCTAATTTCTGAAAAGTGGGTGTAAGGAACTAAGTTTCCTCTGTTTGATTGCTACCCCACAGTTGCATATCATTATGGGCAGGTGTTGCATGTTATGCTATGTATGGTTACTTTGATGTGATTCCTCCCTTTCTATGCCGCGAATTCAAACGTACTCTGACGAATTTTCGAATTTTCTTTTAGTGCTTTAATTGCCTGTTAATTGGGGGTATAGATTGGGGGCGTCACATTAAGTGGTATCAGAGCCAGTCCGTGTCAGTTGTGTTTTTTGTGTCTGTGGTGTCTGGCATATTGGGCGAGTTGTGTTGAGCGAGTTGTTGTTTAACCATAGTTTCTGTTTTGGACGAACAGAATATGGCTGGTCGTAATGATGGTGCTTTGGCTGCTGCGATGGAGGCTATGGCACGAGCTGTGCAGGGTGCACCGAATGCTGCAGGTAATGATGAGTTTAGAAAGAATAAGCCGCCGGTCTTTAAAGGGAAACATGATCCGGATGGTGCGCAGTTGTGGTTGAAAGAGATTGAGAGGATTTTTAGGGTAATGGATTGTGATGACGATGATGATAAAGTGAGGCTGGGTACTCATATGCTGCACGAAGAGGCTGATGACTGGTGGGTCAGTACTCGTCAGGTGTTGGAAGCTGAGGAGGAGGAAGAAGAGATTACTTGGGAAGTGTTTAGCCGAGAGTTTCTAAGGAAGTATTTTCCGGAGGATGTCCGAGGAAAGAAGGAGATTGAGTTTTTAGAGCTAAAACAAGGTAATATGTCGGTTATTGACTATACTGCTAAGTTTGTGGAACTTGTGCAGTTTTATCCTCATTATTTGGAAGCGACTGCTGAATTTTCAAAGTGTGTGAAGTATGAAAGTGGCTTACGTCCTGAGATAAAACAGGCTATTGGTTATCAGAGGATCCGAAGGTTTGCTGATTTGGTGGAATGCTGTAGGATTTATGATGAAGATAGTAAGGCCCGTTCTGCTCACTATAAAAGTGTAAGTGACAGGAAAGGGAAACAACAGTTCCGTGGTGGTCCGTATGTGTCACCGGCTGATAAAGGTAAACAAAGGGGTAATTTTGATCGAAGGTCAAGTGGAGGAGGTATGTCTAATGCTCTTAGGTGTTTTGGGTGTGGTGAATTGGGTCATCGCCAGCATGAATGTAGGAAGAAGTTGAATAAGTGTTCTAATTGTGGTGGTATCGGGCATGTTTTAGCTGATTGTAAAAGGAAGAATGTGGTGAAGTGTTACAATTGTGGAGAACCTGGTCACATTAGTTCAAAGTGTCCGAATCAGAAGAAAGCTCAGGCTAGTGGGAAAGTGTTTTCGTTGGCAGGAACTCAGACCTCAAGTGCTGATCGTCTGATAAGAGGTACTTGCTTTATTAATAATACGCCTTTAATTGCTATTATTGATACTGGAGCGACTCATTCGTTTATTTCGTCTGAGTGCGCGGAACGTTTGAATCTTGGGTTGTCTTCGATGGATGGTGAGATGGTTATTGATACTCCAGCGATGGGGTCAGTAACTACTTCTTTAGTGTGTTTGAGTTGTCCTTTGACCATTTATGGCAAGGACTTTGCGATGGATTTGGTGTGTTTACCGTTGGAAGGTTTAGATGTGGTGTTGGGAATGAATTGGTTGCAATTCAATCGGGTACACATTGATTGTTATCATAAGCTTGTAAGGTTTCCTTCTCTTGAGGAAGACGAAGACTCGAGTTTCTTATCTACCAAAGAGTTAAAGAAACTTTTGGCGGATGAAGCTCAGTTGTTTGGTTTGTTTGCATCTTTGACTGTGGATAGTCAAGTTTCATTGGAGGTGTTTCCTGTTGTGTGCGAATTTCCTGAGGTGTTTCCTGATGATATTTCAGATGTACCGCCAGAGAGAGAAGTTGAATTTTCTATAGATCTAGTTCCTGGTACTAGACCTGTTTCTATGGCACCTTATAGAATGTCGGCATCTGAATTGGTGGAGTTGAAAAAGCAGTTAAGTGACTTATTGGAGAAGAGGTTCGTGAGACCAAGTGTTTCTCCTTGGGGTGCTCCAGTTTTGTTAGTGAAAAAGAAGGATGGGAGTATGCGATTATGTATTGATTATCGCCAGTTGAACAAAGTGACGATTAAGAACAAATATCCGCTTCCAAGGATTGATGATCTGATGGATCAGTTGGTTGGTGCTTGTGTATTTAGTAAGATTGATTTGAGATCGGGGTACCATCAGATAAGAGTGAAAGAAGAGGATATTCAGAAGACGGCCTTTAGAACACGTTACGGTCATTATGAATATTCGGTGATGCCGTTCGGGGTTTCTAATGCGCCTGGTGTGTTTATGGAATACATGAATCGGATTTTCCACGAGCATTTGGATCGTTTTGTGGTGGTGTTTATTGATGATATTTTAATCTATTCTAAGTCTCGTGAGGAACATGCAGAGCATTTGCGTATTGTTTTGCAGGTGTTGAAGGAAAGGAAGCTTTTTGCCAAATTGTCCAAGTGTGAATTCTGGTTGTCTGAGGTGAGTTTTCTTGGGCACGTAATTTCAGGTAATGGTATTGCTGTGGATCCATCTAAAGTAGAAGCAGTTCTACAATGGGAGGCTCCTAGATCCGTTACTGAAATTCGAAGCTTTTTGGGTTTGGCTGGTTATTACCGGAGGTTCATTGAAGGTTTTTCTAAGCTAGCTCTTCCTTTGACGCAGTTGACTTGTAAGGGCAAAGCATTCATTTGGGATATTCAATGTGAAGAAAGTTTTTGTGAGCTGAAGAGAAGATTGACGACAGCTCCGATTCTTATTTTACCTGATCCTGATGAACCGTTTGTTGTGTATTGCGATGCTTCTTTAATTGGTTTGGGTGGTGTTCTGATGCAGGAAAGTAAAGTTGTAGCTTATGCTTCAAGACAGTTAAGAGTTTATGAGAAAAACTATCCTACTCATGATCTTGAATTAGCGGCTGTGGTTTTTGTGTTGAAGATTTGGAGGCACTATCTCTATGGTGCGAGGTTCGAAGTCTTTAGTGATCATAAAAGCTTGAAATATTTATTTGATCAGAAAGAGTTGAACATGAGACAGCGGAGATGGTTGGAATTCTTGAAAGACTACGACTTTGGCTTGAATTACCATCCTGGTAAAGCTAATGTGGTAGCCGATGCATTGAGCCGGAAATCGTTGCATATGTCCGCATTGATGGTGAAAGAGTTGGAACTTTTGGAGTCGTTTAGAGACTTGAGTTTGGTATGTGAAGTGACATCGGTTAGTGTAAGGCTTGGAATGTTGAAAGTTACTAATGAATTTTTGTTGTCGGTAAGTGAGAAACAAAAGCTGGATTTGAAATTCGTTTATTTGATGAGGAATGAGAATGTGGATTTCAAGGTGGATAATTTTGGTGTTTTGAGGTTTCGTGGTCGTATTTGTATTCCAGATGATGCGGAGTTGAAAAGAATGATTTTGGAGGAAGGACACCGGAGTAATTTAAGTATTCATCCGGGTGCGAATAAGATGTACCAAGATTTGAAGAAGATTTTCTGGTGGTCTGGTTTGAAAAGAGACGTGGCTCAGTTTGTGTATGCATGTTTGACTTGTCAGAAATCGAAAGTGGAACATTTGAGACCTAGTGGTTTGTTGCAACCGTTGGATATTCCTAAGTGGAAGTGGGATAGCATTTCGATGGATTTTGTGACGGGATTACCGAACACTCAGCGTGGGCATAATGCTATTTGGGTGATTGTTGATAGGCTGACTAAATCGGCGCATTTTATTCCGATTGACATCAGTTTTTCTTTGGAACGGTTAGCTGAGATCTATATCAGTGTGGTGGTGAAATTGCATGGGATTCCATTGAGTATTGTTTCTGATCGAGATCCTAGATTTACATCAAGATTTTGGGAAAGTTTACAAAAGGCTTTGGGTTCTAGATTGAGGTTGAGTTCGGCTTATCATCCGCAGTCGGATGGTCAGACCGAAAGAACGATTCAGTCTTTGGAGGATTTGTTGAGAGCGTGTGTTTTGGAACAAGGTGGTGCGTGGGACGGTTATCTTGCTTTGGTTGAGTTCACGTATAATAACAGTTTCCATTCTAGTATCGGAATGGCACCTTTTGAGGCTTTATATGGACGAAGATGTAGAACGTCATTGTGTTGGCACGAAACAGGTGAAAGTTCGGTGGTTGGACCGGATTTGGTGCAACAAACGACGGAAAGGGTAAAGTTTATTCGTGAGAAAATGAAGGCTTCTCAGGATAGACAAAAGAGTTATCATGATCGGAGACGGAAGGATCTTGAGTTTCAAGAGGGTGATCACGTATTTCTGAGGGTTACGCCGGTAACGGGCGTTGGTCGTGCTTTGAAATCTAAGAAGCTTACTTCTCGATTTATTGGTCCTTACCAGATATCTGCGAGAGTTGGTGCTGTAGCGTATCGTGTGGCGTTACCGCCGAATCTGTCGAATTTGCATGATGTGTTTCATGTTTCACAGCTACGGAAGTATGTTCCGGACCCTTCACATGTGATTCCGATGGACGAGGTTGAGGTAAGAGATAACCTTACGGTCGAGACTTTACCAGTTAGTATTTTGGGTCGCGAGGTGAAGCGGTTGAGGGGTAAAGAGATTGCACTTGTGAAAGTGGCGTGGGGAGGCGCTGCTGATGGTAATCTGACGTGGGAGTTGGAAAGTAGGATGCGGGAGTCGTATCCAGAGTTGTTTGTATCAGGTAAGATTTTCGAGGACGAAAATTTCTAAGTGGGGGAGAATTGTAACGCCCCGTTTTGCCAATTTTATTTTATTGAGTCTTTTTGGATTATTTTATTATTATTTTATTTTATTCTCGACTTTTATGTGAAAATATGTTATTTTTCGTCGTGATTATATTTTATCGCGTTTTGGGAACATTTGCGGGATATTTGAGTGTGGGGGTATTTTGGACATTTCATAGATATTTTTACTAAGTTAGTAAGAAAGAAAAGAAAATAGAAAAGAAAAGGGAAAGAAAAATAGAGAGAAAGAAAGAAGAAAGAAGGAAAAAGAGAAGAAAAGAGGAGAAGAGAGAAAATTGGAGAAAGAGTGGAAAAATCATCAAGAACAATTTCTAGGAATCGATTAATCGGGTAAGGGTGCGAAACTCGATTATTCTATGATTGTATACGATTATGTATGTGTTTTGTTGTTGCTTTTGGATTGATTTGGAGGATATTAGTAAAACCTAGATTGTGTAAAAATTGATTAGAAATGAATGTGATTGTGGTAAAAATCTTGTTGAATGCATTGTTGATTGTTCATACATGTTTGTGGTATGCTATTACACTTCAAATTGCTATTTTTCTGAGTTTTAGGTGAAGAAATTGGTTGATGTTGGGTTGGAAAATGCAGAAATTGTTCTGCAGAATTTTTCTGGGTATGCTCTGGCCATACGCGTAAGGGGCATTTCCATACGCGTATGAGCCAAGGCGATACGCGTATCATTGGCTTGTTTTTGGGCCAATACGCGTATGAATCTTGGCGTTACACGTAACATGGGCGAGCCATGGGCCACTACGCGTATGGGTTTTGGAACGAGGAATTTGTGAAGGAAATGAGTTCTGTCCGTACGCGTATGGACATGAGTGATACGCGTATGGACAGGAGAATGTCAAAAATGTAATTTTTTAAAAATGTGTTTTCGGTTTTGTCCGTAACTTTGGTTCCGATTATCCGATTTTTGAATTCTTGGTGTCGTTAGAAAGGTATCGAGTTGTACTTTATGATTATGAGGTTTTGAGAATTGTTAGCCGATTAAATTTTGTCGGGAAATGTGAATAGTGTCGGTTATCGATTTTTGTCATTTTAATGGTGTGGAATTGACGTGTATTATGCCGTATGTTGTTGTTTTGTACGTGAGATGACTTATGTGCTGTTGTGATGATGCTTTGTGGCCGAAAGGCAAGAAAATGCTAAGTGTGGTATTTGATAAATGTGCATGATTATGAATATGTGCATGGATGTAATGTGAGTGTCATGAGTCATTGTATGCCAAGCATCATAATGTGCATTGTGGAAACGTCCTGAGTGACGGTTTAATTCTTGAGGGAAATTGCTATAACATCGTGTGCCTCGAAAATATGAGGCGATGCCTGAGGACCTAAAGCGGTGGTTATAGACGATTGTGGGCTCCTTTGGAGACTTAAAGCAATCCTTAACGTCGTGTGCCTCGAAAATATGAGGCGATGCCTGAGGACCTAAAGCGACGGGTGAACATCGTAGGCCCGACGGGGAGTTACTTGAGATTCTCAGTAACGAGCGATGGTTCCAATAGTTCCTGAGTGAACTGATGATGAGAAAAGAGACATTGGAAGTCGGTACCGCATGGCATGTGCATAGAGTCGTCGTGTCGGTCTATGTGCATTGCATAAATCATGAATTAATTGTGTGTGAATTTGTGACTGTGATTGATGATTGTATGGTATATGTGTGGTGTGTAATGGTAATTGATGCTTGAGAATTGTGCGGTATTATGTTATATGTAGTTGTGGTGAGAATGTGTTACTTGTACAATTCTGTGTTATTATATATAATTTTATTCAATTATATTATGGTTGTTTTTCTCACCCTTTTGCTGTTTTATAACGCTCTATGAGGCGTTGCAGATTAGAGCTGCTGGAGGTATTCTTTTTGTGAAGCGTTGCGTCTTCATTCTTTTGGTCGGTCGGCTCTGATATGTGACTCCGGGTAGTTAGGGTGGCCGCGTGCTATTATTTTGTATATTTGATGATGTATTTTGGTTGTACATATGCTACCTGATGTATGACAAACTGTTTATATGTGTATATGTATTTATGTTAATCAGATTTTAGATCTTCCGCTTTAATTCTAATTTCTGAAAAGTGGGTGTAAGGAACTAAGTTTCCTCTGTTTGATTGCTACCCCACAGTTGCATATCATTATGGGCAGGTGTTGCATGTTATGCTATGTATGGTTACTTTGATGTGATTCCTCCCTTTCTATGCCGCGAATTCAAACGTACTCTGACGAATTTTCGAATTTTCTTTTAGTGCTTTAATTGCCTGTTAATTGGGGGTATAGATTGGGGGCGTCACACTCATGCCCAGAGGAAAAATTCCATCTGGGGGCCCTGGTCGACCAAAACCCTAATTTGGTGACACTGGCGATCTCGAGGCTTAATCCACCTAGAAGGGAGCAGCCTTGTGCTTAATCCTTGAAGTGGGAGTCCTCTTGATCCTTTGTGGATGTTTGAGAGGTTTAGACAAGTTGAAGATCATGTTATTCCTTGATTGATCCTTTGTCTAAGAACTCTGAGCGGGCTTGAAACCCTAATTTTGATAGTAGTGAAGGCCCACCCATCTTTGGGGGGACTAATGAGGCACGTTGGTCCATCCATATTATGATGATTATTTGTACAATGATGGGAAATCTTAGTGGTCAAAATTTGGGGTATGACACTAGTTGTCGGGGAAAACTCTAAATAACTATACTAGTATATATACAGTTGATATATGACAAGTATTTAAAAGGGTATGAAAGAAGGACTTACAGGGGAGCAACTTCCCACAATACAGTTATATATTAAAGCATGTAAATGAAAGCTGATAAAAATTTACAGGTGAGCGAGCTTCCATGCTGTATTGTTAGTTGTTCAAAGAAATTAAAGAAAGTTTTGATAACAACATATATTTGAACTTAAATCAAAAGGGAAGTTGTTTTTGAAAAGATTGTTGGGGCTTATACTCAAGGAGAGGCCCAAGGTTTAACAGTGATCGCACCGTTGTTTTGAAGATTGTACTGGGACTTACAACAACTGAGGCCCAAAAAAGTTCATTTACAAAAGAGTAGGGTCGTACACTTTTTCAAGAGTCCCAAAGATGTTTTTTTGAAAAAGATATATGGGACTTACAACACTAGGGGAGGCCCAGGTGATTTGATTTTGAACTAGCGATCGCGCCGAGATTTTCTGAAATCGCAGTGGGACTTATACAATGTCTGAGGCCCAAAAATGGTTTTGGTTAAAAAGGGATTGGGTCTTACACTCTATTAGTGGTCCAAAAGTGTTTGAAAAAGAAAGATGGGAGTTACAACACGAGGGGAGGCCCAATCAAAGACAGTGATTACACCGTCGTTTTGAGAATCGCAGAGGGACTTATACAATGACTGAGGCCCAAAATTATTTTTGTATTTACAAAGGATTGGGTCTTACACTCTATCAGAGGCCCAAAGTGTTTGAAAAAGGTTTGTTAGGGTGAAAATCAACGAAACCCTAATTTCATCATTTTTTAAAGTAATTATTCAAAGAAAAATAATTAAAATGATAAAAACCAAATAAGTTTGAATAAACAACTTGTGATTTTTGGTTGAGGTTTGAAAAATGATGTTTTAATAACAAGATGAATTAAAACTCATTTGGTTTTGATTTCCAAGATGAAAATTCATTTTTTGAAATGTTTAAAACAATAAAAAATGAATTTATTTGCAAAAATATCAACTATATTAAATAAATAATATAAATTTGTTTTTTTTGTTTGGAATAAAATATTTTAACATTTTTGTGATTTTTGCAAAAAGAACCAATAAAAAATAATTAAAATTGAGAGAGAAATTAATTTTTCAAATCATTTAAGAAATTAAAATGAAAATATAAAAAATGGAAAAAAAAAGTGATAAAAAAAGGGTCTGGGGCGAGGGGGATTCGAACCCCAGACCTCCAAGCCAAACACATGAGCGCGCAACCACTGGGGTGGTGATACATCCGTGTATCAAAACCACCCCATAAATATATAAGGGGTGCCTTGTTTTAGGCCTGGGCAAGGCTAGCTTTTGGGCCATTTTCGTGAAGCCTCTAACTTTCTCATTTCTCCATGGATTGGGACAAAATTTATATGCATCTGGCCTAGAATTTCCCAAGGAATCCAATGGTGGTCATGGTTTTTTCAGATGAGGTCCCTATTTTAAAACCCGATAGTGGTTTTGAAATAGGCCTATATTTGCATTTTCTATGCTACCTCATGGTGCAGGCAAGAATTGCATGATGGATTGGTTCAAACACAACATATACAACATGTATGAGATGTTTATGATCAGTGGACTTCAAAGTAATGCATAATTTAGAAACTCAAGTGATGATGCACTTACCTCTTGGAGCTTTTTGGGCTATCTGACAGGTTCCTTGTGCCATAAGTAATTTGATGCTTTGGACACTCTCAATTGACCCCTTAGAAGCTTTTAGAATGGTTAGAACCAGCTCGAATCCTCAGGAACAAGTTTGAGCTCTTTCTTGCAAAAGGGGCAAAAGTGACCAATATGGCAACTCTCTCAAATGGTGTTCCAGATGAGGGGAACCATTTGGGACAGTTCAAGGATGATATTTGGAGTGTGTTAGAGGTTTTATCTGGTTTTGAAAGTGACTGAATCAAGACATGGCTTGAAAAATGCAAAAAAGTCCAATTTTGAGGTTTTGGAGGTGGACTTTGTGATTTTGGTGTTACAGGTCATATGTTAGTGTTTGGACAGCTTAGACACAATATATTAGAGGTGTTTGGATCATGAGGTATGATGGAATTGCTCTCTAACTCAAAAACTCAGAGATACCTTGCAAAAGAAGGCATTTTGGCCTAGAGAAAGGGATTTTGAGGAAAGCAAGTGTTGTAGTGCTTTGGTGTAGTTTGAATGATCAGTTAGGACCTCTATTTATAGTGGATCAACTCTTGTCTTGAAGGAATAGTGAATGGCTGCAAGATCAGATCACATTTAATGGCTTTGGCTTGGTGGCATTTCTTCTCATGCAAGGGAAACTTGCCTCTCCCAAGAGCAGGGCAATGTCTTGACCAAATCCACATTCTTCAGATATTTTAATTATTTTTTAAGTGAGCATCTTGACTGAGTAGAATGGCTTTATTGAAAGTGCACTATTGCACGTAAATGCCTTTGAATTCAAGGCATAATGTGACAAAATGCATTAACCCTCAAGTTGGAAGATCCCTTGGCTTTTTAACTCAGCTTAGCAAGTTGGATCAGATGGATTAGGATCAGATTAGATGAATGTGGCATAGTGATCATTTCTTTTTGTCTCAAAATCGTGTATGGCAAGAAATCTCACAAACTGATTTTTCATGACAGCCTTGCCATGGTGTCTTGCAGCAGCCATAACTCTTGGCTCAAGCTGAGTTGTTTCATGCCAATGAGTTCCTTGGATTGTAGGCAATATGCACAACGACTTTGATGTTTACATCATGAATTGATTCAGCCTAGAACTATGTGAAACAGCCCTCCAAGTTTTGGTGTTTCACTTGAAATCTGCCTTGGGCAGAATTTCTTCTAAGTGTTGGAAAAATGCACTTTCATGTTTTTTAGTGATTTTGATCCAATCATTACTTGAAATCCATGAGAAATTGGAATGAAATGTAGTTAAAGCTTTTGTAGAGTGTAATGAGGGCTTCCCTCTGATCTTTGAATGGGAGAGAAAGGCCTTAGGGTTTGAGAGATATGGCCTTGCAAAGTTGGTACCCTAGCCACTTTGTTCCATAACTTAGAAAAATTCTAAGTTTTTTATGTTTACCCCTTTAGCAAGTTAACTCACTTTCTTTGATTTTTCTTGATGAATGATGATTCAAATCACATATTAACATTGTTTTAGGGTTAAGGAACCTTAGTTGACCAAAAATCCAAAAAGTCAAACTTGGACTTTTGTACAGTTGACTTTTTCATCAGATGAAATTTTGACTTTGTGATCCTTTTGTGAAATCAATACTTGGGCTTAATTAAACTTCATGGGTGACCTCCAAGGGTATTTAGGAATGTCTTGGACCCTCCCCAAGGTTTGAGATCAAGGGTAGGCCAACAGTCAAGGATAGGGTTGACTTTTTTCATCAAAAACTCTAACTTGTGATCAGATGGTTTTGAGTTCTTGTGGTTTATGATGTGAGCTTTTTGAGTAAATCAAATCTTGTAAACATGTCAACATGATTTATTTGAGGTCTTTGAAGTTCATTTTGAAGCTTCAAGCCATGCCTCACTTCATAAGTTAACCTAAGGGTTGAATTAGGTCAAAACCCTAATTCCTGATTTTTTTATAGATGGACCCTCAAGGTGATTTTGCCATTTTGAATGGGTTCTTGAGATCCTTTTGAGCTCATTGGACCATACATTGAGGCATTGGCCCATGCCCAGATGGAAATTTTCATTTGGGGACCCTGGGTCGACCAAACCCTAATTTGGTGACACAGGCGATATTAAGGCTTAATTCACTTGGAATGTTGCAACTTTATGCTTGATTCTTGATGTATGAGTCCTCTTGATCCTATATAGGTGTTTGAGAGGTTAGCCAAGTTGAATATCATGTCATTTCTTGATTGATCCTTTGTCTAAGTGCTCTGAGAAGGGTTAAAACCCTAATCTTTGATTGTAAAGAATGCCTAACAATCCCTGAGGAGATTGATGAGGCATGAAAGTACATCCATATTGTGGTAATGATATTCACAATGATGGGAAATCTTGGTGGTCAAAATTTGGGGTATGGCATCTTGCCTCTTCGTTTTCCCAAAGTTTGTAACCTTCAGGCCCAGCGGTTCCTGCTGCAGTTTCTAGGTCTTGCGTGACCGGCGGAATATATCCTTCAGGGATAAAGTTGATAGGCATGCCCCAAGGACGATCTTTAGGCATGTTGTACCGAGGATTATACGTCTCCACTATGGGCGTAGATGTGATCTCCTAGATCACAGTCCTTTGTTGTTGTCTCTGAGCTGCTGCTAGAGATTGCATGTCATTGTGAAGTTTCCTCAGATCTTCTTTCAGAGCGTCGATTTCTTCTCTCATCTCTCTGTTCTCTTCCTCGAGATCATCCAATTTCTTTTGTCGATTGGCCCGAGTATTGTATGAATGAGACAGTTTGACTCTAGAATCGTGACACATACGTGAGATTCGATGGTAATAAGAATGTGTTATGTGAGAATGATGAATGCTATGCAATGATATATATATTAATTTTTTTTAATAAGAAAGAAACTTCAACAACTAGATTGCAAATATCATACAGTGGGGAGACCCCGTTTCATTGAATTTGAAAGATTGCAGAAAGGGAACTATAGTATTTTACAAAGTGCGGTAAAAGGAAAAGTCTAAGCTTATGGATCATGAGTCCTCTCTGAAGAGGGCTCAGGTGCTGGTTCTGGTATTTTCCTTTTCTTTGACCGGGGATCTTGAGCGGTTGTTAGGTGGTCGGTCCTTTGCCAAGTGAAAGAAGCGAGCAAATTTCTTCGGTCTTCTTGATTTTCTACAACATGTTACTCTAATATCTTAATCAGAGCGTCCTTTTCTATTAACAGTTGTTGAATTTTGGTACACTCCACATTGAGAATACGGTACTTGTTCTTCCAAGATTTCTTTTCCCGTCGAAATTTGTTGAGAGTGACCTGGAGTTTTTCCGCATCAGACATGAAATAAAGGACAGATTCCTTTAGCGGAAGAACTTCGTGATGAGGGTAAGGCATCCTCAGCTTGAGGGCTCTGGTTTGTACCCAGTGGAGATAAGGTTCCACAGAGACATAGTCTAATTTTCCTAGAGACTCTCTTCCTTTCCTGTGAACATGTTTCCAGGCATGCACTATTTCTGTCTTTAGTGCCCTGTCATTTTCTCCTTCTTTGAAGAAAAGACCTTCCAGATGAACATTACGCGGGATATGCCTCATCGGGTATCCGAGTTGACTGCGAACTAAAATCGGATGATAGTTGATTCCTCCTTTAGTTCCTATGAAGGGTACATTAGGGAAATTTCCATATTTGTCAATGATCCTTATCCCGTCATAGATTCGATTGTACCAATCTATGTCAGAGTTGGTAAGAGACATGATTCTCTGTGACCAACGTAGAGTACTCTTATGATCCCAAAAAGCAGCAAACTTGGGTAAATGGGAAGTGAACCATTTGTATAGCAGGGGTACACAGCATGTGATTATTCCTCCGCTGTACAAATTCCTTAAGTGTACAGAATGATAAGCATCTACGAGCAAGGTTGGTACGGGGTTTTCAATCAAAAATATCTTAATGGCATTGACATTAATAAAGTTATCAATGTTGGGAAAAAGGAACAACCCGTATGTGAGTAGAACAAAGATATCTTGAAAGCAGTAACGTTTCCTATACTGGCAAAGTACAGGGCTTTCTCTACCAAAAACTTGGCTGGTAAACCTTGGATTCCATCCTTAGCGGTCATGTGAGTCCTGACTTCTGACTTGTCCAAATAGATTGCTCTTGCAATGTTTTGATCCTTTGGAATTTCTTCCAGTCTAGAAAATGGAGCTTGGTCAGTGATGGGTAAATCAGTCAGGTGAGAATACTCCTCCAGCGTTGGTGCTAGTTGATAACCCAGGAACGTGAAACAATGATAAACTGGATCATAAAATTCGATTAGCGTAGACCGGATTCCTTCAACTACATGGACCCTTAACAGAGACATCAGTCCTCCTTAATTAGCTCTGAAAGCATCAGGGTTGGTGATCATCCTTGCCAACCCTCTTAAATCCTCTAGTTTTGGAACCTTGAAGGTGTACTTGTGCATCTTACTTCTACTATAATCTATAGCGCAATCCTTTTCTCTGATATTTGCAATCATTGTTTTAGTTTAATTTGAAAAAAGGAGAGAGACTAGAAAAGAAGATTTTTTCTTTGTTTAAAAGTTTTTTAAATGAATGCATGAATGCAGCACACAAAAACATAGAAAAAACATGGGTTCAAAGGTTCATCGTCACAAGCATGGAGTCATGGCTCTACCCATACCCAAAGGTTGTATTATGGTGAATTTTTGTACTTGTTCTCAAAATCATTGACCCCCCTTGGGATAACAACAGCAGGCTGGTTCACCCGGGCGAGCTGTAGCTTCTTAGGATCTCATTTGAGTGTAGTATCGCGTGTTAACTATTTCTGATAGCTACCGCACTACTAAATAGCCACATGGTTACTGTCTACTAAATCCTCAGTTTCATGGATACCACAATCGAACAATCTGCTTTCATAACCGAAGTCGTTAGACATTGAATCCGCAAAGGGTACCTCCACTGATTTGATGGTCTACCGGGACAGCTTATTCGGGATTCAATCCCTGTAAGACCGCCCGTCTCTGCCATCACCTATCTTAGGTATCACTCAAATTTTCCGCATGCGACATCAGTCGCATTCCCATTGACAGAAAAATAAACACGGATATCAAGTAGAAAAAGCCATATGTATATATATAGTATGATTCCTAAAACTAACATCCTAGACCTCTTAAGAATTCTAGTCTAAATCTTAAACAGAGATAAAGGTTTAACCCACCCCAGTAGTGTCGCCATTTTTCTGTAGCGTGCGATTTTTGTCGGTGACGCGACCACCTTATCGTCATTAGGTTCTCTCCTTACCGTAGTGAGGGGGAGTGGGGTTCTACTTTCTAATTTCTTATTTATCCCGTGAAGATGGAAGGGAAATGGAAGCTATCTAAAACTAACCTAGCACGCAAATGTTTAACTGAACAAACGCTGAAAGAGATTGGGGGGTCCGGGGTCAGGTTATACAATTGGGAGTTGTCAATTACCCATCCTATATGTGGTTATCCACAGGTTGGTAGTTTTAGGTTCTGCTTTGTACTTGATGGTGTTTATCTGTTGATGGGTTGGGAAAGTTTCTTGTTTGAGAAAGAGAGAGAGAGAGAGAGAGAGAGAGAGAGAGAGAGAGAGAGAGAGAGAGAGAGAGAAAGAATTTTTGATGATTTTGGTGAGGTATTGGACCTCAGTTTTGATTAGTATATGTGAAGGTACTGGACCTAGAGTTTTTGATTGGTATGCTTGCTAAGATTTCAAAATCCTATGCCTACGTATTCCCGTTTAAAGAAACAGGGAAATCAGAGCAATTGTAGTTCCTCCTATTCTATGGGAGGAAAAAGATGATGTTTTGGTGTCTTGTTCAAAGCCCAAGATTGAAGCTAAAGGGTTTATTTCTGTCTTGTTCAAAGCCCAAGATTGAAGCTAAAGGGTTGACTGAGAGAGAATTTGTCATCTCTAAAGGAGATATCTCATCTGTTTATCACAGTTTATTGGGTAACTATTTAACAAGGAGAATTACTTTAACTGGGATATGTGAATCCAGCAATGCCATAATTTCCTTTATAAGGGTGTTGTCCAAAAGGGGAAAACTTTAACTCAGTGTAGAGCAATGCCATTTTTCCTTAGGAATTTCCCATGCTAAGAGAGGGACAGTGGCGTGGATGTAAATAATCCAGAGGCTTGCCACTTACAGCAATTAGATGGAAGAAAGGGTTTTACCAAGATAAGAGATGGACGACAGCTTGGATATTTGAATCAACAAGTGTGCCACTTACAGCAGTTATCTGGGATTAAGGTTTGTTTTGAGTTATCTGTTTCGATATGTGATAACACAGAGAAATATTTTCCTACAGAGATTTTTATTTCCTCTGAGGGGATGTTTATTTTTGTGTGCCTTGATCAAAGCCCAAGGTTGAAGCTAAGAGATTGATTGACTCCACTGGGGAAGTCCTTATACAAAGCCTAAGAGGAGGCTGAAAAAGGCTTACTCAACAAGAAAGTGTTTATCTGTCTTGTACAAAGCTCAAGATTGAGGCTAAAGAGAGACTGACTCTTTGGGGGATATCATTATACAAAGCCTAAGAGGAGGCTAAAAGTTTGACTTTTCCAGGGAAATATTTTGTCTGTCTTGTACAAAGCCCAAGATTGAGGCTAAAAGGGATTTTGATTCCGCTGGGGAGGGTTTGTATGTGTCTTGTACAAAGCCCAAGATTGAGGCTGAAAAGAAGACTGGCTCTGTGGGAAAGAAACCTTTACCTGTCTTGTACAAAGCCCAAGATTGAGGCTAAAATGAGATTTTACTGACTCGGCTGAGGATATTTTAAGTGTCTTGTACAAAGCCCAAGATTGAGGCTGAAAAGAAGACTGACTCTATTGAAGAGTATTATCTGTCTTGTATAAAGCCCAAGATTGAGGCTAAAGAGAGGATTGACTCTGCTTAGGGAAATTTATATGGTTTCTTGTACAAAGCCCATGATTGAGGCTAAAAAAGGTTGACTCTACTAGTGAGAGGTTTTATTTATCTTGTACAAAGCCCAAGATTGAGGCTGAAAGGGTTAACTCAACAAGAGAGTGCTTTTGTTTTATACAATTGACTCAACAAGAGAGTGTGAAAAGGTGATTGACTCAACAAGAGAGTCTGAAGAGGTTAGCTCAGCTGGGGAAAATCATTGTACAAAGCCCAAAAGGAGGCTAACTTTGCTAGGGGAAAGTAAGGATCATTATACATTGCCTAAAAGGAGGCTAACTATGCTGAGGAAAGGAATGATCATTATACAAAGCCTAAGAGGAGGCTAACTTCTGTTGTGGATTATTGAGATCCAAAGGCATGTCCAAATAGGGAATCAACTCTTGCTGAGGGTTTACAGAAGAGTTGAGATATCAGATGCCTTGAGGTTCTGATTTGGGATAGTGTTATACTGATGATAAATTGACCCTGACTAAGGGATTTTTAGGAGAAATACTGGATTTTAGCTCTACTGGAGATTGATCAAAAATGAACAGGGGTTTCTCCTATGTTTGTAAGGAACTTGAGAATTTCTTTGAGATCCAAGAGGGGATTAGACTGTCCAAGTCTACTGGTATGGAAGAGTTTTATCTTTGTATGATGCCTAAGTGGAGGCAGGTGTTTTAAGGGATGAGAATCAACCCTAAATTGGTCTGAGGTTTTGACTCTGGAAAGACTGATCTAGAAAAGGATGGCTAAGTTCTATCTTATACCTTTAAGAGGTCTTCAGGGTCCTTGTATTAAGCCCAATAGAAGGCATGAGAACTTCTAAGAAGTTGGAGGGTCCTTGTACAAAGCCCAAGAGGAGGCGGGGATGCTTTTATGAAGCCTGTGGGTCCAAACTTAAGAAAAGTTCAAAAAAGGTTTCACCGAGAATTAATCCTTTAGTGAGTAGTTCTAGGGTTTGAAGAAATTCAAGAGAGGTTTCACCGAGAATTAATCCTCTCTGGGGAATGAATTTCTTTGACAATTTCTAATAGTGACAGTCTAAGAAAAGTTTTACCGGGAATAATGGCTTTCTCTTTGTTCCATATTGTTTAAACCCAAGAGAAGGCAAGACTGTATCTGGAAATCCTATGGGGATCTAGTTTTGATTGTATTTAAGAGTGACCAACTGGCTTTGCTTAATTCTAGACTTAGTTGTCGGGGAAAACTCTAAGCAGATATACTAGTATATATACAGTTGATATATGAAAATTTATTTAAAAGGATATGAAAGAAGGACTTACAGGTGAGCAAGCTTCCATCAATACAGTTATATATATATATATATATATATATATATATATATATATATATGAAAGCGAGTAAATGAAAGCTGATAAAACTTACAGGCGAGCAAGCTTCCATTGCAACAGCTGTATGGTTAGTTGTTCAAGAAATTAAAGAAAGTTTTGACAACAACTATGGATGTGAACCTAAATCAAGAGGGAAGTTGTTTTGAAAAGATTGTTGGGGATTATACTCAAGGAGAGGCCCAGGTGAAAAACAGTAATCGTACCGTTGTTTTGTAGACTGTATTGGGGCTTATACAATGACTGAGGCCTAAAAAGGTTTTCTGTACAGAGGGATGGGTCTTACAACTCAAGGAGAGGCCCAAAGGTTTGAAAAAGAAAAGAAATGGGACTTACAACACAAGGGTAGGCCCAGATGAAAATGTTTTGAAAAAACGATGATCGCGCCGAGATTTTGAGAAGCAGAGTAGGTCTTATACAATGATTGAGGCCCAAAAAATGTTTTCATTTAAAAGGAATGGGTCTTACACCCTATTAGAGGCCTAAAGTTTATTTAATATACAAGTGATGGGGCTTACAACTCAAGGAGAGGCCCAGATGATATTTGTTTAAAAGGCGACGACCGCGCCGAGATTTCAAAATCGTATCGAGACTCATACAATGACTGAGGCGCAAATTGTTTATTTACAAGAGGGTGTTGGGTCTTACACTCTAATAGAGGCCCAAAAGTTTTTTGAAATTTTAAAATCGAGAGGAAATCCTAATTTTAAATTAAAATGTCATTTTCAAAGGTAATTTAAATAATAAATGATAAAATATCAATTATATTCAAATACAAGTTGTACACTTTGGAAAATATTTTGAAAAATCATGTTTAATCATATGAAAGCTTAAAATTCAATTGATTTTGAAAGATTAAAGTAGGAATTTCATTTTAAAAATGTTTAAAACAATAAAAAAATAAAATTAATTACAAAAATTCTAAC
Source organism: Lathyrus tuberosus (assembly GCA_022829125.1). NCBI lineage: Eukaryota > Viridiplantae > Streptophyta > Magnoliopsida > Fabales > Fabaceae > Lathyrus > Lathyrus tuberosus. The sequence continues at coordinate 5,036,254 of JALAZF010000170.1, forward strand.
TATATTAAGTAAATAATATAAATTGGACTTTTTTGTAAAATAAAATATTAAAACATTTTTGTGAATTTTGAGAACAAGAATCAATTAAAACACATAAATATTCAGAGAGAAATTAATTTTTGAATCAATTAAACAAAAATAACTAAAATTCAAAAATTTGAATTATGGCGCCAAGAACACTTGGTTCTTGCCCGCGCCCTCTGTTTTTGCAGATTTACATTTTCTCAATTTTCTCCATGATTTCTCAATGGTTTTGCATGATTCAAGTACCAAACTTGTTCGTTTTTGAACAAGGATCACAACCATATAGTTTAATTGCATTTATATTAAGTATGGAGAAAGAAATCAACAGAAGACCTCAAGAACCCTAATTTCAGCATGAACACAATGAAATTCCATACCCGATTGATTTATGGCAATTGATTGAGGGTTATCACTCTATATACATGCAAGAACAAGATGGTAACTCAAAAGTTCATTTATGATGCATGGAATATAGAGTTTGAAGGGTTTATGCTTACCTCTTGCAGCTGGTGATCGAGTTTGGTGATGGAGGTGTTACAGCTAGGTTCCAATGATCTGGACAGCTTCCTAAGGTGCCATGGAATGTGTTTGAATGTTTGGAGTATGTTGAAATGAGCTGGAACTTGATGTGGCACCTCAACTGCAACTCTGTCAAGCACTTGAGCAATTGGCTGGTGATTTTAAGAATTTGATGTTCCATATGTGATTTTGTGTTATGGATCACTCACATATGATGTTTACGAGGTGTTTGTATGATTGGTTTGGTTGGAATTGCTCTCAAACTCAAAACCCGATAGTGACTTGAGTTAGAAGGAAAAGTTGGAGTGAAAGGGAGATTTTGAGTAAAGCATCAGTGTGGGTGCTTTATGTAGCGCGATTTTTGTGGTCCTGAGTCACTATCGCTTGGGGTATTACAGTTCGATTCATTTTTTATCCTATTGAGCTAATTAAGGAAGGGAAATAGATGTCTCCAATTAACCCTGCTTGCATAATGAGTTTGAACAGCGGTCTGTTAGGTTACAGATGCTATGTGGATGTGGGGCCCAATCTTTGATTATTTCGTTAAGAACACAGTGTCTTGATTATTTGTGAGGTTTTTGGTAATGTGTTTAGATTTGATACTTTTGGCTTGAGTTGGTGGAGATACTGGGTTTTGGGTTTTTGATTGGTATGCTCGCTAAGATTTTTTCAATCTTATGCCTACGTATTCCCGTTTGATGAAACAGGGAAATCAGAGCGACCTAGTTCCTCCTATTCTATGGGAGGAAAAAAGGTTGTTTTGGTGTCTTGTTCAAAGCCCAAGATGTGAAGCTAAATGTGGTTTCTATCTTGTTCAAAGCCCAATATGTGAAGCTGAAGGGTTCTATTTGTATCTTGTTCGAAGCCCAAGATCTGAAGCTAAAGGGTTTATTGATGAGAGAGAACTTGTCATCTCTAAACGTGGATATTTGGTCTGTTTGTGACAACTGTTGGGTGACTGATTATAAAGGAGAATTACTTTAACTGGGATATGTTAACCCAGTAATGCCATAATTTCCTTTATAGGGGATTTTTAACCTGAAGGAGAAGACTTTAACTCAGTTTAGAGCAATGCCATCTTTCCTTAGGAATTTCTAATGCTAAAAGAGGGACAGTGGCGTGGATGTAAATAATCCAGAGGCTTGCCGTTTACAACAATTTAGATGAAGGAAAAGGAGTTGTTGATGTTTGTATACTGTGAGCAAGGCACAGATTTTGATGCTAAAAGGTTTATTGACTCAACCGGGGTTTTCTTATACAAAGCCTAAGAGGAGTCTATTGACCCAAAAAGAGGGTGTTTTTATGTGTCTCGTACGAAGCCCGAGAGAGAGGCTAAAAGGGTTGACTCAACAAGAGAGTGCTTTTATGTGTCTTGTACGAAGCCCAAGACGGAGGATAAAAGGTTTTGACTCAACATGAGAGTCTTTTATACTCAACAAGAGAGTGATTTTTATCTCGTACGAAGCCCGAAATGGAGGATAAAAGGGTTTTGACTCAACAAGATAGTCTTTTATACTCAACAAGAGAGTGTTTTAGTATCTCGCACGAAGCCCAAGATGGAAGCTAAACAGGTTTGACTCAACAAGAGAGTCTTTTATACTCAACAAGAGAGTGTGAAAAGGTTAGCTCCGCTAGGGAGAATCATTGTACGAAGCCCAAGAGGAGGCTATTTATGTTGGTGACTGTTTCAGTTTAGTGACAGGTCCAGTATGTTGGATAAAGAGAAAATCAGTTCTTATAAAGGGAAAGACTAAGGGTATTGTAGTGCTTTGGCACTGATCAGAGGATCAGGGTTATTTCTTGTTCTTTAAGGAAATGGGAAATCCAAAGGGTATTGAGACTGTCCAAGTCTACTGGTGGTTTAAGAAATCGATTCTCAGGTAGTAAATGATCTTTGTATGATGCCCAAGAGAAAGCTGGTATGTTAAAGGATGAAGGTCAACCCATTAACTGGTCTGACACTTGACTCAGAAAGACAACTCTAGCAAATTGATGACTAGGTTTTGTTCCTATACCTGTAGAGGTCTCTCGGTCCTTGTACTAAGCCCAAGAGAAGGCATGAGAGCTTTTAAAAAGCCGAAGGGTCCTTGTACAACACCCAAGAGAAGGAGGGGATGCTTTTAAGAAGCCCATGGGTCCCCAAACCCCGAGAAGTTCAAGACATGCCATTCATCGAGAATAGATCAAGCCAGGAAAGTCCGAGAATTTGGAAGAAACTCAAGAGATGCCATTCACGGAGAAAAGATCATCTCTAGGGAGTAGAGTCTCTTTGACGATTTCTAAGAGTGACAGTCTGAGAAAGGGTTCACCGAGAATGCTGCCTTTCACGTCTCCTTATTGTATAACCCCAAGAGGAGGGAAGACTGTGTCTGGTAATCCAATGGGGATCTAGTTTTGTTTGTATTTAAGAGTGACCAACAGGGCTTTACCTAGTGCTAGACGTAGTTGTCGGGGAAAACTCTAAATTACTATACTAGTATTACACAGTGGATATTTGACGAGTATATAAAAGTTTGCGAAAGAAGACTTACAGTGAGCAGCCCCACAATACAGTTATATATATATATATATATATATATATATATATATATATGAAAGCGGATAAAGAAAGCAGGTAAACACTTACTTGGTTATAGAGCTTTCATGCTGTTTTGTTAGTTGTTCAACAAAGAAAGCTTTGATAACAATATTATATTCTAAATCAAAGGAGAAAATGCTTTGAAAAGATTGTTGGGGCTTACAACTCAAGGAGAGGCCCATGGTTTTATAAATGATTGCACTGTTGTTTTGAAAATGTACAGGGACTTATACAAGTGACTGAGGCCCAAAAAGGTTTTCTGTACAAAGGGATGGGTCTTATACTCTCTTAAGAGGCCCAAAGGTGTTTAAAGAAAAGGAATGGGGCTTATAACACGAGGGTAGGCCCAAATGATTTGTTTTTGAACTGGTGATTGTGCCGAGATTTCTTTTTTAACGCGGAGGGAATTATACCATGTCTGAGGCCCAAAAAATTTTTGTTAAAATGGGGGTTGGGTCTTACACTCTTTTAGAGGCCCAAAAATGATTTATTTTTGTACAAGTGGTGGGGCTTACAGCTCAAGGAGAGGCCCAAGGGTTTTGTTGTTAAAAAGGCGACGATCGCGCCAAACTTTTTGATGGGATCGGGACTTATACAATACACTGAGGCCCAAAAAGGTTTGTATTTACAAAGGGGTGGGTCTTACACTCTACCAAGAGGCCCAAAGTGTTTGAAAAAGATTTGATGAGGGTGGAATTGATCAAAACCCTAATTTGTTTTCAAAATATATTTTAATTGAATAAAAATTCAATTAAAATGATCAAAATTGTTAAACATGTGTGAAAAACAAATTGTGGTATTGGATTAATGTTTGACAAATCATGTTTATACCCACAAAATAATTGGAAATCAATTAAGTTTGGAAAATCAAGGGAGAAAAAATATTTCAAATGTTAAAAACAAATAAAACATTAATTCTTTGTAAAAATATCTAATATATGAAATATGTAATATTTTTGGAATTTTTTGGTAAAATAAAATATTTTAACATTTTTGTGAATTATTAAAAAAAGAATCAACTCAAAATCATTAAAACTCAGAGAGAAATTAATTTTTGAATCAATTAAATAAAATCACAAAAATTCAAAAATTCAAATATTTGAAAAAGGGCGCCAAGAACATATTGGCCTTGCCCACGTGCTCTGTTTTTCCCAGATTTGCATTTTCTCATCAATCTCACTGAATACTTGATTATATCATGCAATCTACATATCAATTTGCTCATTTTCACCTCACGATCATGTCTATGGTCTTTAATTTCATTTATTTTAAGCATGGAATAAGAAATCAAAGAGAAATCTCAAGAACCCTAAAATTTGCATGAAGGCTCAGAAATTTCATACATGATTCAAACAAAACAATTGATTGAGGGAAAACACTCCATGCATGATTATGAACATATGGCCAAATTATTGTGCAGCAAAAAATGCATGGATCATAGAGTTAGACGAGCTCATGCTTACCTCTTGCAGCTGGTGATCGTGTTTTGTGTTAGAGGTGTTACAGCTAGGTTCCAATGATGTGGATAGCTTCCCTAGGTGCCAAGTGATGTGCATGAGTGCTTGGAATGGTTTGAAACAAGCTGGAACTGAAGATGGTATCCCAACTGCAACTTGGTTAAAACCCTGAGCAGTTGGCTGGTGATTTTGTGAAATCAGTGTTCCAGATGTTGTTTAAGTGTTTGGATCACTTCTATATGATGTTTATGAAGTGTGTGTGTGATTGGTTTGGTTGGAATAGCTCTCAAACTCAAAACCCGATAGTGACTTGCTTTGGAAGGCAATTTTGGAGTGAAAGAAGAGATTTTGAGGAAAGCATCTGTTTGATGGCTTTGGTGTACTCAAACTGATCACAAATGAGCTCTATTTGTAGTAGAGCAAGTTTGTTTTGGGAGCAATAGTGATTGGTAACTGCTGCAAGGGTTGTGCCAATGTTGATCAATGAGAATCCAAGTCTCCTCTAGCCATTGACTAGAGGTTAGGGCACAGGCTGCTGGTTCCCTTAGTCTTAGATATGTCTTGACTGAATTCAGTTGGAAATGGCTCAGTCCATGCCACCTTAATGCATCCATTGAATGCTCCAAAACAAAATTGGAGTCTTATCCCCTCTTTAGGGATTTCTAGGTTTGGCATGCTACTTTTTGTTCCAAAGACTTGGGAGGCTGATGGATCAGTGTTTGTCCCTCCTTGGTCTCCCCTTGAGGTGTTCAGTTGGATAAGTGTGTTTGTCATTTGCACAAATTTGGCAAATCGAGCAAAATGTACAAATCTTCCTTGCTTTGACAGTTTTCAGCAAGGCATATTGCCATTGTCATATCTCATGGCTCAAGTGGATTTTGATGGAGTTCTTGGCCATTTTGGAAAGCCCTCGTATGATACAACAACTGTTAGATCATAATTGGTTTTGATACTTTTTGGATCCAAGTGAAAAATGCCCCTACATTTGGAAAACCGTGAAGGCAGATTCTGACTTAGTGAAAATTTCACTAAGTGTTGCAAAAAGTGACATTTTCACTTTTTGTGATTTTTATCATTCCATAACTTAAATTCCATGAGGAATTGGAATGAGTTATGTTTGAAGATTTTGTAGAGGGCCATGAGAGCTACAAATCCAACTTTGGATGGGGAAATGGCCTTGTGGTTTAGGAGTTATGATCCTCCAAAGTTGGTACCCTAGCCACTTTGTTCCATAACTTAGAAAATTTTCTAAGTTTTTATGGTTACCCCTTTTACAAGCTATCCCACTTTTCTTGATTTTTCTTGATGAATGATGATTCCAATCACACATTAACATCGTTTTAGGGTTAAGGAACCATAATTGTGAAAAATCTCAAAAAGTCAAAGTTGACTTTTGTGCACAGTTGACTTTTTGTCAGATGAATTCCAAACTGTGCGATCCTCTATGAAATCAAGTCCTTGAAACTTGATGGACATGTTACATAGGTGTTATAGGGTGTATTGAATCATGTCCCAAGGTTTAGAAGCATGTCTTGGTCAAAAGTCAAAGGCATTGTTGACTTTTTCCTCAAAACCCTAATTGTGGTTCTGATGCAATTGAAACTTGTTGCTCAAGCTTCTTAGACCAATCCATTGTTGTAAATGGATCAATGTGGTGTATTAGAGACCCTCAAATCCTCCTTTGAGTTCTTGGCTCATGTTTTGTCCCAAAATTCAACTTAGGGGTGAATTAGGTCAAGAAACCCTAATTCCTGATTTTTGGTGAATGCATCCCTTGAGGATAAATTGACTTGATGATTGGGTCCATGAGTTTCCATGGGGTATATTAGGTTATGATTTGAAGCATTGGCTCATGTCCAGAGGAAAATTCCCATCTGGAGGCCCTGGTCGACCAAAATCCTAATTTGGTGACACTGGCGATCTTTAGGCTTGATCCACTGGGACTGTTGCAGCCTTGTGCTTAATCCTTGAGGTGAGAGTCCTCTTGATCCATTGGGGATGTTTAAGAGGTTTAGACAAGTTGAAGATCATGTCGTTCCTTGATTGATCCTTTGTCTAAAGCTCAGAGAGGGCTTGAAACCCTAATTCTGATTGTAGTGAAGGCTCACCCATCTTTGGGGAGACTAAGGAGGCATGATGGTCCATCCATATTGTGATGATGATTTACACAATGATGGGAAATATTAGTGGTCAAAATTTGGGGTATGACACTTTGGTGTACTCAAACTGATCACAATTGAGCTCTATTTATAGTAGAGCAAGTTTGTTTTGCAAGCTATAGTGTGTGGCAACTGCAACAGGTCTATGGCCAATGTGGATCAAATGGAATCTCAAGTCTCCTCTAGCCATTGACTTGAGGTTAGAGCACAGGCCTATGGTCACCTGGTTCAGAGATAAGGCTTGACTCATTCAGTTAAACTTGTCGTAGTTCATGCCACCTTGATGCATCCATTGAATGCATTGAAACAAAATTGGAGTCTTGGCACTTTTTAGCTCTTTTAGGTTTGGCATGGCTATATGTAGATCCTTGGACTTGGGAGGCTTGGGGATCAGATCATTCTCCTTTTGTTTTATCCTCAGATGTGTACAAATGGATTACAAGGCTTGGAGTTGTCCAAATTTGCCAAATCGAGCAAAATGCCAAACTCTGCCTTGACCAAGACAGTTGGAAATGGTGATTTTGAGGGATTCATATCTCCCTGCTCAGGTTGAGTTATGGGAGGCTCTTGTGCTTTTTAGAAATCCTTCATATGATACAAAACATGTGCGATCATAGTTTGTTTTGAAACTATTTGGATCCCATTGAAAAATCATTATGAACATTGATGTTCAAGGCTGATAACTTAGGCAGATTTTCACTTAGTGTTGGAAAAAGTGTCATTTTCATGTTTTTGTCATTTTGATCACTCCATAACTTAAAATCCATAAAGAATTGGAGTCTGAGGTAGTTGAAGCTTTTGTAGGGTGTAGTAAGACCTACAAATCCAGCTTTGGATCACCCAAAATGGTTGCTTGGATCTCAAGTTATGATCCTTGGAAGTTGGTACCAAAACCACTTTTATTCCATAACTTAGAAAAATTTTGGTTTCTCAAGGTTGCCCCTTTTGCAAGAAACCTCAATTTTCTTGATTTTTCTTGATGAATGATGATCAATATCATACATTAACATTATTTTTGACTTAGGGGAACCATATTTGTAAAAAATCCCAAAAAGTCAAACTAGATTTTGTGCACAATTGACTTTTTATCAGATAAAATCCAAAATTGTGCGATCCTTTGTGAAATCAAGTCCCTGACCTAAACCAAACCTAATGGATGGCTTCCATAGGTGTTATAGGGTATATTGAATCATGTCCCAAGGTTTGGAAGCATGTCTTGGTCAAGAGTCAAAGATACAGTTGACTTTTTTCCTCGAAACCCTAATTGTGGTCCAGATGAAATTGAAACTTATGAATCAAGCTTCTTGGATCAATCCATTATTATAAATGGATCAATGTGGTGTATTGGAGACCCTCAAATCATGTCTTGATGTCTTGGCTCAAGTTTTGTCCTAAAAGTCAACTTAGGGGTGAATTAGGTCAAGAAACCCTAATTCCTGATTTTTTGTGAATGTATCCCCTGAGGCTAAATTGACTTGATGATTGGGTCCATGAGGTCCCTTGGAGTATCTTGGGTTATATTTTGAAACATTGGCTTATGCTCTGATGAAAAGTTTCATCTGGAGGCCTTGGTCGACCAAAACCCTAATTTGGTGACACTGGCGATCTTGAGGCTTGATCCACTTGGAATGTTGCAACCTTGTGCTTGATTCTTGATGTGGGAGTCCTCTTGATCTCTTATGGGTGTTTGAGAGGTTTAGACAAGTTAAAGATCATGTCATTTCTTATTTGATCCTTTGTCTAAGTACTCTGAGAGGGCTTGAAACCCTAATTCTTGATTATGGTGAATGCTCAATAATCCTTGAGGAGATTGATGAGGCATGATGGTACATCCATATCGTGATGATGTCTTGCACAATGATAGGAAATCTTAGTGGTCAAAATTTGGGGTATGGCATCGAGGGGAAGTTTATTTCAAAAGAAACTAAGGTCAGTTCCGTGGCTAAAGACCAGGATCGAGGGGAAGTTTATTTCAAAAGAAACTGAGACCAGTTCCGTGGCTAAAGACCAGGATCGAGGGGAAATTTTACCCTTTTCTAAGTAACATTGCTTAGCGAAAGAAGATGGATGAGCAAACTGCTATCCATAACCACTGTCAAAATTTCGGGTATTCTGATATTTAATCCTCTTGCACCCTGAATGTCCGAATATCTTCGCCCTTCACACCTTCGGGTGCAAGAAGATTAAATAGGGGCATCTGTCATACCTCGAATTTTGACCACAAGATTCCCCATCATTGTGACAGTCATCACCACAATATGGATGTACCATCATGCCTCATCAATCTCCTCAAAGATTGTCAAGCATTCACTATAATCAAGAATTAGGATTTCCATCCCTCTTTGAGCATTTGGGAAAAAGATCAATCAAGAAATGACATGATCTTCAACTTGTCTAACCCCTCAAACACCCATAAAGGATCAAGAGGACTCCCACATCAAGAATCAAGCACCAAGTTGAAACATTCCAAGTGGAATGAGCCTCGAAATACCCAGTGTCACCAAATTAGGGTTTTTGTCAACTGAGACCTCCAAAGTGAAATTTTCATAGGGGAATGAGCCAAGGCTTTAAAATATGACTCAATTTGCTCAAAATAACCCTAGGAGTCCCTTTTCAAAGTTGAATCACCCTCAGAAAATGCATTCCTCAAAAGCCGGGAATTAGGGTTTCTCCGTGCCGAACCGCTCCGGAGCCAAACGTCAAAACATGACTTTTTTAACAAAAATGGTCCTTGTGACTCATATTTTCATAAAATATGATTTATAATATCATTTGAACAAGAATTGATCAAGAAATCATGATAACTTGTAAAAGGAGTAACCTTGGAAATTTGAAAAAATTTCTAAGTTACTAAATTTGGATGGTTTTGGTGCCAACTTCTAAGGGCCATAACTTTTTATCCAAGCAGCCATTTTGAGTGATCCAAAGCCTGATTTGTAGGTATTCCTACATTCTACAAAAGCTTCAACTACAAGAAAATCTAATTCTTCATGGATTTTTGGTTATGGATGGATCAAAGTGGTGAAAATATATGATCCACAAGCCTCCCCAGTCCAAGGATCTACATGTAGCTACGTGTCACCTAAAAAGGCTAAGGAATCTCAAAGACTACAATTTTGTTTCAATGCATTAAATAGGTTCCCAAGGTGGCAAGCATCAAGACATTGCCGACTGAATTGAGTCAAGCTTTATCTCTGAACCAAAGGACTCATAACCTACTGCACTGACCCAAGTCAATGGTTAGAGAAGACCAAAGATTCCTTTTGATCAACATTGGCTAAGGTATTGTACATGCCTCTATTCACTATTGATGCCAAAACAAATTTGTTGCACTATAAATAGACATCAATTGTGATTAGTTTAAGTCCACCAAAGCACCCAAACTGATGCTTTACTCAAAATCTCTCTTTCACTCCAAAAATGCCTTCATTTGCAAGTCACTATCGAAGTTTTCATTAGAGAGTCATTCCATCACCACCAATCATTCTAACACATTCCATACATCATATGTGAGCTGATCAAACACTCCTCACACTTCTGAAACATCAGGATCATCATCTCCATTTCTCACTTGGATCAATTGCAGTCAGAGTTAAGTCAGCCTATCCAAAGAGTTTCAAAACATCCTGAAGGTTGCAACACAATCCTTCAGGCCTAAGGAAGCTATCCAGATCATTGTTTCACTTCTGTAATACCTCTACCACTGAAATCGATTCCTTCTTGCAGAGGTAAGCCTTAAACTTTAAAACTCAATGAATCATACATCATAAGATGTTTTCAAGTTACCATTGTATTTCTGGATGTTGATAGATCATTTTCCCTCAATCAGTTGCTATTTATCTCGTGTGTATGAGATTTCATTTAGTTCTTGCATTTTTTAGGGTTCATCTGGTTACAACATGATATCTCTTGTTACACTTAATTTAAATGAAATTGAAAAGAACCATCATGTTCCTTGTTAAAAAACGAATAAGTTTCATTTTTACATCTTGAAAAATGGTTGAGAAATGAGAGAGATAGCTTGCTTCACGCAAGTCTGATGATTTCCCAAGGAAGAAGATGGCCATGGCGCCATTTTTCAGGTTTATAGAACCAAACATAGTATATATTATACACTTGCCAATATATGTTTGAATTGGCATTGCGCCCTAGTGGAAACACTAGTATTTGTGTGTGTGTGTGTAGCGAGCGAGAGGTCTGGGGTTCGAATCCCCCTCGCCCCAGACCTTTTGGTATTTTTTTTGAACCATTTTCCAAAGGGAGTTTCACATATTATTCACTCTTGCCATCCTCTATCAGCCAACGCACTTGGCTCACTTGGTAAAGTTTTAAACCCTCCACCTCAAGGGCGTGGGTTCAAACCTTGGGAGGGCCATCCTTTTTTTTTACCACTTATTTTCTTTCACATTTTCCACCATCTTTTAATAACTTCAAAAAATTAATTTCTCCCTCAAGTTTTATAATTCTTGATTGGTTCTTTTTTTAAAAAGTCACAAAAATGTCAAAATATTTTATTTTACAAAAAAATCCAATTCATATTATTTATTTAATATAGTTATAATTTTTTGTAATTAATTTCATTTTATTTGTTTTTAACATTTTAAAATGAAATTCTCAGTTTAATCTTTTCATTCCAAATGAATTACAAGCTTTCATGTGATTAAACATGATTTTTCAAACTATTTTAAAGTTGACAACTTGTTTTTTTGAATATATTTGATATTTTGTATCATTTTATATTTATTTTCCTTTAAAAATTATATATTTTTAATTAAGATTAGGGTTTCTCTTAATTTTAAATTATCAAACACTTTTCAAAACACTTTTGGGCCTCTAATAGAGTGTAAGACTCATCTCTTGTCACACACAAACTTTTTTAGGCCTCAGTCATTGTATAAGTCCCAGTACAATTTTAAAAATCTCGGCGCGATCTTCGTTTTTAAAACAATTTTAAACTGGGCCTCTCCTTGAGTTGTAAGCCCCATCTCTTGTACAAAAATAAACTTTGGGCCTCTAATAGAGTGTAAGACCCAACCTCTTTTGTAAATGCAATAATTTGGGCCTCAGTCATTGTCTACGTCCCCCTGTTGTTTTCAAAACTACGACGCGATCGTCGCCTTTTGGAAAGAATTCATCTGGGCCTCTCCTTAAGTATAAGCCCCAAGCTTCCTTTTGCAACAACTTTCTTTGCTTGATTTAGATTCAAATTCATAGTTGTTATCAAAACTTTCTTCAATTTCTTGAACAACTAACCATACAACTGTGTTTATAACACTGGAAGCTTGCTCACCTGTAAGTTTTACCAGCTTTTTTTCATACTTGCTTATATATATATATATATATATATATATATATATATATATATATATATATATATATATATATATATATATATTTCATTTGTATATATATGCTTGTATACTTGCTTAGATTTTTCCCCGGCAATTAGGTAGAGAATTAGATCAAGCCAGTGATCACTCTTTAAACACAGTCAAAACTAGTTCCTCGTAGGAAATTCCAGATACAGTCTTGCCTCCTTTTGGGCTTATACAATATGGAACAGAGAAAGGCATTATTCCCGGTGAAACTTTTCTCAAGACAGTCACTATTTAGAAATCTGTACAAGAAATTCATTTCCTCAGAGATGATTAATTCCTGGTGAAACCTCTCTTGAATTTCTTCAAACTCTAGAACTGTTCACTAAAGAAAGGATTATTCCCGGTGAAACTATTCATGAACTTTTCTTAGGTTTGGACCCACAGGCTTCCTAAAAGCATCCCCAACCTCCTCTTTGGCTTTGTACAAGGACCCTCAGGCTTCTTAGAAGTTCTCTGCCTCCTCTTGGGCTTAGTACAAGGACCCAAAAGACCTCCTACAGGTATAGGACAAAATATAGTCATCATTTGTTAGAGCAGTCCTCTAAAGAGTCAAAACATCAGACCAACTTAGGGTTGATTTCTCATCCCTTAAAACATCAGCCTCCTCTTGGACATCACACAAAGATCAACCTCTTCATACCAGTAGACTTGGACAGTATTACCTCCTTTTGGATCTCAAAGAAACCCTCAAGTTTCCTAAAATCACAGGAAAAATCCCTGATCATTTCATCAATTTCCAATAGAGTTAAAACCTCCACAGGTTTCAAAACTCAATCTTTAAACTCTCACTTTAAATTTCCCCAGCTAGGGTTAGATTACTATCAATAAACCTCAATCAGAGCCTCAAGGCTTCTGATATTTCAACTCTTCTACAACCCTCAGCAAGAGTTGATTCCCCAATTTGGACATGTCTCCGGATCTCAATAATCCTCAGCATAAGTTAGCCTCCTCTTAGGCTTTATATAAGAAATTTCCCAACCAGCCTCCTCTTAGGCTTTGTATAATGATCATCCCTCAATTTTTTTAGCCTCAATCTTGGGCTTTGTACAAGACAGATAAAACCTCTCCCCCAGTGGAGTCAATTCTTTTTAGCCTCAATCTTGGGCTTTGTACATGACATACTAAATATTCCCCAAAAGAGTCAATTCTTTTTAGCCTCAATCTTGGGCTTTGTACAAGACAGATAAAACACTCTCTTGTTGAGTCAGTATTCTTCAGCCTCAATCTTGGGCTTTATACAAGACAAATAAAAACTTCCCCAGAAGCATCATTTCTTTCCAGCCTCCTCTTAGGCTTTGTATAATGATCTCCCTAAACAGAGTCAGCCTTTTAGCTTCAACCTTGGGCTTTGATCAAGGAACTCAAAAATCAACACCCCTCAGAGGAAATCAAGATTTCTCTGTAGAAAGACATTTCTCTGTACATCACACATCAAAACAGACAATCAAAAAACCTTAATATCAGATAACTGCTGTAAGTGGCACACTTGTTGATTCCAAAATACAAGTTGTAGTCCATCTCTTATCCTGGTAAATTTCCTCTTTCATCTAATTGCTGCAAGTGGCAAGCCTCTGGTTTATTTACATCCAAGCCAATGTCCCTCTCTTAGCATGAAAGACTCCTAAGGAAAAATGGCATTGCTCTACACTGAGTTAAAGTTTCTTCCTTCAGGACAAATCCCTTATAAAGGAAACCATGGCATTGTTGGACTCCATATATTCCAGTTAAAGTAATTCTCCTTTATAATCAGTTACCCAACAACTGTGATAAATAGATGAGATATCTCCCTTTAGAGATGACAAATTCTCTCTCAATCAAACAATTCAGCTTCAATCTTGGGCTTTGAACAAGACACAAATAACCTTTCAGCTTTAATCTTGGGCTTTGAATAAGACATCTTTAACGGGAATAAGACATCTTTAATCTTGGGCTTTGAATAAGACATCTTTAAAGTTTCTTCCTTCAGGACAAATCCCTTATAGGAGGAACTACGATTGCTCTGATTTCCCTGTTATCTTTAACGGGAATACGTAGGCATAAGATTGTGAAATCTTAGCGAGCACACCAATCAAAAACCTTAGGTCCAATACCTTACCAAAAACATCGAAAAAATCCGAAAACAACAAAAATACTCTCTCAACACTCCTAAAGGAGAAACTTTCCCAATTTATGACCGATAAACACCAGTAAGTAGATAACAGAAGAAAATGCCAAACAATCTATGGATAACCATATATAGGATGGGTAATTGACAACTCCCCATTGTACAATCTGACCGTGGACCCCCCAATCTCTTAACAATTGTTAAAGAAAAACATTCGCGTGCAAGGTTAGTTTTAGATAGCCTCCCATTCCTATCCAGCTTCATAGGATAAATAAGAAATCTGATGCGTCCGCAAGTTCACGGAAATATCGAAGTAATATAAAAGATTGTCGAACCCACAGAGACCAATGTCAACCTACTGTAATCTATCGTCGCTTTGTAAAGCTAAGGCTAATGATATTAGAAAAAAGGGAAACTAAGACTACAATTAAAAATGAACTTAGAAAATATGATAATAAAGAGAGGCCGGAATATGGATTTCGCGTTCCTAAAGGACTTTGTAGAATTCGGGTACTAATTACAACTATAACTTAGTTACGTAGAATATACCAACTTAAAGACTTCGCCTCACGCTCTCGCGCTATTAACTAAAATCATGTTCCCTAATCCCAAGATTCTGCTCTCGCTCTCCCGGTAACTAGGAAATATATTTTGAGCCAATGATATCCTAAACGTATCTAAAGCGATCTCACTGTATTTAGATATGTTGCCTAATTTCCACTATCCGGTTTGACCCCCACGCTTTCGCAGTGACGACTCTAACCTTAATTAATTTCTCACTCTCGTGACAAAATCGTGTTAAATAACCTCTCACTCTCGTGACAAAGCTATTTAAATTAGACTTGGAAATTAAAACCAAAACAGAATTTTAATCATAAGTTCGCACCTATTATTTTCTACCAAGTCCCGTCGGTAACGACGGTCCTCATACGCCGGACTCAAGAATATTTAGAAAGACATGGTGACAAAAAGAAATAAATAATTTTGGCTTTTTAGATTAAACAAAAACATGATAAGCGATTTAAAATAATTTAATATAAGGCAAGACATAATTAAGCAATTAATTGAAGACAGTAAGGTAAACAATAAAACAGAAACTGTAATTAAATGGATCTGGAAACAATGCTTGAACTGAAGTCGTAATACGCCAGCAGGCTTTGAATAAAATGCATAAATTAAAATACAGAAATAAATCCTAAAACTATATTTGTAATAGTCCTCCGATGTGGAGAACTATTACTTTTACAGAGTGAATCAAAACTGCATAAAATCTAAAGAAATAAAATCTGGCCAATAAAAACCCCTAGACTTCTGAAACTGCTTCATCTTTTATACTGATCTTTGGTCTCCTGGGCTTGCGTGAAAATAGGGGTGGAAGCGGTTCCATGAAGACTGAATCGTGTGCGTGGAAATAGGATGTGCGGTCAACTTCTTCCTAAAAATCAGTGGCGGTCGCCACACTCTTTCTTCATGACCTAGTGGCACTCGCCACTAATTTATCTACTTTTTAGTATGGCCCCCGCCACACTTTTCTCTATTTTCCTTAGTGGCAGGCGCCACTTCTCTCTCTCGCTTTTCATGTGGCTGGAGCCACATTTATTAGGTGATGGGTGCCACTCCTTAGGTGTGGCTTGCGCCACCCTATGTTGAGTGGTGGGCCCTACCCTCTTATTTTTTTTCTTTTCTTTTCTTCATTTTCTTTCCTTTCTTTTTCTTTCCTTTCTTTTTCTTCCATTCTTCTCTTTAATTCTTCTCTTCTCTTTCTTTTGTGAATTAATCTGATTAAATCCAAGGTACCTGAAAACATAATAAATGAGACATAAATCGAAGCAATAGTTAAATGAAATAAAGGAAATCATAACTAAAATTCATGTAAGTCAAGCCACATAAACGATATAATTTTGCGTTATCAAACTTCCCCACACTTAAACCTTTGCTTGTCCTCAAGCAAACCATGACTCGCGAGAAAAATAGTGTATACGGAAACTCATCATAGGCCACCAACTCTACTTCGGTTAAGTTTGTGTCGATAGGTACTTGCTCACACACTAAGGATATCGTGACAACACAATTCCGCATTTGCGTTCATCAACCTCCCTCCTATATAAACCAATCTGAATCATGTCAGTATACCTAAGCCTAACTCACTCATCCTTCTTTCGTCCCTTTTTCATTCTGGCGCAATCACATTAAGCTCGTTATCCTTTCACACTCATGGTAGGATAGCCTATTAATGACTATGATCTCATTATCATCATTCATTTTTTTCTTTTTGCACATTGGCTTAAATATCAATAAAATAAAGAAGTTTGCACCGTTGGGCTAAATGATCGGGTGAGGACCACCTAATGTAGAAGGAGTGTTCCTTTCATTCATTCATTTTTTTATTTTCTTAATTTACCTTTTAAGCCTGAGATCATACACTTATTTGCATCGGCTTCCTACTTAGTGCGTGCTTAGGATGGTGCTTACTGCTAAATAAACTACTTAGGGACTACTAAAGGGGTGAGAACTTAAGGCTATGGCATAACAAGTACTCAAATTGATTTCCATAATTGAGAGGCTCACGGTGTTAAAGCGATACCGATCTTGCGGAATTTTCCCAAGTCTCACAATCTAACCTCAATTTTGTCTGTAACCTAAGATTTTCAAAAGAAACACTATTTTTAACTCAAAAATTTTCAAAATATTTGGTATGGCTAAAGAGAATGGGAAATCGACAAACAACACAAAATCAGCATAAAGACTCGACAACACATGCACAGACGGACGAAACATTAAAACAGAAAAAATTTTAAAATGATGCTAGAAAACAGTAAATCTAACTAGAAAGCGGTAAAATGAAAGCGCTAAATGTTCCTCCCCCACACTTAAACCAAACATTGTCCTCAATGTTTTGATAAAAGGTGAAAAAGGAACGATAGAACCTGTATGAGTGTCACGACCAAAGTCGCTCTGATTATTCCCATTTTGTCCCTGTCTTCGCTGGCCACTTCTACTCCGGCGTCTTGTACTACGAGTTATCTGAATTTGCTGAAACTTCACTTTACTGAAGCTGCTCATCATACTATTTGTTTCTGAAGGAAGTACCTGCAAAAAATGTTAGAAAAATACGGTGCGGTGTGTGCAGGTGGAACCTGACCACGCGAAAAGACAAGGAGGAGGTGAGTTACGAACGGGAGAGATATGCCCTCTCCTATCATACTCATCATTAGTGTCACCACCCGCAGTGACATTCGTAGGAATATGCGTGGGCACCAACTCATCTTAAGGGATTTTCATCTAGAGATCGTTCGCCTAAATGTAGCTGAGACGTGACAAGCGATACAATTCTTTATTTTCTGCAAACACAAACAGTAAAAGGAAAACATTAAATTAAAAGCTCGTGGGTTGCCTCCCACGCAGGGCTTTGTTTAACGTTGGTAGCTCGACGATTAGGAGTGTTAATCTTTGGTTTCCATGGCCATTTATCAAGCCGTCTCACATATCCCTCACCTTTTCTTTTCTTCCTTATGTGGGGTGGTTCGCTCTTTTGAACTTGTGGTGGTGGTTCTGGATCTATCCTATGTATTAGCTTTTCAAGTTTGGGCTTAGTTATTTCATCCATCACCTCAAAGTCTAACCTTACCCTCTTAGTAGTAATGATATCCCTAGTTTCATGGTCCTCGAATTTTCTCTTTTATGCGTGACCTCAAACAAAGATGCATTGGTATGGATATTTTCCAATACCTCCGTATACGTTTTGGATTGGGATTCTACCTTAGCTTCCACAAACCTTTGCGAGAAAGGAATTGGTGGGGTATATGGAGGAGGAACGACATTAGGTGCTTCCTTCGCTACCTCTTCGACAACCTCCCTTTCGGATGGTGTTGATGGATTTTTCTCAATCTCTACTCTCTTCTCAACCTCATTATCACTCTCCTCAACCTCATTATCACTCTCCTTGGGATTCTCGGTTTGTTTTTCATTAATGGTTGTTACAACATCCTCATGCTCCTCAAGGTAGGGTCCTATAGGTGTCTGTGCAAGCAGGGAGATTTGAGTCTCCAATGCCTCAGTGTGAGTCGCGAGGGACTCGACCATAGTGTTTATCTGCCTAAGGTTTTCATAAGTATCGAGATGTTGTCTTCTAAGCTCTTCATTCTGGAGAGTTTGTGTCTCCACAAAGCGCTCCATCATAGATTCTAGCCTAGAATTAGTTGTTGTTTCAATGAAATCCTCCATTAATGTTTCGAGGTTGGAATTAACAGATTCTTGTGGTTCCTCGAAATATTGGGAATGGTGGTCGTAGAGGAAATTTGGGTACGGTTCCTCGAGATATTGGGAGTGAGTCAGTGTCTCATTGAAATCCTGCATTAATATTTCTAGGTTGGATTTATGAAATTCTTGCGACTCCTCAAAATGTTGGGATTGGTAGTTGCAGAGGAAATTTGGGTGAGAATGAGTTAGTGATGCATTGAAATTCTCCATTTTTATTTCATGGTTGGAATTATGGGATTCTTGTGATTCCTCGAAATACTGGGAATGGTGATTGTAGAAAAAATTTGGGTGATACATAGTAATGAGTGCCTTAGTCTATACGGTGCAACAACGGAATAACAATATTGACTGTTGGTCCCCAGCAACGGCGCCAAAAACTTGATACGTCCTCAAGTGCACGGAAATATCGAAGTAATATAAAAGATTGTCGAACCCACAGAGACCAATGTCAACCTACTGTAATCTATCGCCGCTTTGTAAAGCTAAGGCTAATGATATTAGAAAAAATGGAAACTAAGACTAAAACTAAAAATGAACTTAGAAAATATGATAATAAAGAGAGGCCGGAATATGGATTCCGCGTTCCTAAAGGACATTGTAGAATTTGGGTACTAATTATAACTATAACTTAGTTCCGTAGAATATACCAACTTAAAGACTTCGTCTCACGCTCTCGCGGTATTAACTAATGTCATGTTCCCTAATCCCAAGATTCTGTTCTCGCTCGCCCGATAACTAGGAAATATATTTTGAAAGCCAATGATATCCTAAACGTATCTAAAGCGCTCTCGTTGTATTTAGATATGTTGCCTAATTTCCACTATCTAGTTCGACCACCACGCTTTCGCAGTGTCGGCTCTAACCTTAATTAATTTCTCACTCTCATGACAAAATTGTGTTAAATAACCTCTCACTCTCGTGACAAAGCTATTTAAATTAGACTTGGAAATTAAAACCAAAACAGAATTTTAATCATAAGTTCGCACCTATTATTTTCTACCAAGTCCCGTCGGTAACGACGGTCCTCATACGCCGGACTCAAGAATATTTAGAAAGACATAGTGACAGAAAGAAATAAATAATTTTGACTTTTTAGATTAAACAAAAACATGATAAGCGATTTAAAATAATTTAATATAAGGCAAGACATAATTAAGCAATTAATTGAAGACAGTAAGGTAAACAATAAAACAGAACCTGTAATTAAATGGAACTGGAAACAATACTTGAACCGAAGTCGTAATACGCTGGCAGGCTTTGAATCAAATACATAAATTAAACTACAGAAATAAATCCTAAAACTATATTTGTAATAGTCCTCCGATGTGGAGAACTATTACTTTTACAGAGTGAATGAAAACTGCATAAAATCTAAAGAAATAAAATCTGGCCAAGAGCAACCCCCAGACTTCTAAAACTGCTTCGTCTTTTATACTGATCTTTGGTCTTCTGGGCTTGCGTGAAAATAGGGGTTGAAACGGTTCCATGAAGACTGAATCGTGTGCGTGGAAATAGGATGTGCGGTCAACTTCTTCCTAAAAATCAGTGGCGGTCGCCACACTCTTTCTTCATGATCTAGTGGCACTCGCCATTAATTTCTCTACTTTTTAGTGTGGCCCCCGCCACACTTTTCTCTATTTTCCTTAGTGGCGGGCGCCACTTCTCTCTCTCTCTCACTTTTCATGTGGTTGGAGCCACATTTGTTAGGTGGTGGGCGCCACTCCTTAGGTGTGGCGGCTTGCGCCACCCTTTGTTGAGTGGTGGGCCCCACCCTCTCTTTTTTTCTTTTCTTTTATTCATTTTCTTTCCTTTCTTTTTCTTCAATTCTTCTCTTTAATTCTTCTCTTTTCTTTCTTTTGTGAATTAATTTGATTAAATCCAAGGTACCTGAAAACATAATAAATGAGACACAAATCGAAGCAATAGTCAAATAAAATAAAGGAAATCATAACTAAAATTCATGTAAGTCAAGCCACATAAACGATATAATTTCGCGTTATCAAAATCAGAAAGAAGCACCCAATTCCAACCAATGCGGTAAAGTGGTCGCGTCACCGACAAAAATTGCACGCTACAATAGGGTTGGTCATGACATTCGGAGTCCTTGGAGTGAATGTGAGATCTTTTGACTCAATCAGGTCATGAACCTTGTGCTTGAAAGCTCTGCAGTTCTCAATTGTGTGCCCTGAAGCGCCCTTATGATACTCATAATGAGCATGGGCATCATAATCTGGAGGAATGACAGTTGGCAGAGCTAGGTGTCTCAGGGTAATTGACTCATCCTTAACCAAAAAAGGAAAGATATGAGCTTATGACACAGGAAGAGGATCAAAATGTCTTTCTAGCCTCATCATCCTTTGTTGATTTTATCGACGCTACTGTGGAGCGTGTTGCTGAGGAGCTCGTTGCTAAAGAGCCTGTTGTGGAGGTATCTGAGTAGGCATTTGATTTGGAACATCTTGTTGATAAGGTATTGGAGCATATTGCGCAGCTGCAACATATGAATACTAGAAGTAAGGAATTTGAGCAGGCGCTGGAGCGGGGGCTCTCTGTCGTGCTTGTCCTCTCTGAGTGGAGATGGCATTCATTTTGCCCTCCTTTTTCTTGTATCTATTGAAAGGCTTCTTCACTCTAGTCTAGATGTTAGAACCTCCCTGGATCTTTCCACTTTTTCAGTCATTCTCCAATCCTCTCACCGACGATTACCATGTCAGAGAATCCAGAAGACACATTGTTGATCAACTTTTCATAGTATTAGCCTTGCATAGTACCCATGAAGATTTCAATCAATTCACGATCGACCAATGGTGGATGCACCCTCACAGCTAACTCTCTCTAGTGTTGTGTGTACTCCTTAAAGGATTCGTCATCTTTTGAGCCATACTCTGAAGTTGAGTATGATTCGGAGCAAGGTCAATGTTTTATTTGTATTGCTTGAAAAAAGCTTCATCTAACTCAGCCCATGTACACACACTGCTACACTCAAGTTACATGTACCATTTGAGAGATGCTCCATACAAGCTGTCTTAGAAGCAGTGAATCATTAACTTTTCATCCCTGGCATATGCAGCCATCTTTCGGCAGTACATCTTTAGATGAATGTTGGGACAACTGAGACCCTTGTACTTTGGGAATTCATGCACCTTGAACTTGGGATGAATCACGACATTTGGAACCAAGCACATTTCCAAGGCATTCAAGGAAGCTGAGTTATTCCCTTCCATGACTCGGAATTTTTCAGCTAAATCATGACACATCTTGACAACTTCGGAATCTTGAGCAACAGTTGGGTTGGAAATTAGAATAGCAGTATGATAGTTTTGCATCTCATACTCATCTTGCAGATCTTCTTCAGCATGAAGAATGAGAATCTGAGTAACAGCAGGTTGGGCTTTCGGGATAACTCTAACAGTAACTCCAAATGTGGGTATTGGATAAGTAGTTAACCCCTCAACTGCAAGAGTGAAGTTCATATGCATTCTATAAATGATGGATTGGGAACAAGAACTGAAAGCCTTGAGGTAGATCCTTGCACAGGAACATTATTATTTGTGGTAGCGGTATCACGCAGTTCATTTTCCTTTCTGGCCATAATAGTTATGGCCTCGAGAATCTGGTCAATCTTGCCCTTGACAGAGTTCAACTCCTCTTTCAAAGAGACTTGCTCTTGTTGAATCTGATCCATCATTCGTCTAGTGTTGGCTCGAGTTGCGTACTGGTGTCGAGGAATCAACTTGAGTTTCTAATTTTGGAATGAAAAGCAAGATGCATAATTGATGCAGTGCAATGTCAAGACATGTATGGATGCAATGCAAGATGCAAGATGCAAGATTCCAGGATCACAGGCTCAATCAATTCTGAGGTTAGTCAAAGTAACGGGTGGTTGTACCTCAAAAAAATATCGATAATACGACCCTCGCGCAAAAGGCGCGGAAGAATGGTTCGGCAGAGTCGCCACCAAACTTTATTTATCCCAAAAGAGGGAAAGGAAAATATCGAGAAAACCTTTAAAAGAGATAAGAACATGGTCATCGCAACCACATTCTGGGTTCGGGAGTCGGTTACGTGAGGGGAAGGTATTAGCACCCCCTACGTATGTTGTACTCAATGGGAACCTCTTAGTTCAAATTGTGATGAACGTTAGCTAAGCTTATTTGTTTTATTTTAAACGAGATAAAGCTAAAAGGTAAAGGAAAAGAGATCGATTGCTAAAGGAAATGGGTGGTTTTAGGTTAGAGTGCTCGCCAAGGATTGGGGCTCTTGTGCCTACGTGTGCTCATTTAGACGAGAATGAGGAATCAGAGCGCTCATAGTTCGGTCTATGAGAAAGGTGGAAAAAAGAAAAGGTTGACGAAAAGGGTGGGAAAAAAAGAAAAGGTAGACACAAACGGTGGTAAAAGGAAAAAGGTAGCTTGCCAAGATCATCGCAATCTCGTGCCTACGTATCTTCATTCGGATGAGAATGAAGAATCAAAGCGTTTGTAGTTTGTTGAACTTTGACTTGTTGGTGTGTTTTAGAGATGACAATTGTTCACACACGAGTAATGGAACTCACACCCAAACAATTGAAGAGAGGAATCGAAGACTCCAAACCTCTCATATTCACCTTTTAAGAAATTGCATTTAAATATTTGTTAAGTGTTTTTGAACGACGAATGTATAAAAAAAAATGGTTTGGATCTTGTCGAGTTAGAAGTCTTTTAGAGGTTTCAATTGCTCACACACGAGTAAGAGGACTCGCACCAAAACAATTGAAGAAAAGGATCGAAGACTCCACCCCCTCTCTTTCACCTTGAAAAGAGTTTTGATAGTTGTTATGTGTTTTGAAGTTTCATTGAGAAAATCCACTTGATGTTGGATCAAGGGTTTGATTGTGTTTGCTCTTGGTTGATTGCGAGGAAAAAGGCACTCGACTTAAAAGTTTGAAAATCCCACTTGACGTTGAATTAAGGGTTTGACAAAAAAGGTTTGGATTGATCATATTCCCTAGGGGTGCTCCTAGTAACGAAACCACGACGAAAAAGTGCGATTGTGTGCATTAGGTTGATGGCGATGCTAACGAGAAATCGACTTACAAGGGTGTTTTGAAATTGGCTCGACGACGAATCTAGAATTAGTTTGAAAATGGTTTAGTCTATGCTAGTCCCTAGGGGTGCTCCTATTAAACAAAACCACAATCAAAGGAAAGCGATTAAAGTGCATACATTGGAAAGGGAGCGAGGTACATGTAAAGTACACGGGATTGCGAGAAATAAATGGTATCATTGTAAGGTAGCCCAAGAGGAAGTCGTGTGTGTGTGAGGTGTCCTAAACTAAGCCACGAACAAGAGTTCGGACAATAATCTCCATGCTAGGGTTTCTGTACAAGGTCCAAACTCCATGGGCTTGAGATAGTAACCAACTGTCCACCACTTATATGTCTTTAGGATTTCGATAATTTTAGCGTGTTTTGTGTTTTTTGAATGGAGTGAACAAGATAAAAATGATATGAATAAGACATTAATAAGATGACAGGATATGAATAAAATGAACAGTATGATAATATGAATAATATGAACAAGAATATAATCAAGGATATATTGACAGAAAGGTAAAGCAAGAGTATATTGGACAGAAATTAAAGTTAGTGGTTAATTATTAACCGTTAATTGTCATTAATCAGATGAATTGCCTTCTAATTGGGTCTGCTTTAGCACTAAGCAATTGTAGCACAATCTTTGATGAAGATCATGCTATAGGAGACCGCGTAATTATGATGTTTGTGTTAAAACACAATGGAGAAACGATATGTAGATCGTTCTCAATGAATTGTGCCACACGAAAAGAAAAGCGGATTGTCTCGTCTTAATCACAAACTTTCGTCAATTAATCGAAGGTAACCTATCACGATTCCAAAGTATAGAAAATGATCTCAAGGATCATTCACTACAGATTTGAAATAATGAAGGTTAACAACTTCGATAATCAACATTTATAATATTAAAGACTTCATCGACCAAAAATAAAATCGGAAATAAAAACCGAAAAGAAAGGAGAAATTAAAATCATAAAAACAAGGAAATTGGACCATTTACGATTAAACAAAACCAAACTAATAACAAAATGCATATATATAAAAAAAATCTTTTTAAAAGGAAATAAAATTAGAAAATAATTGAGAAAAATAAATAAAAGAAAATAATAAGAGAGGGGGAGATGTTGAAATTGAATATGGTGGTGAATAAACAACATGGGCTCACGAGCCCATCTATCTTTAAGGAGCTAAAAAAACATGGGTTTCAAATTTTTTAAAAAAGTGGCAAGAAGAATCCACACGACCCACAAAAGGGCTCTGTCTACCGTGAGAGACCTCAATAGGTCTCTCACATGAGCAACCCATTTAGCGACGGACTTTTACTGTCGCTAAATGTTACTATTCATTTAGTGACGAATTTTTTCCATCACTAAAATTGAATAGTAACATTTAGAGACGGTAAAAGTCTGTCTCTAAATGTTACTATTCATTTAGCGACGAATTTTTACCATCGCTAAAAATGAATAGTAACATTTAGCGACGGTAAAAAATCCGTCGCTAAAATGAATAGTAACATTTAGCGACAGAAAAAATCTGTCGCTAAATGAATAGTAATATTTGGCGACGGTAAAAATTCATCGCTAATGAGGTCTCTCACGGTAGACAGAGCCCCACAAAAGATGATAACCAGCATTAATATGTTTAGTGAAAACCATCAGTTTTTAATCTAAAAAAAACAAAGGCAAAGTAATGTTCAAGAAAAATGAAAAGAATATGTTTTTTTTTTTATAAATAAAAAAATAGGGTGGAAAGAAATCAAACAGGCTATGCAGCCCAACACCACATGGATTTAAAAAGGCACATTAAAAACAACGGCAAAGATCTTTCATTTTGAAAAGTCAAAATAAATACAGGAAAGGTGAGGAAGCTCAGTCTTGACTGAACACAAACACAAACCCATGTCAGCTCGTATTTTCTCTTCTAAATCGACACGCATCGCCTAAAAAAAAGAAGAACATATTATGAAAGAAACATCTCAACCTTATTCTCATTGAAGCTCGTCCATTTCTAAGACTCTCGTTTGCTATTCGCTTGCTCGGTTTGTATGTTTCAGGTTTGTGGGTTTGTTTAATTTCGTGATTCTCTCCCTCTCTCTCTCTTTTCTTTGTGGTTTTGATTTGGATTAATTCGTTTATGCTTTGGATATTTTTGTGGGTTTTTCTTGATGTTGTGGGTTAAAGAAGAAAGGAAGGTTGAAGATGTTAAATTGTAATTCCTTGTGTCGAAGCAGTTTAGCTCGACAGAAACAAGGAGTAGTCGAAGTGTCGAAGCAAAGGTGTGTCGAAACAGCTGTTTCACACAGATTTGATTTTAATTTAGATTTGATTTTATATAGTTCCAAAAATAGGTATTTTGCGCTTGTATATAGTTTTGGGCTTTGGCTTGGAGAACAAGTAAACCTAAATCTATAAATAGGGAGTAACCCTTATTTTTGTATATAATAACAACACATTGTAATTCACGGTTTGCAGTTGCAAGTGAATAGAAAGAGAAAAAATCCCACAGTTTGTGGGTAACAACCTTCTTCTCTAAATTCTTTTAGAATCCTAATTTTCTTTCTTTCTCTATTTTCTTCTTTTTCTTTGGTATTGCTGCACTAAGAACCCTTCTTGTTTATCAAGATAGGGTCGGAATTCCCGTAGGTTTTGGGTTAATTCCAACATCTGGTATCTAGAGCTCTGGTTGCGATTCAAGGAAGGAAAATTGTGATGGCAATGAATCATCCGAACGGGCACTTTTCGGCGATTCTTCCGATTCTCAAGAAAGATAAGTATGAGAATTGGTGCAAGCAGATGAAGGTGGTTTTCTGTTATCAAGATCTTTGGGATCTTGTGAAGGAAGGAGTAACACCACTTGCGGAGAACGTGAGAGATCAAGAAAAGGCTGCACACAAAGAGTTGAAGAAGAAAGATTATGAAGCTCTCTTTATAATCCAGCAGTGTGTCGATCCAGATAACTTTGAAAAGGTTAGTGATGTAGAGTCAGCGAAGGAAGCGTGGGAGATTCTTGAAAAGTCGTTTGGAGGCGCAGAGAAGGTGAAAGAGGTGAGGTTACAAACTCACAAGAGAACCTATGAGTTGCTTCAGATATAAGCAAATGAGAGTATAACAGATTTCTTCACCAGAGTTACAAAGCTGGTGAATCAAATCAAGGTATGTGGAGAGGTGTTGACATCAAGATCAGTTGTTGAAAAGATCTTGAGGTCATTGGCTCCAAAGTTCGACCACGTGGTAGTAGCCATAGAAGAGTCGAAAGACTTATCAGCATTGACGAAGGAAGAGCTTCAAGGGATGCTTGAGTCTCATGAACAAAGGATGGCTGAAAGAGCTGCAGGAAAGTCGAAGAGTGATATGGCTTTGCAGGCACAGTTCGAAAACGAAAGGAAAGGCAAAGGAAGCTGGAATGGCAACAAAGGTAGAGGAGGAAACTGGTCGAATAAGAGAAAACCCTGGAACCAAGGCAACCATAGAGGTGGTGCTGCAGGTAGAGGAAGAGGTGGTGGTCGAAAATCTGACAAGAGTCACATTCAATGTTTCAATTGTCAGAAGTATGGCCACTATTTTAGTGACTGTCCAGAAAAGAAGAAAAATCAAGAAACTGATGCAAAGCTGGCGAAACATGAAGAAGAAGAGGCGTTGTTGATGGTCACAACAAGAGATGAAGAAAGATTCCCAGATCAGTGGTACTTGGACTCAGGATGCTTATCACACATGACAGGAAGGAAAGATTAGTTTGTTAACATGAAGCCCTCGTCGAAGAACACGGTGAAGATTACAAATGACAACACTCTAGTAGTTGAAGGTGTTGGTGATGTTCTGATTATGAGGAAAGATGGCAAGAGGTCAACAATTTCCAATGTGTTGTATATACCAGGCATGAAGAATAATTTGCTCAGTATAGGGCATCTGGTCGAAAATAACTATAAGGTAGTTGTTGAAGACAAGATGATGAGAGTCCTCGATGCAGGTGGTAGGTTGATCTTGAAGGCTCCAATGTCCCAGAATAGGACCTTCAAGATTGAACTCAAGGTGATGGAGCACAAGTGCCTAGCAACTGTAGCCAGCAGAGATGATTGGTTATGGCATTTTCGACTAGGCCATCTCAACTTCAATGACATCAGAGAGTTAAAGAGAAGAAATATGGTTTTAGGATTACCAGAAATCGACATTCCAAGTGAAGTCTGTGAAGAGTGTGTTTAGTCGAAACAACACAAGAATAGCTTCATCAAGGATGAAGGAAGGAAGTCTAAGGCAATTCTGGAAGTCATATACTCTGATGTATGTGGTCCAATCTAGGTGGATTCAATTGGTGGCAACAGATTGTTTGTTGCGTTCATAGATGATTACAGTCGAAATTTGTGGACTTACCTCATCAAGAAGAAAAGTGATGCAATTGAGGTATTTGCTAGATTCAAATCCATGGTCGAAAGACAGAGTGGTCGAAAGTTGAAAACTCTGAGGACTGATGGTGGTGGAGAGTATGTTTCGAAAGAGTTCGATCCATTATGTGAAAAAGAAGGGATTGTGCATGAGGTGGTGCCACCCTACACTCCACATCAAAATGGAGTTGCATAACGAAAGAATAGAACCATCATGAACATGGTGAGAAGTATGTTGAATGGAAAGCACTTACCCAAAGAGTTATGGGGAGAAGCAGTTTCGACAGCAACATATATTTTGAACAGATGCCCGACGAAGAAGCTTGAAGGAATCACACCAGAAGAATGTTAGTCTGGTGTCAAGCCTAGCCTCAGTCACTTAAAGGTGTTTGGATTTATTGCACATAGACATGTGCCAGATCAGTTGAGAAGGAAGCTTGATGACAAGTCGAATCAGATGATCTTGATAGGATATCATTCGACTGGAGGTTACAAACTGTTCGGCCCAGTGAGTAAGCAGGTAGTGATCAGCAGGGACGTGATTATATATGAGCTTAAAGAATGGGACTGGACTGAGAATGCCAAGAAGGATTCAGTGAGAATCCCTTGTGAAGAACCAGCCACTAAAGTCGAAAGAGAAGTTTAACAGGAACAAGTCAGAGATGAAGCAGGCCCAAGCAGACCTCGACGAACAAGACACATGCCTGTAAGGTTGCAAGAATGTGTAATTACATTAGATGATGTGGTTGATGAAGAGGGTGAGCTGGTACATTATGCTTTCTACGCAGATGTTGAACCAGTCAATACAGCTGAGGCATTGAAAGATTCAAAGTGGGTGAAAGCAATGAATGAGGAGTTAGAGTTCATTGAAGTCAACAACACCTGGTCACTTGTTGAATTGCCTCAAGGCAAGAAGGCAATTGATGTGAAGTGGGTTTACAAGGTGAAGGTGAATCCTAGAGGAGAAGTAACTCGGCACAAGGCGCGAAAGGATTTCTTCAAAAGGAAGGAATCGACTTTGATGAAGTGTTCGCACCTGTTGCAAGGATTGAAATAATCAGGTTGGTTGTTGGTCTAACAAATATGAACAATTGGCACACATGACAGATGGACGTGAAGTGTGCATTCCTTAATGGCCCCTTAGATGAAGAAGTTTATGTCGCACAACTAGCTGGGTATGTGAAACAAGGCGAAGAAGGAAAGGTGTACAGGCTGTATAAGGCCCTGTATGGACTTAAGCAAGCTCTAAGAGCTTGGAATAAGAAAATCGACAGCTTCTTAAGGGAGAAGGAATTTGTGAAGTGTACGACTGAGCATGGAGTGTATGTAAGGAGAAGAAATAATGAATTGCTTATACTATGCCTCTATGTCGATGACCTGTTGATAACAGGGAGTTGCAAGAAGGAGATCGATGATTTCAAACATGACCTAAGCGAGGAGTTTGAAATGTCAGACTTGGGAAATCTCTCATATTTCCTTGGCATAGAATTCTACAAGACTAGTAGTGGTTTGATGATGCACCAAAGAAGATATGCATGCGAAATACTCAAGAGATTTGTGATGCAAGATTGCAACCCAACTTTGACTCCAACTGAGGCCAGACTGCAACTGTCGAAGGAGTCAGATGAAGATGATGTCGACCCAACCCAATACAAAAGACTTATTGGGTCACTTAGATACCTTTGTCACACAAGGCCTGACTTAGCATACAGTGTGGGTATGGTAAGTAGATTCATGCAGAAGCCAAAGGTATCACACCTAGAAGCAACGAAGAGGATACTGAGGTATCTGAAAGGAACTCTTGACTACGGCATTTTGTTTCCTGCAGTTGATGAAGGGAAAGAATGCAAGTTAGGGGGAAACACCGACTCTAGCTGGTGTAGTGATGTTGAGGATAGAAAATCCACACTGGATATGTGTTTATGTTAGGTGGTGCACCAGTTGCTTGGAGTTCGAGAAAGGAGCCATTAGTGGCATTGTCATCATGCGAAGCAGAATATATAGCTGCTTCTCTTTGTGCATGTCAAGCAACCTGGATGGTGAACTTGGTCGAAGAGATTACAGGGAAGATTCATGGAGCAATTACCATGAAGATCGATAGCATGTCAGCTATCAACTTGGTGAAGAATCCAATAGCACACGGTCGAAGCAAGCACATCGAAATGAGGTTCCATTATCTTCGAGAGCATGTAGCAGAAGGGAAGATGAACTTGGAACACTGCAGAACTGAGAATCAGATTGCAGATATCATGACGAAGGGAGTGCAGGTCGAAGTTTTCAGAAGACTAAGAGCAATGATGGATGTAGACAGCTTAGACAAAATGAATTTGGTGGTGTGTTAAATTATAATTCCTTGTGTCGAAGCAGTTTAGCTCGATAGAAACAAGGAGTAGTCGAAGTGTCGAAGTGTCGAAGCAAGGGTGCGTCGACACAGTTGTTTCACACAGATTTGATTTAGATTTTATTTAGATTTGATTTGATATAGTTCCAAAAATAGGTATTTTGAGCTTGTATAGTTTTGGGCTTTGGCTTTGAGAACAAGTAAACCTAAATCTATAAATAGGGAGTAATCCTTATTTTTGTATATAATAACAACACATTGTAATTCACGGTTTGCAGTTGCAAGTGAATAGAAAAAGAAAAATCCCACAGTTTGTGGGTAACAACCTTCTTCTCCAAATTCTCTTAGAATCCTAATTTCCTTTCTTTCTCTATTTTCTTCATTTTCTTTGGTATTGCTGCGCTAAGAACCCTTCTTGTTTATCAAGATAGGGTCAGAATTCCCATAGGTTTTTGGTTAATTCCAACAGAAAAAGGATTTGGGATGAGTTTTTTTTTTGTTGAAATTTGAGAATCTCAAATAATGAAGATGAAAGTTCCCCTTTAGAGTGAGAAGGGTGAATGGAATTTATAGGAAAAAGTGGAGAGGATTGGAATTGGATGATGTCGTTTTATGCGTTTTACCACGTTGTTGTTGTTGCTGCAGATTGTGTGCGTTGAGGTTATGAATTTGTGTCCTACGGATCATTTTTGGTTGTGCGTTGGAAAGAGGGTGGGGCCATGTTGTTGCGTTGGCTTTTGTGTGTCATCTGCGTAATCATTTTGCTTGTTGTGATTTTCACGTTGTGCAAAATTTTGGTGGTGATGTACGTCGCATGTTGGCTGTGCAGGTTAGAGAGATACGGTTTGGAAGGTATGGGCTTTGCTGCAAGTTGTGGTTTGTGGAATATGGTTGGAACGGCGTGCTGCGAGTGAGGTTTATGGCTAGACTTTTGGAATGTGGTGGGTTGTGAATTTGAGGCAAGTGAAGTAAAGGTTTTTTTTGGTATGCGTTGCGTAATTGTTGGTGTACGAATCATGGTTGCTTGGCTTAAATTTATGTTTGGTTGATGTGAAAAAATGAGTATTGTTGCTATTATTTCTTTTTGTAACTTTATATGAAAAGTACTCATGAATACTGTTGACACAATGTTGCCTTTATTTGTGTAGTTCCATGAATTCTTTGATTATGTTAACATCCACTTTCACCTTCTCTTTTCATGTGTTGGATGATTTTGGCATGAGGGTGGTTTGAGGAATCAAGAGGAGCCGTGGCTAGCATGAGATTTGAAGGATTCAAAATGAACTCAAGGAATAGTAATAACATTTTTCTTCTTGGTTTGTAATTCATTAGACTTAGGACTTTACATAGATTTAGCAAGAATTTGTTTTATAGGGACTCTTGAATATCACAAGACAAGTTGGTTTCATGCTTATTGGAATGTAAAGAATTTTGAATCCATGTATGAATTTGGCCATGTTTATGGACTTCCTCTTGCAACACAATGCCCATGAATTGATGGAATGCTTCTTCTTGAGAGATGATTGTAACTTGTCCTTAAAGACAAAGTATTTTTTATGTGTTTGTATTAAAGTCAAGCCATATTTAACTTTGAAAGATGATAATACTTGACTCACTTTAATCAAGAACTGAATTTGGATTTAGTAACCACACTTGGTACCTTTTTGTGTTTGATTTGCATCCTTAAGAAAAACGTGTTTACTTGATTCCATCATTGTTCATGCTTGATCGATCTTGTAAAAATTCTTGGACATGAATGAGTTCTTCAAATGAACCTAGATCTCATATTCGGGAAGTAGGATTTAAACACCTTGAACACATTCGTGTCAATTATCACTTTTCAATGGAATGTCTCTTTTCTTTCTTGATATATTTGAACAAACTATGAAGTGAGACCTATTTCCAACATGAATGATTCCACACACACCATGAAAAATTTCAACCCTTATTAGGAAAAGTCAAAGTCATAACTTGTACCACAAGCAATCAAAAGAAGCCATTTTTGAATTTGTTGACCAAAAAATCAAATGAACCCTTATTCAATCAAAGAGGTATCCTTGAGCCACAATTTCATTTATGAATCCTTTGGAACGAAATAACTACTACAAGTGGGTACAAATGAGAATGAATTACATCCTTAACTGAGGGTAGTACATGACCAGATGAAAATGAGTTGAAAAAAAAAACAGTGCAAGTAAAGGTAGGACAAATTAGGGGTATGACAACGGGTAAATAGCAACCCCACAGGTAGGTTCTAAAACGGGTAGGTACCCAAAGTCATGGATTTTTTCAAATACATTATGGCCACGACAAAGGTTTATCAGACGATAATACCCTTGAAGCGATCTCTTCTAGGTGAAGTTTTCGTATATTCCCAACGAGAAAGCCTCCTCGTAGGCTTCCACTACACAACCATCGACACAAGGGTTCTAAAAAGATATCTTAGAGTCATAGATCAAGGGTGAAAATATTACTGTCAGGAAGTAATACGTTCAAGGGATCTCATCTGATTGGGGATTTCGTATTAACCCAATGTGGAGTGACTCTCATGAGTTAACACTGCCAACTACCATGGATTGAACGGGTTAAAAGGTCCTTAGAGTCATTGATCCCACTTGAAAACATTATCGCCTCGACGAAGGCTCTTCGGACCATAACATCTCTAAGAGAATCCACTCTAAGCGGGGTCTTCGTATCATCCCATCAAGGAAGGATCCTCGTAGGCCTCTACTACACAACCATCATCCTAATCCTAGGTTTTCTTCAGACTCGGGTAGAAAGTCTATCTCATAAAGTACCCACAGTCAGAGAAGCCCAACAGTGTCACATTAAGCAAAAGTAGCACAGATAATAAGGATAGGTAAGTAAACAAATAAACAAACAATAAGAAAACAAATAATCAAAGCTAACAATCATCACAATTCGGACTAATTTAGGCTTGACTCTCTCTTGCATGGAGCAATGTTATCCCTAGCAGAGTCGCCAACAATCGTACCTCAAAAAAAATACGACATTCACGATGGGATGCGGAAAAAAGTTGTTCGAACAGAGTCGCCACCAAACTTATTCATTCTAATGAAGGAATAGGAAAATATCAAGAAAACCTTTAAGAGATAAGAACATGGTCATCACAACCAAATTCTAGGTTCGGGAGTCGATTACGTAAAGGGAAGGTATTAGCACTCCTCACGTCCGTTGTACTAAACGGGAACCTCTTAGTTCGATTTGTGATGAATGTTAGCTAATGCTATTTGTTTTCTTCTAAAAGAGTAATGCGAAAAGTAAGAGAAAAGGGATTTCGATTGCTAAAGGGAAAATGGGTGGTTTTTTTATTAGAGTGCTCGCCAAGGATTGGGGCCCTTGTGCCTACGTATTCTCATTGCGAAATGAGAAATCAGAGCATTCGTAGTTCGAACTACGGGAAAGAGGTTTGGATAGGGAAAAGAGAAGGTAGAAGGTAGAAAACAAAACGTGGAAAGGAAAAAAGGTAGAAAAAGGTGGAAAAAAGGTAGAAAAAGGTGGGAAAAAACAAAAGGTAGCTCGCCAAGGATTGAGGCCCTTGTGCCTACGTATCTTCATTCGGACGAGAATGAAGAATCAGAGCGTTCGTAGTTTGTGGGACTACAGTTGGTTGGTTTGTTTTAGAGGTGATAATTGCTCAAACACGAGAAAGGCAACTCGCACTCAAACAATCCAGGAGAGGAATTGAAGGCTCCAAACCCCTCATTTTCACCTTTAATGAAATAGTATTTGAATATGATTAAATGCTTTTGATTGATGGAAAAGGAAATACTCGATGTTGATCGAGGTTTGAATTTGCGTGCGAAAAGGTGCAATGACTAATGGAAATGAGGTCTTATGGGTGTTGGATAAGGTCGATGGCGAGGCAAAAGTACTCGACTTACAAGAGGTGAATGCAAATGGAGTGTGATGGCTGAAAGGTTGATGGTGATGGAAACTTATTGAGTTTATTTATTATGAAAATGCTTGACGTTGAATCAAGCTTATTTGTGATCTTTTGAAAAGGTGTGCTTGATTTTATTCTTGAATTAGAGCCTAAGCAACTAGCATGCAAAGAGAAAGAGGTAAAGATTATTACACGTCATAGGAGTATGGATACATTTGTTCAAATGGGGATGGAATAAACATTAAGCAAACAACCCAAATAAACTAAACGTGCACTAGCAAAGTGGGTTAGCCTTTTAGACGACTAACTTGAAGTAATTGATCGAATAAGTCTCATTGTAAGAAAGTCCAAGAGTAAGCTATGAATGATGTGCAAAAGTGTCCTAAGACAAAGTAATAGAGAATAGGGATAACCAAGATCCACAACTCCTTTGCTAGGGTTTCTGTATAGTGTCTCAATTCCATGATGCCAAAGATAGTAACCACAGTCTACCTCTTGAAAGTCTTTTAGGGTTTCGATAATTTTATCATGTTTTTGTGTTTTTTGAATGAGATGAACAAGATAAAGATGACAAGTTGAATATGAACAATAATAATATGAAAAAGGATATAAGAATAGCGATATATGGACAAGGATATAATGACAGAAAGATAAAGCAAGAGAATAATGAACAGAAATTAAAGTTAGTTGTTAGTTGTTAATTGTCCTTGATCGGATGATCACTTTTCGAATTGGGTCCAATGTAGCGCTATGTTAAGCAATCGTAGCAAGATTTATGAGTAAGATCATACTATGGTAGGCTGGTCAATAACAATGTTTGTGTTAAAACATGATAAAGAAATGATATGTAGATCATTCTCAAAGAATCGTGCCACACGAAAAGAAAAAGAAAACAGTCTCATCTTAATCACGAACTTCCATCGATTAATCGTAAGTAACCTATCACGAACCCAAAGTATAGAAAATTATCTAAAGGATCATTCCCTATAGATTTGAAATAATGAAGGCTAAACCACCTCAATAATCAATATTCATGATATTAAAGACTTCATTGACCAAAATGACAAAAAAAATTCAAAATGAAATGAAAAGAATTAAGAAAAGCGAAACAAGAGAAAAAAGAACTAAATCAAATGATAACTAAAAATAATAAAAATTTTACTTTAGAAAAGAAAGATAATAATAAAAAAACAAATTAAATAAGATATTAGAAAAAAAACAAATTTAAAGAAAGGAGGGGGCGTAGGCTGAACTGGGATGTATGCTAATGAATTTAACATCAGCCTCATAAGGCCCATCGCCCAAACAATGCTAAAATCTTAATTAATAAAATAAAAATAAATCAGAGAAAAACCCAATTCAAGGAACCTCATCGTCCCTCTTCCCCAACTTTCTGAAACCATCCCCTCCGTTCTATTTGAAACAACACGCGTTAAAAAGAAAGGAAAAGACCAATGTCACGAGGCAAGAACAATATTAACACCACGAAAAATGAATCAAAAAGGGAACAAAAAGAATACGGTGTCGTCTCAACCCTCTCCTTCTCCCACGATCTGTTCCACTTTGTTTTCAAAGGTTTGTGTTTCGTTTAATCTCTCTCTTACGCCTAATGTAACACCCTTCTAAACCCCGCAAAAAACATATAAATAAATCAGAGTAAATATCATGCCTTTCACAAAATGGTGTCACACACTTTTTCAAAACATCATACAACACCTGTCATGCTCATTAACACTTAAATAATTTCATGCTTTTCAAAAACTTTCACATTAGCATGTAGCAGCGGATTTAATTCAATCATGATAGACATAAAGAAATTTTCATGCTCATCTCATTCATAATCAATACTTAGGCATAAAAGCCAAAACTTCATACAATTTAAATAAACATAAAAACATAAGGTAGAGTACATAATGTATCTCTAAAACACAAACCGACACAATCCCAGTGTTACATTATCAGAGCATGACTCGACTCAACATAAATAAAGAAACTAATCAGCTACTCCAACGGCTACCTCACGCTACGAGCAACTCTACTCCTCGGTACCTGAGTGATGTCGTATAAAACATCATTCCAACAGAAGGGTGAGAATTCACATCAATATTGAAATTATAAGATAATGATTATTGTAAAACATATAAACATAAATATAAACAATCTCACACTTCAACATTCATCAACAAGTATCACTCAAGTATCCACACAATTCATATCAAATTTCAATATTCAACAAGTCACAATCACACACATGCTTCCATATAACAATCATATATGCAATGCGACTCGATGCAAACTCAATGCAACTCATGCCATGTAGTACCAACACTTATTATTTTTCGGTTTTTACATTAAACCGGGTCCGTTCTCTAGACCAATAACACACAAAGCCCGTTCTCTAAGCTTTCAAACCCCTCTCTAGTTTAGGACAAGTCACTAGCTCTCACGGAACTAGCAAGCATTGCCTCTTGACACAAATGATGCGTATGCAATCACAACAACCATATGCAATTAAGACCGTTCTCTAATCTTAATCATGCATATCTCCAATAATTCATCACACTTGAATTACTACACAATTGCACAGACAAACACATTTTTATAATCAAAATACTCATACTTTAAACATCGTCACCACAATTAGCAAATAATATGCAATGATCAGCTCGATCCAATCACAACTCACAAAACACAAATCATCGATTAAATACGGGATACTTAGTTGATAAAAAATAATCAAACCCAATATTCAATAAATTTCATTATTCACTAAATAATTAATAATTAAATAAATAGTCCAGATTTAATAAATATTAAATATTTACTAATTATTAATTAAATAGTTATTCAATATTTAATTAGTCTTTAATTAACTAATTAACATTTAGTGAATACCATAAAATCTATGCACATCATTATATACATGTATTCACATCAGTATTTTATTGACACTATTAATATCTAGTTTCAAACCACTTTATATATATATATATATATATATATATATATATATATATATATATATATATATATATATATATATATATATATATATATATATATATATATATATATATATATATCATTTGATAAAATTATCTACCCCATTTATAAAAGTGGCGCTGGGGTTGGGGTATTAAGAAGAGGGTGATTTAGTGCTACTTCATTTCAATATCTATACTTAAACTTAAATCAGGAAGGGGACAATGTTCCTGCGCACAAATGGAGAAGAGTGACCCATAATTCAATCTACTAGTTTTGCTTTTAATTAAAATATTATTGGGATACATTTTGGAAAGTGCTACAGCATAAAAAGAGAGAAAACACATCTCATTGCCTATGTAGTAAAGGGTGGCGCTACAAGCATAGCGTAAAGGAGGGCCACATGTACTAATCCTCCCCAAATAATTTTCCTGCGCAACATTCATGGAGGGTGGGGCCATCCAACATATTTTTCACTAAAAACCAATTTAATTATGCTACCCATCTATCTAATGCTGCGCATGAATAGTAAGAGAGCTACCTACATAGCGGGTTGGGTTTGGGTGACTTTAGGGAGAGAAAGTCACCATGACTTTGTCTCTATCTCTCTCCTATATCTCTCTCACTCAACTACTTTCCCTCCAATTTGTTTACTTTCTCTCTCCTAAATAATAACCAAAGTTACCAAAGTTATGGAAATTAAAGTCACCTAATTCATTCCCCTGCATAGCAAGGTGTTTGCGCAGAACAGGGAAATGAAAGAAGAAAAATTGCATAGTACATGCCAATTAATAAATTACTAAGATGCCTATCAATGTTCAAATGATAGTAACTACCATAAAGTATTATCAGGTAAACCATAAAAGAAATATTTAAATAAGACCAACTTACTATCTATGAAATAAACTTTTAATATTAATTTTGTAGGAAAAGTGATGTTACAAAATATGTATTTAAATAGCACTTATTTGCATAATGGTTGAGGGTGAAAAGTAGTGTAGTATTTAATTCATTTCTGCCAGAGCTGCCAACTCATGCGCATGAAATTCCCATATTTAATATATAAACTTACTTTTCCTCACTCTTAACATTTAATTCCAGTATTACTAATGACATCTTTTATTATTCCATGTCAATCTATTACTAACCTACAATTCGTAATAGTGAAACATAGACAACATTAGATGGATGAAACAGGGGAGTATTTTCAGGTTTTCAACTTCAATAGGTACCCTAAATATTAAATGGGTCTCTAAACTCTCACCAAAAAAATCAAATTCTAAATATCAAAATTACTAATTTCAGAAATAATCATTAACCTAATTTCATGAAAAAGTTTTGGGGATTTTATTCTCATACTATTTCTATCCAATACTCACCCAACAATCTTAATAATAAGTAAAAATCCACCCTTACCTTAGATTTCTTGATGAATTTGGGTTCATCTCCGCTTCTACTCTTCTTCTTTTCTCTTCTCCTCTTCTACACTTTCCTCTTCTAATTTTCTAGTTTTCTCACTCTTTCAACTCATACTAACTCTCTTACTAAAACCCTACTATTCATAACCAAATGGGTCTAACTCAACCATTACACTTAATATCAACACCTCCACTTAAGCCCAATAATATCTAGTAACTATAAAATTATATAAAATATAATAAATTAAATAGTTCACTAAATACCAATAATCCAATTAAATAATTTAATTTGATAAATTCAACAATTCAATTTATTTTCAAATAATAAATTAAATCACACATTTCAATTTAATCAATTAAATCAATTAATTCACATAAATTGAATAAACCAATTAATTTATATAAACTCAATAAATCATATAAATCAAATAATTCATATAAATTCACCAAATCAAATAATTCAAGTAAATTAGAAAAATCACATAAATCAATATTTCATAAAATCACTTAATAATTAATATAAATAATTAATTTCTAAAAATCGGGGTGTTACACCTCTCAAACTCGATTTGTTCTCAATTTCGTTTTGGATCTCGCCACAACCCTGTTCGATTTCCACTCACTCTCTTCTTCTCTTTTGTTCTGACTCGATTTGTTGTTGTGATTGTTGAGTGGGTTTGGCTGTTTTGAATGGTTGTGGTGGTTATTCGTGAAGGTTTTTGAATGCGTTTGATGGAGAATAATGTTCAAGGTGTTTTGAGAATTTGTAGAAAGTTATTATGGTGAGTGAAGATAAAGGTTGAATGAAATGTTGTTGAAGTTTATTTGTGTGATTTTAGGTGAGAGTTCTGTAGATTGAAGGAGAAGGGTTTTGAGAAAAATGGGCAGAGTGTATTTGGCTTCACCAAGCTTGTTCTTTGGAGTGAAGGGTTATTCAATATATAGAGGAATGTGAGGGTGGAAATAGGAATGAATTGTGAAATTGTTGTGTGTGATGTTCCTGCTTCCGCATTTTGTGTATGGGGTCCCATTCAATTTTGCCAAGTTGATGGAAACTGATAGGCTGGTATATTGTGGAATTGTTGGTTCGTGTAGTACGTAACGGTTTTGGTCAGGTGCGTACAAATTGGACTTGGAGTTTTTGTGTCATGGTTGATGCGTGTTGTGGTCTATGTTGTTAATAGCGGCCGCGCCAGCCGCGATAGCGGTGCGGTGCGGAAAAATTAGCGTGGCCGCTTCCAAGCATACCGGTCCAGCGCGAAAAGGAAAGTGGGTGGTGCCGCCGTGATCGCGGGTCTGGTAAGCCGGTAAGGTGCTCTCCAAAGCGGTTGGCGCGACCGCGATTGCAGAAAATGATGTTTTTGGAAAATATGAACAAAGAAAATAATTGATGAATGAGAGAGAAGAGAGATCTTTGATTTTGGAAACAATTCTGGAAAACAAATCACAAGAGAGAATGAAATTTATTTGATTGGTGTTGTTATTTTGCAGTGTGAGAGGAGCATAACAGTAATACGAAAGAGAGAGAACATGTTGTTTTGAGTTGTGAGAGGGAGCATAACAGGCGGCGCTTTTACCACTCCACTCAGCTTCTCTCTCATGGTCATAACTTAGGGTTTTACTAATAATGATGGGCCTAACCCAGAATGAAACAAACAACCCAATGCATATCACCTGCTAATCACACACCCCTCCTGTTAGCTCAGTGTCCTATTTTTTTATTGCTCTTTTTGTTTTGTTTTTTGGGCCATAAGACCAAGTAGTTATTTCATTTTCTAAACACCACCCCCTCACTATTATTTGGACCCCTTGTTTTTTTTATTTTATTTTATTTTTTATTATTTTTATTTTGTATATAAAAAATATTTTAATTAAAAAATGTAAAATATAAATAGTCAAATAGCACCCGCGTCGCTCCCTGCTTCCGCGCCACTCCTATTTTGGGGTTGACCGCGTCGCGCCGCTTTCCGAGATTAACAACATAGGTTGTGGTTATGAATTATGAAGGTATTTGTTTGACTGAAGGTTGTTGTATCATGATGTGCTTATGGAGTGTTGGTGGCTGTGTAATCGTGCAGACTTGTGCTGAGAAAAATTTTCGCTGTTCATGATGGTTGTTAAACCGTATTAGCTGCGTGTATCATGTTGTTGTTGTGGCTTTTGAAGGATTAATAGGTGTATGCAATCATAGGGTGCATCCTGTTGCTTGGAATATGGCAGCGTGTTATTGTTTGTGGTTTGGATAGATTGTAGTTGGGTGTATTGATCAAGTTATTTTGAAAAGGTGTTTGGAGACTTGAGCTAGTTGATGATATTGATTTGGCAAGTTGGAATTTCATGGTGGAAAAGAGCTCAACGTGAAGCATTGTTTCCATTTTTTTTTTGCAAATTGTTTTATGTGGACTTGAGAAAAGTATCATGGGCTTTTCATTTTGTAATTCGTGGGCTTATTGTTTTTTTTTTGTTATACATGTTTTTTGTGTGGATTGTGTAACAACTTTGTAACATGTTTTTTTAATAATGGGCTTAAACAACAAAAATGGTGATGGACTTTGACTTTTGAAAACAATTTATGAATGAAATATGGATATTAGGAAATCGATATCAAAATGGAAATTGGATAGTGAAGTTTGATAAGTGAAAAATGGATATGGACATTTGAAATGAATAATGGAGAAGGGATAATGGGGCTTGTATCACTCTTTTGGTAAGCCTCGACTTTTCAAATCCACTATTGAATCATGAATTCTCAACTTAAAATCACATACGCACACCTTGACCGAACTTAAACCAATACTACATTTGAAATGAATCCGCAAATTCACTAAGGACTAAATTCCAACAATCCTTGAATTAATCTTGAGAAAATGAACACGAAGAAACTTGGATCTTCAAATGCATTAGGGCCTTGAAATAATGAAATCAGAAGAACATGACTTGAAATATGAATTATAATGTCCAATACCCTGATTAAAAATGAACTGATCCTTGATGATGTTCAACCATGAAGCACTAATAACTTGACATAGCCTGACAACTTGATCCACACACAGATAACCTGAATTGGCACAAAAACCCTAACTGGAACTTCACACACACTCACACACACACACCACTTGAATCATGCACACCCTGGTCTTGATCATGAAACAAACTTTTATTTGACCAAGATTAGGTCCAACCAGATGAATCTCAACCCATACTGCACACATGCTTGACATGATATCTTTGCCTGACATCCTTGCAACACCTTGAGTTTAGATAATGAGAAAAGAAAGCATAAGTAACATATTTTTGGATTTTTGAATAATGGTTAGTGGATGGAAATACAAGTGAAAGTAATATATAGGTAGGACAAATTAGGGGCATAACAGATAGATGCATTTTTGAGATAAGGTTTCTGAGTCTTTAAGAAGATTATCAAATAGTATTTCCATAGTTTTTAATGTATGGCAAGCGTTAAAAAGATTTACCTCTTCTGAATCTGAGCTTGTCATTAAACATAGATTTGTTTCCTCATCTCCACTTTCTGAATTTGAGTTATTAGGTTCTTCCCATGAGGCCATCATTGATTTCTTTTTTAAGGGGTATCGTCCAGGTGTCTTTTTGTTTATAAGACACTCTGTTTTAAAGTGTCCTATTTTGTTGCATCCATAACGTGTAATTTTGCTTTTGTCTATTTCACTTCTTTGAGTTTCCTTTCTGTTTTGAAATGGTCTTCGGAGCTGATTTCTTCTTAGAATTGTTTTTTGAATTTTTCTGGATATCAGGGTTGTTTCTTCTTCATCATCAGAGAGAGTGTTGATAACTTCTTGTTTGAAGTCCTGTGGTTCATCATTTTTTATTTCATGATTGTGTGATGTCTTGAGTGCAATCATTTTACCTTTTCTTTGTGGTTTATCTTCAATAAGCAAAACTTCATATGCACGTAAGGATCCAATTAGTTCTTCAACCTGTAATTCTTTAACATTTTTTGATTGTGTGATTCCAGTTACCATAGATCTCCAGATTTTTGAAAGACTTCTTAGTATTTTTCCGATTCTATCACGGGTTGCGTATGTTTTACCTAAAGAACTAAGTTCATTTGTAATGTCAGTAAGTCTAGAAAATATTTCATCTATTGTCTCATCTTATTTCATCTCAAAAGTTTCAATTTTTTTTATTCCCGTGTTTATTCTTTCTTCTATGACATGACTTGTTCCTTCATGGTGAATTTTGAGAGCATCACAGATTTCTTTTGTAGTTGTACATTCTTCTATTCTATCATACTCTTCTCTACTTAATGCACATGATAAGAATAATTGAGCTTTAGAGTTTAAGAGTACCTTATCATTTTCTTCTTTAGTCCATTG
The DNA here is from genome assembly GCA_022829125.1 of Lathyrus tuberosus. NCBI lineage: Eukaryota > Viridiplantae > Streptophyta > Magnoliopsida > Fabales > Fabaceae > Lathyrus > Lathyrus tuberosus. Next base: position 5,079,185 of record JALAZF010000170.1, read on the forward strand.
ACTTTGTGGTTTTGGTGTTGAGGTTGTTCCATCTGTTGGAGTTGTCATTGGTACAAAGTTTCCATTTTATACAACTGACCACATGTTGTCTTGTGATAACAAAAACAACCTCATTTTACCTTTCCAGTAATAGTAGTCTGATCCATCAAAATATGGTGTGCAATGCGCTGAACCTCCTTCATGTATGAACTTTATTTGTTCTGAATTTTTTCTTGGATCTTTTTCTCTTTAGGTGTCTTTCTTAGAGTGTGTCTCTGATGCCAATTAAAGTAAATAGAAATCTCACTAGAAAAGGGGTTTAAATAGTGACCTTTTTTTGTTTATAAGAGAATGTATGAATGCATATTAATTTTATAATAAAAATATTGGTGTATGTGTGTGAATTGAATATAACTAAATAACTTGAAAAGAAGAGTTCAGAGAAGAATGACACAAAGACTTATCCTGATTCACCAAACTCAGCTACTCCAGTCCCCACAATTTCTTTGTGAGATTTTCCAATAAATGCTTATCAGTTTTCTTTGATACTTTACAAAAACTGATTTCAGAGCTTCAGCTAGCTTACAATCTTACTCAAGAACAACCTTTTCTTGAGAAAATACAAAGTACTATGAATAAATTTGTAAGAAGAATCAATTTCACAATTCCTCAATAGATGAGTAAGATGATGTGATTTTGAGACCAATAATCATAGAAATAGAAATTCTTGATTCTAAGATTGTGTTTTTAGTGAGAAGAATTTTGATAAGCAAAGTGATGAATATTTCTCTTGATATTTTGCCTTTATTGGATGTCTTGAAAAGAAGTAAAGAATAAAGGCTATTTATAGAGATTCTGATCCTCTTAGTTCCTGATTATATGCTTATAATTACAATTTTGCCATTTGTAGTGTAAAGTAAAAGATCATTTATTTACATAAATGCCATTAAGTGATGTTGATACTCATCTTATGTTGTCTTGATCCTTGGTTGCTTTATGTTATTACGGAAATGCCATTTGATTTGATTTGATCTTCTAGGATAATTATAGCTTTTCCATTGCTTTTATTTCTTGATACTCACGCATAAAATGTTATTACAATTTTGCCATTGCTTTCTTTCTTGATCCTGACGTGTGAAACATTACAATAACCAAGTGCTTTCAAGGAAATTTTTGTCATATCTTTAATCAAGCAAGGATGTTAAATAATTAAAATAAAATTGTTTTGCCACAATTAAAATATTTTGACTTAACACCCATCTCATTTAGAATCCTCCAACACCATTTACTAAGTAAAGATAAGTTAAATTCCTTCAATCTCCTAACCCCCAGACCTCCATTATCATTTTTCAAATGAATAGTATCCTAATTGATCCAAACATTTTTTTCACTTAATCATCCCCTCTCCCAAAAAAAGCATTAAAAATAGATTCAGGAGAAGATATGATACCTAAGGGCACCTTGAATAAAGAAAGAAAGTAGATCGGAATGGAAGACACAATTTTTTTTATAAGAATCAGATGACCCCTATAGAGAGAAAGTGACTCTTCCACCCCGACAACCTTCTTTTGACACAATCAACTAGTGGATACCAAAAATTAAGCTTCCTAGAATCTCCACCAATAGGAAGCCCTAAACACAAAATGGAGACGACCATGCTTACAATTCATAACACTTGCTGCCTTATGCAACCATGATTCTGATACGTTGACCCCAAACAACATGCTTTTATGAAAGTATACTTTAAAACCCGAAATAGTTTCAAAAATAGAGATGGAAATTTGATCCATTCCCATTGGGCACCCACAAAATAACCCATAATGGGTTGGGTAAAAACCCACAAAAATGGGTATGGGCACTGGTTCAGGTAATTACCCACAAAAATAAGCAGGTATGGGCACCTTGGTACCCACCCTGCTCCATACCCGCACAATATATATTTATGTATTTTAATGGCCTAATACCCTTTTTAGTCCTGTATCTTAACCTCGAGGTTCATTTTGGCCCCTTAACTTTAAAAAGGTTCATATTGGTCCCTTAACTTTTCAAAACGTTCCATATTAGTCCTTTTTGTCTAATTAGCGACGAATTTAGCGACTGATTTTTGAATTTTTCTATCGCTAATAGGATAAAAATGACTAATATGGAATATTTTGAAGATTTAAGGGACTAAAATGGACCATTTTTAATTTCGGAGACCAAATTGAACCCCCGAGGTTAAGATATGGAACCAAAAAGGATATTAAGCCTATTTTAATTTATATTATTATTTAAAAATGTATGTCTATCAATTTTAAAAAGTATATCAATGTTAAACCATTACGTATTTAACATAAGTGTTTGTTTATTTCAACAATAAATTTTTTGAAAATTTTTAATGTTTTAAAAACTTAAAATGATATGATATTCTATAATTGATCGATTTATTTTTAGTAGGAATGCGGGTAACGGGGACGGGTATGGGTACTTTACGTACCCATAGGGCAAGGGTACGGGTGCTAACTTTGATGCCAAGCGGGTATGAGTTCCATATTAAAAAAAAATCAACATCGCTTTTAAAGCTCGGACATTAGCCTATCTTTTAATCTCCACCAATAACTTATCATCAACAAATTATAAACGAGAAACATTAACAACATTTTGCGCCTCCACCCCATACCTTGTATACATTCCTTTTTCCACTAAGGCATTAATCAAAACATGTAACCCTTCAGCTACTATTAGAAAGAGAAAATAGGAAAGCGAATCAACTTGAAGGAAACTTATTTCCAACTTAAACTCATCAATCTGACTCCCGTTCACAAGCACAAGAGCAGTTGCCATAGTAACACATTCTAAGATCAATTTCAGCCACAAAGTCAAAAACTTCATTATACACATAACTCCATCCAAATAGCACCAGTCCACAAAATCACAAGCTTATTCAAAATTAACCTTGAATAATAATAATTCTTTTTTCAAACTCCGCGCATCATCCACCATTTTATTAGCTATAAGGATGCCATCCAAAATCTACCTATTTTTAACAAAAGGTTTCTGAGACTCAGAAATAACACTTCCAATCACCTGTCTCAACCTATTTGCAAGAAACTTAGATAGAACTTTATATAGACAATTGAACAAAGAAATAGGTAAAAAAATTCGACAAATATTGAGGACTCTCAACTTTTGGAAAGAAAGCATTAAAAGTGCTATTTATTCCTTTGGTTAACATTTCAATATGTTCAAAGTCAGAAAAAAGCGCATCAAATCATCTTTTAAGACATCCCAAAAATAATTTATAAAACCAAGATTATTCCATCAGGCTTGGGGCTCTTAAAACTGACATAATCCCAAATTGTCTTCTTAATCTCATCCTTTGAAAAAGGTAGCGTCAATACCGACCCCTCCTCCATAGTGATAAATATAAAAGAAAGATTGTCTATTCCTGGCTGATCAACCACTAACGAATGAAAATGATTATGAAATGAGAAAAAATGGCACTCCTCACTTCATTGACACCTTATACCTTAACGCCATTAACTGAAATTGAGATGATAACATTCGACCTTCTTCTCGAAGACATGATACCATGAAAGAATGTTGAGTTTGCATCTCCCTCCTTTAGCCAATGTAATCTATATTTTTTCCACCGGATACATGAATATAATTTGGATAATGAAAAGATTTATGCTGATAAAGAATGTGACTCACCCAACTCCTCCTCTAAATCAACCTCATCTCCTATAACTTCCAAGAAAGAAATACGGTCTATTACCGTTTTGATATTGCCTTTTATATTCTGAGAGTGGTTGTGATGCCATAATTTCAAACTGCCCTTTATCAACTTCAGTTTCTCTTTCAACACAAAACCTCCCCAACCATCCACCTGAAACAACAACCACTAGCGCAAAAACGGTTTTAGACAGCGCTTTTTTAGCCTTTAGACAGCGCTTTAAAGCGCTGTATAAACCAGCGACGCTATAGGTTTAGACAGCGCTTTTGGTATTACCAAAAGCGCTGTCTAAAGGGGCGTGTATTTAATGAAAAGCGCTGTCTATGGTACCTTTAGACAGCGCTTTTTCACATTATATGGATTACTTTAGACAGCGCTTTCGTCAAAAGCGCTGTCTAAGCCCTACCTTTTTTTGACTTTTTTGGTACACCTTAGACAGCGCTTTCTCCAAAAGCGCTGTCTAAGACCTTCCTTTTTTGACTTTTTTAGTACACCTTAGACAGCGCTTTCACCATAAGAGCTGTCTAAGACCTTCCTTTTTTGACTTTTTTAGTACACCTTAGACAGCGCTTTCACCATAAGCGCTGTCTAAAGTGGACCTTAGACAGCGCTTTCACCAAAAGCGCTGTCTAAGGTGTACGAAAAATTTTATATAATTTTTTTTTAACCTCAATTTTACCAGGTTTTTTCAACCAGAATTTGACCTGTAATTTTCAACCAGCAATTTTTTTCAGAATTGGCAATTCAAACCATTGGCCTTTCTACACCAAAATTATATATCCAAAATTGGCATTTCATACCAATATATATATTTAAAATTACAAACCAAAATTGTATATACACCTATTTATAATTACAAATCATTACATTTTTCTACAAATGCACATTTTACTTATTCACCAAAATTGCATCCAACCAAAGCATTGCTTCCAACCAAAGTTATTGCTTCCAACCAAAGCATTTTTTCTACAATGCACATATTACTTATACACCAAAATTGTATATACACCAAAATTGCATCCAACCAAAACATTGCTTCAATCTACATTATAGGTCCTGAAAACACAAAGATTGTAATTCAAAGTATTAAAATTCAAAGTATATACACCAAAAATTGTAATTCAAAGTATATACACCAAAATTGTAATTCAAAGTTTGTAATTCAAAGTATATACACCAAAATTGCAATTCAAAGTATATACACCAAAATTGTAATTCAAAGTATATACACCAAAATTGCATCCAAAATTGTAATTCAAAGTTTGTAATTCAAAGTATATACACCAAAATTGCAATTCAAAGTATATACACCAAAATTGCATCCAACCAAAGCATTACTCCAACCAAAGTTACACATATTAAAATTCTCATCAATTAAAGTAAGAGTATAATATTATACCTTAAGTTTGTAAAATTCCGAGCTCCATAATGTATTGACACCACTCCTCTTTGATTTCATCCAATAGAGCCTTTGTGTAAGTAGCACTCCTGAATTCTTCAAAATACTACATAATAATATAACATATAGTTTGATTTAGTTTTAACTATTTCATTAGACAATATGAGAGATATGTGTTAAAATAACTCATAAGTTAGAAATACATACATCGGGTGGAATCTCCATTCGATCCAACGAAATAGTGTCTCTCATAAATCTCAACATGAAATAGCCGCAATCTATTTGATTGCGTTGCCGAGGACACTACAAATGAAAATAAAATATGGATAAATTCTAAGTTTTATCAAGTAAGCATCACTAATATAATAAAACATGTGATAATTAATATACCTTCACATAATTCCATGTAATGGTGTGGTCGATTCCCCGATGTTCTAGGAATGCTTGTATAGTGCTAATAAAATATAAATGAATATTTAGAACAATTCACATAAATAAATAAATATACACATTTCTATTTAGAACAATTTCACTTACGTGTCAATACAGTCCTTCATATCCGGGTATGTGGTCCAATCATTTCCTACGGAATCCAGATAATACACTACTCCGCGGATAGGATTGATTGCAACCAACAACCAATGTCCACTGTAAGATTAAACAAGTGTTAGATAGAAACTTTCTACACGAAGTCAAAATACAAAAAAAAATATAATAGATGAATTTAGAATGAAAATCTAACCCAGTATTAAACGGTAAAAAGTACAACTTTTCCGTTTCTTGGTTGTCCATAAAGACGTTGCGTATATACGCATGGACCTCATTTGGTTTCGTCAATATTTCGGTTAAGTTGACAGCGCTGGGGCATAAGAATGCAAATCTTTGCTCCAATCCCCGGGGGCGCATAAAACTGTCATACAGAAACCTGAAATAAAAACATCATTAACATTAGAATATTCATTTGAAAAATAAAGTAAATAAGTTGTTCAATTACCAAAGTAGATCGGATATACCTCAAGTATATATTGACAACAGTGACGCCCAATTCTGTATGTTGGAAAACTTGCTCGAAGTCTTCATTACCAACATTCTGGTCAAATTCAAAGCCATACAAATCTTTCTCCATAGTTATCAGACGAACACCTCCAGTCGGAATATCCGTCATTAATTGTAGAAAGGTCTGAAGGCACGTCCTAACCTTGCCGATAGGTTGTTTTCTAACCCTGGTATTCTTAGCACCAACAGTTTTTTGCGTTGAAACGTTGCTAATCACTTTACCAGGCAGCTATAAATCATATAATTTGTTAGATGAAGTATAAGATATCCAATTTATCATTTTCTATGCATATAATTGTGATGTACCTCTTTTTTTGAGACAACGGACTCGGTATGCTCCGGAATCCGCTTATCCTTTGTTTTGGATTTTGTTGGAGTCTAAATAACATTGCCATGTAAAAAATGAAAATAAAATGCTCGTAAAATCTTTGAATTTACACATTAAGATTAACAAAGGTTTATAACGGTTTTAAGCATATATACCTCATATCCTACGAGTATGAGATTTGACGGCCATGCAACAAACGACCCTATAGCTTGTCCCACCACTCTTACCTCCGAATCATCGTTAGGATAGGGTAATAGTGCTTCATTCTCCATAGCAATATCAACTGATACTTTCAAACTTCCAGTAGGGAGGGATTCATTATGAAGTACTGTGACCCCATTGTTAAACACTTTTCCCTTGGCAACCATCCGATGAATTGGTGAAGATAAGAATAGTTGACATTGGTGAATGCCCTAAAACCAAAAATACATATGTCATTGTTAATGTGTATATATGTAATTAAATAATTTAAGCTACTAATATAATTTCATAGATATATATATATATATATATATATATATATATATATATAATTACCTCTAGAATAATCGGATGAAAGCTGCAGTTGATACTATCCTTCTCTGATCCATCTCTAACACCAGAAGCGTTATCCCTTTCTTTTTCCTTTCTTAATTCCCGCACCTCGGCTTCTAGTGCTTCCAATTTAGCTTCAAGTACTGAATAACTAGCAGCCTTTCCCTTTTTAATATTCAGGGAGGTCGGGGTGATCCCAAATGCCTTACCCCTCACCCGACCAGGATACTCAGGGACATCTAATGCCCGACTAAGTATGCTCCTGGTATCATCTGCAGGTACAGACTGAGATAACGCCTCCTGAAAATCAGATGAATATCGAATATTTGTCAAATATTTGTTAATAAAGTTTTGACTTAATTAAAGAAATATTGTTATACTTACACATTTCTCATATACTTGTAGAACCTCTTCTGGAACAGATCCAGACTTGCCCACACGGGCTTCCTTCCACAAGACATGTGCAGGAATAGATGTTTCAGAGCTACCCGCCTTTTGTAACTACATATAAAGCCAAATAATATGATCAAATATAACTCATGATGAACAATTATTATGTCATTGCAATTTATTGATACTTACCAATTGTTGCTCCAAACGTCCATATCCAGTACGTCCTTTCCTGTATTTATATTGGGGATCTGATGCTCTATCCCGATTAATTGCACTTAAACTCTTAAATTGCTCGGTTTGTCGTTTGGCTTTAAACTTCACCCATTCTTGTGGTGAAATGAAACTTGCATATTTAGATGGAAACTCTCCATCAACAAAATTACCTTCAGCATCCTTAAGATAGGTTTTGTTTAAATATGTCCTAAACCCTCTTAGGAGCTTCCCTGCCAATCTCATCAAATAAGCTTTTCTGTCGTCCTCGACATTAAAGCACCTCTAAAAAAACCATACACATTGGTTAGTACAAATAATTTAAACGACATAATTAGTTGGCATAATTAAAGACATAATTATGGTACCTTTATCTCATTCCAAATTTTTTCTTTGGTTTCCTTCAACTGTTTGTTTCTCCAGTCATCTAAAGTAATAGGAACCTCATTCCTTACAAGTGTACCAATGAAACTTGTCAACATATGACCGTTAGGCTCAACAAGTGTGCCTGTTTCGCTCCAATGCACATTATAAGTCATGCCTTGATTTCTAGCATGGATCACTCTCCTCATTATGGTTATTCCTCTCCTAATCTCTTCTTCCATAGTTCTGCTACTTCCAACCTGATCATCATGTGGATGATCATCATCATGTGCGTGATCATCAGCATGTGGGTCATCATTGTTAGTAGCCATCTAACCTGTAATAAATAAATCAAGGATATCAAATATAATATATAACAAATATAATAAAGAAATAAAGGATATCAAATATAAAAAATATGACATAATATATAACAAATATAATAAAGAAGTCAAGGATATCAAACATAATATATAACAAATGTAATAAAAAAATCAAGGATATCAAATATAACAAATATGACATAATATATAACAAATATAATAAAGAAATCAAGTATATAACAAATTTTACCTCTTTCACTAACATCTCTTTCTTTTCTTGGTTGGAATATGAATTACTTGTTTCTTATCAATGCGGACGGATGAATGGATCCAAATTCCCTCGTTATGGTCATTTCTGATATATGACCCATCCGCTATAAGATCCTCATCTTGATCATTTCTATTCAACCCATTCTCAACATCAATATCACATTGATCTACACCGCTATCACATTGATCTACACCGCTATCATCAACCACTTTGTTAGATAGAAGCACTATAGACCATTTCATACTCGTCGGGTCAGTGACATAGAACACTTGTCTAGCTTGCGATGCTAGAATAAAAGGCTCATCTTTGTACCCCACCCTATTAAGATCCACTTGCAAAAATCCAGACTTATCCATTCGTATGCCACTACTATTTACCCACTTGCAACCAAAGATTGGAATCTGAAACTTCTCGTAATCAAACACCCAAATGTGCTCAATAACTCCAAAATATGACAGATTTGCATATTTGGGGTTTAAGTCCTTCATACTTGATATGTGCATTGCTTCAGCTAGGACGGTGACACCACTATTTTGCATAGTACTTTTATCGTCTTGTTCTTTGGTATAAAATGTGTATCCATTAATTGCGTATGCGCTATGAGAATACACATGCAAAGTTGGACCATATGCCAAACATCTCAACCTTTCTGTTACTGAAGCAGGATCTGAAGAGCGCTTCAAATAAATATGATCCTTTAACCATTGTATGAAACTTTGATTGTGCTCTCGTACTATCCAATTTTCATTAGCATAACAAGTCCAAACTAAGAAATTCAAAGCAATTAACTTCATTAACAAAATTGCTTTGAATTTCGGTTCTTTAGAACAACAACCTCAAGAATTTACATTATTAACATTAACACTAACACTAACACTAACACTAACACTAACCTAACACTAACACTAACACTAACCTAAACTAAACTAAACTAAACAAACACATTATATAGCAATAGTTAACAATGTAGAAAAATGTTAACAAGAACAAACTATAATAGATGTTCTAAACTAACACTAACACTAACACTAACACTAACCTAACACTAACACTAACACTAACCTAAACTAAACTAAACAAACACATTATATAGCAATAGTTAACAATGTAGAAAAATGTTAACAAGAACAAACTAAACTAACACATTATATTGATTCTATTCCTATATCACCAAAAATGAAGTTAGCACATATTTTATTCTTATATCCAACAACAGTCCAACATTAGCAACAACATTAACAACATTAGCAACATTATCAACATTAGCAACAGTCCAACATTAGCAACAACATAAACAACATTATTATCAACATCAACAACAACATTATTATCAACATCAACAACAACATTATCAACATTATCAGCAACATTATCAACTGAAACTCTGAAACTCTGAAACTTCCAAACTGAAACTCTGAAACGTGTAAAATGTGTAATACTCTGAAACGTGTAAAATGTGTAATACATCAACAACAACATTATTATCAACATCAACAACAACATTATCAACAGCAACATTATCAGCATACCTTATAAAATGTGTAATAATCTGAAACTCTTAAACTTCCAAACTGAGTGACGAAAACGCGAAATGAGAGAGGAACAGACGGTCACGGTGGAGTAAAGGTCGTCGGAGTCGCGAAATGAGGGAGGAACGGTGGACGACGACGCGGTGGACGACGACAAGGGTTTAGCTCAGGTTCGCAAGTATCCGTTCGCAACAGGGGAGGGAGAAGAAAGAGCGCAAAACTGAAAATGAAAACTGAGTATATTCATATATTTTAATTTTATTAGACCTTAGTCAGCGCTTTTCAACAAAGCGCTTTCTAAGGTGGCCCTTAGACAGCGCTTTAAAAGCGCTTTCTAAGATTGGCCTTAGACAGCGCTTTTGTTTTTATTTATTTAAATATTTAAGACCTTAGACAGCGCTTTCCTTAAAAGCGCTGTCTAAGGTCTTATATTTTTTTTAAATTTAAAAGGCCTTAGACATCGCTTTTAAGGAAAGCGCTGTCTAATATTTTCCATTAAATTTTTTTAAAAATTTAAAAGGCCTTAGACAGCGCTTTTCACTAAAGCGCTGTCTAAGGTCTTATATTTTTTTGCGCTTTTCCTTTATTAAATTAATAGATTCCGTGTTTTTGACCTATAGCAGCGCTTTTGTAATAAAGCGCTGTCTAAGGTGAGATGTTATAAGTCCTTTTTGTTGTAGTGAACCATTGATCCTTCACAAACTCCTTGTAGCCTGGTAAATCCACCTAACATTTTAACATACACACTATCATAGGACCCCAATTCTCTTCACTAATAGTCATCAAAATCAGACATGATAAAAAATTATGCGAAGAAGAGCCACCTGGATACAATTCAGCCAATAAGAAACCTAAGCATTCGATAATAAAAAATGATCAAGACGACTCATAGAAAGACCATACCCTTGATACCACATGAACCTTCTCCCACACAACGATAAATCAACCAAAAAAATTGCGTCAATGAATTAATTAAAATGAGTATAATCCTCCACTTGATTAGTAGTTATCGTCCTCCTTCTTTCCTCAATCGATCGAGTAACATTAAAATCACCATTCACTCACAATGAAACCCCCTCATCAACATTAATCAAAACACCCAGGTAATTCCATAAAGATAACCGACCACCATTATCACAAGGAACATAAACATTAGAAATAGCAAACTCATACCCAGACTTTTTAAAGCATCCTTTTATGATCAAAAGATTCTCGAATTTCATCAAAGTTTTAACCTCCACCTTACTAGTATCCCATAACATTAATAGACCTCCTGAGGCCGCTACGGAAGACCGAAAAGAGTAACCTACCTCAGAGGAACCCCACAGATATCGACTCATAAAGTCATCAATCAATGTCATTTTCGTTTCCTGAATACAAACCACTAGAAGACACTTCTCTCTAATTAACCTATGAATCTGTCTCCTCTTCTCCCACCCTCATAACCCTCTCACATAAAAAGAAATAAGCTTCATTAGATTCACCCACTCCCTTACCTTTACAACTTACCGCCGAAGCCTAAACACCAACTCCAACTGGAATTGCTCTCTCCCCCTCCGTCTTCCCGCCCTCAATTCCTCCATTCTTCTTACTCCCAACGTCTCCCCTTTGAAAAAACGTAGAACACATTTGAACAATCTCCTTTAAATTTTAACCCGATAGATTTACCAACATCACAAACATCATCGATCACCTCATGAGGTTTATCATGTACCACCATCCAATTTTTCCAATCCTCATTCAAACTTGAAGACTTAGAACCCACCGACAAAGAAACCCTATCCATTTCCTTAGATAAAGGCCTTAACGACCTTCTAGAAGATTTTTTCTTTTTCTACCCTTTAGAGAACAAATTAATTCATACCTATATTTGGTTGATAATCTAGCGACTATTTTCATATCAATATCAGATGATACACATTTCCTATTTTGGGATTTGCATACACCTCTTCCATTCTCACTATTACTGAGAATATTTCTAGATTCCATGACATCAAAATTCACTCCCTCCTTTGTTTTTTTCTTTTTTATAAAGTCATAACACCAAGAACCTTTCCATAGAGAACTTTATTTAAGAATAAGGCCTTTGATAGACCAATCAACATTGCCCCTACCCCCTTTCATTAACACCTGTTAACCAATCTTCATGGATTTGATTCACAATGTTATTGATCAAGGATGCATCATCAAACTCACATTCTGGCTCAGTTCCCTAAGACTTCTTGTTCTCCTCATACTCAGCTAAAGAAGTGTTATCTGCTAAGCCAAACTCTAAGTATTGCATAAAGCGAATTGGATATTTTTTCTCGTTAACCCAAAAATCCACAACCTCTTTTATTCCCCACACCAATTTTATAGTGATCAAAATACGAGCATAATCCAACCTCAATTTATTAATAGACCATTCATTGATTTTAATCAATCTTCCTTTAACCGATGCTATCTCTCCAAAGAATCTCCTATTACAAGCATGTAATGAGATACCATAATAACAAACCCACATCCCTCTTTCATAAACCATGTTTATATCCTTCGATCAAGCCCGATAATCATACACAAAAGAAGCAAAAAAATCAGCCACTTCATTAAAAACATTCATCACTTGCGTTTTTCATATAAAATACAAGAAAATTTTGTCTCCTACAACTAGAGCCACCATAAAATCCTAAAACCCCGCATTTGAATAACCGAAAATATAACTCCATTTTGAATCCTAGCCACTACTCCATTACAAGCCCAGTCAAAGCCTTCCTTCTCTGACTTTTTATTGTTCCCCTTCACTACCTCTATATACGAACCCCTTTGAATAAACCTATGGATCCTCCACCCTCTTCTTCTGCATTTTATTTTCCTCACCGATGTCAATTTTCTCTTTAATTTTTCCCCCTTTTTTCTTTCCTTACTGCCTCTTCCTTCACCCTCTCCAACTACTTCTTCCTCCTTCTCCTAAATTCCCCAAAATAATTTATTTCCTCATAAATCAACATTTTTTCTCCCTCACCTACCCTTATATTTCTCACATAAAACTTCTCAAACCTATCGTAATGAGCCACGTTCGCATCATTCTATAGTCTCTGAAGTAAACATTATTTAAAGCTTTGCTTAATTTTTCTACATCTCTCATACTGGCATACCAAGCAAATTCAAACAATGTTCCTTTTGCGTTTCTGTTTCGAGAAACAAAAACATTAGAAAAAATTCCATATACCTCAAGTTCTCTTCTTAAATAAACATACTTAAGATAATTATGAAAATTCAAAAAATAAAATGAAGTCATTGATGCCCGCATTGGATCCCCTCAGACGCCCTTCCTACTCTACCGACTATCGCGATTGCTCTAACGCGTAGTAGCCTCTGCATGAGTCAAAACCTTACGTGTACGTGATCGTCCTTTGAAAGCATCATTCCTTGAAAGACCATAACGTTGTGTGAAAAACTTATTTGTTGTTACCAAAACTGCAACTGACTATCATGAAACTGTCATACATGTGCTTTTGATTGTAGCTTTTGAAATTCATCGTCTGTCTTCCTCCCTGCCATCCACCGTCCATAAACCTGTCATGTTCCCTTGAGCCGAATTGAAACGGGTTCCTTCTCCTTGCGGTAACCTCAGTTCATTCGTCTCCCCCTCCCCCTCATCGCATTTGTGCCTCCCTACCTGAGATACGCTGGTCCCTATAGTCATCATCGTCGTGAAAGAAGAATAACCAAAGATAATAATCTATCGGGTCCTCTCCGTAGACATCGTTATTCGCCTGCGCTAGTCGATTGCCCAAGCAGAACACTGTTTATTTTATTTTCATTTTACTATTTAAACTTTTATTTATATTCCATATTTAATAATATTAATTTATCATATAAATATTTTTTTAAAAATGAAATCATTTTATATTTCAAATATTATTTATTTCATAATATGTAAATAAGTAATATTTTGTTTTGAAAAAGAATGTTTTATTGAGTTTTTCTTTAACAAGAAAAATTTTATACTAATATTTATTTATATATTATTAAAAATAAAAAATATTTAGAAAAAAGACATGATTAAATATTTACTTATTTCTAATAATATATAAGTAAATATTAGGAATAAGACATCAATAAATATTTAGTTCTAATAGTATATAAGTAAATATTTAGAAATAAGACATAAATAAAATTTTCTAAATAAATAAATATTTCTCAATAAATAAATATTTAAAGCTAATACATAAATAAATATTTCTAAATAAATAATTATTTAATAAAAAATATTTCTAAATCAAACATAAATAAATATTTCTAAATCAGTAAATATTTTGAAATAAGACATAAATAACTATTTCTAAATAAGTAAATATTTGAAAATAGGGAAATGCTAACAATTGTACTAGGGACACTTTTTAAGAGATTAAAAAAGTAAGTTGAGTATTTTTTAAGAGACTAAAATGATATTTTTTTTTTCTATAAATATATGTATTTAATGCATTGAAAACAAAAATAATTAATTTTTTAAAAGAATAATGTGTCTATTTAATGCATTGAAATAAAATATTTTCTTTATTTAGTATTCTTAACATAGCACTGGTTAGCATGATAATAATAAATATTTATTTATTTATTTATAATAATACATAAGTAAATACTTATATATTAAGAAATATTTATCTATTTAATAATATTTTTAAATAAGTAAATATTTAAAAGTAATACATAAATATATATTTATTCCAAACTTTTTCCATAATAGAGAAAAATAGGTATTAACTCTAATGTGATTAATTAAAATATTTTACATTGTCATCCAATTAGAATAAATTCTTTTCACATATAAGTATGGAAATTGAGAGAGAGGCATTGAAATAAAATATTTTATTTATTTAGTATTCTTAACATAGCACTGGTTAGCATGATAATAATAAATATTTATTTATTTATTTATAATAATACATAAGTAAATACTTATATATTAAGAAATATTTATCTATTTAATAATATTTTTAAATAAGTAAATATTTAAAAGTAATACATAAATATATATTTATTCCAAACTTTTTCCATAATAGAGAAAAATAGGTATTAACTCTAATGTGATTAATTAAAATATTTTACATTGTCATCCAATTAGAATAAATTCTTTTCACATATAAGTATGGAAATTGAGAGAGAGAAAAAAAGTGGGAGAATCAGTTTATTAGAATAATTAATTATAATAATTTATTTTTATTTTTAATTCAAATGCTTATGTCTCAAAATGATTAATTTTAATTAGATGATAGTGTAAAATAGTTTTATACTCTCCGTGTATTTCAATTAATCTCCACCCAAATAATATTAAATAGAAATCATTAATACTTTTTCAAACAATGCATTAATTTATAATAAAATGAAAAAAATTATTTTCTCAATTATTTTGTATTAATATAATTTTTTTTTCAAAATAATTGTGTTTTCTTTTATTATTAATTTTTAAAATAACTACTTTCTTGATTTTTTTCTAGTAGTAAAATTCTAGAAAGTTAAAAAAAGAAATCAGATTTTATTAATTAATTTTATTTGTTTCTTAATAAACTTTTTTTAAAGAAAATTTAAATTCAACCATAAAAATAGAAAATAATTCGGTCATAAAATCTTTTAAGAAATCAGATTGAATATCAAATCCTAAGTGTTTTGATATTTTGCATTAAATCATGTTATCACATAGGTAAATAAATATTTATTGAAATATCTTCATATTAAATATCGTCACACATTTCTTTGGTCGCTTGGTTGTTTTGGATCTTGTATCTTTGATTCCATTTTAGTTTAATAAAGTTATCTTTATTAAAAAAAAAATCGTCTAACATTTTTACACTTTCAAATAAATCAATACAAAAAAGTATTTATTGTATATTTTTAAAATTAAACAAGTTTGAATCATATTTTATTTTCTCTTTATAATATTTTATTGTTTGTTTTCTTTTTAAATAGTTGTTGGTTTGATTTTCTCTTAGAAATTTAAATTCCACCTTAAACATAGAGATTACATAAGAATATTTCTCTACTCTTCAAGTCACAGTTCATACATCTTCCTCACTCTTCACATCATCAGGATGAATAATCGTGTTTATCCCTCTTTTACAAACATTGGTTCAGCATCGTCATGGTTCGAGATATACGCTGCTTTTTCCACATTCATGATAATTTTCAGAACTGCAATCAACGATCTTATACCCTTGAAACTTCGAAACTTCATCATCTCAAAACTCTCATCTTTCTTCTCAGATTATCGACCCAGTAATGAAGTCTCGCTTCAAATCGATCAGACTTGGGATGGAAATACCAACGATCTCTTCTATGCAGCCAAAGAGTATCTCCCAACTAAAATATCCACCACTTATAAATCCCTTAAAGTTGGAAAAACTTCTGATCATAACAACTTACTCTTAGCTTTTGATGGAAAGCAACAAGTGTTGGATGAATTTAAAGGCATCAAGGTTAAATGGATGCTTATTCAAAAATCCGATAACGATGTTTTTCAAAGCCCTAATCCCATTAGAGAACTACACGGTCAGGGTTATCATTATCAAGGTTATCCCCAAACATATCAGTATAATAAGCCTAAAGAATCTGCAGAGAATGGATTCGTGTTACGTTTCGATGAGAAACATAGAGATAAAGTAATGGAGAAGTATATTCCACATGTTTTAAGGACTTATGAAGCTATAAAAGCAGGAAATAGAACTCTCAAGATCCATTCCATGCAAACTGGGGTTTGGAAACACAGTGATTTTAATCATCCTGCTTCCTTTGATTCACTTGCTTTGGATCCTGATCTAGAGAAATCTATAACTGATGATATAGATATGTTTTTGAGGAGGAAGAAGCTTTACAAAAAAGTGGGAAAGCCTTGGAAACGTGGGTACCTATTGTATGGTCCACCAGGAACAGGAAAATCTAGTCTTATTGCTGCTATAGCAAAATACTTGAAATTTGATGTATATGATTTGGATCTTAGTTTGGTGTATTGTAACTCACAACTCACTGCATTAATGAGAGGAACATCTAACAGATCCATCATTGTTATTGAAGACATTGACTGCAACAAAGAGGTGCTTGATCGATCAAACAATGTTAATATGGACATGGATTCAGACAGTTTCTCTGGGGCTCAGGTTTGTTGTTTTTCTTTTGGCCATTATCTTATTTAGTTTCTGGGTCATTAATAGTTTTTTTTTCCCAATTTTTAAGGTTAATATGCCACAGACATATCAGGGTTATGGACAAGGTAATAATACAAAAAGGTTTACTATGTCGGGTCTTCTTAATTGTATGGATGGTTTGTGGTCAAGTTATGGAGAAGAAAGAATTTTGATATTTACTACAAATCATAAAGACAAAGTTGATTCGGCATTGTTGCGTCCCGGTCGAATGGACATGCATATTCACTTGTCCTTCCTGAAAACCAAGGCATTCAAAATCTTAGCTTCTAACTATTTGGACATTGAAGAACAACATGGTGCACTCATTGAACAAATTGAGGAGCTATTGGGAAAAGTTGATGTCACCCCTGCAGTAGCAGCAGAGTATTTGCTGAGAAGTGAGGATCCTAGTGTTGCTCTTGAAGCACTTGTTAAATTTCTTCATGAAGTTTCAAGAGATAAACAAGAAACATGAAAAGTGGCTTGTAGTGTTTAGGTCATACGCGCTTTATCTGGAATTTTCTCAAACTTTAATCCTAAATGATTAGGTGATTCTAATATGAATTACAATTTCAACAATCTAAAATATGACATTGGCATAGCTTTGACATATTATTTCGCCTGTATATTTTCTTGTGTTAAAAAGACATGTTATAGGATCTTTGTTTGGTCGAATGACTATGTATTGAATTGGGCTATGCAAAGTAAAAAGCAAAATAGATCTATTTTGAGGCTAAAATTAATGATTCATTCCTTAAAATGCTGAGGTTTATCGGATATCTTAAGAGAATCAATGTTATTATTGTATGTATTTTTAAGACTAGAATCAACTTAAGTCTTTTGGTTGGATTTGTGTATTAATAAAATAAAACATTTTTTTTTATAAGCAATTTGTATTAAAAGGGAGAAAAAGGGGTTCTCCAACCCAATACAAAAAACCAATAAAAAAGATCGGGAGACAAGCAACCTAAACATTACAAGAAGTGACAAGGATTTTTCATCCAGTCATAAAAGCTACATCTCTTACGACCAAGTTCCAACCACCTCCAAGAGAGGGTAACGATATGATAAAACATATCATCGACTTCGCAAACTGCATCATTAAATAAGACATTGTTCCTGGCGTTCCAGATACACCAAGAGGAAATAATCCACACGAAACAACTCATGTCCTCCTTAGCTTTATCGAACAAGGTTAGGAACCATAACAAAGCATGATTAGTGATGGAATCGGATATAACCTGTTGGAATCCTAACCAGCCAGCTATTATGTGCCACAGCAGATGAACTTTAGGGCAGAGCAAGAAGAGATGCAAGGCGTCCTCTTCCTCTTGAAAGCACAAAACACAGACCTTGTCGTGAGGGGAAGCAACAATACCTTTATGGGCAAGGTTGTCGCGAGTAGGAAGCCTGTTGCAAATCAATCTCCAACAAAATATCTTAGTCTTCAAAGGAATACGGGTTTTCCATACAACCTTGAGAAGCAACACCTCCTATTCTTGCAAAACTAAGTCAGGCAGGGCAGCACTCAAATGAGCATAGAAAGAGCGAACCGAGAAAACCTTAGAGGGGTTCAACCGCCACTCCCAATTATCCACAGCATCTCCCTTGATCGGTGAGACGAGACGAAATGCAGCAGCTCAGATATAGAATCCGGATCAGGGAGCTCCCTATCCAGCCAGCAATCCTCTAAAGACCAAACCCAAAAATCTTGAACCCAAGTTCCATAATCTGCAACAGTACTGTCCTTATCAGAAACAACAACAAATAATTCTGGAAAGGAATCTTTAAGAAGGTGGTCACCGCACCAGAATGAATGCCAAAAAGGAATTCTAGTACCACTTCCTACAACTGGGGACACACAAGACAAGAAATTTCCGTCAGCTCCAAGCGAATTAAGTTTAAGAATGTGACGCATCCAGAGAGATGCAGAATTATTGGAGAAAGCTGGGTCAGTGACAAACGCCAAGGAATCGAGCATGCCGTATCTACTTTTCAAAAAATCCCTCCATATCTCTTTTCCACCAACTAAAAATTTCCAAAGCCATTTAGTCAATAAAGCTTTGTTAAACAACCCAATATGTTTGATGCCGAGACCTCCCTCCTCGATAGATTTGCACAGAGTACTCCACTTAATCCAAGATATGCTTCTATTAACCGACGACCCGGACCAAAGAAATCTACGTTGAATCCCAATCATAGTCTTAACAATCTTCGAAGGAGCTTTGTAAAAAGATAAATAATGTATTGGCATGTTAACAAGGACAGAGTTAATTAGAGTAACCCTCCCCCAATGGACAAATTCCTACCGACCCAAGAGTTTAGCCAAGATTTAAGCGTAGCCAAAACCGGATTCCAAAACGAAATTCTCCTTTGATTACCTCATATGCTAATTCCAAGGAATTTAAACGGGAACGCACCAGATTTGCAGTACAGGAAGCTTTCGGCATCTTTAATAAAGAGAGGATCAAGGCCAATACCATACAAGCAACTTTTTGAGAAATTGATTTTCAGGCCAGAAACTGTTTCGAAACCTCTTAGAATAATCTTCAAAGCCCATAGGTTTGAATAGCCGCTGTCACAAAAGAGCAAGGTATCGTCCGCGAATTGTAAAATTTCGATAGACCCCGCGTCGAAACCGAAACCAGAAAGAACATTAATGCTAGAAGCACGTCTGACCAATACCGCCAGGGATTCAGCAACCAAAGCAAAAAGGAAAGGAGCAAGAGGATCGCCTTGCCTTAGGCCTCTCGACGCTTGAAAATCAGCAGACGGACTGCCATTAATAAGAACAGAAATAAAAGAGGAACACACAGAACCTTCGATCCACTTAATCCAGTTGGGCCTGAAGTTCGTCGATCTAAGAATGTGAATCAAGAAAGTCCAATCAACGCAATCATATGCTTGAGCGAAGTCAATCTTAAAGAGCAGACACTTCTTCTTGTCTCTTTTGGCCGAGTCAATAATCTCATTGGCTAAAAGAACTCCGTCCAACAGGTTTCTCCCGGGAATAAACCCCGTTTGAACGTTAGAAACTAAACCAGATATAAACGGAGAGAGACTCGCAGACAGCAACTTGGATATAGCTTTTGATATGCAACCAACAAGACTTATGGGCCTAAAGTCCCCAAAGCCAAGAGGACTATCGAACTTGGGAACCAAAGCAAGGAACGACGAAGTAAAGGCTTTCGGGAGTGTACCAGTAAACGAGAAATGAACGAGGCACTTAACAAAATCCGGCCCAACTATCTCCCAACACTCTTTAAGAAATCTAAAAGAAATTCCATCAGGACAGGAGACTTACAACCGTCGCACGCAAAAACTGCCTCACGAATTTCCACAGGAGAAAATTGGACCTCTAATTTTAACTTGTCCTCCAAACTGAGTTTCTGGATGTTACTTAGATCCAAAACAGGTCTTGTATAGTCCTCTTTCTTGAACTTAGCTTTGAAGAATTCTGCAGCAGCCTCCTTAACCAACACAGGATCCTCAATAAGAGCTTCATCAGAACGAATTCCTGAGATGAAATTCATCCTATTCCTAGCTTTCAAAGAAGCATGAAAGAAACGGTTGTTGATGTCCCCTTCCTTCATCCATTTGGACCTGCATTTTTTATGGATCATACTTTCCCGAAAGCGAAGGTTGCGCCACACAGCCTCTTGAGCTTCGCCTTTCATTTTAATATCCTCCTCTGACAGGCCATACAAACACCCTTCCTGCATCTCATCTATTTCATTTAAGATATCAACGTTGTTTTCAATCTTTAAATCAAGCCAACCAAAGATATTAGAATTCCACCATTTCAATCGAGCTTTAAGAGCTAGCAACTTTTCTTTAAAAACATAAGTCGGAGAACCTTGGAAGGAGAACGAATTCCAAGTTTCGCGAGAAAAGGCCATGAAATCCTTATAATCAAGCCAGCAGTTGAAAAACTGAAAAGGTTTAGGACCCGAGTTAGTACTATTAGACTTAACCCTAACAAAACGGTGATCCGAAATATCGCGCTTACCGACAGATTGAGCCTTAAAGTCCCAACAGTCTATAAGATAGTCATCAAGAAGGAATCTGTCCAATTTACTACAACTCGCACCATTAGAGTTAAACCAAGTAAAACGATTACCGACGAAAGGCAGATCAATCAAAGCCAAATCATCAATAAACACACCAAATTCAGCACATTCTCTAGTTGAAGAAGAACTCCTACCCTTCCTTTCATCACAAGACTTAACAGAGTTGAAGTCCCCCTATCAACCAATGGCCACCAGAGTTCCGATTTTTAAACTCGATAATATCCGCCCAAAGCCTACGCTTCTAACTGATCACGCAAGGGGAGTAAACGTTAATCACAAAAAGCTTAGAATTCCTC
This sequence comes from Lathyrus tuberosus, assembly GCA_022829125.1. Lineage (NCBI taxonomy): Eukaryota > Viridiplantae > Streptophyta > Magnoliopsida > Fabales > Fabaceae > Lathyrus > Lathyrus tuberosus. The sequence continues at coordinate 5,100,811 of JALAZF010000170.1, forward strand.
CATTCGAAAATAGAACAAATGAAACCCTTACCTTTAACAGTTGCTAAAGGGTGAAACGCACCTTTCCTCCAAACGGTCAAGAGACCTCCAGACGCACCCTCGGAGCCACAGGAAGACCACTCGTACCCCCTTTGCCCTACAAGCTTTTAACCAGCGAATCATTCACACTAGGTAACTTAGTTTCTTGTAACAAGCAAAGATCAACATTACCTCTCGAGAGGGAATTACGAATTCTTCTCCTTTTAAGAGGCAAGTTACACCCACAGACATTATAGGAAACAAAAATCATTGCCCACAATTTTCTACAACCTTCCTGTCAGAGAATTGAGTCCTATCACGCTTCTCAAGGCCCCTAATAATACTTTCGAAAGCTTCTTCATCTTCATCAGCTTCAATCCCAAAGGATTTAACAGAATCCAACACCCTACGAGGGACAGAATCCAACTCAAGCAAACACCTGGAATTGCACCTACGCACATCCGATTCGTCAATCGAATAGGAACTTTCAGGAGCAACAGAAGGAGCACTAACTTCAACAATAGGTGGTAAGGGGAAACGATTTTACTGGGATGTACGAATACTAAGAGAGGGTTGAGGATGCTTAGATTTGGCAGAAGACGGGTTATTGATAAGAGAGGAATAGAAAGAAGGGGAAAAAGGGATTTGGAGGTTGTAGATATCACAGAGTTATTTTTTCTTTTTGGACTTGGGCCCAACTAAACACCCATGAAACCCAACTGAGGAAGAAGAGATAGAATCAGACCCAATAAAGTCCGGAGCACCAACAGCAATCAGCCCAATAACATTACCCAAACAAGGCAGCGGGCCCACATCAGCAACTCCTAAAAGATTTTGGACAGTTCCAAAGTTCCCCTCAACCAAAGGAGTAACCTTAGGAAAAGACACATCCTCCGAGACAACCTCAGATACGAGAAAGACTTTATCCACTTTATCCTAAGTCACGTCCACACTGCTATCCTCTAAGCACACTGTACCTACCACGTCTCCCAACGTCATACCTGCTACGTCTCCCAACGAGTCACCAAGAAGGATGGGAGAAGAACTTGCACAACTCCCAGAGACTTCTTCCAAAACCGCAGCCTCCTTAAAACTAGCCTCCGCCCTAAGGCTCGTGGGACAAGACCCATCAACCTCTTCTTCCTCCTCAGGGGACCAAGAACTGTCATCATCGAATCCATCCGACTCCGTAGAAACGAGAGACATCTCATCACCTCCAGCCTTAACTGGAGGTCCATCACCGCGGAACGAGATATCCTCAGTAAAAGTGATAATGAAAACGTGACCATTTATCTCTATCGCCTGCTCCTCGTTAGAAATATTTCTCCACCTGGTTTTAATAAGCAGCCTAGCCTCATCGAATCTGGTATTCAACATCGTGTCTTCATCACCTTTAACAAAGGATCCAAACTTCTTAGACAGGTTACAGAAGACTTCATGGGACCAAGCGAAGCAAGGAAGCCCTAAGCATTTTATCCAGACATATCTCTGCCTATCCACTATGTCAATACTCCACGGACTAATCTCTGCAAACCATTTTCCACACCAGTCTTTCGCTTCAGAGATAAACTGTTGAACAACTTTAGGTTTTTTAGATTCAAGCAAACACATATTAGCTCCAAGGGAAGTAGCCAAGATATCAAAAAACCTTCCTCAAATAAGCACTGTTGTATCAAGGACAGGTTAACATATTCAAAAACCACACCCACGAACGCTGACTCAAACCTCTTAATATCCTGAATATTAAGCTTAACCCTGCATGGAGTTGAAAGTTGATCCGCACCTTTCCTTCCAAGAATGCCCGTGTTGACGGCATTGGCATAAGAACATTCAACTCCAGGACGGTTATTAGATCCTCCTACGTTAATGGTAACAACTTTATCCTTCACTTTCCTCTCGGGCGAACCTTCCATCGATGCTTTAGATTCCTTCTGGAAACGCAGAACATTAGCATGCAGTTTCTTACCTTGGATAAAGATATTATCGAGCTTAGCCGCCATAATACGCTGATCGTGAATCTTCCTGAACCTTGCGAATCTGAACCTCATGCCTCTTTTATCCCTCTTCCCAGGTATGAACACCTCTGAAATAACGCCATACACCTTGAATACCTCGAAGAGGTCCTTAGCATTGAGGTTATCTGGAAAATCAGAAATGAAGAATGAAGTGATAGTTTCTCCGGCGACCCCACCTTTACCACCGTTCTCCTTCCAGACCGAGAAGTTATAGGAGCCCTTATGATGGATCTTACGAGCAACCTTGGTTCACTCCATTACAAGGGCAGGAGCAAACACCTCCAGGTAACACCAAAAAACAAGCACCAAACAATGAAGCCCAGCTGATACCAAGGCCCCTAGCCCTAAGGCTAGGAGTTTAAGCCAAAAATATCAAGGAAACTCAACTGTAACTACTTGCTCAAGGAACCTAGAAGAAGTGTATAATAGAAATGTATGAAACAGTTCTAGAGAGAAGGGGGAGTTTCTCACTCATCACTTCAAGTTAGTAATAAAACATTGAAAGAAGTGGAAGATATGTTTTATCGCGAGAGAAAAACATTATTGACCTAGTTTTTTCCACCATGGATTCTTCACAAGTTCATATTCTATTCTCAAGAACCTTCTCGCAACACCCAATAGTTACTAAAGCAAAGACACCGGGAAAACCTAGAAAATAATTCGTTGAAGCCCTTGGCAATGTTTGCAATATTTCAATTAGCCAACTCCCAACTCCATGCATTAAAGGAGATATTTTTTCCATTTAAATTCTGGAAGAAGAATACCTTATTGGGCTCGAATCTTGCAAGCATAACCTACACGACAGGATCATGTGGCCTAAAGGTTCCTCTCCCTTAACGGTGGTTTAACAACGAACAAAGTTGGAGTCGCTTTAGAGCTCTATAGAAAAATAGGGCATCACCTCACTATGTAAGGATTTTTTTAAGTTCACTTTCTCTAACCTAAACGATGTTAGGCATGATAGATTTATGCCCTCTTGGAATATAAGTCCATGTGTGTTGAAGTTGTTTCCTTGGACGAGGGCGTTTATTCTAAAAATGTTAACCACACTTTTGTTCATGTTTGGATTAGAATTCATGGTCTCTCTCAAGAATATTGGTGCCCCAAAATTATTTTTCTCATCGCTAGTAGTCTAGGAACCCCATTTGCATTAATTTGACCTCCAATAGATCACCATAGAGAGATATTTTAGCCATTATGTCTGTGTCCTAGTTGATATTAAACTATTGAAAGATCTGAGATAAAATTCTTGTTGAGAGAGTAGGGTATGCATTCTATTGATATAGAATATAAGAAAATTCCAGACTTGTGTTATTTCTGCAAAGCATTAGGTCACTCAGATGCAAATTGTAGGAGAAAATTTCAAAAAGAGGATATGAATGTTAGTAGAAAATCTGGACAAATGAAATCCAAAGTTAAATACACAAAACATGACCAAGAGCATCTGGTTGTAGTAGAGAACCAGAACCGAGGAAAAAATCTATATTGTATTGTCAAAGTTTTCTAGAATTATAGAAAAGATTTGAGCATACAAAGACTTCTAATTATTAAAATGATATTTATAATTTTTCACTTCTTATAAACCAAAATTCTTCAAATACCCATAAAATAATAAAATAAAAAGACCCCTTGTTGTGAAATACGATGCCTTGAAACAAAATATAAAATATTTCTTTATGATCAAGAAACACACAGGGGTAGAAAAGAAGGTAAAAAAAGAAGAACAACAAGAATTGGTTATAACTACTATTCTTTACTTTTTCTTTAAATCAGATTACAAGTACTTAAGAATAACAAATAACCCTCTCACCCTAATTAGCCTAATTAGGATTTTCCACACTTATGATGAGAGAATAGTATGTTATTTATAATAAAACCTAACATACTAAACTAATGGGCTTTTTAACAATTACCCACTACAAACTAACTTAGGGTACAAGCTAACTTAAACAATTGGACATAACAAACAAGCCCAATTCGTCATGCTAACAAATCTAGCATTTTTGACAACTGCATGTTTGACCCTACTTCGACTACAACATACACAACTTCGACAAAAACGTGTGAACGACCTTCGACTGCATGCTAAACATCTGTCGAGCCAAGAAGCTACCTTCGATCATACTAGAGTTCGATCTAATATCTCACAAATCTCCACCTTGGAACAAACTCTATAACATCAAGGAACAAACTAGCTTTCTTCATGCAGCTTTATCAACTGCCTACAGTGGAATAACTTACAACTGGGCAATGTCTTGGTGATCATATCAGCAGCATTATGATCTATCAAAACCTTCAGCACTTGGACTTCTCCACGCTCGATTACCCCTCTGACGAAATGCAATCTCACATCGATGTGCTTAGTTTGCTCATGATAGGATGAATTCTTTGACAGGTGTATTGCACTTTTACTATCACATTTTACAGTGATAAATCGACCTTGAAGTGTGTTGCTTTCCAACTGATTGTTGTGCTGAACATAGTGAACACATATCCAGAAATAGATTTTCTAGAATCCATACAACCTGCATAATCAGAGTCAACATATCCTTCAATTGCTGCTTTACTATCTTCACCCAAGGTTCCACCATAAACTAGGACTCTGTTCAGAGACCCATTTATGTATCTTAGTATCCACTTCAATGCTTGTCAGTGAGCCTTTCCAGGATTTTCCATGAACCTGCTTACAAGACTTACTGCATATGCTATGTCGGGTCTAGTACAGACCATAGTATACATCAAAGAACCCATTATATTAGCATATGGATTGCTATTCATATGAGCTCTTTGAAGGTGTGAGAAAACACAAAAATGGGGGTTTGAATTGGGTTTTCAAAACTGAAAGCTTTTTGTGAAACTCAAACAAAGATCACAAAGATACTAACAAGAGAGAAAGACACACAATATATCCTGGTTCACTTGAAAACTATCAAGCTAATCCAGTCCACCCGCCAAGGTGATTTCGCCTTGTACACAAGGACTAAACCCACTATAATCAACTAATTACATTGCACTAGAAACTGCTGGTGACTAAAAAGCACAAGGCTAATTGTCTCTTCTTAAGGATTCTGTCCTAACTGGTCCCTTAAGGAATACAAACAACTGTTTGAACAAAATTAATGTTTACAATGAATTGCTTCTACACAAGCAGATATAAACATATGAATAACTCAAATAACTTAAAGAAAATTTACACAGTATGAACAATGTTCTTGCGTTGTATTGTGGTGCTTCACTGTTTTGAGTTCATTCTCGCGCATGTTTTTTCTTCAAGTGATCAAGTCCTTATATAGCCAGTAAGAGATCCGTTGGAGGGCAGGTCAGGAATATCCTTGAGAGAGCTGGAGACTTGAAATAATGTCGTTACTCAGGGATGAAAATCGTACACAAAAGTTGTCCTTTGTACCACCAAATCAGGGTAGTGGAATGGTATTGGAATAGAACGTGTTTGATACGTACTATGTACTATTTTCCCTCGTAAATGCTTGATCTTATCTTCTGTACATCAGAGACTTCTGAATAGAGATGATTGAAGCATGAGTAAAAGATTTGATCACTGGGTCTTCAGAGTCTTGAGTCTTCAGAGTCTTCAGAACTTGTTCACCAGAACCTTGTCTTCAGAATCTTTAGCACTCAGTCTTCAGAACCCTTGGTCTTCAGAAACTTAAGTCTTCAGAGTCTTCAGAACGTTGTTCAGCAGAACATTGTCTTCAACACTTACTCTTCAGAAGATAAGGACTTCATAAGCTAGAAAACCTTCAGAAGTAAATCACCAGAGTCACGCTCAGAGGCAGAATCCAAGAGAGCTTTGCAGCGGCAACATATTGTCTTCTTAGAATCTTTATGAATGTGAGTGGATCAGAAGCAGACTTGCTTCTTTGGCGCAGAAGGGACTTTTGGTCAAATCAGAGTGACGTTGCACATGGTCTCTATCAGAGTCAGAGCCTATTTGTTAATTATTCAGAAAAACAAACGTTAGATTACCAAAATTATTCTCACACAAATACTACTTTGTTATTATCAAAACTTAGAGATATCCAGCACAACCAAATCTTGTCCTAATAATCTCCCCCTTTTTGATAATGAAAAAATAATGTATTTTGATGAAACAATTTTGTGCAAAGATAATCAACAGGTAATGACAGAGATAAATTTAGAAATAACTTCCCTTTATCAAGCTCCCCCTAAATCTAAGACTTAAATTTTTTTTATCAGATTTGGGATAGCAGAGCCTAATTATAAAGATCTGATCAAATTGAGGATAACATAGCTTGATTATAACGGTAATGGAGTTTGATTATATAACAGAGCCTGATTGGTTAAATCAGAGCGTGATTGCCAAAATAGCAATATTGTTCCTGAAAAACATTCTAGGAAATATTGTGTGCATTTAAAATCTTAGAATGTCAGAATTATGATTTAGAGACAAGATATTTTTATCAAAATAATTTTCCATTAACACTCCCCCTTTTTGTCATAATTAAAAAGGTAAATAATGACAAAATAAGATAAACACAAAAAGACAAGGAAAACTAAGGGGTAGCCTGAGGAGTGTCTAAGGTTGAGGAGGTGGAGTGAGCCTCTGAAGGATCTGAGAAAGTGCATTCTGAATGCTGGAAGTGACTTCATCTTGTTTATCCATTATGGTTCTGAACAACTCTTATTCCTTCTGAATGCATTCCAGAGTCTTCAACACTGGATCAGAAGTAGAGTTGTCAGCAACTCTCAAAACATCTTCTTGATTCTTCAGTTTAGCTTCCTTCGCAACTAAATCTTGAGCTTCCTTAGCTTTCCTTTCAGCTTCTCTATCAAGATCTTCCTTAACCAACCTTTCAGCTAATTCCCTTTCAGCAGCTAGCTTTGCTTCAACTTCCCTCTTATCTTCCAATTTCTTTTCAGCTTACTGGACAAAATAATATTTTGTCTGAACAGAGAGATTTTTGATCTTTTGAAACTCCACTGACATCCATCTATTGAATCTATTCCAGGGAGCACCCAAAGCAGAAGGGTCTTCGCTAGAATTCGATTCATCAAAAAGAGTCTTGAATCTCCTAACTAAACTGTCTTTAAAAACATATAAATAACTTTATCTAGTTTAGGAGGGGGATGATCAGAAGGTTGATTCTCAGGGAATGGTTGGGTTTCTTCATAAGAATCACCCAGATTGGTGATATCATTATTTTCAAGATTTGTTTTTGGTGAAGAAGGTTCAGAATTTTCTGGTATGGCTACTGCATTTATTTGTGGAGAGGTTGATGATGTGGGTGATTAAGGGTTGGTTGTTTGAAAAGGTTCATTAGTAACTTTCCCTTAATTGGTTGTAGGAATAGGTTATGTAGGAAGTTCTTCAGAAATGGGTTGAGTGATTAGTGGTAGGGAGATGGTGGGAGTTGGTTGTAAATATATGGTGGAAGTTATTGGTAAGGAAATGGTGGGAGTTGGTTGAGTTGAAGTGGTTTGGAATATCTATGTTGGAAGTTGCGTAGAAGGTGCAGAGGATGAGATTATCTGAGATGGTGGTTTAGAAATAGGTATGGGTGAGGTGGTAACGATGGTTGAAAATAGTGGTGGTGGTGTTGAAAAAGTTGGTGGTTGTGAAATAGATGAAGATATATTTCTATTAGTAATAACATATGCAATTACAGAAGAAGATTCAAAAGACTTACTTAGTTCGCCAGCAGGGGAAGCAGATGTAGTTGCCATCCTCATCTTCTTGTTTGATGGTCCTTCACCATCATCATTTTTATTTTTCTTGACTTTACCCCTTTTCTGTAAAATCACTGGAAGAGTATCTGGAAGATTACCCATGTCAATCAACACATCTAGTGCTTCATCTTTGCATCCAGCAAGGTAGTGTGCAAGCTCATATGGATGGAAAGTTCTTGAAAAGGATGGAAATCCAGAAATTGGAAGCCTCATATCATTAATTTCATCCTTTGATGGTAGAGCGGCTAAATGAGTTGTCTTTTTAATAAGCTTCATACTCTTCAAATTCTTCGCCCAGAAGATGTTTCCAGAATCCTTTACCAGCTCATTAGTATGTCCAGAAATTAACAGACCAGCAACTATTCCAGACTCAATAAGAATATCAGAAATGAGTCTGCCGTAAGGAATATGACTCCCCTTTTTGGCAGAGCCAGTTCTTGAGGACACTATTGAGTCTTTCAAAAAACTGAACAGGATGAATAGGAGATGTATCTTCTTTTCTTTCATCAGGAAGTATAAAACATACTTCTGAGACAGATTCATGTAATCAGAAGAATGAGTAGGATGACAGTGATAAATACTTCCCAACATGATCTTGAACCAAACTCTTAGAGAATCTTTTAAGAATGATGACGAAGGATCCTTCTTAGAATCCAGAACAGTTCCTTTATTGAAGATAGATGCGGTGACTTTAGCTTCCCTTTGCTTATCCGCTTGAACATTTTAGATTCTTGGCCCTTTTCCATCATGGGAGATTAAATCACAGATAGTCTTTTATGTGATGTTGACACGTCTTCCAAACACAGAGGAGATGATGACGTTCTTGCTTGTAATTGCATGAATCTAAAAATCTTTAACCAAGATAGGAAAGGAGGATCCTTGCAATCTTTTAAAGAATTCGTTCCAGCCTTGGAAATCAAGTGTTTGAGTAAGGTCACGTCCATTTTCCTTTAGATTGTTGAAATCCACCATGGTTTTACAAAGAACGTGAAGATCAGCTACCAGCGTGTCGAGAGTGATAGGAGATTTCTCTGGAATAGTGAATCGATTTCCTTGTTGTTGAGATTGAGAGAAATGTCGAGATGATTTAGCCATTGATGAAGATGATGGAGTTTACGGAACACAAAGGGCTTTTAGGGTTTTGGGTTTCTAAGAGAAAAGTGTGGGAAGTGAAAAGTAGCGTAGTGTGTGATGAGAGTGAGTATTTATAGAAAAAATTGATGATTATGAAAAAAAAATTAGGGAGTAATAGGAAATAATTACTTGAAACCTAGTCTCACGAAATCACAACGCTCGATGTGTCTCTTCGACAGTAGGATATGATTTGATATTGGACAAGTATCACAAGAAAATCATAGCCGTCTGTTTAAGAGAACACGTTTGATGTTCCCAAAGTCAAGAATACTAAGAGGTATCTGACTAGACAAGTTTCTGATCAAGACATCTTCTAACAAGTAGAAGTATCGTTAATCAGAAAGACATTAAATAAATAAATAAAATTGCTTAACGTCAGAATCTTATTTCAGAAATTCTGATGACTTGACACATTAAAATTTCATCTACTCATTCTGGACATGGTTTTATAAATAGGTTTTCCAGAATGAATACGAATCTATACTCAGAAAGGGGTTTTGTGAAAATATCAGCCCACTGGTGGTCTGTATCCACAAATTTTAACTGAAAAATACCCTTCTGAACTTAGTCACGTAAAAAGTGATGTTTTATTTCAATATGTTTCGACCAAGAATGCAAAATAGGATTATTGGATAAACAAATAGCAGAAGTATTATCACAGAAGATATGAATGTTACTCTCGTGTATCTGAAAATCTTCTAGTCGATTCTTCATCCAGAGTATCTGAGTACTGCACAGTGATGCTGAGATATGTTCTACTTCTGCAGTTGAAAGTGCAATGGTTGATTGTCTTTTACTTGTCCACGAGACAAGTTTGTTACCTAGAAACTGATAGTTTCCAGAAGTATTTTTCCTTTCTAATCTGTCTCCAACATAATCTACATCACAATAACCAGAAAGCTTGTACTTTGATGTTTTCTTATACATCGAGTCAAGGTTAGTTGTTCCTTTTAGATACCTTAGGATTCTCTTAACAGCAGTTAAGTGAGTTTCCCTTGGATCTGATTGGAAACGAGCACAAAGACATACACTGAACAAAATATCTGGACGAGAAGCAGTCAGATACATAAGAGAGCCTATCATACCACGATAGAGCTTCTGATAAACCTTTTTACTTACTTCTTCTTTTTCCAAAATGCATGTCAGATGCATAAGAGTTTTAGCAGGTTTACTTTCTGACATCTAAAAATTCTTCAGAAGTTCTCCTGCATACTTGCTCTGATGAATGTACGTTCCTTCTGGACGTTGATCAATTTGAATTCCCCGAAAGAATCTGAGTTCTCCCATCAGACTCATTTCAAATTCTGCCTGCATTAACTTAGAAAATTCCTTACACAAGGAAATATTAGCATAACCAAATATAATATCATCAACATAAATTTGCACAACCAGAATGTCACTTTTAAAGGTTTTTTGCAAAAAAGTGTTGTATCCACTTTTCCTCTAGTAAAATAATTTTCCAAAAGAAAGTTACTTAGCCTTTCATACCAAGCTCTGGAAGCCTGTTTCAGACCATATAACGATTTTTTATGTTTGAAAACGAAATTTGGGTTTTCAGAACTTTCAAAACCAGGAGGTTGTTGCACATACACTTCTTCAGAAATATACTCGTTTAAGAATGCACTCTTTACATCCATTTGATGTAAAGTGATGTCATGATTTATAGCAAAGGAAATTAAAAGACGAATAGATTCTAACCTGGAAACTGGTGCAAAGGTTTCTGTATAGTCTATCCCTTCTTGCTGACTATAACCTTGTGCTACCAATCGTGCTTTGTTTCTTACGACGTCACCTTTTTCATTTAACTTGTTTCTAAATACCCACATTGTTCCAATAACATGGACACCTTTTGGTTTCTGAATAAGATCCCAAACATCATTTCTGGTGAATTTATTTAGCTCTTCATGCATGGCCAGAATCCACTCATTCTCCATAAGAGCTTCATCAACTGATGTTGGCTCTATCAGAAACACCAAACTTAGAAGAGTTTCTTCAGAAGGTTTGAATCATTAACGAGTTCTGACTGGATCAGCTTTGTCTCCCAAAATCAATTCTTCAGAATGAGAGTTCTTTAGTCTATTCTTCTTCTGATGAGATGGACTATTCGCTGTTTATGGTAAGGTTGTATATGATTCTGTAGTTTTTGCAGCTTTGTCTCCTTCTTTAGAATCTTCCTCCTTGGATTCTGATAAGGTATCCAAACTTTTCAACTAGCTTTGACTTTTCAGGGTCAAGCTTGTTGCAAATGCGAAAAACAACCGGTGGAGAACAGAATAGAAGAGTCACCACCGAATGTTATTTATCCTGACACAGAGAAAGGAAACAGTCAAAGAAACCTCAAAAGGGAGAAGACATGGTCATCGCAACCATAGTCCGGGTTCGGGAGCGGTTACGAGAGGGGGAAGTATTAGCACCCCCACGCATCCATCGTACTCGATGGGATCCACGCTTGTTGTCTAATCAAAGGGTGAGTTATCTAAAGGCTACTGCTAAACGAAAACGGAAAGGGAAAAACACAAGGAGACTCGCAAGGATTATTGCAATCATATGCCTACGTATCTTGGTGGACGAACGAAGAATCAGAGTCGACGTAGTTCGACAGACTATGCACTAAAGGGGGAGGTTGCTCGCCAAGACATCACCGTCTTGGGCCTATGTATCCTCAATCGGACGAGAAAGAGGAAATCAGAGCGATCGTAGTTCGACATTTGAGCCGGTAAGTGCTTTTTATAAGCGACGTTAGGTTCGCGTCCGACAGTTAGGGTCGATGCCTATTTGCGAATGAACAAAAATAACGTGCTCTTTTCTGAAAATGATTTGAAACCCAACTATCCCGAGGGATAAAAATGATTTGAACTTTGTTTGTTTTTTATACCGAAGTAAGTTAAGTTAGTTTGTAACTTGTATTACAGTAAAGTCTATGACATAAGAGCGAATGCGTCGCATGGTCGCCCCCAACAGGACGTATGCTAAACACTCTAGAAAAGTGAATGGAGACCCCTCATTCTTCATTTCCCATGTACTTAAGGCTCGTGGTGCACAATACTCGTTGTATTTATTAAGTGTTTTGAACTTGTTTTGAGATGAGAAGAGAAAGGACTCAAAGGTTGAAAGGATAATAACTAGGGGAATTAAATCCTAATGTTGTCATGCACAATGGTCCTAAGGTCTATCCCACTCCAAGCTTAATCCAAAATTAAGTTGGACTAGGGAATCCTAAGGGAACAAGCAAAAGAAAACCAAACTAAGAAAAATAAACCAAAAAAACAGTTACAACAGCGCTCCAGTGCCAATACAACAGTAAAATCCATCAAACGAACAAGACAGCAATTAACAACACTTGTATTCAACACATAACAGGTGTATGCTCAACAAAGTTGCACAACTTAATCGTTCACTAAAACATCATGCATAAGCGAAATCGGACACAAGCAATGATCATTCATCACAAGTCCAGCAAGTTAAGCTTTAATCAACAATCAAAATGATTCAAATATGTGTGCAACATGTTCATCACATCAAGAAATCAACAACATAATCATGGATATTCACCAACGAAAACCAAAAGTCGCGTGTCGGAAAATCACATTCAAACCCTCACGTGAGGTAAAACAGCTCAAGAATAATCCACAAATCATTATCATATCATTCCATGAAGTTTAGAGATGTTAAGGAACCTAAACAAGCCAGAAAAAGCATGGAAAACACATTCTGTCCCAATGTTAATCGGTTAACCAATTACAGTTCAAATTGGTTAATCAATTAACAGCCCAAAAACAACAAAATTACACTGGTTAATCGATTAACCAATTTGAACTGTAATTGGTTAATTGATTAACCCTGTTCTAGCAGCAAAAAATCAAGTTTGAAAAGCACTTTTTCAGCAGCAAAACATTTGTTCAAGCATCCAAATGATCAAGCAATCAAATATGCACGAAAATTACATTGAATATTAGTAATCAAACACAAATTTCATCAATCAAACAACAAGATCATGATGAAATTCAAGCAAATGGATCAAAACACATTAAAAACCATGGATCTACATTGCATAAGTTGAAATTAAGCTAGATCAAGCATAGATCTAAGAAAAACCAACCTACAAAGCTGAGAATTGATTTGGTAAGTGTTATAAACGAAAATTGCTGAATCAAAGCAAGAAATCCAGAGATCTATGAAGCTTTGTCAAGAACACTTGAAGATCCAAGCAATAATCCACAAATAAGCAAAAAGTTCTCCAAGAAGTGATTCCAAAACCTTGAATCTAGATCCAAACAAGTTGCTACTGCAGAATTGAACCAAGAATGAGAAGGTAATGGAGGTTTAGCTCAAGAATTCACAAATTCCAATGAAGAATTTGTGAATCTATGAATATGGAGCTTTGGGTGAAAGGTTGAAGATGAAGATGGAGAATGAAGAATTGAGAGAAAATTCTGAAAATGAGGGTGAAAAATGAGAGTGAATGAGTGAGGTTTGGAGCAATTTGATTTAAATAAGCCCTCGGTTAGGGATCAAAATGTGGTTTGGAGTGTGGGTTAATGTTTGGAATGGAAATTAGGAGTGGAATTAGGAATGGAAAGTTTTTGAAAATTTGAGGGAATTTGAATTAATTGGAAAATAAATCAAATTAGAACCATTTCTAGATCATTCTACTGGTGTAAAAAGTTTAATTGATGATTGAAATTGAGACACCATGCTGCAGCACTGAAAAAATAAAATATCTGGGCAAATTTTGCCTTGGTTAATCGATTAACCATTTTTAGTGCAAAATGTGTTAATCGATTAACACAAGGGAAATTTGAATTTTGGCGCCTTTTGAAGGCAATCTTGAAAAACACCCATTTCCACTTGTTCTGAAGCACATTAAGCCTCTGAAATTTGACAATGGCTATTGCTACTGATCCAAGCCTGAAATATGCTGCGAATTTGTTTTCGCAGTCGAAATATCCCGCTGAAATAATACTGTCCGGTGCCAAATTGCTGAGAAAAAATAATTGTCGGGGCTTCTGATAATCAAATTATCCAGTGAGCAAAATAAATGCTCAAAAAGACTTTTAAAGCTATGTGTTAGGCTCTAAATACTGATGAAACTATCTCCTGAACTGATGACACCATGAGCTGCTAGAAAATACCTTGATCCCATGTCTAAGAGAACCATGCAAATGCAGAAATGACGATGCAAATGAAATGAAGCATAAGCCAGTTGGAGTTAGAAACAAGAGGGAAAATTTTGGGGTGCTACAGTTGCTCCTATTCAATCTACTTGGACCTGAAGGAATGAAGAGCACCGGCTTTCAGACATTCAAAGTAAAAGGGGATTGAATACTGAAAGAACCCAGAAATTTGCGAACCGTGGGGAGAGAAACAGTAATTGGAGCCCAGTCCGGAATTGGACTTACAAAGATAGGTCAGACTAGAACTGGTATTCGAATGAGACAAGTCAGACGTGGGCTGGAATTTGAAAAAAATGTGCCAGACGAGAACTGGATTTCGAAAATGTTTTCAAACACAAGTCAGCCGAGAACTGACTACCAGGAGAGAACTGGGTTTGGTACCGACAAGACGAACAGGAACTAAGTTTGAACGAGACAAATCAGACGGGAACTGAATACCAAACGAGGACTGATTACCAGATGAGAACTGGGTTTTGAAAAGACAAATTAGACGGGAACTAAATACCAAACGAGGACTGATTACCAGATGAGAACTGGGTTTTGAAAAGACAAATCAGACGGGAACTGAATACCAAACAAGAACTGATTACTAGATGAGAACTGGGTTTTGTAAAAATAGGTCAGACGAGAACTGACTACCAGGCGAGAACCGGGTTTCACGAAATAGGCCAGACGAGAACTGACTACCAGGCGAGAAATGGGTTTCCAGAAATAGGTCGGACGAGTACTGACTACCAGGCGAGAACTGGGTTTCATAAAATAGGTCAGACGAGAACTGACTACCAGGCGAGAACTGGGTTTCCCAAAATAGGTCAGACGAGAACTGACTACCAGGCGAGAACTGGGTTTCACAAAATAGGTCAGATGAGAACTTACTACTAGGCGAGAACTGGGTTTCACAAAATAGGTCAGATGAGAAGTGACTATCAGGCGAGAACTGGGTTTCAAAAAATAGGTCAGACGAGAACTGACTACCAGGAGAGAACTGGGTTTCACAAAATAGGTTAGACGAGAACTGACTACCAGGCGAGAACTGGGTTTCACAAAATGGTTGGCCAATCAAAGGCTAATTTCCAACAAAGAGACGGTCGTGAACCGAAAAGGGGTTGGCAAGAGGAAAAAACAACGGACCTACAACCCAAACATAAGATGACTCCGATGGGGAAAGGAGAAGTCCAAATAGAACACTCTGCCGGGGAGCGCAAGTAAGATGAACATATCCATCGACGACCTCACTGGGGATAAAGTAAAATAAGTTCTCCTGAGTTATGCCATTTCTGCTAGGGAAAAAACTGGAAAAGAAAGTATTAAACCTGGCTTATGCTTCGAATGCATGTTTGAATTTTTCTATGGCGTAATGCTCCATACGAAATGGAAATGCTACGCATTTTGAGGATGCAATACAAAGATGCTTATGATATGTTGAATGCCGATGCAGGCTTGGACTGCTTGGGATATGAGGATATGTGACCCTAGGATTATCATTATGCCAAATACAGCTGGGCTCTGGATGTAAATTACCATATAGGAACTAGTGGCAAAAGGTTAAATTGTTAGACGAGAACTGACTCCTTGCTTTTGTATCAGCCGGGAACTAATTTTATGGCTTGCCAGACGAGAATTGGACCCTGAAACAATGTTTACCAGATTGGAACCAATGTTAACGACATGCCAAAGATATGGTGACCAGATGAAAACTGATTTAAAAGCGATTTGCTAGACGAGAACTTATTTTGAAAGGTAGACTTCCAGACGAGAACTAGTGGACGGAGATTAAGTTTTCAGACAAGAACTGACTTCTCTCCTGGTTTGTCAGACGAGGACTGAATTTAAAAGTAGGTTAAAGAAAGGGCGGCCATACGGGAACTGGTTAAAAAGCTTTTTACCATACGAGAACTGGTATCTTGAAATGATTTTCCAGACGGGAAATGGGTTATGAATTACCAGATGAGAACTGGGTTATGAAAGGAAAAACCGACCACCAGAAGAGAACTGGAGCTAAAACGGTAAGTTAAAGAATGGGTGACCAGACAGGAACTGGTTTAAAAAGCTGACGTTTACAACACGAGAACCGGACTTGAATGCCATCTGCCCGAAGGATACCTGGGTCTGGTTTTCCAGGCGGGTACTGAACTTGACAAGGTTTGTCATACGAGAATTGGACTTTGAGCAGCTGAATGATGTTGGGTTACAAGGTCCTCAGATTCCAGTTAGGATGAATCCCAAGAATAACATGCAATGTTTTATGCTCGAATGAAGCGACATGACTGATGCATGAGGATGATTTATGCAAATGATTATGCATGCTTCCAAAAAAGGAAGGAAAGTCTCTGTAGAAAGGCTTTTCCAGAAAGCAAAGGTTATTCGATGATCCTCCGACACTCGTCTTGAACTCAACACTTGCTGACGAAATAGACTTGGCTGGCGTAGCTTGAAAACAAGGAGAGGTCTTGCCCCAGTGTATCTTGCCCCAGTCTGTTTGCAGAATTTTCCCTGAAAAGAAGTTTGGGAAATAACTTCCCTGAAAGATTTACCCCAATACTCTGTTCTTTGACATGTGCTGCCCCCGATAATCCAATTCTTGGAATGGCTAACTTTGTTGTGCTCTCGAGGACAACTGATTTTAGTGAGCTCTTTAGGTGAATCGCTCTGGTATGAGCGTGGAAGCGACTTACCTCCTTGTGACTAGGCGTTAGAGAGATTTACCCCAAACCTCTTGATAGCCTACCCCTGCTTGGTAGAGTCTTGAGATGATACCCCTCTAACCCACTAACTATTGGCTTATTTGCCCCATAATCAACTGATGCTCCCCAGATCCATAGGGCTACCAAGTATACTTGATTCTGATCAACTTTACTGAATGATCTAGTCCTCTTTGATTGTTCCCTATTAGAATTTCCTCAATGTCAATTACTGACTTGCATTTAAAATCGTTTGTTTACGAATGGCAATTTTAATGCAATGCTCATGCAGATTTTGAAAAAGATCAATCATTATTAGAATGACGTGATAGTGTGTGACAAATGGACCATTAGTCCAGACGCAGTGCTGATTTAGCTAGTGAAAGATATAGCAAGAAGAAGATTATCAAATCTTTAGGAGTCAGTTTACGCAACCTTACTGTAGTATGCTTTCAGAATAAACCCTGCTTCAATTAGGTGTTTTGAGGATTGAATCATGGTCTGGTTCCCGATTATTGAAATAAAGGATGAAAAGCTCAAAGTTGTTTTAACCCACCCATTCTCCTTGATGTTCTCCAATCCTACGTTAAGCTAATTTGGCACAAGCACTCACCTTTCAAAAAGTTTATTGAATGGTATGAGTGACGGTTAAGAAACCCACAAGATTTTCGAGGTGACAGTCACCCCTCTTGTCTTTGGTTCCTGTAGTCACACGGCTTGTTCTTGCTCGAGGATTTTTCTTTTGTAATCCTTTTCACTTTACCCTTTTCATTCTTTTATTTGTTTTTCCCTCATTTTTGCCTGGACTGACTCTTTTGAATTTTTAGATTCTTGAAGTCCAGTGGGATGCCCTAACTTTTTCCTAAGTCACTTATTTTCGAGTTTTTGACTTAGCGGGCTTTTGTTCTTTCTCTTTTTTTTCTTTTTTTCCTTTTGATTCTTTTTTTTAAAACAAACCGTGTGACACTGGCTTGTCTTGATTTATCTGAAAAGGGTTGTGACGACCCCATTCCTCTCAGTGAGAGATAACCATTGTGATTTCACGTTCTCTTGATCTCTTGACGCGTGAGGAATGCAAAGCTTATTGATCCTCAAATGCCTACTCCTTTTGAAATTTGAATGCCTTGTCAAATTAACTGATGACTACCCTATCCCAGGTTAAGATGTGAGGGTTAAAAAATTCAAAGGAAACTTCTACTTTTATAATCTAAGGGTTAACTAGGGACTAACTCCTTATCTCTCCAGTGTTTATGGGATTTGAAATAATGCTTGTACATCATCAGCATGATTTTATCTGAAAGCAAACCAACATCAATTATGGGTATTTCGTTTCCATCATCCTCCCTCCAATCTTTGCTAAAACAGTAGTTTGATAAAGAAAATGGACAAGAGGTATATATGTCTATCATTTGCAATAAATGAGAAAATGAGCGAATGCGATCTGATTAATTCAAAAAAGCACGATCACTTCATTAATACTACCATTCGAAACAACAATGTTTAACAAACAAGTAGCACTTAATAGTAAAGAAAATACAAATGCAAATGATAAAAGTGCCCAAGGATTGCCAATGTTGAGGATGCCTTCCTGTCTCGACCACTGGCTTTAGGAGATGGCCCTTGAAGTTTTCAAGCTCAGACAGATGAGAGGTTGACATGCACAACCAAATTTCCTTCTGGAAAAGATATGTACCCTTTGTCAATCAATTGTTGCACTTTGGCATGGAAGGCTTTGCAATCTTCAGTTGAGTGCCTCATGGATCCTCCATGATATCCATATTGTACATTGGGATCGTACCCAGGAGGGTATGGATATGGCAACGGCTTGAGAGTCTTGGGCTCTACCAATGAGTTTTGAACCAGGTGTGGCAAGAGCTGATTGTACGACATAGGAACTGGATGAAAAGGAGTATTCCTTCTTTCCAAGTTGTTGTGAGGCCTATGCTGATTCTGACGCTGATAGTTCTGTTGTTGAGGAGCATAGGGTTGTTGGTATTGAACGGAATTAGTCTCTCATTCTTTCCTCTTGGGGAACCCAGCATAAGGTTTCTTTGCATCTTCAGAAGAACCGGGAGAAACTTGAATCTTTCCCATTTTGATACCGCTTTCGACTCTTTCTCCAGCCATCACTAAATCAGAAAACCCAGTAGAAGTACAACCCACAAGTTTCTCAAAATAAGGCCCTGAAGAATAGCCATGAACATATCAATAAGTTATCATTCCATCATCGAAGGTTGAACACTCGCTGCCAATTCCCGCCATCTTTGGGCGTACTCCTTAAATCTTTCAGTTCCTCTTTGATAAAGATTATGAATCTGAGTCCTGTTAGGAGCCATGTCTGTATTGTACTGATAATGTTTAACAAATGCCTCAGCAAGTTCCCACCAACTACGGATATGAGTCCTCTCCAGTTGCATATACCACTCTAAGGATGCCCCAGCAGGCTATCCTGAAAGAAATGCATCAACAGCTTCTCATCATCCGAATACGCAAACATTTTCCTAAAGTATGTCCTAATGTGAGTCTTAGGACAGGTGGTTCCCTTGTACTTATCAAAAATAGGCACTCTGAACTTTAGAGGAATTTTCATACCTGGGACCAAATCCAAGTCATCCATGTCCATACCCGAAGTATTTAGGTTCTCAAAAGCCTTCATTCTCTCCTCAATCATCTTGAACTTTTTGTCGGCTTCTGACGGAAGGCCAACATCCAAGTCATGCATAGAAAATACATCTTCCTGTTAGTCCTCCATCCAATGATGATTATGAGCCCCATCCGCTCCATGCACAACACAGACACTTCCCCTGCTGGGAATTTTACCATGAACACCAACAGCAATACCTCCGCCAGGAGGAATAACAACTCCAGCACCTCCGCCCGGAGGGATGACAACACCAACACCACCATGGACAACACCCCCATCATCAACCTTGGGAGTATCAATGAGTGGTTTGACCAGAGTTCTCAGTTACTCTTGTCCTTGGGCCACGTTCTACATTAGTTCCATGAACTGATTCATTTGTGTCCTAACCTCCAGAATTTCAGCTTGCACTTGCTCCATAAATCTCTTCTGATTGGCTCAAGTAGGACACGGCTGAAAAAGATTGAACCTACAACCCTGAAGAAAACCAGATCGGTGTCAAAATGACCAACCTCAAACACCTGCTATGCATATGAATATGCAATGCAATGAAAAATAATGTGATGCAAATGCAAAGACACGGGATCACGGTTTCTATATGCTATGAATATCTGTCGTGCTGCTGACTGAGTAGCTTCAAAATTTTGCTCTAAAGAGAAAACCAAAATACCAGAATATTCAAATAATCAGAATACCAGAATACCAGGCTGATAAGTTCCCACTTATAAGAAAACCAAAATACCAGGTAGGATGAAGGTTACGGTTTCCTGCAAAACCCATCCCCTTTCACATGTGGGTTCTAGTCTTGGATACGGCATCCTAGAAGGTCCTCAGTATCACAAACTCTCAGATCAAGAAATGATGATACGGTCACCATTTCTGGTTTGGCATCATCACCAATCAAGGAGGTCTCAACTGACTTCCCAATGAACGGTCTCCAGAGTCATAAGCTCTCTAAGTCAACATCCTATCGTCAGCACCAATGCGCAGGATATAACATCCCCAAAGAAAACCTCGTCCGAATGTGGATTTCATGTACACTAAGTCTGGCCAGATGCCACACAAGCCACACTACTTTCCACTCTAATCCTAAGTGTATACTCAAGCCTGGGTATTGGACTTATCTCTCATGGAACCAACCCACCCAACAGCCCAACAGCAGCAAAGCAATATGATAACAAAAATCAAATGCAATAAATACGGTAAAATACAGTAATATACAACAAATAATGCACAATAGTAAACACCCAATAGAATAAACAAATAAGCTAGAATTGACTCGCATAGGGAACCAGAGTCCCCAACAGAGTCGCCAGCTGTTGCAACTGCGAAAAACAACCGGCGGAAAACAGAACAGAAGAGTCGCCACCAAACATTATTTATCCCGACGCAGGGAAAGGAAATGATCGATGAAACCTCAAAAGGGAGAAGACATGGTCATCGCAACCATAGTCCGGGTTCGGGAGTCGGTTACGCGAGGGGGAGGTATTAACACCCCCACGCGTCCATCGTACTCGATGGGATCCACGCTTGTTTTCTAATCAAAAGATGAGTTATTTAAACCCTACTGCTAAACAAAAACGGAAAGGGAAAAACACAAGGAGACTCGTAAGGATTATCGCAATCCTATGCCTACGTATCTTCGTGGACGAACGAAGAATCAGAGTCGACGTAGTTCGACGGACCATGCACTAAAGAGGGAGGTTGCTCACCAAGACACCACCGTCTTGTGCCTACGTATCCTGAATCAGATGAGAAAGAGGAAATCAGAGCGATTGTAATTCAACATACAAGTCGGTAAGTGCTTTTTATGATCGACTTTAGGTTCGCGTCCGGCAGTTAGGGTCGATGCCTGTTTGCGACTGAACGGAAATAACATGCTCTTTTCTGAAAATGATTTGAAACCCAACAATCCCGAGGGATAAAAATGATTTGGAATTTGTTTGTGTTTTTTAGACAGAAGTGAGTTAAGTTAGTTTGTAACTTGTATTGCAGTAAAGTCTATGACATAAGAGTGAATGCGTCGCATGGTCGCCCCCAACATGACGTATGCTAAACACTCTAGAAAAGTGAAGGGATACCCCTTATTCTTCATTTCCCATGTACTTAAGGCTCGTGGCGCACAATACTTGTTGTATTTATTAAGTGTTTTGAACTTGTTTTGAGATGAGAAGAGAAAGGACTCGAAAAATGAAAAGAAAACAACTAGGGGAAATTAAATCCTAATGTTGTCATCCACAATGGTCCTAAGGTCTATCCTACTCCAAGCTTAATCCAAAATTAAGTTGGACTAGGGAATCCTAAGGGAACATGCAAAAGCAAAGCAAACTAAGAAAAATAAACCAAAAAGAACAGTTACAACAACGCTCCAGCGCCAATACAACAGTAAAATCCAGCAAACGGACAAGACAGAAATTGACAACACTCGTATTTAGCACATAACAGGTGTAAAATGCATCAAGCAACATGAATGCATAATGGACAACATCTTAAAATCCAGAACAGTAGGTGTGAAAAGTCATGCAGCAGGTGTACATGAACACTTAAGCAATACAACAAGTAAACAACAATTGTCGATGAACATGTGTAGCAAGGCAAATCAAACATATCGATTGCAATCATCAAGAATGAGCAACAATGGTAATATTAACAATTCAAGAACAAGTACGCTCAACAAAGTTGCACAACTTAATTGTTCACCAAAACATCATGCATAAGCAAAATCAGACACAAGCAACGATCATGCATCACAAGTCAAGCAAGTTAAGCTTTAATCAACAATCAAAATGATTCAAATATGTGTGCAACATGTTCATCACATTAATAAAGCAACAACATAATCATGGATATTCACCAATGAAAACCAAGAGTCGCGTGTCGGAAAATCACATTCAAACCCTCATGTGAGGTAAAACAGCTCAAAAATAATCCACAAATCAACATCATATCAATCCATGAAGTTTAGAGATGTTAAGGAACCCAAACAAGTCAGAAAAAGCATGAAAAACAAATTATGTCCCAGTGTTAATCGATTAACCAATTACAGTTCAAATTGGTTAATTGATTAACAGCCCAAAAACAGCAAAATTACACTGGTTAATCGATTAACCAATTTGAATTGTAATTGGTTAATCAATTAACCCTGTTCCAGCAGCAAAAAATAAAGTTTGAAAAGCACTTTTTCAGCAGCAAAACATTTGTTTAAGCAATCAAATATGCATGAAAATTACATTGAATATCAGTAATCAAACACAAATTTCATCAATCAAACAACAAGATCATGATCAAATTCAAGCAAATGGATCAAAACACATTAAAACCCATGGATATACATTGCATAAGTTGAAATTAAGCTAGATCAATCATAGATCTAGGAAAAACCAACTTACAAATTTGAGAATTGCTTTGGTAAATGTTGCAAACGAAAATTGTTGAATCAAAGCAAGAAATCCAGAGATCAATGAAGCTTTATCAAGAACACTTGAAGATCCAAGCAATAATCCACAAATAAGAAAAAAGTTCTCTAAGAAGTGATTCCAAAACCTTGAATCTAGATCCAAACAAGTTGCTACTGCAGAGTTGAACCAAGAATGAGAAGGTAATGGAGGTTTAGCTCAAGAATTCAAAAATTCCAATGAAGAATTTGTGAAACTATGAGCATGGAGCTTTGGGTGAAAGGTTGAAGATGAAGATGATGAATAAAAAAGTGAGAGAGAATTGAGAGAAAATTCTGAAAATGAGGGTGAAAAATGAGAGTGAATGAGTGAGGTTTGGAGCAATTTGATTTAAATAACCCCTAGGTTAGGGATCAAAATATGGTTTGAAGTGTGGGTTAGTGTTTGGAATGCAAATTAGGAGTGGAATTAGGAATGGAAAATGTTTGAAAATTGGAGGGAATTTGAATTAATTGGAAAATAAATCAAATTAGAACCATTTCTAGATCCTTCTACTGGTGTGAAAAATTGAATTGATGATTGAAATTGAGACCCCAAGCTGTAGCGCTGAAAAAATGAAATATCTGGGCAAATTTTTCCTTGGTTAATTGATTAACAATTTTTAATGCAAAATGTGTTAATCGATTAACACAAGGGAAATTTGAATTTTGGCGCCTTTTGGAGGGAATCTTGAAAAACACCCATTCCCACCTGTTCTGAGCCACATTAAGCCTCTGAAATTTGATAATGGCCATTGCTATTGATCCAAGCCTGAAATATGCTGTGAATTTGTTTTTGCACTCGAAATATTCCACTGAAATAATACTGTCCGGTGCCGAATTGCTGAGCAAAAATAATTGTCGGGGCTTCTAATAATCAAGTAGTCCAGTGAGCAAAATAAATGCTCGAAAAGACTTTTAAAGCTATCTGATAGGCTCTGAATACTGCTAAAACTATCTCCTGAACTGATGATACCATGAGCTGCTGGAAAATACCTTGATCCATTGTCTAAGAGAACCATGCAAAGGCAAAAATGACGATGCAAATGAAATAAAGCATAAGCCAGTTAGAGTTAGAAACAAGAGGGAAAATTTTGGTGTGCTACAAAGCTTATCATCGAATCTGACATGAATTGATTCCTCAACAACCCGTGTTTCTATGTTATAGATTCTGTAGCCTTTAATGCATTCAGAGTATCCTAACAGTAGACATACATACATCATGCATTATTGGTTTACATTCATATTCATATTGCATCACTATCACTCCAGCCGATCTTATCCCCCTAGTGATAAAAGTCCTCTCAATCGAGTCGTCAGTTCTTTCCTCGTCAGGAAATGTTGCGTCTGAGCAATCGCTCCTCCAGTTTATTTCTGGATTGAAGCCGGTTCTCGACCACTTTGATAACTTGAACCTCTAAAAGGCAAGAAGGCATTTGACAAATATCACTCTTCGCCATCGAAGATGATGTCTTCGCTTTCCCGGATTAAGGAAAATCCCCAGAGAAAGCCTCTTAAGCAAAGATTCGGCAATACAACAATTCTTCTTTGGAAAATTTGCTGACGAAAAGGTCATCAGCACCTCCAAGTTGGATTACATCACATGGTATTTCCCCGAGAAGATCTCGAGGTAGAGTATGATGTAATATCCCCAAGCAGAAAACAGTCTTTCAAGAGACTCGTTTCCCCCAGTAGAGTCAACAAATGGCGTCTCCAACAGAGAAGTTTGTACAACTCTACAGCTCAGACAAACGGGTTCCCCCAGCAAGTCTGACACCAAGACTTTTTCCCATCAAATGGCATCTCCCCAGGAAAATTCAGAGAGAAGTTTGAGGAAAACCGCTACAAACAGCGTCCCTTGTCAAGAAAGTTTATTGACAAAAGAAACTGAGACCAGTTCCTTGGATGAAGACCAGGACCGAGGGGAAGTTTATATAAGAAACTGAGACCAGTTCCTTGGTTGAAGACCAGGGTCGGGGGGAAGTTTATATCAGAAACTGAGACCAGTTCCTTGGCTGAAGACCAGGATCGAGGGGAAGTTTATTTCAGAAACTGAGACCAGTTCCCTGGCTAAAAACCAGGATCGAGGGGAAGTTTTTACCTTTTCTAAGCATCATTACTTAGCAAAAGAAGATGGATGAGGAAAGTGCCATTCATAACCACCATCAAAATTTCGGGTATTCCGATATTTAATCCTCTTGCACCCCGAATGCCCGAATACCTTCGCCATTCACACCTTCGGGTCCAAGAAGATTAAATAGGGGCATCTGTCATACCCCAAATTGTGACCACTAAGATTTCCCATCATTGTGCAAATCATCATCACAATATGGATGTACTTTCATGCCTCATCAATCTCCTCAGAGATGTTTGAGCATTCACCACAATCAAGGATTAGGGTTTCAAGCCCTCTCAGGACACTTAGGCAAAGGATCAATCAAGGAATGACATGATCTTCTTCTTTTCTAGCCTCTCAAACACATATAAAGGATCAAGAGGACTCCCACATCAGGAATCAAGCACAAGATTGCAACATTCCAAGTGGATCAAGCCTCAAGATCGCCAGTGTCACCAAATTAGGGTTTTGGTCGAATGAGGCCTCCAAATGGAAATTTTCCTCTGGGCATGAGCCATTGCTTCAAAGCACAAATTAAGATACTCCAAGGGACCTTATGGACCCAGTCATCTAGTCAATTTAACCTCAGGGGATGCATTTACCAAAAATCAGGAATTAGGGTTTCTTGACCAAATTCACCCCTAAGTTGATTTTTGGGACAAAACATGAGCGAAAACCTCAAGACATGATTTGAGGGTCTCCAATACACCACATTGATCTATTTGCAACAATGGATTGACCCAAGAAGCTTGGTTCAGAAGTTTCAATTTCATCAGGACTACAATTAGCGTTTTGAAGGAAAAGTCAACTGTACCTTTGACTTTTGACCCAGACATGCTCCCATACCTTGGGACATGATTCAATACACCCTACAACACCTATGGAATATATCCATTAGGTTTGATTTAGGTTAAGGACTTGATTTCACCAAGGATCGCACCGTTTGGATTTCATTCGATAAAAAGTCAACTGTACACAAAATCAAGTTTGACTTTTTGGGATTTTTCACAATTATGGTTCTTTGACCCTAAAACAATGTTAATATTTGATTTGAATCATCATATATCAATAAAAATCAAATAAAATGAGTTAAATTGTAAAAGGGGTAATCATAAAAAACTTAGAATTTTTCTAAGTTATGGAACAAAGTGGCTAGGGTACCAACTTCCAAGGACCATAACTTGAGATCCAAACAACCATTTTGGATGGTCCAAAGATGGATTTGTAGCTCTCATGGCATACTTTAAAAGTTTCAACTACATCTCATTCCAATTCCCCATGGATTTTTAGTTATGGAGTGATCAAAATGGCTGAAAACATGAAAATGACCTTTTTCCAACACTTAGTGAAATTTTCACTAAGTCAGAATCTGCCTTATTTTTTTCCCAAATGTAGAGGCATTTTTGTCGTTCCCGGGATTTTCATCCTAGTACAAACGCGAAAGTGGCACCGAACAGAGTCGCCAGCAATGTGTATTTATCCCAAGAGAGGGAAAGGAAACACCGCGTAAACCTGAGAGAAAGGAAAAGCATGGTCTTACGACCAAGAGAACTGGGTTCGGGAGTCGGTTACGCACGGGGAAGGTATTAGCACCCCCACGCGTCCATCGTACCCGATGGGATCCACGCTTGCTGTTTCGATCAAAGGGTGTAAAGAAAGGATACTGGAAAAGGAACTGAAAGAAAGAAAGGAGAAAGAAAAGAAAAGGAACGGGAAACAAATGTAGGGAAAATAAAAGAAGTGCTCGCATGGGCCCTACCCCACTGCCTACGTATCTCATCGGGAGCATGAGAATCAGAGCGACGTAGTTCCCCTCACTAGGGATAAATTGTTTGTGTTTTTTAAGGAACGGCTAACGTTCTAGCTCAGGTGTTGCAGGCTCGCTGGTCCGAGTGCGTTACCATCTTGCAAGAGAACGAGTAGAAGCACGTTCGTACGCTGAGAATGAGTGAGGTGAGAAAAGAATTCCCGAAGGAAAGACGTCATTGTTTGTTTTGTCTTTTAAGAGTTTTTTCCATTTGTTTGCATATGATAGTGTATCTAAATCTTAGTCATTGGAATGTGTACATTCTCACATTCCAAGATGGAATGGGTAAGAAAGTACACTAGGAGTGAAGAAGACCCCCACACTTAGTTCCAATTGTCAAGGTTCAAACACACTAGCATACTTGTGTTTATTAAGTGTTTTTTTGTTGATTATGAAACGAAGAAGTGTTTTTCTTTATTTGTATTTTCAACAAGTATTGCATTTAGGTCCCTCATACAAGATCAAATGTTTAACACATTGACCCAAGATGGGGCTATATGCTATACATTCTAAGATTACAAGAGAAGACCCCTTATAATCCCTTCTTTATATGAAAGGCCTAAATGCAATAAATGCCTACCTTTATTAGATATTTTGGATTTTCTTTGAGATGAGAAGATGAAAGACTCAAAGGGAGAAAGGTAAAATCTATGTGAACTAAGACTCAATCCTAATTGATTAGTTAAGGGGAGTGATCCTAAAGGTTTGTGAGGTATGCAAAGCACTATCCTAAAAAAGGAGAAGAACATAAGAAACAACTTACTTCCAAGATGGAAGTTAAGTTGATCTTAAAGAGGGGTGAAGAAAATTAAGTGAGCAAAGAAACAATTAATCAGGAATTAATCAGAAATGAGCAATGAAAATTAAGGTCAACAATTAATCAACAATAGCCAAATTAGAATTAGAATACTAAGTAAAAACAAGATTAAATTCTAAAAAAGAAAAGTTAATCTAAGATTAGAAACTAATTCTAAAATTAATTCTAAAGTTAATTCCAAGTTAATTTCTAAACTAATTCTAAAAGTAATTCTAAAAATAGTTCAAGGCAATTCTAAATCTAAAATTAAATCTAAAGAAAACTAAACCTAAAATTAAACCTAGAATTAATTCAAGTTAATCTCTAAAAGAAATTCCACTTAATTTCTAATTAAAGATACTTCTAATATTAATCTAATTAATTCCTAGAGAAACTAATTCCAATATTAATTCTAAAAAATCGTCAACCAATCCTTTAGCAAAACAAACAACAACTAAAATTTAAACCTAAAACTAAAGGGGGCGAATAGTATTATATGGGTGTGAGAAGAAATTCAGGCACTGGGCTTATGGTTGCCAGGCCCAAAATTCTTGATACGCACAAGGGGGTGCGAATAGTGACACGGATAGTGTGAAAATGAAACGAGAAGTGTGGAAGAGAAAACAAAACAAAATGGGCCCAAGACCCGGTCCATCCTCAACATTGCTAAAAAACCCTAAAAACTAAACTCAGCGCCTCTCTCTCTCCGTCTTCTCCTTCTTCTTTCACTCTGTCTCTCTCACCGTCGTACTCTTTCAACATCACCACCATGCCGTCATCTTCCTCCACGCATCTTGCCGTTCTCACCTTCTACGCCCAACCTCTCCTCCGTCTCGCTTCGTCATCATCCTCAAAAAACCTCAACATTGATTCAACTGCGTCGCCGTTTCCTTCGCCGGTGACGTACCCTCTTCTCCGTCACAAACCACCACGATCCAAACTCTAACGGATCCATTCGAGCAAAAAGAAATAAAAACAAACCACACACCTCCGCGACCTTCTCGCTCCATAATCGCCTCTCCGGCGGCATCACCACAACTTCGCAAATCTCCGTGCCAAAACCTCGCCACGGCTCCAAGCCAGCAGCGGCGGAGGAACACCGATGGAGTCAGATGCGCCTTATCTTCAAAACGTCAACTCGATTCGCAACTCACACGTTCGAGATAGAAGAACTCAAATTGAAAACTAAACAGCGATAAGAGAATCGCAAATTTGAAGCGGCAAACGCAAGAACTAGCTATCATGCCTCAGAACGTGAGAGAAAACTGACGTACCTATCGGAGTGCGTCCGATGCGCCTTCAAAATTGCCGAAAGCGACGAGAAATCCAGAGATGTTTTTCAGGTATTCGCATTCTTACTTTCGTCTTCTTTGATTTGAATTGCTTCTTCCTCTCCACGGTTCTTTGTTCTCTGTTATTCACTTCTGTAATTGAATGATGTTGATGTGGCTTCGGATATAAACTCGTCGCTGCAGATGAAGATGATACTCGAAGCAATGCACATGAAGATGATGATGAGAGTTGCAGAAGAGTGATGAGCAATCGCGGAGAAGAACGACGAATCCGAAAGATGGAGTTTGGTACTGAATTCTGAGGTGTTGTGGTTTCTCGTGATGAAGATCAATTCAAGAGGAAGTTTGTTCTACATCGAAGATGAATTGAAAAGTTGCAGAGAGTGAAGAATTGAAGTGGGATAATGAGAATTGAAAATGGAAGACGAAGATTGGGAAATTGTGCAGAATGAAGAAGAGAGAGCGAAGAATGAAGGTGGTAATGACTTTATAGCAGGAATCGGATGAGGGTAAATTAGTATTTTCATACTGAAATTCAGTTAAAGTTTGTTAGAGTTGGTTAGAGGAGTTAGAGTGTTTTTTCTGTTAGAGGTTGTGAGTTGTGTTAGGAGAATAGGTTAGGGAAAAAATTGTTAGTTATGACAGTTGGTTTTTGGTTAGTGAAATCTCTGTTAGAAGAGTTAGGGGGGATTTTCTGATATATGAATTGGGTTGGTTAGGAAATGTTGGAATGAAAAATGAGAATCTGTTAGTTGAAATTCTGCAACTATTTTTGCTGTTGGAAATCTTTTTCTTTGTATTGAGTTCCTGCTAGAGTTTTGTTACTGAATTATTGTATAATTTTGCTGTTTATTTTTATTTCCTGTATCCATTTTGTGTTGTTATGGAATGTCATGAAAATGGCTGAGTTCTTCAACTTTATCATCACAAGCATTGAACTTTTGTAGCTCTAAACCACTGTCTTCATGATCATTAATAGTCACATTTGGGCTTATCTTGATAGCAGGTATATAGCGTGTGCCAATTGGAATACAGCCCAAAAGAACAAACTATTTCCCTCCAACCTAGTCTAAAATCACCATTGATCCAAGATTATAAAGTCCATAAAACTCAGCCTTCCACTCATTGTAGCGTTCTCCTAGAACAACATTGAATCAAGATGGGAACTCTGCTACTACTATCCACATGTAGAAAGCATGTTTTGCTTTCGGAATTTCTGCAGGTAGTGCTTCTTTGAGACACATGTTTCGGCCAGTTAATATAGTTTGTGGAACCTTCCCATTCATAAAACCTAAGAAAGCCTTTATTGCCCATGAAAACTAGCTGACAGTTTCATCTCGCAGTAACACAACCAAAGAAGCATGGCATTCCATAATTGTTTATTCTAACCCATATTCATAGTGGCATGTCAAATGTAGCCAGATGATGTGTTACATCAAATACCACAGCATCCATACGATTGAATTAAAGGGGCATACGACCTGGCAATAGACGGTTGTTTGCATCCAGTGTGTATTCAAAATTAACATTAGGATCTTTCTTCTTAATATTTCTGCATGGATGTTAAAGACTGTAGCATTAAAGAACTCTGCCTGCTTTACTCCCATACAACTGTTTGCGAGTTGGATCAAAACTGAATATGGATTTAAAATTGGATTTATATGGATATGACAATGAGCATGGATTTGGAAATTGTTTAAGTAAGTGGACTTGAAAAATGGTTTAATGGCATTTGAAAATGTGTATTCGATTAGAAAAAGGTTTATACAAAAAAGAAGGATATGGTTTGTGGAATTAGTTAAAAAAATGGATAAAACTGTGAAATGGACAAAAACAATGGAATTGGCTAAGATGAAAACGATTTGGATTGAAAAATGGTTTTAAACTAAATGAAGAAATTAAAATGTAGTTTAATGAAAAATGACTAGAATGAATATGAATTAAATCTAGAATGGATTTAAAATGGTCATGGGTCAAAATGAATATAAAAATGGGTTATTAAAAAAATGGGTAACAAAAATGGAAGGGATATGAACCATGGATAGAAAATGAATTCAAAACTCATCACCAACTTTTCACAAGCCTCTGATAACATAATCACATTTACCATTGAACAATCATCTGAATCAAACATCCTTTACATTTCTGATCCATAGAACCCTGACCTTCTGAACCTACACTTCACATGGATCACTGTTTGTTGACCTGATGAGTTCCACCCACAACAATTTGACCTTGAATACACACCACCTGAGAAATAACCACTTTGAAGACACACTGATAATCTTCTGAATACGGAAAGCTCAAACCAAAGAAAGATGCTTTGATCACATGTCTTAGGAACTCAATGCAATGATATGGTTATGAGTTATGACCTAAATAAGATGCAAATGAGTGCGAAACAAAAGCCAGAAAAAGGTTTAAAAAGTTAGGGCAAATTTTGGGGTGCTACAGCTGCCCCTATTCAATCAAGTTGGACCTGAATGGATGATAGCAACGGCTTTCAGACATTCAAGGTAGAAGGTGATTGAATACAAAAAGAACCGCAAAATTTGCACTCTGTGGAGAATAAGAAAAAGGGATATAAACCCAACCAAATAAACTCTGCTTGGATAAAACTCTGATGATAACTATAACACCGGAGAGATGTCTTTTGTACGATGCCAGATGACTACTGGCTTGCCACACTGCGGGTGGACTTTAACAATGTCTTTTGTACGACGCCAGGCGACTACTGGCTTGCCACACTGCGGGTGGACTTTAAGAATGTCTTTTTGAACGACGCCAGGCGACTACTGGCTTGCCATACTGCTGGTGGACTTTAGCTGCTCTGCCATTCTAAACAATGGACTTTTACCAGTTCGTGCTGGATTTTTGCCAATCTATCGTTGGACTTTAATGATTACCAAACAGGCTTTGGAATCTCAAAATTGCCATCCTCAGATGGACTTTTGCAGCTTTGTCAAATTAAACTTGGACTTTGATGCTTACCAAACCGGCTTTGGAAGCTTTGCCAAATGATCCTCCCACCTGCTGGAACAATCACCTGCAATATTATCCCAAATGCTGGAATAATGTGAACAAACTGTATATGACGATCATCCCACTGGCTGGAACAACCATCTGCCATACTATCCCACCGGCTGGAATAATATGAACAAACTGTATATAACGATCATCCCACTGGTTGGAACAACCATTTGCCATACTATCCCACCGGCTGGAATAATATGAACAAACTGTATATAACGATCATCCCACTAGCTGGAACAACCATTTGCCATACTATCCCACCGGCTGGAATAATATGAACAAAATGTATATAATGATTATCCCACTGGCTGGAACAACCATCTGCCATACTATCCCACCGGCTGGAATAATATGAACAAACTGTCTATATTGCCAAAATGAATTGGACTTTGAGTTGTAAATGAGCAAGGCTGAGAATTACACCACCGGCTGGGTAATATCATATGCTGACACTTTATTGAAGAAGAGATTCCATCGATCTCTTTAGGCCTTGCTGGGGAAATTACTGCGACTCGGCTGGGGATAATGAGCTTACAACACACTCCGTTGGAGAAAACTGCTTTAAAGCGTCTCTTGTTGGGGAATGCCTTTTGAGAGGATTTTACAGAAGACCAAATGGCCTCCAACTCTACTGGGAATTATAGATATGGAACATCTTCTGCCGGGGAAATTCAACATGCCCCATGTGTGGGAAGGTCAACTACTTGCCTTTTGCCCCAAATTACACAGTAGATCTGAAAAAAAAAAAATCATCCCAAAAGGATTTTACAGAAGACTTGGCATCTTCAAACTCTTGGACATTAACTGAGTCTTGACCACTAACTGCAAGGTAGCTCTGCGAGGCAACTCTACTGGGGAAAAGAGAAATCCAAGCAGACAACTCTGTAGGGGAGACAATCTAACATCGTCAAGGGGTTGACGGAAAGAAAAGATATGCACTGACCCATATCGTCAAAGAATTGATGGAAAGAAGACTGAACCCAAAGAAACACATTGTCATAGGGATGACAGAAAGATGACCCAACTGAGGGAACACATTGTCATAGGGATGACAGAAAGAAAATTCCACAGTAGGGACACATCGTCATGGGGATGACGGAAAGAAATCTGAACGAAGATAAAACACTGTCATAGGGATGACAGAAAGAAAAACTCGACCAAAGGAACACATCGTCATAGGGATGACGGAAAGAGAACTTGACCGAAAGAGACACATCGTCATAGGGATGAAGGAAAGAAAATTCCACCGTAGGAACACATCGTCATAGGGATGACGGAAAGAAGACTCGATCGAATGCAACACATTGTCATAGGGATGACAGAAAGGAAACCGAAAACATCCGAAGGTACGAAACCTGAGCTCGGAACACATCGTCAAAGGGTTGACGGGAAGCAGACTCGACCGAAGGACCACATTGTCATAGGGATGACAGAAAGAAAATGAAACCCATGGAGACACATTGTCATGTGGATGACAGAAAGGATACCTGACTTAGGGATCACATTGTCATAGGGATGACAGAAAGAAAACCATACGCAGAAACACACCATCAAAAGGGTTTGATGGAAAGGAAACCTGACCGAAATGTCGTCATCAAGGGGTTGATGGACAATGATTGGTCGAGGGTAAAATCGACGTATGATCTACGACCCAAAAGAAAGGTAACCGGTTGGGTTGATTGTAATGTCTGCTGGGGATATGTCATCGTCTTGATTGTGAGTTGATTCGGGCTCTCGCGCACGGTACCAAATCTGGCTTATGCTTCACATGCATATGTTGGAATTTCCTTTCTATGGCGTAATGCTCCATACAAAATGGAAATGCTACGCGATTTGAGGATGCAATGATAACTATATGCCAAATGCTGACGCCTGCTCGGGCTACCGGGAAAAGAAGAGTGTGCCAAGTACGATTGGACTTTGCTGGCAAGGACAGGTGAAACCTGATGGTGATTGTTTTTTCAAAGGCGAAATCTTTCTGGGTACCAATGGGGATTGGATTTTGTATGAAGTGCCAATAGGGATTGGACTTTTGCTTTGAAGGAAACGCCAATAGGGATAGGATTTCAGGTTTTTGAAATATACCAGCAAAGTGGGTTGTGGCAAGATGCCGAGCAAGGTTAGGCTATAGATTTTCTATTTGGTTTTACAAGGTTTCATACAATGTTATGCTAATGATATGCGATGATGATTATGCTACAATGTTTATGATATGCAACAAGAGCACTCCAGCAAAATAAATGCTGAAGAGACGAGGCTAACTCCGCTGGGGGTAACAAACTGAACCGCTTTCAAGGTCATAACTGCTCGAGATTCCGACGAAACCTCCATTATGCAGGAAAGTATGAACAACAAACATCTGCTGGAGAAACATCCCCGGAATCTGTTGGAGAAAAAGTGCCAATGACAATCAACCTTTAACTTGCTGGGGAGAGCTAACCACCACTCCAAAATATGCTTGGGGACAATGATTGATGATATCAGCTCTGCTAGGGGACAAGATCAGACTTACTCCTCTGTTGGGGATCTACCTTCTATCTTTACTCCGTTGGGGAGATGGGAACAACTTTACCGCAGACTGGGGAAGCACAGACCCAACACTTTTACCCTGTACGAGGATATGAACTCTTGCTAAAAAGCAATAAACTTCGTCACACTGGCTAGGGGAGAGCGAACTCCTGAACTCTTGCTGAGGAGAATAATTCACAATCCTCACAATGCTCTGTTGAATGTGACAAAACTTCAGCTATCTCTGCTAGGGAGAGAGACTCTACTGTGGTCGTCATGTGTCAGCTATCAACACGGACCCTGCAAAGGTGGTATGACCAAAAGAAGTGCCCCGATGCAGCATAACCTGTAAATGAACATATCTTCAGGATGTCTCGTGAAGATCCAACATATATTGCCCCAGACTGTGATTTACCGTTCTCCGGAGAGAATAACCTTTTGTGCTTTTGGGGCGGCCTGCCCCAGTCTTGAAATGATTTGTGCCCCTGTCTGGCTGATCTGTGAAGGAATACCTCTGACTGACTGACCTTCGAGAGATTTGTCGAATCTCGACTTGATTGCCCTAGATTCTCGACATAATTGCCCCAGATTAACTAAATCTTGGAATGGATCGCCCGTTTGATATGACCTGCCCCGACTCAACGAAGTACTCGGGCACTTTGCACCTTAGATTAATCAATCCTTCCATTGTAGAAACTTTCCTGATGCCAAGTACTGACTCGCAAGTAAAACAATTCGTTTTGAAAAGATAATTTTGATGCAATGCATATGACAGATTTGAAATCTGAGTTTGTTCACTGGGAAAATGTTGTGACATATAGTGAACGAATCACTGATTAGAATGTCACATCGATACCAACATGAATGGTAAGAAAGTCCTTTTGGGAGTCAGAACTGACGCAATTTTAACCGAAGTATGCTTTCGAAACAACCCTGCTTCAATTAGGTCTTTTGAGGGTTGTAACGTGGCCTGGTTCGCGGTTTAAGAAAGAAAGGATATAAGGCTCAAAGTTTTGTTTTAACCCACCCATTCTCCTTGATGTTCTCTAGTCCTACGTTCAGCTAACTCGACACAAGCGCTCACCTTTCAAAAAGGTTAGTGAATGGTATGAGGATAGAAGGAACCCACACGGTTTTCGGAGTGAGAGTCACCCCTTTTTGTCTTCGGTGTCTGTAGTCACACGACTTGTTCTTTGCTCTAGGATTTTTCTTTTTGTTCCTCTTATTTTCACTTTTTATTCCTTTTTTATTTTCGTTCTTTTGGTTTTTATTTCCCTGATTTTTTCCTGGACTGATTCTTTTTGAATTTTTCGATTTAGAAGTCCAGCGGGATGCCCTAAATTTTGCCTAAGTCACTTGTTTTCAAGTTTCGACTTAGCGGGCTTTCTTTTTTTCTTTTGATTCTTTTTCTCTTTTTTTTTGAACAAATCGTGTGACACAGGTTTGTCTTGACTTATAAAGGGTTGTGACCGTCTCACTCTTCGGTTGGTGAGGGATAACCATGGATGTAATTGATCCTCGAATGGGACACTCCTTTTGAAATTTGAATGCACAGTCAAATTAGCTGACACCTACCCTGCCCCAGGTTAAGATTGAGGGTTTTTCATTTTTAGAAAGAAACTCCTACTACTAGGCTCAACGGGGTTTACAAGGGATTATCTTCCTTATATCTCCAGTGTTTAGGAATTGAAACAAAGCCTGTACATCATCAACATGGTTTTTGTTCAAAAGCATACAATCGGAAGTTTTGCGCCTTTCAATTTCATCATCCTCCCTAGGATCCTGCTTAAACCAGCATATGATATCGATAAAAAGTATGAGTGAACACGACTGGATTTAATCAAAACATGCATATTCATTCCATTATCATTATCAATCGAAAACAACAAGTTTTACAAATGAGTTTGTACATTTTAACAAAAAAGAAACTACTAATGCAAAGAAATGACATGATCTAAATGGTTGCCAGCTTTGAGGAACTGGGATTTCCAAGCATGATTTGCTAATGAGCTAGCCATCTTCAGTATTGCTCGTCGAAGTCAGTCTGATGATCATCTGCACTACCGCTCTCGGTGACTTCTTCCATAACCTGAACTGATGAACCCACATAACTGGACGAAGGAGAGTCGTGGATCTGAATGCCCTGAGGTGTGAATGAGAACATATTGGAGTCAAGAAGAGTCTGAACTTTGCTCCTAAGCACCTTACAGTCTTCAGTTGAATGCCCCTGTTCCCCAGCATGATAGTCACAACGGGCGTTGACATCAAAATCTGGTGGATACGGAAAAGGAACTGGCTTCAATTCCTTCGGCACTATAAGTCCACCTCTGATCAAATTCGACAGTATTTGACTGTACGACATTGGCAAATGAGTGAAATTCCTCTCTGGCTTCCTTGGCCTTTGTCGGGCGTGCTGACGCGGCTGACGGCGATATGACCGTTGATTCTGAGGTCTCTGATTTGCAGAAGAATATTGTCCTAGATACGAAGACCCATAAGATTGTTGACTCTGAACAGTTGATATGTCTGAACACTGAGAATGAGGTGGTGAAGATTCCTGCATAGAACTATTTTCTTCCTCGAATTCTTCCTGAGAACTAACAACTGATTCATTTTCACTAGCTTGGAAGTTCGAGACGCCTTGGAGCTTTCCACACTTAACCAGGCTCTCGATACGTTCTCCCACCATCACCAGGTCAGAAAATTTTGTTGCCCCAGTGACAATCATCTTTTCCAAGTACGGCCCTTGCAAGGTATCCATGAACAAATCAACCAATTCTCTATCCGAAAGTGGTG